>JARFIZ010000024.1:3923040-5230720 GCA_036325965.1 Sinopyrophorus schimmeli | reverse complement strand
TTATGCAATAATCAAATGGAAATTTAATTTTTACTTTGAAAAGAATTCTACTTCAATTCTATGTATTGATTTTTAAAGATAATCATGTAATAATACAACTAAATATTATATAAATGGATTTAACACTGATTAATGTATACAAGGCGCTTTTGCTATTAACTAATTTAGTACAATTAAGCATCAGATCCATTTATTAAAGAAATAATGATTTGCTTCACTCTCACATCACAAACACAGCACAGAATAGTGATTTTACAAAGATATTATATACAAAAGACAGGCATCGTACCCGCTGTACATTTATTTTTTATTTTGGCAGACATGCTTTGAAGAAAGCTCAAGAAAAACGTTTTTAATTATAACTACTTCACTAAAAGCAATGGTGCAGAAAAACAAATAAAAAGTTTTGTGCTTAGAACAGTAGAAGAACTTTTTTTGCCTACGACATACAAGCACGTCTAACATAAAGCTGGTCGAGCTTCTTTTAATCAATATTAGGCGATATAATCGATTATAAAGCTGGCATTTTCATTTGATAAATATTAGACTATAGAGAGGTTAATAAATTGAGAAAAAGGATAGAAAATATCGCCCTGAAATTAATGATTTATTTTCTGTTAGTTTTCAAGTCCACCAAAATTTCTCACATTGAAGAAGTTAACATAGAGTAAGCCTTTTGCAGATGCAAAAGCACGTATCGTTTTGTTTAGTGTTATATGTTACTGTTTGATTTTTAAGATGCAAACTGGCTTATGATTTGTTAAAATGTTAAAAAACGCGATGCGTTGATTTGAAAAACCAATTTGCACTCGTTACATTGTTACACATGTGTGAAGGTTAGTATCGGAAATAGGATGGGTTAATGTTTAGAGGTTTCATAAACATTATCGTAACACAATGTTCATTTTTATACATTTCATTTATAAATGAACATGGTATTGTTCTATATAAAAATTTCTAACCATCTAACTTGATTAACCGGTTGCAAACCCCATCATAAATGTAGCATATCATTCTCTTTTTATTTGCTAATTATTTCTTAAAGATTACTTTGGTACATGGCGATTTCCATATGAATTAAGTTAACATTAAATTGACTTACCGAGATGAAAGCTCAAGACAATTAAACTCCACAAATTACACAACACTCGGTAAATTAAAGTTTACGATGTTAAAATCGCGTCGATACTAAACAATAATAACATGGTTCGGTCTGCTAATGTAACTTAATCCAATTAGGAAGCCATAGGATACCAAGAAAATATCGTCACGCTTAGGAATATGAAGTAATTCCGTAAGCAACAAACACTATGCATCATATAGTTGGTAAGAAATATTATAGCAATATGCTAGTAAATATAAATAAACGATTACGAATCTTATTTGTTATTTGATACTTCTATTAAAACCGCAACTGCACCTCTTTAATCTCGAGAAAGTGTAGTTTTATTAAAATACTATTTCAATAAAAAAATATTCTCATTATCTACAAGATACTTTAGAACATTGTGGTCGTACGTTATTGCTAATCTAATAAATAGAAAACTGTGTCAATCTTATAATTAATAATTAAAGAAGTTTTAAGAGACAAATTTAGATTTGATTTAATAGAAAGAAGGTCGAGCTTTGCTATCTATATTACACGAGTTTGGTATTAATCCTCGAGCATTTTAAGGTATTCCGTCTTGGCCTTGTCTTGCATTCAACCAATAAATTGAATTAATGTTTCAGGCTTACTTCTGTTATTGGTTTTATTAAATGTGTGATATTGGTAACGCTTTTGGAATGATATGCCACATTTTTTACTCAAAATATATTTTATTTTGTATAAGAGAATTTTGTATAAGAAAATATGAAAAATATATTTTGAGTATTCATATGAATAAAAGCACTACTATAAAAATTTAAAAATCCTACCTTGTATTGCGGCTGCCTGTTCTCGTATTATAAAATCTGCAGGACTTGGAGGTGGCGTTTTTGACAACTTCGGCGAATTTGGATCTGAAAAAGTGATACACTTATATTTTTTATTTACATTTTACCAATTATATTTTAATATATTCTATAATATTTTAATAAGAGCATAGGGCTTCCAAAGTGATTTGCCAACGGGCCGTGATTTTTGCAAGTGTATGGAAATTGCAACTCAAATTGTTGCCCCGCGGCTTTATTACGCTTGTAATTCTTTTTTGTGAAGAAAAGTGAAATTTCTGTTTTATTTAAATAATTATGTTTATCGTGATAAATTTATAGTCAGTGAGTTTGTTTTCGTGCAAGATTAATTTTGAAAGTAAAATATTTTGCAATACTATTTGAATCTCATTCTAAAATATTTAAAATTGCTTGCATTCAGATAAAAGGTATTCATTTTAATTAACCAAGAAAACAAAGTTGTAATAAAATAGAATAAGATTAATTTTGCAGCTGTCATAGTTTGATGTTATCTTAAGACGGATTAAGCATGACGATGATCTAAACTAATATGTGTTAAAGACAAACGCTTAATAAATGTAGCTTAGATCTAAGCTACACGCCGGAAGTAAAAGAAGCGTAACAGTGCTGCAAGTTAAAGTTAAAAGTTTTTGTTCAAATTCCTAAGCACTATCTCTAACTTTTATATTAATTACAAAATTTATATTTTTGTACTATAAAAAATAATTATTAAATAGAGATAAACTCAGTGTGAATATTCATATTTCATTAATGAATTATTTGTGTTAAAATAATGTTGTGTTTAACCCTTTGCACTCGTTTGTCGCCGTAGGGGCGGCAAGATGCGTTTTAAAACATATATTTACGAGTGCAATGGGTTCATTTGGTTTTCACATTCTACATTATTATAAAAGCTCTTGTTTTTTGTATTCTACCTAATAATTTTATTATCTTATTTTCTATACATAATATTATCGATTTATGATGCAACATTCAATTATTTTACCTGCTGTAGTGACAAAATATAAAAGTGTCTTCCAAAAAAGTTAAACATTTCAAAATCACTAGATATCAAAACTATTTTACAACGAAGAAGTTTCAATCAGGTAAAATTATTAATTGATATTCTAGCATTTATCTAACTACCATATTACTTAGTCTTATTTTATATACAACATATCTTAACTCTTTAGAATTTTATCATAATAAATTGTAGATATTATACTTTGTAATTCAGAAGAAGAAAAATAAAAAGCTCATCGTTATCCCCTCCCCCTACCGACAAAAAAAGCAATAACAATTCTAAATGTTTGTAAAAATAGAAAATACTCAATTTTTTTTTAAATTAATTCCTTCTAGCTATTTACTGAATGTTTTTTGAATTTGTATAAAAAATATTTTTTGATTCGCCTTGATTTCCCCCTAGATTTGGTCATGACATATTGCTCTATGCGCGACATATGAATAGATGATATTATCTAATGCAAACTACTCATTTATTTCTAATTTACTATTCAAATTAGAGAATTCGCTGAAACTTTTACATATAACAAAAATATAGGGAGATAAGAATGGTGAAATTGCCTCCGGGAATTGCCTCTTTGGAGATATGTAGGCACGGATAAAATACTAAGATCCTGAAAGATTCAGATCTCTAACTCAACGTGTCTTTATGAAAATCAAAAATACTGAAAATGTTTGTTTTTACTCAGGAACACCTTAATCGTTCAAATTTTAGTATATTATAAGGGCATACAATGACTATGGCAATACAAATTAATTTCATTATCTAAGTAGTGAAAATATTTTTTTTTAAATATAGTGTGTTTTGGGTAAAATTATAAAAGTATTTTTTTAGATTTTTCATACGCTTTTAAATATTTTAGATAATTATTGATCACTAGCTGGCCCGCCCGGCTTCGCTCGGGTATTGTGTTAAAAAAAATTGTTTTTATTAAAATAAATATCCTATATAGCGGTTTAGCCCGGCTTCGCACGGGTATTGCGAATTTCGAAGTAAAAACTATTTTTTTTCAAAATAAACTATAGCCTATGTCAGGGGTTCCCAATCTTTTTTACACTGGGACTCCCTTTACAGGTTGTAACTTAGCGACGCTTTTCAAAAAGAATATATTTAATGAATTTATTTCTTATTTTTATTTAATTATAGCTGGCCTGGCGAACTTCGTACCGCCTCAGAATTAAATAATGTGTCAAATTCAATAACTAAAAATTAGCAGAAAACCAAAAAATAAAATAAAATAAAATATGTATACACTATTTTCACAAAAAATACATATACTTGACAATTTTCATGGTTATGGGTTGAACAGTGTTGGAGTGAAACGATAACATATAAATATATACCTATATGTATATACAAATACAGTAGACGCCACTTAATGTGATCACGGTTAAAGTTATCAAACGCTTAGTGTGTTCAAACTGTCCAAACGGTCCAAACGGTCCACCCAATACAAAAGCATTACAATTTGTTCGTTTATTATTATCAATATTTCGTTTATTGTTATCAATGTTGAGTCCATTAGCCATTAGGACAACGGTTTCCAAACTATATGTAACCTCCCCGCCCTTCTAAAATATTTAATCATATGACGCACTTCTCAGTTTGACAACGTTGGATTAACCAATTTTCTAAATATGAGGAAAAAAAAATTATATAATAGATTTGCTTTAAATTTCTACGGGACATTTCTATAGGCCCCAAATCGACAAAGCCGGAGCCATTCTTACCTGCTTCTCCTTCAACACCGTAAATTTTTACGAATTTCTCGAGAAATTAAAAGTTGAAATTCCAGGTACGTTTTGTAGCACAAAAGTTTACGTTTAAAAATTGTAACGCCGTTATTTGTAGAGGGACCTTTAAAACTATACAAATACGGATTTGCCAGAGTTTTCCGCTTCCGACAGGTGCAAAAACCATAGGCGTGCTATTTGAAATTATCGAGAAAACGATTTCGAAAGGACCGTCTTCTAATTATTTTTCTAAATTTTCAATTTGATAAATCGTAGCTCGGTTATTTGTGAACGAATCTTGAAAAACTTTTCAGATTCTGAAAGCCCGTTTATCATAGTGTAATATAAGCTAAAAAAATCAACTACCTTACCCTAACAGCCCGTAGTGTATTTTTGAAATAATAATATTGCATTTTTATTGTACCTTGCAGATTTTTAACTAAACGGTTATTGTGATTTCCAAGAACTTTTTCACAGCCTCTTTCAATGTTTCAGATTTTATTTGCGTAAACATTTTTAATTGAATTTTAATCAAAATAAATAAATCGAGTAGAAGAATATTTCATCTAACATATAATAAACAAATTTTAATACTATAAACACACTTTATGTATTATTACGACCATTTTATTGTTCTAGGAAGCATTTCTAAAAATGTATTACATTACTGTATGTCATAACTTTAAAATACAAAATTATTTGGGCTCTTCATTAATAAATATAAAATTCTAACACGATTCGAAAGCATCAAATAATAATATGTAATACAAAAACATACTAATTTAAAATACTCCAAATCTTCTATGTAAGCAGTTAAGTTGCGACAACATCCGGCTTTATTTTATTTTCTTAGGGTCTTAATTGGTAATAAAACGTGACTGATAAAAAAACACTCTTACAATACGATCAGTTTGTATGGGAAAATAAAATTGTTGTTTTTGCTATTTTTCTTGAAATTTCTTCATATTTTCTCATCTATAGTTTCCTTGGACTTGCTCTCTAAATTATATTTTTTGGCAATATAGTGATTTATTTGTATACTAAACTTATAATATAATATAAATACCTGTTTACTTTTAAATGATTTTGGGGATACAAAGAACGAATGCTACCTAATTAAAACAAAATAAATTATTTTTTATTTAACATGTACGGAAAAAATAAACCATCAGCAAAATTTTAAAATACTCGAAATCTTCTGTGTAAGCAGTTCAGTTGTGACAACATCCGGCTTTATTTTATTTTCTTAGGATCTTAATTGGTAATAAAACGTGACTAATAAAAAAACACTTACAATACGATAAGTTTCTATGGGAAAATAAAATTGTTGTTTTTACTATTTTTCTGGAAATTTCTTCATATTTTTTCACCTATAGTTTCCTTGGACTTCTACAAATATTTCAAAACCAAAATTGGCCAAATCGGCCCAGCCGTTCTCGAGTTATAGGCAGACTAACACACGCCAATTCATTTTTATATATAAGAGAAGAAAACAAGAAGATAAGATTATTATATGATTTAAAATCATATTTTTAAAATTTGAGTTAATAAAATTTAAATTATTTGATTAAAAGATGTACAAAAAATTCAATCCTAAATGATTTATTTTTATTAATTCAAAAACGAACAGTGTATTATTATATAATAATTTTTTTAATAATCAATGTATTTATTCTAAAAGAATTTACATCTGTTTTTACAGATATTAAGAAAACTAATTACTGCTTGATACAATTGAAAATATGCAATCAACCGTACAATAATAATTGCACAAAAAATAGTTTTTATTTTTTTTAATAAGATACTAAAATTTTATCGTGATTAATTAAGCAGTGCTTGAGTAAAATTTATGTTTATATTTTTTAAATTTATCGAAAACACATTGAGTTAAAAATCTGAAATTTTTAGGATATTTCATCAATACCTACATATCCCCAAAGGACCAAGTAAATATTTTCGGAGAGCAATTTTACCATGCTTACCCCACCGTGACCTTCTTGTGATAGTTTTTAATAAAACTGTAATATAAGATACTGCGTTTTATCTTAATGTAGAATACATGTCTTTCATAGACAAGAAAAACGTCACAAAGCAAAAATTTACTGTTTTGAGTTGAGGTTTATATATTGATTTTTAAATCGTTCTCTTCAAGTTGAAAAAGTGGTGTAATGTGAAGTTGAGGATTGAGTCCGTTAGCGAAAATTTTACGAATGACTGCCTATTAGCATAGACGAATTAGTAAGAGACTGTTCACTGATGTGTCACATCTAAAATGACCGAATTCATAGATGTCGCCAAAAAGAAGTAAATAGTAGCTATGCAACTTTAGTTACAACTCATTTTTTCTTCGTCTTACTTATAATGTTCATATAACGCGTACCTTTAAGATAAGGAACTACATCGGAATATCACTTACAGTAATTTAGACAAACGCTATAGCAACACTGAAATGCATACGATAAAGACAGAAATCGCTAACTATAAGTGATAGAATACAGATAATTATTTTGTAAGGGTCGGACTACAATAAAATATCGGCTTGTAGAGTCAAAATAATTTTACCACGCTGAAAGTATTATTTGTGTGCTCAAAGCTCAAAGGATTTTTTGTACATGTTTTAAAGCTACTGTTGTTTTTCTTATATTTATATAATTGTAACAAAACAAATATATTATTTAAAAATATTTGTTTAATTGAATGTTTTATGTGTTTTATTTATTTTCCATAAATTATTTTTTGTAGCAGTATATTGCTCCGTTGACACAAATGACACAAATAAAAAAAAAGAATTCGCGAAATAATTAGTCAAGAACAATGCTCGTGATTCATTTTAGTATGCGATAAATCATAAATAGGTATACTACCTATATGTATATATGTATGTATCTCATGTTTACTTTTAAATAATCTTTAATCACGTATTTTCGAAAAATTCGATGTTTTCTTGAACTGTGAATCACAGGATTCACGTCAAATTTTTTGAGCGGGATTGCCAAGCATTTGTAACCTGTTTTAATATATTTTTCTTTCGCATGAAACGTGTACTTTGGTTGTCACTTCCTTCTCCCTTTGTAGATACCGACAAGTTGCCAATAATATTTAATAAATGCAACCGATAAGCAACATGAACAAGATTAGTGACCATTACTTGATACATGAGTAAAGTGGAAATACTACTGGTTTAGCTTATGAGAATGGTTTCATATACATTTATTTTATTTAATCAGCAATTTTTTAAAAGTCTGCGCTCAACATCTTGTAGAAGCAAATAAAAGTTTATATAATTTTCAGTAGTAAGCTTTTTTTCCGTAGACTTTATACAACTATTAAATTTGTCACGGCGCTTTATGATAAATATAACGGACGTTAGTATTTATAAATAAAAATTTGTTTTTATTTAATTTTTTGTTCTTACTGTTGTTGTAAATAACACGAAAATATTTTGCATTAATTTAGTACTCGAATTAAACTTTTTTTTATAAATATTATTATTTTGTTTAATTGAATATTAAGATGTCTCATAAATGTTCCTATATCAATTGTTACAAAAGTAATGCTACCGACAAAAAAATGCACAGATTTGCATTTCCAGTGCATGACCAAGAAAGATGTAAAGTATGGTTGATAAATTCAGGTATGATATCATTTATTATTTAATATTAATTAAATATTTTAAATAAATTGTTAAAAATCTAATTTTCGACTTATAATCAGTTAATATGGTCCAATTTTAAATTATTGTATTAAATTTGTAATAGTAATTATTATATAGTGTTAACTAAATTTTTTTCTTACTCTATTTTTTTTTCAAAAATGAATAAATCGTTTGCAAATTTGTTTTCCTATAAACAATACCACTATTATATTATAATTTTTGGTATTATAGGAAATTCCGAATTGTATGATCTTAGTCCTAAAAAACTCAAAAACAAGAGAATATGTGAAGATCACTTTAACGAATCACAATTCCGTACAACATTAAAAGAAAATCTCAACAGAAATGCTATTCCAACACCATGTACTAATTTTAATAAATCTAGTGAATCTACTAGAATTAGGTCACCAACATTATCATCCATCATACAATCTGATTTGATAAAAAACAATAACAACGTCGTAAAATCTGTTAAACGTAAATTGCATTTAGATTCAGATACCACTCTACGGAAACTGTCTTTAAAACAACGCCGTATAATTACGCAACAGCGCCGAAAAATTAGATTTTTAAAAAGTAAAATCCAAAATTTAGAAAGCAAACCTTTAGATAATATATTACTGAAAATGCAATTCCACAAATCTCGGCAACCATGGGAATCTAATATGACAGAGTTTGCACAAGCCCTTCATTTCACTTCCCCCGCAGCATACAGGCAATTGAAAAGATATGGCATTCATTTACCTGGAAGATCTACATTGTACAAAAAAATTAGAAACATTAATATACAGCCTGGCATTTCAACAACCGTTATAAAAAAGATTTCAGAAAAAATAATAAATAAATATTCTGCGCCCGTTGATAAACTTTGTGTACTATTATTTGATGAAATAGCTCTAAAAAAAGGACTACAATATGATAAAATAAACGACTGCATTGAAGGTTTTGAAGATTTAGGAGATCATTCCAGACAGCCATTCCATGCTTCGCAAGCTTTAGTATTTATGCTTGCAGGATTGAAACAAAAATTTAAAATACCGTTGGGTTATCAACTTGTATCTAATAATATGAAAGGTGCTACTTTAGTTACAACATTAAAAAAACTTTTTCACGGCCTGCAAGCACATAATATTGATGTAGTAGCTATGGTATGTGATCAATCGTCAACCAATAGAGCAGCTATAAAAAATCTAGGAGTATCCAAAAACAAACCCTTTTGTGTTTTTGGTGAAAAAAAAGTGTATTGTATTTACGATGTTCCTCATTTAATAAAGAGCATCAGAAACCAATTGATGGCTCATGATTTTATTTTAAATGGAGAAAACATATCATGGCAGTACATTGTAGAAACTGTTAACATCGACAGAGAAGGTATTGCTAGAGCACTGCCGAAAATTAATGATGTACATTTGCATCCGAATACTTTTCAAAAAATGAAGTGCAAATATGCAATACAGATTTTTAGTAATGCAATGGCAGCAGCTATGCGAACTTCAATGTTAACATCCCAGTTGTGTAAAAAAGCTGAATCTACTTCCAATTTTATTAAATTAATGAACGACACCTTTGATTCATTAAATAGTACACGGAGAAAAAAATATCCTTATAAGAACTATCCGTGTCGCTATTATAGCTATACGTAGTATATCTTTCACAGGGATACGCCGTATAGCTAATTTAGCTATCCAGAAGTTCCTTATTGTGGATATTCAAAGTGACATTTCGTCAGAACAACGATTCGATTGGCTAATTTAGCAATAGGGCGTATCCCTGTGAAAATAACTATACTACGGATAGCTCTAATAGGGATACGGATAGTTATTATAAGGATATCATTAATAGGTGCTGACCTTCTTGTGATAGTTTTTAATAAAACTGTAATATAAGATACTGCGTTTTATCTTAATGTAGAATACATGTCTTTCATAGACAAGAAAAACGTCACAAAGCAAAAATTTACTGTTTTGAGTTGAGGTTTATATATTGATTTTTAAATCGTTCTCTTCAAGTTGAAAAAGTGGTGTAATGTGAAGTTGAGGATTGAGTCCGTTAGCGAAAATTTTACGAATGACTGCCTATTAGTAACTGGTTTTATTGTTGTTTTTCCAGATGAGCGATATGTTAATAACAAATTTTACAAATCACAGCACTTTTTACGGTTGAATAATATATTTTTTTTAATAACAGGTTTAGTAATAATATGCCACAAAAGCCTTTATAATGTTAAAATGTAGTTTAAAGATAGTATGTTTGAAAAACTATTTCTAAAATTAGTTTCAATCTTTAAATTTATTATCTTTGTAAATATTATCTTTTATTTGCATTTCAACGACTTAAATTGACAAAAGAAATATTATTGGTTAAAGTTGTAACTCATCTGCATTGAGAAATGCGATCTTACCTCAGCCTTTGATTATATATACCTAGATTGCTAATGTTATAGGCGGATTTGCAGCTCCGAGGTCACGTTAAAAGTGGTTCGTAATGTGGCTCCCTTTAACGTTCAGTAGGAAGAAGTACTATTTTTTACAGATTTTAGTTTTGTTACAGAACGTCGTAAATGACTATTTAGAGCTTAACTAAGTAGGTAAGTTATGATTGAGAATAACGGTTAGGATGGGAGGGATTAGAGACTGCTTGAATCGGCGAAAATTATATATCACTTCTTTTAGATTTCATAAAGTATTGAAATAATAAGAACAATAAGAAACATTGACAAATTGTATATATTAATGAAAACTAAAGAATGAATACATATTTAATATACATTTGTTTTTAAGACATTAAAATTCTCAATAAAATCAATTCTTAATAATAAATAATAATAATTTAACCGTAAATAAGATATAAAGATATATTGTTGACACATAAAGAATTAAACGCTTGCCGCCAAGCTTGTAAAATTTTAAAGATAAAGTTGATACTAGGTAAAAGTATTTATATTTCAATTTCAAACTTTTATGTTCATTGGGCAATTGTGCAGAAAGTACCGTTATGGTTTATTATAGGCATTTTTCTACTATGGCCGCTGCTACACTAATTTGAAATATAACAATAGACATTATTTTAAATAATTCTAAACTAAAAAATAGCAATTAGAAAAACGCCATTAAAAGAAAAAATTAGGGCCCTCTTTGTAAAAAGAGTACAAATCGTGTGAAGACGGGTCTCAACCATATCCAATATCAGACTCATAAATCGGATCTAGAAGTGAATTTAAAAAAGTATGTTTGTCGGTTGATCGTACCTACATATATTTCTATATTGTAATAAGTTGTTTTTTTGGGATTTTGTTCATTTTGATTTGTTTAATGGAATATAACCATATAAAACACCCTTTATAGCAACATTTGCATTATATATATTTTTTTTAAAAGTACCTACTAAGTTTGTTAAAATGTTTATCGTATTTTTTTGCCTTTTGTCTTATAAAACTGTAATTTTTACAACAAAATTGTTTTTATTTCATTACGTTCAGTGTATTTCTGACAAGTATAATACCTAAGTAAGAGCCATTTTGGCCGAAGGTAACTAAAATAATGCGAATTAAAAAATTAAACGTCGTGTAACAGACTGCGCGCGTCAGCAAGAACGTAACAATTTTCGCTATTGTAATAAGTTGTTTATTTTATTATAGTTTATGTTTGAATGGAACTTGTATAACCATTTAAAAAAAACTTTATAGTGGCATTTGTATTATTTTTGTTTTTAACTGTATTTAGTTTATTAAAATGTATTTCGTATTTTTAGTCTTTTACGTTATAAAAATGTAATTTTCACAACAAAATTAATTTTATTTCATTACGTCAGGGTATTTTCATATTCTCAATCCACATAAGGTAAAAGTACCGGTTTTGGACACGTTAGGCCCAGTTTTAGACACTTGAGTAATTTTGATAAAATACTTTAAAAATACGAAAAAACATAATTGATGTTTCTATCGTAGTTAAACATACATTAATTACACTTATAGCAAGTAGCGATAATTCTTATATTTGACATTTGTCAAAATAAAGTGGAAAATGTCCACAACTGGTACAGTGTCCAAAACCGGTACTTCTACCTTAGTGTACACAAATTTAACAAATTTTTAAAAAATATTAAATGTTTTGGCAAAATAATTCAAATAATATAGCGTAGTCAGTACTTAAAATCAATTTAGTATTTTGAAAAGATTGAAAGATCGAAAAGATAAAAAATGGGTAGTTTCTATATGGTGAAATATTTCGAGATTAGAGCCTAGTATGTAGTAAAATTGTAAAAGATAGTAATAGCAATCAAAGAATAAGAATTTAATACAAATTCATTCTGAAATTGCTGCCGATTAATTTATTGCTCGTAGTCAATAATTCTGTATTTAAGCGCTTTAAAATCTCTCTTGAGAAATATATAAACTCATAAATTCTATATTTAGATTCATAAATTCCACCTCCACATTTACAAATAGCGAAGAACTAAACCTTTTTCAAATTTCGAATAATTATCTTTGCCATCTATCAATGGGGTTCATAAATTTATCGAAAACAACAGCAGCGCACAATTGGAATAGCCGCCGCCTCCAGTACTAAGGGCTTGCGGCCTCCAGATCGTCTCCTAAAAGCGCTGCACAAAATTAACATGGGATTGACAATCTATGTTATATATAATCAAAGCCTCAGCTAACATTTATTTGTCATGTTTCAAGGTTAAAAAAATGTGTTAATTATGAATAAACATTTTTTTATATTTTGTAAAGTAATTGACTGGTAGACGGTAATAAATACCAAGATGAATGGGCAATTGTTCAAAATATGTAAATTGTAAATCAGGTTTTAAATAGTAGCAACTTTTCTGTTGTAATAAAATATAAACGTGCTACATATTTTCATATTGTGGTAATGGAACTATTATTTTATGACGTTCTTATTATTGTAAAAAATTGTAAATTGAATAAATAGCTTTTTAACTAATTGGTAAATCAATTCGTGATACATTTTTAATGTAAAATTTTCGTAGATTAAAAAAATAATTCAAAATTTTTAAGAGTTTGCAAATTTGTTTTCCTATAAACAATACCACTATTATATTATAATTTTTGGTATTATAGGAAATTCCGAATTGTATGATCTTAGTCCTAAAAAACTCAAAAACAAGAGAATATGTGAAGATCACTTTAACGAATCACAATTCCGTACAACATTAAAAGAAAATCTCAACAGAAATGCTATTCCAACACCATGTACTAATTTTAATAAATCTAGTGAATCTACTAGAATTAGGTCACCAACATTATCATCCATCATACAATCTGATTTGATAAAAAACAATAACAACGTCGTAAAATCTGTTAAACGTAAATTGCATTTAGATTCAGATACCACTCTACGGAAACTGTCTTTAAAACAACGCCGTATAATTACGCAACAGCGCCGAAAAATTAGATTTTTAAAAAGTAAAATCCAAAATTTAGAAAGCAAACCTTTAGATAATATATTACTGAAAATGCAATTCCACAAATCTCGGCAACCATGGGAATCTAATATGACAGAGTTTGCACAAGCCCTTCATTTCACTTCCCCCGCAGCATACAGGCAATTGAAAAGATATGGCATTCATTTACCTGGAAGATCTACATTGTACAAAAAAATTAGAAACATTAATATACAGCCTGGCATTTCAACAACCGTTATAAAAAAGATTTCAGAAAAAATAATAAATAAATATTCTGCGCCCGTTGATAAACTTTGTGTACTATTATTTGATGAAATAGCTCTAAAAAAAGGACTACAATATGATAAAATAAACGACTGCATTGAAGGTTTTGAAGATTTAGGAGATCATTCCAGACAGCCATTCCATGCTTCGCAAGCTTTAGTATTTATGCTTGCAGGATTGAAACAAAAATTTAAAATACCGTTGGGTTATCAACTTGTATCTAATAATATGAAAGGTGCTACTTTAGTTACAACATTAAAAAACCTTTTTCACGGCCTGCAAGCACATAATATTGATGTAGTAGCTATGGTATGTGATCAATCGTCAACCAATAGAGCAGCTATAAAAATCTAGGAGTATCCAAAACAAACCCTTTTGTGTTTTGGTGAAAAAAGTGTATTGTATTTACGATGTTCCTCATTTAATAAAGAGCATCAGAAACCAATTGATGGCTCATGATTTTATTTTAAATGGAGAAAACATATCATGGCAGTACATTGTAGAAACTGTTAACATCGACAGAGAAGGTATTGCTAGAGCACTGCCGAAAATTAATGATGTACATTTGCATCCGAATACTTTTCAAAAAAATGAAGTGCAAATATGCAATACAGATTTTTAGTAATGCAATGGCAGCAGCTATGCGAACTTCAATGTTAACATCCCAGTTGTGTAAAAAAGCTGAATCTACTTCCAATTTTATTAAATTAATGAACGACACCTTTGATTCATTAAATAGTACACGGAGAAAAAAATATCCTTATAAGAACTATCCGTGTCGCTATTATAGCTATACGTAGTATATCTTTCACAGGGATACGCCGTATAGCTAATTTAGCTATCCAGAAGTTCCTTATTGTGGATATTCAAAGTGACATTTCGTCAGAACAACGATTCGATTGGCTAATTTAGCAATAGGGCGTATCCCTGTGAAAAATAACTATACTACGGATAGCTCTAATAGGGATACGGATAGTTATTATAAGGATATCATTAATAGGTGCTTTGAGGTTACGTTAGATAGTTGTTATAACGATATTTTTTTCTCCGTGTAGTACATTTCAAACTACAACCCGAAATAGATTGCCGTTATCAAAAAATACAATTCATATTAAATTTAATTTGCAAAATTCTTTAGATATTTTTAATCAATTACGTACAGTGGAAAACAAAATTCCGCCATGTTTTAATGGATTACAACAATCTATATCGGCAATTTTAAGTTTGTTTAAAGATCTTGAGAAATGTACTACCATAAGATATTTAATGACTCGAAGGTTATGTCAAGATCCTCTGGAAATTTTTTTTCGGTTATTAGAAAAAAAGGTGGATTTGAAAGAAATCCAACTCCTCATCTATTTCGGTTTAGTTTTCGCCAATTAATTACTTCCAAATTGAATTTTATTATTGAGCAAAATGGAAATTGTGAAGTAGATTCAATGAATTTTTTAGTTAATTCTGAGGAATCAAATAGTGTTTTAGTTGAACCGTTTTGTCAAACAGATTTGTCTGATTCGGAGTGTGACGCGGCTGAGGAAACATTAAAACATACTTTAGAAACGTGTTCCGTACGTTACACAGCGGGTTTTGTAGTAAAGCGTACTTTAAAAAAATATAAGTGTTCTGCATGTAGAAACTATTTATTAAATAAAATCGAAGAATCCAACAAAGAACAACACAATACTACATTATTAAAAGAAAAATCATTTACAAGTTTGAAAGGAGTTTCTTTTGGTTTGCATTTTCCGTCTAATATTGCCAACAAAATAGTTAGTATTTGTTTGTCAATTTTTAAGAAACATTACAGAAAAAATTTTCATTTAAATGGTTTTGTAAAATTATTATTTAAAATGTCCTATAACTATTTAAAAAAATATTATTCATCTTTTTTCGAAGAATGTACAATTCATCGTAAATATTTTATTTATTACACCATTTTGTTGCGTACATTGAAACAAATAACATGGGAATCCAAGAGATTTCACAATAAAAATGATAATGCTTCTAAAAAAAATAAAAAACTACTAATTTTAAAAAATCTTTAAATTTTATTGAGTATCTCGTCATTATTAAATTTAAAATTGAACTCAAATTAACAAAATTTAAGTTAGTTTTTATTGTAATACTTTATACAATTTTGTATATTTGTAGCTATTTATTTAAATTTGTAGATATTATGTTGCATTTGTGTAAAATCATTATTTTTATTATTTATTTGTTAAATATTTTATTGTACATTATTTTATTAAATTTTTTATACTTATTATGTTTTAAAATATTAAAAGTTTGTATTTTTATTGATCTTTTGTAAAAAATTGTTTTGTTTTTTTTTTAATATGATTAAAAATTACGCTTTCATGTAAAAACAATTTTTTTAAAATTAATGGCCGATTTTTATTTTTTGTTACTGTAACAATAAGATTTTGAACTTATTTTAAGAAATATTACTAAGGTCTAGGAATAAAACGAGTCACTTGCAAAAAATATATATAAATTAAACGGTTAACAAGTCCGACCCTGGCAGTAGTATTATTCAAGGTCTGTAAAAAGGTACAATTTTAAAAGTAGAAAACATGATGGACAGCGCCATCTTTCAAACGGGTTTTTACGGGAAAACAATTGTAACTTACGTGACAAGTCTTTATATATTTAGTCTATGCTATTAGTAACTGGTTTTATTGTTGTTTTTCCAGATGAGCGATATGTTAATAACAAATTTTACAAATCACAGCACTTTTTACGGTTGAATAATATATTTTTTTTAATAACAGGTTTAGTAATAATATGCCACAAAAGCCTTTATAATGTTAAAATGTAGTTTAAAGATAGTATGTTTGAAAAACTATTTCTAAAATTAGTTTCAATCTTTAAATTTATTATCTTTGTAAATATTACCTTTTATTTGCATTTCAACGACTTAAATTGACAAAAGAAATATTATTGGTTAAAGTTGTAACTCATCTGCATTGAGAAATGCGATCTTACCTCAGCTAACATTTATTTGTCATGTTTCAAGGTTAAAAAAATGTGTTAATTATGAATAAACATTTTTTTATATTTTGTAAAGTAATTGACTGGTAGACGGTAATAAATACCAAGATGAATGGGCAATTGTTCAAAATATGTAAATTGTAAATCAGGTTTTAAATAGTAGCAACTTTTCTGTTGTAATAAAATATAAACGTGCTACATATTTTCATATTGTGTTAATGGAACTATTATTTTATGACGTTCTTATTATTGTAAAAAATTCTAAATTGAATAAATAGCTTTTTAACTAATTGGTAAATCAATTCGTGATACATTTTTTAATGTAAAATTTTCGTAGATTAAAAAAAATAATTCAAAATTTTTAAGATAATTAAAATAAACTCTTACCTTCCGCTGATATCCTGGATGTCATCCTCTGGCTGGTTTCCAATTTCTGCGTTACACCTTCCAGTAAATCTCCATTCTTCAAATCCGCCTTGTGCGAAGGAAATTCCGTTTCAGGAGTAGCATATTCACTTGTGCTTGTTTTTGTTACGGTTGTAACGGTGGTTGAATCGGGCTGAGACCATTGAATGTCAAGTGGTTTTGTGGTTTGTATACGTTCAATGGTCTCAGTTATGATTTTGCCATCCGCTGTAGTGGTAGTTTTAGTGATTGTGGTTTTCGTAGGTTCTTGTATTGTTTTATGTTTTAGTTCTACTTCGGCAATTTTATCTTCGACAAGACTTTGCCGCTTGACCGAGCTAATTTCTTGAACAATTTCAACTCTTTGTGAAGATGCCGGAATAGTTCGTTCAGCTGACAGTCTTTTCTCTATTTCGTTACGTCTTTCAGACACAGTTTTCTTAAAGTTATCCTCTTCGTCAGAAGTTTCGGTCACTATTTTTTCTTCTGCCGAGTATTTATCTTCGTATCTTTCACGAGGTTCAATATGATCTGTTAAAATTACAATATGTAAGAGTAATTTGCGATAGAAAATAATAAACTTACCCTCTGCGTCTATAAATCTTTCTTTATCGTAGTAATCCTTTGAAACCCTGCTAATTTCATCTCTTTTATGCAGATGTTCCACAGGTTCCACATTGAGGCACTGTGGTATAATATCTTCTCGACCTATTCGTATTAAGGCATTTTCTAACACATTTCCTTGTGCCCTATTACCAGATTGTGCTATCCACATTCTAAGCATGGATTGTGCTTGTTTAGCTACACTATCTGGGTATTCAGATTTTATCACATTAATTTCGGAAGTAGTGAGACCGAGCTGATTCGCCAATGGCACCCAATCTTCGCCTAATAAATTGCTCATATCTGCCAGTCTTGGATCCGGTCTATAATACTCATAGCTTTCTTTCAGGAAGCCTGACCTCTTTAAGGATTCACTATCAGTCAAAGATATCGTTTCAGAAACAATGTCATCTGGTAGAACGATATTTAGAATACAAATAGGTTGTTGAGGTGGTTCGCCCTTCGGCAACTGAAAGAAAATATTCATTGAATTAACGGATCCAACATAGCTAAATTTTACAAATCAGAACATGTTTATCAAAACGACTGCTAATATATAAATATATCAGCGAGTACCTACATATTTTACGATTGTTAAGAGAGTGCATTAAACTGTTCAATGGATGGCGTAAAACTTAAAATTCATTTGTCTCTAATATCTTAAAAATATCAAAAAAATATTCTAAATGGAACTCGTCCAAAATAAGGTTCTTTATTTTCAAAAATACAGAACGTCTATTTTATATTAAACAGTATTTAATTTTTTGTCTTATAAAGTAGTTTTGAACCCCGTTATTTTGGCATAAGTATAGTGATCGCTTATAATACATATACACGGTTGTATTGAACTATTGTCTATTATGAAATACTGAAGGTTAAAACAAATATTTTATCGAAATTTTTAAACTTATGTGTATCACATAATCAAAAAAACTGAATTGTGATAGTCATGGATGTAAAAATCATTTATAGAATTGTTTAATTTTATTTCCGGTAATTTCCACTTCTATAGTATGATTTAATAATAAAAATTTTATGTTCTGTTTAAAAAAAATGCAATTATATCTCCTAACTTGAAATAAATAATTCCATGACAACCTTCAGCCAAAAATATTTTAATCGTACTATACCGGGTGTGTCAGTCAAAATGTGATAAGCCTATATCTCTTAAATTAGTACGAATTCCAGAAAAATATTGACATGAGAGTTTCTTTATTTTATGCAATCTTGATGGGTACAAATGTAAATTTTTATCTAGTTTTGGTTTAAGAAAATAATGTTAACTTTCTTATCTTAAATAAAAAGGTATTTATTTTTTTTATAAAATTAAATAAAACTTGTAAAAACCTTTCCAAAACTGTATAAAAAATGAACTTTTCAATAATCTTAACATCCTATTTAAATGTTTTTAAAACGGCTCTTTATAGAGCCACAATAAATTTCATTAGAAAAATTCATATGATTATATCAATTTATTAGTAAGATTGTTTGTTTACTTATTTATGAACCAAATAGTAACTTGTTATGCATTTTTGAAAAGATTTTAGGTAATTATTAAAAAAATGTTCCCTACTATTTAAGATGACAAAGTTGATACCATTTTTAATTAAACCAGAATTTGTATTTTAAGAATTATAGCATTTTAGCATTTTGATAAAGCACCCTACAATTTAAAAAAAAAATTTTAAACAAAATATTTATAAATTAACTAATACTTATTACACATTTTTGGAAAACACTTTACGAGCTCTATTCAATTTTGAAAAAAATTAATACCTTTCTATTTAAGATAATAAAGAAAACATTAAAAGATATTGGACGTGAATATTATGCATAATTAAAATACAACTTCAAAGAATTTATATAAATATATATAAAATTATTTTTATGAATGTTTTGTACGAAAATTGAAATACGAAATATACTATTTACGCAACTCACACCCACTTTTTCACGAAAAGAAATGTATGGTGTTTGTCACCGTACTGGTCGCGTGCTCTAGTGGTGAGTCCCGTAAGTATTGCATT
The DNA here is from genome assembly GCA_036325965.1 of Sinopyrophorus schimmeli. Classification (NCBI taxonomy): domain Eukaryota; kingdom Metazoa; phylum Arthropoda; class Insecta; order Coleoptera; family Elateridae; genus Sinopyrophorus; species Sinopyrophorus schimmeli. The sequence continues at coordinate 5,210,656 of JARFIZ010000024.1, read as the reverse complement.
ATTTACTATGCAGCAACGGGTTGATCAAGTTCCCCTTGCACTTTCTTATTTGACTACCTGTAGTATTGTCGTACCATAACAACAAAAATAATCAATATAATATATAATTTTTCGTCAGTTTGAATGGTAACAAATTTTATGATCTTATTAATTACAAGCAATAGTTTAATAATCGCAATCAATGTTATTTAAAATTTTACTTTATTAGTCAGCTAAATTCGGATGGTAATACTTTAGAATGAATAGTCGAAAAGATGAAGTCGAAAAGAATTCAGAAAGGATAGGTCGAAAGGCTCTGTCTATAATCATTGTGTGTCATCCCGCTGGCATGAGACTAGTTGCACACTATTAGACCAGTATGATAAACACCATAAATTTCTTTCCGTCTAGGAAGAAATCCGTAATTTTAAAAAATTCAGAAATTTTTTTAGATTATATTCTTATTTCAATAAAATAAGTAGTTTATCGTAGTTGGAATTTAGTATTTCGGTAGTAGGTATCTACCTAATACAGTTAATTTTTTCTATGACCTGTATTAGGTACTTTATAAGTGAATTATATTTAAGCGTAATTTATTAAAACGTAACTAAAGTAAAAAAAAAGGTTTAAGTACAACTACTAGTAGGTACCAAACTTAATTTAAACTTATAAAAAAATCAAATGTTTCGAACATAAAAATAAAAACACTAAAATAGCTAGTAGGCCGAAAACAACTTTTTTTAAAAAAATATTGTGAGTCGATTTTTTTGATATTAACAATATTAGGGACCAATAAATATTTAGTATAACGCCTTCTAAAGATACCTAATTGTTACTTACTTTTTGATCTTTCATAAACATACATCTACCCACAGCCTCTGCATGTTGGTCCTTAACACGAACAGAAAACGGTAAACGATTCTCCTTAAACGCTCTAAATGAAAATTGCAATTGCTCCCCACTTTTCGTAACTGGTACTAAATTTCCGGCAAATTCTATATATTGTGGTTTTCCCTCAAGTACCTACGAAAAAAACAATTTAAATTCAAATAAAGCAATGTCATAAATAAATAAATAGCTTACCTCTACATCACGGCTTTTGGCAACCTCAGTAAAGTGTTCTTGGTGTTCTAAAGTCTTGTCCTCTTTGTCATCTGTCATACAAAAAACCCTTAATCGCGCTTCTAAAGGATCCACGCGTTTCGCAAACACAACAAACTTAGCCATAAAGGGAACGTGAATGGCTTCCCTAAAAATAATTAATGAGTATAAAAAATAATAATAAGTCGTTTATGATATTACTTGTATAATTCGGTGGCCATTTTAGTGGCGTCCCCTATATTTCGACAGTCCATTAACCAAAACCTAGCAGATACAGTTGTAGTAAAGGAAACGCAGTCGTTAACAAATGTTAAAGGTGTCGAACCGGTAACATCTTCCCATTGCGCTCTGGTCGTACCACCTTAAAAAAGAATATTTTTAAAAAAAGTCTTTGCCAATATTGAAAACACATCTCAGTGATACTCACTGATTATTTGATAAAAAATTCAGTCTTAAATTTACTGCTTAAGCATGCGAATTGCCATGTAATCGAACGATTTAGAAAATGTGCCAATGAATACATTACAATAGAAAAATTTTTTGTTAAAGTAATGAATGTATTTTACCCAAGTACTAAAACTTAGCACACTTTTTTATTATACCATTGGAGAGTAATGAAAGATGATTTAACTTCTGAAAACTTTGATACCGTTTTATGTATTTTAAGATTTATGAAAATGGACCAAAAAATTGGTCCGTTCGCCCACGCAAAATGCAATACAGTTGTGATGTATTCAACGGTCATTGCAAAAGCAAAATTTTTGCATTCATCAAGCAAAAATGACATACTTTCTTTTTGAAACCTTCAAATGATATCTAGCGTGTCAAGCAAATGCAGTGTGGTAAAAGCAGCATAAGCAAAGCATGTACTCGAATGGTTTCAGAAAAGACCAGTCGCGGGGCAACTAACTTCCCGTTAAAATAATGGTTTGTAAATTTTCATTACATTCAAACGACTGATCTGACGATAATTTTAAGAAATTTAATTAATGAAAATAAAATTATGCAGCAAATCTAAAAAAGTGAAATTGCAATTTGTGTTTTTGTGATCTTCTTAATTTCAAACTAAACAACTAAAGGCAAAAAATTAAAAATTTGTTCGTGGAAAATAAAAATTCTTGGAAGTGGAGCACACAGTGGCTTAATTTTTTTGATCGCTTATGCCTTTAAATAATTGATTCGTCGCGACAGAATGCGACGAAATTACTTAAAGTAAGCGAAAAATGTAAAGTAACTGTGGACGCTCACTTGCCATTACCTATTTATAAGATTTAAAATTATAAAAAGATAGAATACATTCTAAGAGGGGGCAGCCCACAAAATTTTAGTTAGTTACCTTTGAGAGATCTTTTCCGAAACACCCCTGGACCCCGCGTGAAAATGACCAAGTAGCGCATTAGTTTTCTATTATGATTTACATCAGTGTGACATTCTAATATGAATGTATCAGAGTGTGACGCAATTACGACGTTTTCATGAATATGGCAATTTGAATCTCTTTGTGCCGTTCTGAACCCCTTTAAAATTACTTAGAAAGGAAAAAAAAGAAGGGTGATCACAAATGTTAAAAGACCTCAACAACACGAAAAGCGTTTCTAATTCGATATGACAAAAAATGTAGAAAAAAGCATGTGAAAGTATGTAGTTAAATATTGTCTTTTTAAAAGTAGTATGAATATGAATTGTCACTTGAACACAACATTGAATAGTGCAAGCACCACACTTTGTCATAAAGCTGCCCACATGAATGAAACTGTGATCTCTTAAAAGGGCTCTCATAGAAATTCTAAAAGCTTTACATTAAAGCTGAGGTGGCGAAGGGCGTCTTAATGTCGTCACATTTCAACAAAAAGCAGGTGGCTGGCAAACTATTACTTTTACATTTTTTTCTTCGTTACTCTATAGTACCTATAGTTGATGTATTACTCTAGTAGGTAGTCCTAATTCTACAAAGCAATTTTACATTAATGATTATGTTAGTCACTCTTTTCTCTTTTAGATATATCTACCATTTTTCAAGCAACTTTATTTTTTACTAAATGTTGACTACGATATATCTAATATAATTTACACAATGCAATAACAATAGTATCTACAATTTAATACTAAAAATCAAATTACTACCTACGATTTCTACCACAAATTATAAGCTTGCCAACCCCTTAACAACCAATAAAGAGCTTACGGAAGTACACAACACAACATCAAAGTATTGGTTTACACAAACCAAGATTTTAGGTGGAAAAAATAATAAACAAAAGCATTCCCATTTTGTCTTGTTAAGTATTATACAGTGTGCGGCAAAAATATGGGATAAGATTTAATAAAAATGAAAAGGCGTATTTTTACAACATAAAAGAATACTAATAGTTATTAATAGTTTAATAGAACCTTTTTATGTTATCTTTTTGTGAGTTTTTATTGTCCAAATTTTGCTAATATAAATAAAATAATGTACCACGAACATATTTATTTTAAATAATCATAAAAATATTAATGTAAATACATCCTTAGGCTGAGGATGAACGTGTTAAATACATTTGCGGTAAGATAAAGTCAATATCATGACACGCGTCGTTGAATATGAAAATTATTTTGCAGATACCTAAAAAATGTGCTTATATGTAGTTTGAATAAAGTTTAAAATTAACAATGGTATTATATAATATTTATGTACATTACGAAAATTTGGAAATTAATACAATTTAATAAAGAACGGTCTGAATGTAAGTTTCAGTAACTACTGATAGTAATAACCAATTATATATTTCAAATGTTAGAACGCAACCTAGTGCTGTGCCTTATATTACTGCCCAATTTAAACGTGGCTTGTAATAGTAAAAAGGTTCCTCATCTCTGGCATTGATATTGTTGGAGATTGGTTTGTTTACATTATGACCCATTCATTAAAACACTCTCTATAACGTAATGGTCATCCTCTATAACAAAACAATACGTCTTTTTTAGACATCTGTGTTACATTCCCTAAGAATTATTTGCCATTACTGTCCCAATGGGAAATAATGCATTGTGATAAGGTTCGGTTGAAATACAAAACAAGTCAAGTTGTGAATTAACTTTTGAACTGTAAACATAGCAATCAAAAGAAAAACTTTGTGCGTTGGCGAAAATTATTAGGCAAGTTTTAATTAATTTGCGAAGAGCATCCCACCGCACCTAAAGTTATAAATACAATTCATAAAAAGATAAAAACCAAGTATTGGCTTAGCAAAAAACGTCAGACCAAAATCACAGACTATAACGAATAATAGAGATTTTAGAAATTGACTTATACCTGGTTATAAAAATAAAAACAGAATATTTATGCTTTTACACAGACTATTTTTTTCAAATTTCTATATAACGAAAACTTTTTATAACGAAAGAAAACAATCGGTGCTTTGAATGTCGTTATAGAGAGTTTGCACTGTGTATTTTGATTGTCATGAGAGTAGGCACTTAATAAAAAATTTAGATTACATTATATTTCAATAATTTTTATTACTAAAATGTAAAAAAATTGATTATCACTCTAAATTTATTAATTGGATAATGCACAATGTGTAACTACTACATAAAGTGTAAAAATTCCTCTGTATTCTGTAACAGTAATAGAAGAGATTTACAAGTAAGCATTACTCAGTTCACATATACTAAAAAATTGAACGGGAGAAAACTAAATATATTGCTAAAATATCCCATGTTCTAACTTATATGGAAAATTTGAAATAACTGCCTTTATGTATTGATCCTATTTAGTTCTTACATAAATAGCTTTTGAAAATCATGATTCAAAATTATATATTCTCAAATCTTTTTAAACAATGAAACCTTAGTAGAAATTCCGGAAGTAAATCAAAACATAAATATTATTACATTATTTTTGTAAAACATTATAACAATTATTTCACGGAATCAATGTATTTTTTTGACGAAAACAGTTTTAATCGAATTGTACATAAAAGTATACCTACAGTAGAACCTGGAAAACTGATTACGTCTGTAAAGTGACCACCTGACTAAAGTGACCAGGTTTCCCTGGATCCTGCAAAAATGCTATCAATTTAATATAATCGTTTCTGCATATAGTGACCAAATCCTATAGTGACCAGTGACCATTTTTAAGTAAACCTGCTATTTAAAATTCATCTCTCTAAACAGACTGCATTTAATAGCTATAAGCTTTTTTAAAATACCATTGACATCTGCATTTAAAATTTTAACTATGACCAATTTATTGCAAAATCATGAAACTTTTTACCCTCTTAGATTTTTCTAAACTATATAACAACTTTTTAAAGTAAGTAGCTTATCCCAAAGTTTTATTGACATCTGTAGTTACCATTCTTGTTAAAAATATTTAAATAATTCTACACAAACAACTTTAACTTTTTATTAAATAATCAAAGCACGTAATTATATAGATTATATTCCATATGTATTTTTGTGCAATGAATGATGTATATAAATATAATAAATTATTATTACATATTATTACATTATTAATTCATTATTTTAAACTTCTAATTTACGTTGTCAGTTACTTTTTTGATTTTCATAACATTTCTTTTGTAAACTGAACACCTGCTAAAAGTAACCATTTTTGATTAGTCCTTTAGGTGGTCACTTAATAGAGGTTCCACCGTATATGTACCTACTATTAATTTTAAATTTGGCAAAGATTGATCATTTTCCGGTTTTTATAATTTTTGTGTTCTTATAGCAAATATTTTTTTAAAACACTGTTTAGTAATAGAAGTTTTTTTTTCGTGTACAAACTGCATAATTAAAAATAACAAAATCTAGACTTGACATCCATTGTTAGAATATACCTGATAAAATGTATCATACCGAAAGTAAATTAATGATACCTACTATATTAATAATGTCTAAAACTGAAGTCAATTTATTTTAATTAATTTATCAATTTATTATCTATTATTATGTTGCACCAATTTGTACTTATCCAAAATTCAAGTATTCTTTTTATTTAATTTGTGTCTAAAAATTAATTACACAATTAATATTTGTTCGGATAATAAAAAAAAATCTAAAATATATGTCTTCTGTGCCGAATAAAATCAACGATATTACAGTAGAAACACTTTGGTTTGGCATCAAATGTAAATAAAATGTTATCAGTCAATGATCAAAAAAAATTATTTCTTCAAGTAAGACCAAAAGATTTAATTTATTGTGTTAATATTTTTTTATATTCTTTTATTAATCTTTAATGCCTTATTTCAATAATAATTTTAAAAACATACTGTCTATAGTATTTAATTCAAACTACTGTTGGAAACATTAATATTATTTATTACCGATAAATATTAATATGTGCATGTATTAAACATTGTTTTGCTATTCTATAATTTTATAATTCATTTTATTTCACTTTTATCTTTCCTATTCTATATTGTTGCAGCTCAAAGTATGTATAATATAATATTCGTAATTAAATATATTTTGTAGAAATTGTTTATATTTAAATACAGTTTAATACATAAATGTATTGTAGTCATTAAGGTTAATGAAAAATTCAATTTAAAAATTTTTGGCACAACATACCTTAAATTCAAATAACAGTATTTCATTACAAAAAATTGTGTAGGAAACATTGTAATTCAAATCTTCAAACGCAACTCGACAAATTTTTTTATTGAATAAACTGATTCGCGCCTTTAAATATTCTATTCTAATAATGACTTTAAAATGTGAAACTGATTAAAATATGCAATTGTAAAAACACACCAAATATTCCATATGCGCGAAATGCTTAAAAGTGCTTTCTTTTAAGACACAAAAACAATGAGACACCTCAAAAATATAAAAGTGCAACAAACCGCGGACATTACTCGCAAGTGCATAATACCAATCTAATTGCATTCCACAGTATGTTTTATTCAATTCAGATTAGTAATAACATATTTCATTACCAGAATCCTGCGAATACATTTATTTTCAGCTAACCCCTGCCAATTTTAAAAACAACAAAAAAAATGTTAATTATCGAGTATCCAATTGCAAAATGTAACTAAAACTACAACGTATAATAATTGATTTTGTTCTTAGAACCAAAGAGAAATTAAGAGAAAAGGTACTTTGAACAGAACACACACAGTTCGCGCACACTTAAACAAAATAAATAATAACTTACCCGTAATTGAACAAAGTAATCGAAGCGTCGGAGCAGATCCCGAATATTGGTTGATCATTCCTTGGGAATGCGCTCGAGGCGCAGGCATACTTAATGTAATCGCTTTGTGGAATTTTCTTCTTCTGGGTTCGACTGTAACCACCGGCGAAACTGCGACCCCATGTCCTAACAACTTTGCAGTTATCTCCGGATCTATCGGTTGAGCCTGAATAAAGATTAGAATCGTTGTGACTTTCCATAAACTAAAATCGATCCAGTTCTATTCTTTGATGAGTCTGTTAGTATTGTTATGTCAAGAGATGATATTTGTCGACGCATACTATTTCAGCCAATAACGAAACAAAAAGATGAGAAGCAAAGCTCATACTTACCGCCATATTACAAACCGACTTAACAGCTAAGAAAGATAGGAGAAAGGAATGGCCAGGGTTACGACACAAAGCAGGTTCGAAAGCAACAAAACATAAACACAATGGCCACTGAAAGTGCAAGAAAATGAAAAGCGATGGTCATGAGCACCCTTAAACCGAGCGCCCAATATACATAGTTAAACGGTTTTAATAAACCTAGTAATGTTTTATTTGTTATTCGTTTCGAACCGTGCTTTGCATTTTTAAGAGTCGATGCAGTATTCATAAAACAACCCACTTTAATGTTAATCTATTCATTGTCTCGTTAGCGATGGGTGCCCAAAATGTGATTTATGAATACTGCGTTTCATGTTTAAATTAAACAGTTAGTGTGTTAGTTTAACTAAATTTTATTGGGCACTCTATAATTTCATACAATGAACATTTGACGTGCAGATTAACCAGTGAAAACATACACTATCGTAAAATAGACATACATTTGTTAATAGGTAGGTATATGCAGTATATGCAACTTAAATTATAGTATTAAAATAAGAGCAAATCATGTTAGAAACGCAAATTATAATGTGAAACTTTTAACTTTAATGATAACTGCTACGTGTATCAAAAGGAAGAATATTATGACCGTGTACGTTAGACTAATGCTTTTTAACCTGCGAACTCTTTACATAAACATTTAATTATTAGAAATGATTCCCAAAACAAATATAATCATTAATTTAATTTTTACATTTTTTCCTATACCAAAATAAAAGAAAATAATAAATTTAAGTAAATTGACAATAAAAACGTTGTAATTCTAACGAAATTAACGTTCGTTTTTCATTAGATTGTTAATTTATATTGCGGTTTTGGAACTAGTGTTCAGTTTTCTTATAGTCTGTAGTTCTTTTAGGCGACATGTTTAAAGGCGTATCTGTCGCGTAAAAAAAGATTTAGGAGTACTTAACCTTTTCACAATCTTTATTGTCATTTTTTTTAAGTGGCTAGATATTATTGTATTTCTAATTCATTTTTGTAATCTTTTCTTGATTTAACAACAATTAGTTTTATATTTATTTTATTAAGAAAAATAAATAAAACTTTATCAAAAGGAGTTACTTTACTGTGAAATACCTATTGATGTACTATATCGAAAAGAAAAGATGTAATAAATTGCGATTTTTTATGAAATATTACTCAAAAGTGAACTGTTTAAACAACATCTCACATTGAAGAAATTTGGTTAGAATGAATAAGAATCTCCATATTTTTAGAAGTCAAGGCAAATGAAATTGTTTTCGACAAATTACTCAAAACTGATTCAAATTAGTAACCAGAAATAAATGCTCTTCTTATTTTCTCTTTATTACCAGTGAATTAACAGTGGTTCTCAAATTCAATAACACCAATAGAAAGAATTTTTCTTTTACACATGATGTAGTGTTAGTGTAACGCGCTATGCACTTTGCAATTGTCAATTGCTCCAAACTCAACCTACGAATAAGAACAAACCCTCTAAACATAATCAAAAATTAACTCCATAGCACGTATTAAAATACATTGGTCAATCTTTTTGAAAAATTACATAACTTATTAAAAGCGATGTTGTCAATAACTTATATTGAAATTAAATAAAAATTGTCATCTCTAAAATCGCAAATAAAATAAATAATAAACAAAAACTCTTTTGTTTCTTAATTCGATCACAGACATCTAAATACTAAATACATGTTAAGAATTTAGAAAGTTACATCTATCTGTATTTTCCACCCATACGAGGTTTGTTTAGAAAATAACTTATTCTTTTAAACTTTATTATTAATTTTACAGATAACTGGTCCTTGTCTCTTTCAAAGTACTTCCCTTTCCTATTGACACACTTTTCCCAGCGGTGTTGCCATTTTGCGAAGCATTCTTGCATAGCTTCATTCGAGATGGCTTTTTAGGTCTGTTAAAAATTTATCATCAATTTGTCATCAATACGCTGAAAACGGCGTCTTTTCAGCAGTGATTTTAATATTGGAAATAAGATAAATTTACAAGAAACCAAGTCTAGCGAGTAATGATGCTGCAAGGGGACAGTGATCTGATTTATGACACAAAACCTACGAATTAACAAAGATGAGTGTGTAGGCGCTTTGTCGTAGTGCAAGAACCAACTCTGATTCGTTGAAACGTTTCCGTGATAGTTTTCTCTAATTTTGCGCATAATTTTACGTTACATCGTTATTCCAAAAAATCGCACATTTGAAAAATCGCCACTGACACTTAAACACGTTGTAATCAAACAACAATATCACGAAAACTATACGAGTTATCAAGAATCCAAAAACATGTGCTTACAAAGGAGGTTATACGCAAGGCAGTGCTTCCAACCACATATTACTAAATATCTCCATTTGCGTGTAATACAAAACGTTTGGTTATTTTTTGAACAGACCTTGTATAAACAGACCCCCGGAAAATAATATCCCATTTAACATTTAGGAAAAGTTCTTAACGGGCTCTATTTAATTTTTGAAAAAAATTAATACTTTACTATTTAAGATGGGAAAGTTGACACTGTTCCAGTTAAACCGAAAGTAGAACAAAATTTATATTTATGCCAATGGTTATATTATAAATATTGAACAAATTTTTTTACTTGTACTTTTTTTAAAATTCTTATTATTTTAAGTTAGCTATTAAGTGTCAGAAATTCGGGGCACCTTAAATGACACACTCTGTATATTTAAATCAAACACGAAAAGAATTATCGATCTGTATCGTGTTCAACGAAAATTGATCTAGATTAATTTTGCCTCTGTCAAAACGTACCATCGCCTGGTCGATTAACTGTGCAATATGTTAAGTCACAAAAATTAACAAATCAAACATACTCTAATTTGTTTTGTAATTTAAAATTACAAAAGCTATTTAAAAAGGTTTGTGCTTTTTTACTGTAAAATCACATTGAATTTTGCTATATTCTACTTTTAATTGTTCTTGTCGAAAATTGGATTATAAATAAAAGGTGTATAATCTAAATGCGCTTTGTAAAATTGTTATTCTTTTGAACAATTTTTTTAATACATATTTTAAATATGTAGACACTTACTTAAAACGAGAATATTCCCTTGAGACATTCAACGTAAAATTGCTACCTTTCATTTCAGTTCTTATGCCTTAGAAATAACATTATTGTTTACTTTTCATTAAAAGCAAGATGTAATTTTTGTTGATATAAAGCTTCATAAAAGTTTTTAAAACGAAAAATATACGTATCCCTCATTTTTTTAAATATTCAATTTTAATTTATAAAAAACTTTAAAATGTTTATTTAAAGTAGTTCATTTATTAAGTAAAAAATTGTCCTTTAATGCTTATAATTGTTAATACTGGATACAGTACAATCTCTGCATTTTACGTCGTCAGAATCTTAAGAATTTTAATATTTTTATGATTTTCGCCCAACCATAAACCCCAAAAAAATATTTCTGGCGACCTGAAGCCTTTTATTGCTACCCAAGTTTGTAGTGTGCGTAACTGTGTATCCGTGTGACAAATATCTATTTGAAAGGCAATTCAAATAATTCAAGTTCACATTAAACCTAATAATGAAAATTTTCGTCTTAATCAAACTTTTTTATATTACACGTTTTACCTATTTTTACATACACACTTACAAACCTTCATACTAATACTTTGACCCAAGTTACGACTAAAAATTATTTTTATAGTGCCCTTCAGGATTTTACGAAGTTCCCAAATCCTCGTAACATGCTAAGGTAGAACTAATAATTTCCGATTCATAAATATTTCTAATAATTGTAAAATGTTGATAGCATAAAATATTAAAGCAATTCGTATAAGTTTATGATTGTATGACTTACAAAAAGCAATAATTAATATTTGGTTATCATAATGGCAAGAGCGATTAAATATTTGTAATGTGCTATATATTCTAAATGAAGGTTTTAAAAGCATTAGGTAACGTATTTTGGCATTTATAGTCCATAATATTCTGCATCCTTGTATAATTTTAACATCAAAAGCCATTCAAATCTTATTGTCTAATTGTAAGATATATAACGTTATCTTAAAAATATGAACCGTATAAAAATACTGGTTTGTTCAAAAATATATAACCACTATACAGATTATCTATTTCTCTATGATGATGAACCAACACCTAATTAACTAATTAAAATTTGTACTTATGTACCAAAACGGGAAGAAACTGGATGAATTAGTTAGGCCACTTAAACTTTTAACTAACGCCAAATCTCCAAAAAATTACTAGCCCATAATTTTGACTAGACAAAAAGCTACCATCAATGTTAAACCTAATTATCTTAAAAAGTGAACACCATTGTTGAAGCATAAGATCTTATTTTTTTGAACCGACCAAAACACCATTTGTATGTGATAAATAATTTCAGACAACAAAGTAAAAACACCAATCGATTCAAAATCAATCTCGGCTCTACCAAATCAGCGACCAGCGCATTTTTTTCGGAATATGATTCACCGTAATTTTTCTTAATTTTTCAACAGGCACACCTTTGCGTGGTTTAAACAAATTTACCTGAAGTCCAACTTTGATTTTCTTCGTTAGAGCACCTTGTGGGAACACTGCTTGCACTTGTGGTACGACAGTACTGGAAACCATTCCACCTTCCGGTCCGATTGCGTGCACTTCTTGCCTTACGCGAGACACCACCGCAAAGTATTGAGGGAAGTCGTTTGTTACAATTCTCGTTATGCGTCCTGACGCAGGATCTTCTAACTGACTTAGATCTAAGTACACATAGAAAGGCTCGTATAAGTTAATAGTTTTCAAAAAAGAAAAATAAAACAAATCAAATAATATATTTTGAACACTTCTAAAATAATTAAGTTTTAAGATCATCTTAAGATACATCTTAAAAGTTGGTTTTAACCTTCCGTGTACTAGGTGGGGTACAACTAACGTGAACACTTTTTTTTTGTTAAAACGGGACTTTCGTCATCGAGCTTAAAACCGAGTGTGCACATTCGAGCTCAAAGTGGCACATTCCGATCTCGGGAAAATGAAGCGCGCCGCTCCGCGTCGCGCTTCATTTGCCTCCCTCGCTCGGAAATGTGCCACTTTTCGCTCGAATGCGCACATCCTCGTCTTTATTATATTAGTTTAATTTACTGTGCGCTCCTTCAAATCAAAAATTTTAATTTAATTTAGTAAATGGGTCATTCCGTTCTAACTATTACTTTTTTGATTAAAAATTTTTGAATTCTATAACAAAACATTTTTTGTTTTTTCATGCATATTATTACTCTATTTTATAATCAAATTGAAAGTGCGAGAGTATTTTGCTACAACTTTAGAATATCGAGAATGAGAATCATCTTCTTCTTGTCTTATATATAAAAATGAATTGGCGAGTGTTAGTCTGACTATAACTCGAGAACGGCTGGGCCGATTTGGCCAATTTTGGTTTTGAAATATTTGTAGAAGTCCAAGGAAACTATAGGTGAGAAAATATGAAAAAATTTCAAGAAAAATAGCAAAAACAACAATTTTATTTTCCCATACAAACTGATCGTATTGTAAGAGTGTTTTTTTATCAGTCACGTTTTATTACCAATTAAGATTCTAAGAAAATAAAATAAAGCCGGATGTTGTCGCAACTGAACTGCTTACATAGAAGATTTGGAGTATTTTAAATTAGTATGTTTTTGTATTACATATTATTATTTGATACTTTCGAATCGTGTTAGAATTTTATATTTATTAATGAAGAGCTCAAATAATTTTGTATTTTAAAGTTATTACATACAGTAATGTAATACATTTTTAGAAATGCTTCCTAGAACAATAAAATGATCGTAATAATACATAAAGTGTGTTTATAGTATTAAAATTTGTTTATTATATGTTAGATGAAATATTCTTCTACTCGATTTATTTATTTTGATTAAAATTCAATTAAAAATGTTTACGCAAATAAAATCTGAAACACATTGAAAGAGGCTGTGAAAAAGTTCTTAGAAATCACAATAACCGTTTAGTTAAAAATCTGCAAGATACAATAAAAATGCAATATTATTATTTCAAAAATACACTACGGGCTGTTAGGGTAAGGTAGTTGATTTTTTTAGCTTATATTACACTACGATAAACGGGTTTCAGAATCTGAAAAGTTTTTCAAGATTCGTTCACAAATAACCGAGCTACGATTTATCAAATTGAAAATTTAGAAAAAATAATTAGAAGACGGTCCCTTCGAAATCTGTTGAAGAGAACAAATATAGAAAGCAAGATGAAAGGCAATCTTAGATGATAAAAGTTAATTATAAAAAATATGAATTACGTTGTTATAAATAATAATAATTAATCTGTCATTCTGTTAACTTGTTATAATAAAGATATTTATTTATTTATTTTTACACTGAAACTACCAATAGGTTATGGGCCCAGGTACGTTGTAAAGTAAAATAGTGTAAAAAGAAAAATAAAGTAAAATAAATTTAAACATAACATGGCATCTGGATCAGTACGTATTGAATTACTGGATAAGGAAAATTATGATACATGGAAAATCCAGATGGAAGCTTTATTAATCAAAAATGATGAGTGGGGATATATAAACGGTGAAATTCCGAAACCAGACGATATTCCTAAAAATGAAGCTGAATTGAAGTTATGGGTAAAGAATGATAAGAAAGCAAAGTCTGACATTATCTTATCAATTAATCCATCAGAATTAAAACAAATAACAAAGTGTATTACTTCAAAAGAGGTATGGAACAAACTTGAATCAATCTATCAATCAAAAGGACCTGCGAAGAAGGCCACGTTAATGAAGCAGCTAACTTTACACAAATGGATGAAGATGCTGATATTAGAGATCATTTACATAAGTTTTTTGATATAATTGATAAATTGAATTCTATGGATGTTGAAATTAATCACGATTTATTGACTGTAATGTTATTATACAGTTTACCACCGAATTTTGAAAATTTTCGTTGTGCAATTGAATCACGAGATGAATTGCCCTCTCTAGATGCACTTCGTATTAAAATAATTGAAGAATATGATGCAAGAAAGAATGACACTCGTGAAGTTATTGCAAATGCTATGATTGCAAGAAAGTACAGTCAAGATAAAATAAAAAATTTTCAAGAATGCAAATACACATGAGTCCAGAGAACATAAATTCATATTCAAGTGTAATATATGTCATAAAAAAGGACATAAAGCTAGCAATTGTCCTGAAAAAATAAAAGAAGTCAAAAATGCAAATAATATTGATAACGTAAGTATCTATGCTTCACATACAGACTCGATAGAAGAAAATGCATTTAATAGTACTTCCATGATTAATCAAGAAACCTGGTGCTTAGACAGCGGATGTACAACTCATCTATGTAAGAATATTGACAATTTTAATGAAATAACGGATACAAACCTTGGAAAATTAAATTTAGCAAATAATGCATCTACAGAAATCAGAGCAAAGGAAATGTTTTATTAAAATCAGAATCAAATGGACGAAAACCAATATTAATATAAATAATGTTTCCCATGTACCTGATTTAAGAACAAATTTATTATCAGTTGGAAAAATGACTGATCAAGGGATGACAGTTATTTTGAAAAAGATAAAGCAAGTATCGTAAATAAAATGGACAAACAGTTATACTAGCTCAACGAATGAATGGGTTATATTTTATTCGAGGAACAGTTGACAGAGATATCAATGGAAGATGCAATTTTATTAAAAGAATGTCAATTCTACAGTGATTTGGCATAAGAAAATGGGACATTTAAACATAAAAGATCTTCAAGATAGCAACTATAAAAGAAATATTCGTGGAATGACCTCGAAAAATTACCTGATAATTTCAACTGTAAAACATGCATCATGGGAAAATGACAAGAAATTCCTTTCCTACCAGAAACGAAAAATCTTCAGAGCCTCTTGAAATAATATATTCAGACATATGGGGACCTGCGCGAGTTGCATCAAAAGGTGGATCTAAATATTTTGTTACATTTATTGACGATTTTTCTGGTTGGTGTGTTGTTAAACTATTGAAAAGAAAAAATGAAGTTCTTGATACATTTAAAAAATATAAGGTACTTGTTGAAAACCAAACAGGTAAGAAAATAAAAAGTTTACAATCCGATAACGGTAAAGAATATGTTAATAATATTTTGATGAATTTTGAGAGAGAACGGAATTGGACGAAGGTTAACAGTTACACATACACCGGAACAAAACGGAGTAGCAGAGCGAAGAAATCGTACTCTAGTAGAAATGGCAAGGTGCATGTTAATTGAGTCTGAACTATCACCATCATTTTGGGGCGAAGCTATAAATACAGCAAATTATACAAGGAATAGATGCCCATCCAAAAGCTTAGGAGGCAAAACAGCATTCGAATTATGGACAGGAAAAACTCCAAACGTCTGTTTTTTCCCAAAATTTTTTGGTTCTGAAGTTTATACATTGAATCGAGATCCAACAAAAGGAAAATTTGAACCTAGATCAAAGCAAGGAATTTTTATGGGTTATTCAGAGCAATCCAAAGCATATAGAGTGTGGATTCCTGACGAAAATAAAATAGACATAACCAGAGATGTTAGATTCGTTGAAAGATCAAAAACTTCAAAGAATGGAGTAACAGAAAATTCTAAAACTAAGTTTGTTGAATTTCCAATAAATAAAAGAGAAAACATTAATGAAAATAAAGATGTTTGGTTCGATGCTGTTGACAATAATAATCAAAATGAAAATATGGATAAAAATAATTCGGAAAATGATAATGAACGGATATCTGACCTTCAAGAAAATCCTACTGAAAGTAAATCTAATAAAAATTGCGGTAGACCAAAGAAGATAATGACTGGACGCAGGGGAAGACCTAAGAAAGGTTATCAAATGATAAATGAAGTTAATGACATAAAAGAAACAGAAGAATACGTCGGATTAGCAGAAATATCAGTGCATGAAGCTATAAATGGACCTGATACAGATGAATGGCTAGACACAATGGCAGAAGAAATGAAAGCAATTATAAAAAAAGATACTTGGTCATTTGTTGATCGTCCAATAAATATTCCAATAATTAGTAGTCGTATTATACTGAGAAATAAATATAATGCTAATGGTATGTTAGAAAGAAGAAAAGCCAGAATAGTGGCCAGAGGGTTCACTCAACGTCCCGGAATAGATTTCGATGAAACGTATGCTCCTGTAGCACGTATAGGTTCAATAAGATTAGTTATGTACATTGCAAACCAATACAACATGAAAATTAAACAATTTGATGTGACAACTGCTTATTTAAATGGTATATTGGAAGAAAAAATATATATGAAAGTACCAGAATATACTGAAAAAATTTTGAATAGAATAATTGCTACTGAGAATTATAATTATAATATCAAGAAAAACGCTGAAGAGTTATTGAACGAATTGAAGAAAGGAAATAAAGTATGTTTGCTAAAGAAAGCTTTATATGGATTGAAACAGGCTGGACATCAATGGAATTTAAAATTATGTGAAGAGCTGAGAAAATTAGATATCAAACAATCTAAAAACGATGAATGTATCTTCTATTCGGGCCGAGGGGAAGAATTGTTTATCATTGTTATTTATGTAGATGATATTCTGGCTATTTCAAAAGACGACAACAAAATAAATAATTTTGAAAAGTTTTTATCAAGTAGATTTGAGATAAAAAATCTTGGAAATATTGATTATTGTTTGGGAATAGAATTTTCAAGAAATGAAAACGGTTTGAAGATGTGTCAGAAGAGATATATAAAAGATATCCTTGAAAGATTTGGTATGGTTGATGCAAATCCTATTTCAACCCCAATTGAAATAGGAACAAAATTACAGAAGAAAGAAATTTTAAATAATATAGAAAATCTACCATATAAAGAACTGGTAGGAGCAATCATGTATTTAGCGACTTGTACAAGACCAGATATTGCA
Organism: Sinopyrophorus schimmeli; assembly: GCA_036325965.1. Lineage (NCBI taxonomy): Eukaryota > Metazoa > Arthropoda > Insecta > Coleoptera > Elateridae > Sinopyrophorus > Sinopyrophorus schimmeli. The sequence goes on along the minus strand of JARFIZ010000024.1, from coordinate 5,193,095 downwards.
TATGCAGGAACTCAAGATAAAGGATTTTGTTTCAAGAAAAACGAAAATTCTTTATTAGGATATGTAGATGCAGATTGGAGTAACTGTTTAGATGATAGAAGATTGTATACTGGATTCGTATTTATTTTGGGTCATTTATTGTCTTCATCTTGAGGGGAAGTGTTGAAGAGAACAAATATAGAAAGCAAGATGAAAGGCAATCTTAGATGATAAAAGTTAATTATAAAAAATATGAATTACGTTGTTATAAATAATAATAATTAATCTGTCATTCTGTTAACTTGTTATAATAAAGATATTTATTTATTTATTTTTACACTGAAACTACCAATAAAATCGTTTTTCTCGATAATTTCAAATAGCACGCCTATGGTTTTTTGCACCTGTCGGAAGCGGAAAACTCTGGCAAATCCGAATTTGTATAGTTTTTAAAGGTCCCTCTACAAATAACGGCGTTACAATTTTTGAAACGTAAACTTTTGTACTACAAAAATGTACCTAAAATTTCAACTTTTAATTTCTCGAGAAATTCGTAAAAATTTACGGTGTTGAAGGAGAAGCAGGTAATAATGGCTCCGGCTATGTCGATTTGGGGCCTATAGAAATGTCCCGTAGAAATTTAAAGCAAATCTATTATATAATTTTTTTTTCTGATATTTAGAAAATTAGTTAATCCAACATTGTCAAACTGAGAAGTGCGTCATATGATTAAATATTTTAGAAGGGCGGCGAGGTTACATATAGTTTGGAAACCGCTGTCCTAATGCCTAATGGACTCAACATTGATCACAATAAACGAAATATTGATAATAATAAACAAACAAATTGTAATGCTTTTGTATTGGGTGGACCGATTCAAAGACAGTTTGAACACACTAAGCGGTTGATAACTTTAACCGTGATCACATTAAGTGGCGTCTACTGTATTTGTATATAATATAGGTATATATTTATATGTTATCGTTTCACTCCAACACCGTTCAACCCATAACCATGAAAATTGGCAAGTATATGTAATTTTTGTGAAAATAGTGTATACATATTTTATTTTATTTTATTTTTTGGTTTTCTGCTAATTTTTAGTTATTGAATTTGACACATTATTCAATTCTGAGGCGGTACGAAGTTTGCCGGGCCAGCTATAATTAAATAAAAATAAGAAATAAATTCATTAATCTTAATGACTGCTAGAGCAACTAACAAATATATTCTTTTTGAAAAGCGTCGCAAAATTACAACCTGTAAAGGGAGTCCCAGTATAAAAAATATTGGGAACCCCTGACATAGGCTATATTGTATTTTGAAAAAAATTAGTTTTTACTTCGAAATTCGCAATACCCGTGCGAAGCCGGGCGAAACAGCTAGTATTTTATAATTTACATGTCACGGTACTGACATAAAATTAATTTGGTAGACATTCTTGAGAAAAAATATTAAATTCATTTATGAATTGTATTGTAACATTTTAAAACTCTTTTTTATTGATTATTTAACATTTCAATAATCCATAGTAACTTATCTATAACAAATAATACATTATAATTTATATCAAACATTAATCAACTCAAATCTAACACATTACACAAAAATTAATTTAACTAATTTTTTTTTTGGTTTTTTTCACAGCATTTTTAATTCTTAAACTTCTACACAGTGATACAGTTTCAGTCATCTTTGGCAATTTTGAACTTCTTGCGATGAATTCTTAGATTTTTTTGTTTTTTGCGTTATTTTGTTTTTTATTTTTTCCATCTTATCATTTGAGGAATAATGAAATTTTCTTATAGAAAAGTGTATGCATGCATTCTTATTAGAGCAATAAAAGCAACTTAACGGATTGGATAAAATACAATTACGTTGTAATTTATTACACGTATATACTTTCGTTGTGCCTACAAAAGGCTTAAAATTGTCTGGCAATTTGGAAAAATTATACTCTACTAGCCCCAAAGAACTACCTACTGACTGAACTTCTGTTTCATATTGACATGAATAATTTTCAGTTAAGTCAATATTATTTATTAACAATTAAATATATTTTTATTATTTTTTGACACGGTACTGACATTTTAAATTAAAATAGCAACTGTAATTTTTTGAATATGAATTTAATAATATCCTATTATCCTATAATTTAGGTTAGTAATAAGTACAGAAATTTATTATTTATGAAAAAAATTAATCGTTACTTAAGTTTACCAATACCACGGTACTGACAAGTAAATTTATGACATGATCTTTTAAAAATTGAGTTTTAAAATGACACAAACTCGCTTGAGAATTTCACTTGCGTGATGTTTGTAAACATAACTCAGTTAACGTACTTTCAATATGGCTTATTAGTTGTTTCATTAATTTCGAGGTAAATGCCACACGAGTCATACACATTCAAATTTAAAAATTTGTTTAAATCTGAGGACAAACGTTATTAAGCTGGAATTCAATCTTAAATTAATGTATTAAAAAAGAATTTGTTAATTTCTTTTAAGTTTGATTATATACATTAAGATTTATCAGTTAATTGGTTTGAATTATTTATTGCAATAAAAAAAATAACCGATTTATAGGTAAATTCTAAAAAAGGACATGACACGGTACTGACATTTAAGTGACATATTGCAAGTTTTCTTTGAACTGCAACTTATATTCTACAAGAAAAGTGATGAAATATGTTTATGATGATCGTATTGATACAAAAACTTTATTAATAGATTTATAATGTATAACCAGTGAAAGCAAACAGTATAGGACACAAAAAATCACAGTTAGAATGGAATGACCCCAAATATCGATTTTAGATTCTAAAAAGGTATTTACCATAGCAATGAGTGGAAGGGAGCGAGACGATACAATAATCTTGTAAATGCAAGTGAGAGGGAATGATTAAAATTATTCAATTAATTTTTCGTGTAATTCATTGGTCTAAATTATTGAGAATCATTAAGAAATTGCCGTGAAAATAATTTGAATTTCAATAAGGAGACAAGAATGAAATTTTTGTTAGGTTTTCTTAATATTCGGTATCGTAATTGATACGTGTCATTGGAATTTAGTACTCAAGAAAAAACACAATAATTTATAAGTTGCAGAAAAAGTTAAGTTTAGTATTTTTATTAATAAAAGTCTATTTTAATGCGTAAATAAATATGTGTTTTACTTAAACCTCTTCATTATAGGTTATTTAAACTTATTTCTTATCAATTAACTGTCATAAAGAACAATTTTCTGAATTTTATTTTACTATGTTTTTGGGGTATGGCAAACCCCACCTAGTATGGCATGTGACATTTAGTCACCTGGTATGCGGAAGGTTAAGATAAGTAAAAATTTTTGAATTAAACATTGTAAGTTAAGATTATTTTAATTACAAAACTTACCATCAGCTTCGAAACTGTCGTGCAAGACGTCATTTAAAATTTCTTCAGCTGATTCGACGGTATGTTCTCTCCACGTCTCACCATTATCGGATCTAAGAATCACAATTTCCCGTTCTTTTCCCCGAAGAGCGGCGAAATGTGGCACTTCGATTATCACAGGCCTGTTAGAAAGTTTTTATCAAGTTCTGAAATAATTCATTTTCGTAATGCGTACCCTAAGAACTTAACTCCTACTGGTCCTAATTCTAGGACTCTGCTTGCTAAAGCCTCACCCTCCATTAATGGTGGAGGATGTGGTGTTCGTTGGGGTCTTACATATCGGCATGTTATGCGTGTAGGACTCGGTGCACACCTAGGGGGCACAATAACACGAACACCGGAATGACGGCACCCTCGCATAGCACCCCCTCGTGCGTCAACCAAGAAAGATACCAAGAAACTACAACAAATAACGAATTAATATCTATCTCGTGAGTAATTAAAATAACAATCTAAACGAATAGTTCTACGACAAAATACAACATCGAAGTTGTTTAGACTTACTTCTTCCAATGCAGTTTCCTGCAGCATTAAATGAGAGTATATCATTAGAATTTAAGTGTAAAAATTGAGTGATAAGGAAACCCTTCAAACCCAGTGGATAATATTTTAATGAAACTTGTTTTAAAATTGATTTAAATATTTTAAAAATAATAAGTGTTGCAAACTATTGTGGTGTGGAAACATTGCCACACAAGTAGGGTAGGTAAAGGGAATGTCGCTCACCGGGTAATGGCGCTCACCTCTATAACTCTATCAAAATAGTGCATAGTAATATGCTCCGTCACCTAAAGTGTGGGAATTGGGTGCCTCTAACAGACAGCGACATGAATCCTTATTTAATTATTCATTCTACTTTTCTATTTTGTGATAACGTAATAAATGTGTTAATGACAATTTCATCGTAAGTAGGAGGGTAAATACATTTTAAATAATTCACTTGTTCAACAAATGTACAGTCAGCTTAAGAGGTAATCAACACCCTAGAGCAGCACATACAGTGATCGTGCTATTTTTAAACAATTAATAAAAAAAATTATTTGTTGTACTTATAAAAATTGTCATAAATCTCCTTAAACACTATTTTTAATTAAAACATGTCTCTTCGAATAGCTCGATTACGGTAAGTACTGTTTTTAGGGTGTTGATTACTTCTTATTCTGACTGTACTTAATTGTAAGATTAAAATCATTAAATGTCTGTTGTTCTGAAAGCGCTCTAATTTTTTGTAAGCCCCAATAGATGAAATGCAAATTTATAAAAAATGTATATTACCACTTTTTTCATAAGTCTGAAAAAAATCACATAAATACTCATGGGGCGTTTCGATTCAAACAACTTGCAAAAGTAAAACACCCTTAAGTACGTTGTATTTATAAAAAACACAATTTAAGCTTCTTGTGAAGTTTAAATATAAGTAAATGGTGTAAGACTCTGATTATATAAAATATTACGTATGCCAATATTGTATGAAGGAGAAACTTTTATCAAACCGCTCTAATATAATTAAGTTAAGTATATTAAGAAGAATAGAACAACTATATATGGTAATTAGAAATATTTGAAATGATATGTAAAGTTTCATCAAAATCCAAGATACCGGGTTTGTAGTGTTCCTTTAATTATAAAATACAAAATTCAAATTCAAATATAACTTACCCAATATTAATCGGATGTTTATGAACGTCGATGTTGTCGGGTGCATATTTTCGAGAATATTCGATATAATTTTGATGAATATGTTGTGGGCTGATTGTATCTTCGATGGCTTGGGGTGGTAAAATGTTACTATCCCCACTAGATACCATTCTGTTTGAATCTATTCTTTCGTCTTTCGTTACATCGATAGGCAAAGAATCATCGCCCAAAGACTTCATTTCGTCGGCTGTTAAGTATCGATAAGTTTGATCTCCTAATAATGTATCTTCACCTGTTCAAAAAAGATACATCGTCATTATCAATATCTTGTAAACTTATCATATTAGAATAGTGTTAGATACGAGCGTTTTTAGCTTGCAAATAAAAAATTACTGCAAAACGCAAACGGAAAGAGAGTTGATGAGAAATGAACCTATTGCCTATTTGCCTCATACGAAGAAGTGTTGCATAGAATTTTGAGAAGAAGAGGAACTTCGCTCTGAACGTTTTCTTTTCAAGGGTGTTATGTGTGTCTGTGTTTTGAATAACGCTAAACTTACGAGTAAGCAACGTTGTGCCGTTGAAATACGGAAGATACACGTGTCGCTCGTGAGGGGCCTGGCCATATCCATCCATTATGTCCTCGATTGCTTTCGCGAGTAAAAAGGTATTTTACACTTATGCACACTGATATCTTTCCAATCACATAAACACAACTAACAAGTTTTGCGAGAAGCAAAAAAGCAAATTATTCCCACGTCTATGTTATATAACTTTGTACGCCTAAACGCTGACCTAAGATTCACTAAAGACGAATGTTAAGGTGATTTTTAACAAATGAGCTGATCCTTTTAATGATAGTAGGATGACGAAAATGATGTGAATCATGCAAATGATATGAGACTGTGGAAAAAGCAACAGAATTCATAAACAAATCGCAATTGTAATTTTATGTGCAATTCGTTTATGAATTCCCTAGTAGAGCTCAAGCAAAATATTTTTAATGGTAACCTTGTATGCTACAGACGGTGACTACAATGTTTATAAATAGTATATATAAACAATAAAATGTTTTTCCTTATTTAATGTAAATTTATAAAGAGGAACTATTTTGTCATTTTTAACTATTGTATTATAATTTGCCATTTCAATCTTCTTTAATTGAAGTTTTTAATTTCGAATATTATCCGGTACTTTTAAGGCATTTTTATAGTTGAAAGTTTAACACTCCTGGAATCATTGTTAATTTCATAATATGAGCTGTGAAATTTGCTGTGTGATTTTTCTGTATGAGATTGCTCCATTTGACCCAATTATTTCTTTGAATAAATTAACATAAAAATAATACTTAATTATAAATAAAAATGTATTAGGGTGATGCTTCTTTTGCTCATTTTCAAATTTTAATAGATCCGCCCCCTACAACCCTTCGAAATAAATTTTCAAATTTTCCTGTCAAGTTTGAACCCTTAATATTAATAATAACATCATTTTTTTAAAATGAATTAAAGTCTTTAAAATAAAAATCATTAAAATAAGAAGATATAATTAAAGTTAAAAACTTCTAATAACCTAAATATGTAACGCTGTTGATGCCGTTTGATATATCCTAAAGTAGGAAATCTTATCTCGAATTCTCAACTTTAAATAATCATACGCCGGGAACGAGTACGAGAAACCATTTCATTGGTCGCAGATAATTAAAAATAAAAACCTTCTTGGCAAATTTTAAATGTAAACGATTTATTAGACAACACTATATGTTGCATTATTCCAGTAAAACTCAAATTAAAGTTATATTGATAAAAAATAATAAAATTTGATTTGAAGATAACCGTTTAAATATTTTTTAGTAATAGCGTTGTAAATAATCCTAATTGATTATAAAATTTAACAAAATATTTAAAAAGCGTATTTGTATTAAAAGAAAACTGTTAATTAGTAAAACATTGATAGGAAGTAAGTTCATGTTCAAAATGCAATACATATGGATACGTATATGTAATTATATATGTATTACTTCAGTTTATTATTTCTCCAACTATGATACGAACTAATAACTATGTTCTACTGTGCACTTCTTAAATCAATTGTAATTAATTTATAATAAATCGCATATTAGTATTCTCCTTTAGAAATGCAATATATATAATCAAAAGTAATTGACATTTAATTATGTATTTAATAATGGGAAACGATATACCTGTTCTAAACCTACAGAATACCTCGCATAGTCCAGGTAATCAGTTTCGCCAATAGCTCAGAGTGTTTGAAACCGCATTCATCGATGAAGTAAATAAATAATTCCATATAAACAATAATAATTTGGTTTAAAAAAGTGATCTTTTTTCCGCTTTTTAATTAATAAAGCGCGATTAATAAATACTCTATCTATGTATATTAAGTTTTTTGTATTCCGAGTTGCGTTTAGACTAATTCCTCGCTTGAAAATTTGTTGTGTATCAAGCAGTGCACAAAAACGCAAGGGACCTACAGTTTAACGTGGGTTTCACACCCCATTACTAAATTCAAATGTCTAGAAGAATCATTTTAAAAATGTATATTTTTTATTTTTTGAAAATTGCGAAAAATTTATATAAAATAAAAAAACTATTTTTTTGGTAATAATTAGATTTTTTCGTTTGATTTTTCTCAATTAAATTTAGTTTTTTTAAATAATTTTAAACCTGACAATAATCGAAGCCCAAATTTACATTAATTAAATTAAAATTTTAAAACATAAAACAATGTTAAAAAGAGTGGATGCAATAATATATTTATGTACGCGCGTTTGTAGTTATACTTTTTTGATGTGATTAAAAAATTATTTTTAATTTGCATGCAAATAATTATTTGAAATAAAATAATAATAGGACTGGAGTGTGATAGTACCTATATACGTTTGATAAAGTTTAAATTCAATTAAATAATTAAACTTGAATAATTAAATAAATAAAACAGGTGTTGTGGCTTCTAGAAGTAAACAAATAGTATAAATACAGTTATAAGACGCAACGCGCGTGTCAACATGCGATACAGAGGGCTTTTTCTGGATTTTTAACGAAAGGGTTAGCGAGCAATTAAAAAACATGTAGATTTTGATGTCGTCCTATGAGCGCTCATCGTATAATATCACTCTAATGATTTTTTTTTCAAATAAAGTATAACTTAAATAAAATATTTCAAAAATTGGCAGGGGGGCATATAAAATTAACAGCAATCTCTAGTACTTCAATCTAGATCACGACACTAGGAGTGTTAATCTAAGGAACATTATATTCTACCTAATAGAAAATAAATTGGTTTTCTTACAGCTATTTTCATATAAAATAAAAACTCACCTCCTTCTTCTTCTGAGTCAGACATGAACGTCTCCTGCATTGCTTCAGGCGCGACAACTCTGTATTTCTCTTCAGCGGTACCTGGTGTGGTTGTGACTGGAGTCTCAGTTACCGCTTTCAGAGTATCAATAACAGTAATGTAGCCCAGTTTCTGAGCAATACTTAAAGGCGTTTGTCCATTCTAAAACAAACAAAGATTAGCATACCGTACATTTAACATTAATTAAAACTTACCGTCGTAACTGCGTTGGGTTGAGCTGAATTTTCTAATAAAATATTAACTATATTCGTATGTCCCTGCTGGGCAGCTTGGTGAAGAGGAGTATAACCGATGGAAGTAGTTGATTTAACGTTTGCACCATTTGCCAGTAAGAATTTTACCATATTCGACTGACCATAATGACTAGCTACGTGAAGAGGCGTGTAGCCCCCTTTAGTTTGGGCGTCAACTTCAGCACCATTTTTAAGTAGGATTTCAGCAACAGGTACTCTATCTTCTTGAGCGCACAAGTGAAGAGGTGCCAAACCATTCTTTGCTCGATGGTTACTATCTGCTTTGTGCTCTATTAAAAGAGAAGACATATCTGCGTGTCCTTCTTGAGAACTAAGGTGGAGCGGAGTGAATCCAGCTTTACTTTCGGCGTTAGGTTGCGCTCCATATTCCAAAAGAGTATTTGCAATATCCATCTGATTTTTTCGGGCAGCAATATGCAAAGGAGTGTGTCCATTTTTTGCAACTGCGTGAGGAGACGCACCTTTGTCTAATAGTAAGAGAGCAACATTTTGGTGATCGTAGTGTGAGGCGACATGTAGCGGTGTAACGCCATTTTTACCCTGAGCATCGACAGGAGCTTCTTTTTGAAGAAGCAACTTGGCTACTTTGATATTTCCATACTTTGCCGCCAAGTGGAGTGGTGTAAATCCTTTTTTGGTTGTTGAATTTAATGATGCCCCATTGTCTATTAAAGCTGTTGCCACCTAATGAAGCCCAAAGGGCATTTAATACCATTTCTATATACAATTGAACACTCATACACATTCGCACAATAAGAAAGAGAGAGGAAAATCATAATAACAACTAAGAGAAAAGCTACAAGACACAAGTGCAAACAAAGCTAATACATAGACAGAGTTCTTATAGATTTTCCCTTTTATCAGAACAAAACGAAAGTGCTAGGATAAAGATTTATTAATACCCAGGAAGACAATAACAACAACTCAACGTTCAAACTTTGGCAAAGGGAAGATCTAAGAAGAACAACTACTATGTGCAAAGTTGGAATACTAAATAAAGAATTCTCGATGTCTCATCCAAAACACTTCTGTCAAGTACACTTGGTCTATATGAGCCATCATTCTTCTGGTAGAAAAAGAATTTACCTCATCTTGACCTTCCTTTGCAGCAATATGAAGAGCCGTGTACATGTCTTTGGTGGTCGTATCCACTTTTGCTCCATGTTGTAAGAGAAGCATTACAATATCAACGTTACCAAGTCTTGAGGCGATGTGTAGAGGTGTTTGTTGTTCCCTGGCACGTGCATCGACATTGGCACCGTTACGTAAGAGAATTCTGATGATATCCGTCTGTTACAGGTTATAAATGCAATGAGTAAACATGAAACATAGTAGTTATTTAGAAAATGTATACATACTTGATTAGCTCTTGCAGCAAGATGTAAAGGAGTTTCGCCACGAACAGTGGGAACGTCAGGATTGGCTTCGTGTTGTAATAAATAAATAACAATATTCATGCAACCCATAAAACTGGCTACATGTAAGGGTGTTAAGCCGCTCTCGGTGGTGGCACCGATACCTAAACAATAATAATATATTATATAAAAATTAAAATTTTAAATAAATTCTTACTGGCTCCATGCTTTAGCAGTAATTCAACTACTTTAATCCTATTCTTTTTACAGGCAATGTGAAGAGGAGTGAAACCATTAAGCGCTCTTGCATTTGCATCGGCTCCACGATCCAAAAGTAACTTTGCAACCCGAGCATGTCCGCAATGGGCTGCAACGTGAAGAGCTGTCAAATAATCTACTGTAACTTCGTCGACAGGCGCTCGATGGTATAATAATATTCTAGCAGCATCTACGTGATCTCCTTGAGCTGCCATGTGTAGGGGGGCCAAGCCGTTCTAGAACCAAAATTGATAATAAAACCAAAGGGCCTCTAATAAAAATGACGTACTTTGGTCTTTGAACTGATCGGTGCTCCTCGTTCTAATAACATATCGACTACTTGTTCGTGACCGCTTCGTGCGGCACAGTGTAAAGGAGTTAAACCATCCCGCGTTTTAGATTCAATATTCGCACCCTTATCCAGTAGTAGAGCCACCATATTAGCTTTACCCCATTTCGCGGCGACGTGAAGAGGTGAGATATTATGCTTTGCGGCATAGTTTACGTCAGCACCCTTTTGTATAAGAAGATGTGCTATGGAATCGTTTCCATAATGTGAGGCTATATGTAAAGGAGTAAATCCAGATTTTGACGTGACATCTGGATTATGTTCATTCTAGAATAAGAAAGACGTTACATAAGTGTTCTCTGTGGATATTTAGGGAGATTATATTTACTTCTAGCAAAAGCTTTGCTGCTTTGACGTCGTCTTTCTTAGCAGCAATGTGGAGTGCAGGAAGTCTAACTTTTCCTCTTGTATCGTTTTCTAAAAGGACTGTAACGACTTTATCGTGACCTTGTTGCATTGCCACTGCCAATGGTGTAAATCCATCCTAAACGAAATTTGGGAATCAAAAGTACTGAAAGATTTGTCGAGTTATAGATTTTACCTCTGTCGCCAAGCTTTGATTGGCACCATTGGCGAGAAGATATTTGACAACATTGTCATGATTTTCTTGGGCGGCCATATACAAAGGAGTGAATCCATTTTGGCTTTGGACATTGACTGAAGCACCATGTAGGACGAGAAGTTTAACTACCTCTTCTTGTCCGGCTAAGGAAGCTATGTGTAGAGCGGTATTGCCTTTTTTTGTGGCGGCATCGACTGCTGCTCCACGTTTAAGTAGTTCTTCGACCACTTCAACGTGACCATCTTTGGATGCCAGATGCAGTGCATTGAGGCCGTTCTAAATTTACATTTTTTTATCTTACAATGTATTGAACACTATTAGTTTAATAAGGTTCAAAATTTTGAGAAAATGCTACTAAGTATAAACTAAATATTTTCTATTTTACAAAAGATAATATAAAATTATAAACTTACTGCATTGCTGGTGTTTATATCGATATTTTGTTTTAGATGTTCAAGAACTTTATCTAAGTGACCTGCACGCGCTGCGCGCAGAAAGGACGTATTGCCGTCAGACTGTAACAAAAAGTATAAATTATTGTTTTATTTTAATAGCAACAATTATTTGTAGATTATTTATTTTTAAATTATATTTATATATAAGTTACTACGGACATTTAGATGATCAAACCGTAATGTTACATGTGAGAAATAAAAATAAATATATGTAAAGAATTAGGGTAAGAATAATGGACAGTGGCACACGTTTCTTCTCATGGGAATAGAAAATTACAAGCAGAAGTAGTAATTTATATTAAAATTGACTACAAAGCTAGTGAACGTAATAATTATCAGAAACTTTAATCTTTTGGGGGATGAATTGAAGGCATCGCCACAATATCATAAACAAGGGTTACATGTATTAACGGGGTGCATATTATTAAAATGATAGCCACATTATAATAATGTTTGTAGGGTACAGGCAAACAACACATTAAGTTCAAAACCTATAATTCTATGGTAAAAGCATTTTGGAATTGAAATTTTTATGTAATTCAACGCAATCTTCATATATTTGTTATTTACTTATACACTTAGTATAATTAAGACACATGCTATGAAAAAAATTAAAACATATTTAAACTTATGATTTTATGGCATAAAAATTGTAATACTATTATTTAAATTAGAACTTGACAATTATAAATTGTATTTTTTAGTAAATCATAACGATTATGTATTTTTTGCCTAATAAAATAACATTTTTTAAAATGGCCCATGTATTTAAATATAATAGGTTAATTGGTAGGTCGAACAATTCCTTTCAGGAGATAAAAGTCATTTTAAATATAAAAAGGCATAAAACAGGATGTTCTAAAATCGTTCAATTCCGAATTATTGTCATTTTTCGGTTTTTTATAATTTCTTGATAGCATTGTAAATTTATTTGGATAAAAAAATTAATTGTTTTGTGGCTTTTTTACAATTTTATACTGTTCTATATTGTTATAAATAAAAATAAAATTAATAAATTTAAATTCTTAATAAAATAATTAACATTAAATTCAATACATTTATTGGGACATTTAAATAATTAATTTTCATTTTTTTATTGAGAATTAATATTTAATTAAATGTAAGTCTAATTAGATGTGGTCCTTTTTTTAAATATCTTTCATTAAGGTCATTGACCCAGAAAGTCATAAATTACATTTAAATAAAATACAGCCCCAGATGGAGGGAGGGGGGCAAGCCGGGGTACCTGCCCCGGGTGACAATTTTTGGGGGGTGCCAAATTTATATGATTAAAAAAAAACTTGTTTCAGTAATGCATCAAATATCCAGACCGCGTTGTACTATCTATTGTTCATTTGATTTCGAAACGCATCGTAATTTGATTCTTGTGAGTGTTTTAAAATCATTAATCTCAAATGTTGGAGGAGAGGGGCACCTACGTCAAGTTTTAGCCCCGGCTCGAAAGACATCGTAGATCCGGGGCTGATAAAATAAATATATAAAGTGGGATGAAACCAACGGCTTCCTAATTAAATATTTTATTTTAATCTTCACGTGAGAGCAGAAAATCCAAAAACTTTACACTACTCTACCTCATTTTATTGGTCATTTTTTGTTTATTTATTAACATCGTGTAGCTATTTGCTGTTAAACTTAAACAAAATTATATTTTTCACTCTGTTTATTATTGCTATTTTAACATATATAACAATACTTCATTATTATCGATTTGCGTTCATTTTATGGATAGACAAATAGGTATAAAACTTTTAAACATGTGGTTAATTAAAATATTACCATTTATTTTTACTAAAATTTGTTCCAAAATAAATAATAACACAAAAATAATTACCTAAAAACAAGTGTCTTTGAATGCAAGAAACAAGAAAAAAATAGTTCATTGTAAAACTACATTTAAACGACCTTCGCCCATTATTTCTTGTTTGGTCTAACCAGATCAATTTTGTATATACAGGGTGTCCCAAATTGAGTAGGATAACTTGGATATCTTTCTTATTAGCAAGGATAGAAGTTTGGTTAAATGGGCAATGTTTTGTAGTTTTAGATGATGATTCAGATTCCGTTACAAAAAATTCAAAATTCCGAAGTTATTCTAAATTTAACTGAAAATCGTTATTTTCTTTAATGTCATATAACTTTGTAATTATAAAATTTACCAAAAAAAGTTTAATATAAAAGTTACTAGGTATCATAAAATACAAGTGAAAAATAAGTCAAAATTAAATTTAAAATGGTGGTTTCCAAAATATTTATACCAACTTTCTTAATTTAAATAGACGCCATATTAGATTTTTACACAGTTAAATAGCATTTTTTTTTGTCTCCTTTCAACCATGTATAACAACCCATATTTGGATAAAAATTATTAAAAATATTGACATTTTACTGGCCGGTGACGTAGTAATACCTCATTTTTATTCGAAATCCAGTAGCCGGTCACGTAGCAGTAGGGGGAAAGTGGCATGAAACAGCCAAGTTTTGAAACAGCCATTATCAATTACGCGGTAGTTTTCATACGAATCGTTTATGTATTATTATTTTAAGATAGCAACACTAGCCAGATATCCCCACAAAAATTTGACCGTTCACCGTCAATAAACGGCGCCGATACGACGTATTGAAGATTTTGTCGTCAAAAAGTAAGGTTTTGAGTTCAGTTTATTTGTTTTCTAACGCCTATACGTACAAAACTAATAATAATATGATTACACTATAATTTTATATATATATTAGGGCTTCTAATAACGTATATATTTTGTAGACTAATCTTTGATTTCATAGTAATTTTCGAGATTTGGTTTCTTGAGAGAATATGTTTTGAAATAGCCGGACTGCAGTGTAATGAAACAGCCACCTTTTAATTCCATAAAATGCAATAATAATTGTAGTAACAGCAATCAAGAGTGGTACCGATGCAAAATTGTAATGGTTGGGCATATAAATCCTGTGGCATAAAAGGAAATTGCATTATTTTTGCTAAAAACGTTTTTAAGTTTTGCAATGATTGATCTCAAACGTCAAATTTTTGACAGTTTCTTAGATTTATGTAAGTAAATATTTTATCAGAGTTTGCGTTATTTAAAACGTTTTATAATTATATAAGATCTAAAATTATAGCTTAAGATTATTATTAAATAATATCTTCGTTAATGTGCAGTTTTAATCTTGTAATAAGAACATGGCTTTTTCAAAATTGGGTTGGCTGTTTCAATACCTATAGGTTATGTAAAAGCCAAATTTTATTTTTTTTATAAATGATTAGAAGTCGAAAAATATCGTTAATTTTGAAAAATGTTTTATGACATTACGTACATAAATGCATGAACAATTACAGATTTTAAAAAAAAATTGATTTATTTATGTCCTTCTATATTATTTATCCCTGTTTTTAAAACTGGCTGTTTCATGCCACTTTCCCCCTACGTTTTTGAGACAATCATTTATAATAATAATAATAAATTTATTTATTGCATGATACGTACATACATGCACACATTATCGATATTCATTTATGTAGCATAAATATATTATTTTTAACTTGAGTGCAATAAAAAAAATTATTATTATTATTATAAAAGATTGCCTCAAAAAACGTATTACTACGTCATCGGCTACTGGATTTCGAATAAAAATTACGTATTACTACGTCACCGGCCAGTAAAGTGTTAAGAATATTAAAAGTTTTAGTTTTAAATCAAGTAACACTGCATTATCATAAAGCAATAAAACAGCAGAATACCAGCCAACGTCATTGTATTTATTTTTTGAGTGACATTGTAAGTTTTTTTGTTAATATGATATGATATTGATAGGTTTTACCCCTACATATACATTTGTAATGAAGAAAAGCTATTTCTTATACCATTTAGTAACTCTGATACTTTAATAGTCTCATATTTCGTGATTATAACATTTTTCTTAACATTAAAACATTAAGAATGTACTACAATAATATATTTTCATTCTATCACTTTAAATTAATATACTACGGGAATAGTTTGTCTGTGCATGTCTACTTTAAGCTTGGAGAATGCCCAACAAATATAAAAAAAATGTTTTACAATGTTTTTGTTTTTTTTTATAAATATAAATAAACCTACGTACTTAAGCGTTTTATACAACTTTAATTGAAAATTAGTGTTATAATACGTACTTATCAAAAAAAAAATTATAATAATAACAAATAATATAATAATTAATTAATTTAAAGCGTGCTTTAATTTTATTACACTTTGAAATTAAAGACATTTAGTAATAAACTTTTTATTTTGTTAAAAGTTGATTAATAAATATTTTTCTGGTTGCATACTTAAACCCCTGTAAATTGCATATTGATTACAGGACGTGCTAAAGAATTCACGACATCCTTAGAACCCCACCAAATAAAAGGTGACCCACACGCTCTTTGCACCCTATTTTTTGGACAAGTGCACGTTCACAATAGTGCCTACTTTCAACCCTAACATTTTAAAGAGTTCTTTATTTGACATTCAAAACATAATGATAATTCTATTTTTTTTTATTTACTTAATTGAAATGTACAAAAAATTGCGTAAAGTTCAGAAAAAGAACGCTTTGATTAGTTATCCTTCGGGACACTACTGACACATTTACCCATTTCAAACTAAAATGTAATCAAAAGTAATGGACCTACAGGGTGTTGAAGCGATACTGCCGCTCCCAATTACGTCACACTATTTTATTGTATCCGAAACTTTAATAGACACGAGGGTCTCTTATACATTGAATTAAACTAAAAGGAAATTCAGGACTGACAGTTCTCCGTTGTGGGTTACATTTCGCACAGATGGTTCGACAACTTTGCACTGAAAGCGAACTTGTCGATATTCAAAATAAATTACACATCTACATATTAATGAAGTTTGGCAATATAAACTTGAAGCCGACTGCAAAAGTTCTCCTTCTAATTAAATTATTACCAAACTTTGGTCGAGTCAAAATAAACCTGCCCCTTTAGTAAAAACAAATTTGCAAAAAAAACGAGTTTTGAGACTGTAAAAATAAATATAAAAATAATATTTTGATTGCTTCAAAAATACTTTTACTATAAATGGCATTTGATCAAAATACTTCTGGGCTTAGTAATTTAATAATCGCTTTACTTAAAACCAATCGAGTTAGCGCCTGATACCAAAAAAAAATTATAGATAATATATTTACATAAATGAATCGACTTACCATGCAGGGGAATTTAAAACACAAAGGCATTATTTAGAAAAGCGTCTCATTTTATCACGAACATTATATTGGTCCAAATATCACACCTCATCGTACCATAAAATAAATACAAAATGTGTTAACAATTCCTATAATAAATTCAACAGGTGACAAGTAAAATTGGTATTACTTAATCAAAATTTTGTAAACGCTATCAAAACTTCAAATTGATCGAAAATATCACTTTTCTCATTTTTTCCATGAATCGATATCATTTCGTACAAAATTACAAAAATAAGCTAATCGAATACACTATAACAAATAACTATATAAGTGTTAAACTTTTCGATACTCTACATCCCGATCGCGCACAGAAATGCATTAGACAAAACCGTTAAAAAAAATGTTCAAGTACAAAATGCTATTTTAGGGCAAAATATTCGCATAGAATGGTATAGCTTTAAGAACGGCGAACTTCTGTTTGGAAGAGAAAAGAAGATGCATTTCAGCGCCGGCCATGCGTTCCGGCACCGCCTTGCAACGTCAGCGTTCAATACGGGCGTCGCGACGGCGCGTCTAGCTTAGTCTACAACCCTTGGGTAGTTACTAACCCCTAATGTTCGTTTCAATTCCTCAATTTTCCGCCAACTCTCAGCGAATATTTAGGTTTCAAGGTTAATATAAAACTTAAAGTAGGTATGTAACGCCGCTAAACATGTATGTCAGAACCAAAGTGCAAACGCTACTGATCACTTTCCTAAAGAATATTATGAAAATACTTTTAAGATGAACTTTTTTCGCGAAACATTTTTATCTCTTATTCTGAACTTGAATAACAGGAATATTTGAATAATGATTTGTTCTCATTTTATATGCTTCGCTGGGGTTAAAATACCCTAAATCTAATATATTCAAAAGAATCTAAAAATTTTTTAAAATTGTTTTTATGAACAAATAAAATGATATAAAAACCCACAAAGATGAAATAGTATTAATGAAAACGGTAACCGATTGCATTCAGAACAAAAATACATATTTGTACGGAATTTTTAAAAATATAAAGATATATTTAAATTAGCTTTCAAACCTTAAAAAATTGTAAAATTAAATAGTTCACTCCAAATACAGTAGGTTTTTGATTGTAAAACAATTTTTTTTGTAAACAAAAAGCACAAAGATTTTGTACAAATAGTCCGATTTTTAATAAACTTATAGGTATAAATAAATAAACAACTTTCTCTTTAAATCCGCGAAAAAGCACCAGTTCTATTAGGAGAGAATGGTTTCAATTGTTGACAAAAATCCGTTTTTAACAACCTTTTATAAAAAGTTGCTTTCGGTAAATAAAAATTTTAGTAAACTGAGAAAAAGGCAACAATCCATTTTTCTGTATATTTGTTTATTTTTATATCTCACAATCGTACCTATGATTATTTCTGTGTTAATTTAATTTAATAAAAAACTGTAGAGATAAAAATAAGTTTGTTTTATAAATGAAAATAATGGTTTTCTCAACAGTTCTTTTTGCAGCCAAAACTTGAACTGTGAAAAAAAAACTGATAAGTGCAAAATCAAATGCTTTGAAATGTTGTTTTGGCGACAATGTTGTGTATAACTCGGATTGATCACAAAACCTTTTATATAATACGTTATATAAAAAGCAAGTTAGGACCCGACAAATATCAGGCAGTTTGGACATAACACCGAGTGATAGCTTGAAAACATAAATGTCACAAAAATAGTTAAAAGAAAACGTTCAGGGTACTGTCCTTTTCAAGACTGACTTCATCATATTAAGTGTCTGATATGTCTATATTTAGAAAAAAAAAAGGATTTCTGAAGGTCATACTTATTACAATTTAATAATAAAAACTACTTTGAAGGGTTGATTTATAACTGCTGATAGAATTAAAACTGCAAAGATACAAAAACAGAGAAGAGAAGACTAAAGGCCAAACCCAAACTCTCTAACAAAAAAATTAGATTGTAAATTAAATAAATAAGGATTAGGTTTGTAAGTAATTACCTTTAAACCTTAAGGATAATGTATATATTTTTAATGTTAATAGAAATTTTTAAGTTAACTTTAAAATACATGGGGTTTTCTTGGAAAATAACAAACGTTAAAAAATTATAAAAATCTACGATATTTCTAGATACCAATATAGAATTTAATAAATTTTTATCACTTACTTATGTAAGTTGTGTTGAAATTAATAACACTACTTAAAATTTGTTAATATTTGATTGTTACCAAAATACAACATAATATTTCGCAAAAAAGATTGTAATATAGGTATTCATAATCACAGGCTAGAAAAACAATAATTAAATTACTCTTTTTAAAAAAATATGCTATATTAGTAATTACATAGTTTTACGAATAATATTAAAAATAATTTAAAAAAAACTATGACGTAACGGTTGATTTTACCTTTATTTTTTAAAATAACCAGAAAATACCTTGGAATAACATTTACTAAAATCTGACTTAATTTCAGACAAATGTTTGCCTAAAGCATGAGAGAAATGGTTTTCCTAGTGTAATTGTCTCAGTCATGTATTTTGACTTATCATAGTTTGCAATTAAATACCTATATTTTAGTAACAGTCAACGAAACTAAATTCTAAAGTACTACTATTATTTTGAACAAAACTGTATGTAAAAATAACAAAAATAAATATTTTAGAAAAAGTATCTAATAATTTAAAAAGAAAATAACTAATATATTCAAAAGTTGTTTTTAGTTTTTGCAAAGTTTTTTTGTTATATTGTATTCAATATAAAATTCCATTATAACGATGAAATGTTCACTAAAAAAACTTCCAGCAAATCGCAACAATAGAACTAAGTTAATATTAATGACAAAGTATTTTAGTTATATGAATCTAACAAAAATAAAAAAGTAGCTAACACTAACCAACACGACTTTAACATCAATGAAATGAAAATTTATTCTCTGACCTAAAAAATATTGAATAGGGCTAATTTTCAGTTCGAAGCACAATTCATGCTCGCCAATAAAATAAACAAAGACGTTCGAACGTCACATAGCACAAAAAATTAAAGATAAATTACAAGTCTAACTAAACGAGACAGATTTGTAAACGTAATTCCTACGTGCTCGAGTTGTGTAAATATACAATTACCGTTTCCTTTTGTTTAAGCATTTAAATGGACATAAAGGATGTAAAGGATTGCGCCTACTACCTCATAAAAAATACAACGAAAACAACGGAACATACTTTTGCACTGAAGTGGACTGTAAATAATATACGTTGGTTTCATTCACAACCTACAATGGAAAAGATGACCAAAATATTCCACTTTTCTGATATACTTTTTGTTCATTAAATACTTTTAATGTCACTAGTCATGATATAGGTACCTAATTATACATTTATATATTGAGTTTTATTTTTCAAAATAAAAATATATCTAAGCTGATAAATCGATATTCACTACAGCGACGACAATTTCAATATAAATCAAACGTGGAAGGCATTAACACATGTGTATTTATGAATTGCAATTGTGTGGTTAGCATAATTAGTAGTTAAATTAGAACGCTTTTACCAATTTGTATTTGGATGCGTTACTGCCAAATGATAAACGTTTGGCAACTACAACTGGTAGTGTAAGTACCTACTACCAGTTATTTTCTGAATTTCATAATCTACAGTTGTTTTATGTACATATGTCTAGCCGAATACAAAAATCACCATTTTAGTAACATGTAGACAGAAAGAACGGAATTATGAAGAAATACACGACACCTAAGTGAAATTTATGGTGTACACCGTTAATAAAGTTACAAGCCTTTAAAACAAGATATAAACGTTCAAAAGTACTTTCAGAATTTTGGAAATGAATTTCACATCATGGTCAGCAGGACTACAAAAATATACAGGGTTTTCCAATAGGACGCACCAACTTTGAATTGTTATTTGGGACATATGAATAACGCTTAAATATGTCATTATTGATATTTGTGTTATTTAGTATATACCATTAATTTCGACTTAAAATTGTCAAAAGAATACGCTCTTAAGCTATAGCCATCACGTCACGGGACACCCGGTATACACAAAATAGTTATTTTGCGGATACCACTATTGTATGGGTGATATGACCCATACTGTATGGTAGCGAAAATTTCTATTCTATCTAACGATGATTTGTCCATTACATGAATGGTAACATTGACGATAGTTAAGACGGATGAGTTGATGACAATATAGGCGTAGGTCCATAGTGCTTGGTGGTATCCCCACCATGGTTCTGGCAGATAACCATATTCAATATTGTAAAATTATTTTTTTAAGCACCAAAGTCTATTTATTTAAAAAAAATATACTATAGTCTTTGAATGTATATTGCTATAAATATTATAAGATTGAACTCAATATTCATAAATAGAAAAATATATGAAGGAAAAATATTAATAATTAATCATATGTTAAAAATTTATGTAAAATAATATTTTATTAAATAAATTTAAATATTATCTAATTTAATAACTTATTTACAGAATGCTTGAAAGAACAATCACAATTAATAATAATTATTTTTTAATAACAACCATAAATTTAATGACAACCTATAAAAAATTATTTTCGGTATAGCAACTACATCTATATAATATTAATAGTAATCTAACTAATAGTATGTTGCAAGCCTGCAAAAAATCTATTGTGGCACGCCTTAATGGTAATGCCACATCTTTAATATGGTATGGGACCTATACTAGCTAGTCAAACTTGCTATAAACAGATGTAAAAAATGCAACTTTTTCAGTACAATAAAGTATATTAAAAAACGCCATATTTATGGGACAGGTTGCGACAATGTATAGAAATAATTCGGATACTGTTTTAATATCTGATCAGTAACATAAAAAGATAGTGATAAGCGCCTTACATTTTTTTCTTGTATATGTATGGATTTATTGATACGATTTTTTTGTCAATCATGGAAAAGATATTTTTTAAAGCACAGTTAATTTGTACGTACTTTTTTATATAAAAAATATTTTCTAATGTGTTATTGAAACTTAATTGTGTTTGTATAATGTCAAATTATGGTACCTACTGCTATTTTGGAATTGTTTTCACAAGAAAACCGTCATTTCAGTATTATGCGATAGTTAGCCAGCCGAGTATTATGCAATTCGGCGGTTTAAAACGCTTTTACATTAAGAGAATTACTTGGGAAAAAAAAAGCAAACACACTGTCGAAAAAATCAGGAACCGCAAAGCTATTAAATAATGCATTGAGCGAAATTTGAAGACATTCAACGAAACATTTCGATATAGAAAACAGCTTTAAGATAATGCGAGTAGGATGGAACAATAAATTCAAATGTGGAATTATTCCAGCTCTACGAATTTGAATACCTGACTTTGTTTTAAGAGGGCTTTTCCGCGATATATTTAATCCAATTTGATTTCCTATTTGTTTCCTCGTTGGTATTAGATACACGTACTACATTAATACAGGTATTAAAATAATTGATGATGGAACATAATTTTCACAATACAACTCCTTAAACAATTTTAATTACCTTCGTGTTATAAGTAGGGAAAGACAGAACTTGTTACAAGGGCAAGTAATAGATAACAGCTATTTATCGTTTGCAATTTTAGCTTCATATTAGATCACATTAACTAAACACAAGTAGTGTTCCGCCAAAAAACGTATCTATCATGCAGTATTTGAGCAAGTAATGTAGAAAACAACGTTATGTAAAATTTAGTTTTTGAAAATTCCTTCATTTCAGTAATAGGGGAAAAGTCGGTAATGGAAGTCTGCTGGCAATTGTGCTCGCCTACATAATTAAAAAACGCTTCCGCCCGCGGCATTAGATTATTTCCGTTTCGCATTCGAAAGCGTATTTTGATTTACCGCTATTTTGCTAGTATTTTACGTCTATAAATGAACAGATAAGTACCATGTATGCTGTTTCTAACCACTGAATTTTTTTTTAATTTGAGAGCAGAGATATAAAGAAACATTTTCATACAATTACAGATATATTTTTATAACATTTTTTTGTATCAAGTTATTGTTGCGGGTAATGAGAGTTACTTGACCACCATTGCCCTCGCCGATTTTGTTCTGTAAGCTATTTTGATTTTATTTTATTATTTTATATATATATATATATATATTGGACTTGATAGTACATAGTACTGATAATGTAACATATCAAAACTACAGCTAAAGCCGCCTGTCCAATCCCCTTCTCCAAGCGTCCCTGTCGTACACCATTTCCTCGTCTAGTTGTCTTGTTTTATACAAATGTTTTATACAAATGTCAAAATCGTGCAATGGAAAAACAGAAAACACTAAATGGCCGCACATAAAATGTATTTTTTAATGAGAGTGAGGTGCTCCGGTTGACATTTATAAATTTAGTTGTTTGCTTCAAAAATTTCTATTTCACTTTGCACTTGTCAGAGTATTGATGACAACAAAGCAAATTTGTCAAAAGCCTTAAAAGAAATCTCAAATGAAGCTATCCAGAAAAGCTTCGCGAAATAGAAACACCGCTGGGAAAAGTGTATTAATAGAGAGGGAAATACATTGAAAAGGACAAAGACCAAAAATCTGTAAAATTTATACTAAAATTAAAAAAATAATGTTCGCTGTTTTCTGAACAGACCTCGTACCTTTACAAAGTATGTAAACAACTTTTTAGCTAAAAGATGTTACAAATTTCCATAAAACTGCTTGCGTACAAAAATTAGATATTAAAACTATTTATGTTTAAACAACAAAAATTTATTCTGTGTAATCTCAAATACAAAATAATAATATATTTAACTTTCAGTTTCGTTATCCCTTATAGTTTTTATAGGCTGTACCTATCGTTTCTATTTTTTATCAATTGATTATAATATCATTTTTTTTAATAATTAATGTGTTCAATTAATGATACTAGTGAAATTATACCGCGATTCTAGCACGACTCTGTCGCTGTTCGACTACCTTTACACGCGCAGTCACGATATTATTATATGGCTCTAGTTGTGATCTGTATCTATTTAGAAACAAACATGCGACAATATCGCCACTCTTTTGCAAACGCATTAGGATGAAAAAAATTCCGATTATTTCAGTTTCGCTAAGGGGGTATTCTAACTAGAGACATAAATTTTGACATTTTGTCTTCTTCTTCTTAAAGAAGACATTTTGTCGAGCGCATTAAAAAAAAAACAAAAAATATTTTTACCATTCATTTTTTTTAAATATATTTATTAATATTTTGAAAATTCACATAAAATTTTTAGACAAAAATATGAAAAGTAAATAAATTATAAGCTGATAAAGTTGGGACTAAAAAAAGAGGGTGTGCTGGTTGACACGATTGCAACCCTTCTGATCATTTGAACACAATTAAAAAAAAATCTTAATTAGGAAGAATGTAATTATAGCCCCTACCGAGGTGAAAATGTTAAAAAAAAATTCGCCATATGGCGGCTGCCTGAGAAAAGAAGGCATTTTTGACTATTTTTTTTTTCATAAATTTAGTTTTTTAAAATCGTTTAAAAAAAATTTTTGATACAAAAATGGTACGGGCGATAGAAAGTTATACATCGAAAGGTGGTACAAAGTTGGAAACAAATCGGTTTAATATAACTTGAGATATTATGTCAACAATTTTGAAAATAGCAGTTTTGAAAAATACCTCTTTAAAATTTTGAGCAAAAGTTTTAGGCAGCCGCAGGCTACGATATGACGGGCTTAGATACTGCGTCACTAAAATACCTATAACACCATAAATTATTGTAATTTTAAAACTTTCTCTAGAGGATATATTCTTAAAGATCTAAATTTTAAAAGAATGCAAAAAAATTGATTTTTTCATAATTCTAGACCAGAATACTTCATTAAGGAACGATTTCCAAATGAAAAGTAAAATTAAATACCGTATCAATTCTAATTTACAGACTCCACTTTTAATAAAATAAAAACAAACTTATTTAATATAAATAATTTCCATTTTCCAACAAACAGTTAAACCTTGGAATATAAAACTTTAGAATTTTCACTAAAAGGAAATACTCGTCCGTTTCGAGTTCCGGGTTTGTTACTAAGGGAAAATGCGCGATAAAATCGCATATGAAATTTCTAGTTCCGTGCTTTTCAAATACAATTAACCTAATTATAAAGTTAAACAATTCTGTCGTTGACTTGTTTTGTAATTAATTGGCTTTTCCTAGGGCAATGGAAAACCTGTAAGGTTATAATTCAATTAGTATGTAAATAACGTAGGTATTGTGTAATAATTTTATTATTCGATGCTCTATTGAAACTAGAATAGTAGACCCTCGTAAATCTTAATGCACAGATCTGAATATTTTTCAAATTGCTTTTCCGTTTTAATGCGCTCTAACCTATTTTCGATTAAATATTCACTTCTAAATATTGATAGATTGAAACATTGAAATATTAACATCAACACAGATGGAACAGAACCGCCACTTTGAGATATTTCCGATGATTAATGTATCAATGTGCGGTAATTAGTGAAAATCGGCCCTCACAGATCAACGTGCAGAATATTTTGGCAAAGAGCCCACCGTGTCAGCGCTGCTGTAAATTTTATATAAAAAGCAGAATCCCAGAATCTGCAAAACAATCACTACAAATTGGCAGCGCTCCCAAAATTGCAAAAAATTCCGGCACGAATATGCAAAGCTTTGAAATTACATAATATAATGCTAAGTTTTCAATTTCCTTGAATGAAAATTAAAATGAATGAAGGAATAAAAATAAAACCCTGAAACGCCTAAGCGAGGTTTAACACGCAATCACCATCCCCAAAGATAATCTGCAAAGGTCAAATGTAATGGTTGTTAAAATTATTTTGCAAAATTTTCCAATGTAAATTAAAAACACTTTTTATGTTCCGTCTTTCCAAATTTATGAAACGGGCTTTTTAGAACACGTTTTAAATTTTAACCGTCTTACCTTTTAATCAAATACAAAATCAATCTAAATTTAAATTTTAAAGTGACGCAAGAAAGAATTTATGTCAATTTATGGGTATAACCAGCAATATCTTGGGTAGTAACAAAAGCTCTTAGCAACATTTTCCTTGTCGGTTTTTTCGGCGACTCATCCTTCAAATTTAATGCTTTTCCATTACAAGTTGTGAATTGTAGGGCTTCGGAAAATACCCCTGAATTTGTAAACCTCTCAAGTTGCTTCGAAGATGTAAAATGTTTGTTAACCTTTTACCGAAATTGTAGAAGTTTCATTAACAACGAAATTCCTGCTTAAATTACATTTTACATATTTCCCCTTACCTACATTAAAATTCTGCTTATCATCTGTCGCAAAGAACCATAAATCTATCGTTATAGTTTAAATTAAACAAAAATAATTCTTGAATTTCTGTTTAAACTTCTTTTATTTGTATATAAATTAATTTAAAACAGAAAAAGGTATAAATATATCGACGAAATCTACAATAAGCAACTGAAACTAACCCATGAAGAAAAAAAATAAAACTATAAATTAAATTTTTAAAATAATAGATGATAAAAATTTAATTAAATAGAAATTTTCAGAGTAACGCCCTATCAAGTTATTACAAGATTTTTCAATAAATTTTCATCAATAGTAATGCGTCATTCTTTGCACCCTAATTTTTTTTAAAGTCAAAATAATAGCCCCGACAAAATTAAAATCGCGTGCTTTTTATTCCCCCCGTTAAATACCCTTTACATGAATTTTACGGCCAGTACAATGGTTTCCGCCTTGTATAAAAAAAATTGGAGTCTAGCCAAACAATTTTGGAGCATAGCCCAATTAGTTGTCTTATCGATCCACTAACTAAGCCTTGATATCCCAAAAAAATTACTTTATATATTTTTTTACGATTATGACGCAAAAACTATTCAAAGTTTGTGCGTGTAAAAAATGTTTTCTAATGTTAGCTTTTGATAGATTACCGAAGAAGAACACAAAATGAAGCAGATACTTCGAAAAAGAATAAATTTTTAATTTGGGCTTTAAGGGTCGTCCAAGGTGACTCGTGCGTTTCATCTCTCGATGTACTGATAATCAAAACAAAACTCACAAAATTTGCATATGGGATCAAAAATTAGATTCGTAAAAATAGATTTAGTTTCCTGCAAAGTATCGGCTTAATTATGAGATGCAAATCAGTTTTCGTGCTAATATTTTGTAAAGAACACGTTAACGTATAAAAAAATACATGCATTAAATTGGAAAATAAATAATAACTACTTCCTTCTTCCTTAATAACAATTTGGAAAATTCTTAATCAGTTTTTAACGACGTCAGAAGCAAAAGAAGTTTTTTTACATCTCGAGACAAATTTCTTACAAACTTCCGACGTGATAAAATGACCTTGCGCAACAAATGACGAGAGACATCGTCTTGGGAAAATTTTTGCAATTGCAATAAGGCGAAAAAGGGTTGATATTTCTAAGATGAATTTTAATAGAAAAGCTCACCTGGCCATTCTCCGTAACCATATTGGTCCCGGACCCACAATCTAACACGTCTAAGAAAAACGTTGAGCAAAATCAGACACTATGGAACCGACATTTCTCTGCAGTATGACCAGCAAGTTGCCACTGCTACTGAAAAGCGAACCAATGGCACCGCTTGGCCCGAGTATCGAGCGGAAGGCAACTTTGATATCACGTTGAGGGTAGTTTTTGCTACCCAGTTATATTACTGCATACGCAGGGTCGATAAGGCAGTATTACATTCAGCAAACTGTCTGTTTTAGATTTATCGCAACTTGCTTTTCGTCGTGTAACATCTATCGCCAACCAATTGTCTATTGGAAGGGTAATTAACCCTTTATTATAACAATGGGAAAAGTGAAATTCTATTAAATTCGTAGTGCGATTATAAATAGGTACATTTTCAGACAAAATCGATAGGGATAATTGTTTTCCAAAAATATACAAATTGAAAATATTGATAGACTGTTATATTTTTATTTACTCTACAAATAAAACCTACAGACGCAATCGATACTCGTCTCGCTCGCAATTCCAAATTAATTTGTTTTTACATAAAAAGTCTTTTCTTTAAATTACATCCACAAACACCAAAAAGTTTCTTTGTATTAAAGTTAAACGTTTTAGAAATGTCTGCTTCAGTTCTTCAGTTAAGTTCATCCAAACGTAAATGCTTTTAAACAAGAAAAGTATAATAGAATATAATTTCGCCTACCTACGTCCCTTTTATAAAAGCGACAGTAAATATGAAAATAATTAAGTCTTTTGCTTTGTTAATTAAAATTTTATAATTTAGGTTTTTAATAATGGGCATTTACGCTAGGTGTAAACACACAAAGTCTGTAATTAAAAAAAAAGGAAAGCTTGTGTCTTACCGGGTAGCTAGGCTCCGAAAAGTTTTATTCCATTCCAAAGAGCTAACAAATCTAATTATCCTTTGATTTTGTGTTACGTACCTATTGAATTTAATTATAAAACAGCAATATAAACATGCTCCGAAACATTTATTGTTTTTGACTAATTAAAGGGTAAACTTTTGCTTCGACTCTTTGTATAACATTCATTAATCCCTTCAGACGAATAAAATAATGTAAATCGGTGTTGCACAGACGTTAATGTAAGGAGTAACACAAGAGATTTATAATTATCCGTGAAGTAAAATAATACGTTTTAAATTTAAAATAATTTAAATTCTGAAAGAATTAATTTTTAAGAAGTTTTGAAATACACATATTTTCAAAGTTATTATAGTACATATATGTATTAAAATGATTCATTTTGAACAAACATTTTTTTGCCCCTCACAGTAAAGTATTGCTGTATATACCAGAAAAAAAAATTCGCTGACAATTTCAGCCCTTAATTTTATTTCAAAGTGCTTTAATTTTGATTTCAAAGCTTTCCCATTTCCCTATAACTTGTGGCAGTTTATGGTGTTATAGTCCCCATAAGTGCCATATTCTTACGGTAATTTCTTTGCAACTCGTATATTTTAAATTATATATTTTATAAAAGTCATATTTTTAATCAAACATAGTGTTTTAGGTATTTAACATCAAAATGGCCCAAGTTACAGATAAAATGTTAATAAGAATTTTATGGAAAATTTTACTTCCGATGTAAAAGGTCCTATGTATAACATTGATAAAATGCATAGCTTTGAAGGTATAAAGCATTTAATAAATTTTATTTTCAAAATTTAATAAAATAATTAATCTCCTGTTGTTTAAACTACAAAATAACTTTTTCTAATCCTAAGCCGATAAAATACTCTCAGAAAAGAAATATTTGACTTGAAGAATTCATTTCCATTGATGATTATCATTATTAAATCCTTACATTAAGGCTTATAACTGTAGAATTAGTTAAACTAGTGTCCTATATTAATTACAAATTTTTATTATTATATATATTTCAATACGCAAGATTACTTATAAACTTTTTTGTAAAAACATTTTTTTACGTAATATGATTGGTTTAAAAAATTATTTTGTCCTGTTAGGATAAAAAAGCTCATTTTGTAGTTTAAACAACACAAAGCTTATTATTTTTTCAATTTTTAAAAATATAATGCTCTACATCTTCAAAGTTATGCATTGTATCAACTTTATGTAATGAACCTTTTATGTAAAAAATTAAATTTTTCATAAAATCATTCTTGACTTTTTAGTTCTAACTTTGACCGTTTTGAAGTTATAGGAAAAACACGTTATTTATTAAAAAAATATTACTTTTATAATATATAATAAACATAATAGTTTAATATAATAATGTGCGTAAATTGGCTACATGAAACATGTATAATGTAAAAAAAGTACTGCAATCTATTCATATAATATAAATAAGTATGTAACTTAATTTTTTTGTACTTATTAATAAATTTTTCGTATATCTTAAAATGGGTAAGTTTGGTTTGAAATTTTTTGAAAAATTACTATTTTGTTATTAAATAGTAGTAATTATTTTCAAAAAAACGTAGGTTTTTATTAAGGGCATCTATCCTAAGTGATACATTACGCAGTGGAGCATCTAACCCAAGATTTAGGCATGTATCCCCTTTTAAACTCATTTTAGTATGTATAATTATGTTGTTCATAATAGAATTTTTTTCATAAAAACCTATTAATTACAATTTATTACAAAATAAACTGACTCTTCAACAAAAATTATGACTTATGTCTCAATAGTTTCGAAAATATTGCAATAGCTTAAAAGTGGGTGATCTATCCTGAGTTTACCCTATAAGTTTTTTTAACAATAGTAAAAAAAAAATTCATATAGATTTTCTATTACATATACCTCTACTTATAGTAGATTTATACAAAGTCTGGAGTCTGTTAATGGCGCATTTAGTCCTTGATTCGTCTTTCATGAATTTAACAGTATGAACATCTTACATATCAAATTTTTATAAAAACAATATGTTCGTTGACAAACTAGGTAGGTACCTATAAATTATGTCAAGAAGGCGATGTAAATAAATATTCTATTGTCTAATACGTTTTTGCAACGAGGTTTTTACATTTTCCTCTATACGTAAATCGTGGGTACACTGTTTATTGTACGCAGACATAAAAGAAAATTAAACCCGGTTTCTATATTTTTCTTATCGTTAATGCGTTTTGTTTGTAAGCCTACGGTTGTGATGGTATAATTCAACTTTTCCAGCGTTATTCCAAAACGAACCCCAGCAGTATGAAAAATTATTATCAAATCTTCTCTCAGTTTTAACTGTCAATTAATTGAACAGAACTGAAATGCAACAAGCTATAGATAATATGTAAATACATTCGACGGTGTCATTGTTCTGTTTGGCAATATTTCCGCATTCTGGCAAACGTTTATTTCGTACGTCATTTCTAAGTTTTCTTTGGCTTAAATATATATTGCGCAACAATTCTCACAATACTAGGTACTTAAAATAATATTTAAGCGCCACACAAAATACAACTAAATCCAATCTGAAATTATATCAGAGAGTTGTAGGATGTCGTTCCGAGGGTTGGAATGCACTTGCAATCAATTAGGGTCTATGTATAGAGTAACTTTGTAAATAATGCGATTATGCGAAGATGCACGCACACGGAGAACAGTTCCAAAGAGGGCGAGAGCACAATTTTATGCTTCATCGACTCCAATAATTATAAAAATGCAATAAAGTTTTTTTTTTCTATGGATTTTCCCATAAGTACCATCATTTGATTATTTCAACTTTTTTTAAGTATAAATTGATACATTTCAAGAATCGTCTTTTTCACCCAAAAAAAACATCCAACTATATACATTAATAAACAACACATAAAGAGTGTTAGATTTTTAAAGTGGAAAATGCTTTAAACGTTTCAACGTCTGCAAATAAGTACAAACAAAGATTATATCTAATTGCTTCCAAAAATATCCAATGCTTTGCAAACAAATAATATTGTCCCCTGATGACAAATGTTCGGCTTTCATTGAGTAAACTGAAATCGGATCAAAGTGTAATACAGCCTTTTCGGCGTCGCGTCGGCGTCGTTTCGATCAATATGGAAAGTTAGATGATTGTAGCTCAGTGGAGTAACGAAAAACAAGGGTTATAAAAGGTCATCTGGCGCTTTGGGGCGATTTTAGTATCCAAAATGCGTAAAATAGTAATTAACGACTACTTATCATTGACCTGAATCTATAATACATTTACGTTTGATAAAACGATGTTAATCCCGAAACCTATAAAGTTCATATATAAAATTTCAATAAAGAAAACTGTGTCAGAGCTTCTTCCTTGGATTAGATAGTTATTTTTGTCAGTAATGTAAATATTTGCGATCTTAATTTGTACGAAAGTTAAGGACTCATATTACATTTTGAATGTTTTACGTTCTCTAATATTTATTGATGTTTGTCATATTTAATACCCAATACTTGAGATACACAAACATAAATATGTAAATGGACTGTTTATATTATAAATTATATGATGAGGTCATTATGTGAAAATGTAACACGTTGTGGAAGCGTCATTGCAGTTCATTCTGAAACCATAATCGTTTTATAGGGTGCAATTGCTAAAGGGGAGATTGAACCTATTATCGAAAAAAACGAATTGTGAGTCAGGTGTTTAGGGGTTCCTCAATTTACGTCATCAACTTAAATTTTCAATGAGCAAAAAAATTTGAGACTTGAACTTTTTTGGTAAGTTTTATAATAATTTATTAGTTTTTTATTGTTAATCGTTTATAACGGCCGAAAAAATGGTTACTTTTTATTCATTTTTATGAAATAACGTTAATAACGATTCGTTTGTGGTACCTCTCACAGAAGTACATTTATGTTAAAAATTAAATAATTAGGGTCTCAATAAATTTAAAAAAAAACAGTCATGAACATTTTTTTCGTTGAAAAATTTAATATCAAGAATTAAAATGGAAAATACTAGGGACTTTCTTATTTGAAATAAAAATGTTTCTTTCACAATTGTATAAAGTTCAACAAAAACTTCATAAAAATTTTGATTTTGATATTAAAAGGTGTAGGACTTTGCTTCCGCCGTTTTCCTATAGATGTCTTTAGCGGAAAATAGTGGTCAAAATAAATAGATCATAGACGTCATGCAAATAATCTTGGTCATCTGTCAATATAACTCCATAGAAACGTTAGTCGATTTATGTCTGAATAATAAAGTTATTCTCGATTGAAAATGTCAGTTTACGAGCCAAATTCCCATCATTTGTGGGAGCTTATAATTGAGCTTAGGCCCAGTCGCAGAATTCTTCATATTAAAGCATTAAATATTTGAGAGCATTTGATTAGATCAAATGCTCTCAAATATTTATGGGGAAGCCACAATTAGTGAAAGAACGTGTCGTGATTGGTTTCAACGCTCTAGAAGATAGAAGGTGTTCGAAGATGCAGAATTAGAGGCATTACTTAACGAAATACTCGTGTCAAAGTCAAGAAGAATTAGCATGATCATTGGGAGTTACTCAATTAGCAATTTTAAAACGTCTCAAAAACATAGAAATCATTCAGAAGCGAGGAAATTGGATACCGTACGAATTGGAACCGAGAAATGTTGAACGGCGTTTGTTTGCTTGTGAACAGTTGCTTGAAAGATAACGACGGAAGGGTTTCTGCATCGCATTATGACTGGGGACAAAAAATGGGTTCGTTACGATAACACCAAGCGAAGAAAATCATGGGAATATCTCGGCCATGCCTTCACGTTGACGGCCAAAACGAATATTCACAGCTCCAAGGTGATGTTCTGTATTTGGTGGACCAGCTCGTCGTTGTGTATTTTGAAACAATCACAGACCATCATTATTCAACATTATCGTTATCCAGCATTGAAAGACAAACAGCCGCAATACAACGAGAGACACGATAAAGTGATTTTGCAGCGCGACAATGCTCGACCGCATGTTGCAAAAGTGGTCAAGACGTACTTGGAAACGGTGAAATGACCTACCCCACCCGCCGTACTTTCCACACCTTGATGCTCTGACTAACACTTGTTTGGATCAATGGCACACGGCCTATTTGACCAGCACTTCCGGTTTTTTGAAGAAATAAGAAATTGGATCGATTGCTGTATTGCTTCAAAAGATGACTAGTTTTTTAAACGAGGGATTTTTACGCTGCTCGTAAAATGGGAGAAAGTCATAGTCAGAGATGGATAATACTTTAAATCATAAATGTATAATTTTGTACAATAAAGCCTCCAATTTTGTAAAAATACGGCAAAAGCAAAGTTGTAGACATTTTAAACAAATGAGAAAATTTTAAAATCAAGTAGCGACCACTTGGAATTTAAATTGAAGACTGATAAATTACATTGTTTTTTGATGTTTACAACAATATTTTGTCAATGGATAGCAAAACAAATAGTTGTTTCACACGAACCACTCTAATTTGTTAAACCCAGAAATGTTTGGCCAAAGTGGCACAGTTCTATAACTCGAAAATACCGCTGGTTTTAACCAAAATTTTATTTAAATTATTTCTCAATCAACTGGTAACTTGTTATATATTTTTGAATAGTTCATGATGAGCCCTCTCCAATTACGAATATTTTTTTATTTAAAGGAAGAACGTTAATAGGTACTATTTCCAATGACCTCCACAACATTTAATATTCCAAAGAAAAAAAAATACAATATTAATTTAAACATTTCTTTATAGTTATAGTCGAACATTTTATAACAATAATTTACTTCTATAGGAGTGATAAAAATTGAATCATTTTTAACATTTTCATTTCGTGTCGTGCTAGAACCATCCTTATATTTTTATTATTCCCCTAAAATTTATTCACCCTATTAAGCAGTTGCCTCATAGTTTTCGAACTAAGGGAAATATAAGCGAAACAAATAATTTCGGTTCAGCTATTTTATGCACGACTTTTCTATAAATACAACTGCGACAAAATTTGACCTAATATTAGATGTAAGCGATACACCTCTTGTAGGAAAATAAGTATTTTTTTTTCTGAATGATGTGACACAACTGCATACGTGGATTTTTTAATAGCACTGACTCAATGATTTTATTTAGTTTTATACTTTTAGTTTGAACTGGAGAATAGCCAAGTTCGTGTACTTGAATGTAAGTTACGAACACGATGTCTTATGTTTTGATGTTACCGGTTACACCCTTTTTACAGTCTGTTTCTGTTTGTATCTTGCAGTTGCGTTGGAATCGTAAAGTCAGCTTGATTGATTTTTTTGTAACTCAAAGCATTTCAATTATGTACCCTAATGGTACTTTGGAGACACACACACGCACACACACATAAAGTTAGAAAAGCATAAACTTACCGCTAAACTAGAAAGAGACGGCGATAGGTCTTCCATTATTTGAAAACTTTAATAAGTCTACGCGAGTAACGAATAACGTTATATAAAAAACACAATCACTAGCGTTTAATAAAAATTCTACCACTTGTTTTTTAACCAATAAAGATGTAACAAAGTTGAGAAGAAGCAAAACTTGGGACTTATTTTTGATTACTTCTCTGTAAATAAGATTTGGGCGTGAAGTTTAGTTTTGTAAGCAACAAAAAGTAATTAAATTAAAATTAGTCAAAATATAGAGATTGGTTTTTAATCAAGTTATATGTTTAAATAGACATTTAAAAGTTAGAAAGTTTATGAAAAACTTTTTAAACTCATTAAAATTTTAAAACGAATCGGATCGTAATAGGATTTAATAAATGATAAAATGTCAGCGTTGTAAGTTAAATGTCGATATTAACTTTATAATGCTTGACGTTTTTAGTACTTAATATTCCAGCTCTTTTACATTAAACGACTCCAATTACAGACTCTTAAGTTTCAACAAATAATAATAATTTAATTTTTAAACTTTTTAAAATTGATTATTTAAGGCTATGCACAATAAAGAAATCTTGTTGAGCATATAACTTTATAGAACTTAAATAAAATATGTCTCAATAAGGTCTAGTTATTTATGAAAATACCCGAGTAGGAATTTAGCTTACCAATAGAGTCTGAAAGTTCTCAATTATTATATTTAATGTCCAAAAATTCTAAATAGCATCACAGAAGTTGTTTAAACTTTGCGATATGTATCGTATCGCAACCAGTTCAAATGCTGCTTAATTCTATTTGAGGAAGAACTAATCGCAAGAACGGTTACTTGAGATTTTTTTGTAAGATTTTATTGAAATTACATGTGGATGTATGTGAATAAAACGGGAAATCTAATGCTCAATTAAAAATGTTGACCTCAATTTTGTAAAAATGTTTTTGAGATATTTTTTAAATGAAGTTTGTTATTCAAAACGTGTAGAATTTTATCGGAAGTATTTTGTGATTAATGATAAGATATGTATTTTACATCAATCATTTTCCGATATGTATAAATCTTACGTTATTATAGCATTATTTTTTATAAAGAGTTCCAAAGCACATATAAATTATGTGACATTTTGAAAGGAAAAGTGTAGTTATAGTAACAAGTTGTAAAAATCAAGGATATTTTCCAGCAATTTGGGTCCTTTATGTTATCGACGAAATTCGCTTCGTTAACAATTATTGTACGCTCAATTAAGTTTCCACTTCACTAATGCTATTCTTTAGTAAAAAATATTCTTTGAAAAAAGCTTTATATAAAATTTAGCATTAAATTTTATATAAAAACCAAATTTTCTTTTATAAATTACTAGTTGTTTCGCCCGGCTTCGCACGGTATTGCAAATTTCGAAGTAAAAACTATTTTTTTTCAAAATAAAATATAGCCTATGTCAGGGGTTCCCAATTTTTTTTATACTGGGACTCCCTTTACAGGTTGTAATTTTGCGACGCTTTTCAAAAAGAATATATTTGTTTGTTGCTCTAGCAGACATTAAGATTAATGAATTTATTTCTTATTATTATTTAATTATAGCTTGCCTGCCGAACTGCGTACCGCCTCAAAATTGAATAATGTGTCACAATTTAATAACTAAAAATTAGCAGAAAACCAAAAAATAAAATAAAATAAAATAAAATACGGATACACTATTTCCACAAAAAATACATATACATGCCAATTTTCATGGTTATGGGTTGAACGGTGTTGGAGTGAAACGGTAACATACAAATTATATTTAGGGGAAAGTGGCATGAAACAGCCAGTTTTAAAAAGCCATTATCAATTACGCGGTAGTTTTCATAAATAATCGTTTATGTATTATCATTTTAAGATAGCAACACTAGCCAGATATATAAAAATTTGACCGTTCACCGTCAATAACGGACGTCCATTACGACGTATTGAAGATTTTGTCGTCAAAAGTAAGGTTTTGAGTTCAGTTTATTTGTTTTCTAACGCCTATACGTACAAAACTAATAATAATATGATTACACTATAATTTTATAGATATATTAGGCCTTCTAATAACGTATATATTTTGTAGACTAATCTTTGATTTCATAGTAATTTTCAGATTTTGTTTCTTGGGAGAATATGTTTTGAAATAGCCGGACTGCAGTGTAATGAAACAGCCACTTTTAATTCCATAAAATGCAATAATAATTGTAGTAACAGCAATCAAGAGTGGTACCGATGCAAAATTGTAATGGTTGGGCATATAAATCCTGTGGCATAAAAGGAAATTGCATTATTTTTGCTAAAAACGTTTTAAGTTTTTGCAATGATTGATCTCAAACGTCAAATTTTTGACAGTTTCTTAGATTTATGTAAGTCAATATTTTATCGAGAGTTTGCGTTATTTAAAACGTTTTATAATTATATAAGATCTAAAATTATAGCTTAAGATTATTATTAAATAATATCTTCGTTAATGTGCAGTTTTAATCTTGTAATAAGAACATGGCTTTTTCAATTTTGGGTTGGCTGTTTCAATACCTATAGGTTATGAAAAAGCCAAATTTTATTTTTATAAATGATTAGAATCGAAAATATCGTTAATTTTGAAAATGTTTTATGACATTACGTACATAAATGCATGAACAATTACAGATTTAAAAAAATTGATTTATTTATGTCCTTCTATATTATTTATCCTTTTTAAAACTGACTGTTTCATGCCACTTTCCCCCTACCTATGTATATATACAAATACAGTAGACGCCACTTAATGTGCTCACGGTTAAAGTTATCAACCGCTTAGTGTGTTGAAACTGTCTTTGAATCGGTCCACCCAATACAAAAGCATTACAATTTGTTTGTTTATTATTATCAATATTTCGTTTATTGTGATCAATGTTGAGTCCATTAGGCATTAGGACAGCGGTTTCCAAACTATATGTAACCTCGCCGCCTTTCTAAAATATTTAATCATATGACGCACTTCTCAGTTTGACAACGTTGGATTAACCCCTTTGCTAAATATGAGAAAAAAAAATTATATAATGGATTTGCTTTAAATTTTTACGGCACGTTTCTATAGACCCCAAACCGACATAGCCGGAGCCATTCTTCCCTGCTTCTCCTTCAACACCGTAAATTTTTACGAATTTCTCGAGAAATTTTTCATTACTGGTTGTTAATATCTTAGGGCCCCCATAACATGGTTTATCTTCAATATTACCTTCTTTAAATTATGGCAACATGTAGCATGTACTGTACTTAATTTTAATTCAAACATATCCGCTATTGAATAAAGGGTTTTTCCTTTTTTTTCTATAAAAAATGACAACAGATCTAATATTAATGTTGATATTAACTATTTTATTTTTTTATACAATTTGAAAAAATATTTTTCATCGCTCTAATTGCAAAAACAAACTACCTTACCCAAACAGCCCGTAGTGTATTTTTGAAATAATAATATTGCATTTTTATTGTACCTAGCAGATTTTTAACTAAACGGTTATTGTGATTTCCAAGAACTTTTTCACAGCCTGTTTCAATGTGTTTGTGTTTCAGATTTTATTTGCGTAAACATTTTTAATTATATTTTAATCAAAATAAATAAATCGAGTAGAAGAATATTTCATCTAACATATAATAAACAAATTTTAATACTATAAACACACTTTATGTATTATTATGCTTATTTTATTGTTCTAGGAAGCATTTCTAAAAATGTATTACATTACTGTATGTAGTAACTTTAAAATACTAAATTGTATGAGCTCTTCATTAATAAATATAAAATTCTAACACGATTCAAAAGTATCAAATAATAATATGTAATACAAAAACATACTAATTTAAAATACTCCAAATCTTCTATGTAAGCAGTTCAGTTGTGACAACATCCGGCTTTGTTTTATTTTCTTAGGATCTTAATTGGTAATAAAACGTGACTGATAAAAAAACACTCTTACAATACGATCAGTTTGTATGAGAAAATAAAATTGTTGTTTTTACTATTTTTCTTGAAATTTCTTCATATTTTCTCACCTATAGTTTCCTTGGACTTCTACAAATATTTCAAAACCAAAATTGGCCAAATCGGCCCAGCCGTTCTCGAGTTTTAGTCAGACTAACACTCGCCATTTTATTTTTATTTATAAGAAAGAAGAAGAAGATAGTAAGATTTTAAATATACCTACGTCTGTATGTATTGCAAAAAAAATGTAAGTACATTATTTAAATAAGCCATTAAAAAACTACCTAGCGCAAAATACCATTGATTTAAATAATTCTAATTAACATTAAATTTATTTAATTTAGTATTAAAATATTAAAATTTAATATTTATCTACCTAATTAAAGCTGTCTTCTGCAAGTCTTATATTAACTAACGTTTTTTATAATAATTATTTTTACAAATTAGCATATCTTTTATAAATTTAAATTAAATCAATACAAACGAAAGAAGCTGTTCCTTCCCTATTTTTCACATTAGGTAATTTAAAAGAAAATAAATAAATTAGAATGTTAATTCAATTTATAACCTTTTGTAATTCTATTCTAAAACATCCCTACAGACATTTTTATTCGCTGTATGTTTCAGGCTTAGAAATAAATTAACGAGGCTCTAAAACTAATTAACTTCAGACTTTGAACAATAGGTAGCCCTTAAATAAAAGAAGTTAAATAAATACAACGTAAAGTGATGTAAATATTATCTTAGGTTCCTAAAAATATGCTACTCTGCGTATTAAATCGAATCTTATTCTTCACAAACACCATTAGTTAATTGCTTTCGTTAAATTTAGAGAGTGCATACTGCTGCTATTCATATAAAATACTCGAGTAAGTGTAACCGTAAAACACAAAGAAACATAAATGTAAATAAATGCATAGTAATAAATATACGATTGCATTTCTAACACGAAAATACTGAAGAACTATTGCATTTCAAATACGTAATTGGTTTCGTTTTAATGCCACTACTTCCATTATCAAAGATTAGAAAATGTTATAAAAAGTTTTTCAAAAGAACTCTTGTATTTTATGTGAGACATCTGGTGCGTAAAAAAATAAAAATAGATACTGATATTCTAATTTAAAAAGGAATCCAGACAAATTTATTATGTTGTTAGAATTTCGTAACCAAACGGAAGGTGTACAAAATAATTTAATAGTTTAGTTTTCTCAATTAATTAAAATCTTCAGCGATATGCAATATTTATCATCATCTAAAAATATGACACGATTATCAAAAAAAAAAAGGAAAAGAGTTATAAGTTATCTTAACGTATCTCATGCGTGTTTATACACAAGTTTAAATTCTAAACTGAAAACATAAACATTTATTTAAAAAATAATCCTGAGCGAACTACCTACTATTACTTAAAATACTATTTTCTCTCTGACATTTGTAATTTTGATTAATGACATAAATAAATAGTATATCTTGGTTTCCGTAAAATTGAGATCAAGGCTAACTTGAAAATTAAATTCACTCAAAAAGCACTAAATCAAAGTCGTTCCCGAATAACAATACGTAAAAACTATTTTAAAGCGTAAAAAACTGTTTAGAATAGTGTCAACTCGAACGAAACTAGGAATGACATGTTAACAGCTTCTCACCTAATGTAAAATATTCTAATTTCGGTTTAACTATATTTAATTGGTTCACTAGTCTCAAAAGAAGTCGTTAATTAATTATGCTATTTAAAAACGAAATTGTTTTGGAGTTGCTGGCTTTTTGTAGTGCAATTTACAGAAAACAAAAAAAAGAAAACGAATTTAATGAAGAAGGACCATGTCTTGTTCAATTTAGGACATTGTCAATTACATTAGGGGTATAAACTTGGACACATGTAATCTGTTTAAGAACTAAAGCGATTTAAAGATACAAAACTGGCTTTCCTAATAAATTGTATATTTAAAACATTTATTTAATTAAATTTTAAATAATTGTATGTACATAAAACTCTACAAATGTGGAACAGCTTATTATTGCATTCTAATATCTTCCATGAATAATCCAAAAAGGATTTTCTAATGTATCCAATGCATACGAAAAAATAAAAGCGTATTTTTATATCAAATTATGTTAACCATTGAGAACAATAGGTTGTGAATCATTATCATTCATAAATATGTAGGTAGTAGCTTACAATTTGCTACAAAGAACCTTTTTTCAAATAGTGATAGAAGCATTGAGGTATGTAATAGAAGATATCAAATGTAGTCACGTAACCAATAAGCATTAATAAACCCCCACATTGGCACAGAAATGATGAATATAATCGTTACAAAGTTTCTTTTTTTATGACGTTTTTTTTATCGTACTTTCTTAAGGTAGTTCACCCGTAAATTTATTTTTCTTGCGAATTTGATGAAATTGCAATATGACATTGAGCTAAGTGTCATTTATTTCATTAAAAAACATCAAATTTTTTAACCAATTTTGAAACGTGATTATTATTAATTAAAGTATACAGAATGAACATGCAATAGGTCAGAGATTTATAGAAAATAAACATACATAGTTTCGTGTATATTTAAGGAACTTTTCTTACCGACTTTATTAAAAACAATAAATTAAAATATTCGGAATAAACATCGATTGATGAAAAAGGTATTAATATTCAAATTTAATTTTTTTTAAACAGTGTAGTGTGAGAATAGACATCATGGCCTGGCAAAGCTGTGTGTCTTCGTGCTTTATGTCGTAATTACCCATGATCGAATGGGATTTTCAAATTATTTATATTTTTAATATTTTCAAACGGAAGTAACTCGGATAAGAGAGCATACGTATAAAAAGCATAATATATGTTCGATACATCTATAGAGAATTCGGTGCAAGCCATGACAGCGTTGCCAAATTTACTTTTTTTAAAAGTGAGATTGTTTAGTGTGTTCTGTATATAAAAGTTTTGGTGTATCGAGTATAGTATCTGCCAAAAATGAAATACTCGGCCATTGATTATATTTAATTTTTTGTACTCAATGTTTTAGTTACGATTGTCACTAGTGAACTACCTTTTTACAAAATTTTAATTTTTTTTCTAATAGACTTATTTTTAACATTTAAAAAGGTACTCACTGATTTACTTAAATATAAGATACTTATTAGTAGTATTTTATATTGTTCGGTAAAAAATAGTGTTTTATTAAAATGTCATCTTTAATTTGAAAAAAAACTTTTCAGAAGTTCAAGGTAGCCAATTATAATTTGTCCACCATATTTAGTTGGAATAGAATTTCGATATTATACAACGACGATAATTGCTGCCTAAAGAACCATTAGCACGTTTAAGTAAACGTGGCTGATAATTAATATTCTGGATTTCATTTCCTGAAATGATTAGCCTGCTTCATTCTTACAATCAGATTAGAATACATTAGCTTTCTACATCTCCAGATGTAAATCATTGAACAAATTCAAAATAGTATTCGTTAAATTAGAAATAGGGACGAGCGCGTAAAGGTTTTTTTTGAAAAGCTAGTTGACCTATGTAAGTCATAGGGAAGAAAATTGAAGTACAATAGAAGTAATTTTTAATAAAGCTTACTCAGAAGTAGTAGTAATTTACTTTCCTTATTTTACTGTAATTTTTTTTTAACTGCTGAGACATTCAACAATAACAGTCTTGTTAGATAAGAATATAATTAGGTATTTATTATTCAGATATTAATAAAGAATGTTAAATTAAAAAATAATAGTCTAGCGTTTTCCA
Source organism: Sinopyrophorus schimmeli (assembly GCA_036325965.1). Classification (NCBI taxonomy): domain Eukaryota; kingdom Metazoa; phylum Arthropoda; class Insecta; order Coleoptera; family Elateridae; genus Sinopyrophorus; species Sinopyrophorus schimmeli. Next base: position 5,150,687 of record JARFIZ010000024.1, on the reverse strand, counting down.
TTTTTCTACAGATATTTAAGTACACCCTGTAAACGGTATGCTATCTATATTTTGTAAATGATAATTTTGTAGGAAATTGTGTACCACCGATGGTACAAAAGTCTGTCTCAAAAAAAGATGAAGCTTTTGATCAGAACAAGAGACAGTTTTCTGATTGTAGTGAAAGCTCTTTTAATATATTGCGTATTTAAATAAAAACCTTGTTTTTAAGTGCTTTACTGAAAATTTGTACATACGGATGATATTAATTTGTCTAAAAGCCGTTAATTTTTTGTGATGCAGTATATGATGTTAATAAGCTATATTTAAAAATAAAATATAAAATATAAAATATAAAATAATTAATCAAAAATGAACGCATTTTTATAAAATTTTGTAAAATTGCTTAAAGTTCTATAAAACGTTATAAATATGATTATTCCCAGAGTAACTTATCTCCTATAGTAATTAAAAAATCATAAAAATAAGAATTTGATTGATAACTTTGTAGTCATTAATGATACAACAAACTCTTTTACTACAAAATTATAATTTAACTATTTCACCTATCTTCAATAAGTTATGTTTTAAATTGAAAAAAATTTTAATTTGGTTTTAAACTTTATAAGTCTTTTACTAATCTAAGTGAAATATTAACAATAGAAATCTGACTCTATGAAAGTCTAAGTAAATATTATAATTTAATACTGATAAAGGATCATTAATTAATTTTATAAAAAAAGCATGATCACATAGTTTGACAGAGCAAATAATGTTAAAAAATTATTTGCCATTTAAATGGGAAATATTTGAGTGCGATGCGGACCCTCTTAAAAATAAAATTAAGAGCTGCGATTTGGACAGAATTTTTATTTCGACGTATTCTGCGATATTTTCATGTGAGAGTGCAAAAAATATGGATTGCTTTCGAACACCCTGAACTATATACCTATCTATATACTATACTATACTGTATAAATGTTTTTTAAAAACACCGGTAGTCCGAAATTATATAATCCTCTAAAACAGTGGTGCGTAACCTTTACTCCAATTACGACCCCCTCCTCACACTGAAATTTGACACGACTCATTATTTAATTATACCAATCCTATTTGTTCTAAGTATATAAAAATAATCTTAATTAAACTCTAATCGTTTTAGTACATTTACAAATTTCTACTTTTATAGGTCTAGTCATATAATTTTTCCAAGACACGTTATGGAATAACGTCCCATTGCATTAAATTATAACTTGGTATATTTTTAAAACTAATAGATATTAATGGGTTTAATAAATTTTATAAATAAAGTTGTTTGTAGTTAATTACTTATGTCTTGCTTAAGTTCCATTATCATTCTATGAATTCTCATGGAGATTGTATGTACCTACAAAAGGCATAAAAAAGTAATGAATAAAAGGGATATGTAGTTTGAACAATATTTCTACATCTTCATGTTTATTTTTATGGAGTACGGCGATATTAATTAAACTGAATTTAATTAATTAAAAGCACTACTACAAAGTCGTAGTATTTGCATGTGACTAATATTAGTCGGTGATGCATTCTAATTTGAAAACAAAACCAGCTGTTATTTATATCATACGACCTTCCCATATATCAATTCTTTAATTTTTATGTAATGTTTAATTAAATATTTCTCACATGCATCCGCCACTACCTTCGACCATGTTCAGTTTAGATTCAACGTTTGATTTAAATTTTTACGGAGCACACTTTACAAAATTGAATTCGCAACTCATCTTAAAAATACAATTTCCGTTCAACTCTAGAATTCCTATGTGTCTTTGCTATCTTTATTGAAATTCAAATAAACAGTTATGTGTGAAATACTTCTTCTACACTTCAAATATTTTTAAATAAAATTTACCAGTTTTCAGATTTGTTTAATAAAACGAGTAGATAATTTATTGCACATTCATGTAATAAATGAACAATTTCAAAGACCAACCGAAATGCGTGCAAATTTATTTGTTTGCAATCGATAATTATTCAGCAACACTGTAATTAAGTAAATTCTTTTAAACGTGGAGAAATCTAATCACAATGATTGTTCTAAATGAGATTTTCAGAGGCGACCGAATTGGAAGTCTGTCTTGAATACTAATTCGAGAAAAAAGCTCTAAGGCTTCTACAAGCATCGATTTTTCAAATTTGCATTGAAAAATTTTCCATTATAAATACGAAACCTTCATGAAACAAATTTTTCACTTTCAGAAGATGCAAAATAATTTTGATAAACTTTTATAATTATAAATTTTGTTTAAAAAAAAGCTTTGATTGAAATTAAAATTTAACAAGTTTGAAATGATAGACGTTACATAAACAGATAGAAATTGTTTTTTCAAAATATTAAATATTTACAAAACTCAAGTCTTCTATCGGAGTCTATAAATAAAAATGATTTATAAGTGCACATTTTTTAGTCACACATTCGAACGAGTTTTTTAAACATTACACAAATAACCAAAAATAATTTTCGATTACAGAACGGTAAGAGCCCTTTCGTTTATTTTTCAACGTAAACATAGACGCGTTTTATAAAGCGTTGCACATTATTCTACACTTTTTATTACATTAAGACGTTTTGCCACCATTTAAAAAATAGTCGCCTGCATTCCAAATGTAGGTAACGTTTAGGGACAGTTTTTTTTTTAAAAGCCCTTAGATAATCCTGATTGCTATATTTTATTTGAATCTCTTTATTGATCACGTTTTCCGAATAAAAATAAGAGCTACATTTTCGTATGAAGATAAATAATGATTGTACCTAAACTTTTAGGTTTTGAAATAAATCAAAAACCAATCTTTGCGTTTTATTGAAAGAAGATCACGTAACTGGTGTAATGATAAAAAATATCGTGAATATGAATAGAAAAAAATGCCATATACGTGATCAACATCAACAATGCAAAAATTATGTCATACAAGGCTAATCTCGTTGAACTCTAAATTCATGAAATTCCGGAGTGTCGCACTGAACCTCTTTTAAAATCGTGCACTTTTTCCTTTAGCGGTAACCAATTTTCGCGTACTTTCCACAAGTATTCTCCTTCTGTATGAAACGGAACGTTTAAAGCCCGCAGTGCAAAGGAAACTGGCGAAATGCGAGAGTATTTTTAGATGTGTTCACATAAGCTATTTCTATACTTACGAGAACTAGAAGGCGCACGTTTTTAATGGCACAGATATAAATAAATATGAAAAGAAACAGACGAGGATGACAAGAGAAACGTAAAAATATTAAAAAACGAAAATCTCTTATCGCAAAGCGAAAAGTAGTACTCTCGTCCTTCTACGTTGCTATTTGAATTATGACCGTTAATTACTTGACCCCTACTTTAACACTAATAAATAATTTACCAGTGGAAATGCAACGCAGAGGCCCTTCGAGAAGGAACCAATAAGTGTATGACAATTTTTGTTTACTACTGGTAAAATTTTCAATTAATGGAACCAAAGCTTGTATTCCATTCTTGACGAGTAGTATTTACTTATTTTATTTATCAAAAACTCGATTAGGTATTAAAAAAAATCCTTCTGACGCTTCTTAAAATACAGAATCAATTTTAGTTGCGCAACATAATTAAAAGACCACCCTGCATACTTTATTAACCATTTTCTGGTTGATAGAATTATATTCGTTTCCTGATTCTTAACACATTTTCTAACATTGTATGTAATAATATTTAAAATTAGAGACACATTCTTCACATTTCTTTGATAATTCAATGAAGCTTATAAAAGACAATTCCAACTATTTAAAATACCTAAAAATTAATACTCACCAAATTTGGACTTATGTCATTCATGCTGCTCTAATTATTTTATTTAATATTGAAAAATTTGATACGTTTATATTTGAACACCGATGCGTAAATTTGCAAAAACGAAGCCGAAAAATACATACTCTATCCAATTCTAAATTTTTGGACAATGGAAAATTTGCAAAGCACTAAACTAAGTTGAAACGAAGAAGAGAACGTCTGTTAATTTTTGCAAAGTTCAATATTCACCTACGTTTAAGGCATTTAATATCAGAGTCTTGACTTGAAAGAGAATTTTATCTCTATGAACTCTGAATTGAAACTCCGGAAGGCAACTGATGATTCTGGTATACCTAACCTAGAAATCCGGGCAACTCCGGGCCGCATTGCAGCTTCTATTTATTGCTCGTTTTGGGCAGCTTTTGCCAGAGAAACTGTACGCCAATTGGCCGACATGAAACTCCACCTCCCTCTCAAGGTTACCTGATTCGGATAATCAATGTCTCCAAGAATAAAAAACAGGACGATAAAAATTCTCGATGAAAATTTGTGAGTCTGCGGATATTATGTCGGGTTTACCTTGAACTAGCAGGCGTGAGAAATTAATTGGAGAGATACGAAAGAACAATTTCGATTTTTTACACAGACGTTTTTCTAGTGGAACTAGGAAAAAAGTTGCTGAAAACTTTTTCGAGTGTGGTGTAAGTAATGCTTCTTTCTGCTAAGCTGGGTATAATTTATGATGTTCTTCGGTAGTTACTTTTGTAAACTGCGGAACATGCATATGATGTATGGATATTAAATCTTTCGAATGTTGGAAGAAATACAGCTTCTTAGTATATTTTTAGAAATTTATACCTAATATTTTAGGTATGCGTATTAAACAATTGTTAAATTACTAAGAAAACATGTAATAATATTTTTGTGCACGGTTGAGTTTTTATTACTTGAATACAGGAGTTCCTAACCTTTTTATATCTTAAAGCAAAGGTTTCCAATCTGAGTCATATGGCTCCTAAGGAGGCTACAGAAAAATTTAGATGGCGTTGGAAAATTCCTCAACATTATTGGGCCACGAAATCTGCCAATAAATATTACTAACCTTAAAATTGTCCGGCTCAAAAGATTTACTAAATATTCAAAGTGGTTCATAATTTAAAATAAATTGAACAGCATCCCTACAGTATATTTTAAATGATTGATAAATGTACAGACATAATAAGGTTTAATACTTTATAGTAGGGAGGGTAGAGCGGTGCTCGTTGAGCAGTTTTTTACAAAAACTGTTGAAGATATCCAATTAAATTTATAACGGGTGCCAGACGAATAAGTACTGCACCTTAACCCACTTATAAGTGGTCCTAAGCTGAATAAAAACATACTACAAGTAGAAGGCCTTATTTTTTTGAGTTATGGTTACTATAAACTGCAATTTAACATTGTCTAATAAATACTTTATTATTTAGAATAATTTGAAAATTTTTGTTTAAGTCATTAAAGCCATTTGAGAAATTTAAAAAAAAATGAAAAAAATACTATAGAAAACGTATACCACACAAGCCGATTAGCAATAAAGCACGTACAAAATAACCTCACTCTTTTTTAAAAGCATATGGAGTAGGAACTCGTACGTGGGTCAATTGCGCGCCGCGGTCAAAAGGATTTTCAGGTAGGCATAATGTATGGGTCAATTGCCTACAAGAACTTTTTTGGGTATAGGACAGTTACGCGCAAAGTGAAACAAAAAAAAATGTCAAAAGGACAATTTGAACACGAGATCTTCTGAACGACATACTACATTTAATGACCTCAAACTATTAAAACTTTAAACCTTTTTTTAACCTTATACAGTGTGTCCCAAATAAAGTAGGCTAACATGGGTACTTTTCTTATTAGTGAAGATAGAAGTTTGGTTAAATGGGGAATGTTTTGCAGTTTTGGGTGCACATTCAGGTTATGTTAAGAAAATTTTAAAATTCCGAATAGTTCCGAAGTTATCGTAAAAAAAACTGAAAATGGTCATTCTCTTTAATGTCAAATAACTTTGTAATTATAAAAATTACAAAAAAAAGTTTAATATAAAAATTACTAGGTTTCATAAAATACAAATAGAAATTAAATTAAAATTAAATTCAAAATTGCGGTTTCCAAGATATTGTTACCAACTTTCTTATTTTAAATAGACGCTATATTGGATTTTTACATGGTTAAATAGCATTTTTTTTCTATTTTCAACCATGTATAACAACTCATATTTAAATAAAAAATTATTAACAATATTAAATTTTTCTGTTTTAAATCAAGTAGCCATGAATTATTTTGGAAAACTGTTAAAGTATGTTTGTGCAGCAACGCAAGAGCTTTTGTAACATTTAATGTAGGTACAAAACATACCATACTGCTCAGTTCAAAACTTTGCCATTTTAAATTATTTATAAGGCAATAATTATTATTATTCAAAAAACTTACAATATTAGTCAAAAAATAAATATAATGACGTTGGCTTGTCTTATGCTGTTTTATTGTTCTTTGATAATTCATGCCTACTTGATTTACAACAGAAAAATTTAATATTGTTAATAATTTTTTATTTAAATATGATTTGTTATACATGATTAAAAAGAGAAAAAAAAATGCTATTTAACTATGTAAAAATCTAATATGGCGCATATTTAAAATAAGAAAGTTGGTATCAATATCTTGGAAACCGCTATTTGGAATTTAATTTTGATTTAATTTATATTTGTATTTTATGAAACCCAGTAATTTTTATATTAAACTTTTTTTTGTAATTTTTATACTTACAAAGTTATTTGACATTAAAGATAATTGTGATTTTCAGTTTTTTTACAATAACTTCGGAACTATTTGGAATTTTAAAATGTTCTTAACAGAATCTGAATGGGCACCTAAAACTGCAAAACATTGCCTATTTAACCAAACTTCTATCTTCACTAATAAGAAAGATACCCATGTTAGCCTACTCTATTTGGGACACACTGTATAAACCCCCATTGGAAAAAATTTTCATTAGCTACAGTTTATAAAACATCATTTTAAAAAATTATCATGGTTTTATTTTAAAACTAATTTTTCCACTTGGTGACACTCCATTATTAGTAATATTGAACAAATGTTTTGTAAAATTACAATACCAGTTTATTACTGCAAAAAACTTCCTACGCATGTTTTTAACACTGTAGGTAATTTATATTACAGATTAAATAGAAACATGTACTTTAGGGTGGTCGTTAAATATTATTATTTTTCCGACGGCCCAAAAAAACCTTTCTTTTAATGAAAAACTACGCGGGAATTTTTTTTAAACTTTTTGAACCGAAATAACACGTACCTCAAGACAATCAAAGTTCATTTTTTGATAAAATTGTAGTTTTTTTGTAAGTATCTCTTAAAGTATTCGGATTTGAAAAAAAGTTATAAGAGTATTGTGTACGAAATTCAATTCTCTACAAAAAAAGGTCTTTTTCATTTTTTTCATGAAATTCATATTTATAGAGATATTCTCAATAATAAATTCATTAACTTCATATAGTCAACATTTTAAGACCCTCAAACGTCATTGTTTCTTAAATATATATAATTTCGTAAAACTATACTAAATTTTAGTTGTTACAATTTTTTTTTAATTTCAGAAAAAATGACGTTTGTAGGTTTTACAATGATGATTATATGGATTTAATAAATTTATTATTGAGAATATCCCCATAAATATGAATAAAATGAAAAATACCTTTTTTATAAAGCATTAAATTTCCTACAAAATTGTTCTTATAACTTTTTCTCAAATCTGTATACTTTAAGAAATACTTACAAAAAACTTCAATTTTATCAAAAAATGAACTTATATTGTCTTGAGTCACATGTTATTTTTGTTCAAAAAATTTTAAAAATATTCCCCCGTAGTTTTTTATCAAAAGGAAAATTTTTTTGAACCGTCGGAATTAATTATTTTACAGTTTTTAATATTTGTAAGTAAAACGAGCCGTTTTATGCTATTAGACGGTACAGTTTAGGAACCGGTAAACAATTTTCGCACACGGGCGGAACTCCATAGTGAAACGGCCCTGAAAATAAGTCTTATTACACATTAAATTTTGCTAATTTAAAGCAACAGCAGTTAACTGGTATAAATCTCACCACTATTAATACCTATATACATGTCAATATTATATCTGGTGATGTAATAGGCACAATGTTCCAATTTTAGAAATAAATGTTGCTTATAATAATTTGAAGAAAACAAACTAAATCATACATTTTAATAAGTGTGTAAAACTGCATGAAATGAAAATTTTAATGAAATTTTAATCGTTTATTCAAGGTTTCCTTAGAATAGTTTTGGGAAACAACATTTCACTGCGCACCTAATATAAATCTTTGCCTATTTAAACGGTAGGTATATTAAGTTACTGAAACAAAATGTGTGTTTACTCTTATTATCAAAGGAAGATATTAGGAAAGTGTCCATTTCTGCACACAGTGTGTAAAGTGAACGAAAGTTTAAAATTTTATTTTAAGGTTCTAAAATGTCAGAAAAAAATATTTTTTCATATCACATGCAGAGAAACAACGAGTTTTGATCCTTGTTTTGCCAGTCGAAACAAAACAATTTTAGACCAATGCGACTCTGTCAGTCAGAAACAACATTTGTTTTTGCCCTAGGGGAGAAACAACGTTGTTTCTGCCCGGCACATACATTTATTTATTATTTATGTCTTTATTTCAAGTCTGTCAGAATCGCATTTGTTTAAAGCGAATAAAATCATAATCGTCTGACAGCTGTCATCAAATCGTTGTCAAACATTTTAATAAATTACAAAACTCGTTGTTTCATTACATGTGATATGAAAAATAGTGTGTGTGGCACGGGATGAAACAAAAACGGTTTCAGACCAGGGCGATGACAGCCCTCGCTTCGCTCGGGCATTCAACTCTCGCCCTCTTTAAAAATCGTCTTGTTTCACCCCTTGCTACACAATATACTATTATCGCTAAGAAATGATGAGAACATTGCTATAACAGTCTAAATAGAATTATTTATGTGTTTTTATAATGAATATTATCTATATTATTCTGTATAGTCCAATATTTGGCCTGACGTTTTTTTGCTAAATCAATTTGTATTGGTTTATAAATTTTATACGTGTCTTCAGATGCGGTGAAATCGTTTCCGCAAAACAAATAATTTAGTTGCGTCAAGTGCTTCTTAAAAATTTTACGAATCAAAGAAACTTTTTCGCCAACGCACAAAATTTTCCTTTTACTTATTTCTTTGACTTGTTTGGTATTACAGCTAAAACTTTTCACAATTCATCTATACCTATTAGGACAGTAATGGCAAAAGATTCCTACAAAATGTAAACAAATTGTAATTAAAGACCTTGTAAACAAAGACGTATTGTTCTTAGAAAATGTAACAAAGATGTCCAAACAAAGACATATGGTTTCGTTATAGAGGAAGATCATTACGTTATAGAGAGTGTTTTAATGTATGGGTAATAACGTAAACCAACCAATGTCTAGTAATATCTATACTATAGAGTTTTTTTTTATAAAAGATTGCGTTATCAAAAATTTACGCTAAATTTGATTATGTAATTTTCTGCCTCTGGCAATTTTAGTTCGTTTTTAGAACAGAGCGAGATTTAAAAATATAAGTGCTACTTTGAAATTTGAAGCCTTACAAAATTAATAAAATTAAGGTTTTTTTTATGACTTTAGAGTTTGATAATTTAAGTCCATTATCCAATTTTTACTTTGCGTTCTTAATTTGCAAACAGACAATTTAATGGCAATATTTCTCTTTAATTAAATTTTTATTTAATGTAGTTCTATATGAAATGTTTTGCAAAATGACTTTATTGATTAGGATTTTATAAAATAAAAAATTATTACTATATACATATAAAAATTATAGAACGTTTGAGTTTGAGACAAAAAAGTTTCTTAAACAAGTCATTGATTTATTGTTGCAGTTCCAATAAAACTATTGATAAATATTCTACGCAATGATATCAATTATAAATGACGAACATAAAACCTGCCAGCTATGCAGAAAACTTTTTACAACTTTACTATTCTACAATTCACTTCAACTAATTTTTTTTTATAAATTAAATTTCTTCTCGCAAATGGTAGCATTCTATTTAGGTATTTTAAAAAAGGAAACTTTATTTGATTGGAAGTTACACTAACTAACAGATAGTAACCAAAATCGATAAGGAAAATGTCAGAGGTTATAAGGTCAAACATAATTTTTAGAAAAACAAACTAAGAAAATGGAAAGAAATAAATAACTGCAGTTGGCAGACAGCTAAAACAAATAGATATATACTTATATAAAAATAATACGAAAAAAAAATAAAATCATTCCATATAACTTTTATGAGTTTCAAATATTAAAAACATAAATTCCAATTTAACCAAAAAACAATATTTAATATTAACAATATCAAAGTTTACTATTCAATATACATATTTTTATAGTCTGCTTTAGAAATTGCATTTGAATATTGATAGATAATTCTTTTTAAATCTCAGCATTGAAATGATGAAGCTACTCGTGGGATTTAAATATGATTAATGACGTTAAACATTCTTCTATAGATCGTTTAATTAAATTTCTTTAATTTACTACAATCTATTCACATTTTTAGTAAAACCCACACAAAATTCCGCTATTAAAAAAACAAATTATACGCTAGAGTTGTAGACTGATGAGTAAAATACAACTAGTTGTTGATTTTCTGTTTGGAATGTATGACAGAAGATTTTAATTCGTTAGACACAAATTATTGTTTGTCTAAATTTGAATTATTTTTAGTGCCATTTATAATGGTTTACTTAATATTTGACATTGTAACTGTACTTTTAATCCATGTACCTACCAGTTAATTTTTAATAAATTTCAAAATTCCTGTCCCATTTCGTATCTTTTTTAACTTTGGATTATTCTGCATTTTATAAGATTGTTGAGAACAGCCCTATAAACAGGAATTGAATTTCGATTCATCAGATCTATGCCAATGAATAAGAAATCTTCTATTTTAATTTTAGTTGTAATGCTGTTTTTCATTATACCCTTTCTCACGTAGTGTCGGTTCTAATTTTTAAATAAGTTAAGAAGAGAAACTAAATCTAACGAAAATTAATAAATTTTTATTGTTTAAAATAATTTTTATTATCAATAGTATACAACATATATTTGGTAAAAAAATAGTTAAATTTAATTAGTTTTAGTTATATTTGCTGTTCCTGGGCAATTATTTAAAAATCAGATACAATATTATAGGGGATATCTTTGGAATTTCAAAATTTGAAATCCAAGTACAAGACATCATAACTGTTCATGTATTTGAGATCCTCCTGTAATGTTCTCGCACTTCACATTTTAGCAACTGCCGACATTAGACATTTATTTTAAAAAAGCAATCAACAGATAAAATTGAACTTCCTAAAACCAATTAATCGCAAGGTTGAGATTTAAAAGTTAGTGCAAATTATAAATAGAAAATGGTAGAATGTCAATTTAATCCACTTGCACCGGCGCCACTTTAGCCGATCAATAAAGGCGTCGGCATCGGTGTTGTAGAAATAGCTGCGCCATCTATGTGCTACATCGCAAAATTAAAATAGAGAATACTTCTCTAAATTGGGCAATTACGCATTGCTAATTAAAGTGATTTACTTGTTTGTTCGTTAAAAGTGGACGCTCGTTAATTATAACAATTAAATTAGAATCTCTAACGTTGCTATTTTTAAAGATGGCTTAAACAACAAAATCTTAACGACGTAGTTAATCACTCAGTAAAGAATGATTATTTAAATTTATTTTCTGAAGCGTTTAATTGTAAAAGTTCTGTGAAGTACATAAATCTTGTAATATAATTTACATTATTATTCAAAGCAAAATATTTATTAAAGCAAAACAAAAATCAAATATTGTTTTTCGTATTTGTAATTGAAATATTTATATAATACAGTCAGAAGCTCCCCTTTTACCAGTTTAACAACGCACATCGTTGAATAATGTTTACAATATTGAGGAAAAAAAATTAATAGTGATATTAATTGATAGATTGATTTTCAAATGACTCACCGATGATACAACTCTCGTACTTTATTTAATGCTAATATACCTATTTCCTCCTTCTTTTTACGTCAATACGAATTTAAATTAATACAAAACGAAACCCTTTTAATAATTATTATTATAAGCAAGAATATATATTTTTTAAAGTCTAAAGTCCAAAGTAACTACAACAAGAAAACCGTGGTCTTAATTTTTTTAGATTGCAGTTGTTAGTTAAAAATGACTTATAAAAGTTAATTTGATTAAAAAGCTCTGGAAGTCCAAGGATTTTTGAATTACTAAGTCAGAATTTAGCAGCTGAAACGATACTACCGAGGAAATTTATAATTTTTGCTCTTACATATAGCTATGTACAGCATCCGCCTCGTATGAAGCCGAGCTTCCGGCGGCGCATTCCGATTACACACGGAAATAACCGATTTACTTAAACGTACATATCAGTGACGTGGGTAATCAAAAATGTTAAAATTCCTTACAAGTTAACTAATTCTAATAAACATTATTTATGTTTTTAATGTTACAGGTTGTTCAGTTCGAAAGGCAGAAACTTTCCTTCTGTGAAGCGCACCGCCAATTATTTTCAATATCCCTTCATGAAACGCCACTAACATTTTCAATCGGACAAATCTGTGTGACCTACAAATGGCACTTCTGCGCACCCACTCGCTTGCCTTAATACGTGGCGCGTACAATATGTATGTACTTACATAACAATAGTGGACATTTTAACAACCAAATCTAAAATTTATAATCAAATAATTTTTTAGATTGTAATGTACGATTATATTGTTACGTCATGTAACAAATTCCGTGTCCTAATTTTGAAATTGGAGCTGAATTTGCAAATATTTGAAGCCAAAATATTTGTCTTACAAATTCAGCACTGTTAAAGTATAAAAACGTCCGACACGGTTCAACAGATATACAGAAAAACCTCGTTTAACACTTCCTCGATTAACGCTGATTCGATATAACGCGGTCTGCTCGACGCTTCAAAATAGGAAAAAATTTACAACGATTCAACTTATTGCGATACATTTTAAATAAATCTCGTTTAACGCTGTTTCGTTTAGCGCTTAAACTCGTTGGAACGTATCCTCCGCGTTAAGCGGGGTCTTACTGTAGTTTTAAGAACATAGTTTTAAGAATAGTTTTAACAATAGTTTTAGGCAACAATTGATTATAACAAAATGTAAGTAGAATCACAAATATAACTACACGTGTATAAACAAAGAGCAGTTTATAAGATTCGTTAACAATTTAAATTTGATAAGTCGAAAGAAGAATTAAGTTTAAATTAAATGTTTAACTACAACGACATTTCAAATTGTTATATTTAAACAATTATAAGGTTTTGAACAAAACACTGATGAAATTATTTAAAGAAAATTGGTTGGCTACCAAAAATGACAAAGTTGTTAAATATCATACATAGTCTTCGCATAATTATCATATTTAGTACAAAATTTACGGCATTTGGAACTGACCTATTTAGTATGTACCTAAATATTCACATTCAATAACACTGATTGTAAACAGTATGCAATATTGGGAGGTATGTATCCACCAGGGTGACTTAACAGCCACCTTAGTGATTGAAGCCTTCGCTTCTACCGTGTCCGCCATAAATATAAATATTTATGTTTATTAACTGTAAGAACCAATGGTTAATGATAAATTAAAAGAAAATTAGAATACACGAAACTAGATTTATGAATAAATTCTGGGCATGCCACTGTAAGTAGATATCAATACCATAGTTATGCCCTGCAAATAAAAGTTACTAAAAAAGCTTCTATCTACCCAAGATGATTATGTATGTCTGACGACGACAATTATAAAAATATTTCGATCAAAAGTTTTGTTTTGTGAAATAAAAAGTATTAAGAAACATTTTCATACTTTTTTTTGGTACTTCAACTAAAATCCTTCGATCCGCTACTCTTTTGAAATTTACCATACAAAGAAAATCTGTAGAATTTCAATCTAAACTTTAGGAAATTTAAAAAAATAACATTATAGCTAGAACGTAATCTCATCTTTACCCTATTTGCTTGACTTTAGAAAGTACAAAAAAAAGAAAAAATTAAACGAAGAGAATTTTTAACTCAAAGCTCTTTTTGATCGTCCACTAACCTATTGTAGAAGTGGCCTACAACCAGAGCGTTACATGGTGCCACCACTTTTACTCTTCTATAAAAAAAATATTTTCTATTATGGAGAGAATAGGGCTCAGTAACTTTTTGCCTTGAAATAATTACTTATAAAATACTTGTAGTTATTGTTGTTATACTTTGTTAATTTTCAGTTGCTTGATAAAGTTTTAATAAAAGAAACAAAACGTTGCAAATTTAACAAATGTTGTTTTATTGAGTGTTCAATTCCAGTGAACATTAAACAGTAATATTTTATGTTGTAAATTTTTTTTTTAAATGCAATTGTAATTATAAGTTATTGCGCAATTGACATACTACAAGTCTGAAATTTCCTCATAAACAACATAGAAAAGCAATACGATAAATAACATATAGTTAAGACGTCACACTTTTCGGTCAATGTAACAAATTTCTTAGAGAACGTGCCAAGAATTGTTTCACTTTGCGCAATCTAAAATATAGCCCGAACTGCAGTGAAAACACAAACCCTTTTATGTAAGCGTGTCATGTTGCCAGAAAAGTTTTTTTAGTTTTTGCGCTTTTTTTCTCTTTACTTTAGAGGTGAAATGCAGCATATTGCGTAATAGTTGCTTTTATTGGAGCATGCTTTCAATTATAGTTTTTATAACCAATATTGCGTACGTATCTCAAACGTTTTTAATTAAAACTAATTTAATTAAAAACCTTTATTTTTATTTAAAAGAAAAAATTAATTTGGAGCTCATTGAAAGTTTTATTAGCAATCTAATCATTAATTCCATGTAAAATAAGTGTTATCAATTACGTGATTTAGCCGACAGGAAAACTTAGTTACAAATATCGAAATAAGCTACAAAATTTACTATATAAATTAATGAGTAATATTCTGATGGCACATATATTAAGAGTCAATTTGTTTTGTAATTAACTCTATTTTAATTGAAAATAACGCGACCTAATCACTATCTATATTTTAAATTTGTAATCTACCTAGAAAATCTCTAGTTTAAAACTGTTGCTAAGCCCTTAAAAATGTTTTAACAAAAATTGTTGTAATACAAATTCTAGAATTGCTATAAAAAATACGATTAGGTTCCGAATATTAGAAAAATTATTTTATTGTTAGTTATAGGTATAGTAATTTCAAGATCGCGTGGCACTCGACCTTTAATAATATTAAATGCGCAGACGGCGTAAAATCGTTCAATGTTTTCGATACGTAAAGTACTACCCGACCTGCATAACATTGTCATTCTTTATTTGCTCTTTGTGTTTGTTTAAGGGTGCTGTTTTCGTTGTATTTTGTGATTTTTGGTATTTAGTTTTGAATATTTGTTTTCGTTAGATTGTTTGTGTACAAAATCAGTCTTTTTCTAGATTTTAGATTATCATTAGTATTTCAAAGCGAAAGGTAATTATAAATGACAATATATCAGGCGTTCAGATTTGATGGACGGTATTTCTTGTGTCGATTTTGTTCGATATTTATCGGCGTTGACCTTCCGTAGAATTTGCGCTTCTCCTTCACGCAGCTCGCACCTAACCTGCGTGCCACGAGATTTTGGAACTACTATAATTAAGACTAAGTTATTGAGAAACTGCAAGTACAGAAGTATTATTACGTAAGAATAATAAAAAAAAATTTTGACAGTTCTAAAAGCTATTAAATACTTACGAACTTTTATTTCAATCATTATTTTCATTTTTAGTCTTTTTTGATTATAAAATGTTATTCGATCAAAATATATCATAAAATTTGCGTATTGTACGGAAATCTTAGTCAATTCTTGAACATTGTTACAGCAAACCCGCATATTTAAAATGTCGGGTTACGCAACGTTTGTCTGAATATACAGAGTGTCAAGACGCTTACTCCCAAATTCATTTTTTAATATCTAGACAACTATTAAAGATAATTTAATCAAATAAAAAGCATTTTCTAGACAAAAGATGGGAAATTTATTGTAATAAATTAGATTTTCAAAATGTCCCCATCCTTTAAGAATAACGTGACGAAGCCTAGCATCGTGTTAAACAGTTGGGCCCAAAGGCTTGCATAATTTGGATTTTATAGGGAAACTTTTCCAGGTTTTTCCGTAAAATATTATGTATAGTTGATTTGGAGATATCCAAAGCCTGTTCTGCCCGCTTGAGTCAAGTACTCGGTCCCTTAGCTAATAGTTTCCTCACCCGCTCAACGTTCTCAGAGGTGGCCACAGTTGGTTCAACATTGGCCGTGTATGACTTATCGTTACAAATATTGCCTGTCCTCTTAAACTTATTTATGAAACTAATTAAAAAAACAAAATAAACAAAAAAATTTGGAAATTTTATTTAACCTAAATTTTAGGTTAAAATGTAAATTTAAATATTTACGTTGTAATTGTTTTCGTGGACAGAGTTGTGTAGTGATCCACCTGGCTGCGGTACACTCTAAGAGTATATGTGGCATTTTTACCAGAAATATACTACAATCGGACAATGGAGAATCTTTATTCCGGAGTGTATGTTGTCCTTGCAGTGGTCATTGTGTGTGTGATATGACACGAAAAACAAGTGTAAATAAACTTCCCTACTTTTAAACTCCGTCTATGTTATAATAATTTTGGTATTTCTAATAGTTTTTATTTAACAAGAACATAACTTTGGGAGTAAGCGTCTGGACACCCTGTAATAAACTAACAGTACACGGAGAAAAAAATATCCTTAATATAACTATCTAACGTATACCCAATTGACGTATTGTTCTGACAAGAATTCGAATGTCTAATTTAATGATATTTATAAGTCAATTTGACAATTCATAGTATGATCAAAACAGCTCTCCATAGTATACTTATAATAAGGATTCATTTATTTGATTCAAACGTTCAAACGAAAAGCTCTCGTGAACGTGTGCAGTATCCGTCGTGTATGTAACTGTATAGTTAATTTGAGGATTTGAATAGCTATAATAAGGATACGTATGGTTATTATAACGATATTTTGTTCTCCGTGCATATCCGTTAAATCACTATGACAAGAACCTTTTGAATGTCTAAAACAGTAATACGGATCGTTACTATAACGATCCGCAATAAAGAAACTCTGGATAGCTAAATTAGCTATACGGCGTATCCCTGTGAAAGATAACTATCCGACGGATAGCTATAATACGGATACGTATGGTTATTATAACGATATTTTTTTCTCCGTGTAACATTATAAAATTAAAAACATAATAAGGAGCTGATAAATCCATTTAGAATGCTCTACTTTTTAAGTTGTTTTATTAAAAAATCTAAAGATTATCTTACAATTAGAGCTTTGGCAGCTGTTACAAAGTATTTTTATAGAAAAAATCTATTATGTTTTGTTCAAAAGAAATTTAAACGGATTTGTTGTAGGTGTTTAAAAAGATCTAAGATAAATATAAATCATCTGAGCAATTTATCTTTCAGTACTGCAATAAATATAACATTTGTGTGAAAATTTGTGTAAAAATTATATACTCATAGTAATTTTTTTCCTCGTTTTTAAAGAGATTTTTCATGCGGATTACAGAAATGATAATAGGCACGGTAATATGACGCATTGTCTTCAACTGTACTAAAATTCACTGCCCGGTATATATTTCATACAATTATTCTTAAGATTCTTGTATTTTTAAGCATAAAGACAATATTTTTCATTTTTGTACATCTGTTAAAATATGTTTTAATTCATCTCAGTAGATAACAGCATGTCGGATGTGTATAAATCAACTCAAACTTTGATGATTTATTTAGTAAACTGTTCAGTTAATTATTTCAAGACGAATTAGCAAATTTTACATTTCAATATTATTTATTGGCTTAAAACAATCGAGTTGGTCTTAACTCAATATCAAACGAACTTCTAAAATTTGTCACCTCTGACATTTTCATTGTTACTTTGAACGGCATCAAGTTAATTACGAACACCTGGTAGGATAAATAATTTATTTTCATAAATGTAAACGAACATGATTATTGGCGACGTGGGAATAGAGTAGATATATGGAACATTAATTAATGTATCTCTTTAGTTATAGTAATCTAGAGTATCTATTTTTATTCTTCTATATGTATGTATTAGAAGTGAATCACCTCTTTAAAAAATTATTATTAGTAAAGATTACTAGAAAAATAACAAAAAATTGCAAATTACTAGGAAATTTCATAGAAATTATCTACCAAAAACCATTTTATTTGAGTATTGAAGCGAACAAGCACATGTTGACGGGGTCTAGAATGTTCGTTGAAGGACTTTACAAGACAACGAGAGCCTCAATGGAGATTTTTTTCTGAATATTCAGAACAATTTAGAATTTTACACAAAGTTTTAGAAGCGGCTTATCATGTATTTAAACCGCGGCCACACTATGGCAAAACAGACAGTATTGGAAGATCTCCGTGTAGCCCCGAAAGCCCTCGTTAGGATTTAGGAATAAATTATGGAATAAATGTAAGTTTCACGGAGATGAATTCGGGCAACTCCATGAGAACTTTGAGACGATTCAGAGAGTTGTTTCAATTAATTAGTGTTAATAATGTAATTGAATTAGTGTGGTGCAATACAGTACGTCGGAGCAAACAAAGTCCCTGAAGGGGCGTAGCCTGGTGGCCCTGTGTTTTTACGGTACACTCAAAGCAAAAGAGCAGTTTGACGGCAAATTTATAGATCTCATAAATTTCATGTTTGTTTTTAACAAAGGTTCTTTTTGCAAGTTTTATTAATATGACTAGTTATTAATTACACTCTACAAAATATGTAAAAAAATATACCTTCATAAAAATATTTTCACAAACTGAATTAAAACCGTGTAGTTTAGTATCAGCAAATGCTTTGATCGTTGTTTATACCAATGTAAATTCTGCTGTCCTGATTGAATGTAGATATTATCGTTACAAATTTTTAAGTTTAGTTCAAATATTTTCAGGGATTTTTGTTTGTTCCGACGTGCTGTATTAATAATGCTAATGTAAAATTATCAATTAATTAGTGAATAAATCAGAGATAAATTAGACTTAAATTGTATAAGAAAATAATATTGAACCGCTCGTCAATATTTTAGTATTCAGACCTAAACAAACCCCCGCAAACCCGTTGCAGTTTTAAAATTACTTTTGTAGAGCCGAAACACTATCCTAATTTATAGGTATTTGTCCAAGTGGTAGTACGATTTTCCTTTTTTTTTTCGTGTTGAGATTACGTGTTGAGTAATAATTCATAATTGGGCATTTTATACTGAAATTTAATATACATTTTTACGATAAGTATTTTGAATTATTATAACAATTTGATCTATACAGGGTGTTTCGGAAGATATATCAGAGCCGAAAAGGGGTGGTTGGGGACAATTAATAAAAGACATTTTCGAAAGAAACACATCAAATCGATCTACTATGGAGAAATTGAAAAAATTCAATTTTTTTCCCAAAAACTGTTTTGGAACCACTAGCTTTTTCCTATTTATAAAACAAGGGTAATTGAAACTTTTAAAATTATAAAGATCGCCCACGTTCTTTAATCTTGCAGGTTTTATTTATTGTTCGATAAGCTTTTATTATAAAGATAAACTTCTGCTCGGAAATTTATCCTTGAACTTCATTTCGACCTATAATTTTGATTACAAATGAAAGACGAACTAACCTACCGTATTTTTTACCACTTACATTTAAATAAGTAATAATTCATCTACAAAAAAGGGCTATTGATAGCGCCGTGTCCCAAAGGTTTGGTATATGAACTAATGCGCTAGCGACCTGAGTTTAAACCCACGCTATAACTTTACACCTGTCTCCTTACAAGGCAGGAGGTAACCAACAAGGGTAAAACTTCCCAGGAAAATTTCTCCAATAACAACTTTTGTGTCTTTGAAATACACTACGACACACGACAAAAGAGACAAACGGGGAAATAGCCTACGCCCGGCTAAAGACACGGCCCTGAAGAAGAATGGGTTAAAATTCGTATGCACAAATTTTAATTGAGTTTACGGATTCAAATACCTATAAATGTTATTCAGAAAAGAGCGTAAGATTTGCTGACTTAAAAAAACGTGTGTAGCAAATATCGCTTTATTAATACAACGATTATAAAATATTCTCGTAGTCCCCCTTTTCTAATGTTGTCCTTGTCATGCAAATATAAAAAAAGCGAACACATAATCAAAGTTTGTCGCGCCTATTAAATAAAATAAAAACACAGGATATCGTTAGTATCATCTTACATGTATGAAGTCATTGTTTAATATTTCGGTTTTATGTCGGCCAAACTAATGGAATGTTGTTTTATTTATTTTTTAAGAATAGGATTATTGAACTTGACCTTAGATTTGTTCCTAATTCGATTTAATATTGAGCTAGGTCAAAAATATTTGGACACGTTAATAGTCTTTATTACAACAAGTACGTTGAATACGTTTTGTCTGTACCGTATTTTTCACCACTTTCATTTATCAAAATGTAATACTAATGAAGTTCACAAATCAGATCATTAAACACGTTGCCGACATAAGTAACATTCAAATTTTTACGTGTATGTCAGCTTGGAAGTGACAGGGTTTGTAAATATAATCACTATTCTTCCGATATAAATATATTGACCAAAATAATAATGGCAATCACAATACACAGTCTTGATTTTAACACAAAATATAATTGAGCAATCACAATACACAAAATACAATCGTCACTTCAAGAATCGTGACATTAATTAATAATCCCTTTCCTGGGTACGAAAGGCTTTTATACCCATCTCCTTACTATTTGTTTTTCTAAAAGGGCATGACCTCTTTCGTACCCAGAATTGGTACAATCAATCTTATATTAATTACATCGTCAATAACGTAAAAAGGCACGTATAATGGCCTTACATGAATGGTGCTCTTTGAAGAGCTTAATAGGAACAACTTAAGTTTATAACAATATATGCCACAGCAATAACTCCAAAAGGCACGTATAATGGCCTTACATGAATGGCGCTCTTTGAAGGGCTTAAATAGAAACAAGAATTATTTGATATCACCACGGGTCACCTCCTCTTGTTCTCTTGGTTCCCAGAAAATGAAGAAATCAGCCCGACTGGCTGGCACCAGAACCAGAACAAAGGAAAGTAGACACGGTGTATGATAAAAATGATTGCTCACACGGCCATCCTGAACAATAATTCGTTCTCGAATTATTTCCCTTTACCTTAAAAGAAACATTCTTAAAGTATCTTGACTTATTTTAAATCCATGTGGTTCAATAATACACTCAAGCTGTTTGCTGAGATGTACTGACCAAAAATTTTTTTTTTGAGAATGGTATCAGAGACGCTGCCTGATAACCCAAAAACATACAGAGACGCTGCCTGTAGTTCTAAACAAAAGATTTACGATTGCCAGAGTCGCTGCCTGGACAACCTGAGTTTACAGAGTCGCTGCCTGTAACTCATAAGACTTACAGAGACACTGCCTGTAGCTCCAGAACAACAGAGACGCTGCCTGTTGTTCAAAACTTTAATTTAAGATTGCCAGAGTCGCTGCCTGGACAACCTGAGTTTACAGAGTCGCTGCCTGTAACTCATAAGCTTACAGAGACACTGCCTGTAGCTCCAAACAAAAGAATAACGATTGCCAGAGTCGCTGCCTGGACAACCTGAGTTTACAGAGTCGCTGCCTGTAACTCATAAGCTTACAGAGACACTGCCTGTAGCTCAAGAACACACAGAGACGCTGCCTGTTGTTCAAAACTATAAATGTTTTTTTTTTTTTTAACGATTGCCAGAGTCGCTGCCTGGACAACCTGAGTTTACAGAGTCACTGCCTGTAACTCCTGAACACACAGAGACGCTGCCTGTTGTTCAAACTTAAACCATTTTTTTTTTTTTTTTTTTTTTTTTTTTTTTTTTTTTTATATTGGTTACTCTTTATAATCGTTCTTACCGTACACCTTTTTATAACTCGGGTTCCTCCGCGAATTCTCCAGGCCATGCTCGTTCCATGTCCCTGGTGATGACCTTTTCTTGTTTGTAGTAAGATATTTTTTTTTGCTTTTATTTGGTCATTGGGCAATAGAGTTATGACCCCCACATGGACCTTCATGCTTTCTGTCTAGTTTGGCGAAATGTGAATTCCCTGAGTGATAGTAGATGAAATCTCCAACATCTGAACAAGTGGTACTCAATATGAATTGAAGTTTATTAATAGCGTTCGACCATTCTGACTTTTTGTTAATTTGTGTTCTCAAGAGATTCGAAATTGTGAAACATATCGCTACACTTGCCTTTTCGATATTCTATTTCAAAGTTAAAAGATTACAAATAAAGCCACCAATGAACTACTCGCGGTAATAACTCCTTTTTGTTTTGCGACAATTTTAAAGAATTACGATCTGTAGTAGTTTTTTTTTTTTAAATATCCCTAGTAAATAGGTGCGAAAATGCTTCATGGCATGATAAACGGCAAGTGTTTCTAACTAATAGAAATGATATTTAGATTCAACATCTGATGTTCTTTTAGAAAAGTAGGTACTCGATTACTTTGAGTTATTTTCTATGACGCTGGAAAAGTATGACTCCAAATCCGACGGAACTTGCGTCGGTGTGCAGTTCAGTTTCTAAAAGCATATCTAACGTTGCCAAAAGAAAACGACTACTTAAAAATGCACAAACATAATTTTTAGCAATGTCCCGATCAACGCTCCAAACAAATGGTTCATTGTTTTTCGTAAGCTTTGTAATACAGGAAGTACGGGAAGCAAACTCCGGTACAAATTTTCTAAAATAACCCGCAAGACCCATGAATTGCCTAACCTGCTTTACGCTCTTAGGGGTTGGTGCTTTTTAAAAACGCTTCTAATTTATTTTTTTCCGGGTCTGATCCCTTTCTCCGAAATTTCTTGACCTAAATATTGAATTTCATTGTAAAAAATCGACCTTTTTTTTTTGTGTTTAAAGATATTCCTGCTTCGCTTAGGGCTGTTAAAACGCGTTCTAATTTAAGAAAGCCTTCACCCATTGTTTTGAGGGTATTAAAATATCGCCCAAATAAAGTAAGGCGTTTTGCTTCTGATATTACCTAAAGCATTGTAAAGTGCGCGCTGGAACGCAGTAGGGGCATTTGCTAACCCAAACGGTACACGCAGGTACTAGTAATGACCATCAGGGGTTATAAGTGCGGTTTTTTCTATTGAGTCGCGCGCCATTGAAATTTGATGAAATCCGGCGTAAGGTGATTTACTTTTCATAATTATACTATTTGCTAATAACTGGTTAATTATCGTTTTTTTTTATTTTTGTTTTTTTCGATAACATTGGTCAGAACGGTGTCCAGCTTTACTACAAAAGAGCAAATGACTTTATTGCCATTTTGTTTACATCAAGTGGCTGCTTTAAACAATCCCGGCTTAAATGCCCATGTTTACCGCAATTGTAACATGTTTTGTTGTCGTCATAAGGACGTTTGTTATTGTGCTCAATTGGGTGTTTAAATTTGGGTTTGTGAAAATCACTTAAAATACTTAATAATTCTGTTACTGATACCGGATTGCTGTTTAAAGCTGTACTTTTACGGCAACGTTGGCTATATCGCCAATAACTATCTCTAACAATTGGGAATCGTTTAAGTTAAAATTTAGTGTTTTTAAAAAGACTTATCTTTTCCTGGCATACTCGCAGTAACTGTCAGCATTACGGCTACTGTAGAGGCTCGCCGCTCGCAGTCTTTCGCTGAGGTTTTTCTTCGGCGGAAATAGGTCGGTGATCTCGGCCTTGAAGTCGACCCAGTTTTTCTCATTGGGGTGCCATGCGGAGTACCATTCTTGTGCCTCGCCTTTCAGACCGCTCGTGGCCCTCATCAGCATCTCGTATTGTTTCCACTGGAGAGTAGCTCCTAATTTTTCAATTTCGCAACACCAAAACGCGGCTCCCCTGTCATCGCGCTTGGGATCGTAAACAGGGATGCTAATCTCGGTCGATGGTGCCAAGGCTCGATTAGACTGTTCCTGCATCCCTTTAAGGACGTTTGTCAGCACTTCAGTTAATTGTTCCATTTTTTTTTTGTATTTAGCACGGTCACTACACAAGCTTATAGTTTTTTTATGTTTTTGGATTACCGAATCCCACTTCTGATGTCAGCTTGGAAGTGACAGGGTTTGTAAATATAATCACTATTCTTCCGATATAAATATATTGACCAAAATAATAATGGCAATCACAATACACAGTCTTGATTTTAACACAAAATATAATTGAGCAATCACAATACACAAAATACAATCGTCACTTCAAGAATCGTGACTTTAAATTTAAATTTCCCTTTCCTGGGTACGAAAGGCTTTTATACCCATCTCCTTACTATTTGTTTTTCTAAAAGGGCATGACCTCTTTCGTACCCAGAATTGGTACAATCAATCTTATATTAATTACATCGTCAATAACGTAAAAAGGCACGTATAATGGCCTTACATGAATGGTGCTCTTTGAAGAGCTTAATAGGAACAACTTAAGTTTATAACAATATATGCCACAGCAATAACGCCAAAAGGCACGTATAATGGCCTTACATGAATGGCGCTCTTTGAAGGGCTTAAATAGAAACAAGAATTATTTGATACCACCACGGGTCACCTCCTCTTGTTCCCTTGGTTCCCAGAAAATGAAGAAATCAGCCCGACTGGCTGGCACCAGAACCAGAACAAAGGAAAGTAGACACGGTGTATGATAAAAAAAAATGATTGCTCACATATACAAGTTTTATCGTACAACGTTATTAATACACAAAAAATAATATTACTTTTAACAGTACGTATGGAATTCAAATAAAGGCCGTTTTATACCGAGGTCCAAACGGCGCATACTACCCTAGTGGTACTCTTTTGTGAGCGGCATCATTAAAGTATCACATATTAAATATGTCCTTAAATAAAGTTTGCGAAGAAATACATTTTATTAGAGAGTGGAAAGCGTTCTATTAAAATGTACCTCCCAACGTATTCCTGTTATTAAAAATTCAAAATCAGCATCATTGTTAAAAGCGTACTTTCATTTATTAAGTCTAGAAACCACTTATCAGCTATTTATTAACAAGTCATTGGGGTTCATATTATTGTTTCCTTTATGATAACATAAACGAAATAATTCTTGTAATAAAATACTTATGCTTTATTTATGCTCTCTTGTTCTTGAACTTGAACTTACATTTGCTGAGTTTTTCTTTTACTTATTTTATATTAACATAGGTCAGAAATGAATATTTAATTTAGAATTTTAACACGTTAGATTTTTATTATAAGACGGTCATTTGGTTCTTCATAGAAATCACAAGTACGTTTTATACTACTATTTGTCAACAAAGCATACTTTTTAGTATTCGAAATTATATTTTTAACGCTTTGGTTTTCATTTAAGTTTTATTAACACAACATACAAAATTTTATACACAATAAATCATTTATTTAATAATCGTTAAAAATACGTTTGATGTGATTTCGAACATTTTAACTATTTTTCCAATACGACATAAATTTTGTCAGATGTCCACTCGTACGAGGTGGTGACGTCAAATAACAATCAGAGCTTATTCTCCGGTAGACAAATAATTGACCTTCAAGGGTGAAGCGAGGTGCTTGTAATAAATGCCGCCGCGAGATAATCTTAAAACAGCGATATCAGCGATTAATTATTGCACGTTTCTTAGATCATCAGCTATTTATGTATTTATCGTTGTTTTTTTTGTTACGGTATTTGTGATAGGCAATTTTTGTCCCCTATTATTCTTGAACTTGAAATTAATTGTTTTTACACCGATTTAATATTTTAAATTTAACACGTTTAACACGTAAAAATAACGGTTACTTGATACTTACGAGAAAAATAAAAGTACGTTTAATTGCATTATTTATTCGTACAGTATAAATTCTTTTATGCAAATAACATCTTTTTTGATGCGTTGGTTTTTATTCAAGTGCTCATTAAGAATTTTTTTTTAATGAATAGACAAAATGTTTTTATTATAAGGTGATTATGATAATAAAATTTAATACAATTTGTAAAGTTGTCTTGTCACGAAAACCACCCTCAAATTGTTTGATTTTTACAACACTTACTTTCATAAGTCGTATTTTACAATGATTCACAAAAGCATCGAAGTCTCTTTTAAAAAGGAAAGAAGTGTTAAAGCTGATAAAGATTGAAACTCGATATTTGAACTCAGGCACGTTTGTTTTAAAAATAAAAATAATTTATGAGCAATTCATTTTATGTGTGTATAATAACATGAATTGTTTTATCGTTTGAAGCCGTCGGATATGTTTCTTAATTAGCCAATTTAACGTTGTCATAGGTCAAAAAACCTGCGGTTCTCAAAATATGGTCTCAATTTTGATTTTGCTATAACTTTGTCAAATCAATGAATTTAGAAATATTACCAAGTAGAAAGTCTTCCAAAAAATCCCCTCCACCACCCATTTCCGGCTCTGACAACTATTCGTAAACACCCTGTATAATCAGTGGCATACCAATTGCGACCCCAGGAAGGACTAGGAACTTTTTGATCAAATTTGACAGACACGTTTAACTACTCAAAGGTAATAATTGATTAAAATTTTAATGAAATTGATTAAGTGGTATTACGATATCTAGAGATTTATTGTTGTTTTGTTGTATATTTTTATTAAATAAATTTTTTGTTAGTTTTCGTTACTGTTTTGCTTGTTTTTCTTTCGTTTGACTATTGAATGTGCCCAGAATATGGCAGTGTGATAATTACCTCCAGTTAAACGAATATAAAAGAGGCCGAATTGTTGGCTTACGCAAAGTTGGTTTTTTATTTAGAGATAGTGCCAATCGTGTCAATTCAAACCAAACCACCACTACACGATATTACCCAGCGTAAACTAGAGAGGGTAAAAACCTCAAAGAAGAATCAATACTCTTCTCAATAGAAGAGAAAAAAAAACTAATGAGGTGCAGGCCGGTTATCTTCGCCTTATGGCATTAAAAGACTGATTCTCCAGTGCCAGATTGATTACTAACCGATGGTTTTGTAGTAAAGGTCGCCTTAAAACTCTTCTAACAGTTTATCGCCAAACTGGAACATTCGGTTTGTAATCTTGTCGTCCATATTGATCTACCCATCTCGTTTCAACAACCTTAGCAACGTTTGTAATGATATACGTTGTGCATGTCCTGGATCTTAAAGTGGCACACGTGGTGGTATTTAGTGACACTAGATATTGTTTGAGGATGCATGATGGCTCTATAAGCGTTTGAAAAAGACGTGCGAAACGGTGTCGTGTTAACTTCTCCGCTATAAGATACGTTACACCAAATCCTTTCAGTTATAGTATGGGGTTATTGCTAACATATGGGAGTAGACCTTAATCGGTATTCATCCGAAGCAACATTACATCCAGCGATAATTCAATCAGCTTTTGGAACCACATATTCTTCTATATTGTCAGCAGATGAAGACCTTTTTTTAACAAGATAATGTGCCTTCTTACGTCTCTCGAATGACTCTTAACTGTTTTGAAGAGGCTTACGTCAATCTTTATCTATGACCACTCAAATCTTGTAAACTATTCGCTATTAAACATGTATACACGGAAAAAAATATCGCCAAAATAGCTATCTAACATATCCTCCAATGCACGCATACAGGATATCGTTAAAATGACCATACGTATCGCTATTTTAGCTATACGTAGTAGTCATTGTTCACAGGGATACTCCCTATAGCTAAATTAGCCAATCGAATCGTTGTTCTCACGATACGTCACTTTGATGATCCGCAATAAGGAAACTCTGGATAGCTAAATTAGCTATACGGCGTATCCCTGTGAAAGATATACTACGTATACCAGAAATAGTATAACATAACGGGAAAAATATGAACAAATTTAGCACGTTTTCCACAGTCACTGAAGGATCTTCAAAATGAATTGCAGGTTACTAAGAACACAATACTCCAAGAAGATATCGACCAAGTTCTGGAATCCATGTCACACAGAGTTCCGGAGCGTGTAACCAAGAGGAGGCGTTCAACCCAGAAAAACAGTTTTTTTATAAATGAATATCTAATAAACTTCGGCGCTTTAGAGGACACGAACAATGCATTTCTTGATCTGTTGACTTTAAAAATTGTCTTGGCTCTGTTTCGATAGAAGGAGGTTTTCCTATACTTTACAAAAATGGATACCATGCACAAAAAGAAATGTTTCCAATGTTAAATTTTACTCGAGTTGGAGAAATATCAATTTCAGTTATAAACACCCAATGCTTCGAAAGTTTCATATTTTATTACATTTCTTATTGTTTAAATGCCATATGAACATTTTGTTAAACATGGTTGCTATTTTTTCTTTGTAATTCAGAAAAACAAAACTAAATAAATAGTGATATACAAATTGTAATTAAATTTACAAATTCCCGCTTTACCAAGAATTATTGAGTTCGAATGAATTTCCAAAACTAACTAAAAATTCAATTAAGGACTAAAATAAACGACTTTAGAAAATACTGTTACTTCATTCCCCCGTACATGTTTGAAATTCCAAATTTTAATAACATTCAAAATATTTAATATATTAAATGTTTATGAAAGCCACGCCATAGAATAATTTACATAACAGTAAAAAGTTCATAAATAACATTTTTATGCGTCAATTATATTGAAATGTAAAAGGAAACTTTTCAGGAATTGCTCATAGATGCTGCCAGAGTATTTCCGGAGCCAGTCGGTCTGTCTCCGGGTGAAATAACCTTTATAGACCTCAAGTAGCCTTTATATAGCTCTCAAAACGAATCTATCCCATCTTTGTCTTAAATAGTAGGGTGCTTAAATTAAAGATGAAAGCTGTGGAATTTAGTTGGAGACTGTGTGGATTACTCTAATGCTCAGGGGATTTTCATAAACGTCGCAACTATTAGTAACTCTTTTTCATCACGAGCAATATGATTTAAAGATTAAGTTTGAAATCGACGAACCATGAAATATTAATTATTCAACATTTTCAGTTCACAATTTTAACCCGCAATGATTTCTTTTTATTATTACAAAGCATGTTTGACATAATGGAAGCATCCATTAAAGCTGAAAGTTAAAAAGCATGTTCATTGCGAAAGTATTCTTTAATTCCTTTTGAAACGTTTTTTTTTTATTAATCCTTATAAAGCAACTATTAGCTAAGCGAAATAGCTATAACAATGAAGTGGTAAGTGGTACGTGATTTTAGGAAATTTCAACTTGTGATAACTATAAAGTTTATTTATTTTTAGTGTTTTACTGGTTTTTGTTGATCTATAATAAAAATTTAATTATGTTGTAAAATGAGGTTTTTTAATAATCAATGCAGTTACTCTCATTATAGTGTAAGTTGATATTACGCACATAAAAAGAGTAATTCTTTAACTGCTAAAAAATATAATAATTATCAAATAACTCGATTTGCTTCTGTTGGAAGCAATTTTATTTTAAAATTAATTATCTCTAATTAATAAATAACAAATCCAAATCTTACATTTTGAATGTTACATATAATTTACATTTTTGATTAGTATACAACATTTCATTATTTTGTTTGTTAGTTAATTACTTTATGAAGAGAATTTGCGTTTTTTTGGTAGGGGAGTGTTCCCGGGTATGAGACGGGCTCCAGATATGAGACAGTCAATTATTTTCATTATGGAATGTCAATATGGCCGATCTGAATACTGTCAAATATTTCTTTGGTCATCAGTCAGTTTTTGTGGTAACACTGCAATGATTTGACGCATTGCTTATATCACCTGCAAACATCGTATGTGAAATAGCATGGGGAAAACGTTTTTGATTTATTTCAAAGTGTTGTTTTTTTCATGTAAATAAATTGAAAATTGAAAGTGTAATGTATAGCATTTAGTGTTTTTCTTATATTTTACGATACAATATTGGATTAGGCCAATATGTGGTTGGAAAACAATTTTTTTTTTAAATTATCAAAATATCGTCATTGTCCGCGTATGAGACACAGCATATTACCACCACCCAAGGGTTCCAAAGCAAAAACATCATTAGTATAAAGTTGTTTCCGAACAAATTGAACGCTATTAACAACATCAAATGCAATATTAGCAAGGGGCCCGTTCTTTTGAAGTGCGCAAACATGTGTGCAAGCATCTACATATGCAAACATTGCGACGATTATGAAAAGGAAATTGATAAATAAAAATTATGGAAAACATAAAAAATTAAAAATTTGAAATAGATATGAGGTTTTCACTTTATATTTTACAATTTTTAATGTATTTTTGTAGGTGTCTCATACCTAGATACAAATTTTTTTCTTGTCAAAAAAATGATGGTTAAAAAATTGGTCATAAAATTTTGCATGTTAATAGAATCACAAAACTTTCTGCGGATAAAAGTTGTGTATTTTTATTACCTTTCCAAAAATGAATAGAACACCCGACTTTATTTAACCAGTAAAAAATGTTGGCTCATAAACAAAACCCGTTTCATAACCGGGTACACTCCCTTACTAATAAAACTTGTTAATGCTTGAGTTGTATATTGATGGTTTAGTTCTATTATAAAACTTGGTATGTATATGAAAGCTGCATAAATTTTTTAACTTTTAATTTTATTTAGATTCTATTGAGAGTAGACAGTGTAATCTAATATTATAAAGTAGGTATAAGTAGGTATAATACCTACTGTTTCGGAAAAAATTAAAATTGATATTTTCTAATAAATACGAAGAATAGAAAATCGTTTTATATATTCCTACCATAAAATGACTTGTGGTTAAAATAAGTTTGTTATTAAAACAATTGTGTAATCTTTTACATAAGTATAGGTGGGTACTTACTTAACGTAAGATGATTCTCAACTGAAATATAAGTATAAAAAATCCTGCAAAATTATTTTTTTACGCCTTAGCCATATGAAAAAACTTATGTATATTAATTCGATATACTATATTATTTTTTAATAACTTACTCTTATTCCTCTTTAGTACCATTCTTGTTTTGTGGCCATTCAAAGAAAAAAAGGTGTGTTATTTTTTATTGATTTACCTTAATGTCCATAAACATATGGATACATAGATAGGTAATAAAAAAAACATAAACCGAATTGAACTTAAAAATTATCTTGAAATCTTCACATAACACAAATTACCAATTCTATGTTGTAGCAGGTAATTCAAGATTTTGCATAATTTTGTTTGATAATGCACACGAAGACTTTGTAGATAGTGTTGTACACGATAGGAAATAATGATGTTCTAAATTGTCTACCTTCCGCAATTGATTACCCGCAGAAAATAACGAATCAATATTTTAACACGTTGAACTGTATTTGAAAATTTTATTATAATTCTGACAATGGAATTAAATACATAAAAATTAAATAAATACATAAATAAATAAAAACAATTAGATAAATACAAGCTCCTATAAAGCATTATTCATAATAAATATACCCAACACGCAATTCGGTAAAAAATTCACTCATGTATGATAAACATATTGAAATAGTCTGACACATCTTTCAATGGTGACATTCCATTTAAATTTTTTGTTAATTTTAAAACATGTTTTAAGGGTAAGTTAACCCACGGCTCTGTACACGCGTGATTGTTTAAAAAATAATAAGAATATTGAGTTACATAACTATTAAAAAAAATATCTAAGTATGTTTTGGTAACTCGTTTCCATATACAGTAGAATCTCGATTATCAGAGCTACTTTTATCGTACCTTTCGTGTTATTCGAGATTTGTTTATCCGAGCTACTATTTAAAAAATTTAATATAAGTAAACTTTATCCGTAACATAACACTTGATATTCCATGAAGTACACTCGATATTTAATTTTACATTATTACTTCTTTTATTTAACAATAATTCTATTTATAATTAAAAAATCTGCATTTTTGGATTTTATTATATACTAGCTGATGCCCGTAACTTCGTTAGCGGTATATTAACCATATATTTTATTAAAAGAAATAGAAATGTCCTTCTTCGCCCGCGCATGCGCACCGCGTGGCGGGAGTATTGTATATGTATGAAGACTTTAATAACTTGTTACTTAATAGCACTAACGTAATAATTTATATTGGAGATAATGTCCAAGCGCTCAAGGAATAAAACTAAAAAAAATGATCAAAATCTATTCAGTCGTTTTTTCGTGATGCGCGCACACGACAGACCTAGCTACCATTTTATTTATATAGATTACACCTGTTTTTGTTGCACAAACTTATTGATTTTTCCGATCGTCGAAGTTTATGTTTATCTCAGCATTCATCGGTTCCGATAATCGGGACTGTACTAATTAAGTTTTTTGCATAACAAAATCCTTTTTTAAAATTAATTATAATTGTATTATGTGAAGAAATATTTTTCTAGTTATTCCCTTCATTAGTCAGAAAATAAATACTGTTTTTTTTGTTAATCAATTGAAATTAAATAAATGTAAATATGCAATTTTCTATTTTTTATAGTTCTGTTTCTTCAGTGTTCTGTTCTTTTGTTGTTTTGTTTTTTCGGGAATCGCATTTTCATACTAAAAGCACTATTATTTGACATCAACGTAGTAGAATACTGTTTCTCAATGTCATAACTTTTTAGTAAAAAAATTACCTTGAATAATATACAAATATAAAATTATGAATTAGTAACAATATACGTTTATAACAATTTGCGTCTTCAAAATAAATTAATCCTTTACATCAACATGTATAAAATCATTGTATATGCTTGTATATACTCAAATTGCCTGTAAGATTTAAATTAGTTGAATCACAACTTTGTCAAAAAAAAAGTGTTACTTATGAAATAGGAGTAAACAAAGCAGTAACATTTCCTGCATTAATATGTAACAATACAATTATTGAAAACCTGTCTAGTTATAAGATAGGGGTCGGTGATTGGGTTTGCGAATGCAAAAAGAATTTTACAGATGGAAACATACAGATAACTTCATGTAAATGACAGTACGATAATCAGTAGAAGATGGTGTGGACAGTTTAATAAAGACAAGATACATTTACGTGATGAGGACTGAATTAACAAACCGTCGTTAATCACTAATAAGTTGGTTGCAAAACTTGATGAAAAGCTTCGGGCAAACACAAGATTAATTATGTTTTTATCAGTTAATTATTGCTGACAAATTCATTTTTAGATGTCTTTTATTATTGTACTGTGAAATTATATTTAAAAAATTCGGAGAAGGCAAATTTTAACGTTTGTTATTATTTATGTAAAACACATTAGAGCGGGTGTATTTTAGCATTTTGCATTATAAAATTTGCCTTTTATTAAAATAAGTTTAGTTATTTGTGGGTCCCAATGCAGTAGTTCTTTTGGTTATGAGTCCTAATAAAGCTGGACCTTTTAATTTATTAAAGCTTTCACGCCTTGATTATATTTGCTAAAAGGCAGCTGCGCTTCTCATACGAATATTAATAAAACCACGTACACTGTTAAAAATGTTTGTAAATTTACTACATTTTTACTAAGCAATTGCATAGTAAAATTACAAACTCTTGTATTGTATTGGAATTTTAACACGCATTTGTTGTAATATTACATTTTGTAATAGCTAGAGTAATAAGCAGGTTGCAATTTTACAAATTTTTGTATTCGTCAGATACTTATTGTAATTTTACAATTCTAAGCTGTACGATTAAATCTAATGTTTTGTAAAATTACTAATGTAACACGCGCTCTACTAAACCATCCCCCTACGCACAACACGCCCCCACCCTAATACGCGACACCCCTACTAGAAGGCGCACCATCAAATCGTCACAAAACGACACTACGCCCGCATATTATTTAAAGGGCTGTCGCGGAGCCAAACAAGCATTCGTAAACCCAACGTTATACGAGTCATCTGCACCTTCGAAGAGTTGACCTAAGCTTTTTACAGCAAAACAACGGTCCTCTTCAGGACCAGGGACAACGAACATACGGATCAAGTAGTCAGCGCTGCCACCGTCAGAAGACGTTCACTCGACTTCGGATCGACCCTACGCCCGCTACGCTAACCAATATTTGCAATTACAAATCATTATTTTTTGTTTGCATTTTTACAATATTTCAATCTAGTCATGAACGCTATCTGTTTTTACAATTCTCAATTGTAATTTCGAGTAAACAAGTTTGTAAAATTACTATTTGATACATTTGACTTAGTAAAATTACGAATAATGTATAGTAATATTACTAAGCATAGTTCCAATAAATGATTAGTAATTTTGCGACTGATGATTTGTAATAATTTGAAACAATTGTGTAGTAAAATTACAAGACTGAGTTCCATAACTACAAAAGGGTGGTGCGTAATAACTTCCTACACAAGTTTAGTAAAATTACTATGGAAATTTCTAACAGTGTAGTTCTGTAACGTTTTATGAAAAAGGAATTTTGTTCGACACAAAAATATACGTTATTACACGGAGAAAAAAATATCCTTAATATAACTATCTAACGTATACCCAATTGACGTATTGTTTTGACAAGGATTCGAATGTCTAATTTAACGATATTAATAAGTCAATTTGACAATTCATAGTATGATCAAAACAGCTCTACATAGTATACTTATAATAAGGATTCATTTATTTGATTCAAGCGTTCAAACGAAAAGCTCTCGTGAACGTGTGCAGTATCCGTCGTGTAGGTAACTGTATAGTTAATTTGAGGATTTGAATAGCTATAATAGGGATACGTGTGGTTATTATAACGACATTTTGTTCTCCGTGCATATCCGTTAAATCACTATGACAAGAATCTCTTGAATGTCTAAAACAGTAATACGGATCGTTACTATAACGACACGCAATAAGGATACTCTGGATAGCTAAATTAGCTATACGGCGTATCCCTGTGAAAGATAACTATCCAACGGATAGCTATAATAAGGATACGTATGGTTATTATAACGATATTTTTTTCTCCGTGTACTAACTAATTATAAATATTATTCTTGAACTTACAATAAATGCATTCTGAAGGAATTTTATTAAACAGAAGTTTTAAATTATGCGAATAGAATAAAGTTAAGATTATTATTACCTATATTTATACAAAAGTAAAATTTAATAAAAATTGCAAGATGTCACAGTTAGATATAAAATTAAATATGTCATTGTAACGGTGGTGTCCTAATTTATTGATTATATCTTTTATTTTTTCGACAAAAAAATAATTTTAACATTTATTTTCGATTCGTGTCGTTACTACAATACCCCTGGGTCATTTCAGCATCCCCAGATAGCCGATATCGGCCACTTTACGAACCAGTACAATAAAATTTAAAACAGACTTTAAAAAAAATTCTTTTTGTGTAAATTCTATTTTATAAACGGCTGAAATTAATCTAATTAACCTACAAGGCAAAGTATTTACCTTGATACAATCAAAGATCTTCATGCGACACTTGAAATAAAACTGTATTTATTTAGAATTTAAAAAAAGATAAACACGAACATTTGTATTTAAAAAGCAATTTCAAGGTCATTGAAAGGCAACCAATAAATAACTTCTATTTTTTTGATACATAAAACGTAATATTAACACAGTTCAATATCTAATCCAAAAATGGTTAAATTTTTCCAAAATATTATACTGTTTACAATACAAGATATATTTTTTTTATTAAATTTTATCGGTTAATGTTTTAATTATCAAATACTTAGTCTCTCTGTCAAAAAATATGGTATAAATTTGAAAGAAAATCTTAGATCATCTAAAGTTTCGAAAGCAAATGGCGTTATTCATTATTTTGATATTGTTTACATTGATGACTAAATAACATAACATAACATATTTGACAAACGTTGCTTTTCAGTTAAGTTGCCATTTAAAGACCAAAAATTAGTTTTTTTAAGAAAAATGAAATAGTCATCAATGTAATTTCAAAATGAACAATTTTAATAGATATAACGTGAATTTACAAAGAAAAGATGCCAAATCAAAGCAATTGACTAATAAACGTCATGGTTATCTTGCAACAGCTATTACATTCACCGCGCGCTTTAGCGGTTACGTCGTACCAGACGAAAACACAGGTTAACACTCCTTAAAAAAAAATATTTTTTGTAAATAATGTTACATATTCTTTATTTTCAATAAAAATGAATATGTGAAATTTTCTATTAAGTAATTGGTTATTTGTAACGTCATGATTTTTCTCACACTTACAACCAAAATGGCGCGCTTATTCCTAGAGCGGCCCCTGTTGCAGTATATAAAGAACAAAGAAAATTTAGAACATGGTGCTATTAATAAAGTTATAGCTGCATTCCACGTTTCCCGTCTGACCATAAGTAGAAATATTTTTGTGTTTATATATATTCAAAATTTGTGGTGTCCAAATATTTTTTTTAACTTTTGTGTTCATTTATAAATGTATAAGACCTTATTTTTTAATAAAAATTTTCAAGTTTTTTTTTTATTATCTTTCTTCTTGCT
This sequence comes from Sinopyrophorus schimmeli, assembly GCA_036325965.1. Taxonomy (NCBI): domain Eukaryota; kingdom Metazoa; phylum Arthropoda; class Insecta; order Coleoptera; family Elateridae; genus Sinopyrophorus; species Sinopyrophorus schimmeli. The sequence goes on along the minus strand of JARFIZ010000024.1, from coordinate 5,114,218 downwards.
TGTGAACTTTTTAAATGTATTTTTAAGTTAGAAAAACTTTGAAAACTAAACATTTTGTTGATGTCCACAAATTTATGATATTTGCCTGTATATATTCAGAAGAAGAGTTCAACAAGACTAAATCTCATTTTAACTTTATTTGGATTACATTAAAATTATTGGTATTTAGTTTGAATAAAACACCCTATGAAAGACCCCGACCAGTGAATGACCGTTACGAGAAATAAGGTTTATAACAATTAAACATATTTATTTATATTCATTATATATTTATTTATTCAAACTTGTGTGTCTTTTTTTTCATTTAAGTGAAAGAAATAAAAGTAATAATGCTGTCGATAGCTAAAATAATTAAATTTATATTGCAGTTTGCAAAATTTTAATATAATGTTGAAGCTTTGAAGGGCGCAATTAAAAAAGATAGGCGTAACCTTTAAGCGCCAACAAAACCTGTGATTTATAGAATACCGAAAGGAAATTTAATAGAAAAACTACACCATGGTACATCTAGGCTTAACGTTTAAAATAAATTTTACAAAATTTTATGAATAACTCGTTTTTAATTGGTGAATTAATTAATCACTTTTTCACAGGGCTATAGCCCGGTCAATATTTGCACGAAAGGTCATTTAGTAAACTCCTCCTTTTATACTCTTTATAGTTAATTTTACAAAGTTTATGAGCAAATTGCGATAATGATTTCATTAATTCATAAACAGAAATAATATCTCATTCCAACTGTAACCATTGTATTTGAGATAGTAATAGATTTACCATTAGTTTTACATCAAAATAGTTCGCAATGCAAAAAATCGGTCATTCACTGGCCGATTTATCTTATATTGTTATAATAAAATGAATTAATTTTTTTTTATATTTAATTTTAGATTTTTTTGATTTACTTCGCAAATGTTTTATAGAAAGAGAGAGTAATACATAAAACGTTAAAAAAATATTTATATTAAACTTTGTTATTCAATGATATTGTTTAAATTTTTTATATTTAAATTATTACTCATCGCATAACAAGATCATCCAAAATTGCTATTGGAAAATAATTAGGTAATAAAAGCATTTTATAAAAAAAACTTTAATATCGTAAAAAGTTGAATGCACACCTATCTCTATTTTTACCCAAAAAGCTTTCCACAAATTTTCGTTGTTACATAATGGCAATTTCTAATTTACTTGAAATATTCTAAGGAAAACTTGTGGTTTATACTCATTGTAAGTTAGTTCTACTTTTGATATCACACGAATAAGGTTCAAAGGTTTTTCATATCTCGCACGAGATCTAATAAGAAACCGTAAAAATAAACATTGCAACTTTTAATAACGGTCGTGAAAATATTCGTTTAGATTAAAACTAATATTCGCCTTATACCAACTCTTACATATTACTTATAGGTGTATAAAACCACTTGTTGGATACCTTTTCTACCTCATTACCTTTCAGTTCTAAATTAAAATCCCGTTATAAGTACATATTCATGAAATATAGACATAAATTTACACAACATCTAGATAAGAGAATAAATTACTCACCCCTTTATTTTCCGTGCTAATCGGGTGCAAGTCTATGTACTGGGGAGGAATCGGCCTCGAATGCCCTTCTTTATCAATTATGCCCCTGTAGTGACTATGTTGCGATTTCTCATCGATATCTTTAAGCGGAATTTCGGTGCTGGTCTTACGATGAACGTCTTTTTCTTTATGAGCACCATTCTTCTCTTTGGAGTGCCCTTCTTTCTCTTTGGAATGACCATTTTTGATTTTATGGTGAGACTCCTGAACTGCATATGTTCGAGATCTATTGCATGCCCTTCTGCATCTCTATAAATTCCCTGGGCGTCAATAAAATGCAACTGGTAAGAGTGAGGAATTCCGTGAGAATCAATATAAAGGCCAGAATCTTCGGAATGGCTACGGCTCTCTTTGAGCTGGCCATTATAATGCCCTTTAGAATAATGGCCGAGGTCCGTTTTAGGGTAACCTTTAGTGTATTCATCATGATGAGGTCCATGATGATCTTTTGGTAAAACAGGAAAGTCTCGTGGATGTCCTTGGTGTCTCTGAGCATCTTTAAGATGACCTTCCAGATCATCGTGATGCATCTTGTGATGACTCAATGTGTCTTTGTGGTATTCTTTTAGTTTTTGTGATTCTTTATGTAAATCTTTGTGATGGTGAGGTCCATGGTGGTGAGATGCCTCCATGAGAGTAGGTTGAATGTGGGTTACAAATTGCGCCATGATTATATTATTATTATTTATATATTAATATTGTCTACGATAATCACTGGCTCATTTACTAAGAAGCTAAGTAGCACTAAAGATATCACTAAAATACAAGTGTTCTGTCATTTTAAATACGTTTACTGTCCGCATGACAAAAGCATATAAACCGACAAGAGCTGTGCTCTGCCAACAACAACAATTCTACAAACCATTCTGGTGGTCCAAGACTCCAGAGGATTATACGTTTCCCTCTTTCGCGAAGGAAGAAAATATCGAGATTTGCTAGACGCGTTTGAAATCGATAGTTGGAAAGCTCGGTTTAAGGGCGCATCTTTCGAGACCGCTTTCCCACTAGCTCTAAATTTTCTTCTCCACCCTCTACTCACGTTGCCTGGGATTTGGACATGCGTGGTTTTATTACAAGTTTGTTTGTTTTGTGTTTCCGCCTTTTTGCGAAAAATTAATTTCGTATGTAATTGTATTGTGTCTCGATTAATTCTCTTTCTAAGTGCTCAACTATTTAGGAGATAAGTATATAAAGAATTTAGCTTAATTTTGAACTTTTATATCTATTTAAAAATTAAAGTTGAATAACTGTTTATTTTCTAATTACGTAGAATTAAGTTAAATTATTTTTGGAACGCATTCTTGCAATTCTGATATAGTTTATGAGACACAAAATCAACATACACAAAAAGAATTCTATTATGTGTTATACCCAGGCATTTTCTTAGTCAAACGCAAAATGAATATAAATGTTTTTTTTTAATTTTATGCGCACTTTTTAAATATTTATTTAACTGATATAAGGCCGTCGTTCCTTTTTTTAGCAAAAATAATGTATTTGTAATAATTTTATTTACAAACAAAACTCGTTAATATAAATACTAAGTATCTATATTCAAATAGAAGCGTTTGGGAGTGAAGCCTCGATCTAATAGACAAGATAGGTAATTTATGAGTATAATTTTAAAAAAATGGTCAAATGGCAAATTTTAATTAAAAATGTTTATTTATTACATTGATATATTTATAACTCTAAATAAGGTGGCTCAATTCGAAAGTGCGTCTTTTACTGCATAGTAACCTTTTCTATTAAAAATTCCGTATTTGAAAAAATAGTAAAAAATAGAAGAAAAATTACGCAGGAACAACTTTATCAATTTGACAATATTTTAGTATATTATAGGGGTATATAAATACTATCTATGCTTCATTTATGTCATCTCAAACGTATAAACATTAAAATAAATCGATTATTATAACAAAAAAATAGATTTTTATTTTTTTTAATATGGTAACCCTTTTTTGATGTATTTAAGTATTTAAAAGGTTATTCTACATGGGAAAGGCAAAAACTGTTAGTTTCAAAAGTGTTCTACAACGTTATTATAAATTTTTTTAAATATTTCTAAGAAAATAGTCTGTTTCTAATGATTATTATAAAAATTATGAGTTGTTATTTTTTCCAGGATAGCCTTTATATACCTCTATAATGTGTTTAAATTTCATTAAATCGGTTAAGCCGCTCCTGAGTAATTTTTTTTTCTATTTTTCAGTATTTTTTGATTTTCTCGAAAACACGTTCAGTTAGAAATCTGAAACTTTTAGAATCTCAGTACTTTATAAGTAGCTACATATCCCCAAAGTAGAAATTAAATATTTCCCAGAGGCAATTTCACAATGCTTATCCCCCTACACTCTTTAAATTTGAAAACTAAAATAATAAGAGTTTCTTGGAAACGTGTAGATTATATTCCATGACTTGGGCATTTAGAAATATATAATTTCAAGGTTATAATAGTGTACCTACTTTAATTTCAACACATTTTTTTTATAAAGGAGCTGGAAGTAAAAAACTGGAATAAAAAACAGTGGGTTAAATATTTTTATGTTTGATCGCTTTCTAAACTTATACTTTATTGTATTAATTACATTACAATAATCGCAGAGAGGCTACGATAATATACAGTGTTATTATTGCATTTTTTTGTCTATTAATTTGGGTAAGTATTCTTAAAGGCAAATGTCTAATACAATAAATTTGTAAAAGTTTATTAGTTCTCAAGAGGCCGATGGAAACACAAAATTCGACCATTTTAAGTAGTAGACGTTTATATAATAAAATTCACAATTATGGTGTTTTAATTGTGATTGTTGAGTATCTATTCTTAGAACTTGAGTACAAAGTAAGAAGCATGCATTTAAAACTGCTTAACCCATATACAGGGTGTACTACAAATAAGTACTGGAACTCAACTCACTTATAAATGAACCTAAACTGAACAAAACATACCCTTTATCAAGTGGCCTTATGTGGAATATTTTTAAGTTATGGTATTATAGACTAATATTGAAATGTGTAATAAATACCTTATTATTTTATCCACATTTGTTATAATGATGTCATTAAAGCCATATGTCAAAATATTTTTTTTATAAATCAACAGAACCGTTAAACTTTTATTATGCAAATATTTTGAACGTTTTTCCTGGTTTAAAAAAAAACTTAATTCACATAATACTTATAGCCGAATAATTTGTGTAGTTTTGTGCATTTTTTGGAATAAATTACAATTAAATATAAGCCATTCAAGAATTAGAAATGCATGTACCTATATATAAAGTACTTAAAATGCGCTAGTATTATTTGTATCGAATATGCTCCCTCTGGTTGGGATAAACAGCATTAAATACTTAGTTGCAAACCCTTCTAATATTTATTTACATGTTGTTAACGTATACATGGCGTTACCAATACTTGAACGTGTTATATCTATAAATATCTGTTTATCGAATATTGTCTACGAAAAATGGAAGTTAGAGAAGTAATAGAAAATAGAAATAGGAACTATTGTTTTCAGTCTGTAGTTTGAAAATAAGTAGCGCTAGCTACTGTCCGCTAAATGTAATAACTAATGGTACACTTTTACGTTAAAAACTTTTCTTTTTTAACAAAAATTATTCATGATAATCAACTGTATTATTAATTATGGTTTTATGTTTGTCTATATGCCATCGTAGGCCCACGTCTATTCTATGATTTTATACTGGGCTAATCTTTACAAAATCTTCTTTTTTTTTATTAGTACCTAGATAAATACAAAAATAATTCATAAGAGTTGATGCTGTAATTAAGTCACAACATATGTGTGAAAGCTGGAATTCCACAAATTGTTTTAGCTCCAATTATTTTGATAATTCCTTAGGGATGCCATCATAGGCATCCCTATCTTGATTAACCAATTTTTTTTTTAAAGGGTGTCATAATAAAGTATTCAGATGCTTTTTTTAAAGTTTTGTCTAAAATTAAAATATATTATGTAAAATTTTAAACTACCAACACTGTGTTTTATTTTAAATAAAATAAGAGGGTGTTTTTAGTAAGGGTAAAATGGAATTTAATAAAACTTGTTAGTGGAGATAACGATTAATTTTTTTTGTACAATAATGTGTTTCCATTGCTCAACTAAGCGTTGAATATTTGTAAAAATATTTTTAAACGATAGTGTATATAGGAAACTATATTTGGTTTAGCCAGTCGCTAGTTTGAATTATAAAAGAAGATTAAATTGAAAGTTATCAGATTTTCTGTTATTTCAAGGCTTTCCGCATATCTCAATGATTTATGTTTGCCGATATTAAAAATCATTAAACGTGAGGCTATTAAAGCGTAATTTAGTCGCCCCCATGAGCATTAAACTTATAATGTTTTTAATTTATTACTCGACCGAATAGGAGCTAAAATGTTTATCATTGATTTTAACAGTGCTTTCATATGGACCAGTCATTGACAAACTCATTCGACAAAAGAGCCAAATATCAACAGTCAAATAATATTTTTCTATAAAACCAAAGTTACAAGAAACATTAAATAAAAAGAATAGATAACCATCTTAAGAAATAATAACCATATTTATTTAAAGAAAACATATCTTTTTTATTATTAACATACATACAGTAGAACCTCGATAAGTCGAACCTTGATAAGTCGAAAACCTCTACAATTCGAAAGAAACCCTTCTTCCCTTCCCTTCAAGCCCCAATACCTCGATATCTCGAAATCTGAGTCTTCGATAAGTCGAAATAATCAGTAATTTCCTACAAGGTATTTCACTACATAGATTCAACGTCCTCTACGACTAAAAAAAAATTCTAAAAAAGGATTATTAATTTTTACGACTGACGTCAACACATGTTTACGAGGTGTCCCTTTCGTCCATTTTGAATACTTATCGTTATTGTCGTGACTTTTGTTTGAGCTTTACCGAAGCACGTCTTAAATTATAAGTCGAAACCTCCATAACTCGAATTTTTTCGCGTCTCTTTTGAGGTTCGGCTTATTGAGGTTCTACTGTATCACACTCATTATTCGTGAAAGAGCCGCATTCAAGTGACCAAAGAGCCACATGCGATTCACAAACCGCTTTTTGCCGACCCCTGATATAAATAACAACATAGACGGGGAATATTTTTACCATTAGAAGCCACATCTAAATTAGGCAGTGTTTAATAAGGCCATACCAGATGGCGTTCTAACGTTTAAAATAGTAAACAATTGCTTATTACTACCAGTAATCCTTAAAACATACATTTAAACTGGCGTTAATTGAATTTTATAATTTTCAAATTGTATTCTATATAATTAAATATTAATTAATAACAAAGGTAGCTTTTATGAGGGCCGCACAAGATACTAACGAAGGCCGCACGTTCCCCACCTAGGTACTAAATGTCAATAATGCTCCTCCAGGTTTAACATACAGCAATGTTTGTGCTTATCTATTTCTATATATTAATTTATTGTACTTATTTCAACAATTTTAAACAATTATTAAACATTTTTTTTTGTTTCTGAATACAAAGTATTTTAATCATTATTTTATTATTATAAATTTATGAGTCTTTATAACTATTATAGATAAGATTATCTTTTCCTTTTGATAAAACTTAATCAACTCAATCATATATTGACTCCATCAGTCAAAATACTCTATACTGCTTTAGGTTTATTAATTTATATCTTTTTAAATTTTTATTAAGAATATCAGTGTCAATCGGAATAAATTTTTTTTTAAATTTAGTAACAAGTACAGGTAAACGTCGTTTTGCGCCGGTTTGTTTTACGCAGATTCACAATTACGCCGGTTAGTACCGGCGTGGGATTCCCCGGTTCGGACGACACCAGAAGACAGAAATTAAACCCAATGGTAGTGTATCATTCCCAGAATCCACGGGTTTTTAAAAGTTTTGACAAAAGCTTCCTACCATTTTTTTGGAGGTCGAATAAAAAGGGCTGGGTCACTCAGGAAATTTTCACAAACTGGTATAAAAATTATTTTTGCCGTAATGTGCTTAAATTTTGTAACCCAAATAACCTTCCAAAGAAAGCAATCCTCCTATTAGAAAATGCCCCAGGACATCCGCAAAATCTTGACACCTTAGACACGGGATTGGACGTCAAGGTAATTTACATGCCTCCTAACACTACCCCCGTATTACAACCCATGGATCAGGGGGTAATTTTTACCTTTAAAGCGTATTATTTGCGCATAACATTAAAAGCACTGATTAAGGCGATAGATACTAATTTCTATATCGTCCATTATATTTGTGTTCATTTTACGCCGATTTTTTTTACGTCGGTGGCTCTTGGAACGGAACCCCGGCGTAAAACGACGTTTACCTGTATATATATAACAAAACAACTTTAATTAGAATGTTTTTACACTTTAATTAAGCAAAGCAATAAAAAAAAGCTTTGTTTGTTTTCATAACTATAAAATACATATTAACTTCAAAGTATTAAACGTTCTTAAAACATCAAATATCTAAGGAAATCTACTAATTAGCAAAACTTAATTATGAACCGAGAAGTATAAAATGAAAATTCAATTTAAAGCAATGATGACCTAATTTTGTTATAAAGATTTCAATGTTATCAGAAAATTAGAATTTAATTCTGAAGAAAGACTATAAGAGAACAATCAACCGTAAGTTATAATGGACAATTGCTAGAACAAACATTAATCACAAATGTAAGTTTGTTACAACTAATGAAGAAACATTAATCATTTTAATAATTGTAAATTATAAAGCGGCAGCAGAAAATTAAAGGAAGGCATTAAATATTCAAACAGGGTATCTTTGTCGATTTACGAACGGTATAGTTTTAAAATTCGTCTTTCGCTAAATAAGCGAAGAGTAAAATTACAATCGGCCTGATAGTGGATGTTATATATTGATTTTGTGTCATATTCCTAAATACAAATTTACTATGTGTTACGTAAATTTTAACACTGAAATATGACATCTGCTACTTTGTGATATTGGCAAACATTTGCAAATATATTTTCACTAAACTTTATAATATTGTATATGTCACTTTGAAATAGAACATCATTTATATTTATGTATATATACCTATGTACGTATTTACATAGGTATTAATTTATGTTTACTAACAGAATTATTTCTTTATATCAAATTAAGCTAAATATTTCGTTAAATATACTCAGCGTTCACTGGAAACTTTACAAATACATATTGTTTATACGCAATTTTAAAAACTGTGATAAAAAAAGAAGAAACGTGTGGATCAAATATACACGTTTTTTTACTTTTTTAATTCGTTGTTTTATACATTGGCACCTCAAAAGTAAAGTCTATATCAAGTCACGAAAAACGAATTGTTAATTTATTATTGCACTTTTGTAAACAGTTTCATATTAATCCTAAAATAGATTAATTTTATATTTAAATAAAGTCGGTTTATCTTAGTATCCATTTATAACTAATAATGAATGATAAATATGTAATAATAAAAAATATATGTATTTTAAATATTACAAAACTTAACGCTAAAAAAAATAAAGAAAGGGCATTTGGACCTATTCCAAATAAAAGTCACAGAAAAATGGCAAGTCTAACTTAAAAATAGAAAAGTTGGCCTTGTAAAGTTAAATACTAAAAGAACTAAAAGATCCAGAACAAGTTTGGTTGTCTACATAGACAGTCAGTGTTGCCACTGGGCTGTTGATTTTAATTTGGACGGATTTTACATAAGTTCAAATCGAGTAATATTTTAGTTCACAGATATGTTTCATATGGTTTCAGCTGTTGCAGATTGCAAGAATAATTCATAGCTAAAATATCAATTTGCAAACACAAAATTGCTTTAAAATTTTATGAGTCACATGTGAATCATGGACTGTTCTCAAGTTGCTCATCTTTTAAAACATTATCAGTAATACATTTTTAAGTTAAAAGCATTGTCTAATATTTGCATTTATTTCTATAAACACTTATAATGCCATTATCACATTTTGCTATAGAGTAAATACGGCTATGACAATTAGGTAAAAAGCTATACTTTGACTTAACTTCGTAATCTAAAAATTAGAAGGCAATGTTTACCATACAAAATCACCGGCCGGGACACCATAGGGTCTGAGGGGAACCCAGTCCTGCTAATACGAGGTTGTTATATATATTTTTGGCCTGGGCAGCTCTGAATGATTTAGGCGCTATCTGGCGTTTCTATTAGAAAGTTTGTTTCTTTTTAGAATTACCTTCATAATGGCATTTATTATTTGAACGCGATTTGTACTGTTTACTGTAAACTAAAAAAAAAATCTCAGCGAAAAAATGGAATTTACTTGTGAACATTTTCGTACGATTATTTTTCATAAACTTCGACGTGAATTATCAAGACAAGAAGTTATCGATAAACTTAATTCTTTATATGCCGAAAAAGCACTATCCGACAGCACTGTAGAAAACTGGTATAACGACTTTAATCGTGTCCGACAAGTCAAATCTAACAAAAGTTGTTCGCGGAAGAAAAACATCGAAACAAATGGTTGCCTGTTTCTTCGGTATTACTGGTCGCATAGCGACAGTTCTGTTAGAGCAATGAAGAACGGTCAATTCTCAATGGTACACAACCATTTGTTTGCCCGAAGTCTTCGGTAAAATAAAGAAAACGAACAGACACCGTCTGATCATTCTTCATCATGACAATGCGATCTCTCACACATCAGTTCAAGCAAATAAATATTGGACCGGCCAAAACATCGAATTGATGGGCCATCCGCCATACAGCCCTCATTTAGCATCTAATGGCTTTTTTATTCCCGTTGATTAAAAACAAATTACGTAGTCAACGATTTTCGACTCCCGAAGAGGCGGTTGAAGCATTAAAAACGCATGTTTTGGAGTTCCTTCAATCGGAGTGGAAAAAGTGCTTCGAAAATTGGTTCAAACGCTTGGAAAAGTGTTGTGATCTCCATGGAGAACATTTTGAAAAACAATAAATTAATTCCAACATTGATATTTGTTTTTTTTCTTATTATGCCAGAAATACAAATAGAAACCTTCGTATTACTGTCGGTGGAGCTGAGATACTCAATGTGAACTTGACGCACCTGAGCAAATCAACGATTTATAATTATTTCATATTACATACCTAAATTATATAATTGCATTTTGTTAATTTTGAAGCAAATACCTAAATAACCAGCTAATATAGTTTAAAAATTTATAATAATTTTTTTTAATAAAAATAAATTAGATCCAATGTTAAAAGGGATTAAATGGCAGTACTCCTTGTATTATACCATATTTTTCAAAACAGAGTTTTATGATGATATTATATTAGATTGACCTAGTGATTTGGGCGCATGGTTAAATTTGAATAACTTTAAAAGTATTCAAGATACAACAATGAAATTTTTAACATATTAAATATAGTCTCCCTCCTTGTCGATAATTCGTTGCCAGCCACTCGAGCTTCTTTTTGGTCATCGTTGATGTTATAAGGTATCCAAGTTTTACATATTTTGTTAAGACCAAGTGTTTTAACTAGAATTCGGCGAACGGTTTCTCTGGGATTTTCTGTTGTAGCCTCGATAGATGGGACACTCCAGACTCTTGTTTCCTGTAGAGATCTTTGATCTGGCCCAAACGAGTGTCCAAAACTTCGGCGTCAACCGAACTACCTCCTCTTTCATCATTGAGGTTGACCCTACATTCTTTGATTTGCTTCACCCATTTTTGCACCTTGCGAACAGCATAAGCCCGGCTGTCTAGAGATGCACGTAAATTTTATTGAATATCTGTTGCGTTCCAATCGAGTAATACACCGAGTTTGATGAAAACGCGCTGTTCGTAATCGTTGATTGAGTTTTGGAGCAATAATCGGTTCATTTTTAAAACTATTTTAATTTTTGTGTTAGAAAAAAATAAAATAAATGTGGCTACACATATAAACAAATTTTGAAGTCAAAGGTTACTATAGTTTAGTCTCAGTGTCGCTAGATGCAAGCGCCCTTTCCATTGGGTCACCCTAATATTTAGGGCTAACAGTTATTTAACTATCAAAAAGTAAAAGAAAAACATAATAACAATTCTAATAGAAATGCGACCTTAATATAATATTTAGTTTAGCTGGAAAATATAAAAGTTTTATCAAATTAAATTGTAATCTTTTATTACAGATTACCGACAGTTATCGTTCCTACATAAGTAACATATAAATACATTTTTTTTGTTACCACTCGATCTTCGATTGTCAATGAATATCGTATAAAATTTTAAAAAAATTATAAGGAAAACTTTTTTCTTGATATTAATTAACGTGTAGTCTACATGAAGGTAAATTGTATTCGACGTTTCCGCTATTATTTGGTTTGATTAAAAGCCTCGCGAACAATTTTCAAACATCAGATAAACGTGAGCATTACTTTTATCTTATCTTTGCCGGTCATGTAAATGCAAACAAAGCACTCATTGCAATTTTAGAATCGAACATATGTATTTGTCTTGGGTGTAGTTCGGGTGCTCCTTTTTTGAGAAAAATGTATATTTTTATAAAGCAACTTAAGTGACAGAACACAATCCATTTGCCTTAATTAAACTAAAAAAATGAAAAAGTGGAAAGCGCAACGTATACAAAGTGTTTTAAATCTAAAATATAAAGCCATTAAAAATAAAACGGAATACCTATAAAAATATTTTAAACGTCAAGTTATAGCAATTATCAGTATTATGACGTAGTTAAACAACTATAATTTTAACGAACACGCTTTAAACAGATAAAACATAATGTCAAAGCCAAATCAATTACAAACAATTTCGTTAAGTGTAACTTCGGGTAGAAAAAATAGTGTTAATCCACCAATTCTGCCCACAAAAACTTCTTCGCGACCAAGATCCTACAGTTATACACAAAAGTCTCAAATAATAGTTCCACCTTCAATTCCCGAATGTGATATAGAAGACGACAGTGAGGCGAATGCAAACATGAACAATGGAGAAGCAATTAGAAATAGTTTTACAAGAAAACCGCCTTCCATTAGTAATAGTGTAAGATCCAAAAGATCTTCGGAAGTACGTAGTTTTGACGGTACCATCTTTAATGGAGTAAATTTTCCGCATCACAATTTTGAAAGAGGCCAAACAAATAGTGCGAGATCTTCGACTATGCAAGGCAGCATTCTTAGTTTGCAGTAAGTCGCTGTTGTGTTATTTTACCTGTCATCATGTGAATTAATCCGATATTTTTCACTTTTTAAATATTTATTTTGGGTTTCTTTTTACCACCAATTAAAAAGATTAAACTAGAGAAAAACAGACTTTACTTATTTAATATAAATTCAAAAATTGTTCTAAAAATGTTATTGTTGTTGGCGCCTTTTTATACCTGTATCAGGTTTAGGCGTTTTCCCCGCTTGAAACTTTGTTGTGAATGTTGTAGTGTTTCAAAGATTCAAGGCACATACAGTTTTACGTGGGTTGCGAACCACGGCAATTTCTAGGGAAAATTTTTCGAGCAGTTTTACTCTTGCCAGGTGCTCAGCCTTGCGAAGAGAAGAGGAGCGTGAAAAATTTTCGATGGTCGGCGCGGGGATTCGAACCACTTCGAACCCACTTCGCTAGCGCAGCAGCCTAAACACTAAACCACTTGCGCCACGCTTCCTCTAAAATGTAAAGTCGTTAAAATTAAAGTTTTGTTGTGAGTCAAGTGCTTGATCATACCTTAAGCATATTCTGATGAACATAAAGTTTGCAATATTATTAAACTATATCAAATATATACTGTAGGTATATTCCTTTATATTCAGTATTTTTGATTCTGACTGTTTCGGTTTCAATCTATAACATTTCAATCATCTGAGTATCTGAAAATTCTGTAGAGATATTTACTTATGCTTTTATTGTTCTTATTTTGATGTATCTATTCTATTTTTTTTTGTCTACTTATTTACTTTTTTATTTGGCTGAACACAATTTTAACTTTAGTATATTTTATATTTTGGTCATTCATATTGCATTTCTCATAAAATCTCTTGTTAGTATGTTTTTTTATTGTAATTTTTTAAAATTGTCGATTAAATATAAAATTACTACATAATTAATTGATAACAAAATTATTTGTGGTACAAGTATACAAAAACACAAAGGTTAAGACAGGTAAAAACAGCAATTTTTTTTGCGGATGGTGTCTTGACTGATGCTTTCCCAAACAGTGAACACTGTCGCTCTATACTCTTCGAATGTTTTCATTGTTACGTCGCCTTTTTAATTTATTTTCAATTATATTCCATATGTTTTTAATATAGTTAATGGAGTGAATAGAAAATAAGTTCGAAAAAGTGTTGCGGGACGATAAGGACTTATAACGCCCATTGCGTAGCGCGTTTGTCAATTGATTTAGTTGAGCACGGTATATTCTATAAAATAGCACTGTAATAATACAGGAATTTGTATCAAATGTAACACATGTGGATGTATAAGTTTTTAATGCGTTTTTACGTTTGTTTACTCAACTTAATTTTCGTACAATTATATCCTTATCAAAATTAATTTTAAAAATTTTGAACCGGTTATAGACTTCTTTTAAATAAAACACACAGTAATTATTTTTAATGGCATGCGACTTGCAGTCTAGATAAGGTAGGAAAAAACGGATTTAGTTTTAAGTCTACAATTCTATTTATAGTATTCTACTCTGCCGTGCATATTTTTTTGCACACTTTAATATTATTTATTTATATTGTTTTCTTTTTTTGCAACTAATACCTACTTTATTAATAAACAAAAATTTGTTTTGTCTTACATTAAAAGAAATATACGTTTATTAATTAAAAAATTATTAGAAAATCTTAAATCAAGTCAACGTTTAATAAGGAGTTGGAACAAAGTAAAATTGAAAACTTTGTTATAGATATACAGCTACTTTTATACTTCATAAGTGCTGATAATGTTGTTCAGCACTTCGGCATCAAATAATTACAATTCCACTCAAATTTCAAAATTAGTAAAGGCAATACACTGAATATCCTGGCAATATAACTTCAAGTTTAGCCTACTTTACATTAGTTGTAGGATATACTCGTTAGGTAGTAAAGGGTGTATAAGGAGTCGATTATCAGAAATAATTAATATCACCACCTCTTTGGATACCCGAATTGTCGACATAATTAATAATTTGATAATCGTTAACTTAAGAGGATCTTTTAACAAAATTTATATTATACTATATTGGAACATTTATGACCGTTTGTGTATTCTTAGTTATAAAAAAAATATTGTAGAAATTAATAATTAAATTATTTACCTTAAAAGTTAAAGAATTATCTAACAAACATTCTCTTTGTTATCTGCGGTAAACAAAGACTTAATCTAAATTTAATAGCCTTACTAAATACATATATAAAACTAACACTACAGATCTAGACAATCTCAAAGGATAAATATTCTCTAAATCAGGGGTGGCCAACCCAAATAATTTTGTGGGTCACTTTAAAAATACATTGGAAACCCCCGGGCCGTGCATAAATTTATATATTCTCATTTTAAATTTAAACCCATAAACAAAACTTTTTTGACTTGAATATTTAAAACAAAATGTATTATTAATATCGTTATTTTTATTATTCATACACATAAACATAGATAATATAATAATGAAATGATTGAGTAATTATAGAACACAAAGCACAACAGTTTTGGGATTAATTTGTTACAAAACACTACACTTAAATCAAAAATGTTGCACAAAATAAACAAATATTTATAAAATTAAGAAGAATCTCGCGGAACGTAAAATTATTTCGTTTGGACACTGCTAAATTATGCTCCCTACATGCACTCTAAATGATGCAATAATACATGCAATCTAAAAAATAACGTTACAAATTTTATAAATTATAATTTAAAAATAAATCAGTATTAAATCAATAATTTTCGTTTAATTCAGTTTGCTTTTTCATTCTTCTTTGATTTAATTTTTCTGTCTTATTCTGAATTGCTATTACAAATTCAATTATAAAATTTCAAATTTATTGAACACTTGTTGAGAGTTCTTTTCTTGAACAAAACGTGTCCTACTCTTTTTATCTGACAGCTTGATAGCCATCATCCTATAATACCGGGATCATCTTGAAAAATTACGATAAAAAAAGGAACATACACTTTTTCAAAATCTTTGTGTTAAACTAGTAAAATGTATTGTTTTTTATATCTTTTTATAAAACTTAATATCTTGTCGACAAAAAACTAAAATAATTTATTCTAACATAAGTTGAAAGAAAAGATAAGGTTCAGATCTTATGAAACTTTAAAATGATGACAAAATTTCCAAATAACAAAATTATGACAAAAAATCAATTAAAATTTATTTAAAGTACGTGACTGAGAACCCATATTCATATTTTAGGCTTGTGTAATTTTTAACTTTTTGTTTGCATTTACTGTTTAATTTACTAATAGAATTAAAATTCAAAGATGATTTTTTATATTGTTCTTTTTTCAGAGTACACAGAGAGCAGTATTGCTGTTGTTCGAAGTGGACACTTTTTGAACGAAGATTAGCACTTTCTATTGGAGTATTAGCAGGGGTGATAATAGGATTAGTTGTGACAGTAGGATTATTAGCTAGCGATGGTGACGGTATTGACCAACCTTTTTTTTGGAAAACTGGGTAGAATTATCTAATTTGCAATTTATTTCTTTTATAATCTAACTTATTTAATGATTTATTGAAGTGATAACTTCCTTAGTCATGGATAATTTTTTCAGCTGTGAACGAAAAACGATAAGGTCAAGAGTTAGCGAAATCACCTCATAGCCCTGAGCTGCTAATTTAGAGAAAACGATCATTATTAAACGAGCAATCATAAAAAGTATTGGGTTGGTGCCAAATTATTGCGGCTATTTTTTAATAAATTTTATTCAATAAAAATAATAAGAATATTTAACAAAAACATGTTTAAATGCTCGTTTTCACCAGCTACTTCAAATACTACTTCACGTTTGCTTGGCAGCCGGTCGTTTTTACGGCCGAAAAAATTGCTGTTCTTAGAGGCTGACCACGCTTCGACGTCGGCCACCAAGGCATCCAAGTTGTAGTAAACTTGGTTCGCTTATCAATTTGTCAGCGATCGCTTGACGCGATAGTCCGTAAGTGTTTCTGTGGGAGAATATGGCGGATGAGGAAGCAGTTCCCAGCCTTTATTGGCGATGGATTCGAAGACACGGCGCTCAATATTTGGACGCACATTATGGTGGTGAAAAACGATGTTTTTTACGCGGACTTTTCGTCTCGTTTTCCGCACGAAAGCGATCAAGTTAAATCTGATAAACGTCGCTTTTTATATTGAATTGCCGTTTTCGTGCGGAATCCCCTACTGTTGACACTCATCGTCGTCATTCCACCAATAACAAATGAAATGATTTCCCAATAGACGATTCCACTTCTCTCTCACCAAACACCGCATATTGCCTTCTTTCAGTGGACCCTTTTTGGTATTCCTTTGGGCGAAACACCTGGCAAAACGCAAACCTTTTTTCTTTTGGCGTTTGATTCATCTCCTTTAACCAAATTCTTTAGGCACTGACTTTGGTCGTTTTGCTACAGCAAATCGTTAAAAATTTGAACACGTTTTTGCTTGGTTGTTATCGGAGAGTTTGTGGGGGACCCATACAGCCAATTAGAAACCTTTCCGAGCGTTTTTGAGACGTCAAATTGTCCACGTTAAAGTCTTTCGCCGACATTCTGGTTGTCAAGCTTTCTTCTTTTACAACTGCCAAAAGTGCCTGGTCGTCGAAAACTTCATCTGTGAAGTTTATATTGATCCATTTGAACTTCTTCAGTTTTAACTTGGTTTTTGCTGATTGTTCCTTCACTAAAAATCAAGGTGGTACAACATAATATGGTCAATATACATATGATTTTAAATCCGCATTTTTATTAACTAAATAGAGAAGATTATTTTTCTGAAAGAAAATTAATCAAAGGCCGCGAAATAAAGCCGCAATAATTAGGCACCAACTCAATAGTTATCGTGTCAAAGTGATCATAAATTTTATGCAACTACTGTTGAGTCTGTATTACTTATCATGTTAAGTGATACGGTTAGTTTCACATTTCTGTGTATTTTATAGTAATTTGAACCGTGTAATCATTATTATTTTATCAACTATGTAGTTGTTTACTATTTGTTTATTAGGTAAAATTTTATTAATTTGCTAAATGGCAAATATTTATAAGGTGAAGAAATTAAATAAAAAGTATTTTTGTATTTTATATTTCTCTTGTCACAAGTAGATTTTTGTATTGATACATACTAAGGACGCAAAAAGAAGCAGAATAAAAATGTACATATTTTTATATCCAGCTTATTTATCCCGCCATGTTCAACTTTTTTTATGTGTCAACATGACGACCTATGTACAATCATAGTCTGAGTTTAAAAATTGTACTTTCGTCGGGAATGCTCAGAAGTTATCACTTCTAACGCGTGAGATCTACACGCCCAATTTTTTAAAATCTTTTGTTTAAAAATGAATATGTAATATTTATATAATTACTCATTCCAATAATTTATATCATTTATTACTGGAAAGAGTATTTTGCTGGTATTATTAGTGTTTGATAGATAGGATTAAAAATGTAAATAAAATTCAAAAATAATTTATGAAAATTTCAAGACTGAAAACATACTTATATAATTAAAAAAAATATACACGGAGAAAAAAACAGGGATTTTTCCAATGTTAACATAGGGATTTTCCCAATATTAACATAGGGATTTTTCCAATATTAACATAGGCATTTTTCCTATGTTAACATAGTAAAAATAACTATGTAACATAGGAAAACTTTCTATGTATAAAAAAATCTAAATTCTATAAGTTTGTCATTTTTTATTCAATTTCATTTATTTACAGTAATAACATTGATTATACTAAATCCAACGCTTAAGAATATATTTTTTTCCGTTTGTGTTTAATAACAATGACGTTACAGTGTACTAAAGTGTTAATAAAGAAAAAAATTCTGTGTTAACATAGCAAAAATTTCTATGTTAACGTAGCAAAAATTCCTATGTTAACATAGCAAAAATTCCTATGTTAACATTGGAAAAATTCCTATGTCGACATAGGAATTTTTCCTATGCAAAAATACGAAAAATCCCTATGTTTTTCTCCGTGTATATATTGCTATTTTAGTATATAAGTACTTTAGAAAAATTTGAAATAAATGCTTTTTCAATATCTATAGTACTGACTTTGTCTGCGCATATCTTTATTGAAACGTTAGTCCATTGAAATGTTACAATTTTTAGGCCTTACCTTGCGTTTCTCAGAGGACGCAATTTTATTGTTGGGATGTGTAGGGAGAGTCACTAGAAGCTTAACTCCAAGTTTGTGGGGTTGCAACCCTTGTCCCGCGGCCGCCATATTAGAAAAGGGGTGCAAACTCCTTTTTTGCTATATCTCAGAAACTATCAATCTCCCAGGAAATTTGTAAAGACATAATTTGTGGCAAATCAAATTGTCTACAATTTTCTTTATATAACTTTTTACCATAAAATGAAAATTAAAAAAGTTATTAACAAAAATAAGAGAAAATTTCTCAACAAATTCTCTTTTTTGCTGTATAACTTTTTATTTTATTATTTTACAATAAAATGACCTCATACCAATCTTGTAGATGGTCTTTTAACAAACATTTTTAGCTATAATTTTTTAATTTTATGCATTTATGGCGGTTTTCGAGCGCTTCAAAGTAGACCGGATTTTTACTACTCGTAACAATCGCGTGAAAACGAAACGTTAGCCTCACTTTTATATAAACTTTTTTAGACAATGCGTTTGACATTTATTGAAACATTCCTATGTTATTACTTTCTTATTATTGACCCTTTTCCCCACCACCTATGAGGTAGAGTCTGGAGGCGCATTTTTCGTACGTGGTATCCCCAGTAGGCCTATTCCACGGAAAACTTCTAGGCGAGAAAATGTTGGGCATAATTATATATGTTAATAGTTATTTTCAGCTATTCTTTTCTAATTTTTTTGGATGGTCCAGGCTGCGGTTCAGGATCAAATTCAGTATCAAAAATGAAGTTTCGGGGAATGACGGATGTTGAAATTGGAGTCATCGTTGGTAATTCATCTTCGAATTCATGTTCTTCCATTAATTTAGACATTTCCATCACTTTGCTGCAGGTTTCTCCAGAACAATTAAGGCACACTACAGAGCATTTCAGACCTGCTTTTCTGCAACCGCACATGCTTCCACAATTTCCTTTGCATCTGCAGAAAATCAATTTCATTAGATCGGGGGGTGCTGGAGGCTTGGAAGTTTGGATTGGCATCAAAATGTTTCCATGCTTTTGCAGCCCCAATCTTCAGGATCACAGTGTTTTCCGAGCCACGACTGGACCTGGTGATACACTCGGAGACTGTGGAAACGGGCTGCATCTTGTGTTGGAGGAAGCGATGATAGACTGAATGTATTTGTGGTCACTGTCTTGGCGAATCGTTTATATCTCATTACATCTCAGTTGTCCAGAGTATCCTCTTTATTTCCACCGTATAAAGCTACGAAAAAACGTTCGCCAATGACAGTGAGTAAAGATGGATCGACTTTGTCACTGAGAAATAGCGCTGTACCGCTAGCTAACTCAAGATGTTTCTCCATTATTTTTATGAATTTTAGTTTGCCTATGTTATAGGCTGCTGATGTTGTGTCACATCCTGAGAAAGCATGGAGAAACAGCAAATTCTCAGCAATGACATCTCCATATATAAAACCTGAAGGGCTATATAACTTCAGAAACAGTTTGTAAAATTGTTCATTGTCCACATCGTTTTTGGATTTTGCTCTAGCAAGCAAAGCTTTTACTCCTTTAGCTTTCACAGTTCTTACTTTAATGTCCCCAAAATTTTTTTTACAAATGAAACAATCACTCATGATGCACACTTAAAGAAAGTCAAAATGCTTATCACTGAATTAAAAATTCTGCCCACAAAACTCTTAATTGTACCTATGAAATTGAAAATACTATTCACAATATTGAACACGTCTATACGTGTCGAAACATGTAGCACAACTGATAGAATAAATAGAGGACGACGAAACAGCTGAAGTTTTCTGGTAAGAAAAGGATCAATAATAAATAAGTATTAACATAGGATTGTTGCAAGAAATGTCAAAAGCATTATATTAAAAAAAAAATTATCTAAAGGTAAGGCTGACGTTTCGTTTTTACGGGATTCTTACGAGTAGTAAAAATCCGGTCTAATTTGGAGCGCTCGAAAACCGCCATAAATGCATAAAATTATAGCTAAAAATGTTTGTTAAAAGACCATCTACAAGATTGGTATGAGGTCATTTTATTGTAAAATAATAAAATAAAAAGTTATACAGCAAAAAAGAGAATTTGTTGAGAAATTTTCTCTTATTTTTGTTAATAACTTTTTTAATTTTCATTTTATGGTAAAAAGTTATATAAAGAAAATTGTAGACAATTTGATTTGCCACAAATTATGTCTTTACAAATTTCCTGGGAGATTGATAGTTTCTGAGATATAGCAAAAAGGAGTTTGCACCCCTTTTCTAATATGGCGGCCGCGGGACAAGGGTTGCAACCCCACAAACTTGGAGTTAAGCTTCTAGTGACCCTCCCTACACATCCCAACAATAAAATTGCGTCCTCTGAGAAACGCAAGGTATAATGTAACTTTTGAATGGACTACGTGTGTAATTAAATAAACTAAATAAGTGTCAGTGTTATCTAATATTATGTTAGTTCATATGTAAATAATACAACTACTTATTTATTGAAATATTAAATGATAGAGAATCTTAATATTGCATTTATTTTTAACATAATCAACAATTTTCTGGATCAGGTTTGTTACGGAATTAACAAGTTACTTATGTAACTTATATTTTCCATTTAATGGAGAAATTTTACGCCAATAAACCTGATTTTTATTATTAAAGTGTTACGCCCAGAATTTCAGTGCATGATTAACAATTCGTTTGCGCTAACGCCTGTTTAAGGCTGTGCAGTATGTAAAAAACATGGCTGTGCGCAGCCCTAAACAAGCGTTAGCGCAAACGAATGGTTAATCATGCACTGAAATTCTGGGCGTTATTCATATAAAAAATTTTACTCTGTATTTTATTAAAAAAGAGCAGATTCAGATCGCGATCTTAAGAGATAATTAGCGTATGTTTTTTAAACGATAGAATGTGTATTATAACACATGATGACCTCACCTTATTCTCACAGTAACTGGGCGAATAGTACCAAAAAACACAAAATTTTTGTGAGCCCCAATAAGTATGTACGGCTGCTGCGGTAGCGACGTGGGTTTGAAGTGGTTCGCATTCCCGCGCTAATCATTCGAATTTTCAGGCTCCTGTTCTTTTCGCAAGGTTGAGCACCTGGCATTAGTAAAACTGCTCGAAAAAGTTTCCCTAGAAATTGCCGTGGTTCAGAACCCACGTAAAACTGTAGGTCCCTTAAATCTTTGAAACACTACAACATTCACAACAAAGATTCAAGCGGAAAAATTGCCTATACTTGACTACAAGTACAAAAAAGCAAGAAGACATATGTAAGAATGTATATCTTAAATTTTAGAAAAAATTAATGATGGGTAACATTTTGAGATTGTTATAGTTCAATGAAGCGCATCGGTTTTGGTTGAATAATTTTGGGGGTATAAATACCCCCAATTTGGGGATGGTGGATCAGTTTCAATTATGTATTCGTTGTTCGACTTTGTGATTCCTGCTATTGGTGTTCTTCCAGTGGAGATGGTGGCTATGATGCTTAGGTAAGTCTTTTTTAACTTATTTATATTTTGTTTTTTATTGTGTTTATATATTTTCGATTTCACTAATAATGTTTTATTTTAGGTATCTGGATCCTAAGTCATTGCTGAATGCAAGTCTGACAAATAGACACTTTATGAAGGTCTGCAAAGGAGATCCTGTGTTAAGAAAAACGATTAGAGAAGAGATTGTAAATCAGAGGATGCTTCTAAGACAATTTGCTTTGAATCCAAAATTTGGTGTTACTGTTCATAGAGACGGGCCGACTTCTATCTTCGAAGCACAGAATTATACAAAGAAAATAATCCAAAATACAATTTTACCACTTCAAATCAACTACAACATCGAAGTTACAACTTTTAAGATGACTAATGAAGTAGTCAAAACTACAGAAGTACGAAAGCGACAGAAAAGAAAACAAAATGCCAAAATTGTGCCGACCAACAAAAGAATGCGATTATAAATTTTTAATTAAAAATTTGTTTTGTAAATAGTTAGATTTAAGTTTTCAAAATAATGTATATATTTAGTATTACAATAAATTTAATTTTAATGACGACTATTTGTTAACAAATTAAATATCAATATAAAATGTTTATTTTACTAGCAAAATAAAAATGAAAATTGGGAAAAGTCTAACATTTTTACAAATAGATAAATAAGTTGTGCATAAAATAAAAATTCTAAATAAAAAAAATTTATCATTACATTGCTTATTTTATTTCTTCAAAACTATGAAACTATTTTGTATTTGTTTGTAATTATAAAATACTGTATTAAAATGATATATGACAATGCCACACATTATACATAAATAGGAAACAACTACAAAAAAAGAAAGATCTAGGTTTACCCTACATTATGCTCTATCGTACCCGCCCAATTTAGTAAAGTAATTCGAGATTATTATTTCAATTTATAACATTTGTATTTATTTATCTATTTTTATTCTAATACTGTAACTATTTAGCTTATGTAGCTGTGTTTCATGCCTTTTTTTCTATGGTTTTTTGAGCAGAGATAAGAATGTTGGGATGATGTAATTTTGTACACGTTGTAATAAATTTTTAAAATTAATTTACAAAAATCTGATAAACATTTTCTAACATTTCAATAGTTTTAATATTAAAAATGGCATTAAGAAAATATTTTATAAAGCGGAACTTGGATAACTCGTGTTTCAAGAAAAATTCTAAAAATTTTGAGTTAATATTAATATATACTCAATACTTTTTTTTGAAGTATTAAATGGAGACTGCTAGGAGAGGCCTATATCCAAAGCTGGATGAATGAGGGCTAAAGAGGAAGAGATTAAATTTTCCAAGTATAAAACTAGCAGTTACGTTTATAATTGAATTAACTTTACATACACAGAATCAACTTTTTTTAATGTAAAAATTTTTTCTTTTACGTAAATATTAAAAATTGTGTGTGTTTTCCGTAATTTTAGTAACGTTCCGAGAAATGATCAGTTGTTCACTGAATGGGGATAGTTATATGGGTACCATAAGGGTACATTAACACCATAAAGGATTAGTTTTATAAACTATACTTAGTTAAATATTTATTTATTTGCCATAAAGTTTGTCCTTAACATAAAAATATCCTTTCTTAGTCTCAATAATTCCTATGGCCCAGTCTTTTAATTAAAATTCACAGATAAATCATTATTATAGCTATATGTTTAGTTACAAAGATTACCTCCTGGTAGTCTTTGTAACTGAACCAATTATAAAAATTATTTCAATAATAAAAAGTTTCACTATCCTTGAGTAATATAGACGATATTTTATTTTAATACAAGTAAGTTTTTATTTTAGAAATGCAATTCTTGTGTGAAGCCAGGCTACCCAGTCTTAAATATAAAAAAAATAAGAAAACTCCCACTGTGCTCAGCTCTATAAGCCAAACTGATACAGCATTAGGAGATTAAAAAAAATGAATAAATGTATACAAACCTAGTAAAATCAAACTATAATCTCAAATTATTTTACTAAATTAAGCTTGTACGCTCGAAAATATTTATGTTCTACTTTTGTAGTAAACTTAATTTTTTTCTTTTTTGTAGTAGCTAGTAATTTCTTATATATTTTAGTTTTTTGTATTACTTTTCTATTTGTAGTGTGCGGCATTGTCAGATATCAATTCAGGATTTTTTTTAGATACAAACATATACAAAACTGCCTAATAGTTTTGAAAAAAATACAATATGAATGCAACGGTCTATTTTTTTATTTAAAATATTTATTTTATACACAAATTATTTATTTATTTGTAAAAACTTTAGACTTTTCCAGTTTGTAAAACAGTAATTTTATTTTCATATTTAATTTGCTAACGAACAATTGTCATTAAAATTAAATTTATTGTAATACTAAATATATACATTATTCTTAAAACTTAAATCTAACTATTTACAAAACTAACTTTTATTTATAAATTTATAATCGTATTCTTTTGTTGGTCGGCACAATTTTGGCATTTTGTTTTTTTTTCTGTCGCTTTCGTACTTGTGTAGTTTTGACTGCTTCATTAGTCATCTTAAAAGTTGTAACTTCGATGTTGTAGTTGATTTGAAGTGGCAGAACTGTGTTTTGGATTATTTTCTTTGTATAATTCTGTGCTCCGAAGATAGAAGTCGGCCCGTCTCTATGAACAGTAACACCAAATTTTGGATTTAAGGCGGATTGTCTTAGAAGCATCCTCTGATGTACAATCTCTTCTCTAATCGTCTTTCTTAACACAGGATCTCCTTTGCAGATCTTCATAAAGTGTCTATTTGTCATACTTGCATTCAGCAATGACTTAGGATCTAGATACCTAAAATAAAACATGATTAGTGCAATCCAAAATATATAAACAGAATAAAAAAAACACAATATAAATAATTTAAAAAAGACTTACCTAAGCATCATAGCCACCATCTCCACTGGAAGAACACCAATAGCAGGAATCACAAAGTCGAACAACGAAAACATATTTGAAACTGATCCACCATCCCCAAATTGGGGGTATTTATACCCCCAAAATTATTCAACCGCAACCGGTACGCTTCATTGAACTGCAACAATCTCAAAAAGTCACCCTTCACTAATTTTTCTCAAAATTGAAAATTCGTCTGGAAAACAGATTTAAATTCATTGTCACTTATTTTATTCTCTCCAAGTTGTACATATATCATAGACATGAACTTTTGAACGAAATGTTATATATAAAATATATGGTATTAACCATGCAATCTTGAACTAAAAGACAAAAGAAAATGAAAAATAGAAAATATCTTAATAGTAGATAATAAGTAATTTATGTTTAAATTTTTTTATTTGTAGACAAGCTTTTAGGACATGTTTGTTAAAATAGTGCTTGTTTCATTCAACAATTTATTTCCATTTGACTTTGTTCCTTTGCTGCTTTGCTTTAATTATTCTTCGAGTTCTCAATCTAATAGTGTTCTGAAAATTATGATACTAACTCAGTATTTACAATTTTAAAACAAAGGGGTATAAACTGCTCTTACAGTAGAACATTTATTTTTTGATCTTTATTTCAAATTCGTTTATTAGTGAAAGAGAAAGCCGGTTTAAGTTCTAAAAGAAAGTTTTCAATAACTAACAATAATTAAAAAAAAATTTTTTTGAATTAATACGGCCCCTATTGGTATAAATATAAATTATGTTCTACTTTTGGTTTAACCGAAAACAATGTTAACTCCCTTATCTTAAACAGAAATGTATTATACGTTTTCCAAAGTTAGATACAGCTTGACAAAAGCTTGCCAAAAATGTATAAATTATCAATTATTTGACGAAATATTAAAAAAAAATAAAGGTTTTTGTAATTTATACCTTCTATCGCTTTCCATAAATATTAATTTTTGCTATTTTTGGTTTAACCGTAAATGGTATCAACTTTTGTATCTTAAGTGGAAGGGAACATTTTTTTTTACGTGTAGTATATTTGTACTTAACAAGATCTATCCAACTCTGAAAAAAATGAATATTTAAGATAAGAATGTTTACACGATTTCCGATTAAACAGAAACTAGAATAAAAATTATATTTATGCCCAACGATAAAACATAAATTAAAGAATTTTTGATTAGTTTAAGAATTATAGACTCCTGGCAGTTGCGAATCACTCTTAATTCTAAAAAAAAAATTTTTTTAATTTGTTTATGAACCATATTGTATTATTATACAACTCAGGAAAGCGTTTAACAGTTCTATCCAATTTTGAAAAAATCTAATACACTTCTATTTAATATCAGACATTTCGTACAATTTCTAGTTAAACCAAAAGTGGAACATAATTTATATTTATACTGATTGAAGATCGTATAAATTAAAGACACTTTTATACTTACATTTTTTTTTAATTTTTATTAGTTTAGGAGTTATGATCTCGTATTTATATACATGTAAATAGCTGAATTCTTAGATTCATTAAAACTCATGACAAAATATAAAAGCAAAGATAAAAAATATATTAGCTAACTAGATTACTTGAACACGGTTGCGAAGAACTACTATTGTTCAAAATATGACAGTATCTACAACTAAATTGTAATCGAAGTGAAGACAACAATTGAAACATTTTTAATTTTTTAGTTATTCATTTTATTTGTCATTGCCATAACGCAATTACCTATCCGCTTATTATCAAAGAAGCCTTTGACCTTTAACTTCTCAACAGCACGCAGCAGAAGAGGGGATAACAACATTCTGATTAAGTAGCAAAAGAAGTGCTTGTTTAGTTTTCGTGTTGAAAGCGACAGTGAACTTTGTACGAAAATAAAATTAATTGAAGTTACCGTATTCGTAACCACTGCAGTTTTCTTGGAATTATATTGCACAAGGTAAAACAAAATCTCGTATTAATTAACTAAATTAATTTAAAATTTTTTGTATAGTCAACAAGCAATTATCGATTTAAGATATATATATTATGTACATTGTACATACACAAATCATCCTATTGAAAATATCATCTTTACAGAATAATATTATCTTTGTTTGTTTATGTAACCCAATATTATTTTTGTCTGTATTTATTTTATGTATTTTGTACAATTCACTATTTTAATAAGGAAAATTACGTCTATTATTATTATTAGTTAAATGATAAACAACAATATACCGGTTGTTATCTAGTTTTCTATCATAAAACTAGCCATCCTAGACATATACAAAATTGGATTAGTAATTGTGCAACTTTAATGCTACTCGTATGATGAGGTAAAAAAATATATTCATAAAAGTGTCAATAAAATAGCATATTCTATGTTTATTAAAAATTGTTTAGTGTAGACATTTTATATTTTTTTTATTATTAGTTGCTTAACAATTCTACATCAATTTACTTATGAAGCACTTAATTTGTAAATAATAAATGATACAGTAGAAATCGCATATAACGACATCGGTTAGTAGGGTGGGTGTACCAGTCCTAAACCAGGTACCAATAGTTGACCAGTCGCATGTTCAATTGAATAAATTAAGAAATGGCGGGCATTTTTGAAAAATTCAACTGTTTTGTTACATTGCCTAGACTGTTAACAACCTTCCAAACATATTTTTTACGAGAGTGGACTAATAATATCGCTACTTTGCACTTTTTGTCAGACCAGTGTCTCGTTCACGTGCGCTCTAGCCGCCAATACAGTTAGAAGTGCACGTTGACATGCTAAGTTAAATCTTTTTAAAATCACCTATTAATTCCTAATTATTGTCATAAACTTGTATTATTTTAAAATTTTAGTGTTTATTTAAGAGCTATGAGCTGCTATTTTTAATAATTAATGACATTATCAAGTATTTTTAAACGTGGTTAATTACTGGAACACATTTTGTACTGAGTTTCTATTGTTGACCAACTGGTTAACTATTGGTACACAGTAGTAAAAAAAGTGTTTCTATGGTTGACCAGATTAGAGTTTTTGCTTTGTTTCTCGTAGTTCTATATTGAAGACGCCCCCCAAAAAGATTTTTTAAATATTTTTAATGTTTAATGGTCAAAAATGTTTGACGCATGTAGAATTTTTGAGTTTTGATGGTTAAAATCCTTTTTGTGTTGTTAAGTTGCTTGATAAAGTTTCAAGAAAGAAACGAAACGTTGCAAATTTAACAATTGTTGTTTTATTGAGTGTCCAATTCCAGTGAACATTAAACATTATTAAAATATATTGGACGTGAACATTATGATTACATTTTTTAATTATACAGAGGAAAATTTGTTGAAGTACCTCGACGAAATTAGTAAAGTCGCTAAAATAAGGCCAACATTTAAAAATTGGTTGTAAGTCAAGAAAAACTTTCAGTCAATACATGAAAGTCAATTTGTGTAACAAAATAGTGTTTTACTTTCAATTAGCTACCTTTTCTTCATTAGTTTTTTAGTGGTCAACTATAGGTGCAAAAGTGGTTATTTATTGGAGCGCAGTGGTCAACCTTAGGTGCATTCCGTTTTAGTATTGTTCACGAAATCTATAAAACACTGAAATATTTGGATTCAAATAATTCATCAATATTGCAATCTTAGTAAACAATAAACAATTTTATATATACATTTCTACGTTAAAACTACATAATACCAGTTCAGAGCATTTTAAAATCAAAATTTGTCCTTAACTGGTTTGGGACTGGTACACTCACCCTACGACCAAATGTAAGTCATTCGACTAGTTTTCTGCCTTTTTCTACATTAAAAATATTGTGTAGTACGACGACCTCAAATCGTTTATAGCGACACAACCGGATTGTAAGTCGTAATTTGCGGTGAAAAATTGATTTTAAATATTGGATGTTACGACTTGTGGTATTTTTGTTTTTTTTTAGTATTTTGATTTTTGATAGCTTATTGTCAACATCGCTGAGCACGGCTGAACGAAGGCGATAAGAAAGACATGAGTGGAGAAGGGGGCCTAAAGGATGAAAGTTCAAAATAAACTACATAAAAATTTAATTTTTTTTAGAAGAGGAGAGTCAAAAATTACAAGGGCTGATGATTTTTCTATCGGCTCTAGCATTTGGTATCAACAAATACTTTTTAAAAAATTACTTTTTTTACAGGTACATACTTTTGATTTGCAAAGTAATCGAACCCGAAAAAGAAATGATTCTGAGAAATATAATTGTGATATTAGCAATTACGAGTACAATAACAGCAGCTCCATATTACGAACATCAAAATGCTCCAAAATGTGGATATGAGGTAATAATCTCTTTCTTTACTTACTACAAAACGCACCAAATTCGGTGACGCCGCTACCATGGCATAGTTGGAGCAGACCGTTCCAGTCGCAAGAATTTTGGATGACCAAAATTCGACACAGTCAACTTTTCGTTTTTAATTAAATGATCAGACTGAAATAAGGTTTTTAAAAGTGTATACAGGGTGTTTTTTATAATTTGTTAGAGTCGAAAAAGGTAGGATGGGGACAATTAATGTAAGGCATTTTCGAAAAAAAACTCATCTAACGCATATCTATGAAAAAGTTGCAAAAATTCAATTTTTTTTCAAACTTTTGGTAAATGATAGAAAAATACTAACAAGTTCAATTATTAAAAATGTTTCCAAGATTATTTTTGCAAGTTATAAGAATGTTTACACGATTTCCGATTAAACAGAAACTAGAATAAAAATTATATTTATGCCCAACGATAAAACATAAATTAAAGAATTTTTGATTAGTTTAAGAATTATAGACTCCTGGCAGTTGCGAATCACTCTTAATTCTAAAAAAAAAATTTTTTTAATTTGTTTATGAACCATATTGTATTATTATACAACTCAGGAAAGCGTTTAACAGTTCTATCCAATTTTGAAAAAATCTAATACACTTCTATTTAATATCAGACATTTCGTACAATTTCTAGTTAAACCAAAAGTGGAACATAATTTATATTTATACTGATTGAAGATCGTATAAATTAAAGACACTTTTATACTTACATTTTTTTTTAATTTTTATTAGTTTAGGAGTTATGATCTCGTATTTATATACATGTAAATAGCTGAATTCTTAGATTCATTAAAACTCATGACAAAATATAAAAGCAAAGATAAAAAAAATATATTAGCTAACTAGATTACTTGAACACGGTTGCGAAGAACTACTATTGTTCAAAATATGACAGTATCTACAACTAAATTGTAATCGAAGTGAAGACAACAATTGAAACATTTTTAATTTTTTAGTTATTCATTTTATTTGTCATTGCCATAACGCAATTACCTATCCGCTTATTATCAAAGAAGCCTTTGACCTTTAACTTCTCAACAGCACGCAGCAGAAGAGGGGATAACAACATTCTGATTAAGTAGCAAAAGAAGTGCTTGTTTAGTTTTCGTGTTGAAAGCGACAGTGAACTTTGTACGAAAATAAAATTAATTGAAGTTACCGTATTCGTAACCACTGCAGTTTTCTTGGAATTATATTGCACAAGGTAAAACAAAATCTCGTATTAATTAACTAAATTAATTTAAAATTTTTTGTATAGTCAACAAGCAATTATCGATTTAAGATATATATATTATGTACATTGTACATACACAAATCATCCTATTGAAAATATCATCTTTACAGAATAATATTATCTTTGTTTGTTTATGTAACCCAATATTATTTTTGTCTGTATTTATTTTATGTATTTTGTACAATTCACTATTTTAATAAGGAAAATTACGTCTATTATTATTATTAGTTAAATGATAAACAACAATATACCGGTTGTTATCTAGTTTTCTATCATAAAACTAGCCATCCTAGACATATACAAAATTGGATTAGTAATTGTGCAACTTTAATGCTACTCGTATGATGAGGTAAAAAAATATATTCATAAAAGTGTCAATAAAATAGCATATTCTATGTTTATTAAAAATTGTTTAGTGTAGACATTTTATATTTTTTTTTATTATTAGTTGCTTAACAATTCTACATCAATTTACTTATGAAGCACTTAATTTGTAAATAATAAATGATACAGTAGAAATCGCATATAACGACATCGGTTAGTAGGGTGGGTGTACCAGTCCTAAACCAGGTACCAATAGTTGACCAGTCGCATGTTCAATTGAATAAATTAAGAAATGGCGGGCATTTTTGAAAAATTCAACTGTTTTGTTACATTGCCTAGACTGTTAACAACCTTCCAAACATATTTTTTACGAGAGTGGACTAATAATATCGCTACTTTGCACTTTTGTCAGACCAGTGTCTCGTTCACGTGCGCTCTAGCCGCCAATACAGTTAGAAGTGCACGTTGACATGCTAAGTTAAATCTTTTTAAAATCACCTATTAATTCCTAATTATTGTCATAAACTTGTATTATTTTAAAATTTTAGTGTTTATTTAAGAGCTATGAGCTGCTATTTTTAATAATTAATGACATTATCAAGTATTTTTAAACGTGGTTAATTACTGGAACACATTTTGTACTGAGTTTCTATTGTTGACCAACTGGTTAACTATTGGTACACAGTAGTAAAAAAAGTGTTTCTATGGTTGACCAGATTAGAGTTTTTGCTTTGTTTCTCGTAGTTCTATATTGAAGACGCCCCCAAAAGATTTTTAAATTTTTTTAATGTTTAATGGTCAAAATGTTTGACGCATGTAGAATTTTGAGTTTTGATGGTTAAAATCCTTTTGTGTTGTTAAGTTGCTTGATAAAGTTTCAAGAAAGAAACGAAACGTTGCAAATTTAACAATTGTTGTTTTATTGAGTGTCCAATTCCAGTGAACATTAAACATTATTAAAATATATTGGACGTGAACATTATGATTACATTTTTTAATTATACAGAGGAAAATTTGTTGAAGTACCTCGACGAAATTAGTAAAGTCGCTAAAATAAGGCCAACATTTAAAAATTGGTTGTAAGTCAAGAAAAACTTTCAGTCAATACATGAAAGTCAATTTGTGTAACAAAATAGTGTTTTACTTTCAATTAGCTACCTTTTCTTCATTAGTTTTTTAGTGGTCAACTATAGGTGCAAAAGTGGTTATTTATTGGAGCGCAGTGGTCAACCTTAGGTGCATTCCCGTTTTTAGTATTGTTCACGAAATCTATAAAACACTGAAATATTTGGATTCAAATAATTCATCAATATTGCAATCTTAGTAAACAATAAACAATTTTATATATACATTTCTACGTTAAAACTACATAATACCAGTTCAGAGCATTTTAAAATCAAAATTTGTCCTTAACTGGTTTGGGACTGGTACACTCACCCTACGACCAAATGTAAGTCATTCGACTAGTTTTCTGCCTTTTTCTACATTAAAAATATTGTGTAGTACGACGACCTCAAATCGTTTATAGCGACACAACCGGATTGTAAGTCGTAATTTGCGGTGAAAAATTGATTTTAAATATTGGATGTTACGACTTGTGGTATTTTTGTTTTTTTTTAGTATTTTGATTTTTGATAGCTTATTGTCAACATCGCTGAGCACGGCTGAACGAAGGCGATAAGAAAGACATGAGTGGAGAAGGGGGCCTAAAGGATGAAAGTTCAAAATAAACTACATAAAAATTTAATTTTTTTTAGAAGAGGAGAGTCAAAAATTACAAGGGCTGATGATTTTTCTATCGGCTCTAGCATTTGGTATCAACAAATACTATTTAAAAATTACTTTTTTTACAGGTACATACTTTTGATTTGCAAAGTAATCGAACCCGAAAAAGAAATGATTCTGAGAAATATAATTGTGATATTAGCAATTACGAGTACAATAACAGCAGCTCCATATTACGAACATCAAAATGCTCCAAAATGTGGATATGAGGTAATAATCTCTTTCTTTACTTACTACAAAACGCACCAAATTCGGTGACGCCGCTACCATGGCATAGTTGGAGCAGACCGTTCCAGTCGCAAGAATTTTGGATGACCAAAATTCGACACAGTCAACTTTTCGTTTTTAATTAAATGATCAGACTGAAATAAGGTTTTTAAAAGTGTATACAGGGTGTTTTTTATAATTTGTTAGAGTCGAAAAAGGTAGGATGGGGACAATTAATGTAAGGCATTTTCGAAAAAAAACTCATCTAACGCATATCTATGAAAAAGTTGCAAAAATTCAATTTTTTTCAAACTTTTGGTAAATGATAGAAAAATACTAACAAGTTCAATTATTAAAAATGTTTCCAAGATTATTTTTGCAAGTTATTAAGTATTTATTGTCTTGTTTATGTTTTTTAATTTAGAAATTTAACGTTATTGTAGGTCAAAAAACCTGTGGTTTACAAGAAATAGACTCAATTTTAATTTTTCTGTAACTTGTTTAAACTAATAAATTTAGAAACATTACAAAACAAAAACTCTTCTAAAAGATCAGCCTCGCTACCATAATTTGGCTCTAACACTTTATTGTAAACACCTTGTATTGTTACTGCTTTCGTTTTTTTGACTGTTAATAAATCAGGAGGTGCACCAATTTTATTTGCTCGTGGGCGCTGGATATGTAACTATGTCTCTGAAAAGAATGTAATCTACTAAAAATTGAATACTTTTTTGCTAGTCTTGTAACGTCATAAAGGAAGGAATGATCAACGTGCATCTTGTTCCTCATTCTCATGATGATGTTGGCTGGCTTAAAACTGTTGATCAGTATTATTTTGGAAGTGAGTATTAACATTTTTGTTAAATTTAATTTATCATTTATGTAATATTGTTACGGTAGGTAAATCATTTATACAAAAGGCAGGCGTACAGTATATTATAGATTCAGTACTAGATGAACTACGGAAAGATTCCAGTAGAAGGTAATTTGCGTAATTAAAATTAATCACGATGATACTGATATGAATATGTTATATTTAGGTTCATTTATGTGGAAACTGCCTACTTGTGGAAATGGTGGAAACGGCAGCACGATGTTGTAAAACATCAGTTCTTAAGATTTATTAGAAATGGACAGTTAGAAATTATTGGAGGCGCTTGGAGTATGAACGATGAAGCTGTAACACATTATCAATCGATTATTGATCAGTTTACTTGGGGATTAAGGTATTATACATCACTAAAAAATTTTTTTTCTTTAAATTTAAAGATGAATAAAGTGTTTCATTTAAAATTAATTGGTCTTTATTGTTAAATAAAGAAATTAGGTATTTATGAATATATAAAAATATCGAAAACTAATAATAAGCATAAACTCAAGAATAATTTTTAACTGGGACAATTGGTATGCAAGTATATAGTTTTTTATCTACAAAAAAGTAAATTATGAGTTTTAAATGAGACACTGTAGATAACTCATCAAACATAAATAAATGGACAAATTAATAAACACAATTATACCACAAAACAAGTAACGTTTATTTAATTAAAAACGTCTTCGTACATTTAAATCTAAATTTTTTAGAAATTCATTAGTTTAAAATTACAATAGGCTTTTTTCAATTTTTCGCAAGTTTATCGAAACCTTCTTCAGCATACTATACCGTTAAAAATTATGACGAGACTTTAAAGTTACTCTATCGATTTGTAACCGGTGTTCTACTGAATAGTGGTTAATCGCAAACAAATAATTGATTAGCCCGAAACTGGTAAAATAATATTTGTTATGTGCATTAAAGTAATGCGACAGAAATGGTTAGAAATAAGCTTTTTTTTTAAATCTTATTTAGCCGCATAATTCATGAAGTTGAAAAATGCTGATCTTATAATTAATGCTATTTATTTTCTTTAAATTAAGTACCTACAGGCTATTTATTATAAAAAAAGATAATGTAGAACAAATAGTTGAAAGGTTGTAAGAAATATGAACATTGAAGGCGTTTAAAGTTTAGAATAAATTGTCTATCATTTACCTGTAAGTCCCAAATTGATATCTTTTAGCTAAAACGTTTATTTTATAGCCCAAAGTATAAGAATTGTTAAAATTTTAAACATTCAAGCATTATAAAAAATAGACTAGACGAATTAATAGTAAGTTAATTCTCTTTTAGGGTATGTGCACTTGTTCCATGAGAAACATTTAGTCATTTACATTCAATTTTAAAATCTGTAAAATACATATGTTTTCAATGCCTTATTATCTTTAACATGAAAAGATATTTTAGCTCAAAAATACTGTCGTGAACGTATGAACATCCTTAATAGAGAAATTTTTACAGCTAAAACCTTAAAAATAACAGGTTTCTAATGCCTTATTTTGTGCATACGGAAACTAACGCAAGCAAAAATTAAATGACAAAAGATATTCTTTTTTGAAACCTCAAAGGAGATTCCCAAAAAGTTTGAGCAAAATTTGAGATTAGATGGCTTTTGTCGATTTGAAGATTTCATATGAAACGACTCATATACAAGGTGGTTGCAATATTATCATTATTGTCTTTTTTAAGTATTAAACCTATGGGTTTGTTCCGATTTCATATGCGTATTTTTAAAATTCTAAATTTGATCGTGAAACTAAATGAAATTATAAAATTATGAAATGCAGAAATTTTTAAATTTAGATTGTTAGCTACCTTTGTACAAAGTTTATCTTTGTTACATTGCAACAAAGTATGAAAAAAGTTCTGAAACACATTAATTTTGTACAAAAAATTTATTATTTGTTTAAAACCTTTAACAAAAAACATATATTTTTTAAACCGATTGAAGCTGATCAACTCTCTTTTAAAATAATTGTAGCGATATTGAAATCACTCTCCATACTAATTAAAAAGCGGGAATAACAATTATGTTTGATATTTGACTTACATACATTTTTGAATTTCAATTTTTATATTTATTTGTAAAAATTTTAGCCTTTTTTTACTGACATGAACTCATTCATTATTTTCTAATTATGCCGAAATTTTTTTTAATGTATATTATTAAACTCTCAGGCATTTTTTATTAAAGAAATAATTTGAAAAATTTTAGACGTCTTAATTCTACCTTTGGAAAGTGCGGTCGTCCAAAAGTTGGTTGGCAAATTGACCCATTTGGCCATAGCAGGGAAATGGCCTCGATATTTAGTCAGTTAGGATACGATGGTCTTCTTTTGGGCAGAATTGATTATCAAGATAAGAATTTTAGATTTACTACAAAAACACCAGAAATGATTTGGCAAGGAAGTCAAAATTTAGGTAAGCATTGTCTCAAATATTTTTAATTAAAAATAATGCAAATCTATTTTTTTAGGAAATGCATCTCAACTATTTACTAGTGTCATGTACAACACTTATTCTCCCCCACCAGGGTTCTGTTTTGATATTTTATGCAACGACGAACCAATTATTGACGATAAAAAAAGCCCCGAATACAATGTTGACAAAAGAGTACGTATTTATTAGAGTGCATGTTTGCTTATTTCGGCAGCACGATGTTGTAAAACATCAGTTCTTAAGATTTATTAGAAATGGACAGTTAGAAATTATTGGAGGCGCTTGAGTATGAACGATGAAGCTGTAACATCATGTGACATTGGATTAGACCTTATCTTTCACGTGCCCAAAGAAAAAATCTAAAGTTGTTAAATCACAAGATCTCGGTCTAATTGTGATCACCTCTTGAGAAATTAACAGTGCCAGAAACTTTTCTTGCAAAATTACCATGGTTTTGTTGCTTATAGCACGTTAGCACCGTCTTGTTGAAAATAAACGTCGTCGAATAATATGCTAAACTCGGCCAGAAAAATCATTAATCATAGCTCGGTAGCGCAATCCATTCACCGTAACAGTTGCACCAGCCTCATTTGATTATAAGTCAACACGCAGCAAAACCGCAAACATAACAGTGACACGTTGAGGATAAGAGGCTTTTCAACAATCATTCTTGATTTTAGCCACAAAACAATTCTGTTTATTTAAATTATAAAATGGTCTTCATACATTTAAGATAATTTTCGATTAAAATGGATCATTTCGATGATTTAAGAATCCAATCAGCGAAGATACGACGTTGCTGGTGATCGACCGGCTTGAGTTCTTGTGTTAACTGAACTTTAAAAGCCTTAAGAGCTAAGTCTTTATGCAAATATACGGTGTAATGTCGTTTGTGGAAGCTAATTAAAGATCGACGAGGAATCGACAAACCTGGGTTTTCTTCAACACTATGGGCTACAGCAGCAATATTCTCAGTTGTTCTTGAGCGACGCACACGGTTTCCATTCTTCACATCACTAATTTGTCCTAGCAGCTCAAATTTTTTTACCAGTTTCACTATTGCCGGCTGAGAAGGTGCTTCGCGACGATCCAAAAGTGCCTTAGTTTTACGAACTGTGACTGCAAAATTTTCACCATTTTTATAATGGATTTTAACAATTTCAATGCGTTGTTAAAGCGTATATCGTTCCATTTTTAGTAATGGCATAGTTTTTACTTGTCAAATGTTAAAAGATGACAGCTTCAAAAGTGACAACTGCCCAAATAGCGGGCTATTCAAAATAAAACCTCTTATCGGAAAACCCTTTAGTTGAAAGGTTGTAAGAAATACGAACATTGAAGGCGTTTAAAGTTTAGGATAAATTGTCTATCATTTACCTGTAAGTCCCAAATTTATATCTTTTAGCTAAAACGTTTATTTTATAGCCCAAAGTATAAGAATTATTAAAATTTTACACATTCGAGCATTATAAAAAATAGACTAGACGAATTAATAGTAAGTTAATTCTCTTTTAGGGTATGTGCACTTGTTCTATGAGAAACATTTAGTCATTTACATTCAATTTTAAATGTGTAAAATACATATGTTTTCAATGCCTTATTATCTTTAACATGAAAAGATATTTTAGCTCAAAAATACTATCGTGAACGTATGAACATCCTTAATAGAGAAATTTTTACAGCTAAAAGCTTAAAAATAACATTTTTCTAATGCCTTATTTTGTGCATACGGAAACTAACGCAAGCAAAAATTAAATGACAAAGATATTCTTTTTGAAACCTCAAAGGAGATTCCCAAAAAGTTTGAGCAAAATTTGAGATTAGATGGCTTTTGTCGATTTGAAGATTTCATATGAAACGACTCATATACAAGGTGGTTGCAATATTATCATTATTGTCTTCTTCAAGTATTAAACCTATGGGTTTGTTCCGATTTCATATGCGTATTTTTAAAATTCTAAATTTGATCGTGAAACTAAATGAAATTATAAAATTCTGAAATGCAGAAATTTTTAAATTTAGATTGTTAGCTACCTTTGAACAAAGTTTATCTTTGTTACATTGCAACAAAGTATGAAAAAAGTTCTGAAACACATTAATTTTGTACAAAAAATTTATTATTTGTTTAAAACCTTTAACAAAAACATATATTTTTAAACCGATTGAAGCTGATCAACTCTCTTTAAAATAATTTGTAGCGATATTGAAATCACTCCCCATACTAATTAAAAAGGGAATAACAATTATGTTTGATATTTGGCGTACATACATTTTTGAATTTCAATTTTTATATTTATTTGTAAAAATTTTAGCCTTTTTTACTGACATGAACTTATTCATTATTTTCTAATTATGCCGAAATTTTTTTTAATGTATATTATTAAACTCTCAGGCATTTTTTTATTAAAGAAATAATTTGAAAAATTTTAGACGTCTTAATTCTACCTTTGGAAAGTGCGGTCGTCCAAAAGTTGGTTGGCAAATTGACCCATTTGGCCATAGCAGGGAAATGGCCTCGATATTTAGTCAGTTAGGATACGATGGTCTTCTTTTGGGCAGAATTGATTATCAAGATAAGAATTTTAGATTTACTACAAAAACACCAGAAATGATTTGGCAAGGAAGTCAAAATTTAGGTAAGCATTGTCTCAAATATTTTTAATTAAAAATAATGCAAATCTATTTTTTTAGGAAATGCATCTCAACTATTTACTAGTGTCATGTACAACACTTATTCTCCCCCACCAGGGTTCTGTTTTGATATTTTATGCAACGACGAACCAATTATTGACGATAAAAAAAGCCCCGAATACAATGTCGACAAAAGAGTACGTATTTATTAGAGTGCATGTCTGCTTATTTTCGTTTTTGAACAATTTTCATTTGCATGCTCTTTCAATACGCAGTGGATAGATTTTCAATATTACGTCGAAAATCTATTGCAAAACTACGCTACAACTAACATTTTGGTAACCATGGGTGGTGACTTCACATTCATGGAAGCCAAGACATGGTACAACAGCTTAGATAAACTTATACGGTGCGTACTTTATGTTTATAGGTGCAAAATTTCCTAAATTATGTCAAAATATGACAAAGGTATATGATACAAATAATGTTATTGTTACTATGGGAGAAGACTTCAATTACCAAGATGCCCATGTCTGGTTTAAAAATATAGATAAATTAATTTTGTAAGTAATTAGATTTACTACAGTTACGTTGTATAACTTGTAAATTGAACTCTTTACATTGTAAACTTTTGAAATTATTTTATGGATAAGTTAAATGATTTTACGTCAGAAGCACTTCTAAAGTAATTAAATCTTTCGGGATTCTAAAATGCTCGAAACAAGTAAGATAGAAAAAAAAGAAATACTGGAAATGAGGAAAAGCATAATATATAAGTGGTATCTACACAGACAGAAGTGGTTTTGAGACTAATAACTACCAGGTTAAAGTAGTAAATAATTAAACTCAAATTAAATGAACAAAAGCAGTTCAAGAGTTTCCAATGTAACACTTTTTATTAATCTGCATAATAGTAATTATTTACTTTATTGATTGTAGCACTTAGAAGTTAATTTTGAGAAAAAATAATAGTTAAACGTTTTTAATTTTAAATTAAAAGTTAATTTTACTAATTCTATTATAATGGTTAAAAATGTAGACATAAAAAACATAGATATTTATTTATTGCAAATACAGCTTTGGTAGTTTAAAAATTTAACAATTTGAAAATATTATTAAATGTTTTATTTCTGCTGTAAAATTTAAAATTTTTAAAACTTACCGGGTGTTCCAAAACAACGGACACATTTCAAATGCAATTTTTTCTGGAAAAGAGTAATGGTGTAGAGAAAAAATTGTGGTAATACATAGACCAGTATTTCCCAACGTAAGGCCCAGGCTTTACAGGGAGGTAATTAAATTGTTCAAGGGGGCAATTCAAAAAATGGACTTTTCTAGAATGTAAATTAAATCACATGGCGACTTTTAGTCTCTTAGTTTTTTTTAATAATTTTTTTGTGATTTCTTCCTAAAGTCCATCTTTTATGCTACTTACAATTAGTAAATAATTAAAAATTTTGAATATTAAAAATTATCCATATGTTACATGGGGGACATAATTAATTTTTAAAAATTTTTAACAATTTTTAAATTTGGAAAACGTCTACATCACATTGACGTTGTAGCTAGCGCCATTTTTGATATTATCATTTCACAATTTTTTTAAATTATTTATAACCTATCTTTACTTTTTCTATAACGCTTATAATTACTATTTGAAAAATTACATTTGAAATGTGTCTGTTGGTTTTGGAACATCCGCTATTTGACGCATGGTATGTAGTTATATTTATATACAGTACAATTTAGTTCAAATACTTGTCAATCGTAAATTGAATTTATTTTATAGATACGCGAATAAACTTCAAAGCAATGGATCAAACTATAATCTGCTTTATTCGACACCATCCTGTTACATTAAAGCAGTTCACGATGAAGCTGAAAAAAAGAAACTTCAATTTCGTGTAAAGTCTGACGATTTCTTTCCATATGCCTCAGATCAACATTCTTACTGGACAGGATATTTTACATCAAAGCCCACAATCAAACGGTTCGAAAGATTAGGCAATAACTTCCTGCAAGTAATATATTGTAAATATTAAAATAACGAAGAGCCTAAAGATTAAATCGTTGATTGCAGGTTTGTAAACAGTTGTACGCAATAACAGATTTAGGTCCAGAAGATTGGACCGATCTCACTTACATGCGAGAAGCAATGGGAGTAATGCAACACCACGATGCCATCACCGGAACAGAAAAAGATCATGTTGCACATGACTACGCAAGAATTTTGAGTGAGGGATTTAGCGAATGTGGATTTGCAACTGCGACAGCTTTAAGGTATAAAATACAATAGTCAATAAAATGAAAGCAACGTAAAATTTCTGCAAAATTTTTAAGGATATTTGAAGCGCTGTAAATTTATAAAAATAATCGCATCAAGATAATAAAAAAAGGTTTTTAAAGATTGAAGATACAAGTTATGAAATTTGTTAATGAATAATTGTGTTGAGTGACGGTAAGTGCGCATTTGAAAGAAATATCAAGAATCAAAAATTTTCCAAATTTCTTTTTAAACGTCACTCTAAACTTAATCGATGTGGAAATCAATTATCTTGTTTATTCAGGCTTAATCAATTTTTTTTTTAATTTTGACGACCATTTTTTTCTCAAATATTGGTGATTAAATAAGAATGACAGTTTTATCTTTGATCATCAATATTTCTTGAACTAATGATTTTACAGAAAAGCGCCGGCCAGTTATCGAAACTTTAATAAAGCTCCAATGATTATTTTTGGAGAAAAAAAATGTTTTTACTCTCATTATTAACTTGAAAAAGTACACAAAATGACTTTTGACTCCTTTAGAAAATGTAAAGCTAGTACAGAAATATTGGTGAAATAACCAATGTTACTAATTTTTTTTCCAACTCAATCTAGCCTCAAGAACCGAGTAAGGTGATCAAAATTTTGGAGGTACATTGAACTGAAAAGATCTTATAAACATAGGTGTTTTTATGAATATTTTCTAATTTTCTAAAGAACCCCAAAACCTCATTGTCTTGTAGTATTTTCAAGTTAATAATAAAGGCAAAATTTTTATTTTCTAAAAACAAATTATTTGCACTTATACGCATCTCTCCCCTTGCAAGGCATTGGGCAACCAGCAAGGGTAAAACTGCCCCAGGAAAATTTCCCCAATAACACCCCTTGTGTTTTTGACATACTATAACATACACAACAAAAGGCACATGCGGGGAAATAGCCTACACCCGGATTCGGGCACGGCACTTTAAGAAGAATAGAGGTTTTATTCAAGTTTTGAAAACCAGCCCGCGATTTTCTGTACAATCATTAGTTCATGAGATATTGATCATCAAAGACAAAACCGTCATTTTTCATTGAACCGCCGATATCTTAGTAAATAATTGCTGTACAAAGATCTTTAAAAGCCAAATTAAATCTGACTAATCAAACTAACTGATCTTTACATTTCTAAGTCAGGAAAATTTTTTCTGGGTTTAGAGACGGGATTAAGAAAGAAATTGGAGAATTTTTGACTCTTGATATTTCTTCTGATTGCTCAGTAACTGCCACTCAAAAACTCTTTATTAAAAATTTCATAATTAAAATTTAAAAAGACATTTTTTACCATCTCGGTACAATCCTTTTTCCTAGAGTTACAGTGCTTCAATTATAATACAAAATTTCTCTAAATTTTGGTGTTCTTTTAATTTTTTGAGTAGTGTAATTAG
Source organism: Sinopyrophorus schimmeli (assembly GCA_036325965.1). Classification (NCBI taxonomy): domain Eukaryota; kingdom Metazoa; phylum Arthropoda; class Insecta; order Coleoptera; family Elateridae; genus Sinopyrophorus; species Sinopyrophorus schimmeli. The sequence continues at coordinate 5,071,409 of JARFIZ010000024.1, read as the reverse complement.
ACATGATTGAAGGAAATATCAAAATTATATTTAAAACGAACCATTTTTAGAAATATATTCTGATTTAGTTTTGGGTTTTGGTGTATCAATTATTTCTTTTTTTGTAAACGCAATTAGCAAGTTAAACTAACCAAGAGTGTTGAGTTTTTATTCAAAAATATCTTGGGCATATTCGTCGAGTTGAAAGCAATCTTCGGAATGACAAACTCATAATGAAATCGTAAAAAAAATTAATACGTAAATTGAAGAGATTAATTATAGTAATTAAAAAAATTTATTTTATTTTAAAAATTTCAATTACAATAGAATCACACTTTTATCTCGATTTATTGGAAATAATAATAAATATTCAAATAGTAATATTGAAAACTATATTATATTATTAAAATAGAAAAGGAAATATTAGTACAAAGACAAACATTTTTCTAATTAAATTGTTCACATTTTAGCTCTAGCTAACAATTTGTCTTTTCCGGTCAAACTACTTTATTTTTTAAATATTAATTTCAAAAAGAAACCAAAAGCTAAATGGTAGGTTTCTAAAATAAGTACAATTTTTATGAAATTTAAAAATATTACAACGAATTATAAAATTATATGTTTACATAAAATAAACTTGATATTTACTAAATTTATTTTTTCCACATTCAAGCAAAATTGTCACAAAGAACAACGAGCGAGCAATAGACAAGGATCCAGCACCTGAGATACCATTCCAATCTTGTCTTCTAACTAATGTGAGCCAATGCGAATTTACCGAAACAAACAGTAAATTTATTGTAACCGTTTACAACCCCTTAAGCCGTCTAATTGATCATTACGTTCGATTACCAGTCCTCAAGGAAAGCTATAAAATAACCGATCCTGATGGTAATTTTGTATTTTCTTTTGACTACTAAGAAATATTGTGTTAACTTAAATGAATTTAAGGTAAATCATTACCTGTTCAAACAATACCTCTTATTGATGCAATCAAAAACATTCCTGGACGAAGCAGCAATGCAACATTTGATTTAATTTTCTTAGCAGCAGAAATACCGCCGTTGGGATTTAAATCATTTTACGTCGAAGAAACGGCTCAACCAAATACAATAAAGAAAGATATCGAAAAAAGCGAAGTAATATTTTTTAATTTTTATTTTGTAATATTTGAACGAATTGTTTTAGGTTTCTTTAAAAATAGACGAGGAAACCGGTTTGCTTAACGAGGTCACAATGAACGGAAAAACTATTCCTTTGAAGCAAGATTTTCTTTATTATAGGGGTACAGTCGGCTCCAATGTCAGAGCAGAAAATAGATCTTCGGGCGCTTATATATTTCGCCCAAATGGAACCGAGGCATATACAGTAACCGACAAAGTTACTAATAAAATATATAAAGGTCCTTTAGTAACCGAAGTTCATCAAAATTTTAATAGCTGGATTAATCAAATTATCAGAATTTACAACACAGAAAATTATATCGAATTCGACTGGGTAGTTGGCCCAATTCCGAAGGAGTAAGTCAAAAAATGCGTTGTCAAAATTAAAACTGTAGTTCTATACAATTTTAGTGATGTCAATGGAAAGGAGATTATATCTCGTTTTACATCGAATCTTGCTTCTGAGTCGACGTTTTATACTGATTCTAATGGACGTGAACTTTTAAAGCGCGTCAGAAATTTCAGACCAACTTGGAATTTAATAATGACGGAACAAATCGCTGGCAATTATTATCCGATTACTTCTAAAATTCTTATAAGAGATCCCAATCAAAATTTAGAAGTGGCCGTTTTAACCGATCGGGCGCAAGGCGGAAGTAGCTTGAGAGATGGAGAAATTGAATTAATGGTATGTATTGTTATTTCGCTTAATTTCGAAACTCTACAAAGCGCTTAATTTTTAGGTACATCGAAATTGTTTACATGATGACGCGTTCGGAGTCGACGAAGCCTTAGATGAAGAAGCATTTGGAGTCGGTTTAGTTGTTCGAGGATCGCATTATTTAGTAACTGGGCCCTATCTTGGCAACAATGGAGGTGATAGGTTCAAATTAAATTAGAAATAATTTAACTCGTAGTTTACATTATAGGAAAAACGATAGCCGCTCAAGAACGAGACATTGCACAAAGAAAACTTTTATCAGGCTGGACATTCTTATCTCCTACTAATCAGTTATCATACGAAGCATACAAAGCAAAATACGTTATGCAAGTAAGTAACTCTAGTTTCAATTTTTATGGTGTTATTAAATTAATAAACCATCATTTATTAATAGTACGCAGGTCTTAAAAGGAATCTTCCGGACAATGTGCAAATTCTAACTCTTGAACCTTGGATAGGAATGAATTTATTGGTGAGATTAGAACATGTTTTAGAAAAAAACGAAGACCCTCAATTATCCAAACCAGTAACTGTAGATCTTCAAGTAATTAATAAATTAAATTGAATTCACAATTTTTTAAAATTTAAAAACTTTCAGAACTTATTTACATCTTTTGAAATTACATCCCTAAGGGAAACCACATTAGGAGCCAATCAATGGTTAAATGAAAATGAAAGACTAAAATTCAGAGCCGGCACGAAAATCGAAGATCTTGTTGAAGAGTACGGAACTAGCCACTTAAATACTTCAAATGAAGACGAATTACTGTTTTCGTTGAGCAAAACTCGTAATTGGATCGAAGGTCTAAAACATTGGAAATATGATCAGTTAGATAGCAACGATGTGATTATTGAGAATGATCGACAGTCCAAAGCCATTGAGGAGGAAAACGAAACTTTGTCACAGTTTTCCATAACTTTAAATCCAATGCAAATACGTACTTTTATAATTGATGTTAAGAGAAGCATGAATTATTTGTAATGTCATATTCATTTAATAAAATTATGATCTTATATGTCTACATTTGGAAATTTTTATGAAAAGATATTAAACGGGTAATTAAGCAATATAGTACAAAACACTTCATTCTATTTAAGTAATGATTAAAGAAATATGTTGAATGTAAATGGTTATTAACCAATCAATGTTTGTTAACATTTAGTAAAACCCTAATTGATATTTGTTAAGTAAGAATCTAACAATAAATAATATAGTTCTCATCTTAATTTTCAACAGTTGTGATCGTTTCGTTGATTTTCATTGTTCCATTCTGGGTTAACAATTTTTTTTTTAAATATTGGGTAATTTCAAAACAAAATTTTTTTCGCTACATTTAGAGACAATTAAATATGAAAATGATCAATTAATGTAATAACAATATTTATCGCAGAATTTCTATTAATAGAGACCGTTTATTTTTATGGTTTTGATAACGTTTACTATAGAAGAATCACACACAGTATTTTAAAGCAGTTCAATTACTTTTGACCTATATATGTATAAACAAATTATGTTATTGATATTAAGTTTACTTCTTTGTGCAGAAACTTTGGCGGCAAAAAGTGTCGAAAAAGGCGTTTGCGCTCGCGATGTAAGAAAAAATAGTTTTATATTTAGTAATGATCATTTATGCATCTTTTTAGAATTGCCATGCTGTTAATACAAAAGGCGATGTCGTAAATGTTCACATCATAGCTCACACTCACGATGATGTTGGTTGGATAAAAACTGTTGAGCAATACTATTCTGGTTTAACACGCTCAACAAAAAGTAATACAAAAATTTTAAATTGTTTGTTTTAGAGGAATGGTTCTTCTCAGAAGACGGTTCTGTAAGAACCATTTTTAGATCTTTCATAGATTCTTTGTTAAAAGATAAAAATAGAAGGTAAGTGTACCAGTTTAAAATTGATTTTTTTACACTTTTATTTATTGCAATTAGATTTATGTATGTGGAGTCTGCTTTTCTATTTCGATGGTGGAAAGAACAAAATGATACAACTAAAGAACAGTTTAAAGAGTTGGTTAATACAGGTAGACTAGAATTGGTTAGTGGGGGTTGGAGTATGAATGATGAAGCAACTACACATTACCAATCAATCATCGATCAATTCACATTAGGATTACAGTAAGTAACAAGTACGGTGCTATTATTTTTATACAAGATACAGAAAGTAAATTTCAAAGTTGCATATACATTGCAAGAATAATTTTATCTATTTTCTAGTTTTTTTCAATCACTTTTTAATTTAAACAATTTTTGTTGCAATTTTGCTTTTAATCAAATCTCATATGAGTAACATAAACTAATTTTTGAAAAATTTATATAAGCTGATTAGTTAAAAGGATTCGTTAGACCAAAGAAGAATCTTCGGTTTTTAATAATGGGTTTACCATTTCAAATTTCACCATAAACTTTGATTCTGCTTTCATAAAACATATTTTTGTCATATTTCTCGTACATTTTCCCAATAATTAAAAAAAGCGACAAAAAATCATATTCTAACTACAGAAGCATAAGTGGCAAGACTTTTTAGTAACATCCTTTCGTAAAGATTAATTTAGTCTTATAAATTAAAAAATAATATGACTTCATTAAGCAAACAGCAAAGTGGGTTTAAGAAGGAAGAATCATATTTGGATAAAATACACCGTGCAAAGCAATTAAGAGCAAAAAATAGAATGAAGAACATTGATACATTCCTATATACAAATATAATGCTAGAAAAGGCATATGACAACGTACCCAGAAGTGAATTGTGGAATACTATGAGAAGAAAAAGTATAAAAGAAAAATAATTTTTTTTAACAGAAAACATATACATCATATTCGTCTAATTCAACTTTATAATGTACCTAGATTAAATGTTTTCCAAATTTATTTTTCATCTCATATTGTGATATTATTTCTTTAGGTAATTTTTTGTAACAACTTTTAGAGTTTATTTTCACTTTCACATATGGAACAAAAAAATATTAGAAATTACCCAATTTAAAAAATCTACTTGGGTGCAGACTATAGCGTTAAATTTAAAAATTAACACATAACTGCAATATTTATATTGTTTTAGACGTTTAAAAGAAGTTTTTGGTGATTGTGGAAGACCAAGAGTAGGATGGCAAATAGATCCATTTGGGCATAGCAGCGAAATGGCATCAATCTTTGCCCAACTTGGATTTGATGGTTTGTTCTTAGGAAGAGTTGATAATCAAGATAAAATGCAAAGATTTGCTACAAAGTCGGCGGAGTTTTTATGGCAAGGAAGTAATAGCTTAGGTAAAAAGGAAATTAAATATTCAACAAATTTGATTACCTAATTCTTTTTTAATTTAAAGGTAAATCGTCAGAAATTTTTACAAGTATTTTATATAACACCTATTGGCCTCCAAATGGTTTTTGTTTTGATATCTTATGTCATGATCAGTTGATAGATTATAACATAGATTGGAAGGTACATAATATTATACATAATTTTACAATTATCTAATTTTATTAATGTGTTTTATAAAACATTTGCATACAGTGGGCTAATCTAGTTTCCATAATGAAACAACAAGCAGCTGCTTATCAAACAAACAATATTATATTGACAATGGGAGGAGATTTTCATTATATGAAAGCAGAGGAATGGTTTAGAAATTTAGACAAGTTAATTGGGTATGTTTTTCATTTGACTTCTTCTGCTTAAAGCGGAATGTACGAATCTGCGCGTAGACTATTTCCCTGATTGTGCTTTTTGTTGTGCATGTCGTAGTGTATTACAAAGACACAATGGTTATTATTGGGTGAAATTATTCTTGTTCATTGCCTTCTAAAAAAAGAGAAGCGTAAAGTTATATGTTGGTTTTAGTATGGGTTTCAACCCAGGTTGCTACAGCACCAATCCACACACTAAACCTTTGCACTACACCACTCTCTTTATTTCACTAATTGTAAAACTAAGTTGATCACTCAGTTTCTAAATATTTTCTTTATTATAAACAAAAATACACCCTGCTCGAAATATACTCTATCTCATACTGATCTTGTAGTGGCTTTGTTTGGGTTATTATTAATCAAAACGACGAGTTGCAAGCAATATGACTTTCAAAAAACTACCCGGCTACAGTGAGGGCGTTAGAAAAATAAATAGTGACTGATAGTTTTTTATTACTATTTTTCAATTTCACCAAATAAGAAATTATTAATAAAATAAGACCTATTATTAAAAAAATAAGACGTTTTTGGCACCCTGGAGAAATTCGCGAATTGTACTCGCCTTTAGCTGTCTTAACTAGATGATTCTTTGTATATGCTAACGACTAAAACTGAGGTAACCATCGCCATAGATATTCTTATTTACTACATATTGGCAATTAAAGTTCCTCGCCGCGTTTTTCTGTCGACCTGTCTGTCTGTATCGGCTAATTCTAGAAACTACTGTAGGGATATGCATATCGTGTTTACTAATAGATAGACTAATTTACAAGAAAGGTTTATAAATATTTCACTATAATAATATTTATCGATCAAGTCGGAAGAAAACATACTTCTTAAGAGCTTTCCTGGCGTGCATTATTTAATTCGTTTAACTTATATTCAACCGTATCAAGTCTCCACAGTAATTTCAGAGATTAACCTATACAGATAGACAAAACGACAGAAAAACGCGTCCGGCCGTAGATACATAGTGCTACCCGTGCAAAGCCGGTGAGACTCTCTAGTTAAAAGTAATTTACAGATTTGAACAAGAAAGTTAAAACAAGTTTCTATACTTTGATAAAATATGCTAAACAAATTATTTTTTAGTTATGGAAATAAACAACGCGATTCTAAATTTAATTTATTTTATTCAACGCCATCCTGTTATTTAAAAGCAGTTCGTGAAGAAGAAAGCCGAAGAAAATTGAACTGGCCAACAAAAAATGATGATTTTTTTCCTTATGCTATGGAAAGTCATTCTTACTGGACTGGATATTACACTTCAAGACCAACACTTAAACGGTTTGAGAGGGTTGGAAACAATTTTTTGCAAGTAAATTTACAATAATCTGTCGAGCACTAAAATAGTATGTTATATCGTCTAGGTCTGTAAACAATTGTACACGTTGGGACATCTCAATAACACGTACCAAGAAAAACTAAATTCTTTAAAAAAAGCAATGGCAATAATGCAACACCACGATGCCGTCAGCGGTACTCAAAAGCAGCATGTTGCCAATGACTATTCTAATATATTAAGTAAAGGAATAGCAGACTGTGGCGCTATTGCATCTGAAGCATTGCAGTATGCATAAAAATTATTCTAAAATAATAAGTCCTAAAATTTTACATTTTCAGTAATTTCAATCCTCATATTAAAACCTTTGAATCGTGTCTCTTGCTCAATATCAGTCAGTGCGATTTTACTGAATACAGAAATAAATTTATCGTAACTGTTTATAATCCTCTTAGCAGACCAGTTGACCATTATGTCAGAATTCCAGTCCAAAACAAATATTACGCTGTAAAGGATTCTAAAAGTTAGCAAATATTGGCTATTTATATAAATATTATTGGAATATGTTACTTTTAGATCGAATACTTCCAATACAATTGATTCCAATTCCATATGCAATTATTGAAACACCAGGAAGACATAGCCTAACTAAACAAGAGCTGATTTTCTTGGCCAAACAAATTCCACCGTTAGGATTTAAATCTTTTTATGTTAAAAGTAGCAAAAAACAATCGTTGAATAAAAGGAAAACAGATTTATCATCAAATAAGGTAATCAATTTTTCATTATTGAGAATGTTTATAATTTAATCACAAAAATTTTAAATTAAAAAAATATTTTTATCGCCAATTTTACTTTTACTTTCAACTAAAAATTAATTTAAGGCTTCGTGGAATTATTGTGCTACATACATTAATTTCTCTTTAGGGAACATTCGTCAGCATCGATAAGAGAGGGTTTTTAAGTAATATAACGATTAATGAAGAAACATTTCCCATTTTCCAAGAGTTTATGTTTTATCAAGGAGCATTGCACCCTTTTAGACCATCTGGAGCTTATATATTTCATCCAAAAGATAACTACGCCAAATCATTAACAAACATAGTAAATACCAAGTTTTATACAGGACCATTAATAACTGAAGTTCACCAAATATTTTCAAACTGGGTTAGTCAAATCATAAGAACATACCACAACGAAGAATTTGTTGAGCTACAGTGGCTCATAGGACCTTTACCAAGAAGGTAAAAATACTCAATCTTCAATTGTTAATAGTATTTTACAAATATCTTTATAGCGGAGGTTATGAAATGATTTCACGTTTTAAAACAAATTTAAACACAAAATCTACATTTTATACTGATTCGAATGGTCGCGAAATGTTGCAAAGAGTGAAAAACTTTAGACCTACATGGAAATTTCAAACGTCACAACCTGTAGCTTCAAATTATTATCCAATAACATCTAAAATTCTTATTCGTGATGAAAAAGAAAGAGTGGAAGTTGCTATTTTAACTGATAGGGCACAGGGAGGAACTAGCATTAATGACGGAGAAATTGAATTAATGGTTTTTAACATACTCTAGTTCTCTTGATATTAAATAATTTAATTTTGACGGTTTAGGTCCATAGAAACTGCAGGTATGACGACAGTCTTGGCGTTGATGAAGTTTTGAACGAATTCGCCTTCGGGAAGGGTTTAGTAGCACGAGGATCTCACTATTTAATTGCTGGAAAATACAACAACACCAAAAGTAAATAAAATTTATTGTATCACATACAAATCAAAATTACTTGATTATTTTTAGATGGTTTGTCGGCTCTTGAAAAAGATATTGCACAAAGAAAATTGTTGGATGCTTGGACATTTTTATCTCCGATATCTTCGTACCAAATTTATAAAAATCGTAGTCAATTTGAGGTAAACTTGATTAATACCCATTAGTTATATTTAATCATAACCTTTGGATATTAACCCTTTGCACTTCAGCCTATTAACATAGGTATAGTACAACAACTTCAGCACTATACAGAAGATGCGGTATAAGAAAAACGTGCAAATTTGTATATTTCATCATTCAATTTGCCCGTTTTTCTTATATCTATACTAATATTATAAACAGGTAAATTTGTGAGTTTGGATGTTTGTGGTAATCTCCGGTACTACTAATCCGATTTTGAAAATTCTTTCACTGTTAGAAAGGTATGTTATCGCTGAGTGCTATAGACTACTTTTTATTTTGGTAATTATATGTTTTGAATTTTAAACTAAAATACACGTGCGAAGCCCGGCAGAACAGCTAGCATAATATAAAAATAATGTCAATCCATGCATTGCTCTATACAGGGGCAACTTCTTCATCTTCGGAATCAGATTCAATAATTTAAATACTTGGTTTATTTTGCACTATTATTATGTCACTTTCTGTACCCGAATTATTTCCAATACCATCAACTAATATTTTACTTTAACCGTCTCCATATAAATCAAACTCAAGTCCATCTTCTAAATCAATTATTTTACAATTTCGGTTATAATTATCACCTTCTATCTTCACTACAAAAGCGTTTAGAACGTTTAGAAATAAAACATAAAATTTAAAAAAAATACGTATTGAGAACGCAATTAATATAAATACATTAAGGTACCCAGTCACTTACAATTTGCCTGCAATCCTGAACTGCAGATTTGTTTATTTTTAGTTCAAATTTGTTCAAATACAGGACATCGATAAATCAGAGCATCCAGTTAAAGTGAATCTTACAATATACTCATGTATCGACAGCTTGTATTGTGTATTGACCTTGACTGATCTGCCGTTCTGAACTGCAGGCGAACTGTAGAGGTACTCATTTACTTACAGTTCGCCTGCAGTCCAGAACTGCAGATCAGTAAGGGTCAATACACAATACAGGCTATCAACACATAAGTCTATTTTAAGATTCTCTTAAACTGAAGGTTTGGATCTATTAATAGCCTGTATATGTTATTGACCTTGATTGATTTGCAGTTCTGGACTGCAGGCGAACTGTAAGGGAATAGGTACCTTAAGGAAATGGAAACCTTTAAGATAAACACGCGCGTTTATTTATAAAAAAAAGTTCTCAAATAAGCAAAATAACCTTGTGGACGTAGTAGCAACAGTGAAATTAACGTTCATATTTTAAATATTGCATTTTTGGCGAAAATTGGGTGCATGGAGTTAATATCACTTTGAAATTACTTATAGATTGTTAATATTTTGTTGTAGTATTCGGGGTTAAAGCAAGTTCTGCCTAAAAATATCCAAATTCTAACTCTGGAGCCTTGGGATACGAATCGATTTTTATTACGACTGGAACATGTGTTTGCTAAGGATGAGGATTCAGTTTTATCTAAACCTGTGGAAATAGATATAAAAGTAAAAATTTTATTCTAATACAATTTGTTACTATTCAAATGAAGGTTATACATTTGTAAATAAATTTTAGGGCTTTGTTATTTAGCGCACGTACAAAAATTTTTAATCTTAGTTAGTACTAGTTTATAGAAATAATATTTCTTTATTTTTCAGCATTTATTTGCGGCATTTAATATTGTTGATCTACGAGAAACAACATTAGGAGGTAACCAATGGTTGGATGAAAGCAAACCTATGGAATTTGGAAAACACGATACTATAGTCAATATATCAAAACGATCTACATTAAAACATAAACAGAAAAATTTAGGTGACTCAAAATATTTTAAAAAGTTTCAAATAATGTTAAAACCTATGCAAATACGCACATTTATTATTAGTATTGACCTGGTTAGTTAATCTAATCTACAGAAAGTAACTTAAAATGTAGTAGCAAAATTTAATAGAAAAGGCTAACTATAGACAAAATATAAATGTACCTATAACATTTTGAAAATAATAATTAACAATGTTTTAGTAATTCTAATAATGCATTAATGAAGTTAATGCATAATTATGGGGGAATTAGCATAAATAAATTCTCACATAATACTACTAGTTTTTTTCATATCTTGAACCTCCTACGTATAATATAATAAAATTTTAGAAATTTTTTTTTATTTGTGAGCGAATTCTAAAAAAAAATTAATTATTCTCATCAACGGTGAAATTTCTTAAAATTCGTTATATTAACATATTTTTATAAAAAATTTTAAAAAAACGCGGTTTTTTGCGCCACCCTAATGAATATCGTTATTTATTAACATATAGTTACATGTAAACTAATTATCTCAATTTAATGTCCGATATCCACGCATGTATGTTATGTATTTCAGAAAAACACGAAATCTGCGAATTGCCTTTAATTGTTAATGGCCGTAAAACATTGTAATGTTTGCAAATATTTCAAGTAAATAACTTTACAGTTTTCTTAGTTCATTTTTAGTTTTAGTTTTAATATTTAAAAATTTAATATATTGTATATAAGTATTTTCTGTACACCTACAGACTTAGTTACAATTAGTGCGATTATTTGATTTATTAATAATTTATTAAACAATATAATCATATCATTATTTTCAACCTCTTAAAATTTTTAAGTAATTTTAAGATAACCGTGTATGTACTTTATTCAATTTTTTTAAGTACATATATTAACGTTCTAATTAGATAATATAAAAATATTGTGATTGTACAATTTTTTTTACAAGGCTACAATAAACTTATTACAGTAAACCTGGTCGCACTTTTTGGATAGAGTCATATTAAGAATTGAAAAGGAGCAGAGGACTGCATAAATGATGAACATTAGAATATACTACAAAAAATATTTAACCTTCGGACGGGCGCGCACTATGGTATAACACCAGCGGGCGCGCGTTGTACTTTTTACAACATGACAATTTTTAATAGTTACAGTGAGAATTTCTATCAGATGCTTTAAAGACTTTGTTTATAAGTTTCAATTAGCATCAATGAAGCAAATACATACACCAACAAAAACATTTGGGTATTTTGTTACTTTTTAAGTGCATATTTATATCCTACTAGCTGGCCCGCCTCGGCTTCGCACGGATATCGAAATTTCAAACTAAAAACTTATTTTTATTAAAATAAAATATAGCTTCTATTACTGAAGGATAATGTAGCTTTTTATTAGTGAAAGAATTTTTAGAATCGGTTTAGTAGTTCCAGAGATACAAACAAACAAAATTTAGCTGTTTATAATATAAGTATAGAATTGTAAATATTTGTTACAAAAAATTATTTATTTTATTCTGTATGAGCTGTATCATAAGATATAATAGAATAACAATTTGTTTTCAACGCTCGTTCTTGTGAAAAAAGTGAATTACGATTAGTTTAGTAAAGTGTGTCTAAATTTTCGGTTATTTGCTTTTTAGAAATAAGCATAAGTCCTAAATTCTATTCTATTTTATTAATTTTGTATTATTACTGCCAAAAAATGACTAATTAATAGATTGCACCATCCCAAAGAGCAATCATTTTGTTCCACTTGCAATATCTGCAGTAGGCGTGCGATGATAAAAGTGCACGCGTTGATCTTAACTAATAATAAAAGCGTTGAAAAACTATTCTATAAGCAAAACTAATTAACTAGCCTCGTAGTAGATAAAACAATGAAGGAATACCTGAAGTTTTAAAGCTGTGACCTGCCGATTAAACCGAATATTTGCAAAAATCTCTGGGTGTTGTACTTTTTACAACAGCGCGCCCGCCCGAAGGTTAACAATAACGATATTAAAAATGTATAAGAAAAATTCAATAATTTTAATGTTTTTGATAGTCGCGGTTCACAAAACGTTAAAAAATACACCTCAAGCTTCATTTTAAATTCATAGGATTGATGTAACCTTAAATAAAATACCTTCTATAAAACTCAATGTAATTTTAATACATATAAGTAAAGTTTTCCAAATTTTTTGGTGTTGCACTATTTATATAATAATACAATTTTTATTTCAGAAATGTTTTACTTTTTTCTTTAAACAATTACAAACAAACATTTCAAGATAATTTTTGTCAAGATGTTTTCGATAAAATATTTTAATTATACAATAGGTAGTAGAAAACACTTCTCTATCAATTACTGATAAAAAGCAAGGTTCTTATCTGGCGAACAAAATTTTGAAATAGTAATAAAATAGTAGTGCGAGAAATGTAACTGACTTCATGTTGTAATTTAAGACACTAATTTTTCTACATATAAGTAAGCATATCAAAAGATGTGTATTTTTTATAAACTCAAATACTTTATTTTAGAAAACTCGCACAAAATGTATTCAATTATAATTATTTTAAGTTTATTTCTTCAAGTATTTGCAGCTCCTTTTAATAGTACAAAATCAGACAAATGTGGATACGATGTAAGTTTTTTGCTATATAAATAATATTTCTTTTGATTGCATGTTGGAATACTTATATATATTTTTATTTTAATTTAGGCTTGCACATCAGTAAGTTCAGATGATTTAAATGTTCATATAGTCGCACATTCGCATGATGATGTTGGGTGGTTAAAAACTGTAGATCAGTATTATTATGGAAGTAAGTAATTTTATTTTTTTTTTATATTGTACATGAGTGAAACTAATAAATATAAAAGTTGAAGTAAAATATCTCTAAATGTTTTTACTCTAAAAACTGATAACTTTATCGATAACGTGATGACCGATTTTGTTGTAATAATGGTATCCCTAGTGGATGATTGGGACTTCTAAAAAATTCGTATTTAAAAATCTTTAAAAAAATAATAATCAAGCAATAGAAATTAGGTGACAAATGAAGTAAATTTTCATTTTTTGCACTTTTAAATATCTCTGTTGTTAAAGGCTAAAAAAAATGATATATGTATAGATACTAACACTATTTATTTTATATAATGATTGTTTATATCGTTTTCAGAAGTTTGCATTATGACTTTTACAATTTGCGAATTTATACCTCATGCCTTCACAATTTATTTTTATTATTTGGATCTAAATCACAAAAAAGTCTTGTCAATTATAGCATAATAGTTCTTTAAACACATTTTGTTCAAATAATGTGCTTAAAGGTAATTATTTCAAATAGTTATTAGCTTTGTTATTTTTACATATGTAACAATTCTAAATGTAGGCAATGTTTACACCTACCTACTTATAGGTACACAATGAGTATACAAATGACTACCACAGCTCTTTGAAATAATAATCGCACTATAAATTTTTATGAAATTTATTGTTCAATTTCAATAACGTATTTATCGATTTTGTTTTTTCTATGGGCTATTCAGGCTACGTGTGACCTATATGGCTTAAAGTATAAGTACAACGAAGATTGATTGTGTTTTTATTAGAATGCAACGATTCACCTAAAATATAAGTGAGAAATTGTATTTCAACCAAATAACGTTCCATCTTACAAGAACTATTAAAAAATAATCTTCAAGATTTTACAATTAGGTCACTGTGCAATATTCAAAATAATAATAATTTATATTTTATTTAGTAACTCTTATTGTAGCTTCACATAATAGCTTCTTATTATAGAACTTATTTTCTTAAATGTTTTTTCGCAGTTCTGGTTAAGAAACTGACCTAAAGAAACAGAAAATGTAATTATTTATTCGCTCGTTCAAGAATAACAAATTCTGTTTAAAAACCAGTACACTGTATTTAAAGTTTGTTAGAGAAATCATATTGTACATATTTCAAATTAAGAAGTTTTATATTTGTTTTTAAGGTAGAAGCGGTATTCAGTTTGCTGGTGTACAATACATCATCGATTCAGTAATTAGAGCGTTATTAAAAAATCCAGAACGCAAGTAAGATATTTATTTAAAAACTTTATATTTTCCAAACATTTTAAATAATCATTGTTAGATTTATTCAAGTCGAAAGCGCATTCTTATATCAATGGTGGCAAGAACAAGACGAAAAAAAACGAGAAGACGTAAAAAAATTAATTAACAATGGACAACTGGAAATTGTTGGCGGTGCATGGAGTATGAACGATGAATCTGCAGCACACTACCAATCAATCATCGATCAATTCACTTATGGACTGCAGTTTCTTAAAGATACTTTCGGAAAATGTGCGCTTCCGAAAATCGGTTGGCAAATCGATCCTTTTGGTCATACACGGGAAATGGCCTCAATTTTTTCTCAAATGGGTTTTGATGCTCTATTCTTTTCACGGTTAGATTGGAGAGATAAAAGCGAGAGATTGGAAACTAATACGGCCGAAATGTTGTGGCGTGGAAGTGAGAATTTAGGTAAGTTTTCACAGAAAATTTTTAAGTACAAAAAGTGTTTTTTATAATTTTTTTTAGAATATAAAGCTACGATATTTACTCATGCTTTGTATAATCACTACAGTCCACCAAAAGGATTTTACTTTGATGTATTAAGTAACGATGATCCTTTAATCGATGATAAAAGAAGCTCTGAATACAATTTAGAAACAAGGGTAAAATATTTGAAACCAATGAGAAAAGTTGTTGCTTGACTATGATTATCGTTTTTTAGATGCTTGAGTTTACTAAATTTGTTAGTAAACAAGCAAAATATTACACTACAAATAATATAATTATAACTATGGGTAACGATTTTACTTACCAAGACGCACACTACAGCTTCACTAATTTAGATATTTTGATTAAGTAAGTTTTGTATATACACTAAGGTGGTCGTTAAAAATTAAATTTCTTCCGACGCCCCAAAAAAACCTTCCTTTTAATAAAAAAATAAAAGGCAATTTTTTTAAAATTTTTTTAACAAAAATAACACAGGCCTCAAGACAGTCAAAGTACATTTTTTGATAAAGTTGTAGTTTTTTGTAAGTATCTCTTAAAGTATACGTATTTGAGAAAAAGTTATAGGAGTATTTTATAGGAAATTCAATTCTCTACAAAAAAGGTATTTTCCATTTTCTTCATTAAATTCATATTTATAAAGATATTCTCAATAATAAATTCATTAACTTCATATAGTCAACATTTTAAGACCCTCAAACGTCATTCTTTCTTAAATATATATAATTTTGTAAAACTATAATAAATTCTAGTTGTTACAAAAAATTTTATACTTTAGAAAAAATGACTATTGTAGGTCGTAAAATGTTCACTATATGGATTTAATGAATTTATTATTGAGAATATCTCCATAAATATAAATTTCATAACGAAAATGAAAAAGACCTTTTTTATAGAAAATTGAATTTCCTACAAAATTGTTCCTATAACTTTTTCTCAAATCTGTATACTTTAAAGGATACTTACAAAAAACTACGATTTTATCAAAAAATGAACTTACATTGTCTTGAGACACGTGTTATTTTTGCTAAAAAAATTTTTAAAAATTACTCCTTTTTTTATTAAAAGAAAGGTTTTTTTGGGGAGTCGGAAGAAATTTAATTTTTAACGACCCCCCTAATATACACTAGGGTGGCGCAAAAAAACCGAATATTTTTTTTTATTGAGTCTCGAGTGAAAAAATGTTAGTTTTTGATGTTTTAAGACCGGCAAAGGACAGGTCAAAAAAAAAATTTAAGAGTCGCTCAAAATTTTTTAAAATTTCAAAATCTGTCAAAAATCAATTTTTTTAAAATTTTTTTTTTTCGTTACAGTATAATTTTATAGACAAACAAAAAATAAGTTTCAATTTAAAATTTGAGTTTTCAAAGGTCGCTCAGAAGTTTTTTTTATTTATTAGTGCATCACTTTGGATCTTTTTGAGCAACATTTTAATATTCAAATTAAAATTTTATACATTTTTTTTTCTATTATTTAGTAAAATAATCAACAAAAATTCACCACGAAATGAACTAAAAATCAAACAAATGACAAAAAAACATAATTTTATTAAAACTCAATAATTTTATTTATTCAACTACAACATTTTAACAATATTTAAATAAACTTTATTCATCTCGGGGTGAATTTTTGTTGAATATTTTACTAAATAATAGAAAAAAAATGTATGAAATTTTAATTTGAATATTAAAATATGACTCGAAAAAATCCAAAGTGATGTACTAATAAATAAAAAAAAATGCTTAGCAACCTTTTAAAACTCAAATTTTAAATTGAAACTTTCAGAAACTAATTTTTTTTGTCTATAAAATTATACTGTAACGAGAAAAAAAAATTGATTTTTGACAAATTTTGAAATTTTAATAAATATTGAGCGACTTCTTAAATTTTTTTTTAAGCTGTCTTTTGGAGGTAGCTCTTAAAACATCAAAAACTAACATTTTTTTACTCGAGACTTAAAAAAAAATAGTCGGTTTTTTTGCGCCACCCTAATATACACCTATGAAAAAATTTATAAAAATCAACAACTTTTATTTTCTAGGGCTTACAACGATTTCGAACATACTGATTCTGATGGAAAAAGAATTAAATTGTTATATTCAACCCCTTCTTGCTATATTAAAGCTGTAAACGACGCAGCTGAAAAGAATACAATCAAATATAAAATTAAAACAGATGATTTTATTCCTTATGCTTCCGACCCACACACTTACTGGTCCGGATATTACACTTCGAGACCTACACAGAAACGTTTCGAGCGTCAAGGAAATAATTTATTACAGGTGTGTCATATTAAAATTAATCGATTATTTTTTTAAATTAATTTTGCTTTTAGATTTCCAAACAATTGGCCGTATTTTCAGAATTAACTGATCCTGGTCTCATCAAAAACCTAAACTCTTTCAAAGCTGCAATGGGCGTAATGCAACATCACGATGCCATTACAGGCACAGAAAAACAACACGTTGCTCAAGATTATGCTAGAATTTTAATGAAATCTATAACTGCAAATGATAAAAATCTTGCATTAATTATTCCGTATGTTATTATGATAATTAATGATGCAGCAATACACGTTAAATATAATGTTTTAGCAAATTACTTCTCAAAAAAGATGGCAAAACTAATCTTCAATTTAATTCTTGCTTGTTAGCGAACGTTTCTCATTGTGAAGAGTCGCAAAAGAAAGAATTTGTTGTTGCCGTTTATAATCCTCTGAGTCGAGAAGTTTCAGATCATATTAGATTACCAGTGAATACAGATAAATTTTCTATCACAGATGGTCAAGGTAAATTTAAAGTAATTTTAAAGAATTTTCAATAAAATAAGGTATAATTTATTTACATGTGTGTCATTCAAAAATAGGCTAGATTTTTTACTGTTAGGTACCGTGTTATAGTGTCCAACAAGATATATTTTTTTAATATACAAGAATGGGTATAACAAAAGTGCAATCAAAACGCCTATTAAATTAATATGCTTATTAAGCATTTTGAAAACTTTAAACCAACCCTGGTTATAAACTACCGGGAAAATGTAAGTTGAATGCATATTTTTTAATTGATTTGGAGGAGAGTTTTTATGCCTAGAGTTTATAAAATCTTGATTTTGCAAATCACAGGCGATTTCTTTTTTTGGTGATTGAATAGCGTGCCGCAGTCATAACTACTGTACCTACACTTATCTAACACTTTACACTGAACTTTATTTACAATTTACAATTTATGTTTACGTTTTCAAATTTTTTTTTTTTTTTTGAATTTTTAAAAACAATAATTGTTCAAAATAAGTCCATTTTCAGGTAGATAGTCAAACAAGAAACTTAGTCGGAAAAACTATTATTAGGTATACCCCAAGTACAATGATATACATACCAACCGCCCATGCGGGATACCCGACTAGAATGTAATGCGCTTTTAGGAGAATGCCCGAATGGTAAACCCGATCGGGCAAATAGTCAGGCATAAATTAATTCACCAGACTTTGCCTACAGTCACATATTTTGCAAAGTTCTACAGGTGTTTCATCAGGTTCAGTTGTGCGTCTATTTCCAATCTGATATAATGCCTTATTTTAACAACACTAAAAATTTATTTAACAAAAGAATTAACAAATTACCTACATCAATAACTAAAATACTAGTACATTTACTTAATAATTTACTAACTAATTTACTTACAGTTTGACACACCACCCTAATTTATTTAAACACTTATATATTTATTATCACCGCGCATTAGAGATCACCTTGAATTTTACCGAGAGCCAGCTGAGTAGAAAACTGAACTAACCGCGCAATGTGGCTCGCTTATAGGTGTTGGTGATAGCCGATATCAGGACTTCTAGAGATGTCCAGTAATTATAACCTTGGTTGATACACGCGTTCAAGATCTTGGACTCGCTTATACTACAGATTTGTCTCCAACGTTTGATCAGATTAATCTACCGTGTCCGAAAAAAAGAAACCATTTTAATATTATGCCTACATAATAATTGGAATTACATACGTATTTAGGTTTTTTTTGTTTTTTAAATTAGTTTACTTTTGTTTGATATTGCAACAAATAAGTTTTTTAATAAATTTCAATTAGTTCAATTTATTTTAAATTTTAACTTAATTTGGAAAAAATTTTAAAGAATTTTTTTACATAAAATAAAATTACAATTTTTTTAAATTAAAATTAATTCAATGTAAGAAATTTTTTATTAAATCGTTAAACTAACAATTATATATATAGTTAATAACAATGTCAAATTCCAAATGTTGATAAATTCTTTTAATTCATACATAATTTTAAATAACATTTATAATATCAAAATTTCTAATATTACTTTTTTAAAATTATGTCAATAACTAAATTAAATATATAAATAACATTCAAATAATAAGTTGTAAATATTTCAAGCATTCTAAACAAGTTTACGTTTAAACATATACTTAACTCTTTACAACATTAGATATTACTATTTAAAATTGCAAAAGAATCTAATATAATCATAACTGTCTTTGATAAAATACGCAAGTGTTAAAGCAATGAACTTATCCGAAGATCTCTATAGTACAGTGACTATTGATACATTCTTAATAATTTACTTTAAAAATAATATTAACATTTATAACCAACTAATGTTATTACTTAAATAAAGTTATTATATACTAAACTATCTATTATATCATTACAGTGCATTACTATGTTTTATGAAATATAAAAATATTGATCTATAGCTTACTAAAAGTATTCTAATCTAAGATTAAATTAAACAATTATTTAAACAATTTGATAACAAAGATTATAATTCATGATGAATTATTAAAAATTACTTTAAATTCTAATATTACCATGGACTTCATTTAAAATTGAAATCATTTAAATTTCTTATATTTTAATTGTAATTTATTTATGTTGTCAATGTTCCTAATCATGTATAAGATTATTTAAGCGTTTTGCATTTTAATACATTATGTATTTCAAAATTGCTTATATAATCGTATAACAAAATTTTAGAAATATTACAATATTAATTACTTCATCGATATGTAAGATTAGGACATTTAAAATGTAAATATTTAAGCTTCTATTAAATATGTATATGTATTTAATTGCATTAAAGTATATTAATTAGTTGAATATATATAATGTTAATTACGTATAAACTAACATGAATCTAGAATTATCGTAATATCTTATGTAATTACGCAATTAAGTATAAATCTTAATCATTCTGTTAGATAGTTATAATGTTCATATTAGAATTGACACTTTAATGTAATGTAATCATAAACTATATGAAACTATTATTTAATTCAACGTTATCTCATATCAACTTTCCAAATATGTCTAACGAAAATATTAGCATCTATCAGCGTCTTATGTACTATACTCCATGATTTAACGCATAGATTCAGTAAGATGTCAATAAAATTATTAATGCTCTAATCAATAGATTGAATCTGATTTAATTTACAGTTCAAAACCTTGTATCAAAGTTAAACTTTAAAGATACATATTAATTAATATTATCAATTAGAATTAAAGATGTAATTCTAAAATGTACTAAAATTATCAAATTAGTGCAATGAAAATTTTTGATCAGTAAGATTTTATACTGATACACGATTTAGAAACTATACATATTGTAATTAGAAATTGAATAGAATTAAACAATATTTGGACTATAATTTAAATATTATCTTGAAGATATTGTATTATACTATGATGTAAAATTATATAAAGATGTCAATTATGATAATATTTGTAATAATCATATAGTCAATGTAATAAACATTGATTGTTAACTAATACAGTAATTTGATACAATAACATGTTATAAGCTATTAGATCAGAACAATTGCTATAAATTTAATATGTTGGCTAGATAGTTAAAAAATAGTTGTACATTAAGCTCATTGCATTAGTCACAAATTTTACTTATATAACAATGATTTATGAAAAAATTTATATATTATAATAATTAATTTACAATATATATCAATCCATTATTATGAAATTAATTGACAATTTTAAAGTAGCATAAAACATTAAAATTTATTTTAATTAATAATAATTAGTTAAAAATGTTTATTAATTGAAATTGATATTAATTTTCAATTCATGTTTATATACATAAATTAAGTTATAAAATTTATATGTATAAAATATTGTTAATTTAATTAATATGTTAAATAAATTTTACAAATAATTATAACAAATTAAATATGCATGAACGTTAAATCTATTATTACAATACTTTTAATTGCTATTAATTTATAATAAAAATGCATTTATTTTGTACATCATTAATACTTATAATTGTCAAAGTTTGATAAGAATAGTTGTATCATCAATTAATCGTATCAATCTTTTATAAGATTAAATCAGTGAAAATTAAGATTTTAACATACATGATTAATATAATGTTAAATGAATTTGATCAATATTATGAAAATATTTATAATACTGACAGATTTATATATGACAATAACTGATTATTTAATATAAATTATATTGCATGATTATTAATAATGATAATTTTATTTAATGTCAAGATTAAACATTACTCGATTTAAATAAATTTAATAATTAAACAACTATTGTCAAGATCATACATA
Source organism: Sinopyrophorus schimmeli (assembly GCA_036325965.1). Lineage (NCBI taxonomy): Eukaryota > Metazoa > Arthropoda > Insecta > Coleoptera > Elateridae > Sinopyrophorus > Sinopyrophorus schimmeli. The sequence continues at coordinate 5,049,701 of JARFIZ010000024.1, read as the reverse complement.
TGAAGTTGAATTGTTATTTAAACTTTAAAATCTGACAAAAACGGATTTTAAAACTTTAAACTTTTAAATATACATATATTAAAATCAATGTATTATTTAATGTAATAACATCATAATTATTAGATAACTTTCTCAAACTTAAATTATAATATATATATTTGAATAATTAAATAATATTGATTAAATTAACATATAATTTTAAAATTACAATATTTGTAAATACATATAGAATAAACTATTAATATTCTAATAATTTAATATATCAAACAACATTACCATGATTTTTAGTGAATCTAAAGTTCATCAACATTCTAATAAATCATATTATTTATACTAAAGCTGTAATAATCTATAAATGAATCTGAAGTCATGTTAAATTTTGATCTAACATATATTAATGCAATATGAAAAGTTGTATCTTGATAATTATAAAATAATGTATAATAACTTATAAGTATTCTAATAAGCATATTGTAATTGTATTACTTAATCCTTAGAATATATTAAATCAATTAGTTACTAACAATATAGTAACTAGAAATATTAAAATGATAATTATGTTATACTAAGATGAACATTTAAATTAAATTTCAATTACAGTAAAATCATTAATTGTATATTAATTTATCTAATTTTAACAATAATTAAATTTACATAAGATTACAATTTTAGTAGTTATCGAAATGTAAAATTATCTAAAATTGAATCTAAATAAATTAAATAAATATATATAGACATATATTATATCTTAATTATCTAAATTGAAATAACTATAAAAATTTTAATATTTATGTAAACTTTTAAAGTAATTATTGAATCTGTATATTTGATAATTTTTAAATAATTAGTATCAATGTATTAACAATTAATTTAAATTCTGTATTTAAGTCTAAAATTAATTTATATGCTAAATATTAAACTTATACATAATACAAATAATTTGAATTATTATTACTGAAATTATTTAAGTCATAATTAAGTTAAATTTACTTTATAATTTTACTATAATTACTATGTACAGTAAATTCTTAATTGTTACTATCAAGCTATAAATTGTACTACATAGTATTTATGTTTATACATAATTTAATCCTAATTCTAAATTGAATTATAGATATCTCAATATCTATATCATTTAGACATTGTAATCAAATTTTATTAATAATATGACATTGTAGTTCTAATAGATAATGAATTCAAAATGTATCTAGCAAATTAAATGTTTATTGTATTAATAATCATTTTAGAACATAGTAATTATCAAATTTTTAATAATTTTTAACACAACTTTATATGTGAGTTTTAATAATTCATGAAATATAGTATATAATTGATACATTTAATGTATTTCAAAAAGTTAGTCTTATAATTATCTATTAAAAATTATATTTTAATATTACTCAACTGATATATTTAGCTACATTAATTACATGCTTATAGTATGACATTTATTTAAGGAATAAATTCAGCATGTCATAAAGTCATATAATTGAAATTAAATGAAATAATCAATTTGAAATATAATTACTAAGTTTTAAGTAACTAAATTGTAAATATGATCTGTAAATTATATATCTAAGTGAAAATTATGTTAATTAGTACATTAATATGATTGCACAATTGTAAAATGTTATGTAAGTCAATGCATATTAGAAAATTATATGTAGACATTGTATTGTCAGATTGAATGAGCTCAATACATTTATCATGTATAAGACATTACATTAGATGGAAAATTAACATTAGTATTCATTATAATAATAATTTAATACCATTTAATATAATTCATATAGATCAATGTAAGAATATAAATTTAATAATATGATATAATCTTATCTGAGTATCAGAATCAGGCTAAGATTGATACAATTTGACATCAAATTTGTACAGATTTTTATGATAAATCAAGTGTAAGAATTGTAATGATCAATTACAATGTAGTTTTAACATAAGATCAAAATGATAATTAATGAGATTTAATATATCAATTAATTATAAATTGATTTAATTAGAATAATCAATAAAATTATTTAAATAATTTATAAAATTAATAATAATTAAAATGTTTATATCTAATATATTAATTGAAAATTAAATTTATTAATTGAAAATGTTTTAAATTTGATTATATATTAATAATTTTACAATTATTAATGAATTATAATCAATATGAATTTGAATTTAGTCAAAATAACTATTTATTAAAGATTTGATTTTGATTAAATATGTAATTATTGATCAAATTAACTATTAATTTAATATGATATTTCAATTATTAATTCAAATTATACATTATAATTGTCTAATATAAAGTTTTAAATAATTTAAATTTTACAATATTTATATTTTAAATTTTATAATAAATTATATAGATATTTTAAATTTAAATAATTATTTAACTTAGAAATTTTACAATATGTTATGACATTTTAAAATAATTTAGACAATTTTTAACTTTTGTAAAATTTTAATAATTTTAATATAATATTAATCATACACTAGTTTTAATTGATTGTCTATTGTGCTAAAAATTATATAATTTAGTAAAATTTAATAATAATTTATACTGTAATTACTAAACATTAATATTAAATTTTATAATTAAAATACTTAATAATTAATATTTAATTTATTATTTAAAATATTTAACAATATAAATTTTATTTATATTATTTAACAATTATTGTTAGTATTAGTACTTTAATATATTTACAGTTATTATCTAATGAATTTTAATATTAATATTTTACATTTGACAAATTGTAATTGAAAATTAACATGTTAATTTCATTTAGAATCTGAATACAGCAATTATAAGTAATTTTTAATTAATACAATATTAAATTATATAATTTATAGATTATAAATAAAAATTTAATTAATATTATTTAATAAAATTTACATAATTTTTTATAGATTATAATTATAAATTTATAATATTAAATTATCAATTTAGATGATTTTTAAATAAACGTAATTTTAATTTTAAATTTAGTTAATAGATTCTTATAAACTAATGATTTTAAAATAATAATAATTCAATTAAATTTAAATTATTAAGATGTTATATATATTAATTTATTTCAAATTTATATATTAAATTTATATCATATATAAATTTAATTATATTTAATATAATAAATATATTAATTTTTATAAATTATTTTATTATAAATTATTTTTCACATTAAATTATAGACTAATTATTTTTATAATACATTTAATTAAGTTTATTAAAACTATCTAAACATATGTATTTAATATAATATAAACTAATAATAATTAATGATTAATAATTACATTTTAATATATTTAACATAATATAATACATTTTTAATATACTTTAATATTTTAATAATGATATTAATTTTATTAATGATATTTAAGTAATAATTAAAATATATATTAAAATTATTATTAATATAATAATTTTTAATGATAATTTAATATAATTTATTAAGTAATTAATTTTAATCATTAAATTAGTAGTTAAACATTTAATTCTTAAAAATAGAAAAATTTAAGTTAATATAATTTATATAATTATTAAAATAATTTATTAAATTTATTTAATAATAATTAATGATTAATTAATGAAATAATTATTAGCATATTCATAACATTCCAATATACTTAAAATATTATATTAAAATGATTAATAAGTTTAATTAAAATTATATAATTAATCTATATTAAATAAACATTAAATTAATATTAATTGTGATTAAATATTTCATTCAATATAAATTGTATATTTAAAATATTAATATATATAAATTTAAGATTATTTAAAATATTAAATAATATTAAATTATTTTATTTTATTGAATTATTTATTCTTAGCATTATATTATTATAATTAAATTAATTAATTAATAATATGAAATCTTATATTCTATATTATATTGAAATGATTTTAACACTTTATATTTAAAATGAATTATACAATTTGGACTCAAATAATTAATGATTTAATATTAATTACAATATTTAAAACTATAATTAAATTTTCAATGTAGTTAATTAAATTATTAATTATATAATTAATTTAATTTATTTATATTATTAATATTTAATATCAGATTAAAATTTAACATATAGTTATTTGACAATTTATGTTTAAAATTCTTGTAAATTAATTTAAATTAATTATGTATTTAAGATCATTTATGAAGTTAACATTTATGCTCAGACATTGACAAATGAGAACTGTGATTTAACAATGTAAATCATGAATTCATAAATTTAATGTTAATATAAGTTTATAACTAATTTACAATAAAATGATTTAAACTTGAAGTTAAATTTTGAATATAAAGTATGGAAGTTTAAAGTTATAATAAGTTTTAACAATAATAATTAGTATGACAAATAATTATTTTAAAACATAGGTAATTTATCAAGCATGTATATCTTTAAGTCAAGTATTTTAAAGTATATTATTATATTATAATGGTAGATTAAGATTCATTAAGATATTAATTATCAACTAATTAAATATTATGAACATAATATTACAGCGTAATATTATTTCATTGTTTATTGAAATTATACTGTAGTAAACTAGAAATTCATCACATATAATTTAATTTGCAAGTATTATTATAAATTAGTATTTATGTAATTATTTTGAAATATAATAATTTTAAGTAACATTTATATAATATTTAATAATGCATTTACATCATTGAATAATTAATATGATAATGAAACTTCGAATTACTGTTTAAGAGTTTGATTAAATATGTTATATAAAAATTGATTTCACAGATTTTGAAAGATATTGAATTTAACATACTACGTATTAAAATTACTACTTATTTCAGAAAAAATTATAAAATTTAAAATTTAGAAGATTTATAATAATTTATGATATAATCATAGTAAATGAACAATATTAAATTTATATAACATAATTTCATAAGTTTACAAATTTTATTTATAAGATTATAATTTAATGATTTTAATTATAATTTATACAAATTAGTATGTAACATTTTATCTAATACAATTTACTTAAAACATTGAAGATTTAATTAAAATTCAAATTGTAATTTATCATGTATAAAATTATAACTTTGTATAATTTGTATTATTAAGAATTTAAGTATTTATCAAAAATGCTTTACAAGAATTTAATTATTTAAATTGTTTAAATATTTAAATTAAAATTAAATTATATTTAATAATTTTTAAATGATTGAAATTTATATTCATAATAGACTTTATTACGTATAATAGACTATTAAAAATTATTTAAATTATTCATGATTATGTATAAGACAACCGATTGTTATAATTAAGATGTCATAAAGTAACTAATTTGATTTATAATATTATTATTTAAGACATTAATTATGTAAATTATTAACTAATTCTATGATATTGTAGAACTTTAATAATATAATTATGATTTACTGAAATATAAACATTAGTATTATTTAGAAGATTACTAAAATTATTTCACATTATTGTTATAATATTGTGTATAATTATTTAAAATCATTTTAATATTTAGTTAACTTTAATTAAAATAATTTGATAAATTAAATAAGTTTTAATGTTTTATACATTAATTTATAGAAAAATATTAATTTAGATAAGTTTACAAAATTTATATAAATTATATAATTTTAAATTACTTTAAGATTAATAATTTATATTTACAAAATTTATTATTAAAAAATTATTTATGTGACATTAATAGTTAAGATAGTCATGATTATAAAAATTGTTTATCTAATTTGTAAATCAATTAATATAATAATGATTTAATTAGAAGATTTCTTAGATGATAAATTGTTGAAGTAAGTATGAAATTGAATATAAATATATTTATCTAGTTATAAATTTATTTAAGTTATTTAATTTGAATTAATATATAATTTTAAATCAGATAATTTTAAATTAATAAGTTAAATATAAGTTTGTAAAATTAACTTTATTTATCAAAAATTTAAAATTCAATCTACTTAATAGTTATGATAAATTAAATATGTTATATATTATAAATGTAATTAATTCAATATTTCAAATAAGATTATGTCATATTCTAGTAATTTAATATTGGTATTAATAATTTATAACTATCTGACTAATTATTTAATATTATAATTTCATAAGTTTAATATCATGTTATTCATATTTAATATTTAAATTTAAAAATACGTTTCAATAACTAGAATATGCATAGTTTGATACCATAATTGCAATTGCAACGATGTACTTTGGTAATCAAATTAAGATAATATTGTTTAAAATTGTCAACAGGATATATACAGATACATATTTTTGAATAAATTTTTCGATAAGTTGCTCAGTTATAACATCAATTAATAATTAAATTTTGAATAATTTTTTAATTTTAAGTTGAATCTAATGAGTTAATATATTTGTAAATAATTTGTGATTAATAATACATTGGAACATTTAATAATTAATTTATACAGATATATTAATATTTAAATATATTTTTAACAATTTATGTACTTTCAAGTCAACATTATAATTAAATGTGTTGTGAATACATGTAAATGAACATTCACTGATAGCAATTAAATTTAAGCATTGAATGTTAAAATTTAAAATGTTACAGTGTAATTTCAATAAAACTGTTAATTATAATAATTTCAAAACTATTTTCAAATATATAAGATGCATGATGCATAATTTAGTAATGTTATAAGATTATTTTAGTATTCAAAATTAAAAATTATTTAGTCTATTTGAAATTTAATAATTTTTAATGACATAGAATCTAATCTGTAAGATATTGAAAGTATTTAACAATTATTAGTAATTAATTTACTGTTAAATATTTGGTAATATTGATAATAATATGTTATACTCATTTACTTAAATTACTATAGTAAATATTAACATAATGTGTATGTATAAGCAATGAGCATATTAATGAAATGTGTATTATACTTAATTGATAACTTTTAAATTATTACATAGTAATTATCATTATAGTTAAATTGAGGTTACCAACGATTGTGAATATTACATTCGTAATGATGATCATATATAATATTACTTAAATTCTATATTATCATGAATTATTGTATTCAAATGTATGTTACAAAATAGATTTGAATACTGTTAATATTCAAAATTAATCTAGATTAGAACTGTACATATAATTAAATTCAGTATTAATAATTACTTTAATTTGATCATGTAATTCTAATACTTATTCAATTAAATGTATTTTAAATTTAAAATTTGAATATTATGTAAGTAAATTCAGTGATAATCAATTGATATTTGAATATATTCTTAATTATCAGTGATAGTTTAATTGAAAATGTATTAATATATTAAATTATAGAAAATTTGATAAATAATATTATTGAATTATGTTATTAAAATATCATTTGTGAATTAACATGAAACATGTTTAATGATAGATAATATATTAACTATTAAACTTAAATTTAAATTAGGATCTAATTATTTGATAAAGTATCATAAGTAATTTATATTTTAAAAATTAATTTGATGTTTATCATATGAGGACTTGAAATTCATATAGTATAAATTAAACGTTTAATACTTTAATAAATTAGAACTATAGTTATCAATATTGTCATATTTACATAGTGTAATGCTATTTGTTAACATAATGAATGATTAACAGAATTGTTTAGACGAATTCTACATATAATCTATACTTGTCATAGTAATTGATCAAATGTACGATTATATTTAAGATTTCTGGAATTCTTTACATTTAATCTGATGAAATTCTATAAGTATTAAATTTGAATTAGAAATATTTATATATATACTTAAAATATTATATTGAAATTTTCTAGTATGAATTTACATTAATTCTACATTAAATTGAATTAAACTTTAATGAATGATCAGATAAGAGGTAATTCAATTGTAAATTAATATTGAATTTGACTTTTTAAATTGCATATTCAATTGTTAGATTTTAAAATTATTAACTTTTTCAAGATCTATAATTTGATATTATTGTAGCAGTTGTTACATTTGATATATTTTTATTATAATATCAAGTTTTTAGAAAATTAGTTAATTAGTACGTATAAGATTACATGCTAGATATTGTGATATTAGAATTAATCATGATATTAATATAGATCAATTTACTGATACGAATCATCAAGTAAATTATTGAACTATAAATTAGATCATGTGCAACGTTAGATTACGACTATTAATTTATCAATATATATCAGTTCATTAAATATTCTATGATTTCTAAATTACAAAATTGATATAAATTATTTATAGAATTCAATTGATATAGATTTATGTAAATTATTCTACTATTATTTAAATTGAAATTCTGTAACGTATATAAGCAAATAGCTTTATATCTAATGATTAAATTAACAATAATTATTATATGATTTATTAATAGAATATTATGACATATTAATTCAATCTAACTGTTAATCTGGCAATTATATTATTTTACATTAGATTGAACTGTATTGTAGTTCAATTACATGCATACTTATTTAATAAATTACTCTATTAGAATTCAAATGAAATTAATGAATAATTATGAAGTTTTCTAATATAATTTAAAATTGTTTCTAAGATGAAATTGTAATATTTCTCATATACTTAATTACATGAATTATAAATCATTAACTAGTTTGAGTAGAAATATATGATATCATATTAATCTGATGAACATAATTTATTCATATTGAAGTTTATAAGTAAATATTGTATATTTATATTATAACATGATACTTTTATCGTAAATATGTTCAAATTGTAGTAAATTTATAATTTATTGATTATACGAAATATTTAATTTGTTCATGCATTATGATTTTATAGTGAACATTATAATCAAGTAATTATCTAATTGTATTATTATTCTTTGTTTGATCAGATTTATTTAATATGTATTAATATTAAACTTAATTACGTATCTTAAATTGTTCTATTTTATATTCTTAAGTTATACATTATATTCTGACTATTCATTTATATATTGATCATGATTTCTAGCTGATTGCTATCTTAGTACTTCATTAGTGTATATTTACAACATACATTAGTATTTATACCAATTGATCTGCTTATTTCTATGATCTGATCAAAGATTTAATTTCTATTATAATTATGATTAAACTTTACTTGTTAATTATTAACTGATTATAGTGTACTTGTGATTTATTCTATTTTATCTATTATTATCTTAACTTAATTACATCTGTTTATATGAATTCTATAGATTTGCTTATGATTATTCAACATTATCATATTAATTTTTCTCAAGTATTGATCATATTTTATTTGTAAATTATTAACATTATATTCATGTCTATTTATAATTCTATTACATTTATATATTGTTAGTTAGAATTATTCAAATTTATATTATTTGACATTATCAATGATTCTAAGTATTAATACGTAAATTAATTATCATTGTTCACTAACTGAATTAGCAAGTCGATTGCATTTAACTGTCAGAACAATTTTATTCATATTGATATTACATTACATGTCATGTTATAATTGCCATAAGGTTAAGCATTACTTGAGTAATTATTCTCATTAAATCGATATTTATACAATTGATGCATTTAGCAATTATATCAATGAAAAAGTCTATTTCTTATGTATCGAACTTCATGCGATCATTTGAGCTAAAACTATTAACAGTATGTCATGTTTATATTAGATCCATATTTTGTTTATCAATGATTTCTTTATCATTATTTAAATACTAATTGAAAATTTTCTTTAACTTTAACTTATATTCAATATGCATTAAGAATTTATAGTTTATTCAAATTAGTTCTAATAGACTATGGTAAAATAATGATCTAATGCATCTAAATACGAATATTATATGCCTCATTTACCACTAAAACTACTCACAATTCCTAAGTTAGAACTTTCTGCTGAAGTTGTTCACACAAAACTTATGGAAAAAGTCAAAGTAGCTTTAGATATCAAAATTGACTCAATCACATATTGGACAGATTCACAAATTGTTTTATCGTGGTTAAAATCTGAACCGTATCGTTTAAATACATATGTTGCTAACAGAGTAGTTTTAATTCAATCCTTTACCTCAATAACGCAATGGCAATATGTGTCCACCCATGAAAATCCTAGCGATTTGCTTTCACGTGGTGTTAAACCTTCAAAAGTTGCTACATTAAAATTATGGTGGCATGGACCCGTGTTTCTTCTGTTAAATAAAACCAAATGGCCTTTAACTGTCGAAACAATAAACAATATACCAGAATTAAAACCCTCTACGCTAAGTTCTACGTTACAAGCTAGCGCGGTTAAGTTCTTATTTGATAAATTTTCTTCTTTTTAAAATGCAGAAAGTCGCAGCTTACGTCTTGCGTTTTATCGAAAATTGTAAGAAATCAAAAGAATTTAAACAAAAGAGTCCTTTATCTATAAACGATTTAAACAAAAGTCGTTACTTACTTTTAAGGTTATCACAAAGGGAAAGTTTTCTAAAAGAATATCATATTCTGAAAAACGGAAAAACTCTAAGCAGCAAGAGCAAAATCTTCTCACTTTCACCATTTTTTGATAAAGAAAACGATATTATTCGAGTGGGTGGAAGATTATCTCAATCAAATTTTTCTTATGATAAAAAATATCCTATTTTACTTTCAGCCAAGCATCATTTAACGAATGTCATATTTCTTTATGAACATAAAAGATTGATGCATGCTGGAGTTCAGTTGCTTTTATCCCATATAAAAGAAACATATTGGCCTCTCGGAGCTCGTTCTCTTGCAAAGAAAATTATTTATAATTGCGTACAATGTTTTAGAGCAAAACCTCGTGAAACAAGCAATATTATGGGTAATCTTCCCTCCGATCGCATCAAACCAATATCTCCCTTTTCTATAGTTGGTACCGATTTTGCAGGACCTTTTCTGTTAAAAGACAAAAAAGGTCGAGGTGCAAAAATTACCAAATGTTACTTTTGTTTATTTATTTGTTTTGTAACAAAAGCCTGTCATTTAGAGTTGGTATCTGATTTAAGTACTGATGCATTCATTTTGGCCTTAAGACGATTTGCTTCTCGAAGAGGTATGCCTTCAAAAATATACTCCGATAATGCCAAAAATTATGTCGGTGCAAACAATAAATTAAAAGAATTAGGTAAATTCCTAATTAATAATGATAATCTTGAAAAGCTCTTGTAAACGAAGGTGTAAATTGGATCTTTTGCCTTCTTATTCGCCACATTTGGGCGGTATATGGAATCATGTGTTAAATCGATAAAGTATCATTTAAACAGAGTAATGAATAATATCTCGTTTACCTTTGAGCAAATGAGTACTATATTAACGCAAATAGAAGCTATATTAAATTCTCGTCCGTTATATCCTGCTTCTGAAGATCCTAATGATTTGAATCCCATAACACCCTCACATTTTTTAATGGGTAAAGTAATTACATCTGTACCCGATCCCAATCTGATGCATATACCTGAAAATCGTCTCGATGTATATCAGCATTCACAAGTTATCGTACAACACCTTTGGTCAAGATGGTCCAAAGAATATATTTGCAATCTGCAGCGAAGAAATAAGTGGCAAAACTTATTGAAAATATTGCAATCAACTCGATGGTGATTCTCAAAGATGAAAACCTTCCACCAACAAAATGGCGCCTCGGAAGAATTGTGCAACTGCATGCAGGATCTGATGGTGTGGTTCGAGTGGTGACTATACGTACAGCAAGTGGTTTAACGCGTCGCACGATCACGAAAGTGTGTGTGTTACCTAATAAACAATTATGTTAATGCTCGTAAAAAGTTTTGTTTTTAAATGTTAACATGTGTTTTTGAAAGCTTAATTCAAAATTCATTACTCTTTCAACGGGGAGTATGTTAAGAAAACATTAGATGTTACTAATCTAGTACGTAAGAAATCTAATATAAAAGAGAAGATCTGTAACTATAGTGAGAAAAATAACAGTAAAAAATGTAAACACATATTTAGTCAAAAATATAAGAATCTTTGAGTGGTTTTCAAGTACTGAATTTAACAAGTTATGTAATACAAATATAACACAATAAGTTCAAGAAACAAGGAAAGTACGAGAAGAATTCAGAACACATTTTGGCACTTCAAATTTAAACTAAAATAAAATGGTCCTTGCTTATATAACAAAAATTGCGTATTGCTTGTTTATTAGACCCCTGAGTGGGCACCTGCAGAATCTGATGTAAGATACCACCCAAGCCGTGAGTAAGCCTTTACAATAGGAAAGCTGTTAACAGCATAACATTGTTTTTTGTATTACAAAAAAAATTGTACCTAAAGTTAATTTTGTTTACGGAAAATTTATTTAAAGCACCAGGGGACATCCATTATTCTGAACAACAAACTTCCATTTTTTTATGAATAGTATGCACGTGTAAGAAATCGTTACAATTAAATATTGTAAATTATTATAAAAAAAATTAATTTAAAAATAAAATTTTGGTTTTAGTTTAAAGTTGGATTCATTAGTCTTCAAAAAAATTTTATTTGTTTATTATTTACGTATTAGCTGGTTAAAAAAAGAGTTTTATATTTCAAAAATTATTAGTAATTTTAAGATCAACAATTTGTTTGATAATAGAAAAAAAAATTTAATTGTATGAATAAACAACAATTAAATAGAATAAAATTTGTTTAGTTTCTTTATTGTGGCATGTAACCAGACCAGATTATAATATTAGCTGTTTATTAATGATTACTGTAGCACAAGATATAGGACACAGGTTGTACCAATTCTGGCCCCGTATGTATTCATGGGGCCAATATTAAACTTACTTAGTCAATATTGGTACTATAGTGATCAAAAATATATTTTCCAATACGCATTGGTCCAATATTTACTCAATACCGGTGTATTTTATTAGAAAACAATATTTTTGACCAATACAGTACCAACAATAGTTAAAATAAAGGCTATGTAAAAACTATTCGGTAATATTTGCATGCAAACTACACAGGATTATAATATTAGCAATTTATTGATGACTAGCCGTTATCCCTAATTTTTTTCGCGTAGTAAACTTACAAATAAACATAAGTTTGTTTAATTATTCTTAATTTCTACAATTTTTTAAATTAACATTGTAATCCTAAATGTTTGAAAGATAAAAAATAAATTTAGATTAGTCTCTGAAAAGTTCTCTACATGCCAAGAAAAGTCGTCTCAAATCGGCTCAGTTGTTTTAGAGATCAGCCTTGACAAACAAACCGACAGACACAAAATTTTTAAAATACCTGCTTGGCTTTTGTTAACATGCAAATACCCATATGAGCTTAAGAAAAAGCTTTTATTTCAAAATCGTGGACAAACACTTCAATTTTATTTCTATGCACCAACCTCTAATCTATATCATGAACATAAGAACTTAACTCAAACATAATTTATCATAATGTCTAAAAAAATTTTTAATTTTTTTCTTGGGTTTTTTTAAAATTTTGTAACCTCGGTCATTCTGGCTGATCAAAAAAAATAAACAGATAGATTTAAATACATAAAAATCTATTTTAGTTCCACATATTAATTTTTATTTTATTTTATTAATGTTCTAATAAAGTTCAGACGGAACATTTTCTGATTTGATTTCAATCTAAAAGTGACAGGTTCCAAACAACGGATCACCAATGGATCCTATTAATGAAGGCTTCTGTACTAACAAACACTGAACATGCGTAGTTGGTAATCTTTATAAAATAGAATATCGAATAAGGAGGTTATGTGTCTTTTCATAACTTTATTCCAAATTATTATCAAACAATTAAATATACAATAGGAATGCAATGTAATATATTTAAGCTACACATTTAATAAAATACATGGATAACATTAAATAAATATATACATTGTATGTGTGTAGGTGTACAATAAACACTTATTCGAAAATGCCAAAATCAAAACCAAAAACATCAAATGTAAAAGCAACACCTCCAATTATTGCAACAAATAAAAGCAACCCTATGTCAGAGGAAGCTGAACAGCAGTTTGAAGTAGAATTATATTGGTGTATACAACAACTACAAACTGCTTTACAAATGGGGAAATTAAGTTCTAAACAAGGTTTAAATACATAATAAAATACTGCTACTACTTAATCTTATTATAATTTTCAGTTCAAGATCATACTAAAGCTCTGAATACTTTGATGAGTAAAACTGCACCATTGGTGAAAAAACGTCAAGTTATGAGATTGTCTTTTGGAGATTATCGTAGTAAAATGAAAGTTGAAGATAAAAAACTTAATAAAGGTATTTCTATATATAACTATTTTTTTTAAATCTATTGTGTAATTAACCTTTATATATTCCTTCTAGGAAATTTAAATATTAAACTACACACATCTAAACCAAGCACAAAATCAGTGTTTGTAAGAAAATCCTCATCGTGCTGTTCTACTAACGATCATAAATTTAATTTTGATTTACCAAAGACTGAAAACCCACAAGAGTTAGAAAATGTGTTGTCAGACGTTCACATTAATCAACATTCTTTAAATGTAGAAAATGAAAGACAGGTTTATCATTTTCTACCATCAAATAATGAATTTAAATTCTCCTTTAATGTAGAAGATGTATAGCTATTTATTTACAATCCATCACATGTTACCCTAAGAAAATCTGTGTTAAAGCTGAAAAATGAATAGTTAACATTCAATTGGATATAGAAAAGCTGCATTAATTTGAACTGGGAGTATATGTAAGTAGTGGATAAGCAAATTCTGCAACACAAAATTTTGATAAATTATTTTTTAATGTAAACCTATCCTTATAGTAATTATCAATGTGTATTCATAAAAATGAAATTTTAATTAAGCATTAATTAGTTTTGTTGTGGTAGTTTTTGTGGCAAAATATAAATTTCTGATATGTTGATACTAAGCTGACAAAATTTGTATGAATGGGTAATTAATTATTACCTCTAAAATTATTTTCTTTAGACTACATAACTTGAAATTATTTATATATTTTATATTAAGTTTTCTTTGTAGCTATGTACGATTTTTTTAGTTCTTGTTAATATTTTTCTAGCGGATTGTCTTTTTTGTTAATATCCAATTTGTTATCCGTTATATTAATTACATTTGTACTGCAATATTTACATTTTATATTTTTTAAAGAGTAATAAAATAGTTAATTATTTCAATACTGAACGTATTTTATTTATACACTAACGAAAAATTAAACTTTCGTGCATATTAATTTATGATAATTGAAAAAGTACATTTAAAAAGTCAATGTACACATTTGACAAAAAAATTTCTTTTATTCTTTCTTTTAAAGCACCATCTATTGAGAAATAGGATACTTTATAATTCATTTCCTTTCCGCTAGGTAAAAATTGTGAACTACGTTTATATTACGTTGAGTTTCTTAATGGCGTGTATACAAGTTATTAAAGTTAAATGAATTAATAGTGATTTCAAGTATAGTACATCATCTTGAGCACGATGTCTATGCCCCCGTATTTATTGGGACCCAACCCATGGGCCACAATGATGGCCCAACAACAATTGGCGGCTGCGGCTCATGCTCAAGCCCAAGTAGCGGCCGCCCAAGCTCATGCACATGCTTTGCAACAACAAATGCCACCCCCACATCCCAAATCAGATGTAATAACTGAAGATAAATTACAAGAAAAAGGTAAAATAAACTTTAAAGATGTATTATACCATTAACTAATGAAAATTATTAGCTCAAAAATGGCACCAGTTGCAATCGAAACGATTTGCCGACAAACGAAAATTAGGTTTTGTAGATGCCCAGAAAGAAGATATGCCACCTGAACACATTCGTAAAATTATTCGAGATCATGGTGATATGAGTAGTCGCAAATATCGACATGATAAGCGTGTTTATTTAGGGTAATTAAATGAGAACACAATTATTAATTTCAAATATAAATATTTACATTTTAGAGCTTTGAAATATATGCCCCATGCAGTTATGAAGCTTCTAGAGAATATGCCGATGCCTTGGGAACAAATCAGGGATGTTCAGGTTTTATATCATATTACTGGAGCTATTACATTTGTAAATGAAATTCCTTGGGTTATTGAACCAATATACATAGCTCAATGGGGGTAAAGAATTTGTTACAAGTTTAATAATTTGTAAAACATGTTTTGTTTTAATAGAACAATGTGGATTATGATGAGGAGAGAAAAAAGAGACAGGAGACATTTTAAACGTATGAGATTTCCACCATTTGATGACGAAGAACCGCCATTAGATTATGCAGACAATGTGTTAGATGTAGAACCATTAGAAGCTATTCAAATAGATTTAGATACCGAAGAAGATGCACCTGTGATTAAATGGTTTTATGATCATAAACCACTTGTAGGATCAAAGTAAGATATTTTGTGTTTAAAATTTGTTTTATAATTAAATTTATTGTAGACATGTTAATGGACCCACTTATCGTAAATGGAATTTACAACTGCCAATGATGGCAACTTTATATCGTTTAGCCAATCAACTTTTAACAGATTTGGTTGATCAAAATTTTTTCTATTTGTTTGACACCAAAAGTTTTTTTACTGCAAAAGCTTTGAATATGGCAATTCCTGGTGGTCCCAAATTTGAACCTCTTATTAAAGATAGCAATCCAGGGTAAAATTTTTGACGCATACATGAATTACAATAGCTTTAAAATTTTGACAAATATTTTTTTTTAGTGACGAAGATTGGAATGAATTTAATGATATTAATAAAATTATTATTCGTCAACCTGTTAGAACAGAATATAGGATTGCTTTTCCTTATTTGTATAATAATTTACCACATTTTGTTCACCTTTCATGGTAAGTTATTTTAAATTTTATTTGCTTGTAAAACAAATATTGTATTTTGGTAGTAAGAGTTTTACAAATGTAGTCACATTTATTTTAACTTTCTATGTTTTTCAAATGGCAAGTTACTAGCAGTGTGATAGAATATAAAGTGAACTTTATTAATTTCAATATTAAAGTAATTACTGAAATTGCTGATTATCACAAACATTTAAATATTGTTAAAAACGTATTTTAAGATTATGATAATATATTTATCCAGGTATCACACACCTAATGTTGTATACATCAAAACTGAGGATCCAGATTTACCGGCATTCTATTTTGATCCTCTTATAAATCCAATTTCTCATCGTCATGCCGTTAAAAGTTTAGAACCTTTACCTGAAGATGACGAAGAATATATACTACCAGAAATTGTGCAACCATTTTTGCAAGAAACCCCTTTGTATACAGATAACACAGCGAATGGTATTGCATTATTATGGGCACCTAGACCATTTAATCTACGTTCAGGTTGGTTATTATAGTAATTAAAATTACATAACTTTTATGATAGGTACTGAAATAAGATTATCCAATTTTAAAATTGAGTAGATAAACTTCAATAATATACATTTTATTTTTTTCTTTAAATTGTTTGCACTTTAACAAATGTATCTTTAGTATACATTTAGTGTATGTAACTTTGTCTTCTTTTTATTTTAAGGAGCTTTTGCAAATCAATTTCAACATAAGTACGTTGCCTTTTTTTAAGTTTTTTTAAAAAAATCAAATGTAAAGTAACTTAAAAAATTTTGTTATTTCATTCATTGCAAACCTTTTTAGACTCTTAACTGTGGAGTACTTTTGAGTTTCCCTCAGAAGTTTATCCAAATGAAGCTTTTGGCATTGTGAATTTTTGCTTGCTTAAACAGTTTCTTGAAGTTATTTTTTAGGGAGGAAAATTTGGTTATTCACAATTCTTCTTTCTTAAAGGATACTTTTTCATAAATAGCAGTACTGTAACAATTTGAAGACTATAAATTTTTATGTCTGTTATTGTTGATGATTACCTAAAAGTACAACCCTCCAGTTTCTGCTGAACAGAGTCCCAGTAAAATATTCTGTTAATTAGCATTGCACTTATAATTTGCTCTTTTGCAGCTGACTTATAAAAAATAATCTGCTAAAGAAAGAATTCAGAAGATCTCTACAAAAGATGAATTTGTTTTGTAAAAAGGTTAATTTGATTTGCAGAAAGATGAATTTGATCTTTAAAAATTTGATCTTTTGGATACCGTACAAAAGTCAATATATTACAAACGTAAAAAAACGGAATTAGTCAAACAGGCTGACGTTATCAATTAATTTTAAAAAATACATATTTTATTAATAAAGTATACACCTGGGCTATAATAACTGTCCAAACAATTCAAGAAATTGCGATTAAAAAAAAACTTTTAGTGTTTTTAAGGCGTGATAAATTACAGCAAAACACGTATTAATATAAATTCTAAATAATTTGTATGCTATAAAACTAATTTAATAAATATTTTAAAGGACGCTGCCGAAGGGCTATAGATATTCCACTCGTAAAAAGTTGGTATCAGGAGCATTGTCCACCTGGACAACCCGTTAAAGTTCGTGTCAGCTATCAGAAATTATTAAAATATTTTGTTTTAAATGCATTGAAACATCGAGCACCGAAACCTCAGAAGAAACGATACTTGTTTAGATCATTTAAATCGACAAAGTTTTTCCAAACGACAACATTAGATTGGGTCGAAGCTGGCTTGCAAGTATGCAGACAAGGTTACAATATGTTAAATCTATTGATACACAGAAAAAATTTGAATTATTTACATTTGGATTATAACTTCAACTTGAAACCAGTTAAAACATTGACAACTAAAGAACGTAAGAAATCTCGATTTGGAAATGGTAAGAAATTACTAACATTTAATTTTATTTTGAATGTAATACTTTCATTCTTTTTAGCCTTCCATTTATGTCGTGAAATTTTGAGACTTACAAAGTTAATCATTGATTCTCATGTTCAATATCGTTTAAATAATGTGGATGCTTTTCAATTGGCTGACGGTCTTCAATACATATTTGCTCACGTTGGACAACTAACTGGAATGTATCGTTATAAATACAAGCTTATGAGACAAATTCGTATGTGTAAAGATCTCAAACATTTAATATACTACAGGTTTAATACTGTAAGTTTTATAGTATAGCACAAGTATTTCTTACCTTAAATTATATATATTTATCAATAGGGTCCAGTGGGTAAAGGACCAGGTTGCGGTTTCTGGGCACCAGGATGGCGTGTTTGGTTATTCTTCATGCGCGGAATAACACCTCTGCTGGAGCGTTGGCTTGGTAATTTACTTTCAAGACAGTTTGAAGGTAGGCATTCTAAAGGTGTTGCCAAAACTGTCACAAAACAAAGAGTGGAGTCTCACTTTGACTTGGAACTTAGAGCTTCTGTAATGCACGATATTGTGGATATGATGCCAGAAGGAATAAAACAGAACAAAGCAAGAACAATTCTACAACATCTTTCTGAAGCTTGGCGTTGTTGGAAAGCTAATATCCCGTGGAAGGTAAATATTATTTTTTTATATTTCAAATAATATAACTTTAATTAAAGAGTAAAGTTATTTATACACCCTTAATTCTTAACAAATGATGAGTCGCGCAGGGGTCCGGAAATCAGTCATACTGTAGACTGACAACTTTGGTTTGTATTTGTGTAGACATTTACGAGCTGAAGTTGGATACATGCGCTTACTGAATACAATTCTTGAAATTAAGCAACAATGATACATATTGATTCTTTTTACTGATTACATTTATTTCTTAGGTTCCAGGACTTCCTATTCCAATCGAAAATATGATTTTACGTTACGTGAAAATGAAGGCTGATTGGTGGACCAACACCGCTCATTACAACAGAGAAAGAATTCGAAGAGGAGCCACTGTTGATAAAACAGTTTGTAAAAAGAATTTAGGACGACTTACGAGATTATACCTCAAAGCTGAGCAAGAAAGACAACACAACTATTTAAAGGTACGTTTTTGAATTAACAAACAATTAATGTTTATTCATTAATTTTTTAGGATGGTCCGTACATTTCACCAGAAGAAGCGGTAGCTATTTATACAACAACTGTACATTGGTTAGAGTCTCGAAGATTTGCTCCTATACCATTTCCTCCACTGTCATATAAACATGACACAAAATTATTGATCCTTGCATTAGAAAGGCTTAAAGAAGCCTATAGGTATGTTATTCAGAATTATATCTTATAGAAACCTTTAAGTTACGTTACCAATTATAAATTAAATGTTAAATATTTAGATTTAGATACATAATAGAAATTTTCTAACAATGCAACTATTAATTATTTGAAATTTTAGTGTTAAATCACGACTTAATCAAAGTCAAAGAGAAGAGCTAGGTCTTATAGAACAAGCATATGATAATCCACATGAAGCTCTTTCAAGAATAAAGCGTCATCTTTTAACACAAAGAGCGTTCAAAGAGGTGAGCATACAATGTTGTTTTAAAATATAGTTTACATATTGTTTTTCTAAACAGGTTGGCATTGAATTTATGGATCTTTATAGTCACTTAATTCCCGTATACGATGTAGAACCTTTAGAAAAAATTACTGACGCCTATTTGGACCAATATTTATGGTATGAAGCAGATAAAAGAAGACTATTTCCACCCTGGATTAAACCTGCTGATACTGAACCGCCGCCCTTATTGGTTTATAAATGGTGCCAAGGTAAGTTCACTAAATAATATCGTTAATTCTTTGCTGTTTATTTAATCTTAATTTAAAAAAAAAAAATATTTTAATTAAATTTATTCTTTAAAAATTATATCTATTGTCCGTCAGTTTTAGGTAAACAAAAATATTTACATAATTCTACCAAATATTTCACATAATTTGGGATACATTTATATAAGTCATTGCTATAGATAAAAAATTGTACTTTTTAAATCTCTAGGTATAAATAACCTTCAAGACGTTTGGGATGTAGCAGAAGGGGAATGTAATGTTCTGTTGGAATCTAAATTTGAAAAGTTATATGAGAAAATAGATTTAACATTGTTAAATCGTTTATTACGTTTAATTGTGGATCACAACATAGCTGATTATATGACAGCCAAGAATAATGTGGTTATTAATTACAAAGATATGAACCATACCAACAGTTACGGAATTATACGTGGTCTTCAGTTTGCTTCCTTTATCACACAGTATTACGGTTTAGTACTAGATTTATTGGTATTGGGTTTGCAAAGAGCAAGTGAAATGGCCGGGCCTCCACAAATGCCCAATGATTTTCTGACTTTTCAAGATTTATCTACTGAATCTGCCCATCCAATTCGATTATACTGTAGATATGTTGATAGAATACACATATTTTTCAGGTTAATATTTCTATATTATTTTTTTGTTAAATTGTACACTTTAAATTCACTTTAGATTTACATCAGAAGAAGCTAGGGAGTTAATTCAACGCTACCTAACTGAGCATCCCGATCCAAATAACGAAAACATTGTTGGATACAATAATAAAAAATGTTGGCCGCGGGATGCCAGGATGCGTTTGATGAAACACGACGTTAATTTGTAAGTATATCGATCTTTATTAATAATTAAAAATTATGTTGAAATATTGCAGAGGTCGTGCCGTTTTTTGGGACATAAAAAATCGTTTGCCGCGTTCAGTAACTACAATCCAATGGGAAAACAGTTTTGTTAGCGTTTATTCAAAAGATAACCCGAATTTATTATTTAATATGTGTGGTTTTGAATGTCGTATTCTTCCAAAATGTCGAACACAACATGAAGAATTTACACATAGAGATGGTGTTTGGAATTTGCAGCATGAAGGCAGTAAAGAAAGAACTGCTCAGTGCTTTTTAAGGGTTGACGATGAATCAATGAGTCGTTTCCATAATCGCGTACGCCAGATTCTTATGGCATCAGGTTCAACAACATTTACAAAGGTAATATGATTGCACTTTTCAAAATTAGAATATATTTTAAGTAAATTTTCCACTATACTTTGTCCGGCCAACAGAAATAGTTAAGCCACGCCCCACTAAATTGAACCAATGTATGCAGTACCCAGTTTCACACGGTACAAATTAATAATCAAGTTTGTCCTCGTTCTTGCAGGACATAAATGCTTATATGGTTGCTTGTGTTACGTGCTTTAAAAATTAAGCCAATAGAAAAAATTCTATGTAAATTTAGCGCACATTTGTGGGAGTGGCTTAACTATTTTTGTTCGCGGGACAGTGTATAGTTGATTTATATAACAATTGATTTATATTTGTAGATTGTAAACAAGTGGAATACAGCTCTCATCGGATTGATGACTTATTTCCGTGAAGCTGTTGTAAATACTCAAGAATTGCTAGATTTACTCGTAAAATGTGAAAATAAAATTCAAACTAGAATAAAAATTGGTCTCAACTCAAAAATGCCCAGTAGATTTCCACCTGTGGTATTTTATACACCAAAAGAACTTGGAGGCTTAGGAATGCTGTCAATGGGTCATGTGCTTATACCACAGGTACTTATAACTAATTTTTATTTATATTAATTAAATTATTACAGAGGTACTGATTTGTTATATTTTAGTCTGATCTACGATGGTCTAAACAAACAGATGTGGGAATTACACATTTCCGTTCAGGTATGAGCCACGATGAAGATCAATTAATTCCAAACTTATATCGTTACATTCAACCATGGGAATCGGAGTTTATCGACTCACAAAGAGTATGGGCTGAATATGCTTTAAAAAGACAAGAAGCCAATGCTCAGAATAGGTAAATTTATTGAATATTCCGATTAGTTATTAAAGATTTATCATTGTAATTGTAGACGTTTAACATTGGAAGATCTCGAAGATTCATGGGATAGAGGAATACCTCGAATTAATACTTTATTCCAAAAAGATCGGCACACATTGGCTTATGACAAAGGATGGCGAATTAGAACAGAATTCAAACAATATCAGGTAAAAAATTTAAGCTGATAAAAAGTAATTTTATTTTTTATTATAAATATTACTGTTTGCTTCAATTTCTTTATGCATCTTTGAATTCTTGCTATCGATTGAAAAAAAACATACTTTTGGAAAAACCTTATAGAATATTAGGTAAATCTAAATTATAAAAATTATGTTAGACATTAATGTTTTAGGTATTGAAACAAAATCCATTTTGGTGGACTCATCAACGACATGATGGAAAACTATGGAATTTAAATAATTATCGTACAGATATGATTCAAGCATTAGGCGGTGTTGAAGGTATTTTAGAACACACATTATTTAAGGGAACCTATTTTCCAACTTGGGAAGGTTTATTCTGGTAAGCCATTTATCATTTTTTTTTAAGAATCAAAAAATATTGATCGTATTTCTTAAGGGAAAAGGCGTCTGGTTTTGAAGAATCTATGAAGTATAAAAAATTAACAAACGCTCAACGCTCAGGTTTAAATCAAATTCCTAACCGACGTTTTACATTGTGGTGGTCGCCCACAATAAATCGTGCGAATGTCTATGTTGGTTTCCAAGTACAACTTGATTTAACTGGAATTTTTATGCACGGCAAAATTCCTACATTGAAAATTTCACTCATACAAATTTTCAGAGCTCATTTGTGGCAAAAAGTGCACGAATCAATTGTTATGGATTTATGTCAGGTTTGTCTTTTTTTCTATTTAATATTTTCCTTTTTTATGATAATTTTTTCAGGTGTTTGATCAAGAATTGGACGCTTTAGAAATTGAAACTGTTCAAAAAGAAACTATCCATCCTAGAAAATCATATAAAATGAATTCTTCTTGTGCTGACATCTTATTGTTTTCTGCCTATAAATGGAATGTTTCGAGACCCTCTTTATTAGCAGATACGAAGTAGGTATATTGAAGAAAAAAATTCTAAATTTTGGAATATTATGACTTTGAGTTTTAACAGAAATTCTGATTTTTTTCAAATTATTTATTTAAATATTTTTGTTTCTGACGAAAATTTTTAATTCATCATATTTAAAACTTTAGTAGGATATTTGAATTAACCATGTTTTTTTCATTAGTTTCTGTTTGTAGTATTTTTTAAGCTATTTTACTAAAGGACTAAGTTTTCAGGGATACAATGGATAACACAACAACACAGAAATACTGGATCGACGTCCAATTGCGATGGGGAGACTACGATTCCCATGATATTGAAAGATACGCTAGAGCCAAATTTCTGGACTATACAACAGATAATATGTCCATTTACCCATCACCAACAGGTGTACTTATTGCTATAGACTTAGCATACAATTTACATAGGTAAAAAAAACCTAGCTTTGCTTTGGTGTAAAATTAAACTAATTACTTAATTCTAGTGCATATGGTAACTGGTTCCCTGGATGCAAACCATTAATACAACAAGCTATGGCAAAAATTATGAAAGCTAATCCTGCTTTATATGTATTACGTGAACGTATTCGAAAAGCCTTGCAATTATATTCAAGTGAACCTACAGAACCTTATCTATCCAGTCAAAACTACGGGGAATTGTTCTCAAATCAAATTATTTGGTTTGTGGATGATACGAATGTCTACAGAGTAACAATACATAAAACATTTGAAGGAAATTTAACCACAAAGCCCATTAATGGAGCTATCTTTATTTTTAATCCACGTACTGGTCAACTATTTTTAAAAATCATTCACACCTCTGTCTGGGCTGGTCAAAAACGTTTAGGTCAAGTAAGTATAATAAAAGTTGAAAGCTTTTAATTGTAAATAACATTCATTATTTTTAGTTAGCCAAATGGAAAACAGCTGAAGAAGTAGCTGCTTTAATTCGATCTTTGCCTGTAGAAGAACAACCAAAACAAATTATTGTAACGCGTAAAGGAATGTTAGATCCCCTCGAAGTACATCTTCTTGATTTCCCTAACATTGTTATTAAAGGCTCAGAATTGCAATTACCCTTTCAAGCCTGTTTGAAAGTAGAAAAATTTGGTGATCTCATACTTAAAGCAACTGAACCACAAATGGTGTTATTCAACCTATATGATGATTGGTTGAAGACTATTTCTTCTTATACTGTAAGTAGTGGAAAAAAAACTTTATTTCTAAATTAATATCGAAATGTTATTATTAAGCGCGTTAACAAAACCTGTCTTTCATAATTGCATTACAACACCAAAACTGTATAATTGGTGGGTTTCTCTGGCATAGACCTTATTTTCTTGGTATTTGATCTCTCTCTCTCGTAGTATTCCTTCGTATTCGAAGATCCTGATTTGTACAATTATTTAGTTTGTCTCATGATGTTTTTCTAATTATCCCGATTTTTTGTTAACCGTGTGTTTTCTTCCATATTGTTTCCAGTTATTTATTTAATTTCATCTAACCAGCATCTTGGGGATCTTCCACTGGACTTCTTTTCTTCTATTTTCATTGTACAGCTCGTCTGTCTAGGTTGTCGCTCTGTTTTGCAGAAGATGTGCCAAAAATTTTAGTATCTTTCATTGTATGATATTTATCAGTCTTTGCGGTGTGTTTATTCCTTGTAGAACCGAGTCATTGATGCGATGTTCTGTCCAGCTTACTCTTAGTAATTTCGTCCGGCATTGATCTTGTGGTTGTCAATTTTTTTCATGGTCCATGATTCCTAAGCATATAACGGTATTGGAAAGACTAATGTATTTATTATTTTGATTTTTGTTAAGCTTCTATCTTTGCGTATGATCTGTATTTTTCTGACCGCTGCTTTTGCAATTGCTAATCTTCTTTTTATTTCGTTGGAACAGCTGCCTGTATTTTCTATGAGAGCACCAAGATAGACATACTGGCTGGTTATTTCTATTTCTCCAAAATAATTTCTGTTTATCTGTGTGTTTTGTCTAGTTATTATCATTATTTTACATTTGCTTTATTTAGCGTCAATCCTACTTGTTTGCTTTCTTCTTCCACAATATTTAGCACCTCTTTCATTTCTTCTGGGGTGTTAGTTAATAAAACTGTATCATCGACATATCTCAAGAGATTGATTTTCACTCTACCGATTTTAATTCCACCATTCCACTGAACAGGAGAAAATTTTATTCCCAAGGTGTCGATTCGGATGAAACTTCAAAATTTGCGACATTTACCTAATTGCAATATTGCACCAAAAATTCATTTCTGCCAGAGCTCGCTAAGCGTCGCTATATGCAATTGAATTTCACATTGACTCAGGTTGTTATTAGCAATTGTGCTCTATTTACATCAGTTTTGACAAACAAAGACGATCGATTAGTGAATTTTTTACGACGCTACAACATCAGGCAAAGTCACTAGGCCAATAATGAAAGAATTCTACGATGAACTTTTGAAACCAGAACTTGGAGTAAGAAATGTATTTCTTCATGATTCATTTGGAATGTTCGGAGACATGGAGTTACAACCTGAACTCGATGACGACCAAGTACTTGAGTTTCTCAAAATACCGGCTGGTGCAACGATGTATGTGCAACCATTAGACAAGTTTTTTTTTCGTCAATATAAACAATTTATCAAGCGTGTATCGGATTATGTTCTTATTAGGCAGTTGGAAATTCCACTTTTTCAACGCAACAACATTTTAAAGCTACAATCGAACAGTTTCTATCAGTTTTGCGCACCGAGATTTGAAGCTATGGTTCGATATGCATGGAGTTCGTCAGGCTATGCAAGTGGTTCTAATGAAGATTTCGAAACGCCTTCGCAATATTGTTTTGAAGTCGGAAGTCAAAAGTGCTTCTCGTGTGACAATTTGGCATACCTCAAGTGCCCTTGGCCTAATTGTGGTGTACACATGTGTTTTTATCATTGGTTCGTGATAGATCACCTTTGCGGAGAAATTTAATTTAAATCATATATCAATTTTTTCTTTGTCTTAAATTGCTCAGCCATGAAATGTTTTTGTACTAAACTATTTAGTGACCAATGGACAATATAAATTCCAAATTTTATTTAAATCGTCACTTCAGGGATGAAAATTTCCCCTGTTGAGATAGAATTCTTCTCATAATATATATTAAATAGGATATTCGACAAAATGCATCCCTTTGATATTTGATATATAACATATAATCTGTTCCAAATGATTCTAACAATTCAAAGATGTCCCAATACAGTTCAATTGGCACAGCTCTCTTATACAAACAATCGCCTAATTTCTAAAACTGCTTATCAAATTTTAGTTTAATATAATTTTTTTTAGGCATTCTCGCGTTTAATTTTGATTCTTCGGGCGTTGCACGTGAATACAGAACGTACAAAAGTAATTTTAAAGCCTGATAAAACAACAATAACTGAACCTCATCACATTTGGCCAACTCTATCTGACGATGAATGGATAAAGGTTGAAGTGCAGCTCAAAGATTTAATTTTGGCAGATTATGGTAAAAAGAACAAGTAAGTTTTCTTAATATCAATTGACAAAAGTAATTTCCTTATACTTTTTTATAATTTTTAGTGTAAATGTAGCTTCTTTAACTCAATCAGAAATTCGAGATATTATATTGGGTATGGAAATTAGTGCTCCATCAGCGCAAAGACAGCAAATAGCCGAAATTGAAAAGCAAACAAAGGAACAATCACAACTAACTGCTACTACAACGCGAACTGTAAATAAACATGGAGATGAAATAATAACGAGCACAACTAGCAATTATGAAACTCAAACCTTCAGTTCTAAGACCGAATGGCGAGTGCGTGCAATTTCTGCTACCAATTTACATTTACGTACAAATCATATTTATGTCAGTTCAGATGATATAAAAGAAACTGGATACACCTATATTTTACCGAAAAATGTTTTGAAGAAGTTTGTTACGATATCTGATTTGCGAGCTCAGGTATGGTTATCATTATTTTATAACAACTCAAAATTTAGAAACATTTATTCTGTAGAAATACAATAACGTAAATTCTTTAATTTCAGATTTGTGCCTTTTTATATGGAGTGAGCCCACCAGATAACCCTCAAGTAAAAGAACTGCGTTGTTTAGTGTTGGTACCTCAATGGGGAACCCATCAAACGGTGCACATACCGCATACGCCTCCAAACCATCCTTTCTTAAAAGAAATGGAACCTTTAGGTTGGATTCATACACAACCAAATGAATTGCCACAGTTGTCTCCACAAGATATAACAACTCATGCAAGAATTATGACAGACAATCCAGCGTGGGATGGTGAAAAAACTATTATAATTACTTGTTCGTTTACACCTGGCTCTTGTTCTTTAACGGCTTATAAATTAACTCCTTCTGGCTACGAATGGGGAAGACTAAATACAGATAAGGGTAATAATCCTAAAGGGTATCTTCCAAGTCATTATGAAAAAGTACAAATGTTGCTTTCGGATCGCTTTTTAGGATTCTTTATGGTCCCAGCTCAAGGTAGTTGGAATTATAACTTTATGGGTACGTATTACATTTTATTGTATTCCACAAAAGTTATTTATATATTTTTTTAAATTAGGTGTGCGACATGATCCAAGTATGAAATATGAATTGCAATTAGCAAATCCTAAAGAATTTTATCATGAAGTTCATCGGCCAGCACATTTTCTGAATTTTTCATCTTTAGAAGATGGAGACGGCTCTGGTGCGGATAGAGAAGATGTTTTTGCATAATTATTTGGATTAAAACTTTACTTTAATTTTGATATTTTAAAATATGTATTTGGTCTTTATTCATAGGTATCTTAATATAAATATAGTTTTTAAATAAATTGTTAATTTTTCATTTAAATCTTTAAGTCTTAAATGGAATGTTCATTAATCGTAAGACAAAGAGATTAATTTGGTAAACAATATCTTTTAGAATTAATTGTTGTTTTGCTGTTCATTTAAAAAGTGGATGTTGAAGGTTTGCAATAGATTATCTAAATGCAAAATTTCGTCTAAATCGTTGGAGCAGTTTCCGAGAATCCTATACAGGGTCTCCCAAATTGAGTAAGCTAACATGGGTATCTTTCTTAGTGAAGATGGAAAACTGTTAAATTATGTTTGTGCAGCAACGCAGGAGCTTTTGTAACATTTAATGTAGGTACAAAACATCATACTGCTCAGTTAAAAACTTTGCCATTTTGAATTATTTATAAGGCAAGAATAATTATTATAGGAAAAACTTACAATATTAGTCAAAAAATAAATATAATGACGTTGGCTTGTATTATGCTGTTTAATCATTCTTTGATAATTCATGGCTACTTGATTTAAAACAGAAAAATTTAATATTGTTAATAATTTTTTATTTAAATATTTAACTACGTAAAAATTCAAAAATGATCGACCTGTTATTATTTTGAATTTTGATGATTTTTTTTAGAAAACTTTTAGTTGACCGTGACCCTAAAATAATAGTTACACTAATTTTTCTTTTATTCTTGAACTGTCTTAAGTTTCAACTATTTTTCCAATTTTACAATGCACAAGATATTTTTGGCAAATTGTTGAAAGATTTTAATTTTGATTAGTAGAAATATTGATAAACTCTAGTTTTAAATTTAAATTTCAAGATAAGAACATTTTTATAACTGTAAAAATGGAAAAAAACCTTAAAATTAACGAGAACTTTGATTTTGACCTCGAATAACTTTTGAACCAGTCCAGTTAGCGAAAAATTACAGTAGACCTTTTTTGTAGAGCGTTAAATTTGCTATAAGACCTATTATTTGCGATATGATTCGTTCATTAGTTCATGAGGTAAAAAATTCCAACGTAATAACAGAACTTTTCCTATGTTATTTCCATTTAAAACTTTGGCTATCGGGGGGGCCGGGATAATATTAAAATTAAGAGCTAAAATTTGGCAAGAATTTTTTTTTTATAGATTTGGTACCAATTTAGAACTATCGTGAAAAAAAATTCGAATATACCCTAAATAAGGGTCACCCTAATATATATATATATGTATGTTTGTATGTATGTATTTATGTATATATTCCATGAAAATTGGGTAACTTTTAAGAAGTTTTTGTCCCCACCATGTTTTGGACGCTAATAAATTTTCGATTAGAGTATAACGTGATTAAGTAAGTTATTATGTCATACTTAACAGGGCCAGTCACTTTTTGAATAATGTTATAAAAAAAATTAGGATTTTGTAAAAGGCATCTAGCAACTGGCAGATATGGTTAGCGACTGATGAAAAATTTTATTATTGTAATAAAACTAATAAACATTAAATTATTAAAAAATATTGCTAGTTGAAGTGAAAATCAGGCCTTGGCCACTCCGTCATCCCTAGTCACATTTGCGGCAACGGACTGACGGTCTAGGGACTGACGATTTGTAGAAAAACTAAGAGAAACACATGTTCTACAATAATTACTAGAATATCTAATGTCATATATCAAACAGGACTAACAAAGCGCTAGTAAATAAAAATTAATTAAAAACAATTGCTTATTATTAACAATTAAAATACTCATCTAGGGACTGACGCAGTGACTGAACAACACGTGTTTTCGGCAAAATCAATCGCTGTAGCACTGAATTAAAAAATGATCGAAGCGAACAGTGGCCTCTGCGTAACTTATGTCGTTACTTTAAAATCAACTGCTTATATTCACTCATTTATGCTTAATCCGCGAATTTTAAACATTTAAGCGACTACGGCGTGACGGTTAATGGGACAATAATTTATTAGAAAAATACTAATTATTTTTAAAATTTATAATAAATTGGATGTTATTAAGTGCATAATCTAACTTTAAACTTTGTAAAGAAAATAAAAGTATATGGGCTAAAGGTTTTGAAATATAAATGCCCAAATAGAAAATTTCGATGCGCGGACATTGCTAGGGATTGACGTTTACGGTCATTAGAAATTTTTTTTATGATGAATATGACATTAATTTAAACAAAGTGAGCGTACTAATAAAACACATTTTTATCTATTATATAGCAATCTTATAATAAAATTAATTCAATTAGATGAAGTGAAAAGTACTGCGGACATAGAGTTACCCTAATTTTTATGGAATCACCCATATATATAATCAAAGGTGTTGCCAACAATTTATGCCAAGATTGTTGTTTCTATAATACTATTATATATACAATGATAATACCATTGTATATATAATTAATATCTAAAGCAATTTTAAATAATAAAATTAACTTTTTTTTTATCATTTTGCTTAATTTTTGTGATATTAGTACATCACACAAATTTCATTAAAATCGATAGTTATTCCAAAAATAGTAAGTTATTTTAAAACTCTTTAATACTTAGTTTTTGGAAATATTTGAGATAAGGTTTAATACATAACAAAATTGTAAAGATAACGATAGCAATCAAAGAAAACGATTTTAACGCAAATTCATGTTGAAGTCGCTGCACCATTCCTTCATCGTTCGTGGTCAATAATTCTGTATTTAAGGGGAGGTTCTCAGGTTGAAGTCGCCAAAAACCGTGGCCAGGCGGCAGCATATTTGATTAATATTTGAACTGATCGCGTTTACCGCACAATTATTGACAAGGACATTACAAAACGAGTTCCCAACTTCACGATGCTTCTCGATACAGCTGTAGACAAATTCCAGCTGTTTTAAAATTCTGCTCCGTGTAGTTACATGTATTTTATTTTAGTACTAGCTGCCCGCTCGGCTTTACTCGGCTTCGCACGGGTATTGCGATTTCAAAAAGTGTGGGAATTGTTGAAACTAAGAAAAGTAAATTTTATGTCTAGTACAAACCCTATGGCAAATAACTAAATATTTAACTAGTTTCTAAAACTAATCCTTTATGATTTTAATATACCTTCATATTAATATCATTATTCAGCGAACAACTGAGTATTTCCCGGAGCGTTACTAAAATTACGGAAAACTCACTTATTTTAAATATTTTATTAACAAAAAACATTTTTACATAAAGAAATATTGATTCTTTGTATGTAAGGTTTATTTAAACTATAAACGTTACTGTTAGTTTCATATTTGGAAAATTGTATACTTACAACTGATAAGTTCTTCTCATTAGCGGGGTTATTTTGCGTCATAATGTTTTTGTATGTGATATAGTACATAGTATTTCTATATTTTTTCCTCCAAAATTGCTGTAAGTCTAGCCGTTTATGAAAAAATGCATAAATTGAAAAAAATTGAAGTTATGATTTTTTAGAGGTAAGACCGTTCAAGTTACATAGATCCAACTCTGGGCAATTTGAAAGATTGTAATTTTCTCTACAATTTTCCGCTAAGAACAAGACAATTGTATACAATTTAGCAGAAGTATAAATAATTGAAAAGAAAAATTGTAAATTTACATGTTAAGTAAATGAGAAAATTAAAAAATCAACTAGGATAACCCGACCAATAGATGGACAAATTTTCTTTTAATAAGTAATTATATTAAATTTAAGTATAAAATCCATCTACTGGTGATATGAATTTTTCTTAAAATTTATAGTTTATAAAATAGTTTTATAAAAAACCTTATCAGATCGTTTCACAGCTTTTAATTCCGTTTATTTTAACACGAATTCAAAAACAAAAATATTCAAATTAAATAGGTATCATTGCTAAAATAAAATTTTAAATATTTTAATATTGTAATATGCCTGCACTAATAATTATTTATTTTATTAATAAAAACTTGGAATTCTTATAATAATAAATTTTAATTATAAATTAATTAATTACGTTTTCATTTCTAAATAGTAATGTATACCAAAATTTCTTAAAATTACTCTTAGTTTAAAATTATTATAACCTACTAATACGAGATTTTTAACTTTTTAATTTATGGTCTTTCAGTTTTAATTTTTTCTTATAAGTACGTTATTAACAATCTTCAAACCCAATTAGTACCTTTAAGATTATTAATCAAAAATTTCAATGTTTATAAACTTCAGTCATGAAATAATAAACACAGTCAAAGTTATTTTACGTTCTTACATGTGAAGTTGAAAATATTGTTAAAATATGCGCGCCATGTAAGCCAAAGTACACGAATCACTTGAACGGGTAGTCTCTCTCTCTCTAACATGCAATGCATATGGAAGTAAATTTTCCAAATGAATAATCTCAATTAATACTTTATTAATTTGAACACGACTTGCACCAAATCAATCTGTTAAACTTTGTTCGTGATGAGACATATTTCAATTTCATGAATTCTTTTGTAGTTTTAAATAATTTGCATCTTTAGGACGCCCGCGAAGTTAAACTTGTGAATTAAAATGAATTCCACTTTTAAAATTGTGTCTCATCATTCTTTAAACAAACCGAATTCATTTTATTCAAACAATTCAAATTGATTAAATAATTTAAGAGATTATTAGTTTCGAAAATTCGAATAAATTTAACCTCAAAACGTATCCTGGCAATCCCACCTTCAGTCATTCTTACATGTGAAGTTGCAAGTAATTATTGTTAAAATATACGCGCCATCTAAGCCAAAGTACCCGAATCACTTGAACGGGTAGCCTCTCTCTCTAACATGCAATGCATATGGAAGTAAATTTTCCATATTAATAATCTCAATTAATATTTTGTTAATTTGAACACGACTTGCACCAAATCAATCCTTTAAACTTTGTTCGTGGTGAGACATATTTCAATTTTATGACTTCTTTTGTAGTTTTAAATAATTTGCATCTTTAAGATGACCGCGAAGTTAAACTTGTGAATTAAAATGAATTCGACTTTTAAAATTATGTCTCATCATTTTTTAAACAATCCGAATTCATTTTATTCAAACAGAATTCAAATTGATTAAATAATTGAAGAGATTTGTAGGATTGAAAATTCGAACGAATCTAACCTCAAAACGTACCCTGACAATCCCACCTTAAGCGCTTTAAATCCGTCTCTGATATGTGTATAATCTTATAAATTCTATATTTAGATTCCTGAACTCCGCCTCCAAATTTACAAATAGCAAAGAATTATACCTTTTTCAAATTTCGACAAATTATGTCCTCGCCATCTATCAATCGTGTCCAAAAGTTATCGACGGTTGGCCTACTAGTATTATATATACAATGATAATACTTTATCTTTGAATGTACATATGCCAGTTTATCTTTCCCTATACTTACGGTAAGTCCCTAATCATACAACTGCTCAAATATTATCCCCTTTAAAAATTCAATTGATAGATATTTCAAAATGCTAACGTTGCACACTGAAGTTTAATGTACCTAGTGGTTTAGTCTACAATAACTTTTCTCTGGTTTTAGTTATTTAGTGCATTAAAAAGTGAATCATCTTTACAAAAGTAAGATCGTTTCTTTACCTTTTGTAAATTGTAATTTTTATTTTACATTGATATTTTAATGAAAGTACTTCTAACGTATTTTATAAATTTAATTTCCCCTGCTTCACAATATGGCATTTATCTACTATCAATATTTACTAATCATGTTGGAAATACATATGTACACTCTGAAAAGATAATTTTGAAAGTTATTAGTTTAGATATTTTTTAAATCTTGCATGTCACGTTTAGACATTTTACCCAAGGTACAGACATATACTACGTTTTCACAGTCATTCAATACGGGTTGAATACGGATTCAATACTATTGTCGGGTGAAAAGTAGCCATGGAAACCCTGATTCAATACGTATTAAACACGATTTAGATTCAGATACGATACGGTAAATTTTAGGATCATATCTGAATTTCAACGTATTGAGTTCCATGGAAACCCGTAACTCGCGATCGTTCATGCACAATTGGAGATCACTGGCGCTTTCTAATGATAATTCAAAATATATACACCTTTATATTAAATTGTCATGAAATTTAATAGAATTATAGCACACAATAAAATAAACAACACAATTTTATTTCGAACCTGCTCTACGTATTAACCTAGAAAATAAGTTTTCCTAAAACAGCTGATTGCTGTATCGTAAATGTATTCAATTCGTATTCAAAACTATTTATGGAAACACGTACTTGTTGGATCGCAAATCCGTATTCAACTCGTATTGAATAACCGTGGAAACGTAGTAATTAAATACGGGTTGAATACGGATTTTAAGTTATCATTAGAAAGCGCCAGTGATCTCCAATTGCGCATGCACGAGCTAGTTACGGGTTTCCATGGAACTCAATACGTTGAAATCTAGATACGATCCTAAAATTTACCGTATCGTATCTGAATCTCAATCATATTCAATACGTATTGAATCAGGGTTTCCATGAACACTTTTCATCCGACAACAGTATTGAATCCGTATTCAACCCGTATTTAAGAGGGATCCCTACACCCTTAAAAAGACCGCAAATCGTACCTCCGTAATCCCCTTAAAATCACTTCAAAAAGACGTTTTTTTCAAAAATGAAAAAGTGGTTTAGAATTGCAAAGAACAGATCTATGCCTCTCTAATATTGTTTTTTCAAATTTTTGTTTCTAAATAATGAAATTTTGATGGTAAAGTAGTCCAATTTAGCCATTTTTCAAATAATTAATTTTCTATGATAAAATCAAAAAATTAAAAAAATTGGTACTAGAAAGGCATAGATTGGTCTTTTATATTTCTTGTGAAGTATAATTTATTTGAAAAAATTAATTTTTTAATCAAAATCTTTGAGGACTACGCAAGCTCTGTTACGTAAAATTTACTCAATTTATGCTATTGGTAGGACGCGGTCCCTGGTGGATAATTGCATGAAGTCCGTTAGACACGCCCTATGTACACTATT
Source organism: Sinopyrophorus schimmeli (assembly GCA_036325965.1). Classification (NCBI taxonomy): domain Eukaryota; kingdom Metazoa; phylum Arthropoda; class Insecta; order Coleoptera; family Elateridae; genus Sinopyrophorus; species Sinopyrophorus schimmeli. The sequence continues at coordinate 5,014,158 of JARFIZ010000024.1, read as the reverse complement.
TTAAGAAAATCTGTGATTTTATATTTCCCCTAAGCTTCTAAGTTTAACTTTTGACTGTACAGCTAGACCTTGACTGAGCATATTTTTGAGATTTCACAATTCTGCTTCAATTAGCAATTGTACATACCTCACGATACGAACGCGCCACAACTTGAACTTTGAATTCAAATGGGACGAAAAATACAATTGTAAAACTAGATATTAAATATTTCAATTATCTTAAGTATCATAATATCCTAAGTTACAGTTATTGTAGACTTGGTACAGTGAATTATCAAACACTTATACACATTTTTAATGACGGGTTAACTTTATACTACTGTAGCATTACTCAAATTTTATTGTTCTTTAAATAGCGGAAATGTGTATAATGTACAATTTACGAAGATTTTTATACTCGGCTGTTTAAAAACAATTATGTACAGTAAAACCTGGGTACATTGATCACCTAGCGTTCCTCAAAGTTGTAGTTGTTGTGTGCAGGTGGTCTTTGTACAGAAAATAATAAATGTAAATGCAATTAGGCTGATTCTTGAAAATATGGATCAGTGTAGAGAGGTGGTGAAATTATTAAGATGATCATTGTTACATTTTTGTACATTAAAATATTTTAAAGTGATATTTTGGGTACTTCTCTTTTAGGCACGCCTTCCATTTTTTACTATAGTAATTGTTTATTTACTAATTTACAACATACCTATATTTATTTCAAAATTTCCTGTTTGCGACAACATAGTTCAATATTCAAAAAATCAGATAAAGGAGCGTTCAAGTATTACGTAACGCAATATGGGGGGAGGGGGGACCATCGCGTTATGCAACATTTTTTTTAATTTAAATAAAAAGCTAGGGAATTAAAATTTCCCAAGTTAGCAACCCCTTTCGTTTATGTATTACGGGAAAATGGACACTTCGTTGTTACGTAACGTTTAGGGCTGGGGGTGGTCTGAAAACGTTACGGTGGGTTACATGGGGGGGGGGGGATCTTCAAAATTGCATTACGTAATACTTGAACGCTCCCTAACGGTAGAAACATATTTCAATACATACTAACTACATTAGTATTTCAGACAATGTCAAGAATATAAACATATATAAAATTAATAAATTAAGTAAAAAATTCTTTATTAATGGTCCACACTGTTTTCATTTATTACTATATTAATATCATCGGTCAAATAAAGTTTTTTGACATTGAATTGTAAAATTTTTAAACATTTTCGCCACTTCTGATGCTATAATCGTAGATGTATTTGGAAGAACTTGATAATAATCTAAATCATTTGTATTTTTTTTTACATTTGCAGATTCTATAATTACAATTTTTGTATTGTTAAACCTATTTATTATTTTCGAAAATCTATAACTTAGAATTAATGACATTGTCTGAAATAAAGTAGTTAGTATGTAGGTATTGCGTGTGTATTGAATAAATTTACACCGCTATCTGGTTTTTTGAATATTGAATTATGTTGTCCCAAACAGAAAATATGAAATAAATATATAATTATATATTAATAAATAGGCAGTTATTAGTAAAAAAATTATAGGCGTACTTAATGTAGAAGTAACCGAAATGTCACTCTAAAAAATTTTAATTCACAAAAATTATATTTTTTGCAATAATTAAAATTGTTTTTTTAAATGATAGATCAAATATATGCCTCTAACATATCTCAAGCGAGCCCAAACCGAAATAGCCGTTTTGAAAAAAAAATAATATTAATGTTTTATTTAAAAACTATAACAGTGAGGGGGCTAAAAATTTCCAAAAGTGTTATTACTGGTAAGATACATTACAGAAAAAAAATCAGTTCATTATCTACGGGGTTATTTTTCCTATGTAAATCCGGCAATAGCTTTTAAACCTTTAACCAAGGTTACAAAAATAAGAAATATAAATTACAATGCGTGAGTAGCAGAAAATCTGGTTTCATCCGCTCTGAAATCATTGAGCTAATATTCTAGAGTAAAACTAAATTAATAATCTCATGCCAAATTATGTCGATGATATACCTTCAATTGGCGACGCCTACCTTCATTTTTTAAGCCTTCCGCCCGTACCGTTGCCCCGCAGCAGAAACTTTAAAACGGGTAGCGATCCCTCTTAATGCCCGTGGAAACGTAGTAATAGTACATGGGTCATTCCATATGAAATCAACAAATGGGGCGTGCCGCATGATTTTTAATGTTAATAAAAAAAATTGTAGATGATCTTTGTGGTGCCAGAAATGTTAAACCACCACCATTTATTTTTTTTATTGTATAACTTCTGATCAGTACCCATCCGAAGTCAAAAATATGATCAATTTTACTAGTACATAATGGGCTCTAGCTTTTTATTTAGAACAGGTATTGAAATGGTTTTTCTTTATTTGTAAGGGTCATAAATGTGCATTTTATATAATACAATAAAATTAAACTAAAATAATTAGGAACAAGATGGATGACCATCCGACATTTTCACAATTTTTTTCATTTTTACGATATTTGATTGGACCCTGTGTCAACCCTGTTGCATATTAAGGCTTGATTTTTTTTACAATAAAGTACTAACTTTTGTGATATCGTGACATAATTATCATTGTCCTGGAATAAAATCTATGAAAAAAAAATTGTGAAAATTGATAATTTTGAAAAAAGCTCAACGTTGACCCCAAAAAAACCCATGTGGAGGAAAAAATAAAAATCTGAAATTTTCAGAAAATGTAGTCCATATCTTCGTTAATGAACTCCAATTAGTGCCATTCTGTTATTTTTACCTCTTTAGGAAATATGATTTTTTTAAAAGTGTAGCACTTTTACAAATCTTCACGCAAGACCTATTCCAGGTACACTTTATTGTAAAGAATAATATTTTGTGTTTTGTTAATTTTGTTTCTTAGGGTTTTTTTAATCATAATTATGTACTTACAAGACTTTGATTTATAAGTAGGTAAAGAAATTTGAGATATCTTTAAACGACTTTTTTTTATCATTCATTGAGCCCAAAACTAAATGGCGTGAGTGTACATGCTTTTTTTGCCAGAGGAAAAAATATAATAAAGTACCTAATTTTAATAGAATATCATAATGTAGTCATCTTAACTGCATTTTCAAACGAATAGTAGTATAAAGAGTATATATTTTATTGTTTTTTTTTTTAATTTCAATTAAAACGGATAAGTAATAAGTACATAAACATATGAGGTTCACATTTATACAAAAAACAATGCCATTGTACGTAAGCATTATCTTGAATTAGTCATACCTATATCTAATCATCAGGATACGAAAATAATCGCTTTCTATGATTTTGCTTTTATAAAATTTATCTTGCAATTAACTGTTCTAAACAATATTTAATTTCAGTACATACAATAACAATGGCGTCTACAAACATTGAAGCCAATAAAGGAAATCTACATAAGCACATGCAGAAACTAAATATAAATAAAAAACGCGAAATAAATGTATTGGTATTAGGAGAAACTGGTGTTGGTAAATCAACATTTATTAATTCATTTTTTAACTATTTGCAAAATTCCGAATTAAAATATGCAATGAAAAACAAGCTAACAACATTAATTCCAAGTGCATTTACTGTAACCGATGAAAATTATGCTGAACGAAGAATACAAGTTGGAAAAGATGAAAATGAATGTGAGGAAGTTGGCAATTCAGCAACCCAATCTTGTAGATCGTACGTATTTCCAGCAAGGAATGGTGAACTAAAAGTTCGATTGATTGATACTCCTGGCGTGGGCGACACTCGTGGTATAGAACAAGATAATATCAATTTCGAAAATATTTTGTCTTTTATTGCCGATCTGAAGTATTTAAACGCGATATGTATCTTACTAAAACCTAATAATTCAAGACTTACAGTCATGTTTAATTTTTGTATCAAACAATTGCTTTCAAGATTAGATAAAAGTGCAAGCAACAATTTAGTATTTGTGTTTACAAATACTAGAAGCTCTTTTTATCGTCCTAGTGAAACCTTGCCTGCTTTAAGAAAGCTACTAGGAGAGTTACAAGACGTGAAAATATCACTTGATAAAAGCAACATATTCTGCACAGATAATGAAGCTTTTAGATTTATGGCTGCATATAAGCAGGGTGTTAAATTTAATTCTATGGATATTGATAATTTTGCCGATAGCTGGAGAAAATCAGCTCATGAATGTAAAAAGTAAATAATATCAAAACTTACAATTCAGAATATGTAATGTATTGTTTGTAGGATGATTTTGTATATTGCTGGAGATTTTCATCAGAAACCTCTCAAACCTCACGATGTAAAAAACACCATTTCCGTAAATGAAGCTCGCCGCATTATTATCCAACTAGCCAAACCTTTAGCTGATATTGCGGAAAATATTAATGACAATATTAGAATTTTAGATAGGCATAAAAGATCATTGGAAGATAAAGATAATACTGTACAAACTTTAAATGAAAAACTTTATATTCCTATAATCAATCTTAGAATTTTGGAAATGAAACAACCTTCTACCGTTTGTACTAGTACAAAATGCAGTACTGCGTACCGTGTAAGTATCATATTTATATCACTAATGTGTTTTTAAAAGAAAATATAAGTGCATATTTTTATAATTGACTTGCTAACCCGCCCGGCTTCGCACGGGTATTGCAATGTCAAAATAAAAACTTATGTTTATCAAGATATAATATAACTTATATTACTCAGGGATAATGTAACTTTTTATTAAAGAAAGAATTTTTAGAATCGGTTTACTAGTTCCAAAGATTACCTCCTACAAAGTAGTAAACATATAGCTATAATAATGATTGAGAATTTGTTTGTGAACTTTAATTAAAGGACTGCAATTGTTGAAACTAAAAAATCTAATTTTATGTTAAGTACAAACACAAATATTTAACTATAGTTTCTGAAACGAATTCTTCATTATTTTAATGTACTCAAATTAATATCACCATTCAGTGAACAACTGATCATTTGCGGCAACGTTACTAAAATTACAGAAAACACACAATTTTAAATATTTTCATGAAAGAAAAACACTTACATTAAAAAAGATTAATTATGTGTATATAATGTTAATTATATACAAAGCGTTACTGATAGTTTTATATTTGGAAAATTCTAAGTTCTTCTCATTAGTGGGATTATTTTGCGTCATAACTTTTTTGAATGTGATATGATACATCTTTTTATTCGATTTTTTTTTGAGACTTTAAAAGAAAATATTTACCGAGAAATTGTTGCAAATCGCGAAGATATCATAACACGTATTCATGCTAAGGTTACATTCATAGACTAAAACATGCTATACTGATTGCGAGGGTTTGTATTTCAATGATAAGTCTTGTGAGACTTAGTTTTGAAGTGAAAGATGTAACGTTTGACAAGTTTTGTGAACACATGTAAAAAAGGAACTTCTTTTCTAGTAATTATTCATTTTACATATAGGTATATAGGATGAAATGTTGAGTTTCCTTATGTTTCACAAACTCGATAACTGAGAAAAAAATTGAATTCTTAATTTTCGATTTATTTTTGCTTATTTGAATCATATCCCAAATGTACAAGCGTCGGTATGTATTTTGGAAAAATGGAACAGATTCTTTCAATTTTTTGCAAGAACAGAAAACAGATATTTCATTAAAAATGCTTTAAAACGGGAGATTTAGAACTTTAATATACATTTTTTAAACCTTCCTCCTATTAAACAATGTAGTAAAAAAAAATTTTTTTTTACTTTAACAGTAGTTCAATTTATTTCAGAATGTTTTCTCATTCTTTAGATTTATTACAGGTAGGCGACAAAAATAAGTGGCATTATCATCAAAGATGCCACAATCCTTGCTACTTAGTAAACGTTCCAAGAGAAATAGTGGGTTCGCCAGAACTTTTGAATTGTGCAGCGATGGGTAGCACACGAAAATGTAAAAAATGTAATTGCGGTTTTGAACTTCATATGCACATATATTATGAAACGGAAGCATATGAAGATAAATTAGAAGATCAATATGTTAAATCTCAAATTTGTAATAAGGAGAAGGCTTTGTCAGAAGCTAAGCACGTTCTAAATGATATTCAACAGCGTATTAAAGAATTGAAAGAAGAACAAAATATCATTATTAAAACCACTGCGACGTTTGCTTGTTTTTTAAAAACTAATGCTATAGCACCATATAATGATGCTTATGAGTCTTATTTAAAGTATCTAATTGATAGGTAAACAATTATGATTAATTTTTGATTTGAAATATAACGATTTCCACATTTACAGAGAAAATTCGATGGGAGACGCCGTTGATTATGAAATTGTTTATCAATACACCAGAATGTTGACCGAATATAATGAAGAAAAAGGTATTATACAAAGTGCAATAAATCAATCTTCTGAAAATGTTAATAATCTTTCTGCTTATGAAATAATTGCTTTTGTTGAAAAATTATATTCTCTTAAGCATAATGGTAGTCGAATTCGAAATCTATTTGCAAAGCAAAAAGATGCACGTCAGGATGAAAATAAAAGCGCAATCAAAGAATTTGTTTTTGAAGATGAGAGATTACCACGACGTCAACGCACATTTAGGACCAGGGAACACAGTAATGATTCAGGAGCAAACGATGTTCCTTTATTGAAAACTAAACCCAACTTTAAACCAATGCCTCAACAGAATACTACGTTCCCAACTAAAACTTTTAAAGACTCAACGGGTTCGATGAATTATGTAAACATTAAAGAAAATTCAGATGGCGAATTGGCTGTGCATATTGGTCGTAGAAGTGGAAGTAGACATAGAATCGAAAATAAAAAAAAATTCACAGATTCTGAATCGTTTATAAACCAGAACCATCATAATGTTGCAAATAATAATCCTACGGCAGGACGAAACACTCAATATAAGGGAAAGCCAAAATATAACAAAACATTTCAAAGTAAAATGTCACCACATAACCAACAGGCTTGTTATGTAGAAAGACCACCACAATATTATTTCCATTCCAATTATCAAGGTTCACCTGGTTATCAGGGATCTTTTTATGATCAAAGTCCATCTATAAGTAAAGAATTTATGCAGTTTCAGCAATACCATCAACCTCCACCATATAATGAACGCGCATTCTCAAATAATCTTTATTTTAGATCAAATTCATATAATAACGCGAATCCCCAACCACAGCGTCATCAAAATTTTCTAGATTATAATAGACAGAGGAATGTCCAACCTTTTAATAGTGGATACCAGCCATATAAACCTAAAAGTAAGGTTTATGATGCTTTATCAGATGGCAACGTAAAAGATGTCAAAAACGCTGAATTAAAAAAAAAAAAATCTCATTCTTGTGCTCGTGGACGAAAACACAACTTAGCATCTAGCAGTTCTTCGGATTCGTCTGATGATGATTACGATACTTGTCATAATTAAGGAAACAGTTATTATATTTTTTGTTTTATTCATTTAGTGCATTAGTTTATACAGTAGGTGAGTTTCAGGTAAAACTGATCATACAAAAACATAATGTCTAATTTAAAGAATTAAAGTACTTGGCTACTTTGGTAGTCGTTTTAGGTAATAATCACATAACATAGGAACTTATGCCTCTAACATTGCAGCTCAGCTTCAAAGATTTAATAGAACTCAAATAATTTTATTATTTATGCACAGGCTCCTATGTTATCTCGTTATCACCTAAAACATCTACTAAATTCGTTTCTTCTATAATTTACAAGTTATGTTAAGTAAAGGCATCATATTGCTCAAAATCTCATAAATATTATTTTAGCTAGCTCTGAATAAAAAAATAATTCTGAAATTACCCGTAGAGCGACTTTAAAGACAATATACTTGTTTCACTATGCAAACCCCTATGGCCAGTCTTACCTGAAACGCACCATAGGTACCTAATTACATAGATATTAGTTTTTAGAAATTTATATTGGTCAATTGAGTTTTGTTTTATTGTGTCGATTTGTATTACTTTTTTTATTACTTTAAATAATGCGTTAATATTTAGATTAATTATGTATTACGGTAGTATAATCAGCGGCTTAGCTACATATACAGCGTTCAGAAGCAAATATTAATGGGTGACCGATGAAATTAGCAATTTAAAAAAAAATCGATGTGGTTAACTAAAAAGAAAGTTGTCTTTTTTGTGGCGGAGCTCAACAGTAGGAACAGTTGCTTCTAATTTTGCATCACTAAATTTCATGCACCTGACAACCTGTTCTATAGTAGCTACTCCAGTGATTGTGCGTATAATATTATTATCATATAGTATATTTTAAAATACACCCGACAATCTTTTTGCATGGAATCCAAATAACACTATCTAAGAACAAGAACTGATTATTGGTTTTTACTTTTACACGGTTTAAAAATCGGAAAAGATTAATCTTTTAGGCGTGCAATTTATAACAAGGACATAAGGTGAAAAATTAGTAGTTTAAGTAAAATAAAGAACAAAAAATAGTAATGAATTAGCTGAATATTTTTACACTAACTCTAAAAAAAATGTTGCATTTTTTTTCCTTTTTTATCTATTTTATTCGAATGAAACCAATCTATATGTTGACCATATATTTTTGCAAAGCATGTTCTGGAACGTATTTCTTGTTTAAAAAGAGAATCGGGTGTATACATACTTATCTTATGGGTGACGTTTTGAATTAAGGATTAGAAAACTATATTCTTACATTATAATTATTTTATTATACTAGTATCTTATGTTTGAATCATTAAAAATCTATCTAAATATTATGGGTTTTTTTTAAACGTACTGGGATAAAACTACAATGTACGAATGCTAAACTAAGGCCAAAGGAAGAATCTTCAGTACCCTAATACATAACAAAATCAGCGCGGTCTTTTTCGAAAAAAAAAGTTCTATTTATTTCATTTTTAATTTTATACTCTTGCCACACGCATTCCATGAGTACCATCATTGTATATATACGGGGCTTTTAATGACAAATCACCGCCATCGTGGACCCCATCATTTTGTATTTACCCATATATGTTATAGTCCTTGTTGAAAAGCGTACCTATGATTTTTTTTGTACCTTTATCTCGATTTCCCAAAACGCTTAGGTATATCTTTTCTATAATTTTGCAAAAAAAATTTTTGAATGCTCGTAACTTTATGAAACTATATAAAGTTAAAGTTGAAAAAAATGATATATTATATCATTTTTTTCAACTTTAAATTAACTTTCAATAAAAGGTGAACGCTGGCAAGCACATCAGCTAACCAAAGGCCGGGACCATGAACGCACATTAGGCGTTATGATCAGGTGGAAGAAAAACGGCCGTCGACCTAGCAGGGGAAAGGTCGCAAAATATTCCCCGGATGTAAAATCATTATGGGTATAATGGAATTCCCTAATTCTGGATAGAAATGTGTTGAAGCGTGTCTTGCAGGGCCCAGATAGCCGGGAAGAAAGGCGACAGGTGTTGATTTCGCATTGAAGGATTTTGGAAGTCCTACAGGAAGTATATGGTGTAAGTTCGGAAGGACATCTGTGAGCAGCGAAGACACTAGAGAAGTTAAGGGAACGTTTCTATTGGATACGGTGTAAAAGGGAGGTAAGGAAATGGACCCAGAAATGTGCCAAATGTCCTGGTAGAAAAAGCAGAACTCCGAGGCGTCAATACAAAATCAGGAGTCCGTTCGAAAGCCAACAACCAGGAGGAAAGCTCAAAGTGAGGCATTTGAAACGACTTTTCTCTTGGGCTAGTAATAGCAATGTAGAAATACGACCTTTAAGAACAACACAAGAGGTCAGTGAGTCGTTTGAGAAATTTATATCGCTGTATTCGAGGAGCAGTAAGATTCGTCGAGGTATAACCAGGCAATAAAAATGCGATATCTTTCAAGTTCCCATTCAGTATGTCTTAGCGTATTTCATAGCCCAGGTCTTGGATATGCTGAATGGGGCTGCTTCGATGTTGAGGAAGAAGTTCGGGAAAATCAAGAACTTTACAGAGCAGAGGGTACGTGTAGGAGACGCTATTCTATGCCATTTAGGGGAACGGAAACTTCTATATTAGGTGGTCAAGTCGAGATCGTCGAACAAAATACAGTACAGCGACATATGGACGGCATTAAAACACTCAAGAGATATGCTAACTGCCAACATCAGAAAATTAGCTATCCCGAAGCTGGTTACCAATTATAACGGACTCAACTGGAGGACTGTTCGAACATGCTGGAGGTTCTTTTGTGGGCACCAATGTGGAAATTCTGGTATGTTGTCCCAAACTTTAGAAGGCGACGGAGAAAACCGTCGATTGCAACTTTTTTCAAACGTCGCATTGTAACCGGAGACAGAGTTGCTGATATAGCCACAGCCAGAGCTATACATTTCGGGACGAAATGGGCTTTAGAAGGGTGCAATGTGGCAAACGCGATAGATTAATTTAATCGTACGCGATAAATTAATATAAGCGAACGCGATACATTAATCTAAACACGCGCTCGAGAAACATCTATCTTACATTACCTTGAATGCTAGATAAGAACAATCTCAAATTTTCTAGAAGCGCTGATAACTCATATCGAAACACACATATAAGCGTAGCCGACTCCCGTAATAAGCAGTCTAAGACTAAGTTTCGTTTCTTACAGTTCAATGATCTCTACTCCGCTGGTTCCCGATTAAACTCAAGGTAATCTCTAACGCCCGGTAATAGAAATTTTTAAATAAATACGGGTGTAAATCAATTAGTTTAGTGCATTAAAACTGTAAGTAAATTAGTTAGTAAATTAAATAATTATTAAGTAAATGTACCTACTAGTATTTAAGTTATTGGTGTAGGCAAATTTGTTAATTCTTTTATTAAATAAAATGTAATAGTTATTAAAATCAGTGACCGACTGTTAATATTTGCAACGCTAATTCGAACCCTAGTGAACTCGTTGCAATATAAACACTTAAAGTACGTATTAAAAAATTACGTTTTCGATCTTTTTTTAGAATTTCTCGGTTTAGATTTCGGACAAACGGTGTATATCTAATTGTATATTTTAAACATTCTATGAAAAGTTGATCGATTTGAAAGTCTTGTATTTATTAATAGATCATATATTTTATTAAGACCAAAAAATGTGAAAAATCATCAAGATTAACCATACGATGTAAAAACATGTTTAATTAACTATGTATACATATATATTTATAATTTGCAGTAAACTACCTGTCTATTAAACTTATCTAATGTTAGGGATACAACTTTTTCAAACCTACTATATCGTCTTTATGCAAAGCTTGAGATAATTTGACAATTTTATAATAAGGGTACATGATTGCTTCAGATATGTTAGTATGTTTAAGACCTAATATATGTCCGAATTCATGTATTGCCACACTAAACAAATCTATACCTGAAAAAAAGTGTACTTAAGTGATACCATGTATAATAAGAAAATTCTCCAATTTTACATACCAGTTCCTACACGTTGATCATCTTTCCATTTTTCATCATTATCGAAATGAAGTCTTCCTATAGGAGGGTAGAATGCATGTGCCAAAACACCTCCTTCTCCATCAAATGGAGATCTAAAGATAGAAGTGGAATACAGTCACGAATTTAATTCGTTCGTAAACCTAAACCATATTTCCCATAAGGACTAATGTAAAATAAATGAATCTGTTCTTGTACTATGTAGGGGGAAAGTGGCATGAAACAGCCAAGTTTTGAAAAAGCCATTATCAATTACGCGGTAGTTTTTATACGAATCGTTCATGTATTATTATTTTAAGATAGCAACACTAGCCAGATATCCCCCACAAAAATTTGACCGTTCACCATCAATAAACGGCGCCGATACGACCTATTGAAGATTTTGTCGTCAAAAAGTAAGGCTTTGAGTTCAGTTTATTTGTTTTCTAACGCCTATACGTACAAAACTAATAATAATATGATTACACTATAATTTTATAGATATATTAGGCCTTCTAATAACGTATATATTTTGTAGATTAATCTTTGATTTCATAGTAATTTTCGAGATTTTTTTTCTTGAGAGAATATGTTTTGAAATAGCCGGACTGCAGTGTAATGAAAAAGCCACCTTTTAATTGCATAAAATGCAATAATAATTGTAGTAACAGCAATCAAGAGTGGTACCGATGCAAAATTGTAATGGTTGGGCATATAAATCCTGTGGCGTAAAAGGGAAATTGCATTATTTTTGCTAAAAACGTTTTTAAGTTTTTGCAATGATTGATCTCAAACGTCAAGTTTTTTGACAGTTTCTTAGATTTATGTAAGTAAATATTTTATCGAGAGTTTGCGTTATTCAAAACGTTTTATAATATATAAGATCTAAAATTATAGCTTAAGATTATTATTAAATAATATCTTCGTTAATGTGCAGTTTTAATCTTGTAATAAGAACATTGCTTTTTCAAAACTTGGGTTGGCTGTTTCATTACCTATAGGTTATGAAAAAGCCAAATTTTATTTTTTTTATAAATGATTAGAATTCGAAAAATATTGTTAATTTTGAAAAATGTTTTATGACATTACGTACATAAATGCATGAACAATTACAGATTTAAAAAAAAAATTGATTTATTTATGTCCTTCTATATTATTTATCCCTTTTTTTAAAACAGGCTGTTGCATGCCACTTTCACCCTACTATGTATTGAAAAAATTTATAACAGTGCTTGCCGCAAGTTTTCAATGATCAAGTTAATGAATAACAGTAGGGGGAAAGTGGCATGAAACAGCCAAGTTTTGAAAGAGCCATTATCAATTACGCGGTAGTTTTCATACGAATCGTTTATGTATTATTATTTTAAGATAGCAACACTAGCCAAATATCCCTCACAAAAATTTGACCGTTCACCGTCAATAAACGGCGCCGATACGACGTATTGAAGATTTTGTCGTCAAAAAGTAAGGTTTTGAGTTCAGTTTATTTGTTTTCTAACGCCTATACGTACAAAACTAATAATAATATGATTACACTATAATTTTATAGATATATTAGGCCTTCTAATAACGTATATATATTGTAGACTAATCTTTGATTTCATAGTAATTTTCGAGATTTTGTTTCTTGAGAGAATATGTTTTGAAAGAGCCGGACTGCAGTGTAATGAAAAAGCCACCTTTTAATTGCATACAATGCAATAATAATTGTAGTAACAGCAATCAAGAGTGGTACCGATGCAAAGTTGTAATGGTTGGGCATATAAATCCTGTGGCGTAAAAGGGATATTGCATTATTTTTGCTAAAAACGTTTTTAAGTTTTTGCAATGATTGATCTCAAACGTCAAATTTTTTGACAGTTTCTTAGATTTATGTAAGTCAATATTTTATCCAGAATTTGCGTTATTTAAAACGTTTTTTACTTATATAAGATCTAAAATTATAGCTTAAGATTATTATTAAATAATATCTTCGTTAATGTTCAGTTTTAATCGTGTAATAAGAACATGGCTTTTTCAAAACTTGGGTTGGCTCTTTCAATACCTACAGGTTATGAAAAAGCCAAATTTTATTTTTTTTATAAATGATTAGAAGTCGAAAAATATCGTTAATTTTGAAATATGTTGTATGACATTACGTACATAAATGCATGAACAATTACAGATTTAAAAAAAAAATTATTTATTTATGTCCTTCTATATTATTTATCCCTTTTTTTAAAACTGGCTGTTTCATGCCACTTTCCCCCTAAATTTTGATACATTAATGTAAAAAATAATAGATGGATATTAAAATATTTAGTCAAATAATAAAACTAGTTGATTGTAAATAAACCCCACTATAAAAAATGGGCTAATGTTAAGGGATTTGTAGCAATTGAAGTTAAATGAATTTCAAACATTTTAAAAAAATTATTAATTTTTTGTTTTTTAATTTTGTAACGTTATTAAGCAACTTAGGTGGCAAAAGTAGTATGACATCAATTAGGCAGGGTGCTGGTAGTGTAAATACACATATAAATTCCAGCTAATATCCACATATGGGCCGCTACCCGCTTTGGGCGACTTACTCGCTTTAGGTCACCTTCTCTTATGTACATAGGTGAAAGATCAAACACTGCAAACTCACTGCCAATGGAAGTGTTTGATTTTAAAACGCTAAAGTGTTTTGAAATAAAACACTTCCATTTGCAGTGAACGTGTAAATAATTAACAGCAAAATTTGAAAACTCACCCATCTCCATGATTTCCGCTTGCAAAATACACTTCAATATTGTATTTCGAACTTGTAACTCGCCGTACTACCATTTTGTTGACATGATTTGCCCATTTTTGTACGGCCTGTTGTAATCTCGTATATACAACATTAGCTTTTATACGTGAAGTTGTGTTTAAGACGCTAGCAATCAAAAAAGTATTTTATTAATATATATTCCTATTTTTTTAATAGTTTTACCGATAAGTTAAAGAACGTGTAGGCCATGGCTTGTAAATGTTATATCGATATTTATTACTCTCATTTATAACATCCGGAAATCCACAACGTGGAGTACTCATACCCTAAAACAATTATTTTCACACTTTTTTTCCTGATATAACAAAGAAACCTTCAAAGTAGCGTCATCTAATAATCCTGTTTCTGGTAGTTCGAAAAACTTTTGAAAATCTCTTATAGCTGATGTTATTGTATTTCTGTCATGCATCTCTCTATATTTTTCTTCTAAATATCCATAATGTTCCAAATAGTTTATCTGTATAAATTTTTTGTAATACTTCATTTTTCATTAAAGATGAATTTCATATACTTACTGCTAAAGTTAGATTATTAACTTTAAATTTCTCTAAATTCTCAAATTTGTCTGAAATTAAATACTTTGTGAATATTATAAATACGTAACAATAATTTTTGTTTAAGTGTATTTTAAAAAACATAGCGGTACCTTGAATTGCAAAACATCCTGCCAATTGTAGTATAGTAATCAGTAATATTAATTGAAACATATTTTTCGAATAACAAAAAATTCGAATGGGTGGGTTTTTTATATTAGATGTTATCTGATTGTAACTAATCTTGTAAGTGTGCTGAAATAAAAATAATTTTATAAAGGGTGTTATCACAAATATGCGTATCCTACAGCAGCGGTCTTCAAACTGTGGTACGCGGCACCTAAGGAAGGGAAGCTTTACAAGAGAACCTCGATTAAATTAAATAGAAAACGCATCCGAAATATTTTATTAATTTTTATTTAAATTTTAAAATTGCAAATACATAATCAAAACGAAGCCAATTTTTTTAAATTATTTCTAAGATACATTCCCAAGCTGATATAGATTAAATTTCGTAAGGATGCCTCACGTCATTAATTTTTGCGATATATTTTGTGATTGCACATTTTACTATGTTTATATGGTTGTTGAACTGTTAAAGCAACAAAAAAGGTTTGTAAACGTAAAATCTTTTTCAAAAAAATTTAGGCGAAAACTGTAAAAACCGTAAAACTCTAATATGTTGACGTTTCTTCCATTTTTTTTAAATAACAAATTATTAAAAATAAAGTTAATCCATTTAACTATACCTATATTTGATTTTTTTTATAAACGGGCATACAAATAATGTACCTATATTTAATGCCAGATCAATAAAAAGACTATGTTTTATGCGTTGGTATTAGTTTACGTCATTAATGACGCTACGCATCTTTACAAAATTTAATCTAAGGTAGAAGTACCGGTTTTGGACACTGTACCAGTTGTGGACATTTTCCACTTTATTTTGACAAATGTCAAATATAAGAATTATCGCTACTTGCTATAAGTGTAATTAATATATCTTTAACTACGATAGAAACATCAATTATGTTTTTTTCATATTTTTTAAGGTATTTTATCAAAATTACTCAAGTGTCTAAAACTGGGCATAACGTGTCCAAAACCGGTACTTTTACCTTATAGTAAACGCAAAACAATTTTTGTTTTATATTTATATTTATTTGGGCTATAAATGTTAAAATTTGGCATTTTAATAAATGTACTATAACGCATTTCATTTAAGTTTATAGCTCGCTGAATTGCAGCAAGTACTGATTTCATTTAAATATATAAAAATTGGTTTAATTTAAATTTTATTATGACCAGGTTGGCAACCACAGGACAAATTTAGCGACGTTGCCGTTCAATGTATAATATATAGTTTTACATATTATGTCGTCCTCGTGATTGTCAACGCTGCCACTGTCTGACATTACCCCAAAAATATGAGGTGGAACAGAAATTGGTTTGCGTTTATATTAGTATATGTGTGATTCTACAATAAGGGGTTTTGTAACCATAGAGAATGCCAGAGTAGATACACAAAAACACGTAAAAAAAGTGAACTTTGAAAATTATTGAAAAGAAACAAATATTGTTATACTTTTCTTTATAATACCTAAGTATACCATGTTTAAATTTGTGCCAAATATACTTTGATGTAGCAACTGTTTGCATGTATAACTAAAAACGTTATGGGGACATTCAGGGTAGAGACTTTTTCAGACTTAAACATGGAATTTCAGGAAAATGTACTTTAATTGGGCATCAAAATATTAATGCTATTTATAAAATACATTAAGATGCTGTAATTTATTGCATAAAATGACACGTAGAACAAAAAAGCTATTTTATAATGATTTCCGTACACATTACCTCTTATTGTAGAATCACCCATATAACATTTTTCAAACAGGGCCCTGTAGGCTAGAAGTCTAATACATTTGCTTCACAGCGAAATTTATTTAAATCAAACTTATACTTACTTAAAGATGCATGAATACTAAAGATTTTTAACCTAGCAAAATTATACCAATATAAAAACAATTATTGGTTAAAATGGCAAGTAATGCAGATTCTAAAACTCTGTTCATTACAAGTACTACTTTGACTACATTTTACCTAAAACATTTTGATTTTCTTGTCTGTTTTATGAGGGCACACTGCAAATCATTTTTTTTTAATTAAACGTGGTGAAAGCGCAAAGGGTTCAAAGATATTTTGAATTTTTTTTAAACCGTAAACATTACTCCAAATACTGATATTCAATGGTCTTTTTGGTAAATCTTTAACACATAGGTAAAAAAACATTTGCCTTTCAAATTTTAAACATTTTTAAAATAATGTTTAGGTAATGTTTACTGGAATTGAACACTCGATAAAACAACAATTGTTAAATTTGCAACGTTTCGTTTCTTTTATTGAAACTTTATCAAGCAACTTAACAACACAAAAAAGATTCCATGTTTGACGCATGTAGAATTATTGAGTTTTGATGGTTAAAATCTTTTTTGTGTTATTAAGATGCTTGATAAAGTTTCAATAAAGAAACGAAACGTTGCAAATTTAACATTGTTGTTTTATTGCGTGTTCAATTCTAGTGAAAATTTAACATTATTAAAAGATATTAGACGTGAACATTATGATTAATTTTTAAAATACTTCGAGTTGAAAAAAATCTTCAATAATGACCTACTTTTGGCGTATTAAAATCTTCAATTAAACTTAAAATTTCCTGGGTGAATTACAGGCAAATATATATCACTTGAGACTTCAGAAACCCCGATTTTGTATTCTGAAGTTAAATGTAAGTTATTGTGACCGTAATTATTATTCTTCTTCTTCTTCTTCGTACGTCTAGGATCTCTCCAGTTTATCTGCCTCTTATTTAGTTTTTGTTGTTGATTGTATGTTATCTTGCCATCTTTTTTTTGGTCTTCCTACTGGTCTTCTGCTGTATGGCTTATTGATATTTATTATTTACTTAGAAAGGTAAATATCAGATTTCCAAAGGAAAAGTATTTAATTGATTTTATGTATACAACTTTTGTTTTTGTTTTTTATCTAAACAAAAGGCTAAAAATGTTGATCACATTTACGATTAGCATTCTGTATAATTTTATAGTATGATGCAGTACTGCAGATAGGTATCGATAATGGTAGTACAACAATTTAAGGTTTTCCTGTTTTGAAAACAACTAAAGTATTTTCTTAGTATCATTCACATTTAATATCTATACCTACTTTATCTTAGATTTCGCAAAAAATATAAAAGAATTAATTATGTATTTAAAATATTATAAATTAGTTTTCCGTCACGAGGTACCTGGGGAAATGCCTCATAAGATTACGAAATACAAACAAAACAAATATTTTTATTTAGGATTTATTATTTATCAATATAGGAACTGGCCACTTTACTATTACCAATGTTTTATAATGGAAATGATTCTAGTAATAATCAGTTATCTAAATTGGCGATTAGTACCTACATGCAAAGACTTTATGCTTATTTTACGGTTGATATTAGAAATCACAAAATTTTTTGTTTTTTTTTTATTAGTACAACAATTAAAAAGTTATAAACAAAAGCAATAGTTTTCAGATTTTTTTGGTATAATACTCTATCCCGTTTTTAAAAATCTATTCAATTCAGTATTGATGCCATTTTTATGCTATAAAAATAAATAATTACTCAGATAAACTTAAATTATTACTTATCTAACATCTTACGGTATAATTTCTTTAAGCCTGCTATATCGTCTTTGTGAACATCCTTTGCTTTGTCCCAAAATTGATAATAAGGATACATAACAGCGTCGGTGTCTGAAGAATGACCGAGACCCAAAATATGACCAAATTCATGTATAGCTACACTATAAAAATCATAACCTAAAAAGTTACACAATTTTAATGCTCTTTAAACAATTATATTAGAAAAATGGGTATACCAGTGGCACGCTGATTATCTACCCATAATTCATCATCATCAAAATGAAGATCTCCACGAGGTGGATAAAAAGCATGTGCTAAAACTCCATTTGGTCCATCGAATGGAAAACTAAAAATAAAGAACATACTAATGTGTTACTAAAAGTAGTTATGTATTTTGAATAATATGCTAACTTGTCTCCATGGTCTCCTCTTTCAAAAGACACTCTAATATCCGTCTTGCCACTTGAGACTAGTTTTATCGTTATATTAGCCTGTTTTTCCCATTTTGCAATAGATTGTTTTAATCGTAGATTTACTGTTGCTAAACTTAAGTCTGAAGTTCCATTTAATACTCTGAAATTACATTCGTTTTTACTTTGTTTATTTTATAATAGGTATAACACTGTACCTATATGTTAACTTTCTTTTTGGCCAAGCTGAAATTGTTGTGTATCTAGGTTTATTGCTTCCATTGATTATATCAGCGAGTCCACAACGAGGAGCAAGCATTAACTAAAAAAAATTGCCATTAATTGACTATTAAAAATAATTAAAAGAAACATACATTTAAAGTAGTTATATCTAATAGACCTGTTACAGGAAGACTAAAATATTCTTGATATTTTCTTATAGCTGCCACTACTGTAAATTCTTCATGATTGCCTTTATTATTTTCTTCTAAATACCCATAACGTTCTAGATAGTTTATCTATTAAAAGAGATTTTAATATTTTTTTATTTTCTTTAATGCATATTTACCGCAAACTGCAACTTATTTTCAATATTTTGAAGGTCTCCAGGTTCATCTAAAACCAAATAATTTTGCGATGTATAAATATTTTAAAATAAAGGTGTTAAAAATCATTTATACTTGGTAGTTGATAATGAAAATTAATAGAACTAGAAAAATGTAGAATATCTATACTAATATATTAATTTTTCATTTAGTTTAACTTGATTCTTTACCCCAACATGGATATTACCGATACGTAAAGCGAGGCAGTTCGGTAGGCTTGGATTTAACGGCCAAAGGTATGATTCATCCTTCACTGGATCGAGTACGCAGAGTACACATACGAGCCGATAGGCGAGTTTGTGTAACCGTACGAGATTTTTCCAGCAACAGATTAATTAAATACCGTATTCTTTATACATATAGATTATACCGTATTTCTTCGAACATCATCATCGTCGTATTCTTCGTTCCGAACATCGTAATTTGTGCGCTATATTTAGTTTGTAGCTTGTACAATCTCCCTCCAAAGTTTTCTGTCCTGCGCGTTTCTAGAGTTTTCCTCCAGTTTAGAAGCTGACAACACTTCAATTTCATCTAGCCTTCTTCTAGTTGGTCTGCCCCTCAATCGTTTACCTTCAATCTTTTCTTGAACCATAAATTTTTCCAAATTATTGTCTCTTCTACATGTTATATCGTGGAAAACCACAGATGCCATGGGTCGATGATATAAAAAAAAAGGGGTATTAGGATAGATGAGGACATCAGAAAATGGAAACCAATGGAAAATTTTAGAGGAGGCTTATGTTCAAAGCTGGAATACGAGAGGCTAAACTAGGGGGAGAGAGAGAGAGAGAGATGTTTTTAAGAATTGAAAGTATTTTTTTGAACAACGGTCACTAGTCTAATGTTTTTAACAAGTTCTTGTATTATAAAGTCGTTTGTTCGATGTTCTGTTCATGGGACACTCAGCGCCCTCCTTCCAGCACCACAATTTGAATTTAGAAATATTTTTATCAATTTTTCTCAATGTCCAAGTTTGTACAGTTTGGTAAAGACAATTTCTTATTATTAAATTATATTAAACTGTAATTTTAGTAAGGCACTTAAACTGAAATACATTTAGATCCGTTTTTTTAATATTATTGTGCATTATTAATTCTTTGTTAATCAGAGAATTTAATACTTAAAGATATACTAACATTTTACTTTTGAAATAAATTGTTTAGTACAAAAACTTCATTGGACTAATGTATTTATATAAAGTACTAATGGTAATCTTTTACTGTACCTATCTATGTATAAAAAATGATATTTACCCAGAACTGGAGAACACAGTGCCAATTGAAGCACAACAACTGTAATTGCTAACTGGAAGAACATAGTTTAATTTTGTTCTTTCAGTTTACAAACAGAGTTTTATACCTAACATTATCAAGCTAATTAGATAATTATTTAAAAAAAAATTGTAGTGCCAATTATACTTCAACAGAAAGCTGATATAACTGAAGTAGCTGTTAATCTTATTACCCATTTTTATAACATATATTTCCTTAAAGAACAATGAAGAATTTTTATATATTTCATTAACTATTACGCAAAGTTACTTTATCAGTTTCAAAAAAGGTAACTTGTATATCTAGTGAATAAAAATCCAGTTAAATCGTTATGAAATAATTAATTTTATTTTTAGATTATAAATGTCTACTTATCCACTTATACACTCATTCTGGTGACTAGTGTCATATCTATATCTTTCTATTTTTAAGAACAACGTTTAATTTTTCTATTTTTGAATGTGTTTGGTATCTCATTTTGCCACAAAAAATTTTTTATTAAATTAAACTGCAACTGATATTTATTCCCTTTTAAATACAGAATGGTCACCAGCAATAAACTTCATAAAAACATTTTTTTAATTTATGATTGCTAATACATTTAACGAGATTTTTAGGGCTACAAGTTTTAGCAAAATTCGTTTGTGAAGATTAATACACTCGAAATGTTGTAGATTGTCAACGTTCCAAATTTACTGTGGGTCGCAGTTTTTCGTTGTTTGAAAATTACGAGGAATTTAAGTTTAGATTTTATATTCGATTATATTATAAGTAGACCATGATTATTCCTTTGTATTTTAGGATCTAAAGTTGTTTCCCGGAAAAATCGCAAGAAAAAAAAGTTATTTTATAAAATTATTATAGTAAAGATTTACAGGCAAAACATGAAATTTTACAAATACAATATTTGTACAGAAAACATAGTGACCTCTGACTAAACTTAATTAATTAAATTTGGTCCGCAATGGTGTTGCATTTACATGAAAAAAAAATAAATTAAAAGCTGGAACCTATTTTTTTTAAGTAAAAATAAAAATTTGAAAACTGCTTACACTCGTAATTTATAACAGTACTTTTGTACGGGAAATTTTCTCTCTTTTTAGATTTACACCAAAACTTGCAGTTTAAACTTCCCGTGTGGAATTGTGTAAAATGTGCAAATTAAAGGGGTGGTTTTTTCTAAATCTTAAAGTTTATCTTTTTACCAATTTTGTAAATTCTATGATTTCTTTTGCCAACCATCATACTAAGAACTACTAAACGTATTATTATTAATAATTATGATTTATCAAAATGAATAGTAGGGAAATACGTACAAAATGCCATAGGTGGCATAATTCGAATTTGGCGGACTTTAGCGTGCAGACTTAATGCAGAAAGTTATAGAAGCAGTACGAAATAATAAAATGGGTTGGTTATTAACATCAAAAACATTTGATATCCCTAAGGCTACGCTCCGAAGACATGTTTTGGGTAGTAACAAAACTTTGGAGCCCCATTCGAAAGGACCTGTATTTTGGAAACTTACTTTTCCAGCTTATATAAAAAGGCAAATAGTTCAAAATTTGAAATTCCTTTAATCTCGTTTGTTTGAATTGACGCAAGCATCGGTGCAAGAACAACCTTTTGCGGAGACACCTCCAACGAGCAAACGAATAAGAAAAAAATTTTATTAACATCAAAATCATGAGACGATTGTCCATACATACAGGGTGTCACACAAAAAGGTACAGAAACTTAACCGGGTGATACCTGACACCAATTTAAACAATAAAAGTTTATATACAAAATTTTGAGAAAAATTTATTTCCAAATAACAACACAGCGGCGTCTCAATGAAGAAATGGACAAAAAGAATAACAACGTGGAGACCACGGACAGGAAAAAGAAATACAGGAAGACCGAGGATGAGATGGGAAGATGACCTAAGAAAAGGGGCCGGAAAATTATGGGAGAGACAAGCTATGGATAGAGAAAATTGGAAAGATAAAGGGAAGGCTTACATCCAATACTGGATACAAGAAACAGCTGATTGAGAGAGAGAGAGAGAGAGAGAGAGAGATGTCATTTAGTACGAGCTTCATTGCTAATTGCTGTAATTGATATGCAATTTATAAGGTTTTTTTGATTTTTTAAAAAGAATTTCTACTTATTTAATGGCATTGTTATAAAAGACTTAAATAAAAATTTTCAAAATATTTTGAATAATAAGCTACTTATAACACAATTCTTTAATTAAAGCTTACAATACCATAACTCACAAATATAACACATACAGTCACTTCACTTGGGCGTATGTTTTTGTTCCGTTTTGAGTTATTTATAAGTGGGTTAACTTTTAGTACTTATACAAGGGACACTCTGTATATTGCAAAAATCTTTCAATAAGCCTGGAGTAAACAGGTTCGGTGCTTAAATTGTTCACTCACCCTTCTTGTACTAACGTTCCTAGAAGAACCAAGCATTTTATATGTGAATTTTGTCAATAATTTTATAGTTTTTACGTGTAGGGTAAGAGTGGGTATTACTGCGGGTGTAGGTATTACTGCGGATCTTTTTATTTTTAGTATAAATAAATGATATATAAGTTGTATCATTTGAAAACAATATATGAATAATATTTTATGCTTCTGAAATAATAACAATATACTAATTTTACATGTATGACAATTATTGAATTAATTATTAATTATTAAATATAGGAGGGTTGAAATCAACTACAGTAATAGAGACGTCACTAGTTTCATGTGCATCACAGATAACGTGAGAGTTTACAGATGCACAACAGGCACGTATTCCGTTTGGTCAAAACATACTCAGCGCCTCTGGTGGTTGTTTGCTCAAAGTCAATTTTAAAATTATTCAATAAAAGTCAAATTAAATTGTTAAAAAATAAAACAAAGTATTTCCTAATTATATGTTTATTACACAATACAAAATACATAATACAAAACAAAAAAATACTTGATAAATTTATATTTTTACGCTTTGCGTTCGTAACTCCATTGTCTATACACTTTTTTTGATAAGTTGTTAAATTCTATCAACAGAAGTTTTAAAAAGATATGGTATAAAAGACGATACACCACATTCAAACTTTTTGACTGTAAAAGATTTATCAGTTTTAAGAAAGATTGAGTTTGTGCATTGTTTTCTACCAAAACAAAATCCTAGTTTAAAAAACTGGAGTGAAAAGAGTTTCTTATATATACGTATTACCATTGTATTAATGGCAAATAAAACTGTAATGACTTGAAAAAAAAATTAAAATTAAAAATATTTATAATACCTTTTGATTATTTTCCATGCGTTTTTTTCTTTTTTGGTACATACCTTGGGCAAGCAATTTAATTTTATGTGAACCACAATAAGACCGTGTATTCTTCCCCGTTAATAAACGATTCACATCTTTACACCAATTGTGAACAATGGTTCTTATGGAATACTTAATAAAAATGCTTTTTAAATTTTCTCTGTGTGTATAACAGAACTATTCTAACCAAAAAAAGCACATGTTTACGGACGAAATATAACAAATATCTACGAAGTATCGATAAAGTAGGTTTGAAAAAATTTTAATTTACCGTGCTGACATCTATTGCTTGTTCGCGTTATTAAAAATGCTCACGTGACCGGTTTTTTTTGCTTACATTTAACTTGACCACCTCTGATGTGCATGTAGGTATTACTGCGGATGTCAAATGCGGTCATTCTAACCTATAAGAATTATGCAGTAGCTAAATTATTCGTGAACAGAAATAAATAATAGGCAAAGTTAATAATAAATCCAATATAAATACCTACTCTCTTGCTTACAAGTTTTTTACCATGTTTAATGCAATTTTAAAGCTTAACAGCTATATTCGGTTATCCGCAGTAATAGCCACACAGTAACAGGATCATTCGCAGTAATTCCCACACCGTAATAGGAGCAAACTACTTTTTCACCCGCAGTAATACATGCATGCAGACTCTTCTTTAAAATGTTTATTAATTAAAGAAAATATTAATTTGTCACGCTGTTGATTTTTTTTAAGTTCAAAATAAGGAAAACTTTGATATAAAATAAAAAAATTATCGATATTTTGAAATAGATTTAAAAAAAATACTTCCAAAGTAAAGCCTTACCTAAAAACCGCAGTAATACCTACACTTAGGGGGCGTCCATAAATTACGCGAGATGTTTAAGGGGGGGAGGGGGTCGAGTCAATTCTCATCTAATCTTACGTTGTAGAGGGGGTCTCGTCAAATATCACGCAATTTTTTTTTCGGAATGAAACAAAAAAAAATTATACTATTTTGGTCCATTTAATCGAGATTGTACATGCTTAAGATTTAATCTTCAGCGTAATCGTAATACGATTAAGATCATTCCGAAATTCGTTCGAAAGAAAATAATTCCTTATGTAAGAAACCCACATTTTGAAAAATCTCACGTAAGATTGGGGAATGGGGGAGGGGGTTGAATAAAATCTCACGACATCTCACCAGGGGGGAGGGAGGGACAAAAAATTTAAAAAAACACCTCACGTAATTTATGGACGCCCCCTTACCTATGTCATTTTGTCCATAACATATGAACAAAATTGATTTTTGCAAATCTCAGTTAAATTAAGAATTTATTTTTTTCTATTCTTTTCGTTCTATAAGTGTTTGATAATTACAATAAATAAAGAACCAAAGATGATTGCTGTAGAATATGACTATGCCATGTATTACCAATAAAGAGTTATGAGCAAAAAGTAAAACTATATGTCATTTTGTACGTATTTTTCCTAAATTCGTATTAGAATTTCGATTAACTATAAGAAAATCGTTTTTTAGATGGATACCTAAAATAATATATTGTAGAAGCGAAAAAAAATGATCGTCCAAAACTACGTACTCTAATTCACATACATAAAAATTTTAAAATAGATAAATTATATAATTGACTTTAACGGTTAGAAAACTTTTGACGAATTGTTAATAATTCAAACCATGGCAAAAATTTAAATCAGGGCATCTGTGGGAATTTAAACAAATGACATCCATCGTACGTCGGTTTAGTAGTTAATCGTTTCTGTCATTTTTAGATTATCATTTAACGAAAATGTGTTATCTTACGCTCTATCAATAACTGGGTGCTGTGTGTTAGACACTTCATGTACATAAATAGTTTGTGTGAGTGAAAATAATAGTGTATTTAATTGTGCAAGTGAAGAGAAATTAAGTGTGAAAAATGGGTAATGTACATGCATACTCAAGTGCACCACCTCCGCCACCGCCATCCTCTGCAAGCATGCACCCTATTTGCCAAGAAGTTCTTGCTTCAGAAAAAACAGAAAACCCCGGGCCATTAGAAGAGTTACACCAAAAATGTAAAAGTAAGTAGTGTAATTATAACAGACATAACCCAGAAATTAATCATGTGTTTTTAGACGTTTTTCCCACTTGTTTCGAAGGAGCTCGAGTTATGCTTACAAGGGGTCTTAGTAATCATTTCCAAATATCTCATACTCTTAATATGAGTTCTGTAACTCCTAGTGGATATAGGTTTGGTGCTACTTACGTAGGTACTAAGCAAATCTCACCTACAGAAGCGTACCCTATTATGTTAGGAGACATAGATCCTTCAGGAAATTTAAATGCAACTATCATTCATCAATTAAGGCCTAATGTGCAAGCAAAATTTGGTGCACAGGTATCTTGTTTGGAATTTTCTGTAAACTTGACAAATGTTATTTTGTAATTTATAGGTACAAAATTCAAAGTTTACTGTAAGTCAATTTACAATGAATTATAAAGGCACAGATTATACAGCTAGTGCAACTGTAGCTAATCCTGATTTAATAGCCGGTTCAGGTGTAGTAGTTTTACAGTATTTGCAATCAGTAACTTCTCGTCTAGCATTGGGTTCAGAATTAGCTTATCAGAAGGGTCCAACCTTTCCTGGTGGAGAAATATCTGTAATAAATGCAGCTGCCAAGTATGGTTTTAGCAAAATCAATTTATGTATATTAACATTTCATATTTTACTTTATAGATACACAACAGATACCTGGCAAATGTCTGGTACATTAGGTTTAACTGGGGTTCATTTGTGTTATTATCAAAGAGCTAGCAAACAGTTGCAAGTTGGTGTTGAATTAGAAGCAAATAGTAGAATGCAAGAAGCTGTTGCATCTATTGGCTATCAAGTCGATATACCTAAAAGCGACGTTGTCTTTAAAGGTACTTTTTTTTAATTCTTAACATATCTCATCTAATATAAGTGTTTTAGGTCACATCGATTCGACTTGGTCAGTAGGGGCAGTTCTAGAAAAAAAATTAGCTCCTCTGCCATTTACACTTGCCCTCAGTGGATTGATAAATCATAGCAAAAACCAATTTCGTCTTGGAGTTGGAATTATAATCGGTTAAAGTCAACATTTGTTCAGTAGATAAATTTATGTCTGGATGCATCACCTCAGTCATTTTGCATTTAAACACCTCATCTTTGTGGCAGGAATTGAATTTGAACTTCTGTGTAGTGTATGTACATAACACTTTTGAAGTTATAAATTGTATAAATAAATTTAATAGAAATGTTTTTACATTTTTTGTTTTTAAAATTGTTCCATTGTAAAGAAAACTACTTATTTTTAAATTTTTACTTGTTATAAGTATCTGGTTTTTACTGTATTTTAAGAACTATTAATTATGTCAATCTATACACGCAAGTGATCCTATTCCACACCATGGTGTGGGATAGGATCTTTTATTTTTGAAGTATAAAAGAAACCAGAGCTTGCCATTTTTTGTTACAAATTTTTCAAATGTAGTTACGCTTATAACAGTGTTCTTGTTGATTAAAATTATATTTTACACAAGTTTTTATTTATGTTCGAAACTTCAAAAAAGTCATTACAAGAAGTAGCATTTGTATAGAAATATAGAGCTGTGTTATAAAAATATGCATGTATAAAGCTGCTGATATAGAATTTAAATTAATATTAAATCAGATAAATATATCAATTTAACCAGCAACAAGTAGAATTTTTCTGTCGTTTTTTAATATTATTTATAAAATCATTAAAAAAAGATATAATATACCTATTTTCTATCATGCTGTGATTAACACAACACATTGTTTCCATTTACATTATGTATACATAATAAAATACTGTTTATTCATTAAATTGGTATTCTTGATTACTAATTTTAACTGTATGTTTTCTATAAAAATTGTTTGAACTATTTACGTGGTCTGCCAGCTCCTTTTTTGCCACCTCCAATACTTTGTTTATCTTTTACTTTATTACTTAATAGTGGATGTATTTCTATTAAAAAACAACTATTTAGTCTGTATTAAATTTAAAATATTACACTTACCTCCATCACTTGTATTCTCAATTGCAATATCGTATGATCTGTATTTACTTTTTTTGGTTGGTGGAGGAGTTATAGTAGTTGGCGGTTGGGATGGTATTTCACCAGTCCAATTTTCCTCTGGATCATCAATCTGCAATTACATTAGTTTAATATAAATAATAAATTCAGTTTGTAGGGTCACCTCAGGTGCAATTGGCAGGAATTGTAGTACATCCGGATTTTCTTGTTCTTCGTCAGAACTACAGAATGCCGCTACTGGTTCAATAGTATTTACGTCAACCTGTTGTGTAAAATTGTTATACAGTTAATAACTGAAAGAATAAATCTATAGAAATACCTCCAAATCTATATCTTCTTTATCGTCACCGCTACTTGCTACTGGTTTGTCTTCATCTGTTATATCAAATTCACTTTCCCTTTCTTCGTATTCAACATTTTCATCTAACTCTTTAAAATCAGGAGCAAATGCTGACCAATTTTCGACTTGATTTTGAGCCCAAACACTAACTACACCTATTCAACATATTTCGTTAAAATAACTATAGTCAATTACATTTATTGTAAAATACCTGAAGAGATACTGGCTATAATAGGTCTAACAGGATGCCAAGCTACATCCAAAAGTAGTTCCCCTTTAGTTCCGTGAAGTATTTTAACTATATTACCAATAGATTTTTCCCAAATATATAATGCATGCTGTCGTGCTGATCCAGCACAAATATATTCACCATCTCCAGAAAAGCAACATTTTTTCCACATTGTTCTAAAATAAAATTCGTAAAAGATTGGTTTGAAGATATATATTCTTCTTTTTCTCTCTTTTGTATAGGTTGCATTCCACGCCAAATCGTACAGTTTGAAAAATGCTAATTTTTGATACTTCTTTGAACCTCTTGAAAAATGATTCCCGGTACACTTTCAAATTTTTTTTAATATACATACCTACCGTTCAAAAGCTATTACTTTTAAATACCATGCCTTTTTAGTTTTTTAACCATAATCTTTCGAAAAATGAATCAAGTTATATTTTTTTTTCAAAATCTGTTTTTTAATACACTTTTCAGAAAAAAATCTAAAAACTTATAAAAAGTATTTTTACCCTCAATGTTTGCGTTTAAATGTTTAAATAGTTTTTTCAAAACTAAATAAACTTTCTGATTGTTTTGAATTACTTTTTCTCAAACTTCCATCCATTTAACAATTTTTGGACCGGTCTGGTCATGGCATCTAGATCGGTATTTTTTTTTATTTTTGAAAAAATGAGTAATTCTATAAATTATCATTAAAGTCAATTAATCATAATGTTCACGTCCAATATCTTTTAATAATGTTTAATGTTCACTGGAATTGGACACTTTCAATAAAGAAACGAAACGTGGCAAATTTTGGAAAAAAGGTTTACTTTGATTCATTTACTAAGAAGTTATGGGCAAAAAAACAAAAAACATCGTTTGATAAATTAATCTTCTAAACGCCTTATTAAAAAAAAATTGAAAATTTAAGGGAAACCTTTTTCAGTGAAATCTAAAAAATATCAATCAAGTAAATTAAAACTTTACATTTTTCAAACTCTCTCATTTGGCATGGAATGCCCCATATATATTAAGCATACTTATTAACAAGATCTTGTAATTTCTGAATAGGCTCAGGTTCCCCATCTTTGCCACAAGTTAATACTTCTTTACTATCATATACCCTAATTATACGATCAGCTGTGTTTACTAAAAAACAACTAAAATAAATAGAGTTAATTTAAGCTCTATTATAGTTCCGCGTTTTGTTAAACATACTCGCCCCTTCTTGCAAATTCAATACTTTTAATTGCAGTTGCACTTGAGCTTCCCATTGTTATTCGAAAACTGGCTTTTACTTCCAATGTTTCTGCATTTAAAACTAAAATCTTTCCCTTCGCGTTTCCTGTAAATACATGCTCCCCTCTTCTGTCGTAAGAAGCAACAATATTTAAATCCGCCTAAAATTAGATATTATTAAGAACATAGAAATATGCCTAAAACCATCATTTACATCATCATCAATTGGTAAAACTCGATGTTGTCCATTTGTGTCAACTAAAACAGCCGCATGCCTCATAGGGCAAACAAGCAACCTTTCTATGTTTCTTGGTTGAAATTGTACTTTTAGAACAGGACATGGAAATCTGAATTTTTGTTCGCATTCCCCAGAAAGAACGTCCCATATACAAACCGTGTTATCAGTTGAAGCTGATGCTATCTTATGGCCATTTCTTGACCAACTTACACTACATACTGGATGTACATGTGCAGAAACAATTTTTGCTATTCCACGTGTTAAAAAATCCCATATCACAATACGGCCATCGTTACATCCTACTGCCAAAAGAGTTCCCCTTTTATTAAAAGCACACGTTACTGCTATCGATAAGCAATCTAAAGCGCCATCGAATTCCTAAAGTATTTAGGTTATTTCTAAAAAATTTAAGATTAAAATGAAGTGTATTTACCTCTGGATAGTTTTGTCCAAAAGATTCTAAAAGAAATTATTATTATAAATAAAACAGACATTTTTTTAAATATCTATTAAGCTCACAAAGTATATACTCACCCAATAATTCTAAGTTCATATTTATTTAAAAGAACACAAAACTATTTATTTACAATTTATAGATTCGTTTGGTGTATTTTTTAGTAACAAGTCATTTATTGTGTTGGCTTTACCCACGTGTATTCAACAATTTTTTTATTTATAAAAGTTCTAGGGTGCATCATGCAAGTGGAAGATATTAAAGATGAAGATCTTCCAAAACCTTCTACGAGTGGGTCTGTTTTATTACCATCTGCCAGTAAATACAATCACATAAAAAATAAAGATGTTCGTAATCAAAAATTTCATAAATTAAAAAAAGAAGCTAAAAAGGTAAAGTAGGTTATGTCACATGTATTTGTACAACATTAATTCATTTATTTAGGAAAAGAAAAAATTAAGAGCAGAGCGACGAGAACAAGGACTTCCTAAGCAAGTACCTCATACTATAGAAAGTTTACGAGAAAAGGATGAAACAACTGTTGGTGATTTAAACAATGAAGAAAATGAAGTAGTGCGAGCCGATTTAGAAGAAGATGAGTTCAGCAATTATTATCAAAGCTCATATGAACCTAAGGTTCTTATTACATATTCTGATAATCCAATGAAGAAAACTAGAATATTTGGGAGAGAATTAACTAGAATTATTCCAAATTCTAAATCCTTGTATAGAAACAGATCAGGAGTCAAAAAAATTGTAAATAGTGCAAAAAGAGAAAATTACACCGACATTTTGATTATTAATGAAAATCGTAAAGAACCTAACGGGTTATTGGTAATACATTTACCTGATGGTCCAACTGCATATTTTCGAGTTAGTAACGTTAAAATAACGACCGAAATGAGAAAATCTCATAAATCGATTACTGACCATCGACCTGAAGTAATATTAAATAATTTTACTACAAGATTAGGTCTTACCGTTGGACGTATGCTCGGTGCATTATTTCATTATAGCCCTGAATTTGAAGGACAAAGAGCTGTGACTTTTCATAATCAACGCGATTATGTATTTTTTAGACATTATAAGTACGATTTTAATGCCGATGGTAAAAAAGCGAGGTTACGTGAATTGGGACCTAGATTTACTTTAAAACTTCGGTCTTTACAAAAAGGAACCTTTGATAGTAAATATGGTCAATACGAATGGATTATCGAAGGTAGAAGACATTCTATGGAAACAAGTCGCAGGAAATTCTTTTTGTAGTCTTAAATGTTTTTGTTCATTACTAAATAAATTATTAAATTTTTTTATTTAATTTGGAAATAGATAATTTATTTAAATCAAGATTATTGGGTTTTACTTATTCGTGAAGTGTATAAGGTAATTAAACAGGTGTAGTAATTTATTACAGGTGAAATTTAGTTCACCTATACATTCGCAGAGGGCGATGTAATGTCTAATTTTTGAAATAAAACAAAATGGCGTGGACTATCTTGGAAGATCTACATTTTATGTCATTATTAATGTATTTTAATATTTCGGTTCGAATTGTTTAAGTTTTATACATTTTCATGTGTTATGTCTTAATTGTACGGGAAATCTGTGTGTGGTTCTTGTGATACAGTGCCTTCATGTTATATGGAAACTTTAAAACTTAGTATTTTAATGAAAATTGTTATAGTATTTACCGGATTTACATATTACTGAATATTTAGAGTAAGTAGTTTTAATTTTTTGCATGGGGCATGTTAGCAATTTCGATTATTTCATGTTAGGTGTTGTGGTTATTTCAGTCACTTTAAATACCAACGGTTGAACTAAACATGCTCCTGTTTTTACATTAAAACACTAAAGCCTTAATCTAAAACGAACACCTTATTGTTTACATGGGTTAATTTAAAAATTTAAGAAAAAACAAAGTTTGAATTTGTATTTATGTGACGTAATGAAATACAACTGACCAGACAAGTATATGTCGAACGTTTGTTTTTGTTTGGTTTTTATAGTGAATACCGCCAAGAATGAATTGGCCAGACGATTTTTGTAAATGGCTTATGATTGTACCGTAATAAAGTGTATACCGTCGTGCACCTGTTTATAGTTTAGTAGTATTTTATTAACAACATGAATATGAATGCTGTAACATCGTGTTTTGTTTTTGTTTAAGTGTCTTAACGCACATAATTGCATCTCAAGTTTCATTAGGTTTTTTCATATTCAAAAAACACTATTGATATGTACGCAAACAAATTTTATTACGCTATTTATTATATGCAAAGTTATGTGTAAGAAACACACTGTTAAATTCAACTATGTATTATTGCATGTGTACTTGTCCTTTTTTAAATTGCTTGACAAGTTTTATTGCTTTGATTGCATAAGTGTAGCATGCAACTTTAAAATTGTTATTTATGTGAAATTTAGAGACATATACAATTTAATGTTATCACTGGAATGTATTTAAATGAAAGATAAGATAACAATATAGTATCTTGTTTTTTAATTTACTTCAAGATTTAATTCACATTGAAGATCTTCAGATACAGTGATCGTCAGATAAGTTGGGTCATATGGGATTTTTTTTTATTAGTAGCACTATGAAGATTTTGGTATTGTACAAATACCTACGTGGCATCATCTTCAACTAATATTACATTGTAAAAATAAGAAAAATTACAGAAGGTTGGAGATAGATAGTAGAAAAAAGTTTGAGCATTACAAACTTTATTTTAAGTGGCCTCGCTAGTGGCGTGAGAACTTTTTGTAGAGAGAGTTACGATAGTTGTATAGAGATGCAACTTATCGGTTTTTACACTGTTTTGAAAAACGTTCAAAATACATGAATTGTTAAAGGTCTAGTTTTCGGTCAAACTTGAATATTTTCGTTATATAGTCTAGTCTAGCAAACAGCTTATTAGTCATTCGGGTCAAGAGCACGCATTTTCCCTTTCTCCATCACGCCAAAGCAAAATAATTAGATATCAGGAATATTATAATGCGTATTAGATAGACCATTTAATGCACTATAAAAAGCATAAGTGCATGTACTAGCTTAATATGTAGTTTTCTTTAAATTAGGCAATAATGAGTCTTGGTCAGAATGTGTGCTCTTACCCGCGAAGCAGGCAACAGCACGCAGTCTTTGGGGTATAAGATCGCATATAAAGTTTATAAACGCGCTTTAGGAAAGTATGGAAAATGAGGGAAATGAAATAAATAATAAAAAAAACTAACTTTTTAGCAATCAACATTAACAGTCATCTTGACATCAATATAACGTTTGAACTATTTTCTTGCAGCGCACAATGAATTGTAACTCTTGAACCTTGCTAAATGTTGACCTAAAGCGACCTAATTGGAAAATTACTGTTTTTGAATCTTTTTTTGATACTTTTTTCGCTAATACCAACTTCTGTCTAACATAGTTAGGGGAAAGTGGGGTAGCCCCGGACAGTGGGTAACCGCGGACATAAGAATTTCCAAGAACCTAATCACGTGGCATTGGTAAAATTTTCTTTAAAACAAGCCTCGTCTAGAGTAAAAACATATGCAATTTAGTTGTCACGTAAACACCGAGTCTGTTACAATTTACAGAGGAGTTGGTAAAATATAAAAATTTTTTATCGCACTCGTTAGATTTCATTTCAAGTTATCAACTAGAAAACGTAAGTGTGAATACTTATTTTTTTCCTTGAAGATGAAGAAAATGTTTTAAATTTAAACTTTGTACTAGTATTTGCAATATTTCTACTACATCTTAGGAGCTCTGAATAAAAATGTTCAATGTTAAGAATCGGGTACCTCCGGACACTAAAATGTTGGGTACCCCCAGACATTATTTTAGTTTAATTAATAATATTTTTCAAAAGTTACTCTATACTTAAGTTAAAATAAATAACTTGTCGGTGCTTTATCATTTATTGTGAAATTAAATAGTGGTTAAATTACTGTATAAATAAATCAATTATTATTTCAGTCAATTTTTTGTATTTTTCATATCCACTACGAATCGCAACGGTGTTCAACATCTATAAAAACGTTACAATATCATTTTATTATAGCAGATATACTTAGAAAATGCCAAAATTTAAGGGGAGATATAGTAACAGAGGAAAGTGGGACGAAAGTAAACTGAAAGAAGCAGTTAAATGTGTGATGGATATAGATATGGATATAGATATAGCCCAGAAAACTAATTTTAATCAGCCTGAAATAGCCCAACGTTCATTCTTATTGCCTTCAATTAGCACTGGCCCAAAACCCACACACATACAGCCTTCAACAAAATTTTCATACCTAGCGTCTTCCACTAGCCAAATATTGACTGATGCTGACCCGGTGCCTTCAATCAGCACAGCAAATTTATTAAAACAGCTGTCACCATTTCCTGATGCAGCAAAAAAACGTTTGGCAACGAGAGCTTGAAAAACCCAAAAGAGCGAAATTGTAACATCTTCACCATTTAAAAAAATTTTAGAGAAAAAGCAGGAAACTACAAAAAATAAAATTGTCAAAGCAAAAAAAAACAACAAATTGCAAAAGAATATTGATAACAGAAAAAAATATTCAAAGTTTTTCCAAAGACCGAGAGAAAGAAACTGAGTGCAAAGACTGGACATATGACAATTGTGTTTATATAGATTGTTTAGATATTAATTATTTTTGTTGTTTGTAATGCCAAAAAACAATTAGGCCACTAATAAGTACTAGTCCGGGGCTACCCGTCACCTTTGTATTGCCAAAAAATAAGGTCAAATTGGATTGGCCATATTTCCTAAAAAAACAAATATATCATTACAAATTTTTATGTTGTATAAACTTAAGAGGCCCTACTTTTGTTTTAAATCACAAAATATAAATAAATTTATTTATTTATATTTTTTATTTGCAATTCTTTCAAGTGTCCGGGGCTACCCCATCTTCCCCTGCATGACATTTTTCTATAAACGAAAAACATCTAGGTAAGTATAACAAAAATGTTAACAAATGTAAATAATCCTAACAAAAAATATTATATAACCTTGCATATGTGGACAAGGCTACAAATGCATGCAGACGTAAATGTTCGCATGCGTTGTTTTGAGCCCGCTGTCTTACTTCACGGAACTACTTTTTAATAATCCGTCGTTGTACGAACAATTGGGGAGACTATCTTTAATTTTACACTTAATAATATTACATGAATGGTGTTACAACATTAAACATAATTTAGTGTGTTTATCCTAATACCACAGACGTGATAAATTTTTCCTGATCACAAAAATCTACAAAATAAACTGTAAATTTTTATCCTTAGTCGTATTTTGTTACAGCAAATTGTCACGTGGTATCGCGATGACCGCTCGTACGCCACTGATTTTATAAAAAAAGCACTCCTGAGCCCTTTACAATCCCTAACAAAATTTTAAGCACAGAAAAAAATTTTGTAGTAAAAATTTGCACCTTGAGAAAATAAAAATGAAAAAAGTGAAATTCTGGAAATATCGGGTAGAAATAATAATTTATATTGTATTGTATTTTCAAATTCAAGAATAGTTGAAAATGACCGGGAAGAAAAGGTGCGTATTAAAATTGGATACCCGCAATAAATATCTTCTCAAAGTAGCATATTTTCGAAGGGATTGACAATTTTGGAAGCAGATAAAAAATACATTTATTTTATTATCAATGTATGCTTCTACAAAATGTTTACCGAAATTGGCATACTTCAATTGTTTATTTAATAAAAATAGATATCGAAAAAATAAAATCATTACGATAGTTTCCCAAGCTTTGCCGTATGATTGATAAAAAGTTAAAATCAATACCTTTATTTGTGAAAGCACACGAAAACTTAGAAGTTTGGGCAGTTTTACGCTTTATTTATTTTTTTGCGTAAAACTTGCTGATTTATCAAAAATCCAAAATCATACTTTTTTGAAAAACGATTGGTTTCTGGCTCTAAAAAGAATTTCAACTTTTTTATTTTGAAAATTATGGCAATTGGACAGGAACGGAGTTTACATTTAAAATATATTGGACATTTGGTGATCGAAGCCCTTAAAATAGACTGGTTAGAATGTTGTAAGAATATTTGCTGTTTTCGTTACACCCACCACCATTCTATTATGCCATTATTACATATTTTTAAAAATAGGTGAATCATTACGAGTAATAAGTCTTAATTAAAAAAAATTATTATAGAATTAGTGAAAAAAAACATTTACATAAAATAATTTTAGACAGTTTTTGTGCTTAAATTTTTTGAGGGTGGAAAATTGGTAGAAAAAAATTTAATAATCCAAACGACTTTTCATCATAAAGTATAGAATACTTCTTTTTAACTGATCTTAATAGGAAAAATAGGTTTGTACCACCCTAACATTTAACTCAATAAACGTAATGTGTTTTGCGTGTGGTAACGTCCTTGCTATTCCGTTTTGTTTTTCTGTTGAAAGCTTTTATTATCATGCTCCTTACTTTCTTATTGCACTAACAGCTATTACCTGATTGACTTTTTAACCATTAATTATATTTTTAAAGTAAATTGCATTATAAATTAGACGTGTTTCTAGTAATACCTACAAAACCGTTTCTAGATGTTGTTGACTCCGCACATCTCGATTTCTTCCTTTAATATCTATTTTGTAAATTTAAAATTATTTCTTAAGCATTACTAGATTGCGTGTTTGTGGTTATTGCTTTGAATAATAAAAAGCTTTAGTTTAACTAGGCCAGGTATAAATCAGGATGACCGCTCCTTACCGTAAGAAATTCAACCATTTCGCATTGGGGATGGTTATTTCAATTTAGAGGAGATTAATGGGGTTTTTTTTTCTGAAATTAGGTGGAGGTTGAATATAATTCACACTATTTTTAAACTTTTCTGTAAGTTTTCGTGTCTATTAGAAGCAACGTATCGATTAATTATCAAAGTTTTTTTTTATAGTGATGGATTGCCTATTCTAAAATTAGTCTTTCGTAAATGAAATTAAAAGTAGGTTGTTGTGTAGTACGGTTTTCTTTTTTAAAACTTAAAGTGTCTCGGTGCTCATTATATTAAAGTTGGAGTCGTTACGAATTATTGAGTTGCGGTTTTGACCCTGCTTTCAGCGGCTTCATGCTTTGTCTGTATTCTTAGTTACCGTCTGCTAATTTTCATCTGTTCTGGAAGAAGTTTATAGTTATAGGTGTCTGATAATCTGCATGCATCCAATTAGCGCGTGCATCGTAGTTCTAATGGGCAGCGAATTATAAATAAGCATTAAAAAGCGTTTAAAAGCCCTCGCTCGAAAAGTTGTAATTTGCTTGGTCCATTAGTCGTAAACAAAAGATGTGTGCCTTTTCGGCCAACACTTTCTACATCATTGCGGTTTCATGGATGGAAGCGAATGGAATAGTCGTCGCCGTCGAGTGCCGCAAAACGCTTCAACTCACTTACCATCTGCTCCTCTGTTGCTGTCCGAAATCTTTCGCATTTTCCCCTTTGATACTATACAGTGTGTAAAGATGAGTTACGTCCACTCGTCTATTTCATTATAACTCAGAAATCAAGTACCTGATCAAGTTGCAACTTATGAAACAGTTGCTAAACATAAATGACAATATCTCTATAAAGTGTCATATTCATACTTTCATTATACAGTATATTGTTGGTGTTAAATAAAAAAATTCGTTTTAGAAACCGTTAAAGTAATTTACGTCCACACGATCAAAAGGTAATTTATTGCACTTTAAAAATTCAAACGTATTTTTTTATATTGCGTAAACAAGTTATTTAGTCATTTAGATAATGGGTAGAAATGTTGGGCTATGTGTAGAAGAAAAAGGCCGAATTCGTGCATATAAAGAAGAGGGTTTGTCCAATCGCGAGATTGCTCGTCGATTAGGCCGTTCTCACGACCTTATTAACAATTTTGTAAAATTAGGGACAATTACGGAAAAAGAAAGCTCCGGGAAAGTTAGCTTCTCTTTCTGGCCGAGATAAACGAGCAATCCGAAAAGCTGCAGCAAATTCGACAAAGGGATCCCGTAAAATTCAGAAAGAATTAGCCTTAAATGTGTCACATGTAACTGTATGGAAAGCACTTAAAGAGTGCCCCAACCTTCAATATAAAAATGAAGTCAACATCGATGTTAAATAAAAACATCAGATCTTGCGTGCCGAATTTGCGGACCGGCATCAGACTTGGACAGAGGAATGGCATTCGGTATAAATTTATTGAAGTTTTAACAATTAAGACTAAGTTCTCTTTTACAGATTGTGTGGTCTGATGAAAAAAAATTTAATTTAGATGGACCAGATGGCTTGGCATACTACTGGCACGATTTACGGACTGAACCGCGGTACTTTTTAAACGCAACTTCAGTGGTGGTTCAGTAATGATATGGGCAGGTTTTTCGGCGTTTGGCAAAACAACGTTAGCGTTCGTGGATGGAAGGATAAATTCAATTGGTTATCAAAAAATATTAGCCGATCATCTGCTGCCATATTTTGATCGTTTCCGCGCAGAAAATTTGACATTCATGCATGATAACGCGTCCGTCCATGCTTCGGCGAGTACCAATAAGTGGATTTCTGATCGAAATATTCCACTTTTAGAGTGGCCAGCCCGCTCACCTGATATAAACCCTATTGAAAATCTATGGGGCCAGCTTGTGCGAGATGTTTATGATAATTGCCGTCAATACAATACCACAAATGAATTAAAAAAAGCCATTCAAAAGGCTTGGGATCGTGTTACTCTCAATCAGTTAACGAATTTGGCCAATTCAATGCCAAAACGAGTAAATTTGTTGATCAAAAATAGAGGAAAATCAATAAAATATTAAAGCGTAATTTTATATCTTTTGTTGTTGATTTTGTTATTAACTATTCTTAATAAATTGTGTTCTTTGTGTGTGGACGTAAATCATTTTAACGGTTTTTAAAGCGGATATTTTGTAAAAGAAATTAGAGTAGATTGAATAATGAACCTATGTATCTGAAAAATTTTGGGAAATGAAAAATTAACAATTTAAATTTTATAGAAAAGTTCCCATTAAAAATTTGACTTCTTTTTTTTAATTTTCTTTTTATCTTTTTACTATTTTTAAAATTAATTTACAAACTTTTCTTTCTTATTTAATTAAATTTTATTTTGTTTTAAAAAATTTTAGCGAAGCCTCAAATACTTTGGGGTTTCAAAGAATATTTTTTTTTTCTAAAATAGGTTTGTACCACCCTAACATTTAACTCAATAAACGTAATGTGTTTTGCGTGTGGTAACGTCCTTGCTATTCCGTTTTGTTTTTCTGTTGAAAGCTTTTATTATCATGCTCCTTACTTTCTTATTGCACTAACAGCTATTACCTGATTGACTTTTTAACCATTAATTATATTTTTAAAGTAAATTGCATTATAAATTAGACGTGTTTCTAGTAATACCTACAAAACCGTTTCTAGATGTTGTTGACTCCGCACATCTCGATTTCTTCCTTTAATATCTATTTTGTAAATTTAAAATTATTTCTTAAGCATTACTAGATTGCGTGTTTGTGGTTATTGCTTTGAATAATAAAAAGCTTTAGTTTAACTAGGCCAGGTATAAATCAGGATGACCGCTCCTTACCGTAAGAAATTCAACCATTTCGCATTGGGGATGGTTATTTCAATTTAGAGGAGATTAATGGGTTTTTTTTTTTCTGAAATTAGGTGGAGGTTGAATATAATTCACACTATTTTTAAACTTTTCTGTAAGTTTTCGTGTCTATTAGAAGCAACGTATCGATTAATTATCAAAGTTTTTTTTTATAGTGATGGATTGCCTATTCTAAAATTAGTCTTTCGTAAATGAAATTAAAAGTAGGTTGTTGTGTAGTACGGTTTTCTTTTTTAAAACTTAAAGTGTCTCGGTGCTCATTATATTAAAGTTGGAGTCGTTACGAATTATTGAGTTGCGGTTTTGACCCTGCTTTCAGCGGCTTCATGCTTTGTCTGTATTCTTAGTTACCGTCTGCTAATTTTCATCTGTTCTGGAAGAAGTTTATAGTTATAGGTGTCTGATAATCTGCATGCATCCAATTAGCGCGTGCATCGTAGTTCTAATGGGCAGCGAATTATAAATAAGCATTAAAAAGCGTTTAAAAGCCCTCGCTCGAAAAGTTGTAATTTGCTTGGTCCATTAGTCGTAAACAAAAGATGTGTGCCTTTTCGGCCAACACTTTCTACATCATTGCGGTTTCATGGATGGAAGCGAATGGAATAGTCGTCGCCGTCGAGTGCCGCAAAACGCTTCAACTCACTTACCATCTGCTCCTCTGTTGCTGTCCGAAATCTTTCGCATTTTCCCCTTTGATACTATAGCACTTGCTCTATAAAATTCTTAAATTGCTTTTTGCGCCATGACTGACGACCTCCTTGCTCTTCGTTAATCGTTAAATGTAAACCTTCTTCATAAACTGTTTTTTTTCTCTTGTACTTTTGTATAGTTCGCAAGCATTGCTGATAATTATGGTTATTTAATTTTTTGTATTTATCTTAGGCACTCCATACCGGGGTCAAATATGGCCACATTAAGCTCTGATGTTGAATTTTTCTTATTTCCTGCAGTATGAACTTATTCGTATATTTTGGCCATTTAGTTTAAGGGGCCGTTCAAATATTACGTAACGCAATTTTTGAAGATTTTTGGCCCTCCCTCCCCCACATATAACGCGCCGTAACGTTTTTCTGACCCCCAAACGTTACGTAACACTCAAGTGACCATTTTTACCTAAAAGTCACAATTATGTTGCGCAAACTACCGGAAAGTTGCTAAAATATTTTTATATTTTTATTTAAATAAAAAAAACAATGTTACGTAACGCGATGGTCGAACCCCCCTCCCTCCCATGTAACGCACCGTAGCGTTTTGCAAGACCCCCCCCCCCCCAAATTGCGTTACGTAATACTTGAACGGCCCCTAACTATAAATATTCAACAAACGTGCCAAAGGAAATTCAGTTTGACAGTTCAATTTTTTTTTTTGATTTTTTAAAAAGTGAAAAACTGGCCATATTTTTGATAGTATAGATGGCCACATAAAATTCAAACAAAATTTAACATGTTTTTATAACTCGAATAAAAATGCTGTTAAGCCCACAGCAGGCACGCACGTTTAAATTTCGATAGGCTCAGACAGACTTGCCAGATTGGGCGATTTTCTTCATGCGTACGCTACTTTAATTAAACTTGGGCGACAAATCGCAAATTAGCCTCTTCGGGCTCTTTTCATTCTTTAAAATTGGAAAACATCGCAAATCATTTCATTGCAACGATAATTACGAATAATCTTATTTTATTATAAACTTATTTTTGTATTTTTTGAAAACCCTCGACGAGCTCTATCCGATTATTTAAAAAAAAGATTACCCTTCTATTTAAGATAAAAAAAGTGGACTCAATTGTCGGTTAAACCCGAAGTACTACAAAAGTTGAATTTATGGCAGTGCATAGATTTATTGACTCTAAAATTTTATCAAAGCATTCATTAGCCATTCGGAAATATTTATAAAATATTTTTTCATCTTGTCACAGCTGAGGTATAAGTATATGATATTATCCATAAAGAAGTCTATTTTTTTTAATTTTGTGGATACTACATTTTTTTGACGTCTTTTTATAAAAAAAATTAAGTACTTAGGTATATGTCCTATTACAGAAAAGGAGGTCTAAATATAGTTCTGAATTAAATCATACCACCAATTTGATTTAATATCTTCTAATGTTCAATCTCGGACTAAATTTTAATCTTGTTTTCTCCAATCAAGTCATAACCAACAAAAAATTGGAACCTTTCGATTTCGTTATCTTCTGCGACAGCGAAAAGAAGAAGATCTTTCCCTTCAACTGAAGAACTTTCGTACATAATCGTTAGAAGGTTTATATTATCAAAGCAATATGAAATTGTTTAGTGCCGCTAACATTTGACGCGTCAGTGTAAAAGCACACGAATATCCCGCTCCCGATCTAACCTCATTGTTCTTGTTCGTATTCCCGTCCCGGCTACCGCATCCCCCGTTAGTCGGTAAGTATCACCCAGCCAAGCCTAAACGTGTGAGCGTTATTGAACAAATTGTAACAGGCCGATGCTGGATACCGACCGTCACTGTAGGACTCTCTCTTACCGATTAGGATGTTTTCCTAGTGAATAGAAGACACCATTTTCGTGAAAAGGTGTACAAATAAACTTTTATACCTACATTTGTGATGAAATAATGTCAAGCCCTAAAATGCGTAATTAAAAGTAGATATAAAAGATTAATTTTAATTACAGGAGTTAATAAAAACAGTCATTTCAGTTGGTGAAAGGGGTGAACATAGAGTTAGCTGCTACTCGCATGATCGCTTGAGCTTTTGTTAATTCGTGGGAATGTGCACGCATTCTGTGTTAATATTACCAGAGTTTAAACAAGTCCCACGCAACTGATGGCGACAACTGCATTCCATTTTATTATTTCCTACAATGTGGCAAATTACTTCAATGCAATTTTACTTGTTAATTAGATTAAGCGATGAATAATTGTATTTTAATTTTGCCTTTGGACGTAATAAACTTACACATGTCAAATTATATGATGTGATTAACAGAGCTTGTGTATCATCAGTTTTCCAAAGGCAAATAGCATTATCTTTTTAAATAATTGCTTTATTTTGAATTATGATATTTCTTAAAATAGAATTTTAATTTAAGCAGGGATTCAAAAGGTTGCAATTTAAAATCCCCCGTGATACTGGAAATTAGAAATTACCTAATTTTACAGAGAAAAGTAATAATGGCGCTTTAGTGGTTTTTCTTAAACAATTTTTCAATTTTATATCCGTTTTTGTTTAACCCCATTATTTACATGATGAAATGACCTCGTTTAACGCTATTTCGTATAACGCGTAAACTCATTGGAACGTATCCCCCGCGTTAAACGGCGTCTTACTGTATTTATTATAAAGAGTTGCGTTACCTACGTGTACATTATTAAATGCTTGAACTAAAAATTATTAAAACAATAATTCTTCTGTTAATAATGAAGAGTAGGCGAGCATACTACAAATGAGACGTTGAAGCATTACCGAGAAAAATTTTTGTTGAATCTTTTTTTGAATTATTTAATACCGTGTGAAAGTATCCGTCTTTTAAACTAACGTAATGTATTGTTTATTAAAAAAACCTTATTTATATTGATTTATATTATATAAATTAATTAATTGTTATATAAATGGAAAGAAGTTCATACATTCAAATATTAAAATAATTAGAACACTTCTAACTTTTAATGTCATTGTATAATTTCGTACTTAAAATATTCTTAAATTTTTTTAAAAAGATTGTCAATATAAATTAAACTCAAAAATATAAAATTTTAGAAATTACCCGCTTTGTCCGACAGGGGTGCCTAAAGCGGGTAGGCTCTCATACACCAATCGGATTAATCAAAACATTTGAAAATAATTATCTACACTTAACATGTTCTTGACAGTAACATTGGTACAGGGTGTCCAGACGCTTGCTCCCAAAATTATTTTCTTGTTAAATAAAAACTATTAGACATACTAAAATTATTTTAACATAGATGGAGTTATAAAAGTAGGGAAATTTATTTACACTTGATTTTGCTGTCACATCACACACAAAATGACCACTGCAAGGACAACATATACTACTAACCAAAGAGTCGCCATTGTCCGATTGTGGTATATTTCTGGTGAAAATGCCACATATACTCTTAGAGCGTACCGCAGCCAAGTGAATCACCACACAACTCTGTCCACGAAAACAATTACAACCTAAATATTCAAATTTATATTTTAACCTAAAATTTAGGTTAAATAAAATTTCCAAATTTTTATATTTATTTTGTTTTTTTAATTAATTTCGTGGATAAGTTTAAGAGGACAGGCAATATTTGTGATGATCAGTCATACACAGCCAATGTTTAGTCAACTGTGGCCACCTCTGAGAACGTTGAGCGGACAGAACAGGCTTTGGATATCTCAAAATCAACTATCCATAATATTTTACGAAAAAACCTGTAAAAGTTTCCCTATAAAATCCAAATTATACAAGCCTTTGGACCCAACAGTTTAACCCGATGGCAAGCTTCGTCACGTTATCCTTAAAGGA
This sequence comes from Sinopyrophorus schimmeli, assembly GCA_036325965.1. Taxonomy (NCBI): domain Eukaryota; kingdom Metazoa; phylum Arthropoda; class Insecta; order Coleoptera; family Elateridae; genus Sinopyrophorus; species Sinopyrophorus schimmeli. Next base: position 4,969,446 of record JARFIZ010000024.1, on the reverse strand, counting down.
GGGAGACATTTTGAAAATTTAATTTATTAAAATAAATTTCCCATCTTTTGCCTAGAAAATGCTCTGTATTTGATCAAATTATCTTTAATAGTTGTCTAGGTATTGAAAAATCAAGTTGGAAGTAAACCTCTGGACACCCTATATTATGTTATTAAGCATTTTAATGTTATAAACTGCTAATTCAGACTTGTAATTGGTTCCAATCTTAATATCACTTTGGTTTTTAAATCTTAATTGATTCAACGCTTTAAATCACTTATTTTTAAAATACCAATTCATTCCTATCAACTAGTTCCTATCAATTAGAATAAAATTTTACTTCTGGTACAAGCAAAGAGGTTATCTACCCGCTTCATTTTTTGATTTTGATCGATTAACGTAAAAAATAGTGGAGGGATATTAAAATATTTAATCAAATAATAAAACTAGTTTATTGTAAAAGAAAACCCCACTATAAAAAATGGGCTAATGTTAAGGGCTTTGTAACAATAGAAGTTAACTTAATTTTAAACATTTTAAAAAATGATTGTGTCAAAAATAGTATAACATCAATTAGGCAGGGTACTGGCAGTGCAAATACGCATATAAATTCTAGCTAATATATAACATATCCACATACGGGCCGTTACCCGCTTTAGGCCACCTTCCCCTACTGTTCTTAACATCGGAAAAAAATTACACCAAATTTCAGCCCTTAATTGTAATTCTAAGTAGCTGCTAGTTGATTTTAAAATTTTTTTGTTCATTTAATTGTAAGATGAAAATCTACAGTTTTTGTTTCAATTATCTATATCTTATGCTGCATTTTATGCAATCGTCTTGCTCTCAACGGCAAATTGTAGGGATATTATCAAAAGACTTCCTACGTCGGTTTTGTAAAATTACAATAGAAATTTTTAACAGTGTTTACTTACCCTTAGTAGATTTATTTTCAATCAAAGGTAATCAGAAATGGTTTTTACCATTAGTAATTTAATTAAACAACTCTTATTAAATTATTTAAAAAAAATCTATTTACTTCTTCAACTTCCATATGACTTGTTGTTTGGCTACTTGTACTATATTGAACGAACATAAATTAATGATACCGACTAATATTTATCAGATGATAAAAGTAGGTTTATTAAAATTACGATCATTATTCAAAGGGGAGATATTTATTTCTGCGTTATAAATTAAAAAAAAAGATATAAGCGGGAGTAGTTTGAGAAACTCTTTTTTATGCAGTATTAAAAATAATAAGTACCTATGTACATAAATGAAAAAAAGTTTGTGCAACATATAAGAATCCTCGTTAGTATTTATTATTCTCTGATATTGTCTTAAGAACTGGTGAAGTTCGAGTTATTTCCTATCGCACGCTATATCTGTATAATTATTGTCTGGCGAATCACTGATGAGCTATTAATTATAATATACTAAGTTGGATTCTAATTGTTCTATGTTGTTTTTTTTTCTAGATCTGACCCGAAGGGACACAACCATGCCTACTATAATTTTATATCCCCTTAAGGTAAGATATTTTAAATATTAATTTTGTCTGCTAACGTTTAAGATTTCGGGAACAATTAAATTTTTCGTCAGTTTTTTCTTAGACTTGTATAATACATATAAAGAAAAAAAAATATTATTTTTAAAACGGAAGTGAATTGTGAAGTGGCTGGAATACCATGAAAACGTTACATTCAGAAACGTAAAAGCAGTTTTAGGGGGTGGTTACCGCATTTTATTGGTCGGAAATAAGGTTTTTATGAGGTTTTTATGATTATTATGAAAGACAGGAATTGTTCAGCTGTATAGCAACATTATCGAGATCGAGCCAGTGTGTTACATAAAGAAACGAGTATGCACGGTTGCTTTTAAATAGTTAGGGTTCCGACTTTTTATTATTATTATTTTTTAATTGACTTAACTTTTGTTTTTATTATAAAAAAACACAAGGAACATATTCTTAATTTTTATTTAAATTAAGAAAAAAACATTCTAGCTATCTTTGTAAATCAGGGATTTTTAGTGAGTTTTTGATTGCCTTCTTTATTACGCATTTGTCAAGAACATTGAATCTATGCTTGACATGTAGGTAATACATTATTATGTTTCTAAACGTTTTGATATCTAACACGCTACCAGCTTTTGTACACGAATTTAAATAATAGTTACGACCTATGACTATGGATTTTTTTTCGATTGTAAAAAATAGGATTTTTAGTTGTAGGTAATATTTTAATTATACTTGTAAGCCTGGTTTTAACAATTTAATTTGTTGTAAAATTAAACAGAGATGTGCAATTGTGCATATCTTATATTGGAACCAGTGCATATTTACAATCTCAGTTAATTTTTTTTTCTTTTTAGATTTATTATATGTATTTGTTTAATTTTAATGTATGATATTGACAGAATTTTGTATTTTCAATTTTAATAATTATAGACATGCTTTTTGTAAATGTTTGCTTAATCAGAGGATTGCTTTAATAAATGGATTATCATGCTTTTACTGTTTTGCCATGGCGAATATCTGGCGCGCGTGCCAGAAGTGGCACGTACGAATATTATACTGCCACATGAATTATTTACAGATATTATTGTTTGTACTTTAAATTATATATTTTTTTTAGTGGGTACACAATGTAGTATAGAAGTAGCTGCTCTGTGCGTCAGTCGCCCAATAAATAGTACAGTGGGCGCTGCCTAATGTGATCACTTTAGGACCAAGACAAAATGATCACATTAACCGATTGATAATAATAAGCAAAAATTATCGACGAAAAGAGTTAAAATCAAAAATTAAACGAAAAATGAACAAGACATAGACTCAGTGGCGTACATATTTAAAAATAAAAGTGTAATTTAAATTATATTACAATGTCTTCTTCTTCTTATGCCTTCTGTATTTCTGAAGTCGGGCATAGGCAATTTCTTCTCTTGCATCGTTGTTGTGAATGTCGTAGTGTTTCAAAGTTACAAGAGACTTACAGTTTTATATGGGTTCCGAAACGCGACCATATCTAGGGAAATTTTTTGAGCATTTTTTACTGTTGGCAAGGTGCTCAACATTTACGAATACAAGAGGAGCGTGAAATTCTTTGCTAGTTAGAGCGCGGGGATTCGAGACCACGTCCATAGTGTAGTACCCCAAACACTAAACCACAAGCGCCACGTTTCCTCTTAATTACAATGTAATTTTACATAAAAATTTTTAAAACAATTTGTTTAAGAACAAAACAAAATATTTTTTTTTGAACAAAAGAAATGTTTATATACAGCGAGACTAAACTTTGTCTGTATTTCTAACAGGGTTTTAGTATACCATGTATTTTAAATTGTTGTTGCTGGTTTTTTTTTTGGAATGTTATAAGTAGTATGTGATTTAGTATGCATATTTCTTTGTTGAATTTTTAAATCAGAGCGAATGCCAAATTCAACCAAATTCTAAGGTTAATGTTACACGATCATTCGGAATGTCAGTCTAACTGGCGAGTACATTACAGTAGTGACGTTAATTAAACACAAATTCCATCTAGGAATTGTACATCACCCCGGTTTGTCATTCAAAATGTTATTGTGAATGTTAATGTTACTGTAAATATTATGTTTTTGAATAATTCTTAAACCACAATTATGAATTTTTTTAAATCTTAAATTTTGCGTTTTATTACAATATCAACAAGCTGTTCAAATTTCACTAATTTTCAACTTGCCGTTTTGGTGACTAGACATTTGAAAATATTAGATTTTTCTAAATATTTCGGATACTTAGGCTACGATTTTTTTTTTAATTTTGCTTAAAACCCTTCATCAAGTAACCTATGATCCAAATTCGGTTAACTTCGAAATTATAGTTTAAAAGTCGTGGGGGTAGGGGGAAAGTGGCATGAAACAGCCAGTTTTAAAAAAAGGGATAAATAATATAGAAGGACATAAATAAATCAATTTTTTTTTTAAATCTGTAATTGTTCATGCATTTATGTACGTAATGTCATAAAACATTTTTCAAAATTAACGATATTTTTCGACTTCTAATCATTTATAAAAAAAAGAAAATTTGGCTTTTTCATAACCTATAGGTATTGAAACAGCCAACCCAATTTTTGAAAAAGCCATGTTCTTATTACAAGATTAAAACTGCACATTAACGAAGATATTATTTAATAATAAACTTAAGCTATAATTTTAGATCTTATATAATTATAAAACGTTTTAAATAACGCAAACTCTCGATAAAATATTTACTTACATAAATCTAAGAAACTGTCAAAAAATTTGACGTTTGAGATCAATCATTGCAAAACTTAAAAACGTTTTTAGCAAAAATAATGCAATTTCCTTTTATGCCACAGGATTTATATGCCCAACCATTACAATTTTGCATCGGTACCACTCTTGATTGCTGTTACTACAATTATTATTGCATTTTATGGAATTAAAAGGTGGCTGTTTCATTACACTGCAGTCCGGCTGTTTCAAAACATATTCTCTCAAGAAACAAAATCTCGAAAATTACTATGAAATCAAAGATTAGTCTACAAAATATATACGTTATTAGAAGGCCTAATATATCTATAAAATTATAGTGTAATCATATTATTATTAGTTTTGTACGTATAGGCGTTACAAAACAAATAAACTGAACTCAAAACCTTACTTTTTGACGACAAAATCTTCAATACGTCGTATCGGCGCCGTTTATTGACGGTGAACGGTCAAATATTTGTGGGGGATATCTGGCTAGTGTTGCTATCTTACAATAATAATACATAAACGATTCGTATGAAAACTACCGCGTAATTGATAATGGCTGTTTCAAAACTTGGCTGTTTCATGCCACTTTCCCCCTATACATCTACCCAAAAAGTTGTTTTTTTAATAAAGTTTCCTAATAAACTCACCTTTAACGAAAACTCTTAGAAAAACATTTTCTTGGACACATAGAAATAAACATATCACTTTACCATTTGGGTTCAAAATTTGCATGTACAGTAAAACCTCGATTATCCGGACCTCAGTTATACGGATTCGCGATTATCTGGATTGTCAACCGCGTTCGTTTTTTCCTGTTAAAACGGGGCACTTCGTAATCGTGCTTAAAACCGAGTGTGCGCATTCGAGCTCAAAGTTGCACATTCCGATCTCGGGAAAATGAAGCGCGCCGCTCCGCGTCGCGCTTAATTTGCGTCCCTCGCTCGGAAATGTGCCACTTTTCGCTCGAATGCGCACATCCTCGTATTTATCGGATTTGTCTATATTATTATTTGATTCTTCAATTCAAAAAAGTCGAATAAATTAGATATATTTTTTGTTTGGAAAATCTTAGATATTTTATTTCTTTCGATAATTTTTCGTGGTGCTCTTCCGCACGTTTAATTGTAGCGAGCTTGATAAAAATATTTTCGGGTGTACTTTCGAATGTTGACTAATTCGCGTTTTTGATTAATTACAATTGTATGAGTCAAATTGTCTGAAGTGGGCTACTAAAAATTAACTAGTTGATTTTTATATCATCTTTTGTAGATTGTTGAAGATTTATATGTCAAAATTAAGGTCTCCAAATATTTTTGGGTAATTTTCATTTTTCTGAAAATTATAAACAAATTAGTTTTAAGGCGCATTTCGTATACACTGTTGTAATTAGACTTCATTTATGGATTAATTCAATTTTTAAATATAAAAAAATATGTATATGTTACATAGGGTGGTGCATCACAATTTTAGAATGACTAGGGTGGGGTATGTTAAAATAAAGGTGGGGAAATAAGAGTCAAAATTCGGAAAGAGTTAAAGTATTTTTTTCATGTACGATTAAGTCTAGCTTAAAAGTACTACATTAGAAATGTGGTTTTTGGTAAAAATACCCTACTGTAATTTTTAATTAAATGAAAAGCGAGAAGTGTTACATTTAGTTCAGTTGGAATTAATTAATATTATTTGTAAGAGAGAAGAATAATATAGGCAAATTCAATTATTAAGGAGTCTGTGCGCTTTCAAGCGAAAACTTTTTCCGAATAGAAAATATGGATTTGAAGGATTTGTTATTAATATAATCGAATCCAATTAACACGAAGGTGTGCGCATTCGAGCGAAAAGTGGCACATTTCCGAGCGAGGGAGGCAAATTAAGCGCGACGCGGAGCGGCGCGCTTTATTTTCCCGAGATCGGAATGTGCCACTTTGAGCTCGAATGCGCACACTCCGCTTTTCGCCACAATTAACAATGATCAATTTACTTTTAATTTTACCTAAACATTTTATGATTCTTTTTGGTATTTTTTACTTTTGATTTTATAATTAATACTTATTTGTTTCGTTTTTTGTGTAAATAAATACCTAACAAGGTAAAATTGTTTTTTTTTAATTATTCGGATTTTCGATTATCCGGATGAGCTGCAACATTAATTAGTCCGGATAACCGAGTTTCCACTGTACTTCTTTGATAAGTTAAGCAACTGAACTTAAAGTTACAGAAATATTTATTAATAGAAAATATAATTTAAGGAATTATAAAAAGCTTTGCATTATGAAAAAATCGAGTTACCGATATAAAAAAAATTAACATTATAGTAGGCACATTTTTGGTAAACAGGTTCCAATTTGAGTAATCAGTCTTTAAGCACAGTAAGGCCTCGTTTAACGCTGATTTGATATAACGCGGCCTGCTCGAAAACTCAAATTCGCCCAAAATTAACGTTGATGGAACTTATTGCGGCATTTCAAAATGACCTCGTCTAACACTGCTTCGTTTAGCGCTCTGTCCTGTAGGAACGCAGTCTAAGCGCTAAACGAGGCCTTACTGCAATGTCGTAGGATTCCGTCAGTCTGCCTACAGGTTTTCTTAACTTTCATAATAATGTTTAAAAAATGAAATAATAGCTTTAACGGAAGTGGAGGTGTCCATATATATATTCAACGACAGATTGAATGTAAGCATACTTGTTCCAGAGCACGAGTTTTGGGACCATCACCTGCCCTTTGCAAATAAAATCTTAACCCAACCATTGAATTGTAAATTATAGAGGGGTTTCGAACATTTTGCGTGCTGCTTGTACTAAATTCAAATTTGCGAAAAATTTACAAATTTGTGTAATAAGAAATAGCGTTTTCAAAATTATAGGTTCCTACTGCTTAATTAAAATTAATTCTTACATGTAGGAAATACGAAAAAAATTAATTACGGAAAATTTATGACCGTTTTTCGTGTTTGCCAAAATATTTAACTAAAACTCTATTTCGATTTATTAGAATCTTTCCAGGAGAAAATTGATTTTTTAAATTACTACGATTTTCGACTTGATGTCGCTTGAGGAAGTACAAATGAATTAGTTCGATAAAAGAAATTTAAAAAAAAAAACAATTTTATCAACTTTTTGTCATTTTTTTCGTTTTTGGAACACGGTCATCGAGAAACTTATTTAAAAATAAATAATAAACCGAAATAGAATGTTTATTGGAAAAATATACAATACGTAGGTAAAAATGTTGCTCTTTCCTTTTTAAATTTAACTTCTGTGGGTTTTTGATCGAAAAAAATTGGGGTAACTCGCAAAAGCAATAGTGGAAGTGCTTCTGAAGCATATGAATGCATAGCTGTTCTTTGCATTATTTTATACCTAATGTACGCCTCTTCCGGTGCTTATTTGAATTGAAACTAGAATTTTTACAAAGATGGTTTTAGCTTTGTATCTGGGGACGTTCGAATAATGTTGATGATGTCATTCAAGTTCCTTTTAGCAGATGTTTTAATATGTTACTGTCAACCTATTACCTTTTTGTGGTACCATAGCTTGAAATACGGGAACCTCAAAGTGTGTCTGATGTGTCGGAAAGTAAAGCGTATTTGACGTAATACTTGTAAATTACGTTAGTTGTTGATTTATTAGGATAAAAATGTTAAACGTACTCCAGTAAAGTGTGTCTTGCACGTGACTCCCTGTCTGGGCGGCGGATATCCTCGCGGATCGCAAGCTCCGACTGCTGATGAGCAGAAGAAAACCCACTTTCTGAAAGATACACTGCCGGCTATGAATGACTCATTCATTCTGTCTGTTTAACACCCATTCACATACTTTAACAAGTTTTACACACCTTTTTCGAATCTGCAATAATCGTAATGTAAAAGAAGTTCAGTTATTTCCATCAATTATGCCCTTAAATGGTTGGTTCAATATAAACAGTTTTTTTTGCATATTGAAAATTAATATTTTTAGCAAAAATATATTGTTCATTGGCAAAAAAGCGACACAACTCAGAAATGGTCTGTTTTGAGTAGTGCTGAGATATTAGTCTTTAGACCAGGAGTGGGCAACGTGTTTTTTTTAGAAAAGAGCCATTTAGAAATTTATTTAACGCCACATCGCACTTATAAATCAAAGTAATTGAAGAACATAAGTTGTTTGAAAATGAAAAGTTACGTAAAATAAGCAAGAGTAAGGTGACCAGATTTTGACATTGGTAAAGCGGGACACAATTGACAGCGGTCAACAAAAATATTCATAGAAAATAAAAATAGTATCGTAAAAATTTTTTTTTAATTTCAACCTAAGTACGATTTACAAATATAATAAAAAAATGTATAATATTATTTTATTCCTTGGCATATTTCTCATTTGAGTGAATTTTTTTTAGTAGATGGCTGTTGTGTAAAATTTCAATGTCAATGTTTAGATAAAATATAATTTGTATATTTCACACATAAAATGGCTTTCAAAGTCTCAACACTTAATTGTGATATGTCTGATGTCCACTCTTGATTAATCGTAGAAAAAACGCGTTCAGTCACAGCGTTAGGTCTTGGCAAGGACAGCGCGTATTCCACAATTTTTAGTATATTATTGTATGGAACATGGTTTGTTTCAAAATGATGAAATATTTGTACCCATTTGTTCTCTATTGTGATTTTTGTTGATGCTCAAAATTTAAATAACATTTTTATAAATAGAAAATTGAGCTAAGGAAGCGTTTAAGTATTATGGGGGTTCGACAATCGCGTCATACAACATTTTTTTTTCATTTAAATAAAAAGCTAGGGAATTAAAATTTCCCAAGTTGGCAACCCCTTTCGTTTATGTATTACGGGAAAATGGTCACTTGGTTGTTACGTAACGTTTAGGGCTGGGGGGAGTCTGAAAAACGTTACGGCGCGGTACATGGGGGGGGGGGGTGAAAAATCTTTAAAAATTGCGTTACGTAATACTTGAACGCCCCCTAAGGTTTTGGACACGTTAGGCCCAGTTTTAGACACTTGAGTAATTTTGATAAAATACCTTAAAAAATACGAAAAAAAGATCATTGATGTTTCTATCATAGTTAAACATACATTAATTTCACGTATAGCAAGTAGCGATAATTCTTATATTTGACATTTGTCAAAATAAAGTGGAAAATGTCCACAACTGGTACAGTGTCCAAAACCGGTACTTCTACCTTATATGAATTTAATTTCTTTCCAATAGTCGGGACTTTGTTAAAAAGCCGCGAGACGCGGGAAAAATTGTTAAAAATCGGGACTGTGCCTCCAAAAGCGGGACATCTAGTCACCTTACTCTAGAGGCACTGGTTGTCGACCACTGTCTTGATTTTTATGATCGTCACTAATTTAAGGTTTAGAATCCTAATGTTTGGTAATTGCTGTATAATATCTGCGTCAGGTACGTTTTCTATTTCCATATAAAAGGGAACTATTATCTTTGAAGAGTCCATGACCGATTGTTTTTAGATTTATTTAATTAAAAACAATATGTTTTACAATTTTTGTGTGTTAATTTTCTACATTGCGGAAAAAAAGTTTAGTGTACAATTCAAATAAAAACTGGCATACCATAGATCGCTGAAAATGATCTGGTATAGTATATGTAAATAGCTTATTTTTTATTGAAATTTTATTGTAACCATGACCACCTAAGGAAGGGGCCATTGAGAAATGTTTCTGTCTGTTCTGGGGCGAAACAAAAGTTTTGCATTTTATGTAATTGATTTAGTAAACATTACATCTTGATTAAAATAAAACAGATGCTTTATAAATGCCATTATTTATCTCAAAATTTTATCATACATATATGACTGGCTATTTGTGGAAAGTTTGCGTTTATGTCTGTACTAGAAATTCATAGAATGGCATTCAAATGCTTATCTGTGAGACGAGAACAACATATTTATATTTTCTGTAATTGAGAACTGAAAAAGTTTGTCGCGGACTGCGGGTTGCCGACCGCTGATATACATCAATACATATTAAGATCAACTTAAAATCAGGCCGCGTTCAACCTGTTGAGATGTCATGTTGGAGACCTATATGAATACTTACAAGTAGAAAAACAATAAGAACAATTTTCAAAAAGATTTATATTGAGCATTATAAAGGTAACGGGTCCCTTTATAGCTTTAGGCTTTCGTATGTAGGAATTGCCCAGAATTATTTTTGAATTACCTTTTGACCGTTTCATTAAAGTAGTGAGATATTTTATATTTATATATGTATGTACATCATTTTCTCATTTTTATAGTATATCACTCACCATGGGAAGAAAGTATGACATTCTGACCCGCGAGTTATTGTCTCCCGAGCACAAGGCGAGGGTGATAAAAACGCGGGTCAGGATGGCAATCTTTCTTCCAGTGGTGAGTATACAATTTTTTATCACACCGGCATCAAAATTCCTTGATATCCCCATGCTTCTATTTTTTACCGCATACATCAAACTTTTTCACGTTACCTAACAACGACTTATTTACAATTAATAAAACATTGTTAAAGTCAAAAATAATAACACATAAGTGACATATCGTCGGCGATACTGCAATACCGCGTAACTATACTCTGTCCGACCAACAGGAATAGTTAAGCCACTCCCACAAATGTGCGCTAAATTTAAATAGATTTTTTCTATTGGCTTAATTTTTAAAGCACGTAACACAAGCAATCATATAAGCATTTATGTCCTGCAAGAACGGGGACAAACTTGATTATTAATTTGTACCGTGTGAAACTGGGCACTGCATACATTGGTTCAATTTAGTGGGGCGTGGCTTAACTATTTCTGTTGGCTGTACAGAGTATAGCTTTTTTCATAAGGTCAAATTTTTAGTGTTATTTTATTCAATGTTAGTCTCTATGGAAAAAGCTAGTTAACCGGTATTGGAGTACCGCCGAAGATATCTATTTTAACCAACAATTATAAATGTCAAAAACATAAAAATGGCTACTTCAGATTATTCATGTGATAATATAATTTAGAAGAAATATCAAGAAATTTAGAAAGCCGGTGTGACAAAAAATTGTATAGTCACCACGGGAAGAAAGTATGCCATTCCGATCCGCGTTTTTATCGCCCTCGTCTTCGGCTCGGGAGACAATAACACGCGGGTCGGAATATCATACTTTCTTCTCTAGGTGAGTAGTATACTATTTTTGTTCAAATAACAGGTAGCAGTCCTAGACACGCGTAATACAAACAGCAATATCATCACATTTTACAAAAATTCACGGCTACGAAAATAATTTTATTTTACAACTATTAAAGCCAATAATAAAATGGACCATTGACGTAAAGTAAAGAAAATACTATAGTCGTCGCCAAAAAGAAAAACTCCACAGGGATAATCGCTGGATACCCCTACATACTACAAAAATCACCAAATCTACTCAATACTTTTTCCATAAGACAGTACTTATATTAGAAATAAGCAGTTGATAAAAAAAAGGCGCAAAAGGTGTTCAGGCTTAGTTGTTAAAATATTAATTTCAAATCAATTGTAAATCAGTTTCTAAATTGATAAACATGGTTGACTAAAATAATTTAGACCTGAGAATTCATATGTATTAGGAGATAAATAATATTGTTCAAAGGAAAACAAACGCCTTAACCTGTGGTTTTAGGCGGTGAAAACTGATATTGCTTTTTATTCTACTTGTGGAAGTAGTTGTAAGTTTTGATTTACGACTGTTAAAACTTTTCCTTTTATGTTTATGTTTATATCCGATATAAAACATTTATTTAATGTATAAAATAAAATAAAAATATGCGTAAGTGTGCTCCAGATTGTAAAAATCTCTCCAGTTTTTAACAATCTTATGGAGACAGATGCTTAGCCTGCAGCACAAACGTTGCATTTAACATATGTGCGAATCGTCCAGTTGCATGTCACATCTTTCGATTTCCTTTTCCACTTCAATTTGGCTCCTATATGCATCGCGCGTGCGTAGGGTGCAATAAGCACTGTCGATCAAAAGCGATGAATTATAAGCGTTGCTACTTTAATCTTCCGTGTACAAGGTGCGGTATAATTATCGTGACCAATTTTTTTCTCGTTTAAACGCGACGTTTGGTAATTGTGCTTAAAACCGAGTGTGCACATTCGAGCTCAAAGTGGCACATTCCGATCTCGGGAAAATGAAGCGCGCCGCTCCGCGTCGCGCTTTATTTGCTTCCCTCGCTCGGAAATGTGCCACTTTTTGCTCGAATGCGCACATCTTTGTATTTATTGGATTTATTTACACCAAACTTCAGTTTTCAAATTATAATAAACTAATTTATTCCAATTAATTTAAAGTTTATATTCGGAAAAGGTTAAACTTTTAATTCTTTTAATTATATTGTTGCCTATACAAATAGGGTTCTGTAATATTTAATTAAAAATTTTTAGGAGGCAAAATAATTATTGGGAATCATGCTTGAAACCGAATGTGCTCATTCGAGCTCAAAGTGGCACATTCCGTCTCGAGAAAATTGTATATGAGATGTATTGTGTCAAGTAAAACCCTTCAGATCAATATTTCAGTGAATCCATGCAAGAAATTCTAATAATAAATAAAACTCCTATACGGTTTGCTGTATGTGAGTATACCATTCAAAAATCTTCTGGCCAAGCATAGAATTATTTAACGTTTGACAATAATGCATTATTAAGGTTCACATTGGGGATGTATATACCAATCTTCTTCTTTTCAAATCAAATAACCCAATAAACCGACTAAAATATTTTTTTTTGATTTGACACCGGCTATTAACATTCCACGAATGCAAGGATGTGCGCATTCGAGCGAAAAGTGGCACATTTCCGAGCGAGGGAGGCAAATGAAGCGCGACGCGGAGCGGCGCGCTTCATTTTCCCGAGATCGGAATGTGCCACTTTGAGCTCGAATGTGCACACTCTGCTTTTGGCCACGATTAACAATGATCAATTTACCTTCAAAAGTTGAAGTAGTTCTAAAACCGTAGTTGAGCTCTCAAAATTTCTTCTTGGGGCTTAGCTTATTTTTCATAATTTTTACTTTTTTCATTAAGAAATTGCCGTGAAATTAATTTGTATTTAAATAAGGAGGCAAGAATAAAATTCTTGTTATAGTTTCTTAATATTCGGTACCATCATTGACACGTGCCTTTGGAATTTAATACTCAAGAAAAGACTTAATAGTGTTTATAAATTGAAGAAAAAATTAGGTTTTTGTATTTTTATTAATGAAAGTCTATTCTAATCCATAAATAAATATGTTTTACTTAAACCTATTCATTATTAGTTATTAAAATATATTTCTTATCATTTAACTGTCAATGATTAACTGTACAATTTTGTAGATTTTATTTCATTTAATTTTCGGGGTATGGCGAACCCTATCTAGTATGGCATGTGACATTTAGTCACCTGGTATACGGAGGGTTAAAGCTCCTACAGAACTTTGAACTCGGATCCGTTAGAAAGTTAACTAAAAACAATAGTTTTCTGGTCCATTCAACGTATTCTGTCGGCTTTACTTGATCACGCATATAATTTCATGTTTATTAGTTAAGAGATCTCGTAGCAGGATGTGATATGGACCGGAAGGCCCGGTAGACAGGCGGTCTACGCGCGGTCGGCATGCAAACTGCCCGACTCCGCTAGACACCTCATGTTTGTCACCTTCCTTTCGCTCATTTCCCGTCTGACTTGACATCACTAAAAATAGATGTTTGCACGATTCTGTCTAAATATGTCAAAAATTTTGAAAAATTAAAATTTCATAAAATACGAAAGAGATTTTACTGTATTTATTTTAAATTCTGAAAACAAAAACAGAAAAACGTATAATATTGAATAACATTATCAATAATTTTATATTTTTCCTAAAATAAAAGAAATCCTTCATTGATTTGGAGTTTTTTATTTTCTATAATTTGTATTGGTTAAATGCAGTAAAATCTCTCATGGTGATCGTTTCTATAAGGAGACCACCTCTAAAAGCGGACAGTACGTTTCAGAACAGATATAGCGTACTTTAATTCTTCTTATAATTTTTTCTCTAAGGCGACCACTCTGTTACCCGACCACGACTGTTAATTGCGCGACCATTACATTCGAAACGGCTTCACTTTAACGTCATTTAGTGTTGGCTCTAGTGACACGCTAATATATAGATATTTTCATTTTGGGGTTACTTGTTACCGTCGAACCTCGATAAGCCAAATTTTTGATAACTCGAATTATTTTTAGTTTCCCCTTCAACTTCGACTTATCGAGGTTCGACTGTATTACATATTACTTATTATTTCATATTAATCTGTATTTCTTCTAAAAGCAATTATTTAAGTCTGAATATGAATATGATTGAGTTATATTGGATTTAAGTTTTACTTATTTATTTATATTGTTACTTTAATAAATGCAATTTTTAACGTAAATACATTGTTAATTAAATAATTAAAACAAGTACTTTAAATTATTTATCTCTATTTTATTAATAAAACCTAATACCTACCTATTGCAAATCTATTATTAATTAAATTTAATATTATTTACTTGTACCATATGTTTTAATTACATAACCTTAATCCAAACAATTTATCATATTTCAATTTTCTGTCATTATTGCTAAATACAACGTTGTCGTTATTTCAGAGATTAATCGTAAATCATTCACAAGTACACTGTAAAAAATCGGGAGTGAATCCGGAGTGAATTTTCACTCCCATCACTCGGAGTTTCGGAGTGAAAACAAAAATCACTCCTCGCTCGGAGTTAACTTGGAGTTTTTTTTAGCGGATTAATTGCGGAGTGATTTCTCATCAATTTCGAAGTGAATATCTATTTAACTTACAGAAATTATTATAATTCATTAAACACAATAGATTAAATTTAACTATAACCTAATCTTCTAAATCTTTACAATATAGATAATTATAAAATTATTTGCATGACTGTAGTTAAGGTTAACGAAAGTAATAAATAAATAATATGTACAATTTATCATATTTCAATTTTCTGTCATTATTGCTAAATACAACGTTGTCGTTATTTCAGAGATTAATCGTAAATCATTCACAAGTACACTGTAAAAAATCGGGAGTGAATCCGGAGTGAATTTTCACTCCCATCACTCGGAGTTTCGGAGTGAAAACAAAAATCACTCCTCGCTCGGAGTTAACTTGGAGTTTTTTTTAGCGGATTAATTGCGGAGTGATTTCTCATCAATTTCGAAGTGAATATCTATTTAACTTACAGAAATTATTATAATTCATTAAACACAATAGATTAAATTTAACATATAACCTAAATCTTCTTCTAAATCTTTACAATATAGATAATTATAAAATTAATTGCATGACTGTAGTTAAGGTTAACGAAAGTAATAAATAAATAATATGTAAATAAGTCAATAAATTATATATTCAGAACAATATAATAATATAACAATTTAATCAAAAAATTACCTGATAGATGGCGTCCAAAGATATTTTTACAAAAATAATTTAAAAAAATGAAAGCACCATTAGTACTTCCGAACGCCATTTTCTGTTTTTTTATTTATATTATTATAAATCTAAATAATAATGATATTATTATTAATAATAATATTAATAATAATAACAACAATTTTTGTAATAATAAAATGTATTATGCACGGTCCTTATATCTAAAATTTATTCAGAGTGAATTTTTTGAATTGTTCATATAAAATAATGTTTGGAGTGAATTTCACTCCGAGCGGGATTAAACTAATTAAAAGTCATCCATTCCGCATTCACTCCGCAATTCACTCCGCAAATTTTTTACTGTGTACGTCTAATAATTGTTATTTTTCATAAAGTTAAAGCTTTCTAATTAAATACGTAATTTTTTTTAAATAATTACGAAATTTCACTGTTCAACATAGCTAAATTTTTTATTGATGACATTTTTTTAAATTTTTAATAGCAAAAATGTGTCATATTCATATAAAATGGACGAGTTCTCCATAAGATAACCTGTATTGTTAATTTCGATTTATATTTCAACCAGCTTCCTAAAAACTTTAAATTTTTTATAGAAAATTTCTAAACCAATTAATCTATCGAAATAAATGTGTACAAAATAGTTTTTCATATATTACGTTTAACGCCTCAACCTCCTTAATCTAAATTTAGATTTATGATTTGAAAAAGTGAAAGATAAAGTAAACGTGATTCACAATAATTAATTAAACTTCTTAAATAATACTACTTTATTTATAATAACTTTGATTAAATAACAATATGATTCTGAGAAATAATAACTGCATTTAATCTAATATAGTATTCGCTATTACATTTGCATTGTCCATCTTTGTCCTTTCTCTCTAAGACGACCACCTCCACAAAAGACCAATTTGAGCGAGAACCGACACTGGTCGCGTTAGTGAGGTTTTACTGTAATTGCCGTGCATTAAAAACGTTTAGAACTATTTAGTTGGAAAATTTTTAAATTAAAAAATGATGAAATTTAGTGAACACTACAGTTATAAATTAAAAGATTATAAAAATTAAATCCAATAAAATTATAAACTTAAAATTGATAGGAAATCAATAAATGATAAACGATCACGTTTGAATGCATTGCAGTAACCATCAGTTTAGCTTTACGTTTTTACAAAATCTGGCACACTCTGCCTCCCTAATTTGTCAAAAACGATTTATTTCTGCTCTCATATTTAAATTGGCGGCTGGGGTTTGTTTTTGTTTGGTGATTTATAGGAACGGGATTTACGGAAAATGGCTTTTAAAGCGCAAAATGTGTGTTTGCAGGGCTTCCGCGTATTTAAAATGTTTACTTTTAAAATCTGAGTTTTTAATGGCACTTTCTTGCAGATTGTTGTTGTTGTTTAGCTTGCATATTCTCAAATGTGAACGTCCTAAATATCCCAAAAGCGCCGCTGACCAGTCAAAAACGATTATATTCAGCAAACAATGGCAAATTATCTTGTTCCAAGCTGTTCTTAGTTTACATTCATTTGGAACAATGGCTGGCGGTGGGATTAGCTTTTATGCTGTTTGTAACGTTTTCATTGTAATTCTTTTATCATTTAATCCCTACGTTTAAATTACCAGTTTGCTTGAATAATCCATTCAATATTTTTTTGTCACTTTTCTTTTAAAGCGACTATTAAAATGAGCCTCCTTTATAGGAAAATAACGCTTCTTCTTAAGGTAGAGGAGTTGTTTAATTTGTCCTATAAAACGTTAATGTCTTACATAAATATTTACTGCAAAATTTTCTAATTGCAAGTAACTTGAGTTTTGCAGGCCGAATTTTTGGAATTATACCTACGTTACAAAAAATGTTTTGAATCTATTAATAAACCTTAAAACTATGAAGTAAATCGTATGTATCTTTAAAAAAAAAGGATATCCGAATTGAAGAGACAGCTTCTTCCTATGGTTTCTACAGGAATTTGTCAAAAGTCTGTGAAAAAACTCTTGTAATCTCCGCGTGTGGCTGTAAGCTGATATACTCGTTCGCTTAAAAAACTGGGGACGGAATTAACACAAAAACTGTCATTTCGTGGTTCTTCAAATACGTTGGGGTTGTATATATTCCACAAAAACAACAATTTTAAATCTTTGTTAATGGCCTTTTTTTCTTTGAGCTCGGGTGCCGGTGATTTTCTTAAATTTTGTACTTCTGGTTTTGCAGCTGTCGCGCGCACGTTTTATGATGAAATACTATTGAAAAAAAATTGCTTCAAACGGGGTTTATGGCAGAAACGAATTTTTTGTAGGGTTGCAGGAGAAGGAACGCTAATTACAAATTCTTTCTTAAATAATATGTATCCTTGTTTTTAAAGTAATTTATTAATAGTCCGTCGTTCTCTTATTATTAAAATGTATACATATACAGGAAAATCTGTGACATTGTCCACTTTTATTATTTGACCGCTTTTTTACACTGACCAATACTTCTAAGACCCGGCCTAATTACACTTACATTTATTATTCTCTGGATAACGAGCACTTGCACACAATGACCCCAATTTTTAGGAACCCTCGGTGATTAATGTACCCAGGTCTTACTGTATTTGTAAAGAGCCAACGCCTCTTTGATCATAACTTGACCTAAATGCGAACGAGTGGATGGGAAAATTACTGATTAGCGTCATTAGAAAGAGCATGAAAAATAAAATTGATGTGTTAAAAAAGTTTGGGAACATTGAGAAAAACTCAAATGAAAATTGACCTATCAGAATTAGTTTCTGAAGGCTCAAAGCAAAAAAAAATTTATAAAAATAAAAAAATTTTCAAGTATGAAAACATCAATATCTAGATTAAATAATTGGTGACAATTAAAAAAACTCGTTAAAATTGCGATAAAAACTTATTCAACCGTTCAAGCGCAGCTCATTTTTCAAGTCGCTAAAAGTCCATGTTCCAGGCACTTTTACGAAAAAAAATTATACACGATTAATCAGTTTTTTGCCCTCTACAATTTGAGCCTGGTCAGTAATTTTTCCGTTCGGTAGGCCAAAAATTGACCTAAGAGGCGCTGGCTCTTTTACTAGACGTCTCAAAAATACCTTGTTTCTAACTTGCCCACAACAAAACTTTAAATTTTTGTTTATGTAAATAAAGAATGACTGTCACTGCACAATGTTTAAATACAAATATTTTAATATAAATCAAAGTTCTTCTGATGATGGCGCCTGAAGTGCATTTAAACACACCCACTGAATAGGTTGAATTTAAATTAGACATTGAACCCCGTCAACTTGCACTCCTATAAATTAAATGTTATGATTAGTTCACAATCGAAGTAGAAATAGTTTCTTCGCAAAATGCCTCTTTCAATGTTTATTATTTTATAATGATAAACTCAATTTCAATAAGTTCAATTGTTTGATAAGTCAAAGTATTTTCTAATTTTCTACATTAGAACCGCCACATACAGTCAGACGCGTTCACAATGGTACTGGGTGTAAAATAAGTTTGTTTCATTTTTGATCGTATATTGAAATTCATTTACACCGCTATCTGAGTTTTTGAATATTGAACTATGTTGTACCACACAGAAAATTTTGAAATAAATATATGTTATACATTAATAAATAAGCAATAACTGGTAAAAAAATGGTGGATGCTCCTAATGCAGAAGTACCCAAAATGTCACTTTGAAAACTTTAAATTTACACAAATTATATTTTTTGGAATAATTAAAAATTGATTTTGTTTTAAATGATAGATCGAATACATGCCTTTGACATATCCAAAGCACAACTAAATCAAAATAACCGTTCTTGAGAAAAAAAAATATTTTTAAAAAATAAAAATTAATTTTGTAGTCAAAAACCGTAACAGCTGGGCGGCTAAAAATTTCTACAATTATTACTAATACCAGAATACATCACAGAAAAAAAATCACTTTATTATCTCTGGGGGCACTTTTCAATGTAAATCCGGCAATGGTCTTTTGTGAATCGTGCGTAAAACCGAGTATGCACATTCGAGCGTCCCACTTCGCGTTGCGATGATTCAGCGCTTTTAAATAGTTATTTAAAAAAAATAAATACAGCTTTTTCTGAATAGAAAATCTGAATGTAAGTTTTCGATTTCCAAGTGATAGAATTAATATAGGCAAATTCAATAAATACGAAGATGTGCGCATTCGAGCGAAAAGTGGCACATTTCCGAGCGAGGGAAGCAAATGAAGCGCGACGCGGAGCGGCGCGCTTCATTTTCCCGAGATCGGAATGTGCCACTTTGAGCTCGAATGTGCACACTCCGCTTTTCACCACTAGTAGCAATAATCAATTTACGTTAAAAAATATTTAAGTAATTCTAAAACTCTAGTGGTGCTTTCAGAATTTCTTCGTGGGGCTCAAATTATAAGTCGAAGCCTCTACAATTCGAATTTTTTCGCATTTCTTTTGAGATTCGACATATGGAAGTTCTACTGTATTATGACATTTTAGTGGAACAAAAATAGAAAAATTAATTCGCATTTATGTTTCACTAATAACTTAATTAAGCCATTTTTTCGTCACATTTTGAAGTTTAAATATAACTTTCTTAGTTCTAAACGGCATCATTAAAAGATGACGCATTAACATACATTACAACTAACAATGTAATGATAGATAAATGTTCTAATGTGCGTATTTCGCCGAGATAATAGGGATGCAGCTGACACATGGATAAGTAAATGCAGTTTTAATAATAAACGTAATTAATTAATCTATTCGAAAAGATTTCCACGTTATAAAATTAGAACAATTTTTATTCTACACTGAACTTTACAGTTTGCTGCACGTGCTTTTCGACAACCAGCTTATTCCGCATCCCTTACAAAAACTAGACAGATTACAAGATAGACCCTTAGATATCTGTTTATCAGATTGTTCAATCTGGGCGTGTTTGTTGTATTATTGTTGCTTCTTATTTGTATTTGTCGAGGGAGAGTTTTTATAGAGCGGTGGTGATTTTAATGGTGGCGCAGCTAACAAACACTAATGAATTATTAAAAAGCCACTTTATGTGCAACATGTCTCTCTATGTCTCGGTATGAAAAAAAAATACGATTGCTAAATCAATATTGGATTATAGTAACTATAAATAGACCATAACAGCATATACTCAAAACTTATAACGGTGGTAACTTGAACCTTGCACGTTGCAGCTGCCGGCCGGTGCTACATCCGCTGAAAGCGGCACATTTCATCCCCTATTTTCAAAAAATTTATTTTATTCAATTTTGTTATTAAATAACGCTTACGGGATTAAAGTTACGGCTATTTAAGTGTTTTTGGTACATAAATTAGTTTTTGTGGAAACTTTTTTAAAAAATGATAGAGGAATATTTTTCGACGAGGTGGTAGTTTAGCAAAAGCGTGAGTGGCGGAAAATTATTTTAAGAGGGAGGCACGTGCGACATAATATTCTTACTCGCATCTGTCAGAATGCAAACATCGTAAACTGAAATCTAACACCCACATTCGGAAGTGGCACAAGGTGTCTGCCATAAACTTTTATTTGATATCATTTGGTCTGGATTTTTCTGCTTTTGCATTGTCAAAAGTTGTTTTTTTTTGTTGCTTTCGAATTAATAACACTACTTGCTTCTATTGTTAAACCTGGATGCAGGAGTTGTATCTAGATGAATCTAGAATCCATTGTTAAAATTTATATTTTCAGATTTTTTGAATTATTAACTAAGAACGTTTTTTATTCAAATACTGGTTATTTTCATCATAAGTAAAGGCCTTTTATATAAAATATAATTTTTCAGTAATTTTTTTGTCTTCATTATTATAAATGTTTTTGATTTACTTAAATATTAATATTATGGTAATATTTAAAAAAAAAACTCTAAAAAAATTTGGGTTGTGGTAGTGTGATTAACATCTTCCGCCAGCTATTGGCTTGCATTTCATTGCATTTAATGACATGTTAAATACGTATTTTATCTTTTAAGCAAAAAATCGCGCAAAACGAATATTACTTTATTCGATTTTTTTTTATAAATGTTTATAAAAAAAAACTTTTACATAAAAACTGTGTTTTAAATTTTATAATTATATGGAATACATTTATTCTTTGTATTGTTCTATTTTGGAAATTTGTTAATGAAATACATATATATTTTTTAACATCTACAGTTTTGTATGTGTACTTATAAACTTTTTACGCGATTTTCGATTTTCGGATTTTATGCATATTGCGAGGATTTAGGGAATTTGTAAAAGCCTGAGGGGTAGTATAAAAATTAAGTTTGGTTATGCCTTGGGTCAAAAAAGATATTGGTGTGAAGGTTTGTAAGTGTTTATGTAAACGTAGGTAAAATGTATAACATAAAAAAGTTTTATTAAGAAGAAAATTTTTATTATTGGGTTTAATTTATTGTCATTTAATGTTAACTTGAATGATTTGAGTATTATTTCAAATTGATACTGGTTACACGCATATACATTTCGTCACACTACAAAGGACTTTGCAGTATAAGAAAAAATGGTGTCCGATTCTTTTCAAACTTGGTGTAATTATAGTGTTACATAAGCAGAATATATACACAAAAAAACTTTTAAAAATATTTTGAGATAAAAAAGTACTTACTAGTTATTTTTTGGTCAAAAAGTGAAAGATAATATTTCCGATAGTTTAAGCTTGATGTTTGGAAATGATTATAAATCAATTCAGTGAATGAAATACTCAATAATCTAATTACTTAGTTGCTTTCATCAGCAGGTGAAAACTACAACATTCGGAAATCACCAAGGTGGAAATTATAATCTCAAAATTGATCTTTTCGGGAAACGGTTACCAAACTTTACAAAATTTAATATCAAACTACTCATCAAATCCTATCAAAATCGCCCTTAAAATGTTTGGTAACCGTTTGGCAAAATGGTTAATTTTGAGATTATAATTCCCACCTTGGTGATTTCAATCGAAGACACAATTTTTTTGAGCTAACTTCTATTCTCATCGACGCACCACTCCTTACTGACAAGCACAGTGAAATAATTTTCCAGTTATCACTTAGCATTCAAATGTTATTATAACTCGAATGAAATTCGCATATAATAATTTAGGTTATTTTCATGTTGGTAAATTAACAAAATATTTGTCTGATTGATTCATCACATGATGCTCTATCATTGAGCCGAAACTGGGCTGGATCAATTACTTGTTATTCTTATGCCGCAAAGTCCTTTGGGCAGTCATAAAAGACTTCAGGTAGCCAAAAATAATTTTTTTGGGGTTTAGGGTTGAGAGAAGATCATAAAAAAGGGATATTTCATTAGATTATAAGTTTGTAACATGCAGAGGTAGTACTGTAGTTACATATTTTCCTTTGCAGATATCGTCCCCTATCTCACGTAATGTCGTATCTGTTTTTTATATAATTTTACAGGAGCAACAAAATGTATTTGATTAAACATAACTTATATTTGGATTTGGATGAAATTTGGTAGTTAGATAATGTTTTACTCCCTAATGTTATCTAGCTAGATGTCATTGCTGAAAAAATGAGTTTTCGTAATTTTTTTTCTAGCGCCATCTCATAGACTATTGAAGTACCAGTAGTCCAAAATATTTATGTATTGATACACAACAACAGATGGCACTACATTCATATCTTTATATTTCAGTAGCTAGGCGACCGAAAGCCATTACGATCTCACGGCGAAAAGGAAAGACGCCGAACAAAGCTCGGTAACCCAGATATTATTTATATTATATTAATTATTATTTGATACATTTGTGACGTATCTATTTTTTATTGGCTATGGTCAACTTTTGATGTGAATTATTTTTGTTGTTTTTGTATTACGGACTTGGTAAACTTTTTCAAAGTTTTGTTACCAGGTGAACTCGAAAGGTAATTTTTAAGAACATACCAATTACAGTCGAACCTCCATAAGTTGAACCTCGATAAGCCGAATTTTTGATAACTTGAACCTGTTTCCCTAGGACTTGCCTATTTCAACGTTAATATATTTATATTGATAACTCGAATTTTTGATAACTCGAATTATTTTTAGTTTCCCTTCAACTTTGACTTATTGATGTTTGACTGTATATTGTTTAAAGTTAAACAATATTAAAAGATATTGGACGTAAACATTATGATTAATACCAATTATAATCAACTTTACACTTATTAGTGATACTTATTTAATCTTCCTTTAACAAATAATTAGAAAAATTAAACAAAAGTACTTAATTTGAAAGTGTGTAGACGTATTACAGTTTTATTCAGTAACGCACCCATGGAAGCGCCCCCGGACTTAAATAAAAATTAAATACAATTCTGTAATTTTTAATTGAAATTTTTTTGCGAATCGTGCGTAAAGGCAAGTGTGCATGATCGAACTGGAGTGGCACATTTCCGATTTCTGGAAAATGAAGAGCGTCGGTCGGCATCACTTTTGATTTTTTTTCTAGCTCTAAAATTTATCACATTTTGCTTGAATGTGCACATATACACTTATTTGTCTTGTTTCACTTGATTTATTATATTAAACTTTTAATTTTCAGACCAAAATTTTAATTTAGTCCAGTGTTATTAAATTTTTTTTTCGGTTTGACAAAAAAAATATTTTATAAACAAATCAAATGAAACGTTTAGAAGTGGCACATTTCCGAGTGTGGAAAACACACTAAGCGCGATGCAAAGCGACGCTTTTCATTTGCCCGTGTTGGGAAAGGTGCCACTTTGTGCTCGAATGTGCACACTCGGCTTTAAGCACGATGAGAAGTTATGAAAACTTATGAAAAATAACCGTACTCGTCCACCAAAACAAATATTAGGGGTGCGCTACTGATTTTGTCTAACAATAAATTTGTCCCTGTTGAAATTAAAAAAATGACTAATGGACTTACTAAAGCTAAGTTTTACTGTCTAAAAATTCAAAACTCGTAAACATTTACTGTCTTATTTATGACCACAAATAAAAACATCTCATCTGACAAAAACAACCCCTCAAAATCCTCCAACAATATAATTGGGGATGACCGATAGGTAAGTGAATAATAAATGTTGCGTTCCCTCGGTGGTCAATTTGGTGAATATATCTACGTTAATTCGATAATTTGGGGCGGGTTACTGTCCTATTAAACCCCCTAATACGACAATTGGTTAAATAGAAAATCGTTGCTGACCATGACGTGTAAGCTAATTTCGCCCGCAAGTCCATTAGTTTAAGGATTTCGAAATCCTCTCACGCCCCGATGGTCAATCATAGTAGATGTCAAAATACATAAACCACCCGCTAGTTTAAAGAGGGTTACTGTGCAACAACTCAATTTATGATCCGAAAAATGTTGGATTCCATTTGTCGCAGGATAATGTTTTTAATCGTGAGACGACGTATTCCATATGTTACAGGCAGGTGACAGATATTTGTTATATGATATTTAACATGTTTTCAATCTTTATAAAATGCATTTTTATTTTTGGGGTGAAATGTGTATAAAAGCAAGGGTTATTTTTAATAGTACATACTTACTTAAGTGTAAATAGATTCATTTTTATTTATTTCACCACCCGTTGCCCGCGACTTTGTTCGCGTCTATTGTTAATTTATAAAACACTTAAAATTATTTAACTTTTGAATACTTTTTGAGGAAGGTCATAACCTTTGAGAAAACCCGGTTATAGGGTACAGGAAAAGAATTAGGTTCAAACGCATTCGCAAATCTTTCTATTTGGTATAGATACAAAAAAAAGCAATGTCGTGGCGTATCAGTTACTTTATTTTTTTGAGAAATTTCCAAATCGATAGATTTTCAAGCTCTCTGAGCTTGGAAGTTACAGGCATAGCATGCAGGGACAACCGTTTTTCAGATTTTTTCATATAAAAATACCATCTAAATTTCCGACTTTTTCCATTGATTTTACATAAATTTTCTTTCATACATACCTTGTCATGACAATTACAAAGACAACAAAAAAAAATCAGCCAAATCGGTCGGGCCGTTCTCAAGTGATGATCCGTCATACATGTGGCAATTGATTTTTATATATTTTATCGATTTGTTTTTAATTACATATTCAAATTTTCTCTAAGGAAATATAGGTGCTTTAAAAAAATATTAAAGATCTAAAATTAATGTTTTTAAAGGAGAGATTAGTATTTTGACTTAAGGTAAAAGAGATCCAGTACTCGATCACTATTATGTCGTGTTGAACGATATTAAGATACAAAAATATTTATATCTATTAAAAATCGTTATTTTCTTTTTATTATTTAATAAGTGTTTTCAGATATAATTGTATTAATTCTAATTAATAAAAGTTTAAGTAATAAATTAAGAGCATTTAGTAAAATTAATATTTGAAAATAATTACTCGATTACCCCAATACCCGATCACAAAAAAATCAAAAGAAGTAGTATTCGATCAGTACAATACCCTAGTACCCAATCGTTAGAAAGTTATGGTAAGTCTAAGAACCTCCAATTACAATGCACATCTAAAAAAAAAGTTTTAATAAATTATTAAGAAAAATATTCCTAAATTATTTGACTTTTACGTGATTATACCAATTATTTTAAATTATAAATTTCAAAATGAATATTTGTTAAAAAACATTACATGAGAACTATAGCCTAAAGTAAAATATAAAAAATAAAAGTTGTATGAGTACTAATTCTACACATAAAAATAGTACCAGTACAAGATCACGGTTTTTACTGTATTAAAACATTTTTTTATTTTATAATATTTCATAAAATTTCACAATTACAACAATTTAGATAATAAAAATGCCGTTTTTAGAAAAGTATGAAAAACATAACCAAAGATCGCTGGACCCTGATTAGTTTGTCAAAATCATTTGAAGGTGAGTACTCATTGCACGCCAACTTACATAACAAACCACTTTATTAAACCATTTTGATGGTATATGAGGGGAATTAAACTCTGAATTACAAATAAATTTCAACAAAATCATAATGTTGCCATGTTTAAAGGTACCCATTCACGCGCAGTACGCCGGCAGATCCATGACGTCGATTCATTATCACTGAATTTTCTTTCTACTGATGTAAATGGCAATACAATGCCTAATGTGCTTATTAGATTGTCATTGTTTTTGTTTTCCATCAAAAAGGGGATTCGTCGAATAATTATTTAAAGTTAATGTAGCTATACATGTATGTACACAGTAAAAAAATTGCGGAGTGAATGCGGAGTAGATGACTTTTAATTAGTTTAATCCCGCTCGGAGTGAAATTCACTCCAAACATTATTTTATATGAACAATTCAAAAAATTCACTCTGAATAAATTTTAGGTATAAGGACCGTGCATAATACATTTGATTATTACAAAAATTGTTGTTATTATTATTAATATTATTATTAATAATAATATCATTATTATTTAGATTTATAATAATATAAATAAAAAAACAGAAAATGGCGTTTGGAAGTACTAATGGTGCTTTCATTTTTTTAAATTATTTTTGTAAAAATATCTTTGGACGCCATCTATCAGGTAATTTTTTGATTAAATTGTTATATTATTATATTGTTCTGAATATATAATTTATTGACTTATTTACATATTATTTATTTATTACTTTCGTTAACCTTAACTACAGTCATGCAAATAATTTTATAATTATATTGTAAAGATTTAGAAGAAGATTTAGGTTATATGTTAAATTTAATTTATTGTGTTTAATGAATTATAATAATTTCTGTAAGTTAAATCGATATTCACTCCGAAATTGATGAGAAATCACTCTGTAATTAATCCGCTAAAAAAAACTCCAAGTTAACTCCGAGCGAGGAGTGATTTTTGTTTTCACTCTAAAACTCCGAGTGATGGGAGTGAAAATTCACTCCGGATTCACTCCCGATTTTTTACAGTGTACGATGTTTCAAAAAAAATATCGATTTCATTCATAATAATTGATGTTTTAATTATTAACCATCAAACTATCGATATATCAGCTATCGATAAATGAATAATACTAGTATGTTTTCTTTTCTTTCTTGAGGTTTCCTATATAGCTCACAGCACTGCGGACAACGATAACCTATTGTGCCCCCTGTATTTAGTTCTTCTCTTCCAAAAGTCCTGTATCCTTAAAAAAAGTCCAATATGTCTTTCGGGAGTATTTACTGGAGTACTTGTGTCTCTACATATGAGACACCGAGTCTCCTGCTCCTTGTTTCTACCAGTGATAATGTGGAGTGTAGTTTCTTACTCCATGTCGCACCATCTACACATGGGATTGTTCAACAACTCCCAATGTATTGAGATGTTTTCTCAGCTTGCAGTGTCGTGTTAGTAGTCCCACAAGTGGTGGTAAGTTCTTCCCACTTTGAGTAGTGTGTTTCCTCTCTGGTTTTGCAATGAATAGATTCGATTGTCTACTAGAATGTTAAAATCTTCGCATTTTCCCGCATAGTGCCAATCCCCACAAAATCTCCAATCGAGTTTAGATTTGCCCGCAATTTGGGGAATTCCCCACAAATTCGCAACGCTGATGATAATAAAAGCCATACATACATTTTACGTTTGCGATTTAATACGTCACAAAACCTTGATTTTTCTTAATTGCAAACTTAATTGCCCCCACTGGAAAAAGATCTTTCTGTTTTAAACCGTATCGACTATGTTCTATCGAATGGGTTTTGACTTATGGATAAAACATCATTTTCGTCACTCTCGTAAGTATTTGGTTATTTCAAATGCGTCTGGACCAGAGGTTCTCAACCTTTATTAGTTCGTGGCGCGCTTACTTTACTTAATTATTTTTTTCGACGCCCTAGTTTTAATATTACCAGAGTAGAAAGCAGTTAGGGACGCTTCGCGGCACCCCCTGTCCTCTCTCCACGGCGCCCCAGGTTGCCGCGGCGCATACTTAGAGAATCTCTGGCCTACACTATAAATATGGACAGGTCCTAAAAAACTGAATACATATTCGTGATCAGCGGCCCCGAATATACGAGAAACGATTTCGAAACCCGACAAGATTTTTTTCCGTTGTACATACATATTAATCGTGTATTTTCCAATGTCTATAGGTATGAGAGGTTGCTAAAGTTTTATTGAAAAATAAAGCTGAGCAATAGAAATCATATCAGTTGCATATTAACACGTTGACTGCCACGGCAATTTTCAGAAACCTGGCCAAAAATGAAAATCTGATTTTATCACATTATCTTATTAAAAACTCTAATTCTAGTGCATAGGTATCATCAAAAATCATAAAAAATGTTGTTTTGTTTAAATGGCAAGTAAACACAGGACGAGATAACTCGTAGTTGGCGTCCTAGAAAAGAACGCAATCTACGAGTTATCTCGTAGTTGGCAGTCAACGTGTTAAGAGTCAATTATAATTTGCAATTTAAAAGCGTTTATTGAAGATAAAAGGAAAATAATTTTGGCATTATCAAGGCTCTTTCAAACTTCAAAATCGTCTTACTATTTACATTAAAATATACGTTTCCAAATCCGTCTGCCGTAGCCACAGTTTCCGGCAGAAGGATTGATTCTTCCTAAGCTGTATCATCGAATTAGTTGGTTAATTCATTAGATATTATAATGCGTATTTTGCACTTTCATTGTGTTGGCTCCTACCAAAGTCAAGGACGTAGGAACCTTTGTTTATTCATTTCGGGCATAAAAATTGAAATCTTAATTTTTAACGGTTCAAAGAAATAATAAAAGGACCTACTATCTACGACTTTTTTACGTACGATTTCTTGGCTACTTTAGGTTAAAGTTACCCTTAGTAAAAATTCACATCATTTCCTGCAATAAATTTGATTGAAATCGGATACACGTGAGGCGGCCACAAAGAAATGTCAGGTAAAGAACTTTTACACGCACTAAGCGAATAATAAATAAATAATAAAACGGCGGACATTAGAAATTCATGACCAAATTTCGATCGACGCGAATTCAAATTAAACAATCTAATTACTAGTGGAACTTGTCGCGCAAAACAAGTACAGCATTGAAAATGAAGACTTTGTAGCCTGTTATGAAAATTAATGTGTACGAACACACCATTTCATAATACGGAAGCTTGCAAATAAATTAAAGACAAGTAAACTAATAAACCACTCGTAAGTTTTCATGGACGGACTACAAGCAAAAGCATTTAAAAACCATATGTGGTCAAATCTGGCAAAGTCGTGGTTTCCTCGACATTAGTAAGGCGATGACGACGTCACCTAAAATAATTTCGAAGGGTGATCAAAGCTATTAGTAAGGCGGAAGTTTGGCGACACGACATGGGGTCAGCAGGTCAGAATGTTGCAGTGTCTGCAAAGATGCTAAATTTAGATATTCCAACGTGTCTTTTCGCTTTTTCAACCCTAATTTGTAAATTTATTAGGGAAGTGGAGTATTCCTAAGAATGCGACAATTTACTATGCAAAGTTTTGCCCCAAAATTAGCTTTGATTAGTTCAAAAGTACACTTCCGAATTTTAATTTTAAATTATTCATCAAAAGGACTTTTGAAAAATTGTTCAATAATAAGGTTGTCAAAAATTGTGTTAATTGGCGATGTTTTATTAATTTTCGATAGTTGTGAATTTATATTATTTGTCACTTGTGAAAAGTAGAGAGGGACACCAACTACGACATAAAAGTGCATAAAGCAAAATTTCAATTTTTGACTAATGCATGTAATTGGGATTCGCTATCACTTCAGTAAGTAATTGAAAAATACGTTTGATGATTAATAAAAATTGTAATAATTTATTTTTTTTTAAGTTTCATTTAATTAAGTTCTTTATAAAGGTCAAACTTGATTGGTACTACAATTTTCGGAAAATTTCACCCATAATTATTGAATTTTTTTAGCGCCCTCTCTAGCGGTTACGCCGCCCCCGACTAAAAGCAAATTGCTGAGACTTAAGAACATACAGAGTGTCATATGAATAGGTATTGAAACTTAAAACTAATTTAAACAATAAAATTTTATATACACCAAGTTCTAAATCTAAAGAATTTCGAGAAAAATTCATTATATTTGTCTGGCAAAGCGTAACACAGCATCGTGTCCAAATTCTTTTAAAAGAGAGTGAACAAAAATTTTCAAAATATTATAAATAATAAGGTATTTATTACATATTTTTAAATTGAAGTTTACGATACTGTAACTCAAAAATATGACACATAAGGTCACTTGACTTGTGGTATGTATTCGTTCAGTTTAGGGACAGTTATAAGTGGGTTAAGTTTCAGTACTTATTCGTGAGACACCCGGTATATATATTTGCTAAATGAAGGACATTTTTTTTAATTTTCAATAAAAATCAAATCATGTTCAAACGAGCAAAGTAGCGTCTTTTACAAATTCTGTCTTAATTTTTCAATAATAGGCAGTATAAATATTTTTACCAAGTGAATCGTAACGAATTATTCACTTATACGAAGAATTTTATGTTTCCCTTTAACTAAGTATAACTGAGGTTTTACTGTATGTTACTAATTTTTAGTTTAACTTCTTACAATAAGATTCTTTTTAACGCTATAATTTCTTCCAAAAGTATAATATTCAATCTTTTTATAATACAATTTGATGTTATACGATATAAAAATGCAACAGTTCCGAATATACAGCTGCTTTCATAATTGAATATGCACCTTACTGATTCCATTCCATTCATAATCATTTTTACGCACAAAATATGAAACTAGATAGAGATGTTTGATTTTCTCATGGTCTATGACATTCGAAAAATCTGCGCGTAAACTGAAAACGTACTTACAGTGAATAAAAACACAAAATAAAAATACGCCTGAAAAAGACTCTTAATAAAATATTAAACGGCAACATACACGTGAAACAAACAAACGCAATAACAAACCACAGGTACAAACAACTGGGCTACATCGAAGAAATAAAATAAGAATAGTGATGTTTTCAGGTCAGAGTGTAGCAGCATGCTAGGACCATTTTCTGTCTTTTGCACAGGCATGACTCATAGACCATGAGAAAATCGAACATCTCTACATAATTATTTAATATAATACCTACGTTTTATATTCAACAATTCAAAATATTAATGAGTTTTGTTGACACAGAATTCAGTGTACACATTACAAAAATAAAAAAAAAACAATAAAATTTTAATACATATAATGTGGCAGCGCCTTGGTAATTATTATTTCTTGTAGGTGTCTTCGCATCGAAATTTCTAATCTTAATATAATGGTTGAACATAAATCTTTCCAAAAATCCATAATATTGGTTTTAAGATTTTCTTTGTTAGAGTGGAATTTTTTAGTTAGTTTTTAAGTTTTACTCACAAATACTCGACAGAAATGGGGTCCTGTCCCTGTAAAGATGTTTCAGTATTTTTTGTGTAGAATAACCAATCCATAACCCGCTCAATTATAAGGACGGTATAACTCCAGTTGGTAAATCGAATCTCTCAAATAACCATGTTAATACTTTGAAATATTGTAGCTTACCCATGTTAGAAAAAATAAATTCTAAATTACTTGTTTTATTTGCAACCACGCACCTCCACAATAATGTATTTGCCATTACAGTGTATGTTCAATTATGACGACGAATTTTAGGACGTTTTTAAATGACAGCGCTCAAATTAGTAATTGTCATATTTTGACAGTTTTCCTTTTGTTTTTTAAAATCTACAAATTTCTAAAACCAATCTTAAATGTCAATAAATGGGAAAGTGTGCCAGATTTAAAGAAGAATTTAATAAACGTAATAGTCGGGTAAACTATGAATACCCAGACGATTTTGTGCTTTATCAGTGGCAAAGCGGAAAACGTGTGGATTGGTTTTATATCGCTTACAGATTTGCTTTCTTTCTCGTTTTGGTGGCACTAGGCTATTCGAGCTTTAGACGTACGGCAGAGGAGCCGTTCTTAGTGAGTCTCAAAGCGGCTGCTTATTTTACGAATTGGTCATACGTCGTTTGTTTGGCCGATTCAGTGCTTGGATTAATTTTAGTCTCGAAGGCTTACTTGAAACAAATAAGAGATAATAGTGTTGAAGTGCCCGATTTTCCTGTACTTTGTCGGTTTTATTGGGTTTTACAAAATATGGCTAGTGAACTTTCTTTTGCCGTTTCTATTACTTATTGGTCGATGTTATACGCCATCGATCCCGTAGAAAGAAGCACCGTAACCTTTTTGGCGTCCGTTTTGCACATATGGAATAGTTCGTTATTGCTTATAGATTTTTTTATTGTCGCCGTACCTGTAAAGATTTTGCACGTATATTTTAGCGTCATTTTTGGATTTTCGTATTGCATATTTTCGTATCTTTATTATTTTTTGGGCGGAACTAGGATGGACGAAAAGCCTTACATTTATACGTTAATGAATTGGGAAAATCATCCAACCTTAGCATTAGTGATGTGTTGTGCAGCTATGGCTTTTTTACTTGTTGTACGAATTATAATGTTTGGTTTATTTAGGCTTCGCGTTTGGATTTTTTATACTTACTTCGAAGAAGAAGAGCTAAGTACATCGCGAAGAAGATTTGTATTATAATATTTAAACTATATATATATATATATATATATATATATATATATATAACATATTAAACAATTTTAATAATATAATTTGTTAAAATATTATATAAGTGTATCACATTTTATAATTTTCTGTATTATAAAGTCAATGTGTTATCTATTTCAGTAGATTTCGCAACAGCAAAGATTTAATTTTAGCGTATGATTAGAATATAATTTATAGAATGTTGAAGTGCATCTCTTTGTATCAAAATGTTATTTATAAATGTTACATATCTTATTACAATAATTTATTTTTGTTAGAAGAGTTACAAAATAGAAGTTATTAATATTTGAAAGAGCACAAAGTTGATTTAATTTTTAAACAATTTAAATAAATATACTTATGTGATTGTAACACGATTTCAAATACATAGATTTAAATTGAAAAGTTTACTTTTACAATTAGTAATTAGCTATTTATAATTTTATCTTAAAACGAGATATCATTACAATCAGAATTATACTACATTAAAAAAAATAATTATGGAATGTATTTTTGCACTTGAAAAACCAAAAATTGTTACCATATATATTTTTTATGTATTATATTTATAGGTCTTCTCTGAATTATTTTGCAAAGACGTAAAATTATGGAAAAGTATTATTAATGTGTTAATACAGTGGAAATCACTTATAACGACATCCGTTATTACGGCGAACTGCTTATAACGATCAAATCTTAGACATTTGCTTTGTTCCTTATCTTTTTCTGTAGAAAAAATATCGTTGGAACAATGTCTTCAGACCGTTTATAACTACGAAACAGGATTGTACAAAGAGATTTTTGGGGAAAAGATTCGAAATATTGGATATTACGACTAGTGTGATTTTTCTAATTGCTACGCATTTTTTATAGTTGTTGATTGAGGGATGTGGAAAGAACAAGTCTTATTCCACAACTGAAAGTGAAATTGTTTGTTTACTGAGAAATAAGAATATCCATATGGAAGTTCGAGGACTGAGCCGACATGGACGTATTAGTCCCCTTTATCCGGGCGTTCCAAATTATTCAATAAATTAGTTACACGATCGGACTCGTATCGGAATGGTCTAATTTCCGAGTCCCATTATTGAAACAAATTTTTGATCGGTCGGAGACTGGTAGTAGTACCAGATTCGTATTGGAATGGTCCAATATGATACCTGTTCCTATTCTTGGGTTGATATTGGAAAGTAAAGTCGTTTCGTTATTTGATTATTTTATAGGTCTGACTTTAAATCTAGTATTTGACTGATTTCATTATTTTAGTATACTCGTACGATACTGGTTCCAAGTCAATCCGATATCGGATGATAGATCGGAATGATCACCACCCAGTTCAAAATTGCCACATGGGTAAAGACATCGCGGTGCAATTTATGTGTAGAACAAAAGCTTCAACGAATTATCAATAAATGATAAATTAGCGATAAATGAACCAATTATGCTGCAAAACGCTAAAAACGCTACAAATAATTAGGGATTTTTGACAGTTTTGTACATATACATAGTCAAATCAATCAATAAGTACATAATTACGCAAGGAACTTTTTCTTTTTTATAATACCTCATACAACGACTATCGGTTAAAACTACCAAATTTCATCGGTTCGTGTATTGTTTCTATAAACGATTTTTGCTATAGGATAAACTCAGGATAGTTGCCCCACTAGTATAGATGCCCCATTTTGTAGAAGTTGGACTTTCGAAAAAAGTCACTTTTTTTATATATTGCAACTTATTGTTCATATAAATATTGTGACAAAACAACATATTTGAACGACGAAAGAATTGTTCGATAGAAGAGCATAAATAATTTCGAAACGAGAAAATTGGAATAAAATTATTTGCTTGTTCCAAACAAATTTTATAATTTTAAAAAGCGAGTTAAGAATTATAAACTGGACTTTATGGTTTAGGGTAGAATATAAAATGTACGTTAAACCTGTATTTAATTAAATATGACCTTTGTTTACTTTTGAAATAAATAAGGCATCTATCCTTTAGGAAAAAGATAGTCGCCCCATTATTTGTTAGTATGGTTTACCTTTCTTACATACAGTCAAGATTAGGAACCGACGTCATATAAGGTTCATCTAACGGTTCCTTTATCCCTTTAAAAATTGCTGTGCCCAGGAGTTTTAAAAAATTTGGAATCTTTATTTAACCACGTTCCCATTTAAGTTTTTTTTTAAATGATATTCCGCTTTAAACAATACAATGAAAGCTGTAACAAGTAAAACGAAGAAGGAAGAAGTTTGACAGAAAATAGACTAGGTATAACTGAGTAAAACCAAAACAGAAAAAAAATAACGTTTTTGGTTTTTTTTTTATTTCGACTTAACTCACAATCGTAATGCTTTAAATCAGTGATTCCCAACTTTTTTCATTATTTGAGAAAAATGATTAATATTAAACATTTGGTTTATTTTTTTATTTGTAAAATATTTGATTTTTACAAAAGCATGAGTTATATATTTTAATACCTTGCTTTTTAAGGTTTAAGATGTAATTTCAAGTTTTGATTATGAAAGCAACCATGACTTAAAATAAACATCAACCACCCTGATCTTTGGGGTGCGTATGTAATGCAGACATTAGCCAGGTGCGTGTTTAGAGGGTCATAAGTCACATTACCCCGATGCCCTCTGACCTGAAGTAGTTCTTGGGCAAGAAGGGCGAGCAGAAGGAACGAAGCTTTACCAGCTGCCCGGCACGAGGCAGTCACGCGTCTAGACGTCCCAGTTCTCTTCCGGTTTCTCATCTCGTTTATATAACTTATTATTATTAATTATTTATTAATATTCTACCTAATGCAATTTACAAAAGTTATATATTGAAAGGCTTCTCTTATGATTTTAAATACGGATTATACAATTAAATAAAATAAATTTTATGCCAAGAACTTTTTCAAAATTATGCCTAATTAAGTATGTAAACTAAGGTATATAACACGTGACACATAAGCAAATGTGTACAAAATAAAGAGCTGTCGAATGAGTAATTTTTTTCGTATCGTGTTTTTTTTTTGGTATGGTTTGGAGAATTTTGAAGATTTCAGCTTTTGTTTAATTCTTCTTAGGGTGGTGCAGCTGAGGGGGTGCTTTTGACCGTGAGCTTAACACAAACTTCACTAAACTAATTTTGAATTTTTTTTTAAAAAACTTTGGACTTTGTTGTACAGTACTATCTCTTCATGTTATGACCTCAGAATCTTACGAAGTTTAACATTTTTATGATCTACTCTAAGCCCCAAAAAATGATTTCTGGCTACCTGAGCTTTTTATTGCTGACCAAGCTTGTAGTGTGCGTAACTGTGTTACCGTGTGACAAGTAGTAATACGGATTTTCACTAGCAATTTCATTCTTTATTAATATTAAAAATATTGATTTTTAAAAATGAAATATAATTTTTTTTTTGTAAATATTTTTAATTATTCGAAATAAAAACACTGAATATTTGCATAATTCTAGTTATTCAAAAATAAATATTAAATATTTGAATAATTCTAATTATTCGAATAGACATACACTGACTTGCGTTTAAAACTGCACGACCGACTTAATCGACAAAATATATTATTTATGAGTATATAAAAAAAGAATTATGAACAAATCACGACTATATATGAGAGTTCGTACTTCTACACACATAATATAAAATTTTTTATCAAAAATAATTATTTAAAAGTGTTCAAACACTAATACTTATAAATAAAATTGCGGAATCCGTAGTGCGTTTAAAACTGCATGTATCAATATTTTTCAATTAATTTTTTTTTTCAATAAACTTAATATATTATAGTTTTTATTAAAAAATGTGAATAAAGAAACCATTAAAAGTTATGTTGTAAATAAAATTATAAATAGTAGTACCCATAAGTAGCATAATTTGTACTTATCAGGTGGATAGAATCTTGGACATCAACCTCGCGAGAGAATTAATTGGCTAAAACAGGGCAAATCAAAAATTTTTGATCAAATGATTACAATAAACTTCAAAAATCAATGATTAATTATTGAAATATGTTGAAAGAAGTCGGCGCCTAAATATCTGAATGTTACCATATACGAGTACAAATATTTTTTCAAGATAAGATTACTTTTTAGCGTTTTATAATGTTAGTATTACTAATTGTAAAAAATATGGTTATTGACATTTGACAAATCCAATGAACGCAAAGTATATGCACATTTGAGCGTAAAGTGGCCCATTTCCGAGTGAGGAAAACAAATAAAACGCGCGCAGTGCGGTGCGCTTTATTTTTCCGAGATCGGAATGTGCCACTTTGAGCTCGAATGAGCACACTCGGTTTTAACCAAGTTTCACGACAAATAATTTAATTTCTTAGACATATGATGTTTCATACTGTCGAATTTTCGTTAGCAGTGCGCGCCAACATTCGTCGCTTCTAAAATTTCATTCTCTTGGCACCAAAAGAAGTACAACTTCGAAAAATTATATACATGTAATCTTCAGGCAATAAAGCTTTTTTATGGTATGATTTTGATCCAACATAATTTTAGAATTGGGATAATTATAAGATCAGGAATATCGTCAGAAATTTAAATAAAACGAAAATATAATGAACGATTAATTTCTAATTTTTTGGCTCTATTGCTATTGTAATAAATACAGTAAAACCTCTCTAACGCAACCACCTTCTGTTCTTGCTCAAATTGATATTTTGTAGAGGTGATCGTCTTAGAGAGAAAGACAAAGATAGTCAATGTAAATGTAATAACGAATACTATATTAGAAATGTATCACTTTTCGCTCGAATGTGTACATATCTCGCAACTAACGCGTAACTAACGGTCGCGGTCGAGTTAGAGAGTGGTCGCCTTACAGATAAATTTATAAAAAAAATTAAACTACCATATATCTGTCCTAAAACACACTGCCCGCTTTTAGAGGTGGTCTCCTTATAGAGGTGGTCGCCACGAAAGGTTTTACTGTATATATCTAATGAGTTTTATTTTTTGTGCCAGTTTTGTGTGTGCTATAACACGGATTTTCGTAGCGCGACATTTTTTTAAATACTCAATGACCGTATTATACGGGGGTTGACAATACATTATCAAAGTTAAACCTTATCATAGGATGATTAAAGAGCATAGTGTGAGGGTTGGTAGTTGCAAAGGCAGGTGTCCTCAGCAGGTGTCTGTAATGGTTCAATTGTCGCGGCTTTGTTTATCCAGCCAGCGGTGCCTTACTTTATAACTGCAGACAGACCGCCACCGCAAACACTTTCAGATTATACGCCATTTATACCGCACAACTACGTGCACTTTGATGGCCGTTTCCGATTTAAAGCAACCGATTCTTTTGACCGTCGAATTTTGCGACAAGACGTACTTAACGAGTTCCTAACAAGATCGCTACTTAAATGATTCAGCAAATTTGTGCACCTTTTTTTTTGTCAGACTACAGCTTCAAATAAAAGATGATTCTACGTATCATAAAAGCGGATACGATAGCAATTTAATACAAGTATTACGGTGGTTTTATGATATAAAGTTACCGGCTTGGAGCATGGGTAGCAGGCAGAGGGTGCATTGCGCACATGGTCTCTTAAGAACAGTTGGACGACCCTCTCGAAAAGGTAATTGATTGGAAATTTAGGCTGTTATTAATTTTTCACTACTATGAATTGCTGTTTTTAACAAAATGATCCTTCAAACTTCTAAAATGGTTTCTTTAAATACAAACCACGAACGTAATTATGGTTTCTAAACATTGTTATATTTTTTTTTTAGTTCGGCATTACAAAGGAATTTTTTAAGAATTAAAATACAAAAAAATTAGGATTTTTTTTATAAAATCAGTCATTTATTGAGTTTGTTTAGTTTTTTTTTTATTATTAGAACTGTGAGACAACGAAATCGAAAAACGCTGTCCTATTTATAGAATCCAATTTGAAATTCGAAATGCTGAACAGTGATAAATTTAGCTTTTTTTGTATATAACGGACCCAAATAAGACCTACCTTACGTTTATAAAGGCATAATTAATAGGTATTTGAAAAAAATGCATCAATACTTCGTAATCAAAATGTTTATTTATATTAAACTTCAGAATAAAAGTAACAATCTTTCTATTGTAACAAAAGAAGGAACCTTGAGTAAATATAAAAAATATGTCAGTTGGGCCTTATTGAAGTTATGGTCACGTACATTAATACGACCTTTGAGAATGATTCGAAATCAGAAAGCGGGAAATTTGAAAACTGGGCTTTATTGGGCACCGGGCCTTATTTGGATCAGTTACCTCACTAATAACTCGTTTTTTGTTTTCTAAAAATTGTTAGCAGTATTTTTTAATTATTAACTTAAAAATACGTTAGATGAAGACACTAAAAACATGAAACTAAAGGGTCTATGATATTATTGACTCGTGGGCTTATACAGGTACTTTTCTTGATATTGTACGACTAGATTGGTATTTTCCAAAGTGGGGGATGCGCAACGTGACCAATTTTTTTTCTGTTAAAACGGGGAACTTGGTAATCGTGCTTAAAACCGAGTGTGCACATTCGAGCTTAAAGTGGCACATTCCGATCTCGGGAAAATGAAGCGCGCCGCTCCGCGTTGCGCTTTATTTGCTTCCCTCGCTCGGAAATGTGCCACTTTTCGCTCGAATGTGCACATCCTTTTTTTGTTGGATATGCCTATATTAATCTTCTATTTTTCAATTCAAAAAATGAAAAGTCGAATTTTAGATTAATTTTTTGTATGAAAAAGGTCATAGATTTTATTCCTTTTGATACGTTATCATGGTGCTCTTCTGCACGTCTAATTGCAGCGAGCCTGATAAAAATATTTTCAGGTGTAAGTACTTTTGAGTGTTTACTAATTCACATTTTTGATCAATTAAAATTGTAGATGGGATGTAGGGTAGAAACACTGGTTTGAGACACTTTAAGGTTTTTCGCAACTTAAAGTATTTTTTAAATATAATAAAATAACAAAGTACAATCAATTATTTTTTTTATATAAGCACAAAAATATAAACAAATTGATAATGGCATTAACAAAGTGTTTTTCAATCCCAATATTTAAAAAACAACATATTTACATAACATTATCTGTTATCACAGTTTTTGGAAATTTTGAACTACTTTTGAACAGGACATAAGTATTCAAAATATAAATTATTAAAAAAATTATTTAGAAAACAATTTTACTTTATTGTTTTTAATACTCCAAGAAAATATAATGTTAAACATATGAAAAGTAACTTGGTAACATAGGAAAATAATTATTTTATTCATTCTATTGATTTTTTAACTTTCTTGGCTGATAATTTTTTAAATTTTTTAATACGTTTTTCTTCTTTCAATCTTTTATTATTTTTTGCCTTCAGTTGCCCCCCTATTTTTTTATTTTATTTTTCAAATTTATTTTTTTTTCTTTATCTTTGGCCTCTATAATTTTAAACCATACATCAGCAATTACTACTGAAACTAAATGTTCACTAGCTTTACGCTTCTTTTGGGATGTTTTTTTTTGGTCATAAAATTAACTTATTAAATATTTCGTCAACTAATTGTGATTGCATTAGAATATTAGATGATTGGCCTTCAATTTCTTCACTGGATAAAGGTTCTGTAACGACGGGCAATACAGTAGCATTCTCTATTTGTAGAATCTCATTGTTAGTAACTTTGGAATTAACTTTTAGGATAGAATTTTGATAAGGAAAGTCACTCAAAGGATTTAATTCAGGATTAAGAACAATTATTAATAAAAACAATTATTACTAAAATAATATTAGGATATTTGACATGAAAAGATGACGACTAACTACATCGTGTCCAAAAATTTTATATTCTTTATAGTTAATTTTACAGAGTTTACGACCAAATTGCAATAATGTTTTCATTAATTCACAAACAAAAGTAATATATAATTCCAAATGTAACTGTTGTTTTGAGTTTATTAATTTGTTTACTATTTTTTTACATCAAAATAGCTCTCGTTGTAACAAATCCGACCATTTACTGGGCGTTTTACCCTACGTGGTTTCAAATGCCCTCTAAACTAACTGAAAAAAAAAGGAAAGGGTCAGTTTCTTCAAAGCTGGCTTACTGTACATATCGGTACAGTCAACTACAAACTGCGCATTTGCGCAATTTTATATATGTAAACTGTTTATTTCATTATAGCTCAAATTACAGTATTACCTCTGATGGCGATTTTGTGGATATAGATCTTAAAAAATTTAGATAAAACCGATAATCATC
This sequence comes from Sinopyrophorus schimmeli, assembly GCA_036325965.1. NCBI lineage: Eukaryota > Metazoa > Arthropoda > Insecta > Coleoptera > Elateridae > Sinopyrophorus > Sinopyrophorus schimmeli. Next base: position 4,928,002 of record JARFIZ010000024.1, on the reverse strand, counting down.
CACATGTGAGTTTGTCGAAAAATATACTTATAAAAGTTTTTGCGTCCTATTGTATTTGTCATCTCTATTGCAAATCGGAGAACTGCGCGCACCGATGCTATACATATATAAATAATAAAATGTATAGGAACCATAAAAAGTAAGTAGCAGGGGGGTCAACTGCTGTTCTATTATAGGGCAGTGACTGTGTTATATAGAAAGTTATTAAAAATAATAAAACACGTTGTACATCGTTTTTATTATCTTGTCTAACAAATTTGGAAGTATATTAATGCAACGTTTTAGTTATGAAAACAAATTTTCCCTATGAAGTTTATCTAAAATTTAAACCAATCTTATATGGCGTCAAACATGAAAAAAAAATCTTTCTTATTTGGAGTCGGCAAATGTTTTTCTATTTTGATCCATAAATGTGAAGCAATTTATTGTCATTCAAAAATTTATTTTATCCTATAAATCTAATATTTTACTGTACAATGCCACTGGGGGATTTGAAGAAGCTCGAACAAAAACTGGGGGAAAGAGGAAAACAGAATTGAATATAATGGAATTGGGTTTTCTTATTTACTGAATCTATTGACATTGGAATGTTTTTGTTACTATTGCACCCCTCTAAAACAACGTGAATTCATTACTATTGATATGAAACTAATTAAGAATACTTATACAAATTTCTTATTTACAAAGCACGTGCATGTTGATAATGTGTAAATTTTTATTATCTATTACTTACAATGTATTATACATATAAATAAGTAATTAAGAAAGTACTCTTGTAAATATTAGCTTGACAACTTCAAGCAAGGCCTAATTGGTCTGAATCTGATCTTTTAGATACATCTAATTAGTTACATTAGTTCTTCGAATATTAAGTAAATACGTAGAACTTCTAGCTTACCTTTAGCGTGACGATCACGATTTCCAAGTAAAATGCAAGCGGCGATATGCAGTGAATGTAATCATCTAAAATCCCTTATTAAGTAACAGCGGTAGGGTGAGCAATAAACATACTCGAGCATCGCAAAGAGGAGAGCTATCAGAACGTAATCAAAGAGCAGTTCAAGTATCATCTTAGAGACACGTGTAGAATTTAAGGACCACCCGTAAACTTAGCACGTGCTTAAATGTCGATCCTTTCTGCCGATAAACAATTATCGATTTTATGATGAGTCTAATCACCTTTACATATGAGCAAATGGCGCAGAAAAAATTTATATTGCATATAGAAAATGATTTTATACTTGCATATCCGGTTTTGGACAAATTTTATAAATAAATTAAAGCGGAAAAATGATTATTTTTTATTTTCGACAAGATTATTGATCTCACTCTATTAGTTTTAAAAGGTCAAAATTGTTTGTTTTGAATATTCCATGTGTATAATGAAATTTTAACACAATTCGATGATTCGAAATCCAATTGAAAAAAATTTAAAGTTTATAATTTAATGCCTAATTTAGAAGTGCCATAATTGTATAGAATACATAGAATGGATTTTAATCCTTTTTTGTTATAGTTGTTTGTTTTTACCTATATTATAAAATAAGGTAAATTATATGTATAGTTATTGCCCACTTAAGGATGTCAAACATATTGACATACAAAAAAAAACGCGTAAGAAGTTATACTTCTTTGGCGCAACTAAATCGAATATAACCACGTATAAAAATTAATATAAATAATTTCAATAAATACGAAGATGTGCGCATTCGAGCGAAAAGTGGCACATTTCCGAATGAGGGAAGCAATATTGCACATTGCATATTAAATAAGCAATTTTTCTTGTTTTTACATTATTTAGTACTTCTTTTTCTTTAGTCAGGTGTTGTAGTACTCTTTCATTTGTCACGTGTTGTATCCAAGAAAACCATCAAAAACAAAGAGTTAACCCGAAGCGATACTTAAGACTTGGAAAGACTACATCAAAGATGTCTTCACAGATGATCAAAGAACAGAAATGACAAATATCGATGCAGTTGATGGACCATACATAACCAAAACTGAATTGAAAACAGCAATATGACGCATGAAGAATGGAAAATCTCCAGGTCCAGACGAGATATATAAGGAGATAATAAAGCTAATCAACGAAAAACGAAAATACTTTTACTTTTACCATAAATATGCAACATTAGTAATATATTGAATAAAAAGTACTCAAAAACTATTCTTAAGTAAGTTCTAAAAAATTTTTAAAATGTTTTATCTTTTTGACTTACGTCAACTCGTTTTGATTAAATCGTCCATATCTATTGTTTTGTTTAAACTATTGCTAATTGTCAATTTTTAATCTGTAATGAATTAATAACAGCTTCATCCAGCGAATTCCGATCGAAATAGAAGGATAGAAAGTAACACAAAGTAATGTTTTTTCTTAAAGTGGACAATCACTGTTACTGGGCAATCACTCTCTAGTTTACCCTATATAAAATGAATACAAATTGCATTTTAAAAATTATTTGTTATTTAGACATTAAAAACTATTGCACTGCCCACATTTTTGGACGCACTCTTCTAGATGTTTCAGAACGTAAAAAATGTAAAAATTTAGTATCCTTCTATCATTTTTGATTATGGCATCGTAAAAATGAAATACGCATAGTGAGTTTCAGAATGTTCATATGACATGGAATGTCGACAATTCGTGGTTGTTGTTGGTTGTAAAAAATGAAAGTAATCATCAAGTTGTCGTTTCGGCAAGATAAAGTTTTAACACATGTGAGGGTGCGTTCAGTTTAAATTTCCTTAATGTGAAGTAATACTCAAAAACATTTAAATAAAGTTGAGGGTGTTTGAGCAGGTGTATTTGCAAGCAGCGATCCGCGTGGCCGCCAGCCAGCTGTTACCATGACTACCCGCGAATCAACCTAAAAAAATTGCCGCTATCTTTTAAATGTCCAGAAAATTATACTGAAAAATGGTTTTTAAATAATTACTTGATACTTAATAGTTTGTTTTATAACGATTTTTGTACAAATATCGTCCGAAAAATTCTTTTATACATCTGTAATACGATGTAATGAAATTGTAACATAATGAGATATCTATTTATGTACAGTAAGGCTTCGTTTAAAGCTTCCCAGATGTGACGTGGTTTGCTCGAAGTTTTAAAAAATATTTGGAAGTAAGTGAAAAGGTATCAACATCACATGTGAGGGACAACAATCCAAAAATCGACATTTATTTGACTTCCCATTTTAAATATTCTAATGAACGAAAAGGAGTGAAAAGATACACTAACTTCATACGTGCAAATAGAAAAGATTGTTTAAAACTGTTACAATAAGTATTGGTGGAGTTTTTAATTAACAATTGTTTTAATGAACACTTTCATCGTTGGTAAAGTTCATTATAGTGAATTGTGCACATTCAAGCTCAAAATGGCACATACCGATCTCGGAAAAATAATTTAGATATACCTACTTTTATATCATAAAATAAATAGGTAGTATTTTTTTGATGAAAAGAAACACTAAAAAAATGTACCTTCGTAAAAGTAACTTAGCAATTTATGCATATTTGGCTTTATTTTCTATTTACAGGGTTTGCCATACAAAAGATTATGGTTTTTTTTCATGTACCTTATAAATCGTGGAATAGGTGTACATTGGGGAGGCGTCAAGATTAGATTTTTTAAGTGAGGCGCAGTTGTTACTGTATGTTTATAGTTTGGAAACCACTGGTTTGGCTATAGGTACACAAACGCAAGGTATGCAACATAACACGTGGTTATATGTAATTTAGTTATACCAAAGAAGTGTAACTTCTAACGCGTGTACATAAGTACACGTACCTGTTTTTTTAAGTAAACAAAGAGACCAGAGTTAAATATAATCAAATCTCATCATGTAACAAATCTTATCTGAAGATAAGTTTTCAGGCTAAATTGTATTTGTTATGTTGATCAATATTTTACATATTTTTTAATATTTAACGTATAGTATTTAGTAATTAAACAACGTATTTTACTGTGTGTTCGGTTTTCTTAAAATCTCATCAGATTAAAAAAAAAATTATTATCACTGGGCTTATTTTTAAAAATTATTTCTTAGTATCTAAAATGTGGCACATACCTACGACTAACAGGATTTTTTTTCGAAATTTTAATTGAAACAAATTGTTTATTTAAAACTCACGCGTTAGGTTAGAAGTAAATACTTCTGATCATACCCGATAAAGATACAATTTTGAAATTCAGACTATGGTTGTACGTTCTCTTCTTAGCAGATGATAAAAGTAGAACATGTGGCGGTAAATGAGTTTTATTAATGAACGTACAATATGTTAAGTAGGATAATAAATTTTATTATCTTTCTGTCTGCGTCTTTGGTATCGGTAAAACAAAGTGCTTGTGACCCTAGAAATAGAAAATAAATACATTTGATTGAATTTTTTTATTTTACAAATTACAAATCAATAAAAATGCTCTAGGAATTAACAAAAGGGGGAAAGTGGCATGAAACAGCCAAGTTTTGAAAAAGCCATTATCAATTACGCGGTAGTTTTCATACGAATCGTTCATGTATTATTATTTTAAGGGGGCGATCCGAGAGAAATGGGTTGCCTAATATCGATAAAAATTTAGATATTTTGTATTTCGATTACCATTTCTAATTAACAATATAAAATGTTGTAAAAAATTAAATAGACCAATAAAGGATTGGACTAGAAGATATTATAGTTCATTTTGCACAAAATGTAATGTAAATCTAAAAAAATAGCAAACCTACTTAAATTACAATGTTTTAAGGGCAAAAAGATAATAGTTTAGGCTGTAATTGTGCAAAAACTAGGCAATTTTATCAAATTTGAAATGTAATATGCTCTAGAGGCATCTTTTATGTATACATTATTAAAAATTGTGTTTCAAAAGTGTCTAATAACAATTTGGTAATAGAAACGCCGAGGCACTGTTCATGATCTCTCTTGATAGGGTTATGTTGAAATTTTTATTGCGGTTCGTTGTCTTCGCTAACCAAAACTTTGACTCTTATGCGTTAGATGGTAATAGCGCTGAACAGTTATATTTGAAAATTTTGTTTACCATTCAAGTGCTGGAAATTCCGACACCACATGTTTGACTAATGAGAATTACTTCTGTGATTTTCATTGACGAAAAGCGATAGGTGTATTTATTATTTCTGAAAATTTAATTATGTTTCTTGCATATGTCCTGTTCTTAAGTAATGGCTTTAAATTGGCCAAATCAGGTAAAAGAAATTTCTTAGATCTTGAGCCTGATGAAGAAAAATATAGATTTCAAGGAGTTGCTTCATATCCTCAAGTTGTGGGGTAATGGCGCCTTGGGATGGCGTTATTACATCAGAAAAAGACTATAATAATTAAAAATTACACTCAGAATTTATTTTAGGGTCTGTAATGATTACAAACATATTTGTATGGTTTTATATAAGAAATCGTTTAGGACTAGTAAGGATTGCGTAATAGCGCTATTCCTTGCGGTGTTGCCCGCGGACCAGATGTTTTTCAGGTACGCTGAACGCATATCGATAAAAATCGTAACAACGTAATGGTGTAATAATATCAATGCATTCATTACTCAATATATTTTATAAAAATATAAATCAATCCCTACAAAATATTAAACCATTTCATTCTAGTGCCTGATGTTAGAAATGTTGTGTATTGCATATTTCTAATTACGATTAGACAGAGTGTTATACACAGGATCGATCGATATTGAACTATAAATGCAACTTGTTCTTATTCTGTTAATATTTAAAAAATAATTTTCACACCTTTCAACTCAATATTATAATAACAATTTTTAATATTAGTTATTTTTACATTTATAATAAGTTAAATGATTTTAATGAAACTTTTGTGCGTAACGTTTCCAATACTAAAATTACTGCAAATTTTAATTTTTTATAAAGATAAACATTTTGAATAATAGCCAGCATAAAAAAATATATGTATTAGGGTGCTTCTTTTTTAAACAATTATTTTGCGATCCACAGACAAAATATTGTTTTAGAACAGAAAAGAAATTTTCTCCAATTTTCAATCTTTAATTTTAATTCTAAGTGGTCGCCAATTAATTTTAAAATTTTTCCATGCATTTAACACGTGAATTTATATATCTGTATCTGTCCTGCATTTTATAGAATTATCTTGTTCTTTGCGGAAATTTGTAAAGAAAATATAAATTTTTAAAAGTGCCCACCGTAGAGTCCAAGTTGTAAAGTGATTAGTTTATAAGATAAATACATTCCAACGTATAAACATTTAAAATATTTTTGTATTATCGTGTTAAAAATTCCATATTAAATTTTCAAATAACTGTTTATTTATTATTTTTTCACAACTCTTGACTGCAGACCTTTTTGTAGAAAATTTAATTTCCTCCAAAATTGCCATTTATCTTTTGCTATAAGTTTAGCGTTTATGAAAAATTGCAAAATCGATTAAAATTATCTTTAAGTTTTTTGCCGTGAAACCATTCCAGTGACAGATCCAACTATGGAGCACTTTTAAAGATTGTTATTTTTCCTACAATTTTTCATAAAGAACACGACAATTACCTAAAATGCAGCAGATATATAGATAATTGAAAAAAAATTGTAAATTCACATATTAAATAAATGTGAAAATTTTAAAATTAACTAATAACCAATTAAAATTAAAGATTGAAATTATGTGAAAATTTATTTTTTTGTTTAGAACAATATTTTCTCAATGGACCATAAATTAAAAAAATCGTTTAAAACGAAGCACCCTAGTATAGATGTTATACAAAACAAGGTTTTTAAACCTCAGGGGGGCCACCAAAAGGTATGGTAGGGATCACAATCTTCCAAAAAATAAAGCACGTATACAAATAGACTTTGATAAACGTTATAGTATGTTGTGAAGTGGTTGTAGGTTTTTGATTTTATTTTTTTGAAGATGTAAAGATGAATTTTTTTAGAGCTAGAGATCATCCGTTTTTAAAAAAGTATAATTTTGGATTTTTGATAAATCAACGAGTTTTACACAAAACGATTAATAAAACGTAAAACAGCCCAACTTCGAAGCTTTCGTCCGTTTTTCAAAATAATGATAATTGTATTAATCAAACGGCAAAGCTTGTGAAATTATCGTAGATTTTATTTTTTTGATATTGATTTTCATTAAATGGCTATCAAGCAATTGAAGTATGCCGATTTTGGTAAACATTTTCTGGCAGCACACATAGATAATAAAATAAAATAAATTTCGTTATCATCTGTTCCAAAATTGTCGATCCCTGCAAAAATATGCCCTTTTGAGAAAATATTTATTAAAGGTATGCAATTTAAATAGGTATTCACTTTGTATTCCCCATCATTTCAATTGTTCTAGAATTTGAAAATACTAAGCATGTTTAGTATTTCCAAAATTTAACTTTTTCGTTCTTACCCCTTATCACGGTGTATATTTTTACCACAAAATACTCTTCTGCGCTTAAAATTTTGTTCGTTATTTTTAACCATAATTATAAATAATTTCGATATATAAAACGATTTAAAATTTATATAGAAATTTTTTTATTAAATATAATTGGACTAAAAACATTAGTATCAAAGTATTTTCAACATTTATTTATGATAAAATTATATAAAATGAGAACTATATTTAAAAATAATAAACATATCATCAGAACAAATAAAAAGAAATCCAGAAAATTAATCATTAACGCCCTTCTGCAATACTATAATTATTATTCTTTCATTTTAAAAAAAAGTAAAAGTATTTTACAATTTTATACACATATTTATGTTACTTTGTAATATTAATAAAACAATTCGCATTAATTAAGATTCATAACATAATAAATATGTGTTCTTAAATTTAAACTGGTTTTTGAATTGCGCGCCGACGCTTACTTTGCGCTTTCCGCCAAACCTAACAATCGAAATCGCATGAAAATTCTCTGAATATGTATAACATTTGAAATAATATTGAAGTAATCAACTGTTTCCTATACCAAACTACATGTCGAAAATAGACGAAAGTATGCGAGTTTGACCGATAAAACTAGATTGCAGCAACTTATGTATTTTGAACGTTTTTCAAAACATCGTAAAAATCGATATCTTGCATCTCTATACAACTATCATATTCAAGGCCCCGTGTTTGTCTAAAACTTCTGACAAGCGGGAGAGCCACCTAGAAACCAAAAGATAAGTTTACCTTATTTTTTGAGAGACTTAACTTAGCACTAAACCGCGCTGTAGTAATTCATTATTTCACCGCATCATGTTAAAATCGCTAATGTTTTGGATCGCCCCCTTAAGATAGCAACACTAGCCAGATATCCCCCACAAAAATTTTACCGTTCACCGTCAATAAACGGCGCCGATACGACGTATTAAAGATTTTGTCGTCAAAAAGTAATGTTTTGAGTTCAGTTTATTTGTTTTCTAACGCCTATACGTACAAAACTAATAATAATATGATTACACTATAATTTTATAGATATATTAGGCCTTCTAATAACATATATATTTTGTAGACTAATCTTTGATTTCATAGTAATTTTCGAGATTTTGTTTCTTGAGAGAATATGTTTTGAAATAGCCGGACTGCACTGTAATGAAAAAGCCACCTTTTAATTGCATAAAATGCAATAATAATTGTAGTAACAGCAATCAAGAGTGGTACCGATGCAAAATTGTAATGGTTGGGCATATAAATCCTGTGGCGTAAAAGGAAATTGCATTATTTTTGCTAAAACGTTTTTAAGTTTTTGCAATGATTGATCTCAAACGTCAAATTTTTGACAGTTTCTTAGATTTATGTAAGTAAATATTTTATCGAGGGTTTGCGTTATTTAAAACGTTTTATAATTATATAAGATCTAAAATTATAGCTTAAGATTATTATTAAATAATATCTTCGTTAATGTGCAGTTTTAATCTTGTAATAAGAACATGGCTTTTTCAAAAATTGGGTTGGCTGTTTCAATACCTATAGGTTATGAAAAAGCCAAATTTTATTTCTTTTATAAATGATTAGAAGTCGAAAAATATCGTTAATTTTGAAAAATGTTTTATGACATTACGTACATAAATGCATGAACAATTACAGATTTAAAAAAAAACTTGATTTATTTATGTCCTTCTATATTATTTATCTCTTTTTTTAAAACTGGCTGTTTCATGCCATTTTCCCCCTACGCTGTTGATAAAATAATAATTATTATATGGTTCCAATTAATACAAAATGCACACGAATGTAAGTACAGGCAGTCTACCCTCCTAAAACGCGGTACCTTAAAATACAGGGTTTGAGAGACTGTCAAAACTCTTGTATAACACCTAGTCCTAGAAAACCGTTTCACTGTAATTTGATTAGATATTTGCAAAATTCTTCGCATAACTTTTTCTACTATTTAAATTCTTTATTTTACATTTTGTAACGAACATTCGCTGGTATTGGGTTCTTCAAAGAGTCATTGCGTTTTTGTACAACACATGACGTTATCCGCGTTTATTTGTATCTGAGCATGACATATATGTCAAATGCTTGCGCGCGTTTTCCTGTTGACACTTAACCTAAAAACCAAAAAATATTTGACGCGATTCGATCAGGGTTTTGTTCTTCCAATTGTGATTCAAACATGGAGCATTTTGAAGAGCACATTTACCATATTTTGCTTTATTACTTCAAAAAAGGGAAGAAAATAACTGAGGCAAAGGAAAGACGCCAAAAGATTATGGCAGAAATGTTATCAAAAAACGCCAATGCCAGAACTAGTTCGCCCGATTCCGTGATGGTGATTTTTCAGATAAAGACGCTCATCACTCGTGTAGGTCTTCCGAGATTGACGACAATAAAATCAAAGCATGAGTGTAGGCCAAAAATGCATTCAACGATTTGGGAGCTTAACACCGTTCCAAAAGTGTTCATTGGAAGCGTTCATGACCATTTAAAATCGCTCGACTTCGTAAAGAAGTTCGATGTTTGGGTTCTGCATCAATTGTAGGAAATTCATCTGACGCAAAAAATATACGTGAATTCAACTTATTGTGATACATTTTAAAGTGTTTTGGTTTAACCTTCCGCATACTAGGTGACTAAATGTTACATGCCATACTAGGTTGGTTTGCCATACCCCGAAAATAAAATTCCATAAAATCCACAAAATTGTACTTTATGACAGTTAAATGATAAGAAATATATTTTAATATCCAATAATGAAGAGGTTTAAGTATAACACATATTTATTTATGCATTAGAATAGACTTTTATTAATAAAAATACAAAAACTTAACTTTTTCTTCAACTTATAAACTATTGAGTCTTTTCTTGAGTACTAAATTACAATGACAAGTGTCAATTAGGAATTTAAAAAAAAAATTATTGATTTTTTTTATGTATTTAAAAACTTTATTATTAATAATATTTAAATTTAATGCAAAATACTTAAAAAAAATTTTTTTCAATTAATTATAAGCAATTAAAAATTGATAAATTTTAAAAAACAATCACGTGACTATGAACGCACCACGATTGGTCACCATCGTTGTGACGTCATAATGTTATAGCTGTTTAATAACAGGACAGCGTTTACGGCTATTACACGTATCTAGATTTCAACGTATTGAATTCCATGGTAACCCGTAACTCGATAGTGTCATGCGCAAAAGATGCTTTAAAAATATTATTTCATTTCTTCTGCCTCAGAATATTATTTTAAAATATATACACCTTTATATCAAATTGTCATTAATATTTAATGGAATAATAGCACACAATATAATAAAAAACACAATTTTATTTCGAACCTGCTCTACCTATTAACCTAAAAAATAAGTTTTCCGAAAACATTTTGTCAGGAGTTGTTTTTGTAGTATTCCTACATAATGGTACAAAACAAGAACGATAACTTTTGAGGTTCGACATTTTCAATATAAACTTGAGTATTTAACAATGACAACAGAATTAAATAGATCAAAACACTGCACTTATTATTTCTGTATAAACTGCTTAGAATGAAAACTAACATTATGACGTCACACACGCTCGGTTTTGTTCGGGAGCTGTCGGCGTGTTTTCGGTACTGGATTCAAAAATTAATTTTTATTTTGATATAACTTTTGAAATATTGCGAAAAAAATTAAAAAAATAGTTTTGTTATAAAACTTATATATGATCTTTCCATTTATCACAAACAAAAAATTTCAAAGACCTAATTACGATACCGAATATTAAGAAAACCTAACAAGAATTTAATTCTTGCCTCTTTATTGAAATACAAATTAATTTCTCGGCACTTTCTTAATGATGCGCAATAATTTAGACCAATCAATTACACGAAAAATTAATTGAATAATTTTAATCGTTCCTTCTCGCTTGCATTGACTTGATTATCGTATCTTCTCGCTCCCTTCCACTAATTCCTATGTTAAATACGTTTTTCGAATATAAAATCAATATTACTAATTTAAATTAAAATTTTTGATTTGAAGGAGCGCACGGTAAATTACACTAATATAATAAACACGAGCGAAAAGTGGCAGATTTCCGAGCGAAGGAGGCAAATGAAGCGCGACGCGGAGCGGCGCGCTTCATTTTTCCGAGATCGGAATGTGCCACTTTGAGCTCGAATGTGCACGCTCGGTTTTAAGCTCCATTACCAAACGTCCTGTTATAGAAAAAAAACAATTGTTCACTTTAGTTATACCCCACCTAGTACACGGAAGGATAAAGCTGTTTCGTTTGGAGCTTAAACTCATTGGAACGTATCTCCCGCGTTAAGCGAGGTCTTACTGTATACTTATATAACTGAATTGTTTGAAATTACAGTTTGTTATCCTAAGAGAAAAGCATTCCTCTTCATGAAATAGAACTTGAACAACCGTGTGCTATACAGTTATATTAAATTCACAATTTTTTTTAATGCACCACGTGATCATCACGCTTTTAGGCACATGTTTATTCCGAAAGAATATTTGGATATTATTTTTAAACTACTTAAAGCACTTTAGGCAATTACGTATAAAATGTTTTAAATCTGTTTATAATTTTTTTCGTATAAAATCCAGACGAAAATATAAATTTTGCATACGAAACTAATAAAAAAATGGTAAAGATGTGTAAAGAAATACACCTGTTTCCGCGGTATGTAGTTCATCATCGATACGTTTGCTGTGCTTACGATCGGTGGTTCCGCTAAATGCACTTCATGCTTGGCGGAGTTTAATTAAAATTGAACTTGAACATCAGAATTGTAGATTTATTTTATATATTACGAGCCCGTTGGTAAGCCGTAGAACACGTTATTCCCTTTAATATGTACTTCGGCGCGCTGAACCCGCACGTGCACTCACCATTCAGATCAGATTGATATGAACCATTAGATAACTTTTTTTCACTAAATTAGACTACATGATTTGTGTACCCATTAATTTTTTAAGATTTTTAATTGTTGTTTTAGGTACTTCGTACACTTTTATACTAATTTTCTAATTGGATTAGTCAAATTATTTATGTTTAGATACATTTCTTTGAATTCCTTCTAATTTGAATATCGCATAATAAAATCATAATTATTTATTTCTAAGTAATGCATAACATTAAGATTAAATAAAATTAATAAGTGGCAAGTTTTAAACAATGCTCTTTACGAATAAAATCACATCTAACGGGATTTATAATGGTTTATTTATTTATTTAAAGAAAGTTATGTAGAATTATGTTATTAAAACTATTTTCATGTTTACCACAAGCTGTTTGCAAATTCACAAAATAATGGGGGAAAAAGGTTACCCTAAAATTTATTTGAGATCCATGACATTGTACTTTAGCGAAGCAACTGCATCGGGCAGCCGCTTTCTTTCTGACTATTTTTTTCTCATGTTGCTAGTATTGTGATGTATTGTTCAAATATTGACTTTAAAATTTTTAATTATTTTAGATGAAACCAAAAAAACCGGTGCATGTACTTATGTACGCGCGTTAGAAGTTATATTTTTTTGGCGTAACTAAATTAAATATAACCACGTGTAGAAATTAATATAAATAAATTCAATATATACAAAGATGTGCGCATTCGAGCAAAAATCAAATAATACAATATGTTTGATTTGAAATATTGGCTATTAATATAGAGAAATTCTACAAATGCAAGTGATGTGCACGTTCGAGCGCAAAGTGGCACATTTCCGAGCGGAGGAAGCAAATAAAGCGCGACGCGGAGCGGCGCGCTTTATTTTCTCGAGATCGGTATGTGCAACTTTTCGCGCGAATGTGTACACTCGGTTTTAAGCATGATTCACAATAATTAATTTACGTTCTCAGACGACTAACTTCAACTGTCGAATTTTGGTTAGTCGCGCGCGCGCAACTTTTGTTGCCTGCTAAAATTTTACTCTCAAAGCGCCAAAAGAAGTATAACTTCAATAATATTTAAATTAATATAATTTGAAATTAATTTTTATGTTATAGATGTTTTCAAACATAAAAATACTTAACATAGATTATTCCCGGGTTTTACTCCCAGGAACTTTATGAATAAAAATTTAAAAAAAATTGAATTACACTATTATACATTTAAATGATATTTTCTAAATTCTCAAGTTATGGAATGTAATCAACAGGATTTCACGAATACTCTTGGTTTTTGTTTTCGAATTTAAAGTATTGTTTCTTATTCGAATTACCGAAATAAATTTGAAGTTGTATCTACGAAATACAAATTATGCTATTTTTTTTTATCAACAGTTTTTGTGTAAAAGGTCGAGCTATCCTATACATTCGCCATTTGCTCAATTTTTTTTTAAATTTTATTCTAAACATATTTTGTCAATTGTATCGGAAGTGCAGTCCCAAAGGTTTTTCCATGTATATTTTTTTCCGATTTTTAAATAATATAAAACTAAAAATAAGAAATTACTATATGAGAAAATGTTATTATAAAGGAAAGTATGGAGTTCATATGACAAAAATCGAGTTTAATGCTATATAAAAATAATTTTTATTTAAATTGTTTTTTACATTGGTGTGGTTTTCTAAATTTAAAAAAAAAATCATAGATTTTTAAAATTTTTTTATAAATCATATTTTTTTTAAGTTGTATTATATTATTAGATCATATTCTTTTGATAGTTACCTATGCATATATGTAGGTATATTTTCTTTAAATTTCACCTCTACTAGGTCGTAAGAAAAATCAAAAATAAATATTTTTATAGCTTAACAAATTTGAAAGTACATACTGTGAGAGATAACAAAAAACTAATTCATACGCAACTAACAATAATATACATACAATGAGATACAAAAATGAAAATTTACAATATTTTTACCAATTATTTTTCTAATTTATTTATTCCCACTTTTTGTTCCTTTTATTTAATTTATTAAAATTACTTATGTTAGTATGAAATATTTTTTATTTGTGGAACTGTATCTGGGACACTGTATTTTTAATAGAAGCCAAACGTTTTTACATATAAATTGTTGTAAATGTAAAGTAGATGGTTAAACAAAATGAATTAATTTATTCAACTATTTTTATACAGAATCATAAAGTTGTACTATTTTAAGAGAATGGCTCTTTTTTTAGGTATATGCCCGTATTATTGTATTTAAAATATATATTTTTAATAACATTTCTTTAATAAAAAATAAAACATATTTTATGAAACATAAACTTGGTAATTAATCAAAAAACAAGTTATAATAATTACAAATTTTTTTGGGGTTGGTATTTGGGATAAATACTTACATATATACTATTTATTATAACGTCTAGAAATGAAATAAGATACTACTCCAATAATGAACAATTTGTTATTCTTAGATTATCAAATTTATTAAATCAAACGATCAATTTGATATTTCATTTTAAAATTGAACAACTTGGCTTCGCTGTTGTTTGTCAAAAACATTTCGATACTATAATGTAATTTTAATCTCTAAATAAATTTAGTTTACAACGGAAATACCAATGGATGCATCTTACGTTTTGTTATTTTACTAATACTTCGGCTTTCGGCCAAGCATTATATTTGTACCGTGTATATTTTAGAATATTAAAAGCACTTACACATAGTTTCGGCTAGTGATGTAACGTTGACTAAGAATTTGGAACAAGTTTTGGGCTGGTCAGCTTGGTATTATCTTACTTTTTGAATCATGTGCGTCCTAATTCAGCAGCAAATGGATACGATTCCAGTCCGATCATAATTTTCGGAAAATCCCTTTTTAACACATTTAATGACTACGCAAGAACTAATTTTAAACCGTTAGAAACTTTTAGTTCCGTTTTTAATAACTCGTAATACATCGAATTTTCCAAGAATTGCGTTCGAAATTAAAATATTTTTAATGCGTTTCATGTGTAGTTGTTATGGTATTTGTTTTATGAAGCCTGTTTCTTATGGGGCAATTAGAACAGCAACGATAGAAAAATTCCTTGCTTTCAATACCGTAAATTATGGTCTGCGAGGCCTTCTTTTAATACCGATCAAGTTATTTGATAGAGAACAATGCGAAGTACCTAATTGTGTAGATCAAATGTGACCCATATAATTCTTTCTATTTAGTAAGTTTAAATCATAATCAAAATATCTCGAGTGTTATTGAATTTTTACAACGCCAATATTTTTCGAATTGAGTAATTGCGCTTTACTGCATTAACAGCTAATAAATGAAGCCGGTTTTGTCTTAAAGAAAAAGCTTAAGTATGTAACAATAATTTAAGCAAAAAATGCATAATACAATGTCGGCAATCACGTAATAGTTTATAGGTGGCCGCTAAATAAAGTGGTTGCCGGACAAGCACGTTTTAGTAATAGCTTTCAATAATACCAACAACTACACGGCTAGAAGTGCCACTATTTGTCAGCGGTACTTAAAAAGTTTCTAATGATTATCGAAACATATTTTATGCGATCTAATACATAATTTACATGTAATTCAATTTTATATAGGTCAAATCTTCAAACGGCACTATGCTTTCGTCCGTTTTTCTGTAAACTGTTGATATGTGACTATTCCTAGTCAATAAACTTATTGTGTTTAACTAATTTAGCACTGTTTAATATTTATAGTAGTAAAGATTAATTTATGCTTTTAAATTACATCAATTTTATTTAAAAATGATTTTAAGATTCTGTGAAAAATCTATTATTGAATACTTCTTTCAATTGAAAATGAACAATTATAGTTGATTGTCCCGAGAATGAAGAAATATTTTGTGAGTTTGTCAAACAAAAAGTGACACATTTCTAAACTTTTACCAAAAATTTTTTTGTTGTCGTTGGAGATCATACAACTTTTTTTATTAGCTATGTGTTGATATTTGATTTAATTTTATTATTTAAGGTTGATTTATAGCGTACGGATTGCAACAGTTTATCATGGAGAGAATTTTTTAATGATAGGAAGAAGTAGTAGTCGGATGGAGCACCCGAGTCGACATTTAAGTTCTACTGAAATCCTAATAGGTGCTTTCTAGGATCTAATTAAGTACTTTGAAGTCCTTAATTGCTATTTAGGATCTTACAAATTCTAATAATGTTTAAAATTAGGATCTAATTAGCACCTGGAGGTCCTAACATGTTTTATTTAGGTACTAGTAGGCACTACTGATTTTATAGTTAAAATTTTAAATAATTTTGATTGTTCTT
The DNA here is from genome assembly GCA_036325965.1 of Sinopyrophorus schimmeli. Taxonomy (NCBI): domain Eukaryota; kingdom Metazoa; phylum Arthropoda; class Insecta; order Coleoptera; family Elateridae; genus Sinopyrophorus; species Sinopyrophorus schimmeli. Next base: position 4,911,380 of record JARFIZ010000024.1, on the reverse strand, counting down.
TGCAACTCTTTTAAGGTATATTATGCTCTATTATATTCCCTGTAGAACCTAACTGGTATTTTTTAAAAATCTATCTAATTTTTTTTATAGAATTTAGGAAAATTTAGGCAACATGTGGTATTTAAAAAACAATTTCAAAGTGTATTACGGAACTTGGAAATATTATATATTATAACGTGAAATTCTTGTATTTTTGTTGATTGTCAGGTATACCTACCAATGTACGTTTGATCTTCAACATTAATAGAAAGTGGCAGTTTAATACAAATTTTGAAGTATCGTAGGTTTGGTTAGCTTGTCTAGCATTACAAATTAATAAAATTGTTTTTTTTATGTTCTTTTTTTCCTACTTCCAACAAATAGGAAAAAATTATTTTGACTATAAAAAGTTAAAAACTGAATAAAACCTCAATAGATGCTAAAATAGCGTCTAATGTAGCTCTATTAGACCCTACGAGCATTTTTAACAAGAGTCTAAATAAGTACTAACAAAAACCAAAGCCTACTAGGTCCTAAATATAATTTGTATCTTATTTATGATCTAAATAAGTCAAAAATCATTCCTAGCATGGTGCGTATGAAACTTATGGGACACCCTGATTTATTTTAATGACATATTTTCCAATTAGACATTTTTTAGACTACGTCTTAATGTTTGTGAACTGCAATTGCTTATTTTGAAAAGATTTTATAAAGTATTGAATGTTAAGGAACCCAAAAATTATTTTATTTATAATTTTTAAAGAATCACTGTTACACTAATAACACAACTATTGTTAATAAATGAAACTTTGTCGTCATTCAGAATCAAATTCGGTCATTTTACAAGTGTATTTTAGTTTGCTATAATTTATTTAAAATTGCATATCATGTAACAATAATACTATTTGCGTAATCTGGGATTATTTATTGCAAATATCTTATTGTACAATTGTAAATTCTGTACATCATATAATTTTTGTTGATAATTAAATTTAAATAGAACATTGTCTATAATTTATATTCTCGTAAATTTAAAACTAAAGTAAAACAGTTTTGGAAGCACTGCTTTCGGCAATTTATCATTCAATAATATTCTCTTCGAGAATCTGTAAAACTGTCTTTTACTATTGAGTTCCCTTTTACTAATACCTACCAAATATTCGAAAACACGTCGCCCTCCACGAACATCACCTTTAAATATTGTCCCATTATTTCATTTAGGTGAGAAACGTCAAAAATTTTATGGTGGCTAAATATTTTCACACCGCCCTTCTTAGAAGTAGGTACACTTTATAACTTATACTTGTGGCAACTTCTTAAACAGATAATAAATACGCGTTCAATTAAAAGTGAATATCTGTTGTAAAATTGGAATCTCGGCGGATTTTCTTTATGGTACAAAACGCTTTGACACTCGGCTAAATCCATTGTATCATTTAAGAGGATTTAAACATTTTGCTCTAGTAAAGAATTTGAGGCACACCATTCAAAAGTTTTCGTACTGAATAATCTTATTTTTAAAAGGACCACCAACTGTGACCGATAAATTTCTTCTTGCATTTTCGAGTAATTAAAATGCTTCATTTTTTATTTATAAACTGGAAAAATTGTTTTTTATAAACTTTTAAAACATAATTACATATTGCCTTTACTGTTCAACTTTTAATTATATCAAAATTACTATAATGAGAAAACAAACTCTGAACATCTGAAAAAATGATAAGATATTTATTTTTGGAAATGGTCCATTTAAGGCTATAAAGGGAAGATCCATCTTTGTCCAATTCGAAAATTATTATTTAGTTAAATTTTGGGTTTCGCATGAGTAAGCGTTCACAATGACACAAAGTATGAATGAAAGGTGCGAAAGAGTTTTTAAAAAGGGATTATATTTACAAAAGCACAGCGGGCATGTCTCAAAGAAATTATAATAAACACTGCAAAAATGTCAACAATGCTTTCGCCGGTTATTGAAAGGTCCGAAATATTTACTTTTGTCACAGATATTAACTTGACATCCAGGTATGCATTTCAAGGCTTATTCGTTCCACATTTTTTTTCGAATTTCTTTCTCCGCCTTATTTTTATTCGATGCATACACGCTTATTACTCTCCAATTGATTAAGAAAGTAAACTTTTACGAACAAAAATTGTATAACGGTTCATGCGAAATGCTGTAGCTCTATAAAAACTTATAATAGCTAGCTATTGGACGGCTTTGCTCATAATTCATTAAAACAATAACTTTTGGGCTGCATTCCATGGCTATAAGAAATGCAACAGGTGTATCTTCAGTCTGAAATCAAATGAGTTGCCATTAACACGTCTGCTTCATTTTTGGAATTTTTTAAGTGGCTTCTGAAAAATTAATCAAAAAATAATTTCTTTTATAAAAACGATAGGATCTAAGTTATGCAAAAAGTTGTGTAAATACATACTCTTATTAAAATTAAATTACATATTTTTTAATTTACTTAGTTATGGTATTAAACTAAAGGTACCAAAATTACATTTTCAGTTTGCTATTGGATTCTCGTATAGAGTAGGTAGGAGCTTATCTAAAGTCAATAATCACTTCCCGAGTAGAAATTTAAGTCCTAGTTAGGCTCTGCGAAGATCTGCTCGCCGTACAGACAAAAAGTAAGTAGGTACTTATTTACATCATAAATAACAGAAACTATGTTCGATTTAGGATCTAATAAGCTTTGATTTTTTACCGATTCAGCACAAATTAGGACTTATTACGGCTCTTGTAAAAAATATCGCATTGCTTAAAAGAGCTTATCTAGACTCTATTTTAATATCTATTAGGGTCTTATTTAGTACTTAATTTTTAAATGTTAATAGATTTTTTTTTTATTTATTGTTAGAAGAAAAAGGGAGAAGAGAAAAACAAAAAAAATCATTTTCAGTTATTTTTAACGCAATTTCAACGTTAAATTATTCCTATTAGTTGAATTTATTTATGCATTCATAAAAGTATCCCTACAATCGATTTTTTTTATTTAACAACTTTGTGTATTTGTTCAATTATTTTTATGCCTAAATAAAAATTTGAAATTATAAAACTTGGAAAATATGTAAATTAAATGAAAATGTTTTGATAAGTCTTTACTCATAGGAAATTTCCTATTTAAATTTGAAGGCAACGTAATTGTTTTCATTTAAATGTGGAAAATGATTTCTACGAAATTTACTACGACAAATAGTAAGAAGTAGTAAAACACGAAATAAACTCATCAAGGCAGAGATTATAATTTAGCATTCACTGATTCACGACTGGCAATTGTACAATTGTAACCGGCGCCCATTTCTAACTTTTCTACTCCGGCTTGACGCCATTCTTAATTTGATAAAAGCGTTCCTCTTATCACGGATATCGCTCATTGTCAAATTTAGGTAATGTGTAATGCAACAACACTTTAATATTACCGCTACGGTCTTTTCGACTAATTCTATAATTATTCGGTCAACTAAAATATTATTATTTATTATCTGTTTGTTAATTTTTTTAGTTATGGAGATAAAAAATCTACAATTTTTAAAGAACGTTGTAAAACATTAAATATGTATTCTAAAAGTTTAAATAATTATTCTAATCAGAGCCAGATTTACCATAAGGCTAGAAAGGCTATAGCCTAGGGTGACAAATTTTAGGGGGCGGATAATGAGTTAAAAAAATTATATAACAAAATGAAATTTAGAAAAATTAAAATCATATGAAAAAAAAACAATATTTTACATAGAAATACGTTTATAAACCATGTGAGACGCATCGATCATACCTAACTTGATCAATTTTTTTCCTGTTAAAACGGGGCGCTTGGTAATCGTGCTTAAAACCAAGTGTGCACATTCGAGCTCAAAGTGGCACATTCTGCTCTCGGGAAAATGAAGCGCGCCGCTCCGCGTCGCGCTTCATTTGCATCCCTCGCTCGGAAATGTGCCACTTTTCGCTCGAATGTGCACATCCTCGTATTTATTGGATTTGCCTATATTAATCTTCTATTTTTCAATTCAAAAAATTAAAAGTCGAATAAATTTAGATTAATTTTTTGTTTAAAAACGGTTATAGATTTTATTCCTTTTAATACGTTACGAGGGTAATTTGATAAGTCCCAGAATTTTTGAATAAAAGACATTTTTGGCAAATAAGCGTTTTATTTCTCAACATAATCTTCTTTTAGCTCGATACATTTAGTCGAGCGTTTTTACAATAATAGGTTTTCTCAAGGCCTTCAAAATAGTCGCTTGTTTCTGTGATGACCTCTTCGTTCAACCCAGATATTTTACCGCCCAGCCATTTCTTCAGGTTTGGAAACAGAAAATAGTCGCAGGGGGCTAAATCTGGAAAATATGCTGAATGGGGTAGCGTTCGTAGCCTAATTTATGGATTTTTGCCATGGTGACTACACACGTATGGACCTGTGCATTATCTTGATGGAACAGCACTTTTTTCTTCGCCAAATGCCGTTTCTGCTTCAAATCTATATCGAATCTGTCCAAAAGCTCTGAATAATATTTGATGGTGATCGTTTCACCCATTTCAAGGTAATCGTTGTGAATGACACCGCGTGCATTCCAAAAAACTGTGTCTAAGACTTTGTTGGCTGACAGGTCTAGGTTGGCCTTCTTTGGTGCACGTTTACCCGAAGACACTCACTGTCTTGATTGTTCCTTCGTCTCTGGTGTGTTGTGATGGATCCATGTTTCGTTGACGGTATCGAAACAGCGCAAAAACTCGGTCGGATTGCGACTGAACATCGCCAAACACTCCTTTGAAGTTGTCGTCACACGGTTGCTCTTATCGTCGAGTGTGAGCAAGAATGAAATTATTGTTAGGATTTCTTAATATTAGGTATCGTAATTGACAATTTTTTGAAAACGGGACATTTTGGTGTCCCGAATGATTGCTTGGTGACAACTGGATAATGAGCTGAAAACTGAACAGTCCCATTCAAAACGGGACGTATGGTCACATTAATTATACCTAGTATAGTGATTTTTTTTATTATTAAGCAAGACGACGCCCGGTTGCTTGCGCGTTACCTACTAACTGTATAGCCAGAATTTTTTGTACTATTCTTTCCAGAATTAAAAATTATTGACGATCAAATATGTCTGAGATTAGATTAAATGACTTATCAATTTTATCAATATAACATGACGTACTCAATACTATTTCTTTTGACTAATTAATTCAAAGATTTTCTGAAGCAGAAGTAAGGCGCAATATTATAAAATCGTAATTAATTAAATTTTTTAATAGAAATGTTGTCATTTTTGTGTTTTTGTATTACCATCTTCTATTAATCAACTATTTAGTTCATACATGTTTCAGAATTTATATATCATTCAAGTTAACAAGAAATATAAAGATAAATTTATTTTAGTTTGTGAGTATAAGTATTAAATATTGTTTACTAGCAATAGAAACAAAAAGCAAAAATTATTGTAGACGAGTGGGGCAAAATATTTCAAGACCAGGGACGGCAAATTCGAAAATCGGCCTCTGATTCTAATAAAGGAATCTAAAATACATATTAGTATTCACTATGAAGATACACATTTAAAAAAAATTGATTAAACATATTTCTTCTAAACAATTAATAAATAAACATTAGGTTAAAGGGATCAGAAAAAATCTTACGGCTTGGTTCACACGATATTTTGTATGTCGGTTATTGTAACACACTCAGAAGTTCAGTGAAGCAGGACGAATTTTTTTTTAATAACACTTCGCACGATATTTCTTTATTATTACTAAAAAGCAAAATTTTTGTTTAGGTCATACAATAACCATAATTCTTAGAAAAATTTTGTTCAACATTTATCAGATTGCATGAGCGACCTTCGAGGCAGAAAATTATTCTTAATAAATAAAAGAAAAACAAAAGGGAAAAAAATTGCGATGAAATTGATAACGTTTTTTTTTCTCTTCGACGTTTGATGAAAATTGTGATTTCATTTGAACGCATGTCAATAAGGTCAACATTGAATGAAATTAAACACGAAAAGAAAGATTTTTTTTAAATTTAATTAATTGTGATTTAATTGAACTTTAAATGGATACGTGACTGCACTTTTTTAATTACTAAATGAAAACGTTATGTTATTGTAAAATTATTTCTTACATAATAAGGATCTATAAACGGAACTGGAGTTATTTGTTTTAAATTTGTAGTCTATAGAAAGTAAAATATGGTTGGAAATAAATGGATTAGTAGGTTAACTATTGTAATTGCTGTGCATTAAACTTAAACATGAACGGTTGTAGTTGATGATACGAATTTATAACATAATGGGCTTTAGTTAATACGTTCTTATAGCCACCATTATTTATAATAAGAATGGAGATTGGGTTTCACACAAAATCTTTAATTAATTACGAACAATAATCAACAGGAACAAAATTTATTTGGCGCACTATTTCTTAATTTATAGAATTTTTCTAAAACATAATATTATTTTTTTTCTTCAGAGTAAATTCAAATGTGGGAAGATTTAAAGCGGTCCGGCCAGAACAAGTTAGAACACGTATTTGAGGACAACTGGGTAGATGCTTTTGAATGGCATAGAAAAGGTGATCTGCCGTTTTAAAACCTATTCAAAGAAATATCGAATCAAAAAGGGTGCAAATGAAATTTGACTGACTTTAAATGGCAAATACGGCATCTGTTGTATAAATGTACGCATAATTTTTATTCTTGTTTTATTAGTGGCATAAAAAGGCAATTTTGCCAATTCAACACTTTTAGAAGTACTACATGTTCCGATTCGTTCTTGTAGATGGTTAATTAGAAATTATATTTTCTAGGTTCGTCTGGTTCCTAACAATTTTTTGTGGAATAAAATATAGAAATGAAGCAACGATAAAAAAAACCGTTAGGTGTACTTATATACGGGTGTTAGAAGTTATACTTCTTTGGTATAACTAAATTAATTTTAATTATCCTTTCTCACTTGCATTGACGATAGTGTCGTATCTTTTCACTCCCTTCCCTGATTGCTATGGAAAATACGTTTTTTAAACATAAAACCGATATTTACTAAACTAAATTTAAATTTACGATTTGAAAAAATTGGGGTTAAAGTAGACAAATCTAATCAACGCGGGGTATATGCACAAATGAACAAAAAGTGTCATTTTCCAGAGATCAAATGTGCCAGTTAAAGCTCGAATGTGCACACTTGGTTTTAAGCATTCTTAAGTATTCTTAAGATCCCATAAACTAGAGGAGAGGTTTTTTCCCTCTTTGTAGATGTGATGCAATTTTCAGGTGATTGCCCACAAAGTATTGATTGAATTGTAAATTCAAAATTGCAATTTTAGGTTTTTACTAAAGATTTTTGCATTATTGATTGTCTCATTGCTTTCTTTAACTTTATTTTATCCGTCAACGGTATTTAAATCGAAAAGGGTATCCCAGTAGTTCTTCAGCTGCCCTACTCAGATGTATCTTACAACTTAATGTGTTACACTTATACTAAAACAAATAAAAATGTGAAACCTAAGAATCAATGGAATTTTATTCAATTTTGTCTGATAATCTCATCGTGCTATTTGACTATCGAAAGTATAATAGTATCTAATATTAATTTATAACTATAGTCTAATTTGCTAAGAATTATTTCGTAGTTTTCGTTTCTTTTAAGAATTATAGGTACATACGCTAGAAATCGTTTACGACGACAATATCTATCCAATAGACAACATATGTTATTTATGAGTATCAAAAGAAAAAAGAAATTTAGCCAAATGGCGTCTCACAATAAACGTCGATTAAGATTGTTTGTTGTAAATATATGTTATCGTTTAGATATTATGTTTTATAATAATTGTGTGGAACTTTGTTATTATAAACATCTTATGTTACCCGTGAAGTGATTAAGATAAGCAACTTTATTTCACGTCCCAATTTTGAGGCATTTTTGCCAAACTTATCTTTTTTTACTTCAATGCATAACACTGGCACACAAAAAAAGAAAAGTCGTCAGTACTTTTGACCAGACCCACTTAGGGTTATGTATATTGATGCCCTGAATCCGAATTTGAGGTCGGTTTATCCAATATACCTCTAAAATTTTGAGTAAATTGCAAAAAACTACCATTTTTAGCCAATTGAAGCAGTTTTTTGCAATTTAGTCAAAATTTTGGGGGTGTACGGACCAAACAGACTTTGGATTTGGATTCAGCGCATCGCAGTACATAACCCTAGGTGGGTCTGGGCAAAAGTAGTGACCACTTTTTTTTGTGTGCTCATAATATTTTTGACTGTTCTACTACTTTTTTTACTATTTTTTACGATTTTGGATAAATGTATGAATGATCGAGATTAAGGGATTTTGAATTTGGATTTATTTTATCAAAGTATGCATATAAGGAAGATTTGATCTAGTTTAATCAAATTTTCTTCATTTTCATAACTGCAATTTTTAGTGGTTTTTTGCAATTTACTCAAAATGTCAAATTCGAATTTAGGGCATCGAAATACATAACCTTAGGTGGGTCTGGTCGAAAGTACTGACCACTTTTCTTTTTTTGTGTGCCAGTGTAATTGTTATATGCTTTCTACTTTTGTTTTTGATTTTTTCTAAAAATCTACATATGGCGTTGATGGCATTGTTATAATAGACTTCAACACAAGTGACAGGCTGTATAAATAACAACACAATTTTCGAAAATTATAAATTTCAATGTCTTTGCAATGGAACTTTTTAATATTTTCGTTTTATTATTTACAATTGATTTTATTATTACATTAATTAATGTTAACTCAAAATTGAACGTGCGTCAACATGTTTGACACATGCCAATTTTGAGTTTTGATGATTAAAATATTTTTTGAGGTGTTAAGTTGCTTGAAGAAGTTTCAATAAAGAAACGAAACGTTGCACATTTAACAATAGTTGTTCTATTTGAAGTCTAATTTCTGTTAACATTAATTAATATTAAAAGATATTGGACGTGAACATTATGATTAATTTATTATTACATTTTTGTTTTACACTAAAGAACTTAAAAATGGAGGAAGCTTTATTAAATATCGACAAGCTATTAATAAAACTAGCATAATTTCTGGTTTTAATCCTACGTGCACAACTAAAATTTAAATCGAATCTCTTCCAAACGAAATTTCAGGAAGCACTTTTGCTTTTTCAATGAATTACGAAAATACGAAACTGATTCATTTCTATTTATAAATAGCAGATTTAAAAACGAAATGTAAGTCAATAGTTCAAATTTGTTAATATTTTAGGCGCATTCCGCATTTTACAGTAAAAGAAAAATCAAACAACTTGAGTCACTGCGCAGACATCCGCGAGTAAAAGCATCTAGTTATCCTAGAAATTTGTATTACGCTTAGCGTAATTCACATGCAGGTTACGTTTATGGCGTGAATCATAAAAGTAATGCATACCTTTACAACACCCACAACGACGCAAGTGTGGACTAACTATTGTTCAATAGATTCGTCAAAATGATAAGGAATAAGTAAAATCATCTATTTATTCTTCACACACCTTTTCAAATAACAATATAAAAAGATGGCTAGACAATGATAATCGAAATGGGATAAAAAAGATAAACAGGTATAAACCTTTACGTTTTAGGAAAACCCATTCAAATTTAAATCTAAAGCTTATTAGTAATTTAGAATTACACATTTAAAAGTCCTTTTGGAATTGAAACCGCTACTGTACGTACATGGGAGGAATATTTCTTATTTTGACGAATTAGGAATAAAAGAAATGTTTCAGTCTATTAAGAAGTTATGTGAAATAATTATGAGGTAATTATGTCCGATATGGCGTTTTCAATGATATAAATGTTATAAATGCAACAACAATCGTTTTCCCACACGTATGTTTACAGATAACTGCACTCCATATAAAAAGAAATCTTATACAGTCGAACCTCGATAAGTCGAAAACCTCTACAACTCGAAAGAAACTTTTATTTCCTTCCCTTCAAGCCCCAATACATTTATATCTCGAAATTATCAGGATTTCCTGACAAGGTATTTAGGTACATATCTTCTCTCTATAACTAACATGACTAATTTTTTTCTTGTTAAAACGGGACGCTTAATAATCGTGCTTAAAACCGAGTGTGCACATCCTCGTATTTATTGATTTGCCTAATTAATCTTTTTACTTTTAACTCACAGAAGTTAAGAGTTCAGTAAATATGGATTTTATGTTCAAAAACTGTATTTACCATAGCAATGAGTGGAAGCGAGCGAAAAGATACGCCAATTTTGTAGGTGCGGGTGAGAAAATGATTAAACTACACTTACGCAAAAATCAAAGGAGCAAGAAAAAATTCTAAATTTTTTGGTGTTTTTTGACGAACTGTATTTAGGTGAAAAATGGTCGTATCGAGTTTGTTAAAAAAGAATTTTGAAGCTCCAAGATTCTAGTTTTTAGACTTTGTTCTCAAACATTTTTAGGAGGATTGATTTTCACGTGAAGATACCAAATAACGCGAAGAAAGTTTTTTTCAAATTTTATGCATTTAATTTTTTGGTCCACGGGCTTGGAAAATTTTTTAAGCTAAACCATTGCATGGGTCAGATAGCCTGTTTATCCAGCTTTAATTTCATTTTTTAATTTTTTTTTTACGTTAATTTCTTGCGGAGCTATTGGATTTTGAATGAAAAATGATCCTTTTGTCTTTAACCGCTGCTATCTCATCAACCAATGAGGGTATTGAAAATCTAAGGACAGTTTTCGAATCTGAAATAATTGTCCTACAAGATTCCTTTATGCCTTTTTGGGAATTTTTTTACTTTTGGTATTAATGTAAGTCGCAAATAGTGAAAAATAATTTATTCAAAAAAAATTTTAAATTAAATTTTTTTTTACAAACATGGATTTTTTAAAGTAACTAGAAATAGATGCAGAAAATTCGAAAAAAAGCATTTTTTTTATTTTTAAGGAGATTACAGGATATTTAGCAACTAAAATCTTGCTGCTTTTTCTTCTGAAATTTTGATCAATCGGTCCAGAAAAACTGCTCAGTAGATCGCTCTGGCGATTTACAGGGTTATTGGGGATATATTGAGCTGTAAAAATGTCTTCAAACATTAGCTTTTCCATCAATATTTGCAAAGATGCGGTTTATTTAGCAAAATAAGGAAAAAAGTCTCTTTTTTCGCTTTTTGCAATATAATACCGAGGGTAGAAATTTTTTTTCTTAAAACTCATATAAGAATCTTGTAGGATAATTATTCCAGATTCTAAAACTGTCCTTAAATTTTGAATACGCCCATTGGTTGCTGAGATATCAGTGGTCGAAGACAAAAGGATCATTTTTTATTCAAAATCCGATAGCTCCGCGAGAAATCAACGTAGAAAAAAAATAAAAAAAAAATTAAAGCTGGATAAACAAGATATCTGATTCATGCAAAGGTTTAACTCAAAAATTTTTTCAAGTCCGGGGACCAAAAAATAAAATGCATAAAACTTGAAAAAGAAAATTATTTACGCTATTTGGTATCTTTACGTGAAAACCGTTGTTTCTAAAAAAAAATTGAGAACAAAATCTGAAAACTAGAACTTTGGAGATTCACAATGTTTTGTTAACGACTTCCATACGACCATTTTTCACCTAAATTCAGCCCGTCAAAAAACACCGATAAATTTGGAATTTTTCATGCTCCCTTAATTTTTGCGAGGTCTATATTTAATTAATTTTTTGGTTAATTTATTTGTTAAAATTTTGTAAATCGTGCGTAAAACCGAGTTTACACATTTGAGCTCAAAGTGGCACATTCCGATTTCGGGAAAATGAAGGGCGCCAATCCGCGTCGTGCTGATTAAGCGCTTTTAAACAGTTATTTCAAAGAAATAAACACAGCTTTTTTTGAATAGAAAATCTGAATGTAAGTTTTTGATTTTCAAGAGATAGAATTAATATAGGTAAATTCAATAAATACGAAGATGTGCACATTCGAGCGAAAAGTGGCACATTTCCGAGCGAGGGAAGCAAATGAAGCGCGACGCGAAGCGGCGCGCTTCATTTTCCCGAGATCGGAATGTGCCACTTTGAGCTCGAATGTGCACACTCTGCTTTTTACCACGAGTAGCAATAATAAATTTACGTTAAAAAATATTTAAGTAATTCTAAAACTCTAGTTGCGCTCATAGAATTTCTTCTTGGGGCTTAAATTATAAGTCGAAGCCTCTTTGAGATTCGACTTATCGAGATTCTAGTGTGGTAAATGCATAATGATCCTTATAGAGTTGTAAGAAGTTAGTGTGTAATGTGCTTTCTACATAAGTTTAGACGTTTATTTTATTTATAATAATAGAACAATAACGAACCCTAATTGTGCGTTTTATGGAGGATGTGATGATTAATGAGACTATGTGCAAAAACAACCATAATTCTTACTACAAGTACCGTTATTTACATACGATGACGTAACTTGAAAATTAATGAATTTGCCAAATCTACATTACACAACTTTTCACATGTCTGCCTGCTTAATATTAGGCTGCCATTTTTAATAAAAAAATTCCGAAGCTTAATAAAACTTTCTCCGACAGTTTGATTTTCATTAATATTTTAAGTACTTTTCCACTTGCTGAAAGGAGAACCGATGAAGTGTAAAATGCATTCTTCTCTCACAAGATTCAAATCAAGAGTAAAATTTTTGAGAAATTTTGTTTTTGTTAATGAAACGACTTATAATACTAAATAATTTTATTTTATCGTACATTTCTCAGATATTACTTTAAATAAGTTTAATAAATTCAATTACAAAAATTTGTGAGAAATAATATTAATAATTTAAAAAATTGTATCAGGTGGAAAAATTAGAACCAACTGGAAGAAATTTAATTAGAAATGTATGTTTTTTTTTAATTGTTAATAGGGGGAAGTAACTTTAAAGCGGGTAGGTTAAGATTCATCGAACTAAATAAACCACTTATTCCAATTGTTTTTACATTTGCCCATTATAATTATTAAACTTTTATTTAACAACAAAAAATATGTAGAAAAAACGAAAAAAATAAAATTTTGGAAATTACCCGCATTGCCCGCCAGGAGTGCCTAAAGCGGGTAGGCCCCATAAAAAAATCAAATCAATAAAAACATTTGAAAATAATTATCTACACTTGACAAATCTTTAAAAGTACCTACTATTCGGTATTACGTTATTAAACATTTTAATGTTATAAACAGCTATCAATTCAGTCTTAATATCACTTCAGTTTATTATTGTTTTTAAGTTTTAAATGCTTCGCCATTTTAAATCACTCGTTTTTGATACCGATTTATTCCTATCAATTATAATTAAATTACCATGTCTTGTCACAAGCAAAGAGGGTACCTACCCACTTTGATTCTACCCGCTATGTCCAAACGCACTTTTTAAAAGTTTTCATAACACAACATAAAAAATAATGGATGAACATTAAAAATTTTAGTTAAAATTAAAATCTCGGGGAAATTGCTTGCCTCGCTCAGAAATGCACTACTTTTCACTGGAATGTGCTCATCCTCGTATTTATTGAATTTGTTTACAATAATTTTTTGATTTAAAAGGAAAAGAGTATGGGAAACTAGGGATAGGTATTACAGGGATAAAAAGTTATATTCTTTAAAAACTGTAAAATTACTCATGGGAAATTTAAAAAAAAAATTAATAAATGATTATTACAACACCTGCTATTACGTTTGGCTCATCAATAGTATTTTTTTCATATATAGGGGGAAAGTGGCGTGAAACAGCCAAGTTTTGAAACAGCCATTATCAATTACGCGGTAGTTTTCATACGAATCGTTTATGTATTATTATTGTAAGATAGCAACACTAGCCAGATATCCCCCACAAAAATTTGACCGTTCACCGTCAATAAACGGCGCCGATACGACGTATTGAAGATTTTGTCGTCAAAAAGTAAGGTTTTGAGTTCAGTTTATTTGTTTTCTAACGCCTATACGTACAAAACTAATAATAATATGATTACACTATAATTTTATAGATATATTAGGCCTTCTAATAACGTATATATTTTGTAGACTAATCTTTGATTTCATAGTAATTTTCGAGATTTTGTTTCTTGAGAGAATATGTTTTGAAATAGCCGGACTGCAGTGTAATGAAACAGCCACCTTTTAATTCCATAAAATGCAATAATAATTGTAGTAACAGCAATCAAGAGTGGTACCGATGCAAAATTGTAATGGTTGGGCATATAAATCCTGTGGCATAAAAGGAAATTGCATTATTTTTGCTAAAAACGTTTTAAGTTTTGCAATGATTGATCTCAAACGTCAAATTTTTTGACAGTTTCTTAGATTTATGTAAGTAAATATTTTATTGAGAGTTTGCGTTATTTAAAACGTTTTATAATTATATAAGATCTAAAATTATAGCTTAAGTTTATTATTAAATAATATCTTCGTTAATGTGCAGTTTTAATCTTGTAATAAGAACATGGCTTTTTCAAAAATTGGGTTGGCTGTTTCAATACCTATAGGTTATGAAAAAGCCAAATTTTATTTTTTTTATAAATGATTAGAAGTCGAAAAATATCGTTAATTTTGAAAAATGTTTTATGACATTACGTACATAAATGAATGAACAATTACAGATTTAAAAAAAAAATTGATTTATTTATGTCCTTCTATATTATTTATCCCTTTTTTTAAAACTGGCTGTTTCATGCCACTTTCCCCCTACTTTACTGTTTTTGAAGAATGTAACTTATTACCTCTGTAACAACTATCCCCAGTCTTCCCTAATGTACCCAAATAAAACGACGTATTTGAGCAAAAACTGCATATTTTACCGAGACCAAATTGTATATTCGGTTTTTAACCAAAATTTACAATAACTACATCTATGTCTTGGTTTACACGCTACTTGTTTTATACGATTTTCCTTTTACACGGTTTACAAATATGAAAATTCAAAAAATATTCAATAATGAAAACTATTTAAAATACACCTTTGTACTGTACATGATGTGTATTTTTAGGAATTTTTTACGGTAATTCGTTGAATAACACTGATATAGCCACAAAAAGACATTATTTTAATGTTTATACACTCAAATAGTAATTCATTTAAAATAATCCTAAACCCTATTTTACCGTAAAGATAGGTTTCTTAGAAAAGTTTAAACCGAAAAAAAAGTAAAATGTGCATAATTCAGTCATTTAATTTCAATGTGAAATAAAAGGAGATAATAAATTAATATGGAAAAAGCTACTTTTATATTATAGATACGTCGTTTTTTTTTAATAATACGATGCACTAAATAAATTTACAACTATTTTACGTAAAAAAAAATAATGAATTTCTAAAAGTAGGGTGGGTGTACCAGTCCCAAACCAGGTACCAGTAGTTGACCACACGCATGTTCGATTGAATAAATTAAGAAATGGCGGGCATTTTTGAAGAATTCGACTGTTTTGTTACGTGGCCTAGAATGTTAACAACGTTCCAAACATATTGTAAAAATTTAGTGTTTATTTAAGAGGTATAAGTGCAGTGGTCAACCTTAGGTGCATTACCGTTTTTGATATTGTTCACGAAATCTATAAAAAACTTAAATATTTAGATTCTAATAATTTATTAATATTGCAGCGTTAGTAAACAATAAACAATTTTATATATACATTTCTACGTTAAAACTACATAATACCAGTTCAGAGCATTTCAAAGTCAAAATTTATCCTTAACTGGTTTGGGACTGGTACACTCACCCTAACACAATTTTATGCTAATTTTGCTTTGTTTTCGATTTATACGGTGTTTTCCGACTTTGTCTGCCGTGTAAATCGAAGTATAGGTGTACAGTGGGGAGACGCCAAAATATTTTTTTTAAGGTAGGCAGCATAATACGTGGTTATATTTAATTTAGTTGCGCCACAGAAGTATAACTTCTAACGTGCGTACATACAGTCACTGGCCAATTTATTTCACTCGCTTTAATTTTAGTGAACTCGTTTACTTACAACATTATATACAAAAATTGTGTTAAAAAATGTGCCATAGTAAGCGAAAATAACGTTGAAACAATAATATTTGAAATTTAAAATTAAATCTTTATTGAAGAAAATATTAATAATTTGTTAATTCTTTTTTGGTTTGTACAGTCAGCCTAAGAAGTAATCAACACCCTAGTAACAGACCTACAGTAAACGTACTATTCCAAGAGACAAAATCGGGCGCTGCATGGTTAAAAAACAATTAAGATTGATCTTTGTAATTTTAGTACCTAGAACTAAAGGTCTGTTTCTAGGGTGTTGATTACTTCTAAGGCTAACTGTACCTAGATTTTGGAAAATACAATGATAAATTAATATTATTCATTTAGTTCATTGTAAAAAAATCAATAAAAACAAAAATCTCTTTTTACTACTATTTTTGCACATTTCGCTTACTCAACCTACGCCGGGTGAAAATTACAAATTCAAAAGACGCAACTGTCCTTTTATTTAATATAAACTTTGGGTTCCTAATCCATTCAACACTTGTGTAAATCGGAAGCCTGTATATCAATAAAATAAATTGCACAAAACGAAGATGTAACACAAAAATGATTATTGAAAAATTTCAATGTGAGTCTATTATTTTGGCCAGGGACTGGAAGCACACGCACCGGTTTTTGTATAATCATTTCATTTAAAATAATCATTATAAAAGTTCATTATTGCTTACTTTTATTTTTTAAAGTCGCATAAATGAAATAAAAATAAAAAAGTTCTAACAATATGTATAATTTAAAAATTATTAATTAATATTAACTGTAAAAGAAAAAGAGAACGTTAAAAAACCAATTGTTAATTAAACGGCGTCGTCGATATCCAAGCGCGTTATCGATTCAGATGGAAATAATCGAAAGTGATGACTATTTACATCCCGCAGCCGGCAGGTACCATTTGATGGTAATTTCTGTTAGACGGTGATAGTAGTATTCAGGTGACAAAGTATGTCCACCTTCGCCGGGTTTCGTTTGGATCGTTAACCGTCGACCGCAATCGTCGGCTTCTTTGGCACACTGGTCTCTGGCCGTCAGTTCAAGTACAAGTTTGTAGTGTGTTGATCGTAGTAGATGGCTGTTACGTGCTGATATTTCGCTTTACTAAATTTTTTCGCAAACTGTACGCTAATTGCACTTTTTTTTACACGTTGACTACGTGTTTTATTATTACGACTACACTATTAGAAAGCACGAGTTAATTAATTTATTATTTATTTATTTATAAAGCGGATAGTGTTAATTTTTTTCGATTCCTTTCCTCTTTTTAATTATTTAGTGGTGCACAGTGCGCGCGATTTTGATTTATATCACTTTGTGTTGCTTCAGTTTTTTTCCTTTATTCGGCCGACGATGTAAAGTGACCTAAGGATATGTGACTAAATTTTTTGTGTCATAATGGTTTTTCGAACAGAGGCGATTTCGAAACGTTATCAATGGTAGACACCTAGAGCCCACGTCCATGTTTTTGAGGTCTATTTCACGTAGGTATTATGACTGAGACGGTTCGTGGGTGTCCTAGCTTAGAATATTATTGTGCTCACTTCTTTTGCCGTTCGTTATATGTAGATTTTTTCGTTGCTCTTAACAATATTTTATACCTTTAGTTAAGAAAACAAGGCACCGCCACAACTTGGTGCATTTAATTCTCGATTTAATCTTGTGTGGTCTCTTTATGTTGTTGCATCCTTGCTGAATCGCGTCGAAGAACTTCGGAATCGATTGGCGTTAACAACTGTGGCAAAAGTTATTATTTTGACTATTACGTATTTTCGTTGTGCCTCGGATTGCTTTGATGTTGTCGCGATTAATTTTGTCAATTGTAATAATACATGCCTCTTTTATTTGTTTGCTTTGGTTTTGTGCGATAAGAAGTCTTTGCGAGATTGCCGGCGCGCTTATTTCGAGATATTTTGAAACAGATACGTATTTTGCTTTCTCCAAAATTGCATGTAAATTTGTAATTTGTGATAAAAACGAACTTTATGAATACGCTCATTAAGCATAGGAATTATACTCAAAGTATCAAGTTTCACTGTTATTTAAAGATGTAATAAAATATTTGTAATTAACATCTTTGAAATTTAAACACTTTTATAATTTATAAAGGAAATAAAATTAATTGGTAGGAATTATTTAAGAAAAATGAGTGTTCATCTTAATTAATTAAAAATATCAAAATCTAGATTTGCAATTTAAAAATTAAGTGTTCTTTGTGGAATCGTCACGAAAAAATAGAGATTTTCCGTGATTTTGAACTTGCATTTTATTTAAAGAACAGCTTTAGCAACAATTTGCGCAATATGGATTTTAAATGTGTTCAGTTAGAGAAAATTATGTACCTAACACTAATTCTATTGTTTGTTTCTATTAATGACATTCTGTTCTGGCAAAAATCAGGAATTTTAAAAACTTGCGAAAAAATGTTTATACTGCCAAAAGAATAATCAAATCACTGTTTAAATCGCTCAGATTTTCGGCGGCCAATCTTTCCTATGTGTTAGAAAATTACATTGAACCTTCCGCATAATAGGTGACTAAATGTCACATGCCATACTAGGTGGGGTTTGCCATACCCCGAAAATAAAATGAAATAAAATCCATAAAATTGTACTTTATGAAATTTAAACGATAAGACATACATTTGAATAACCAATAACGAATAGGTATAAATAAAACACATATTTATTTATGCATTAGAATAGACTCTTATTAATAAAAATACAAAAACTTAACTTTTTCTTTAACTTATAAACTACTAGTCGTTTCCTGCGACTTCGTTCGCGTCTATTGTTAATGTATAAAAAACCGGGAACACTGAAATTATTCAACACGTGATTGGCCTCTGAGGGATGTCACACAAATTTGAGAATTTAAGAAAAAAATTAAAGTTAAAATTTTCAAATAGCCGAAAAAAAATTTGGTATAGGTTTATAAAGGTTCTCACTCGCGAAACTTTCTATATGGTAAAAATTCATATCAATGCAACTTTGTGAAGTACGAAAATTACTTTATTTTTTGAGAAATTTCTTTTAAAATATTCAACTTTAAAAGTCGAAGCTTATAAGCTCAACTGCGCCATTTTTTACAGCAAAATTGAAATCATACAAATAATATTAACGATACACACTGTTTCTATATAAAAAGTATGACATTTTATCCGTTAATACACAATTATAAAATTAAATAAAGAACTGTTTGAAATAAAACCTGTAACTAAAATATTTTTCAAATTTTGTATATTAAAATTTCGAAATCGACATTAAATGAGCTAGACTGTATGGAAAAAACGCGACTGAGTTGCTTGTTGTAAAATGCAAAATACAGTGACTACAAAGCAAACTTTCTTTTCAAAAATATCGAAGAATAAAATCTAAAAAGTGAGTTATAAATTGAAAAAAAAATTAAAGATCAAATTTTTAAAATTTTTAATTTAAACATTAATTTAAGGAAAGGAATTATGAAGATTCATTTAACGTTCGTGCAATTGCTGTTACATATGTTCATATTTTAAACCGCCGGGAACACTACAATTCTTTAGCAAGTGGTTGGTCTCCGAGAAAACCCGGTTATAGAATCCAAGAATTTTTTTTTTTATAAATTCATAAACAAATTATTTAATTAAAAATAATAACATTTTATTATATATAGTAGTATAGAAGAAGTAAGACAGAGAGGCGAGGGGCAATCATATTAAAATTTTTTTTGTTCGTCGCTGAGCTTTGTGTTGTCAACAATTTATACAGAGATTGCGCTTCTTTACAATACTTTTTCTCTTGGTCGTACCAATTTTTTAATATATAGAAAATAGATAGATAGAAGATAGATTCAGTCTTTTCTTGAGTACTAAATTCCAATGACACGTGCCAATTACGATACCGAATATTAAGAAAACCTAGCAAGAATTTCATTCTTGCCCCCTTATTGAAATACAAATTAATTTCACGGCAATTTCTTTATGATTCGCAATAATTTAGGCCAATAAATTACACGAAAAATACTTGAATAATTTTAATCGTTGCTTCTCACTTGCATTGACAAGATTACGGTATCTTCTCGCTCCCTCCCACTCATTGCTATGTTAACTATGTATTTCGAATATAAAATCGATATTTACTAAATTAAATTAAAATTTTTGATTTGAAGGAGTGCACGGTAAATTATACTAATATAATAAACACGACGATGTGCGCATTCGAGCGAAAAGTGGCACATTTCCGAGCGAGGGAGGCAAATGAAGCGCGACGCGGAGCGGCGCGCTTTATTTTCCCGAGATCGGAATGTGCCACTTTGAGCTCGAATGTGCACACTCGGTTTTAAGATTGATTACCAAACATTCCGTTTTAACAAAAAAAAAATTGTTCACGTTAGTTATACCCCACCTAGTACACGGAAAGTTAAAAAACGCGTTAGTTCTTAAACAAAAAAACACGTATCGAATATCAAAAATATTAATTTCATTTAATTATTACAAAAAGACTTCATAACAATCGAAATTTATTAATTTAAAGTTTGCCGATTATTTTACGCCCTTTTCAATTCATATAAATTAGTAAACGTTTATTTACCGATTTTCTCTAATTTAAAGTTGAGAAAAGATGCAGTAATTAAGATATTAACAAAATGATTACGCCGCAAGCTCGAAAAGTAATTAGTAACAATTACGGTGATAGCGATCGTAGGCGTTTTATAAAACTGTATCCGCGGTTGGTCTTTCAATATTTACTGTTGTTTATAATTATTGTTTAATTGATTAAATAAATTGTGCGATGGGCCCTGTTGCGTTATTAAAATCAATTAAATAGCGTGATGAAAGTTCTGTGTGAATTCGAGCATTCAAAGTTCATTAGAATAATAAACCGAGGAAACACCTACTTTCTACCCAAATTTTACAAGCACAAAATTAAATGTTTAAGACAACATTATGTAAAAAAGACAAGTCATTAAACACGAAGGCGTTCTGTTTTGGTGCGAATATTTGAAAAACTTTAGTAATCGAAAGCGTTTACACTTTTCGTTCGTTTATATCGCTTGAAGTTTGGATTATATCGAAGTAAAGTTATTTTGCGTATGTACAGTAAGTTATTTAAAATGTACAAAATATTAAAATTAAGTATAATAGAAAGAAAACCGGTGCGTGTACTTATATACGGACGTTAGAAGTTATACTTCTTTGAGGTAACTAAATTAAATATAATCACGTGTTATGACGCGTTTGTGTATAGCTAGACCAGTGGTTTTCAAACTATATGTTACTGCGCCTTCGTAATTTTGGCGCCTATTTCCCGATTTACAGGGTACATAGGTTCCCGAGGAAACCAGGTGAATCGAAATCATAATTTTTTATATGGGAAAGCGTGTAAATTAAAAACAAAGCAAAATATATATAAATTGGTCAATTACTTTTAGAAATTATTAATTTTTTTATGTAAAATAGTTATAACTTTTTTAATGCATCTGTTCATCAAAAGAACACTATGTATCATTGATATAAAAGTAGGTATATCTAATTCATAACAATGTATATGCATTATCTACTTTTATTTTACATTGAAATAAATGACTGAATTATTCACATTTTACTTTTATTCCGATTTACAGGTTTCTGATGAACCTATCTTCGCTGTAAAATAGGGTTCAGGAGTATTTAAATAAATTAAAAAGTGTCTGTTTAAAAATTGGTAGAATTCTTTTTTTTTGCTATAATATCAGTGTCATTCAACGAATTAACTTAAAAAATAGCTAAAAGTACACATATTGTATGGAAAAATGTATATTTTAAATAGTTTTCATTCTGGAAAATTTTCTGGATCTTTATTTTTGTAAACCGTGTAAAAACGAAATTGTGTTTATTGTAGATTTTGGTTAAAAGTCGAGTGTGCAATTTGGTCTCGGGAAAATGTCCACATTCCGCTCGAATGTGCACATAGAGTATTGGCGATTATTATAGCAAGTATTGAAGGTTCAGAAAAATTTAGGGGGTGCTAAAGCGGTCGAAGAGGCGAGGACAAATCAAAAAATGCCAAAAAAATTTTACTTTCTTGATACGTATTTCGGGAGTTCTATGGCCGTCCATGGCGCTGCGATTTTACAATAGGTTTTTCTCGTCGATTTAAATAAAGAATAGAAAATAAGTTAAATGGAACGTTAAAATAATGTGGGTGCCTATCAACTGTAAAAAGTTAATTAAAAAAAGGAATATTTTTTTAAAATCGTTTTACAATCGATTCACAATAATTAATTTACTTTCTTCTTCTTTTTGCAGCGTTTACCCTTTGGGTTTGCTGTTTTCTGTTTCCCAAAATCTTTATTTTGCTAATCTCCATCCCTCAATCCCTTTTCTTACTTCCTAAACAATTTTAATTAAAAATTACCAAATCTCTGACTTTGTACTTTTAAACAGTTTTTTTTAAAATAAACGCTAGAATTTTTTCCGAATAGAAAATCCGAATTTACGTTATTGATTTAAAAGAGAGATCATTACTATAGCGAAATTTATGTATGTGCACTTTCGAGCCAAAAGGGGCACATGTCCGTTACCTTCTGCAATTTTACTCTCAACACGCCAAAAGAAGTATAACTTCAAAAATCGATGATTGTATGCATTGAAATATGTTCAAAGAAGTCGGCGCCTGAATTTCTGAATATGTTAGCATATACGACTACAAATATTGTTTCAAGATAAGATTACTTTTTAGTGTTTTATAATTTTTAGTATTGCTATTTGTAAAAATTCTGGTTATTGACGTTTCTCGAAATTTTTTAAGATTTCCCAGCAAAGGTGTGTGTGTGTGCGTATCGGACTTCGAAATCTCTTACGAACCGTTAAGATTTATTCAACGCCAATTAAAAATGTTCCTTTTTATCATAAAAAGCATCATAAAAACCAATATGACGATTTTTATTTGCGTAAATTGTAAATATGCGAAAAATCTACTTTCTAGGCTCTTTAAATTTTGTCGTCGAATCATTGTTTCAAAATGTCTCAAGGAAGGTTGTTCATCAACTTTATAATTCAAACAAAACTAAACACCGAACTGAAATAATTAAATATTAGACAAATATTTAAGATTGTTATAATTACAACCTCATTATTTGCGCGTTTAAGTCTAATTATTTGTCTAAATTAAATACTTACCATATTAAATAGAGAATACGTTCTTGTGAAAGATGTGGCTTTTGTGAAAAAGCTCGCGTGATTTCTCACAGTTCTGTGCTTTGTTTAGTTTGCGTAAGACTTCTCTTTAATCTCCTTTATTATAAGAGGTCGGTATTTCTTGTTATACTTTTTTGAGCCTTTAGACGTCTTTTAATTCGTCGACCAACTATTTCCAACGTTGTATCAAATTGAAATTATAGAACATTCGTAATTTACTGATTTAACGTTTAATCGAATTTTAAAGAGCTTTAAATAGTTTTGAATGGACGGCATCGATATTTTAAGTGACTACTTTCTTCAAGACAATATTTACAAAAAGTTAAATGTAGAATTTTATTAGAAAATAATTGTGGGGATAGTTTTTTAAACTATAATAAAAATGATTGTATGATACACAAGTTTCTGGACGATAAATTGGAAGTTTAATATTGTATAATATCTGCACAGGGCCAGATTATCAATTAGGCAGTGTAGGCAACTGACTAGGGCAGTGGTTTCCAACCTTTTTGTACCTGCGCCCCCTTTTAAAAAAAAATTGTTGCGCCCCCTTAATTTTTCTAACAATCTAATTTCATAAATACTCAACTGATATTATAATTTATTTAATGGAGTACAAAATAATATACAATATTATGTAAAAATATACATAAAAATTTTTTGATACCTATTCGACTTTTTTGGTTTGTATTCGAAAATGATATTTTGGAAACAGCTGCATGCCCCTCTTGCAACAGTCTTGCGCCCCTCTAAGGGGGCGCGCCCCACAGGTTGGAAACCATTGGATTAGGGGCTTCTAACCGATGTGGGGCCCACGCTTTTAGGAAAATATTTTTTTGAAAAGATCTCTTTGAGTAAAAATTAAATTTGATGATTTGTATGTAACAAACCCCCAATAACAATATTATTACCTTGTTTTTTTATGTTACATCCATCATAGTACATTTCAGAACGCATTTTAAATTATTATAGAATAATGGCGATTGGAAATAATTATTGGAAAAGGTCTACTAGCAAGATGTGTTAAACGATTTTGTATCTAAAAAAGTTAGAATTAATATTTAAATATAGTACTTTACAAAAAATAACAAAATACGATTATTTTCTTTTTATTTGTTTCAATTTTTTTTATTAAATATGGTGGTGGCATATTTTCGTAATGTAGTAAAAAAACAACGAATAGAATTGCGTCGTGGTAGAAAAAAAAATATATAGGAAGTTAGAAAAGGGTAAAGGGGTCCCGAAACGTAAATTGCCTAGGGGCCCGGACATGGTTATGCAAAGAGATGTATTTATTAGGGTGGATCGAAAATTCTTTTTTCTTTTTTTTTCGCTTGAATGTACAAATTGTAGCTTATAAAAAAAAAGAAAAAAATATATTTTAATATCTTGGGGTGTCCCATTTATTTTTAAAATTGTTACTGAATATAAAAATTGTTCTAGAAACTGCAAAGTGTCCCGTTTAAAGCCAATGAAATATTTAAAAAGAATAAAACATTTATAATTATTATTGTAATTTAAAGAAATACTATAAAAAATAACCCTTTCTTATTTTTTATTAGAGTTAAAATCGAGTTAAAAATTATCAAATTCAACAATTTTTAGACGTTTCTAAAGAGTCTAAATGGAAAAAAATTTGCCAAAAAACAAAAATTTTAATTGATAATCAAGATATTTATAAAAGAAATGTTTTCTTTTTTTTTTTAATCTTTTTTGATAATCTACAATTTGTACCCTCAAGCAAGAAAAGAAGCAAAAAAAAATTTACCGAACCTTGTATTAATTACTTACTGAAAAATGGACTTTTTTTGTAAACTGTGATATATTAAATTCTGATGGTTTTTAACTACCGTTATATAATTACATAATTACCGCGTATTTTATTTGTTTAAAAATTTAATTAATCGTTTTACAATCTAAAGTACCAATTATTTTTATAATTGCTTATAGGTACGTATATTATATTAAACTTGGTGGTTATTGAATAGATCTATAATTACTTATATCTTAATTTTTTAAGAAATTATGGACAATTTTTTTAGTTTTGATTGACCAACGAACTACACAGTCATAAATTGACCCTTTAAATAAAAATGCCAATTGGTGCGATAATGTCAAGGGAATATATCATCAATCATCAATAAAGGATCTTCGAATATAGTAAAATCACCTGTGTTTCACAATCATTGTTAAAGGGTTAATTTCTAACAAGTCGTATATTTGCAATGATTACATTTTTGTAACAACCAATAATGTTCTAAACTAGTACTTATCTCTGATTTAATTTAAAAAAATACATGTGCGTTTTTTAAATTTCTTTTTATGAAATTACCATCACATAAACTATGAAGAATTAATTGAATTTATTGCAAGTTTGTTTTGAACATTATATTAGATCGATTGTGGCCGAGATAATATGGAAATTTTTGTGTTGGTTTTTGAAATATCTAAGATTATAGAATATACCTATATTATCTGACTCACGAAAGAATGAGCGCGAATGAATCTAGAACCCTAATACACACATATACATATACATATTGTTGTAAAAAGAATTGTTTAAATACACCTTTGTTCGTTTTTGAAAATTATGAAAAAAGTTTCACAGTTATTTTTAATATATTTTAGGAATTACATTCTTGTTAATTAATGCATTTTTGATACATAGTGAAAATTAACTTAAACGAAGATGACAATAAATGTCAAATTGTTGGTATAGGTGAATACTTCTTTTAAATGAATTGTTGCCTATTTGTCTATCTTTCTTCGTACGTGTAACTGAATAAAATTTACATTAGGGGACGGCACTCTTTTTCGTATAATTGAGCGATTTGGATAATTAAATATCGTATAAATGGGTTTCGTATAAGCGAGATTTTACTGTTATTATTTTTCTCTGGCTTAGGTTTACATTTTTTCTTAGTTGTTGGAAGTTTTGACTTATAATAATAAAATAGAATAGAAAACTAGTTAACAACTGCTCTTGACCTAATAATGTACGTCAATATTGGGCGATATGAAATTTTATGACGTGATAAGAAACATACATGGGGGTTTAGCTTACAACAACCCACATATACTTTTTGTTAATATCCATGCATTTGTGGCAAATACATTTTATTCTTGTGTAACGGTCGTAATGTACAGGCATCCCCCGGTTAGCACCAGCTACGATTAACCCGAAACTCCATTTAAAGCCGCACTGAAATTTAAAAAAACCGGCGTTGTTAATTTCAATAAACTTTATAGTCAATTTATTTTAATTCCAATGTGTGAAAAATACATTTAAAAAATTAAGATATGTATTTTATATTTATCATGTTTTATTAGCGCAATTTGGTTTAAAGCAATTTCGCTTAACGCGACGTTTCAGGCAACCTATTTGTCGGGGGATGCCTATATTTTTTTTAAAGCATTTTTATAGATTTGATAAAATTATAAATAAAATTACTTATCGACTTGACAATTATTATAACAAAAAATGGCATTATCAATGGACCTTGGAATTAGATGTAGAATAATTCAAAATAAATAGGTATATAAAGATTACAAAAGTAAAGCACACATAAAAAAAGAAAAATATAAAAAAAATGAATGGCAATGGAAAGTCAATCCGGAACAGAATGTCGGTGCTATTGTTTTCATACTTATTCACACTTTTACATATGGTAGATTTTGCGTGGGTACTTTCTAATAATTCTAAGATGTGTATCGCATGTAATAGTCTAATAAGGTTGTCTGGTTACAGTGGCGCACGTGATGTGGGCAGCATGGGGCTGGGGGCGGCGCCCTCCCGGCAGCTCAACTCCTCTGCTCCTCGTTCTCCGGTGCCTGGCGCAAGTCCTCGCCACCGGCTTCCATCGTTTCCTCGCCAGGTTCTCAGGTTAGTCACCTTTCACCTATATTTTCATTCTTTATTGTAAATATATTAGAAATGACGTTATGTTACGCTTAAAAAATATTTTTATTATTAGCATTTTAAATTTTATCGTGAAACTTCCTCTCCTTCGTGGTACCATTGACATAGACACTACGTGTTTGACCGTCCTGGGAAGTTGCTGTTGTTCTGTATGTTTTTAAAGAATATGATACATCCAGTGGCGGATGCAAAATTTTTATGAAAAAGTCTTGAAACGTTTTGTCTAAATTAACTTTAAATCAACGGAGGAAAGGGGGGTCTATCTCTACCTGATTGACTTTTGGTCCTTCTTTAGTATTGTCTATTTTTACTGATCTTTAGTTCGCGATTAATGATAAAAAATAAATTTTAGATTTAATAATATTTCTATGAATTAGAAAAAAAATTGGAATGTTAAAAGCTCGAGGATGACACTTTAAAAAATTGAAGTATTTATAGTTTACTTTCTTACAGTGTTTAACTGTCTAAAAGTTAACTTTCCTTGTGGAAGTAAAAATTTCTCACCATTAGTTTTGTTATAAATTCAGCTTATAAGACCGTTACCGCATTTATAAAAATAATTACTTTAAATTGCTTAATGATTTACTTTAAAATTTGTTCAAATTTGCATTTATTTAATGGTAACTGTGAAATATTATAATTGTCAGCTTGGAAGAACTGGAACTATATAGTCAGTGGCGGATTTACGAATATGCCGCCTCTAGGCTGGAAATATTTTGCCGCCCCTCATGTACAATAATTTTCGTTTTTTGTTTCTACTGCTGGTAAATAATATATAATATTCTCACACACTAAAATGAATTTATCTTTATATTTCTTGTTAACTTGAATAATATATAAATTCTGACAATAGTTGATTAATAGAAGATGATAATATCAAAACACAAAAATGAATACATTTCTATTAAAAAAATTGATTAATTAAGATATTATAATTTTGCGCTTTACTTTTACTTTAGAAAATCTTTGAATTAATTCGTCAAAATACTATTAAGACCTACATCATGTTCTATTGATATAATTCATAAGTCGTTTAATCTAACCTCAGACATATTTGATCGTAAATAATTTTTAATTTTGGAAAAAATAGTACAAAAAATTCAGGCGTCACTGTTAATAAATAACGCACAGGCAACCGGGCGTCGCACAGTGGGGCCGAGGCGGAAAAAACTCATTTAAAAAAGTTTTCAGTTTTACTTTGGTTGATAGTTTTTTGTAATTGCTATCAGCCAAAGAAAACAGTTCAAATGCGTTTTTTCCTGTTAGTTTTTTATTGTGACGTTGGGACGCTTCTTAATTTACACATTATTACATGGTCAAAAATTGGCTATTTTCAATTAAGAGAAATATTATTTCGTGTGCCTTTGTGTTTGTAGATAATAATACGTAACTTTTCACATTTGTTAATTATGTTTATAAAAATTAAAAAAAATACTATAGGACAATTGCCAAAACATCATGGAGAAAAAATAATAGAACAAATTGGCGTTCAGATAATTAAATCTCTATCTGATTATGGAGTCTTATATAAAAAGCTTCGCTAAGCTCCGATCTATTAGTGATATTTTCTTCAAATTGATATTATAAACTACCTTTCTTGTAAACATCCACAGATATTGACAGATGTGCTCTTGGTACAGATTTCAATTTATATCGAATAACAAGGTTTCATGTGATGGGAGCTGTTCGCGAGTATTTTTGCAATCACAGAGTATTCCGAAACCACGAAATTTTATTATACTATTCAACTGCATCGTTACCAATTGGGCTTTTGCCAAAGAAGTCGAAGAAAACATAAATAAATATTATAGACTTAACTTTACAAGGAAATGTTCCTTTAATATTATAAACGAAGATGTGTTTCCTAAGATTCTCGAGTCGTCACACCCCTACATCACTTATTTAAAACTTCTACCCAAAAAGAAACATCTTTCCATCAGTGAAGAAGGTCTTGAGTTACTCAAATAATTTTCTTTTATTAATTAATTTAATTTATTACACGGAGAAAAAAATATCGTTATAATAACCATACGTATCCCTATTATAGCTATCCGTTGGATAGTTATCTTTCACAAGGATATGCCGTATAGCTAATTTAGCTATCCAGAGTTTCCTTATTGCGGATCGTTATAGTAACGATCCGTATTACTGTTTTAGACATTCAAAAGATTCTTGTCATAGTAATTCAACGGATATGCACGGAGAACAAAATATCGTTAAAATAACCATACGTATCCTTATTATAGCTATTCAAATCCTCAAATTAACTCTCCAGTTACCTACATGACGGATACTGCACACGTTCACGAGAGCTTTTCGTTTGAACGCTTGAATCAAATAAATGAATCCTTATTATAAGTATACTATGTAGAGCTGTTTTGATCATATTATGAATTGTTAAATTGACTTATAAATATCGTTAAATTAGACATTCGAATCCTTGTCAGAACAATGCGTCAATTGGGTATACGTTAGATAGTTAGTTATATTAAGGATATTTTTTTCTCCGTGTAGACAGAAATATAATATGTAATGTAATTTTATCTTATTTCATTATTATCATAGGCATGCATTACAAATATTAAATGTGAGCACTTAGAGGATTTTTTTTTAATAGTTTTAGTTCATGATGATTTATATATAATTTTATATAATTATACAAAAAAAAATTTCCCGGGTAGTTCGTATGATCCTTAAACAATGTTATGGGTAGTACATCATATTGTTTTAGCAGACTAATATTTGTTGTTATTGCAACACAAATTTCAATATCAATTATTCATATGTTTGAGTTTATTGTTTATCTCTATGTATTTTTTCCTCCCGAATCGAATGAGACTAATCCCAAGTTGATAGGACAATCAGTTCTCAAGTTATGGAGTTATTTCGAGTTTCGTGCATTTTGCCCCACGGTGCGCCGCCCCGCGTCGCGCTTTATTTGCCTCCCTCGCTCGGAAATGTGCCACTTTTCGCTCGAACGTGCACATACTTCGCATTTTTGGAATTTCTCTATATTAATAGCCAATGTTTCATTTCAAATTAAAAAAAATATTTTAGTCAGCTTTATTGGATTATTTGATTTGAAAAGAAGAAGTTTGCTATAGACATCCCCAATATGAACCTTAATATTGCATTATTGTCATATTCTATGCTTTTAAATGGTATAATTAAATACAACAAACCGTA
This sequence comes from Sinopyrophorus schimmeli, assembly GCA_036325965.1. Lineage (NCBI taxonomy): Eukaryota > Metazoa > Arthropoda > Insecta > Coleoptera > Elateridae > Sinopyrophorus > Sinopyrophorus schimmeli. Next base: position 4,881,132 of record JARFIZ010000024.1, on the reverse strand, counting down.
TGGGAGTTTTATTTATTGTTAGAATTTTCCGAATGGATTACTGAAATATTGAACCGAAGAATTTTACTTGACACGATACCTGCCATATACAATTTTAATTGATCAAAAATGCGAATTAGTAAACACTCGCAAGTACACCTGAAAATATTTTTATTAAGCTCGCTGCAATTATGCGTGCAGAAGAGCATCATGATAACTTAACAAAAGGGTAAAATGTATAACATTTTTCAAACAAAAAATAAATTTAAATTTATTCGACTTTTAATTTTTTGAATTGAAGATTAATATAGGCAAACCCAATAAATACGAAGATGTGCGCATTCGAGCGAAAAGTGGCACATTTCCGAGCGAGGGAAGCAAATGAAGCGCGACGCGAAGCGGCGCGCTTCATTTTCCCGAGATCGGAATGTGCCACTTTGAGCTCGAATGTGCACACTCGGTTTTAAGCACGATTATAAAGCGTCCCGTTTTAACAGAAAAAAAATTGGTCACGTTAGGAATGATCGATGCATCGTATATGGTTTATGAATGTATTTGTATGTAAAAAATTGCATTTTTTCATATGATTTTAATTTGTCTAGATTTCATTTTGCTATTTAATTTTTTAACACCAACATTTGTCGCTCCCTAAAATTTACCGCCTTAGGCTGTAGCCTTTCTAGCCTTATGGTAAATCCGACTCTGTATATAGTATTTGTTTGGTTTTATGGAGGAAGAAGTTGGAAAGTATATTTAATTTTATATACCTTTTGACCTTCAATTGCGTTTAGCACTAATTTGATCGCTTCTGTTTATTCATTATCGATAATTGTAAGTAATAATATACGCAGTTAACATGCTTCAACGAATTTATTTGTATATTGCATAATATGTATAAAACACAAACAATATTTTGCAACAGTTTAGCGGATTATAAAAATACTAAAATTACGTAAAACCAAAAGAGATTAAACGCTATTGTTATGACATTAAAGTAAATATTTAGACGAACTACATCAGCACCTGTAAAGTTTTTTTTTTTTTTTTTGAAAAATTGTGTAATTGAGTAATTGTTATAGTTCATAATGTAATGAAACAAAAATACCTATCTATCTATTTACTATTCACGTTTGTCCAAACTTATTATTAATATTCATGCGATTGAGGTATTTTAAAAATGAGAAAAGCACACTAAAAATAATTAACTTTCAAGAGTTGTTTATGTTAGCACCAATTTACATTTTTTGGGCTAAAAATAATTTTGATGGTTATAACTAGCGAATAAACACGAGCAATTATCATTTTATTTTATAAATTTAAATTTATAGTTTAAAATTTACCTACAGGTGTAAATTTTAATACAATTAAAAATTTTCAAGTATGTAGTACCTACGTATAATGATTTGGGGGAAATCTTGTCTTGTGAAAATCACTAGCAACTTATTGCAGTTGTAAATGGTGTTTAATTTTTTTTTATCGCTTTGAGAACGTGAGTGATATATGAATAACCGTTTTTTGAAGCGTTATTAAAAAAAATAAGGCACATATGGTCGTTAATATGCAAAACTTTTATAATAGATAAGTAAATGGTATAAGGAGATAATTGAACATATGTTTAAATAGTACAAAGCACTCGATAAAACTGACCTTGATAGTAAAGTTGTAGATTATTTTGTACAACTTCCTGCATGTAATTTAAACTTGTATAAATATATATTTAATAGGAAATAATATCATTTAATTCATTTAAGAACTATCTAATGTATTATTAGATTTTTTTCGATTACAAAATCTTTTAATAACACAAGTTTTTAATATGAATTCAATAATGCAATAAGCACTTCTTATAGTTTTATGACTTTTATGCTTAAGAAATATTTAGTTGTCTATACTTTAATTTGCAAAATTATTTAAGTGTAGATAAATCTCTAATGTTTTTAGAAAAATTAACATGTTGAATTATTTTGTTTATAGTTTTGACTCTTTGATTTACTGCTTAAAATATTAAAATTGTTTGGAATAGGGTTCGCGCATGAAATTCTATCATTCTATGCATGTTGCCAAACAAAAAATAATTTTGGCGACCTATAGCTTAAATAGGTATAGCATTTTATCAGATTCAACGTTTTTAATTAAAAACGGTAAACTGTGCGAGAAAGTACTTTTAAGATTGGAAATGGTGTGGGTCGGTTGCCTTTTCAATTTCGATGTAAATTGCAGATTTTTGCCGAAAAAAGACTGGAATCTTATAACGGGAGCGTATGTACGAAGGTAAAATTATTTAAAAGAAAATGAAAAGTACAGCAGGGCACGCGTGAGCGGTTCCTCCTACTCACGACCACAATTGGACACTTCCTTTCCGAATTATACCACGTACCATATTTACTTACACATATCCATCCGTGGGACTTCTTATTAATCCATCACTTGTATTTTAATACTTTAAACGCGATAATAAAACCGGTAATTTGCGAGTAACTTGACATAATTTTGACCTACTTAGATCTTTACAAGCTTATGTAATTAAACACACAAATTTAAGTATTTACAGTTTCTATGTTTATATATCTCGTATCAGTTTATTTGACGTCTTTGCTGATTCACATTTGTTGTTGTTTGTTAAGTTGTAGTCTATTCAAAACCTTGGAATTTTTTAAACGGAGTTAATTAAAGCATAAATGTTTTTTTTAAGATGAAAGGATGCATAAAATTATACAACAGAATTATTACAGAATATGTTTGGAAAAAATGAAAACGTTTTATTATAATAAAAATCAATATTCGATATTAATGTGTTATTAATTTATAGGAAGAAGAAAAAAAAACATGTAATTTTTGTACACCAAAAAAATAAAAAAAATTGAATTATTTCAGTGCTCTTCAATTGGATTTATGTAATTTGTAGTCAATGTTGAAATAGGTTTGTAATTTATTGGAATATCTAGGATTACAAGTAGAATCTATTCTTTCAGGAAATTACCTATAATTTAAAGTTACATTTTAAAAGGATGGTTAGCTTGAATAAAATACATAGTATTGTCGAATTTGAAATTTATAGAAGCATAGTTATTCGTTTGAAATTGTTGTATATTAAATGTACCTATTCTTGAATTAATTTTTTTACTCAAAGTAGTAGTGGTTTTTTTTCTAAATTATTATGTATATAAATAGTTTGTAGGGTAAGTTTTATGATTTTTTCTATTAACAACTTTTGTACATGAAATAATCAGTTTTATGGATCCACAAATATCGTAATTAAAATTTTTAAAGTGGGTTATATGTATGTATCGGCATGTAATTTGTTTATTTTTTACAACGAAAAAAAAATCCATTAATACAATTACTTTTTGTAATAGGAATATGTAAAATTTAAAACTTGTTTGTAACACAGTTTAATTCTCTTTTTTTAATCTTAAAATGTGTCACTTTCGGAATTAACCATACAACTTTTAATGAGCACCGTTGAAAAAAAATAATGTAAATAGTGTTGGACATATTATACAAAACCAAACACTTAAAGTAGTGGGTTTAGTATCTACACGGAGAAAAAAAATATCCTTAATATAACTATCTAACGTATACCCAATTGACGTATTGTTCTGACAAGGATTCGAATGTCTAATTTAACGATATTTATAAGTCAATTTGACAATTCATAGTATGATCAAAACAGCTCTACATAGTATACTTATAATAAGGATTCATTTATTTGATTCAAGCGTTCAAACGAAAAGCTTTCGTGAACGTGTGCAGTATCCGTCGTGTAGGTAACTGGATAGTTAATTTGAGGATTTGAATAGCTATAATAGGGATACGTATGGTTATTATAACGATATTTTGTTCTTCGTGCATATCCGTTAAATCACTATGACAAGAATCTTTTGAATGTCTAAAACAGTAATACGGATCGTTACTATAACGGTACGCAATAAGGAAACTCTGGATAGCTAAATTAGCTATACGGCGTATCCTTGTGAAAGATAACTTTCCAACGGATAGCTATAATAGGGATACGTATGGTTATTATAACGATATTTTTTTCTCCGTGTACATAAAAAAATAAAGCAATGTATTAAATTGTATTTAGGAAAAAGATATTTTGTCCAGAGTATTTGAAAAATTAAAATTATTAACCAAATTGTGTAAAAATGGAAAATTTTATGATATTGGGCATATAAAAATGGATAATACATTGCACAAATTCTTTCATCGTTACTAACACATTTTAATTTGAAATATATTAAAAAAAAATTAACGTAAAGGATAACACATATGACCAAGACATTAATAAAATAGCAATTTGCTTACTTCATGAATACAGGGTCAAAGAAAATATTTTTCTTGCAATGTACAATGCGTATACATATCTATTCCAACTTTTTTCTTAACCACTGTTGGAACACTCATTAATAAAAATATACGTGAATTAAATTGTGTGAAACAATTATTTAGGTTAGTTGATATTTAAAAATTTAAGCCTGCAATTAATTATTTGTGCAATATTATATGTATACTTATGTATTTTCGCTCATTCATACACATACCTAAATATGGCTCATCGGCAAGAAAAGTGAGACGGCTCAAAACACAGATTTTTTTTAGGAGAGTCAAAAGCCAAAGCCAGTTCCAATGCAAAATGATGGGACCAGTCACTCATAATTTCTTTGCTATCTGACCTAATCTTCAACTTAGCATTATAACACTTTTTCGACGTGAGGAGAATGGTCTAAAGTTTAATCTCGAACTCAAAATAGGTAATTTTTCAGTTGTGTTAGTTTTCTGAACGATATAACAATGGGAAATTAATATTCTACAAATTATTACTATTTCTGAAATTTTCTTTAACCGCCCAAAATAGGCTTTAATATTTCTATATTATCCAGTTTGAATTAAATTTGATTCATGCTTTGACTAACTTACGAAGACTATAATACAAACTAATAGTAAATTTTTTGACTATATATTTTCGATGAACAAAAGTTGGCAATAAGAATTCGCCGTCTGTAATTATCTATTTGAAAATTGTTCAAGTTTTAAAATTCCGATTTCGAATTCTTATAGAAAATTTGACAAGTCGAACAGAAGAGTCTGTGGAACAAAACTCCTATCTCTAAATGAACATGAAAAACATGGTGTTTAAAGTTTTAGGTAAAAAATTAGTTTATATTTTTATTAAGTAGTTAAAAAAACAATATCTAGTTTTTTTGGTTTTTTTTATTTTTCATTGAAATGCAAGTTGGTTTTTGTATTAAATTTCTTCACTATGCGACTTTTTGGTATCACCTAGGAAACATTACCAAATATTTTGGAAAAAAGAACATGTATCAGTTAAAAATACATATTTATGATGTTCATTTCCTAATGTTCTCTTGGGTCCTAAGCATTAAAAAAAACATTTGGCCTGATCTTTAATCGATAAGTAGCACTATGTTTCACACTAGTCAGTTTTGTGTAAATCTATTTTTACAAATAGCTCAACATGTCATAGATGATGCATTCCGAAAAAATAGTTTGTTTACATGTATTTCTATTAATATTTAACGCATTTATTGAATTCGACATTACGAAAATGATAATCATTATTGTTTACGTATCAAGAATGGAAGGTTTATGTAGGCAGAACAACTGTAGGTATGTAATGATTTAATGTCAGTGTCAACCGTAGCAAAATCGCTACAGATGGTTGAAGATGATATTACATAACATAAAAACGAAAACATGACGGCACTTCTTAAAATAACCCCATTTACTTTTTCGATGCCACAATGAATTATTTTTGGATCTCGAAGAATTTTACACAGAACACGGCCAGGCACGTATTTAAATTAATTTTTCTCTTCAATTAATACTCATAAAGAGGGTATATCAGACGTAAATATGTACAACTTTTGCGTTATTTTTAACTCGTCTCTTCAACTTTTTTTTCCAACTTTAATTTAATAATAGTTTCTCTTGATACTAACATGATGATACAAATTATATGAATATCAAACCACGTTTAAGTTTAAAATTTGGCTACTTTGCGTATGTTAAGTTTTTTTAAAAAATAATAAAAATAAGGAAACGTTACAACATACGAGTTCAAGGAGTTTTCGACGTCAAATGTATTTTTTTAGTGTAATTCCCATGCTTGTTGTTTCGTTTTAAATTAACGGCATTTAACATTACACGGTAATTAGAATGTCGCCATTACTAGCTAGAAGCAAGTAATATAGGAATTAAATTCAATATTTTGAAATTTATCAATCATAATAGCAGTTTGCATAGCCGTGGGAAACTGTTCTTTGGCATATTAAGATATCGGCACATAAATACACGTAATTGGATTTATTTCATAATAACTGTTTTCTTTTATAATTGTTAGATTTTATTTCTTTTTTTTTAAGTTTCAACTCCTGTTTACCTTGTTCTGATACCTGATCCAAGTTAGTAGTTGTAATTTTAAACTTGTACTTAGTGGATTTTATTATTATTTTACATGTAACGATTTTCGACGGCGCTTTTTAGTAAACTTTTAACATATTTTAAACGTTTAGAAAATTGTAGGACAGGAAAATTTAGAAAAGCAGCTCTAGATATTTTATTTTCAGAATGCGGATATTTAAATCTTGTTTGAAAAGTTTAAAAAGTTTTTTGTCCTTCTTTGTTTAAGAATTATTGTTGTTAATTTTATAGGAGACTTATTTGTTAGGTTTTTTTATGTAACAATTTCCAAATTCGTCATGTCCTAAATATGTAAAATCTTTGGACAAACGCATTAAATACCTGACCTTTGATATAAGTAGGCTTAGGTATGTTTAATAACGACTTACATCATCGCCAATTAAATAAATTTCTATTGTATTAATTAAGTAGCTGTTACCTTTTGTTACTTTTAATTATTGCTAAAGATACGTTTTTGCTGACTATGTATTTCCTTTTTTGGATATTTTGCGTAAAGATTATTTTTATAATCGTTTATAGTTAAGACTTTTCAAATAGGATTTGAAATAATTAATCAAATTATAATTGTTAATTCGCTTTAAATGTTATAAGAAAGCTCGTTAATAAAATTTCAGCCTGCCTTTATAAAATAGAGATAATAAAAACAAGAGTAAATAAAAGAAAATTAATGAAGCAATAAAAAATATATTGAATATTCAATTTTTGTTCAGAGCACTGGCAACGTTGCTTTTATTTATTAATTTCGCTTTGTGTTTTTTTTTATTCTAACAAAAACGATTATAAACAAATAATTGGTTTTAAGACACCTAAGCTTCACAATAAAAAACACAATGTGTTCAGGTTTCGTTGTGAATATGAGTTTTAACTTGTTTATTCCTCTCGCGAGAGTTTTTTTTGTTGTAATAAAATAGAAGAAGAAATCTGTCATTAAACCGGTCACCTCTAATCAAAAGTAATCAGACTGACATGCTTTACGCACCTGAAGAAGTCAGTAGTAGTCCGGCACGCTATATTCCACTTCTTAGCTGGTGGTTCTCGCGTCCTTGCCGGCAGCGGTAGACACTCTGTGGACCACCCACTCCTTCGCCGTGCACATTCCACAAAGGTCCTCGTGTTTAATCAACTGGACTACAATTCTACTTACACTTTTAATACGTTTCGTTTATTATTTTTTGTTTTGATGACCTTCTAAAGATTTGCGTTTGTACGTCTCTAAAGGTTTTTTTTTTTTGGTTTTAATTTTACGCAGTTCGGTTTCTTTACTTTTCGGGAGGCAAAAGAGGTTAATACATTTTGAATCGATGTGTTTCATGCAAATAATAATGAAGAAAGTATGTACACTGGATCAAACTCAATTCTGCGACACTTGTATTGATGTAGTTTCCGTCAATTAAAAAAACTGGTACGTGTAGATATATGGGTAATTCTCAGATAACTGTGATTTTTTATGTCCAGTATTTTATTTATCATCCAACATAGTCTTTTCTTATTAAGAAATTATTAATATCATAAATCTGATAATTATCTTCAACATAAGTGATCCTGGATTATTCATAACTTACGGAAATATACTGAAAATGTCAGTACCGTGGCATGTCCGATTCTCATTTTTCAAACTAAATGGATTTTTTATTGATATTCGTTTTGTAATTTAAAAGTTACTTCTCATAACTTAAGTCTAATATATACTCCATTAAATTATTGATCGAAACTTCTTCAAATAGTAAAACATTGCAATTGTCTTATACATCAATTTTACAAAAAATTAGGAAAAAAAAATTATGAATAAAAAACAATTGGACAAGTTACAGATCGTCAGACCGTTGGTTTATTATTTCTCGAATATTCAAAAAGTAATAGTCTATTTTTGTACTTTTTCTGGTTCAGCACCCTTTTAACGGTCGCCGCTTCAACTATTATATGTCAGTACCGTGGAAAAAATGTCAGTACCGTGGCATTAAAGTTTTCAAATTGTGTCACAGTTTTCGTTTTGTTGTAGTTGTAGTAGAACTACAGCAGTCTTAATTCTGTGTATAATTGAAGAAAGAAAACACCCAAAACACGCGTTATAAAACATTATACCCGCGTTAGAAGTTTTACTTTTTTGGCGCAACTAAATTAATTTTAATCGTTTGCTCTCACTTGCACTGACAACATTGGCGTATCTTTGCGCTCTCTTCCACTCATTTCTATGGTAAAAACGTTTTTCGAATATGAAATCGATATTTACTAAATTAAATTTAAATTTTTGATTTGAAGATGCGTAGGATAAATTAGACAACAGTAATAAATACAGGATGTGCGCATTCGAGCGAAAAGTGGCACATTTCCGAGCGAGGGAAGCAAATGAAGCGCGACGCGGAGCGGCGCGCTTCATTTTCCCGAGATCGGAATGTGCCACTTTGAGCTCGAATGTGCACACTCGGCTTTAAACACAATTTACAATAATTAACTTCAAAAACAATCGTATATGTTTATATAATTCATTAGTAGTTAAAAATGTGTAACTAATACGTATTGATGCAATTTTTATCGTTCCCTCTCACTTCCACTTATAGGATTATTGTATCTTTTCACTCACTCTTACTCATAGAAAAATATTTTATCTTGCATATTTTTATTTAAATTCAATAAATACGAGGATGTGCACATTCGAGCGAAAAGTGGCACATTTCCGAGCGAGGGAAGAAATAAAGGCGCGACGCGGAGCGGCGCGCTTCATTTTCCCGAGATCGGAATGTGCCACTTTGAGCTCGAATGTGCACACTCGGCTTTAAACACAATTTACAATAATTAACTTCAAAAACAATCGTATATGTTTATATAATTCATTAGTAGTTAAAAATGTGTAACTAATACGTATTGATGCAATTTTTATCGTTCCCTCTCACTTGCACTTATAGGATTATTGTATCTTTTCACTCACTCTTACTCATAGAAAAATATTTTATCTTGCATATTTTTATTTAAATTCAATAAATACGAGGATGTGCACATTCGAGCGAAAAGTGGCACATTTCCGAGCGAGGGAAGCAAATGAAGCGCGACGCGGAGCGGCGCGCTTCATTTTCCCGAGATCGGAATGTGCCACTTTGAGCTCGAATGCGCACACTCGATTTTAAGCATGATTTACAATTATTAATTTACTTTCTTAGACGGTTAACTTCAACTCTCGAATTTTCGTTAGCTGTGCGCGCGCAATTTCCGTTGTATGCTAATATTTTAGTCTCATTGCCAAAAGAAGTATAACTTCAATAACATTTAAATTTAGATAATTTGAAATTTATATTTATATTATAGATATTTTGAAAATACGAAAGCATTGAATAAGAAAAAAATTAATCTAATTTATTTTAAATATGACTGGTTACCTCTAATAAGCCGCAAATTTATCTTTGAACTCTCTAAGATTTGTATATATTTTAAATTAAAGATCTACTCTATTAAACCGATTGCCCATTAAACGGACGCGGACCGTGCAAAACGGCAAACCTAAACAATGTTTTCTCCCCTAAGCCGACCGAGTCTTAAATACATGGTGCTCGTAAACTGTTTTACCAGTTAGTAAAACAGGAAATTCTCTGAACTCCATATAAACTTATAATTGTGAAGTATAAAATGTACATAAATGTGTATTAGGTTCGCCTTCAAAATAGTAAGTTCAATTCAAATTTTAGAATTAAATGTTAATTGAAAATTTAGTGCAGGTGACTGTAAAAATAAGAAGAAAGTTAACATTGAAGAAAAACCATTCAAATTATCAATACAGTGAAACCTCATTTATACGAAGATGAAGGGGAACTTAAAGTTCTTCGTATAAGTGAATACTTCGTATAATTTTAGCAATCCATATCTTTATTACTTTTATTTTTTGCACTTAACTCTAGGATACAGTCATCGCGATATCCCCATTCAATTACACATAAAAATAATTTTTTATTAATATCAAAATTCAAATTTATAATTAATTAAAAAAGATTGTAGGACATCTCAAGATAGGAAAAAACTGTTTTTTTCAAAAAAATTATTTTTATATGCATTACAATTTGTACCCTTAAGCTAAAAGAATTTTTTTTTTATTATTTGCCTCACCTTAATGTATATATTTCCCTAAAAAAAGAGTTATACGGTGTTCAATAATAAAATGAAAGAAAAATTTAGAAAAAAATTTAATTGCATCGCTAAAATCTACATTGCGACTGTACATTTTCTTCTTAGTTTGTAGGTTCTAGAAACATTATTTTTCACCTTTATTTAGGATTGTTTTTCCATTTTCACTTTTTGCGCATTTCAACCTCTTCACATTTTGTGACTTATTCAGCGTGTGTGGGCAACGACGATACCAAACGTAATTTAAATATTATCCATTAAACTAGTTTAGTTTCAAATTTATATTAATTAGTTATCTGCAAATTTTTGTAAAACATCCATAATTAATTTATCGTCGTTTTTTTTTGAAAAGTAATCTATTACAAAACCGTAGCGAAACAATTAAGGTGCATGATAAACGAAAATACCAATTTAGGCATCGAAATAGGAAATTGAATCATAGAACACCTACCTAAATTATTTTACACCTGCTAAAATAAATACCCATAACTCAATATCAATGCCGCTTTGTAATTATTTTGAATAGTGTTTAGAATCAACGATGTGAAGAATAATTGTGTCCGACCGCAACATTTTTACAGTTGACAGTTTACAAATGTTGGAATTGGTGATAATTGTGGTTTGTTCCGTGAGAAATTCATTTAAAACCAAATTTAATTTCACATGTAAGTAATTATCTAATGCTGTCTGTTTAGTTAATTAAAGACTACGACGTGCGTTAATTTTTTTAATTTTTATCTAAATTTGATCGAGGTTTTTCTTTTAGAATTACAACTTTGCGCCAGTTTTGTTCGTTTTGCGTGTTTTCTTTCTCATAATTAATGACAATTCTATTGTCGAAGTATAAAAATATACCCTAAATCAGTGTTTCCCAACCTTTTTTGTGCCATGGAAATGTAATAACAAATACTATATTAGATTAAATGCAATTATTATTTATAAAAATCATATTGTTTTTAAGTCAAAGTTATTATAAAAAAAGTAGTATTATTTAAGGTGTAAATTAATTATTGTGAATCACGCTTAAAACCAAGGGGACTGCGAGCTCAGTGGCACATTCCGATCTCGGGAAAATGAAGCGCGCCGCTCCGCGTCGCGCTTCATTTGCATCCCTCGCTCGGAAATGTGCCACTTTTCGCTTGAATGCGCACATACCTCGCATTCATGGGATTTGTTTACTTTATCTTTTGATTTTTCAAATCATAAATCTAAATTTAGATTAATTAAGGAGGTTGAAGCGTTAAACGTAATATATAAAAACTATTTTGTACACATTTATTTCTATAGATTAATTGGTTTAGAAATTTTCTATGAAAAATTTAAAGTTTTTAAGAAGCTTATTTAAATATAAATTGAAATTAACAATGCATGTTGTCTTATGAAGAACTCTTCAATTTTATATGAAAATGACACATTTTTTGCCATTTAAAAATTTTAAAAAATGCCATCAATACGAAATTAGCTGTTGAACATTGAAATTTCGTGTTTATTTAAAAAAAAATTCAAATTTAATTAGGAAGCTTTAACCTTATGAAAAATACCAATTATTAGGGGTACTTGTGAATGATTTACGTTTAATGTCTGAAATAACGGCAACGTTGTTTTTAGCAATAATGACAGAAAATTGAAATATAATAAATGGTATGGTTTAAGGTTATGTAATTAAAACATATGGTACAAGTAAATAATATTAAGTTTAATTAATAATAGATTTGCAATGGGTATTAGGTTTTATTAATAAAATAGGCATAAATAATTTAAAGTATTTGTTTTAATTATTTCATTAACAAAGTATATATGTTGAAAATTGCATTTATAAAAGTAACAATATAAATAAATAAGTAAATCTTAAATCCAATATAACTCTAACATATTCATATTGAGATTAGAATAATTGTTTTTAGCAAAATATAGATTAATATGAAATAATAAGTAATAAGTAATATATAATAAATTTACAAGAAAACAAAAAGACAAAATATTCGACATGTGTATTATACTCGTACTCAGTTATGGCATGGAAACAACAACCTTCACCAAACGAACTATTCAACGCCTAAGAAAAACCCAAACAGCCATGGAATGAAAAATATTAAGAATAAAGCTGAACGACCGAAAAACAAGAAAATGGATCAGGAGACAAACAGGACTCAAAGACCTAATCCAACACATAGCGAGACAAAAGTGGTCATGGGCTGGTCATATTATAAGAACAGAGGATGAAAGATGGAACAAAAGGATGATAGTCTGGAGACCAAGACAAGGAAAAGGGAGTCGAGAGACCTCCAAAGAGATGGGTCGATGATATCAGAAGAGTGGCTGGAAAGCAATGCCATCGACAGGCACAATACAGAAACTTAACGTTCAAAGATCAGTATTTTGAACATAAATAAAATTGGTACCGCTGCAAAACGAAAATGGAAAATTCCGAAGAATTGATAAACTTTGAAAGATATAATTGACCACAGAACAACGTCGTGGTATCTTAGAAAAATTATTACAGCACATGAAAGAGAACAAGTTAAAACACGGTGCAATCAATGTACAGTCAAACCAAGAAGTAATCAACACCCTAGAAACAGACCTACAGTAAACGTACTATTTCAAGAGACAAAATCTGGAGCTGCATGGTTAAAGAACAATTAAGATTGATCTTAGTAATTTTAGTACCTAGAACTAAAGGTACTAAAATTTAAAAAAATTACAAAATTACTGTAGGTCTGTTTCTAGAGTGTTGATTACTTCTTGGTTTGACTGTACAATCAAGCGTACAATAAGGCTAAATCATATTTTAATTAAATTTAGGGAGCATTATAACAAAATTATTCTTATTTAATTATATTTTTTTTAAAAAAGTTAATATAATATACTTGTCATGTTAATTTTTAGTTTTATCGTATTTTTTTCGCAAATGTATACTATATTTCTGGACAACAAAATCGCGAAATGTATATCATATTTCCGGACAGAGGGAGTAAAATATAATTAATCTTTATTTTTAATTTTTTTTCTATAAGTTTGTACAAAACATACAAAAGTTCATCTAAAATGATTTAATAAAATTAAATAAACAATATTTATAAGAATAAACATTTTTAGGTAATCATAATAAATCTAATAATAAATAGGTACCTATAGTTAGTCTTATAATTATTTAATACAAGGCATTCTGAATGACAACATTCCACATTTTTGGTTAGGACTAACCCATCTCAATCTCTTTAATATCGATTTTATGTTCGAAAATCGTATTTACCATAGCGACGAGTGGAAGGCAGCGAAAAGATACGAGAATCTCATCAATGCGAGTGAGAGGGAACGATTAAATATTATTCTACTAATTTTTCGTTTAATTTATTGGCCTAAAGTTTTGTGAATCATGCTTAAAACCAAGTGTGCACATTCGAGCTCAAAGTGGCACATTCCGATCTCGGGAAAATGAAGCGCGCCGCTCCGCGATATTATTAATAAGCCCGAGAGGCGACTAAAAGTCCCCATATGGTTGAATTTACATTCTGGACGAATCCATTTTTCAATTGCTCCACGTTGTGAAATACTACTCTAAATAGTAGCGTTTTTCTCAATAATTATTTTCGAGTGTTTTCACTACAAACATGTCAAACGTTTTAATATATTTGGCTAAAACTTAAAGGACTTATTATTGGCATATTCTTACGTACTTCCCACTACTTAATGTTTTGCTTAAATTTGCTCAGACAGGGTGAATGACTTTGGATTAGAAATATATATAATTGTTTAGAGTTTGTTATAAAATTTTGCAACTAACACGTGCTTTACATTTCGTATAACTAGCTTTTATGTGTTTTATTTAGTTCATGTTTTTGGATTTTAATTTTAAACTCCAACGACTATAAAACATCGCATTTTTATCAGTTGAAGCAATTTACTTTGCACGAAACCTATTTTATTATTTATTTATCTATCGACATGCATTACATATAAAATTAATTCATGTCATTGTAACCTTTGATAATTTTTCTAAGCTATCTAAAGAATTTCTAAGGAAATTCCTAGGTGAATAATAACACTTTTGAAAGTATGTGAAAATACGATTAATCAGGTACTAAGCATTTTTTTAAGATTAACCAATCCTAAGCGTTTATTACTCATAATATTGGATTGTACACCACAGAAAAAAATTAAAAACACTTATCTTCTGCATTATTATTTTTTGTAATATTTTAAGAAAACCGAAAGTGAAAATTTTAATTGGGTTATTTAGAAATTACAAAAGGTTATAAAAGTTTTTGCTGTATTTTTTTTGGGAAGACAATGTTTACGTTTTTTGCGACTTACCTGTTAAAAGAATAGCAATTTTGCATTATAATATTATGTGAGAATTATTTTTTTGGATTAAAAAAAAAAGCGGATTGCTCAGTGCCGGAGGAGAAAGTAGACGAAAAAAAAACTTCAAGTAATGGTAATTTAAATAATAATTCTAGTGAAACCGCATAACTAACTGGTCGAACGAATACTGTAATATTTTTAATGTCTAAATTTAGTCTGTTATTTTAGATACACCTATTTTCACAAATACAATGTGTTGCCGTTATTATATAAAATCTGGCATTGAAACTTTTTTTCAAGAAATTACGTAATCTAATTGTTTCGTTAACAGCCATCGAGGTTTAATTATAGGATGCGGTTTTATGGTTGCAATTTTAAGTGCGAGCGCTATATTGTTAATAAAATAAAATGACAACGTCTTATTAGCGAATAGTAAAACCTGGTCGACCTTTGTAATAACAATAATAACGCTATAACAGCTACTTACCGACTAATAACAGTCCGTTTCGCAAGAGCGTCCGATTATTTATATCAATATGCGACTATCAACAGGTGTGAACAGCTAATAAGTGTATGGCTCGATTTATGAATCAGAGATTCGCCTGGAATCTTTCCAACTTTCTTTAAAAATAGAAGCTTACACCTACCCAACGCACATTTTTTATCTTCACTCCGATTTTCTCGTTTGTTTATGGGATCAAACTGAAAATTACGCGAATTATATATTTTTATAGTTTTTTATTAAATTAATTCTACTTCCTCTATTTTATTTTTAACTTGACTTTAAAACAAAAACCGTTTTAGATGAAACGCACGTTGTTTTTGTAAGTTTTTTGTTGGTGGTACTCGAATTTTTCTAACCTTGACACAAATATTTAATGCCAAAAAATAATTGATATTGCTGCTGTTGTAATTGCCGTTTTTTAGTTTGACGTTTTCAAGGAAAGCTGCATGGCTCGTTATTTAAATCGATTTTGAGACGACAATTTTTTTTAAGGTGTGTTTCCAAAAGTATTCTTTCGATTGTCTAAGTACAAACAATGGTTGTTGTTGAGTACTTTAAGATAATATTTTGTTATTTGAAAATAATGCTTTTGTAGCCATTTTTATCTTTTATTAAATGAAAATAGAGTTACGTTTAGCCAAACATTAAGTTTAATGCAAAAAATTCACAATTGGTATTTTGAGTTGATATAAAAATTTTATGAAAGCTACACTGATAAAAATAATGATTTTTTACCAAATACGCCATGTATTTATCCTGTACGGATTTGGATCAATTGAAAGTCGATTTAGTCAAAAATACAGTATTCGAGACAATTACATTGAAAAATTTGAGCAGAGGTAGGTACCTACACCTAAGTCGTACCGTATTTCGCCGTATATAAATACGTGGCGTATTTGACTTAACGGAAACCAAGTTGAGGCAAAGTTTTCTTTTTATCAGTGTATTAAAGTCGTAAATCTTTGATTTTTCTTTATCTTATATGAAAGCTCTTGGAACTATTTTGAACAAAAAAACTGGTGCGTGTAATTATGTACGCCCGTTAGAAGTTGTACTTCTTTGACGTAACGAAATTCAATATCGCCACATGTTGTGTTCCGCACCTAACGTTTCTGTATAGCTGGACTAGTGATTTTCAAAATATATGTTATTACGTCTCTCCTAAAAAAATCAAATCTTGCCTCGCCACCATTATTTGCCTATTCCCCAATTTATACGGTAGATAGGCAGGGCCGGATTTATCCTTAAATCCTACATAAAATGGGTAAAGGTTCTGTATACATTTTTTTTGCTCTCCTGGGCGCTAGCCCCTAGTGTCCCAAGTGTAAATCCAGCGCTATACATAGATACCGGGGAAAAACGAGTTGATTGAAAAATGTACTTATATTTTAAACTGTTTTCGTTCTTGAAAATTTTTAGAATTTTCTTATTTGTAAACCGTGTAAAAGCAAAACCGTGTAAATTGAGGGATACATGTAGTGTTTATTGTAGCTTTTGGTTAAAATCGGAGTGTACAAGTTGGTCTCGGAAATATATGGACTTTTTGCTTCAATATTCACATAAGTCGTTTTATTATTATTTTTTAATCCAAAAATGAATGTAAACAAATCAGATAAATACGGGGATATGCACGTTCGAGCGAAAAGTGGCACATTTCTGAGCAGGGAGGCAAATGAAGCGCGACGCGGAGCGGTGCGTTTCATTTTCCCGACTTCGAAATGTGCCACTTTGAGCTCGAATGGGCACACACGGTTTTAAGCATGATTCACAATAATTAATTTACTTTCTAAACAATGTCAACTTAAAATTACGAGAGTGTTTATACCAGAAATACCAAATCTCTCATTTAGTGCTTTTAGACAGTTACTTTAGAAAAAGAAACGCTACAGCTTTTTCCTAATAGAAAATCTGAATTTAAGTTTTTGATCTGAAAGAGAGAAATATTGACTTGTGTTATTTAATATTAAATGCAAGAATTTAGCTGAATAGTAAGTTTCAGTGGTATGTATTTGAAAAGTATATTAATTTTATTAAAAAAAAAATGACGTAGTTACTTTTTTCAAGTTCTCTTCAGACACTGATTTAAATTCACAAATATATAAAATTCTCGTTTACATAAATATAATTTTGATAGAGCTCTTTTATTCAATTCGATTGAGTATTTTTTCTGTTGAAAAGTTCAATTTTACGAATTTTATATACGAAAAATATACGTTGTTAATATTCCGTAGAAAATTCTATGGCGTTGAAATGTTTTTTGTTTAATTTTTCAATGACTATTTTAATATTTTGTGCATTTTAGAATTTTAGAAAATTTTGCATAAAAATTTATTTTTAATAGTGTTTTTTTAAATAGAATTTAACCATACTACTCTTGTTGTTTTTATTACAAGAACTTTAGAATAGAACAGAGGTGGCCAACGTGCGGCTCGCGAGCCACATGCGGCTCTTTGAAGGATTATTTGTGGCTCCTGAAATTTTAAAGAATTATGAAGAGAAGTAAAATAAATGTGTTTAATTTTTAATATGTAAATTCAATACACATATTTTGTACTTTTATTTATGTTTTCAATAAATATAATTTCTGTAAAAAAATTTTTTTTGCATACCTTTTAAATACGTATTTAATTGCGGCTCGCGAAAAATTTTAAATTTTGAAAAATGGCTCAGACTATCACGGAGCTTGACCACCACTGTAATAGAACTTTATAATAGCGTTTCCCATCTTTTTTTAAAGTCCTTGTATCCTTGATAGTCCGAGTCATTTTTCAAAATTTGAAATTTTTTGCGAGCCGCAATTAAATACGTATTTAAAAGGTATGCAAAAAATATATTAAAAAAATTTTTTTTACAGAAATTATATTTATTGAAAACATAAATAAAAGTACAAAATATGTGTATTGAATTTAAATATTAAAAATTAAACACATTTATTTTACTTCTCTTGATAATTCTTTAAACTTTCGAGATCCACAAATAATCCTTCAAAGATCCGCAGGTTGGCCACCGCTGCTATATACATTCGGTGAAGATTTTTCAGGAATCTCTTTAAACCGTTTTATGTATAAGTATAATATGACATTAATTTAAATAAAACCGATAACCGGATTAGTATAATTCCATCAATATCGCGTAAGTACAAAAATAGCAAAAATGAGATTTTGTACTTAAATTACAGTCGAACCTCGATAAGTCGATGTTGAAGGGAAACTAAAAATAATTGGAATTATCAAAAATTCGGCTTATCGAGGTTCGACTTATGGAGGTTTGACTGTATTTATTTTTTCTACATGTTTTGGCACATTTATATTTTAGAAAAAAAAAATTTGTTATTAAAAACTAGCCTATGTAGGAGTTTTATCTTTTATACAACCTTTTCTCACCTATATTAGTAAGTTTAATTTCAAACAATAAAATGCTTTTTTTGCGTCATAACTTTGCCTAATCTGAAAATAATTGATGTGACAAACTGTTATAATTCTTGAGCAAACCATTTAAATGTTTTTTTCGTGCCGAAAATTTAAAAGTGGCTATTAAGAAAGTTTCATTAAGTCAGGCAAAATAGCGTGCCGTATCTCGACATAAAAATTGTCTAAAAATCTTTCAGACTTTTAAATTTGTCTCTAATTAGTTATTAGGAAGATGTTTATTATGGGTCGTGTAAACGACCCATAATGGTCGAGATGCCGACCTGCAATACAAGATAACATAATATAATCGTTTTAAAAACGTCTGCTGTGAAATTACGATTACTACTTCCATTTTAATTTTAAATATTTACAAAAGTACCTCTTTACCTAATTACCTATTTACAAAAATACCTATACGTTTAATAAAATAATTGACTAGGAGAAAAAGTCGGACAGATGTGTGTAAAATAATCGTAATCTTTAATTGAAAACTTTTTACAAGTATTATTTTTTTAATTTTTTAAATTATATGTATTTGATTCTGTATAATTTTTTAAAGATTCCGAAACCTTTGTTCTAAGCAGTGGTTGCCATTTTTAAATATTTGTTTATATTTACATGTATTATTTGTTATTTCTATTTTTATGTTTACATAATTATTTTTTTTCTAATATTAAATTTTACTTTTTTTTCCATGGAATTGATTATTTTCTCTCAGTGATAACAAAATGCTCTTGAATAAATAACCTTCGAAGAAGTGTAAAACGCAACCTTTTAGCTTTTAGTATCATAACTTTTACACGTCCTTGCACACGAATGCCAAAGTTTAATTTAGAAGTGCACTGCACTTAAAGTTATGCATGCATGAATTACATAATTAAAACCATTTCACTTGAAAGTATGCTCGATTCTCTCTAAATGTTGAGCATATTAAAAAAATTAAAAAAAACTAACTGTAAAATAATTTAAATTAATTTTATTTATTTATTTCGTACGAAAGTTCGTTCTTCCCAAATATTGCGTGCACCATTTTACTTTATTTTATTTTTTATTTTTATTATATTTAACTTTCAGCACTTATATGGTTAAAGGGTTGAAATTATAATAATTTGAAGTGTCGTTGACTTTCTGTTGGAATTTAATTTGCAAATTTTCTACGAGTAATGCTCATCCCAAAAATGAATATTACAAGCCAAAAAAGATGACATGAATTTTAATTTTTCTCTCCATTTTTTTTCGTGTCAAATTAATGATAGTTTTGTGTAATAATGCGTAATGTTATTAAATTTGCTCTTTGAACTTAGTTTTTTGGAGGATTTAATCAAAATCGACGGGGTCAAAGAACGTTTGCTAATTTGAATTTTAGTTAATCTTATTCTTTTCCGAAAAAATTTCTAATTGAATTTGGTTGACTGATAAAAGAGGCAATATCGTGCAAACATTTGCTTTATTTTATGTCTAAGCTAATTAAATTGTTGGCCGAATGCGTGGATCTTATCTATTAAAATGCCAAAAATGCGGTAATTGAATTTCCAGACTGGCGATAACCTTGAACCTTGACCAAAAATAGGAGCAGACAGTTCATCCCCCCGTTTTATGAAAATTATAACACAATTGTTAATGGCGCAATTAAATTAACATATTTACTTAATTATTTTTTTAGTTAAGTAATTACTTCGAGTGGATTTTACAATAAAACTACTCATTCCTGTCACGAAACAATTCAGCACGCAGTTTTTCCTCTTTTTTATCACGCACGCTTTTGCCGACTTAATCTCCATATTTGCAATTTTCCTGCTTTATTATTTTTTTCGTAATCCTGGAAGTATTTGTACCAATCCATCATGCAAAATTTAACTGATATCGGTTATAGCTAAATAGAGATTAGGTATATAAGCAACAAACACGCAAACTAATATTTCTAATAAATAATAAATTTTTCTAGGCGTATGCCGGTTGTGTTCCCTTTAATTCGGTTTTTAATTGAATAAACTGGAACGCCTTGCCATTCAGTAGCCACGTATAAAGAATTTTAAATGCAATTTACTATTTTTAACATTTTATAATCTATTTTTAGAACTGTGTAATTAAAAATTGCATGAGATTGTGTGTGAATTAAGTTGCTATGTTGGACAAGAATTAATTCGTTTATTTTTAGAAAAGGATTTAACTCTTTCAAGTTATTGTAAAACGTAACTTTGATGTTACTGCGAGTGAATTTATAACGTAGTCTTTAATTGATTTTTTTTGAAAAACCAATAAATATCAACCGTCGTTTACGATTTATGCAAAAAGGGGGACACAGATTTATTAGTATCTAATTTTAAAAGTTTTATGTGGTTGTTTTTGATTAAAATTAGATTAATCATAAAAATCAATAAAAAGGGGATGTTTTCGAGGAAACCATAAGTTATAAGAACTTCAAGAAACCCATACGATTATTATTGTAGTGTTATAACTGTTTTTATTTTTTATTTACTTAAAAATAAAAAGTAAGTTAATTTTATTTGTTTCTAATAATTGATCATTGAAGTTATACTTCTTTTGGCGCCATGGGAATAAAATTTTAGTAGGGAACGGAAGTTGCACCCACACTACTAACGAAAATTGGACCGTTGAATGTAAATTAATTACTGTAAAACATATTGTTTAAAGTGTAAAGAGTAATTATTATCAATAAGAAGGTTTGTCATTCGTTTTATATTATCTTCATAAAAATCTTCATGGCTTAAACGTAAAGCTCTATCCATAAGACTTTAATTACACCTATCTTTTGACTCGTAGGGTGATTAGAATAGTAAGGGAGTGTACCCGGGTATGAGACGGGTTTAGTTTATGAGCCAAAATTTTTTACTGGTTAAATAAAGTCGGGTGTTCTATTCACCGTTGGAAAGGTAATGAAAATACACAACTTTTATCCGCTGAAAGTTTTGTGATTCCATTAACATGCAAAATTTTATGACTAATTTTCTAAGCATCAGTTTTTTGGCAAGAAAAAAATTTGTATCTAGGTATGAGACACCTACAAAAATACATTAAAAATTGTAAAATATACACGGAGAAAAAAATATCGTTATAATAATCATACGTATCCCTATTATAGCTATCCGTTGGATAGTTATCTTTCACAGGGATACGCCGTATAGCTAATTTAGCTATCCAGAGTATCCTTATTGCGGATCGTTATAGTAACGATCCGTATTCCTGTTTTAGACATTCAAAAGATTCTTGTCTTAGTGATTTAACGGATATGCACGGAGAACAAAATATCGGTATAATAACCATACGTATCCTTATTTTAGCTATTCATATCCTCAAATTAACTATACAGTTACCTACACGACGGATACTGCATACGTTCACGAGAGCTTTTCGTTTGAACGCTTGAATCAAATAAATGAATCCTTATTATAAGTATACTATGTAGAGCTGTTTTGATCATACTATGAATTGTCAAATTGACTTATAAATATCGTTAGATTAGACATTCGAATCCTTGTCAGAACAATACGCCAATTGGGTATACGTCAGATAGTAATATTAAGGATATTTTTTTCTCCGTGTAGAGTAAAAACCTAATATCTATTTCAAAATTTTTATTTTTTATGTTTTCTATAATTTTTATTTATTAATTTCCTCTTCATAATCGACGCAATGTTTGCATGTGTAGATGCTTGCACACATGTTTGCGCACTTCAAAAGAACTGGCCGCTTACAAATATTGCATTTGATGTTGTTAAGAGCGTTAAATTTGTTCGGCAACAACTTTATACTAATGATGTTTTTGCTTGGGAACCGGTGATAATTTGATATGTCTCATACCCGGACAATGACGACATTTTGAGAATTTAAAAAAAATTGTTTTCCGACCACATATTGGCCTAATCCAATATTGGATCGTAAAATATAAGAAAAACACTAAATGCTATACATTACACTTTCCTTTTTCAATTGATTTACATGAAAAAAACAACACTTTGAAAAAAATCAAAAACGTTTTCACAATGTAATTTCACATGCGATGTTTGCAGGTGATATAAGCAATGTGTCGATTCATTTCAGTGTTAGCACAAAAACTGAATGATGACCAAAGAAATATTTGACAGTAATCAGATCGTCCATATTGACATTGCATAATGAAAATAATTGACTGTCTCATACCTGGAGCCTGTCTCATACCCGGGAACACTCCCCTACTATAATAATCGCCTCGAATTTGTTAGATTTTTGGTACCAATCAGTTTTTAAATTTCCATCTGTAAACCTATGTACTTTAACATCTAAAAAACAAAGAGAATGATTATCTTCAATGTCCATGGTAAATTGAATTCTTGGGTGAAAAGTATTAAAATTTGATAATTTGAAATCAACTTGATCTTTAGGAATAATCATAAAACTATCGTCTACATAAACTCCTAAAAGTGGAATTTTAAAAGGTAAAGTTAATAACAGTTGTTTTATTACAACTTCAATTCCTGTTACTATTAATTAATATTAATAGCCAATGTTTCAAATCAAAAAATATATTTTAGTCAGCTTTATTGAATTATTTGATTTGAAAACAAGAAGATTGGTATAGACATCTTCAAGACTGCAAATGGAAGTGTTTTATTTTAAAACGCTAAAGTGTTTTACTGTTATTTAAGTACATGGTTACTTGGTGACTACCATGTATTTAAATGGCAGTAAAACACTTTAGCGTTTTAAAAGAAAACACTTCCATTTGCAGTGAATGTGAACCTTAATATTGCATTATTGTCAAACATTAAATAATTCTATGCTTGCTGGAAGATTTTTGAATGGTATAATTAAATACAACAAACCGTATGAGAGTTTTATTTATTGTTAGAATTTCCTGAATATATTCACTGAAATATTGAACCGAAGGGTTTTGCTTGACACGATGCATCCCATATACAATTTTAATCGATCAAAAATGCTAATTAGTTTATACTCGGAAGTACACCTGAAAATATTTTTATCAAGCTCGCTGCAATTAGGCGTGCAGAAGAGCAACATGATAACTTATCAAAAGGAATAAAATCTAGAACCTTTTTCAAACAAAAAATAAATCTAAATTTATTCGATTTTTAATTTTTTGAATGGAAGAATAGAAAATTAATATAGGCAAATCCAATAATAACGAGGATGTGCATATTCGAGCGAAAAGTGGCACATTTCCGAGCGAGGGAGGCAAATGAAGCGCGACGCGGAGCGGCGCGCTTCATTTTCCCGAGATCGGAATGTGCCACTTTGAGCTCGAATGTGCACACTCGGTTTTAAGCGCGATTACCAAGCGTCCCGTTTTAACATGAGAAAAATTGGTCACGTTAGGTATGATCGATGCGTCGTATATGGTTAATGAATGTAGGTATTTGTATGTAAAATATTGTATTTTTTCATATGATTTTAATTTTTCTAGATTTCATTTTGTAATATAATTGTTTTAACCCCAACATTTGCCGCCCCCTAAAATCCCCTAAATGTGTTTCTTATTGCACCTATTTCTTAGAGTGATTGGGGTTTTTACCAATTTTCAGAAAGTTCTAATTAAATGATATTTTTGTTTGAACTACACTACTGGCCATATTAAATGGAACACACAAAATAAGTATGATATAATAAATATACGTTGAAAACTTTCTTGTATATGTATTTTATAAATAATTATTAATTGTGTTTTAAAAAATCATAAGTAAAACGCAACTAATAATAATGTTTTTTAAATTTATTATATAAAATGGTGTATTTGCGTTGGACAAATTTAATGGAACAAGTATAGATAGCAGAATTAATCACTAATTAATTTGACAATTGGGTGGAAATCAGACGTATTTAGTTAACCCGAAACGTCTTTTTATTTACATGTGAATTTATTTATATTAATTATGCATCCTAAACAACTTATTAAAATTGTAAAAGACCTTTATGATCGACATCTGAATTACAGAAAAGTGTCAGAAATTAGTGGTGTATCGTTATCAACAGTGCATAAATTTATCAACAAGGATGAATCTAAGATGAAAAAAGACTCCTAGACCAAAGCCTAAGCTCACTCAACGAGATGAACGACAGATTCATCGAGTTGTGCACAATTGCAGCGATGAGTTAAGGCGATGTACCAGTCATGTATTCAAAATAAAGCTTATTTAAATCATGTCTCAACTAGGACAATTAAAAGGAAGCTTAATATATTCAATTGTAAATACAAAACCTTAACCAAACAGATTCAACGCACGCAAGGACATAAGGTAAAGCGATATAAGGCTTGTCGCACCTGGATTCAAGTTTGCATTGATTGAAAAACTGTTATATTCATCGATGAAAAGCGATTTTTCCTAGATAGTCCTGATAATTGGTCGACGTATGTTGATCCTGATTGCAAAAATGTGAGAGATAGAGTTTGATGTGGGGAGGCGGATACATGATCTGGGGCATGATGAGTTCAACCGGACTATTTTGGATTAAATTTTGAAAGACAAAGTTAATTCTACTCAATACATTGATGTTCTCAAGGAAGCCAAGGCTATTCTTGATGAACAATTTGGTGTTGAAAATTATGCATTTCAACAAAATAATTGCTCAATTCATAAATCTCGACAAACAACATGGCTAAAAAATTCCAATATTGAAGTCTTAGAATGGCCCACGAAGAGTCCCGATTTAAATATTATTGGGAACATGTGGTCACACTTAAGTCAGAAAGTGTACGCTACAAAAGTTAAGTTTAATTCAAAAAATGAATTAAAATTTGCTATTGAAAAGGCAGTATCTGAAATAAATCATACAGGGTCAGAATATATTGATACTGTGTATATGTCCATTAACAAACGTCTACTTGACTGTTTTGAAAGAAAAAGAAGTTTCATCAATTATTAAATAATAATGGAAGTGTAAAAATGTATTAAAAATAGCTTGTTCTAAAAAAATTGTCCACCTAAATTACATTAATTTCATTAATTTAAATTTAATTACTGAAGTTAAATATTTGAAGATGTTGTATTTTGATTATCATAATATACGAATATTATATACCAAGTTTGGCCAGAATATATTCATTAGTTTTTGAATTATAACATGTACCATTTTATTTGGCCAGCAGTGTATGAGCAACGAAAGTTTTCTCTAGAAAATTTCTTGAAACTAAACGAGTGTTTATTTAAAATGTTGTAATATAAATTTATTTAATTTCATCCAGTGTAACACCAACTTCTAATTTGTCATGTCAAATTAACAATTACGTTAACCGTCAGTAATTGCCTTTCGGTGTAGATTAGTAGAAAATTATCCTTTTTGCAATTTATATTCGTAAAATGAGAGAAAGCCGCCGTAAATTACTTTAGAGCACGAGACGCATTTAAGTGGTCATATTTAGCGGGCTTTAGCTTTTAGTAATTCTTGTATATTACGGGAAATTAGGAACCACAAACAATTAAGATTTTAAGATTGGTGCGTAGATGCTCCCTCCAGCGTGACCAACTAGACTTGGCCCGTTTATATTCAAATAGGCGCCCACTCTTTGCATTCTTTACCGTACAGGTATTTATCTTTGGTTGTGTGACCGAACAACTGGAGTTCCAGACGAAAAGAATTCTAACATTCGTAAAACGAGGTTTACTTACACTCGCAACAACATTTCTCGGATTGTTACCTTCTATGAATCTAGTCATCTACGAGAACGTGTTTGTAAATAATTTGCATTTCGATTTCAATTTGAGAATTAAGTAGTTGGGCTTTTTACCTGAGAAAGTGTTTTCAAGTTGCTTTTTTTTTAGTAATGAGCATCTCTTGTAAGCTTTTAAATTTATTACGCTAATTTATGGAGTACATACAACCT
This sequence comes from Sinopyrophorus schimmeli, assembly GCA_036325965.1. Lineage (NCBI taxonomy): Eukaryota > Metazoa > Arthropoda > Insecta > Coleoptera > Elateridae > Sinopyrophorus > Sinopyrophorus schimmeli. Next base: position 4,854,539 of record JARFIZ010000024.1, on the reverse strand, counting down.
TTAGGCAAATGAATAAATAAATAGCTGGGTTTTGTGTTAGAAGATAATTTTGTATAATTCTAATAAAAAAACAGTCCCATAAATCCAATTATGATATTTATTAGCAATTAAAGGAACTACGTATTTAAATTAATTAAGGAACTTCTGAGATATTAAATCATTTTATACGATTTTAATGAATTCCCATCGATTTCTTATTGATATAACGAATGCTTCCAGCAGCGAAGCTATAACTTTGACTTCTTTACTGTTTATATTTCCATATTTGCAATAAAATAAATGTCGGCGAGATAAATCAACCATTCCCATTTAGTTGTAATATTTCAATTAATATGATTGGAATTTTAACCTAATGGAGCAAATTCTAAGGTGCGAATAAATATCTTGTGATTTGTATTGTAAGCTCGGCGTGTTATTTAAATGACTATATTCGCATTCCGAAATAGAAAAGGCCGACGCGGTGAATAAAATTTTATCTGATATGGAGCACGAAAATAAGGGTCGTTGCCCCAAATGGAGGCTCGATTAAACTTTATTCAACTATTCAAGAAACCCTTCAATGTATTCCTGGTGTGCGTAAATATATACTACCTACTACTTTAAAAAAAAAAGTCAAAACGGAAATGAAGTGGAAATAAAGCTCTGATAAAAAGGAATCTCTTGCTTTAGAATTTTTAGGCGATGCACTTAATTTTAGACGCATCAATGAGATGCGATGAGACTGAAAATGAAAAATAAACAGCACAAGCATTGCTGCTTTTCTTCTAATTTTTCTGACAAGCTCATTTTTTTAAGTAGTTATTAATTGTTACTTAATTTCAAACTTTTTGGTTTTAATGTAATTAATTCTTTGATCGATTTAAAGTGTTTTTTGTTAATCGCTACAATTTTGAAAATTAAAAAAAAAGTTATTAAGCACAAAATTGGACTAGTTTTTGGAGTGTAATGACACGTTGCAATAGGGGAAAAGGTTAATTTGGAATTTTACGAGACGTCTTTCATTGTATCTTGGAAATTAGATTCGTAGTTTAGTCAGTTATGTGTAATCAATAGAGAAGACATGACGTTTTTTTTTCTGAAAGTTCTCGATTATCTAACGTCCCTTTTCTCTGAGTTGTGTTTCCTTAGTTCGCGGGACGCCTTAAAATTTATGGGCGGAAGTTTTTGGATGTTTACTATAGAAACTTTTTTTGTTTATCTTTGTTAATGCTTTTTCTTCTTAGATTTCGGAAAATTGGCTTAAGTCATAAAACAGAGTTTTATTTTTTCTTCTTGTCTAAATTATTTTTTTTTTGCTATTTGTTAAGATTACCACGGGGTATATCTATTCTTAAAAATGTGTGTACTAGATTAATATTTTTTATTGTTACCAGTGACGTAATGAAGTCGCCAACACTTGTGTTGACATTTGATAGTGACTATGTGTTTGCTACTCATAGACTTGTATTATGTTCTACATCATCTAAAAATATCTAAGAAATTGCTTATAATATAGAAATTATATTTTTTGAAATCAACCAAGGTAACTTCACCAATGCATATAATTTCGTCAGGTTTCCAAAAAATTAATAACATAAAATATACACTAAAGGAAAAAGTTAAAGGGTCAAAAAAGTTTCCGAGATTTTTTGGTGATTTTTGACAGGCTGTATTTCAGTGAAAAATAGTTGTATCTACAATTTTAAAAAATCATTTTAAAGCTCCAAGATTCTAGTTTTCAGATCTTTTAGTTAAGAAATTTTTAGTAGCCACCGTTATCATGAAATCTTAAGCAATAGCGCGCAAGAAAAAAATTGCAAATTTTTTTCTTTTTGTTTTTGTGTGCACGGACTTGGAATTTTTTTTCGCTAAACCATTATATGGATTATATGATTATGAAGTGTTTAGCGAGAATAAATGTGAATCTTTAATCTTTTTAAAAGTTTGATTGTTTGAAAAAAAAAAGAACGGTTCGCTAGATCGAATTGTAATTTCAAAGAGTTTTTGTGAGTATAGTTAGCTATAAAAGTTAGGCTTAACATTAGCCATTTTATGAATATTTGTAACTTAGCCGTCAATTTTCTAAAAAACGCTAAATTACTCATTTTTTCATATTTTTAAAAATTTATATTAAGTGTGGAAAAGAAATTTCCCTAAAAATTGAAGCAGTTTTTTGTAGCGCATATATTTAAGTTTTCAAAACTGATTTGCAATTTTCAAGCGATCAATTCTATATAATGGTTTAGCTAAAAAAAAATTTCCAAGTCAGTGGGCACAAAAACAAAAAGAAAAAATTTTCAATTTTTTTTGCTTGCTGTTGCTTAAGATTGCGCAATAACGGTGGTTCCTAAAAATGGTTGACTAAAATATCTGAAAACTAGAATCTTGGAGCTTTAAAATAATTTTTTTAAATATTAGGTACGACCATTTTTAACTAAAATACAGCTTGTCAAATATCACCAAAAAATTTCGGAAATTTTTTTGAACTTTTAATTTTTTTCTTTAGTGTATTAAAAAAACTTTTAGTCTTTACAACATTAAAATTAAATTCGTCATGGGGTTATATTATTTGTACTACTTTTGCGGACGGATATAAATTCGTCAATTTTATAAGTACAACTTATATGTATAATACACTAAAACCATTGTATGTAGATACTCAGCCGTTTCACTGCTTTTTCTTTTGAAAAACAAAAATTTCATAGAAAATCATTTGGAATATTTTTTAAATTGTTTTTGTAAAAAGTATGTTTAAAAACACAAATTTTGAGACAGAAACAGCTCATTTGTACAATTGTTTAAAAGGTTATAGGCATTTGGAAAATTCATAACTTTTTTCTGGTTAAGTAAAAAAAATTACACATTAGTCTTTTGCCAGGTACTATGACATATAAAAATATCAGCCAAATTCAACCAAAAGGGGCCAATTTCAAAAGTGAGCGATTTGGCGTGGAACACCCCATATATTCGTTTGATGATATTTTGCAATAAACACGTGATTTTACATATATTTTAATTTTTGCTTGCAACTTTGAAAATGCATTTACGTTCCATTTTAAAAAATTAAGGAAAAATTACACTAACGGTAATGTAAAGAAATAACTCCAAATGTAAATTCAAAATTGACATTATTTAATTTAAAAAAATCAAAAAAAATGTTTATACTTTTACAGAATAACAATTTTGCGTTTTTCCAATTCGAAAACGTTAAATGGGTTGGCGTGGTAAAGGAATTGAAAATGTATACGCACAATAATGCATGGCAATTGCAATAAGCATCTACAAACAATACATTACGTTTACTAAAGTTTAAACTGAATTTGATCAAATACATTTCATTATTTTTTAAATTGCTAAATAAAGAACAAAAATTTAAATTTAATTTATGAAAAGTAGTTTATTTTACATATTTATTTTAATAATATTCATAATTTTTTTATTTAACTTGGTTCTGTAACAGTTTCTTGTATTTTCATATGTTAAATAAATTAATGCATTTTTCTTGAATATCTTGTTTAAATTATATTTGTACATCTCATACTGCAGATTTTTTGTTGTTGTTCTTATAATAGGTACATTCACCGTTTGTATCCAAATTTTATTTTAAAAATAGAACCGAAACTGCTTTTGTTTTAGCTTTATAGTTTTAAGGAAAAACACAAACTTTAATTAATTATGCCCAAGAAGCTACATTATTTAGTTCCAAAAATAATTCTAGTTATTATGTATCTGCACATCAGGGGTCAACCATATTAAGTCACAAATAGTAACTTTCAAATAGAAATGTTTAAGTAATTTTTAATAATTGTTTCATTTAATTACATATTTTGTAACAATCTAAAATGTACCTAGCCTACTAGGTGACTATTCTATACCTACCGCAATGCAATAAATTTGAGTGAATCGTGCATGAAAACTATAACATTACAATTTAAATTTACCCACGAGTTTGTATTTGAAGCTGTCATATTAGATAACAGTTTTTACTGAACAAATAAATGCAGTTTCAAGAAAACAATGTAAATCAAATTATTACACGGTCCATTTCCTTTTTATATATAAGAGGGTTGTCTTTTGTATCTCACAGTTTCATTTCGTTAAATTATTCGAGAATGCATTAGGTAATTTATTTAATTGTCTCACAAGCACGAAAGTTTATTAAATTTTTTGCTTGCAAAAACTTTTCATTCTCTTCCTATTATATTTGATTGTGATAAAATAGCGAGTAATGTTTCTTATTTATTTGTGCAAATACATTCTTAAGGCAATTATTTATATGCGATGCAATTACATTCTTTCACATACACATGGAATACTATTACATTCTTTAAATATTGTATTTTTTTAAATTGTTACAAATGCCAATCATTAAATTGTATAAATCTGATTGAAATTCGAGATAAACCGATAATTTTTAAGTTTGTATTGGAACGTTACGAAAATAAAGAAAATCGTTCTTCAAAGATATTTTACCGGCACTATCGGCACTTAAAATGTTATTGATGAGTTAAAATTTTATTATTTCCTGTTTACAATTTTTCTCGTTCATTATCATAGAATTATGGAATATGTTACATTTAAAATTAAGTGTTTTGAAGGTACCGGTCAGTTTATAAAATGCGCATTCGGTCAAACTTACCTTAACATAAAAGTCGTCTAAAAAACAGTTTATCTTTACGTGTAAATTTTATATTGTAGAATCTTTATTACTGTATAATTGTTTTAAAGTAATAAAAAAGAATTAAGTTGAACTCGATAAAGAATATTTAAAAGTATTATATTTATAGATGTCAAAAAGGCCTAGAGTATGTTTTAATAAAAATATTATAGTTAATTTCTTAAAATTGACAGTTTTAAATTTTTGTGTCATGCATATAATTTATAAAACTTAATTAACATTGTGATAATTTTAATAAAAATTGTATCGTTATTTGTTTGCATAAATTGCGTCATTTGGCGAAGAACTTTTTATAAAATTGTTTTGTTTTTCAAACATGGTGTACAGTTTTGGAAAAAAATTATTTAGTTATTTGTTAATATATTTTTATTCACATATATTTTATGAAATTTTAAGTATTTCAAAGTTTTTTAAATGCTATAAATTATAAAATTGTTTTCAAAATGATTTTTGAGTAAAACATTAAATGCATTAAAACTTGTGAGCCTAAGTGTGGTTTTATTTGAAGAGCAAAGAAGTTATTATGGTACTTAAATTTTTTCTTTCGTTGAGTTTAAAAGGCAATTAAGAGTCTGTAAGTTTTATTCGCATTTACGTAAACTTATTTTAAAAATACTGTTTTTTAAGTGTTTTAGTAATTGTCTGCGTAAGTCTTTTCAAAAAATTGCAGCATAAAATGTGCTTTTTACTTATTCGTGTCTGTTTCGTATTTCAGTTTTATTTTAAAAATTGATGGTAATCGTTAAGGATGCACATAAAACTAGTTCTTAATGAATATTGCATGTAGAAGGTTTGTGTGCACGCGCCACTTTTCTAGAAATTATAAATAATTACATAAAAGAAGTAGCGTAACGTAGTTCTTCTTTTACTGCAAGTTCAACCTTTATAGCTTCCTTCCTTACGAACGGAAATACCAGCAAACAGAGAAATTTAAAGTGCACCAACATACACGCGACTGAGTCTATTAAATTCGCAAAAGATATATGTACATTAATATACAGGGTGTTTATTAAACAAACGGAAAAAATTCAAGGTGCTGTTTCCTGGATTATTTTAAACATATTTTATACTTTGATGATTTTTGAAAAGCCACATTCTTTCGAATATACGGGGCAATAAAAATTTTCTACAATAACATTTTATTAACAAAAATTTGACGTAAAGCTTGTTAATCTACAATAACTTCTCAAAATGACTACTTCCAGTTAGGATGTAGGAATCGAAGCTTCTCCTTTTTGACTGCCGAACTCTTTAAAAAACAACAGGGTCTTTTTCATTGAGTTACGCCCAACAATTATCCGATTTATCAAATCTTACATATTTTTCACTGGAGTAGTGTAAACTCATGACTTTAGATGACTCGATAAGAAATAATCTAGGGGTTTTAAGTGAGGGGAACGAACAGGTTACCTTGAATAATTTAGCCATCTCCGTATGTTACTAATAAAAGCACACGAGCATGCGCACTGTAATGCGCTGGTGCATAAACTTTATTGAATTTCTTGTTGCAATGGTACATCATCCGGAAATTGAGGTAGTCCCGTATCTTTGAAACAAAACGGTTTTTCCAAAATCATCAAAATACAAAATATTCTTAGAATCGTCCAGGGAATAGCCCTTTGAATTTTTGCCGTTTGTTTAATAGACACCCTGTATATATATTATTAATATCGGCTTTAATCCCTTAATAACAATTTATTTATTTATACAAAGAAGTTTTATTTTATGATTTAGTAAATATTTAATTAATTCTATTTGTTATTTCAGGGCGAAGACGACTACACAGCACATTTCATCAAAAATCACCCCCGCCTTGGACCTTATTAGTCTTATTAGCCTCTACGTTATTAAGTATAGCCGGTAAGTATTTTTTGTACATAATCTTTTTAGTTAAAATGAATCTGAAAGAGGGGGTTTTAGAGCCAACTTCCACCCTCTTTACTATAGTTTGGCGCCATTCGTTCTTATAAGATAGGGCGCGGAGTGATTTTCACTCCAGAATGCGTAATGAATTATTATTATAGATATAGAAATAGATTTGAGTATCTTTGACCGCGTATAACCTTCACTGTTTTGCAAATCCCGCAATCCTGTTATCCAGACAAGAGAGACTCCTGCGAAGACGTTTCCTGGTCTCTTTTTCTGTCATCTTTTGAGGCTGTGAGAACTGCCGGCACTGTAACACTACATCGCTAATTCATGCTGAATTCCAGACTAAACAAGAAAAACACTAATTAATCGCGTAGAATAAACTAAGCGATTGTAGGCGACACGGAGTATGATTCTGGAATTGTTTTAAGATAGATGTTATACCTTTACAGTTATGGAATTAATGATCTTGCATTCGTAATTATTTGAAATAGTTCGGTTTTTAGTTATTTCTCCTTCATTAGAGTAGTCGATTTCTTTTCCGCTTCTCTTTGTATATGTTAATAAGGGAAATGTCTTGTAGGAGATGGAAATGAATAGTATTATTATGCCTACATACTATTAAAATGAAAAACTTTCGTGAAAATGAAAAAATTTCTTGTTTTTATAAAATTACAAAATTGTGATAAAAATGAACGATTGAAATATTTGCTAACTCATAATTTAAAACTTAGAAATAGTTTAATTTTTTTTTTAAATCTTAGATCAAGAATGATTATTTTATTTGATGTCTTTTTTAAGTTAAGATGCATATAATATTTATAAATATATTGTGATTTTCAAGGGGGTTGCAAAATTATAAACGTGGATCTAAAAAATAATTAACTACACACAGAAGACTTTGCGACAGCATGCCAGATCTATTATAATAGCTGAAATATGTTTCTTATGATTATTTGGCGCAATTGCGACCGAGTTTAGACCGTTTGCGCATTGAATAGCATCGAAGGTCGAGTGTCACAAGATTGTGAAACTACTATATATGATATTTCGTGTTTTTATACAGGAGTTATCGAATTTTTGATCAAAAATTGTGATTTTAAAATGTTCAAATATTGATACTTCAAAATAAAGTAGCTCTATTTCAAAAGGCGCCTGAAACTGTACGAAATAGCTTTCATTATTAAACTGAGTATTTAAAAAATATATTTTTTTTGTAGATATTATCAAAATATGTGTTCAAGAAAAACATCAAAAATTGGTTGAAAGTGCTATTTAAAAAACTTTTTAATGGTGATATTAAAAAATAGCCTAATTTTTCTTTGGCCGATATAACAGCAATTTGGTACAAATAATTGCAATTAAATGTAAGTGAAAACTCAAATTTGAAAACTAAAATAAGCAAGAGTAATCTTGAAACCGTGTAGATTTAGAAAAATATCATTTAAGCGTTATAACAGTGTAATTCGAATTAATTTAAAACATCAAGTTTCCTTATTATAATGTGTACAAGTCTTTAAAAGAGAACTGTGATTGGCGGATTTAAGTTAAAACTGTGTAAAAAATATAAATGAATCAATTGCTATAAGTAGCGCTTAAGTAATGCATATTGATGTGTTTTTTACTGTATTCTTTTTTTATTATAAACAATGAAATTGTTTGAAGTCGCTACCGAGTTGTTAAAAACTAAAAGTGCTCATGGATTGAGCCCCCTCGAGAACCTTTAGAGACAAATAATTAGCTGCTGATAGCTACTCTAGATGCTAGATGCCTTCAAAGTGTGATGGAACTATGTGTTTTTGATGATTAAAACTGAAATAATTTTTGGAATGGAAATATAAGCAAATTTTGTGTACGTATATGTCCGTGTAGATTTAGAAAAATATCATTTAAGCGTTATAACAGTGTAATTCGAATTAATTTAAAACATCAAGTTTCCTTATTATAATGTGTACAAGTCTTTAAAAGAGAACTGTGATTGGCGGATTTAAGTTAAAACTGTGTAAAAAATATAAATGAATCAATTGCTATAAGTAGCGCTTAAGTAATGCATATTGATGTGTTTTTTACTGTATTCTTTTTTTATTATAAACAATGAAATTGTTTGAAGTCGCTACCGAGTTGTTAAAAACTAAAAGTGCTCATGGATTGAGCCCCCTCGAGAACCTTTAGAGACAAATAAAATGCTGATAGCTACTCTAGATGCTAGATGCCTTCAAAGTGTGATGGAACTATGTGTTTTTGATGATTAAAACTGAAATAATTTTTGGAAGGGAAATATAAGCAAATTTTGTGTACGTATATGTCAGACGAAATTTTTTTAGATTAAATTTAATTATTGTCATTTTTTTTAACTCTGTTACGATTTTGGACAGTTCAATTGTATTATAAGTACAGTCACACCTTGATATTAAGAACATGTTTGTCCGGAAGATTTTGTTCATTCTAACGAGGAGTTCCTACTAATGAGGTTTGACTGTAATTGATTTTTAACTTGAAACTATTAAATCTTCAAGCAGAGGACGAAACAAAGCAAAAAGGATGGCTGTAAAATATATGAATGTAAAACAATAAGAATATGTTATTAAGCGCATATTTATCAGCAGCTTGAACTATTAGAGACAAGGTTGAAATTTATGTTAAAAAAAGAATTGTAATCAAAAAGGTTTAACATACTAGCTTAAGTATAGAAATCTTAGATCTTTTTTTTTTTTTGACAAAGTTATAATTTTAATTCAAATATTTATACATTGATATTTACCATTTTTCATCCGTTTCCTTAATTTTTTAAGATGATTTTTGGAAACTTTATCAGATATAAATTTATTATTTTCTTGTTTTATTTTGTTGTTTTTTTTTATCACCTTTGTGACTTTGTAAGTCCACAATTATGGAACAAAATAAATGCACCACTTTTTATTGTTGTGTTTTTTTTAATGTTACTGTGATGCTTGTATTTATATGGAAAAACCGTGAAGGATCAGCTCATTTTTGTTTGATTTCACGGTGCTTCAGAATTCTATTGTTAAATTTCGTCCATGTCTTTTATAGGTCAAGCAAAGTTCTTATAAATGAGGGTTTGTAAATATTTTCTATTGGCGTTAAAGTGATATTTTCTTTATCGAAAAAAATATAATTATGCTGTAACCGATTATATCAAATTGCATCAGGGTATCAAATTTATTTAAATTAAATGCAAATTAAAGAGAAATTGTTGGCAATGCTACTTATGTAAAGATAACTTCGGGAAATCTTTGTACATTTTTATATATTAGATTTTTTGTACTTGATAGAAAAATTACTCAAAATAGATTACACAATATACCGTATAGTAAAGTTAGCAGTAAAGATTTTAGAACACATGAGTAAGTTTTTATTTTTTGATATGGATGAAATAAACTGTGAAAACAAAAAAAAAAGTATTATGAACATAATAGCTCTGTTTGTAAAATTACTGAATACTGTTTATTAACAATTATTGTTTCATGACAATAAATATTTAATATCACCGGAAGAAACGCTTTGGAATGCCCGTGTTTTTCAAATTTAATACTTAGGGGAAAGTGGGGTAGCCCCGAATAGCGGGTAACCGCGGACATAAGAATTTCCAAGAACCTAATCACGTTGCATTGGTAAAATTTTCTTTAAAACAGGCATCGTTTAGAGTAAAAACATATGCAATTTAGTTGTCACGTAAACACCGAGTATGTTACAATTTAAGGAGTAGTTTGTAAAATATAAAAATTTTTCATCGCGCTCGTCAGATTTCATTTCAAGTTATCAACTAGAAAACGTAAGTGTGAATACTTATTTTTTTTAAGTTGAAGAAAATGCATTATATTTAAACTTTGTAATAGTATTTGAAATATTTTTACTACATCTTAGGAGCTCTGAATAAAAATGTGGAATATTGAGAATCGGGTACCCCCGGACACTAAAATGTGGGGTATCGCCGGACATTATTTTAGATTAATTAATAATCTTTTTCAAAAGTTACTCTATACTACAGTTGAAATAAATAACTTGTCGGTGCTTTATTATTTACTGTGATAATAAATAGTGGTTAAATTACTGTACTTTAGTCAACTTTGTGTATTTTTTACATCCAGTACGAATCGCAACGGTGGTCAACATCTATACTGGCCCGGTGCCTTCAATCAGCACAGCACATTTATTAAAGCAACTGTTACAATTTCCTGATGCATCAAAAAAACATTTAGCAACGGAGCTCAAAAAAACCATAGGAGCGATATTTTAACATCTCCATTTAAACAAAATTTAGAGGAAAAGCAGAAAACTAAAAACAATAAATTAAAGCAAAAAAACAAAAAATTGCTAAAAATATTGAAAACAGACAAAAATATTCAAAGTTTTTCCCAAAAAGACCGGGAGAAAGAAACCGAATGCATCATATGCAAAGAAACTTTTGATGAAGACTGGATACAATGTTATGAGTGCAAAAACTAGGCACATAAAAATTGTTTAAATATTAATTATTTTTGTGATGTCTATAAGGTCAAAAAACGATTGGGCCACCAATAAGTACTAGTCCGGGGCTACCCGCCACTTTTTGTATTGCCAAAAAATAAGGTCAAATTGGATTGGCCATATTTCCTAAAAAAAACAAATATATCATTACAAATTTTAATTAGTATAAACTTAAAAGTCCCTACTTTCAATTTAAATCATAAAAAATAAATAAATTTATGTATTTATATTTTTTATTTCTAATTCTTTCAAGTGTCCGGGGCTACCCCATCTTCCCCTATATGTTTTGCATTTTCTAAAGGGTATAGCCGGATAAGCATTTAAAATCTGTGCCTAATGATCTTTAAAAAGTCATGGTTAATTGATTTCTAATCTAAAAAAATATTTTCTTGAAAATTTCAAACGACCAAAACTTTATTATTTTTTTAAAAGGATGCTTAAAATCAAACAAAACAATTACTTTTCTATGTCTCTTATCGATAATTCTTGTCAAAACATTTTTTGTTGAAAAGTACAATACTTCTAATAAAATAAATACTGAAATTTGAATAATGACATAACTCTTTGGGTTCAAAAACCGAAATTTTCAAGAAAATATATTCTTTAATTAGGAATCGATCAACCTTATGGATTTTCAAAAATCACTGTGGGTAGATTTAAATACTCATCCGCTATACCTGCCTTCTAATTGGAAAAATGTGAAGAATATCTTAGCTGTTTCGTATTGAGCGACATCGTTTTTAATCCATAAATTATATTAAGCTAATTATTCATAATTATTGTTGATCTGTGGTAAAGTCGGACAAATTAATCAAGTATAGTTTATAGAAAAAATTAAGCAGCTATAAGCAATAAATTATGTAAATTAATCTGCGAGATGCGGTTTTAGTTGTTTTAAAGGCTCTCTTAACGTTTATGAGTTTTTTTTTTAAAGTAAACCGAATGTGACTTGAAGTGAATGTTATCGAACAAAGGGGCAGTTAAAATTAAAGTTCTTTATTCTTATATAGTTAAGTGGTGGTTTTTTTTTAACTAGGTACCCTTATAATAACAAACAAACTCTCCACTGGGTGTAATAGCTGGGAATTGTTCGATCACCCTTCCTGCTACGTGTCGTTAGCAAAGAAACACAATGCTCCCGAATCCTTAGAAATTACTTGGTACACAATTTCAATGTCGCCGCAAATTTCTTCTCGACTTGCGATAGGTGACTTTTGATAAAGTACGGACTTAGCGCTTCTGAGATTTTGTGAACTTTGCTAATAAGTTTTTTATCCCCCGATAGGGTATTGCGGTTTACGTTCGTACGTTATGGAGATCGGATCTCTTTTTATTTATTAGTAAAACTGCAATGGGGAGATTATTCAAGGTCTTTGTATTATTGTTAAAGTTTAATAAGATTTTTTTTCTAATTAGGTGCATAAAATTCTAATATTTGATAAAACTTAAAAAAACTATTATTTGAAAATCTTTAATTTTTAAATTTATTAAAATCAATTGATTGTCTCAAAATTTTTTCGTTAAAAGTTTAATTTAAAATATTTAGTTTTACAGATTAAATGTTACATATTGTAGTTGAGTGTACAAATTATTTCATGTACATCACGTGGATCGCGTTATCAATTTTATGACGTTTAGTTTTATTGCATAAGTTTAGGTTATTTTTTTAAATTTATATTTTAAGTTGCCACATTACATCATGGACAGTTGACTTTGAATGTAGCAACTTTAACTTATTGCTTTAATCTATAAAAAGTTATATATACATGTTACGGTGTTCCCAAAAAAAAAACAACTTTTTTTTCAAACGCGCGTATCGATATTTCGGTAGAGCATCCACAAATAGTATATATCAGCCAAGTATGAGCTCTTAATGTTGATATTTAAAGATGCCTATTTTTTTCTATTTTTTTTTAGATAACACGGAAAATTGTGAAATTTTTTTCTTGTAAACGACTTCATTTATAAAATATCTAAATACAGATTATAATATGAAATTAATTAATATCCAAGAAAGAAGGACCCTGTTTAAATCGCGGTCGGCGGGCGGTAACGGTGAGCCCCGTTATAAGCTAATCCGTGGTATACCGAGCGTCACTTAATAAATATGGTAATATGTGCATACATACTAGCATTCAAATTTCAAACAATGCTTTCTATGAGGATTTTGAAATATCAATTTCACCCCCAAGTACGTAAAATCGATCGATTTCATTCTCCCGAGTTATATCTGAATCTACGGTATAACCGGGGGTCCACTGTATTTTCAAATATGCAAATAAGTCATATTTCTGTCGGAAATAAGTTGCCCATAATTATTTGCCACAATTATTGTTTCAGTGTAAACAGGTATACAATTTTATTGTGCAATAAGTGTCACAATTTTATTGTTCGTCTATTCAAGAAAAGAAACGAACATTTTTTTCTTTCTTTCTCCTCTTCTATGAACCATTTTGGGCCATTTCGGGTTGTTTTATCTATCCGTTCATTTCTTCCATTCTTTCTTATTTATTTCCAATTTCTTCATTTCTTCTATTATTTTACTCTTTTCTTTGATCGTTTCTATTATTTGTTGTATTCATGTTTTTCTAGGCCTCCCTAAGAGGAAAACGAAAAAACCAATATTGTGATTTTGGAAAGATTTAAGCTCAACCCTTATATTAAGATTAGTGATTTCGATGCCAAGACGCCTACAAGCAATAACAGGCACCAAGAAACGTGCCACATCTTATTATAATTATGGCATTTTATTTTTGTCATGATTACTCAATTCTGCGTTAACAAAATTCATTAACATGTTATGTTAAATAATTATGCAGCTAATTTCATATTTTGTATTTGATTGTGTGTTATAAATCGAATGGAATTTCACTTAGATAACATTGACAATAAGGTAATTGCTTTTAAAGTGTACTTATGAGCATAATTTAATATACGAAAGCAATTTGATAACTTTATTGACCAGTAACAAAAATTGACACGCATTTTAAATAAAACATCCATATAGAACAGTAGCATTTGACTTTAATTAAATTCTACATGTATTTTTTTAAGTGTATTCTATGAACGTAGTAAACTTTTCAATAGAAATTATAAACTGGTTTCATGTAGGTACTTAACTAAGTAAATATGTTTCTGAAGCATAAAGATTTAGTTGAAAATTAAAAAAAATATTTAAATATGTTCCTTGATTATATTATGCATTTAAGAAACTAGGATTATCTTCGTGATTTACTGTTTGAAAAATTATAATGACGTATATTTGTGATAGGTTCTTCTAATTGCAATATTGGAAAAATAATTTCAAAAAAATCGCATAGCCCAAAAATAGAAAATAAGCTACGTTTGATTTCATAATTTTTTAATGCTTTAAGCCTATTTTATTATATTTAAGTTGGTATAACAAATAATTTCGTTGATGACGTGAAGTTACAGCAACATTGTATACAGTAATCCCCCTTATAACACGGTAAATTGGTTTCGTGTTATAGGAAAACGCGTTGTACGAGAATTATCGAATAATGCGCTCGTATGACACTCTCGTATGACGCGTTATGTACACCTTTTAGTAGATATATGTATAATCACTGTTCTTGCAATTTAAAAACTAGAAACACAAATTTAATAAAATTATTTTATTTTATTTTATAAGAACACAATTGACACAACGTGGGAAATCCCCGCGTTATATGGGGGAAAACACGTGTTATACGAGGGACATGAACTCGCGTAATATGACAACGCGTTATAATAGTACCGTGTTATAGGGGGGATTACTGTAATTTACACATACATACATATGTACTTGAAATGCAATTAATGCACTTATTGTTTTTATTGGACGGCTTGAAAACATTGATACTTTAATTTTTACAGTTATTTTCAAATATTTTTTATAGCTGTAGCTTTTCGAGTACCGTTTTTTATACTATTTGATTTGGTGGCATCTCGAGCTTGGGAGCAATAAATTATTTAAATACAATAATTATAATCTAATAAGAATGAGGTAGGCAAAAATCTGAGCGGGTTCAAACAATTCCGTGTATCGGAGTTATTAAAGCCTAAATAGTAATTTTCCCATAGCTTAACTAAATAAATCCAATTAAAAAAATATAATTTTTATTACTGCATTGTATGAGCTGCTCATAATCTCGAAAGTATTAAAACAATAAACTGGCTTAACAATAACTCTTCTATAATTATAAGTAATTCATTAAGAAGCTTTTAACGTGCTTTTTAAATATTATTTTGCATGGATAGACGTCGCAGTAAGCAAATTAATTTCCAATTGGGCATAAAGCCGAACGTTCATAACCTTCAAAGTGACGAATGCCCGTCACCTTATTGTGTCTGGCGACGCCTAATGACTAGCATCCCGTCCCCTGGACAATTGCCAAGACGTCGTCTGGAACGTCGTCCGCTATTTACGCATTTCCGATAGCGGTGCACTGGTTTCCATTCCCATTTTTAAAAGAAACACGATCTACATTCATACGCTTTACATATATAAAAAATAGACAAATTTTCTGTATCAACAGGAAGATTGAGCTCTTAATGTCACACTCCGTTACTTTACCAGATCTTTGTAAAACCTCTCGTAATTTATCTTTTCTAAAATTATTTCAAAGGTCGGTCTTTTTTAATTCTTTATAAACTGTTTTGTTGCTGTAACTTTGGTGTTTTAATACGAGAACGGAATTTTTGGAATGCTGTTTAGATTTCTAACTCTTTGAATTTTTAAAAAAAGAAGCTTTTTTTAGATTACTTATTCCATTATAAATAGCAAAAGAGTTCTTTTTTAAAATTGCACTAAATTTTATAATCGGAAGCAGAAGGTTTGCACTCTCGTCGAAAGTTGCAGTCTCTCTAATATTTTTAGGAATGAATGTTTTGAATTGGGAAAATTTAATAGAAAGTTGCGCAACGTGATTTTCCAAGTAGAAATAATTAGAATGCGATTAATTTCTAATAAAATTAGTTAATTATCTTTATTTGAGATTTGAATTGCGTAAGAATGTTCGATTGCTCTAATTTGTTCAATGACATGTCTAAATGGCGCTATTATTTTAATGGTTTTTGGGTGAAAGTTGGAAATTGCATCATTTACTAGGTAACTTTTAATGTCTAAATGGATCTTGTAAAATTGATGATACGTAGAAATTAATTTAATTAGTTTTTTTCATATATTTTTTTGGTTGAAAATGAGATTTTATCTAATTGTAAATTGCGATAAAGAATAATTTGCATTTTGCCCTATTTTAGGTTACAAAGTGTTTATTTTTTAATTTTTTTTTGGGACTACATATATATGTGGTCAATCCAGAATTGAAGAGGAGGGGGACCTCAATTATCTATACATATTATAAATTAAAGTCCTCCCTGAATTTTTCTGTCGTTCCGTCTGTCTGAATAGCCTAATGTCAGAAACTAGGGTAGGGATTTTGATACGGTTTTCATCAATAGATAAGACTGATTCACGAGCAAGACTTGTGTATATGTATACTAATATTATAAAGCGGTAAAGTTTGTGAGTTTGGACTTTTGTGATAATCTCCAGTACTACACGTAGAAAAAAATAGTGTCAAAATGACTATACGTATCGCTATTTTAGCTATACGTAGTATAGATAATTTGGCTATACGGAGTTTCCTTATTGCGGATCGTCAAAGTAACGATACGTATTATTGTTTTAGACATTCAAACGATTCTTTTCATGGTGATTTAACGGTTATGCACGGAGAACAAAATATCGTCAAAATGACCGTACGTATTGCTATTTTAGCTATACAAATTCTCAAATTGACTGTACAGTTACCTACACGAGGGAAACTGCAAACGTTCACGAGAGTTCTTCATTGAACGCTTGAATCAAATAAATGGATCCTTATTATAAGTATAATATGGAGCGCTGTTTTGATGTTACTGTCAAATTAACTTATACATGTCATTAAATTATCAAATCGAATCGTTGTTCTGACAATACGTCAATTGAGTATACATTAGATAGCTATTTTGACGATATTTTTTTCTCCGTGTACTGATCCGATTTTGAAAATTCTTTTTTTTACATGAAGGGTGTCCCAAAAGTAGGGGCTTGTTCTCCGCATGAAAAAGGTTACTTTTCTAAGTTATTATAATAATCATAACTTGCCTATTATTTGAAACGTGCAGTGCCTTTCTTAAGTTTTTTTTATTTATTACATAAATTTAATCAATCGGTTTGTTTTTTACGTTAAAATATTTTGCTGGAATTGAAACATGCATGTTACTATAAAAAGAAGAGTTTTATAATCTGTAAATCTACGTTAATCCAAACCTATTATTATTTTAATACTGGAAATTAAAGAAACACCTCGAAATAAGTTTATTACGAACCCAAACAGTTAATTTGGGAAAATCAAAAGGTCAACAGTGCGAGTTGAAACGCGGATTGAGATTGGAGTGCACGATAAAGGGGGACTTTTATTTATTTTAGCATTTAACATACTCATGCACAATCGTTCTAAACAAATGCACCCTTTTGCGTGTGTAAATAGTATTTTATATTCATTTGCCTAACGATTATAATTCTACACATCCACATGCATCAGTCATTAACAATGTGACTGCTTTGCATGTCGGTCTTTAACTAAGCAGACTTTATAAAAGAATGGATTAGAATTATCCTATTTCGAAAGGGAATTTTTCACATTAATCTATCCGCTTTAAAGTTGAACATTTTCGAGTTGTTTTTTTTGTTGAAATAAATAAATAATTAACGAATTTTTATTGCAGTTATTTTTATTATTAATTGCGGAAGTAAAAAATTATGAAAAATAAGCGAAGCCCTAATGTGAATCTTAATATTGCATTATTGTCAAACGTTAAATAATTTTATGCTTGACTGGAAGATTTTTGAATGGTATAATGAAATACAACAAACCGTAGGAGAGTTTTATTTATTGTTAGAATTTTTAAATGTATTCACTGAAATATTGAACTGAAGGTTTTTACTTGACACGATACATTCCATATACAATTTTAATTGATCAAAAATACAAATTGGTAAACACTTGGAAGTAGGGTAAGCAGGGTGAATGGCGTTCACTTAAGGAAAACACGCTGTATTTTTTAAAATATTGGTTTTATATAAAATTAAGAAAATAACAATGTTTTTAACTATCGCGTAATAACATTTTAACATGAAACTTATATATATATATTTGACTTATTAGTAGTAGAAAAACGTTATAAGTAAAACAAGTTTGAGTGTCATTACCCCTGACTTTGGGTAATGCCGCTCGGGCTAAGGGGTAATTAGGCTCAATTTTTTTTTTTTGGAATCGACGGTGCTATTTGCACACAAAGTGAATGTAAGGGTCTTAAATTCACGCTTTGCATGTGTTTTGAATTTAATTTGACATTTTAAAACATTTAGATACAATTGTTAAAAATTTATTACGTTATCACAAAATAGAATGGTTTAGTACTAAGAAAAGTTGAATCAACAATTACAATTACACCTGAAAATATTTTTATTATACTCGCTGCAATTAGGCGTGCAGAAGAGCAACATGATAACTTATCAAGAGGAATAAAATCTATAACCTTTTTCAAACAAAAAATAAATCTAAATTTATTCGATTTTTAATTTTTGAAAATTAGAAGATTAATATAGGCAAATCCAATAAATACGAGGATGTGCGCATTCGAGCGAAAAGTGGCACATTTCCGAGCGAGGGAGGCAAATGAAGCGCGACGCGGAGCGGCGCGCTTCATTTTCCCGAGATCGGAATGTGCCACTTTGAGCTCGAATGTGCGCACTCGGTTTTAAGCATGATTCACAATAATTTAAACCAATAGATTAGTCGAAAAATGAGTTGAATAATTTTAGTCGTTCCCTCTCACTCCAACTGACGAGATTGTCGTATCCTTTCGCTCCTTCCACTCATTGCTATGGCAAAACGTTTTTTCAACATAACATCAATATTTACTAAATTTAATTTAATATTTTGTTTTGAAAGAGTGAAGAATAAAGTAGACAAATTTAATAAAAACGAGGATGTGCACATTCGAGCGAAAAGTGGCACATTTCCGAGCGAGGAAAATGAAGCGCGACGCGGGCGGCGCGCTTCATTTTCCCGAGATCGGAAATGTGCCACTCGCTCGAATGTGCACACTCGGTTTTAAGCACGATTACAAAACGTCCTGTTTTAACAAGAGAAAAATTGGTCACATTTATTATACCTCACCTCGTACACGGATGGTTAAAGTTGAACATTTGAGAGTCAATTTTTTTTTGTTGAAATAAATAAATAACTAACGCATTTTTATTGCAGTTATTTTTATTATTTATTGCGAAAATTTACATAGTTCTCATTAATTTAGTTCGGTGCATTTTTTTTTGTTGGATGCGAAACGAAGAAAATTACAATTTATGGTTGGTAAAAAAAAAGCCACGAGTGGGATTGTTATAACAAAACAAATCAGGAAATCAAAGAGGAGAATAACGACTAATTAATCCTTCTGCAAACAATGCAGGTGTAATACGTATTTTAATAAAAGCTCCACGTAGAAAATGATATTTAACTTGTCAGAATAATAATTAAGCACATCAGTTAGCGCTGCATTGTTTTTCATAGCTATTTAAATTACTTCGAGTTATTACTGTAATCCATTTGATATATAATTTTAACGAATACGGAAATGCAACTTTAACATTCATATTTATCAGTCATTAGGTGCCTAGCTCTTGACGTTTTATCTCACAATTTTAATATGAAAAAGCGTTAAACGAATCAAACTTCTGAACTAAAATCATTAACATATTGCTTCTATGGAGTCCAAACACATCACATGCACATAATTGCAGTAATAAGCGTTCTTTTCAATTGCTTGTACATTTAAACTCGTTGATGTTTGTGCATATTTGCATTAACTATTAAAGTTTCTTACGCCTAACACAACTATAAGAAAGTAGCGATTATAGGAAGTAAACACCAGTGTGTTTATTTATTTTAGTACCTACTGAAAACTGTTTATTTAAAATTTCATGCTTATTATAATAATTATGTAGATATTAAATCATTGTTGTACATTTATTTTTAAAGTAAACATAATTACTTTTTAGCTTAAATCGAATTATTCAAATATGTTATTTGTTTATTTGGATTTTACATAAGACCTTGTCGAAAAATAATTTTTAAAAAAGAAATTCGTAGAATGGCTGACCAAGCCATCATGTAAATGTCAAAAATTGATAAAACAACGATTTTCTTACTAACAGCGCTATAAAGGAAGTTTTCAAAGTACAGAGGAAATTGTTGAAGTGAGGCTTCTTTGCTGAGGGGGCTACAATTTCCGAGCGTTACGAAAATTCCGATTGCGTAACGAGATTAGTTAAGTACGTAGTGGGGGAACCGGTAGAGAAGGAGAATGTGTCAGCCACGACGCCTCTCCAACGCATGGATTTCCGGTCGAAAGGGAAACGGCGAAGGAGGGGGACAGTGGCTTTAGAATGAATTTTTATTAAATTTATTTTCTTTGATTGCTTTGATTACTATCGTTCACAATTTTGCTTAATCTCAAAATATGTTTCCATTAAAAAATACCTATTAAAGAGTTTTAAAACAATTTACTATATTTTAAATAACTGCATCGATTTTAATGAAATTTTGTTATTGTCTAAAATCTGAAAAATAAAAAAATGATTAAAAAATTAATACAATTTGTTTTATTATTATTTAAATTACTTAGATGTTTATTAAAGAATTTTAAATTGTAATTGTTGAATAAAATACAGTAATAATTTTTTACCTTTTTACCTTTTTTACCTAATTTTTACAAATTCAGGGAAAGCAATAATAAAGTATAGTCTTTTATTTATTAATAAAATACGAATAATTTATCTCTATCACTAATAAGCAAGAAGTTTCACTTCTTACTGAGTCAAAAAACTACCGATTTTTACTTTTTTTTCTGTTTTTTGTATGTACCGATTTGTACAGTATTCTCAGACACTTTCCAATTCCAAATTTCAGCATTCTTTCTATTCTAACTTTCGTTTCTTTATTTACTTCTTTTTTGGAAGATCATGTTTTATTCTTCCTCGTGGTTTTTATTTTAGGATTTGTTTTGGTAGATGCTCATCCTCCATCCTCTGCGCATGTCTATATCATTTTAGTTTAGTTTTTTTATTTTATCCGTTATTGCATGAGGGGCGTCTATGATTTGATGTCTTCTGATATTTTGCATTTTTCCAAGCCTCATCTTCTACTTTATCTTCTCCAAAAACCCATTTCGTTTGGGTTAAAAAATTTCTAAGATGTTTTTTTTATGTAGCACACTTTACTTCCATAGTTACCGATGCTCTTTAATTTGATGTTTTATTTAATTTTCTTTCTTTTAGCATAGTCTTCTGAATGCCTACTTTAAATTATGTTTAAGAAAGTTATTATTAGAAAATAATAAAAATTACAAAATGATAAAACCTAGTATAGTGTGATGATATGATTTCGCGTGCCGCACAATACACCATGCAAACATTTATTCAGGATTCAGTAACATAGGCAGGATAATTAAAATTCATTTATATTTATTATTTAAATTTTTATACGGAATTTATTTCTGAACTTTGCGGGCTACAAAAATTAGGTCGCAAGCCGGATGCGGCCCGCGGGTCGCCCGTCTGACATACTAGCAATATAGTGGTATTATTTCTTTTAAACATAATTTATTTTATCCGAACTTTTTTTAAACATCAAATAACAAATGCAATCGGATAATACTCGATAAACGGCAAGATTATCTGTTTTTTATAAATGTGCTGTTTTAAGATTAAAACGTCACATTTAAAAAAAAAGTATAGCGATTGAACACCTACCAGTCTCATACTCTCAATAGAATTTTTGCATATGGTTTCATTGTTTTTTCTATATGGGCTTTAAATTTGACGAAGATTAAAACTGCTTCGACCCGTACACTAGTCAGTTATTTCAGATAATGGGGCCTGCAGGTCTTGGACTAACAGTTTTTGAACTGCAGGCGAATGTGATTTGACCACACACAATAGCTTCGTCAGTTTTGTTCTTGTGATCGCTAAATTATCAATGCTTTCAAAAACTTATGCTATTAGAAACAAAAATGCTTGCGGCACTTTTTATTCTTTTATTGCCGCAAGAGTCAATACCAAAGGCAAAAAACATTTTTGGGCAAAAGTTTGGTTACTGCAAATTTTAAAATTATTAATTTTCTTTTTAACAGTATCAATATTTTTCCAAAATTCTCTGAGAAAATACTTGAATTTAATCATATAGATGCATTTAAAAAAACAATATAATTGAAATTTGACTATGTGGATTGGTTTTGAGAACTGCTATTGTAAGGTTTCTATGAGAAATTATACAACTCATGGTATTTTTAATAAAAAAAAAATGGTTTAGAAGTTAACAACTAGAAAGAAAAATAAAGAAATATACATGGCAGACCTAGCTTTTAATTTAGTTTGTATTTGCTCTTACGATTTCCGTAAATATTCTTGAAGGTATTTTAAACATTTGATTTTGGTTTATCTACTAAATGATTTCAGATTAATAAACTTCATACATAAATAAATAACTAAATATTTATGCACATATGTATTGTACCTATACAATAAATATTCACATTACTTTTTTTTAAGGGTTGTAATACTAGAACTAAATTACATTGCTGTATACAGTGGGGGCTGGTTACCCGCCCCGAGCGACAATTTAAAGGGGCGCCAAATTTATGTTTGAAAAAAATTTGTTTCACTAAAGCAGTGTTTTTCAAACTGTGGGGCGCGACTCTCAGGGGAGTCGCGGATTAGTGCAAAGGGGGGCGAATTGTTTCAATGAGTATTAGTAAATTTTTTAACTAATAATTAGTTTAATGAACGTATTCGATTGTGTTTAAATTTGATTATTGTGAATCGTGCTTAAAACCGAGTGCGCACATTCGAGCTCAAAGTGGCACATTCCGATCTCGGGAAAATGAAGCGCGCCGCTCCGCGTCGCGCTTCATTTGCTTCCCTCGCTCGGAAATGTGCCACTTTTCGCTCGAATACGCACATCCTCGTATTTATGACATTTGCCTAATATATCATACGTTCCTTCAAATCAAAAATTTCAATTTAATTTAGTAAATAGTGATTTCATATTCGAAAGACGTATTTACTATAGCAATGAGTGGAAGAAGTGGATTTTTAGTAATTGAGAACTATTTTACGCATTTCTTTGAGATTGTAATAACATTTACACAATAATAACAGGGTTTTGGAAAATAACTTACGGAATTTTACCATTAACGTTCATTAAATGTAATATCCGCTTAAATAAAAGGTATCGTGTTACCTATTTTAGAATAATCACGCTTTTAATAGACTTACTGCAATGTAGCAGGTATGACACGTTAGTGAAAATGTAGTACGTACTGTTTTTTCCATTTTTCATCAAAATTCTTATTTACTGCTTGGTTATCCTTCGTTTTTCTTTACATTTTAATCAAACTACTTATAGTTATAAACTCTGTATCTATATAAAGTAAATCTTTGTTAGTTTTAATTATTCCTTTACTTTTTCACTGCATCTTTCAATACTTTTCACAACATGTATCGTGGCAAAATAACTTATTTATGGAATCACTTATGTATTATTAAAATAATTTATTACTGCCAGTTCTGAAATATTTTGAATAAGTATCGCATTAGTCAAGAAAAACATTGAACCGACACATTTGATTAAGTTCGTCTCGTACTTCGTCTTTGATGCAGTTTTCGTTGTTAGTCTAATTTGAGATGTTTTTTTCGCGAAGTGCCCTTCAACTCCCTTTCAGTTGACTTTGAGAATATTTATGTGAAGTGTTCAAGAGTCCGTGATCAAAAGTTGAGTCGCAAATCATTGTTTAGGTACGAAACAGCTCGTGAGGGGGGCCAAGTTTCGCGATTTTCGTGCGTAGAAACTATCTTGATTAAAAGGGGCGCAAAAGATTTATGCCCTTCTATAATATGTATGACCTTTTAGATGTATGAAGGATACTGATAGCGAGTAAAGTCTATCGGCTGTTTCATGGTCAAAGTCACGAAACTTCTTTTATTGATTAGAAGGGTGTAGAGTTATTTCGTTAGTTTGATAGAAGCTTCCCCTCGCGCTGTTGCGTGATCGCTCTAATCGTTTAATCGCTCACTTGATTGTATCGTGGAAAACAAATAGTGTCATTGACTCTTGGGAAAACTTGAGCTAAACTCGTTAATAGCAGTGGACCTACCAGGAAAAATTTACAGTTTCCTTCCATTTAAATTTTAGTTTTTCACCGAAATTATTTCAGGTGTTTGACGCCGCCGGTTCTGTTGCAAAAATACGGAACAGCTGATGGGAGTATTCGCTTGCCAAGATATAAAAATTTCGTAACAATTTTCCACGTCGCCAATTTTTGTGTTTATTTAATTTAAAATCGCACCAAAAAAAAAACACAAGCTTAGATTGTCCTTGACGATTTTTCCTCTGGTTTGAATTCCTATTAAATTTTTTACGGTACTTTGTCTCAGGTTGTTTGATCGAAATTAAGAGTAGGTACATTAGGAGATAATCGGAATCCTGTTTAATCGCATGCTTTGAATACCAAACTTGTTCTTATTAATGCAAGGTCGATTATTTTTTTGATAAAATACCTGTCACATTCTTTGCTATTATTATTTTTTTATGAAAAAAAAATGCAAAGTTTTAGTTACAGACGTGACGTTCGTGCAGACAAACAAACAAATTTATTTTTTATTTATTTATGTTTTGCGCACCTTTACACTTATTAGATTTTTTGTTTGCTTAGGAATCGTGTTTATATTTTAATTAATTTAAATTGGAGTATAGGATTAACCATGATATCGTGAATGTGGGAGAGTATTAAAAAAAAATTATGGAACACAAAGTTTTTGAACTTTGAGCAACCCCTTTTTTTTATTGATAAGAATAAAATGATAATTATGATTTATTTGCTTTTCAACGGCTTCTGCGTTTCATTAATTAACTGATTAAGAAAAGTCTTGTTATTATTTTTTTATTTTTTGGAATTCTGTCATTGGTTCTTAGAATATTGAGTTCCGTTAAACTTAATAATTTATTTTGAAACTTACTTTACCTTTAGGCACGTAACAAGGGGTGAGTAATGTGACATCTCGTTTTATCAAAAATATTTACTGATTTGCCCTTGTGTTTATTCTCACCGAATGTTACATTTAAAATTTATAAATTCTAAGCACGCTCCTATTTAGGTCTACGTCTATTAACACAATTATTTAGTAGTTTCGATAAAAATGTTAATAGGTTTAATTCCATTTTAATAACACCCCCAGTAATTAATTTTACGAAGGAATTTTAATAACTTATACAAACTTCTAATACATACATACAGTTAGTGGCTTTGATTATGACACCATGAACGATAAAAAGAGTTTTTAGAAAACACCTAAAAATCTGAATTATTTTTACATGCTTATAAATCAAAACCTTGTATATAATTATGATTTTCAAAACGCCAAGAAAGAACAAAAATTATTCTTCACAAAAAAGAGTATTTCATCTGGTGCATTAAATTTGGCATAGTCGACAATTTTCTTTAGAATTTTTAGAAAATATATTCAGTTTTCTATAAAAACAGCAAATACTGCTTTTTGTGATCATTTAAGTTATCATATACCACATGTACATTGAACATTGACCATCATCATCAATCAACCCTTTGCGTCTATTGTTGGACATAGGTCTCCCCCATTTTCGATCACTCTTTCTATTTTGGGCAGCCTGGATGCAGTCATTAGGTCACCTTTATTACACAATATTTATTTTTTTTAAATATTTTGTTAACTCGTAGTCTACAATTATAAAAAAATTAAATTTGAAAATAAAATGTTCGGAAACGTTTTAAAAATTGATAATTTATTAGTGGAATTGCTTGCAACCACAAACCGTTTCAGTGATATTTATTTTTTTGCCGAGCTTGAACTTTTGATAAATAATCAAACTTTTTAGAATTACTTAGTGGATAATTTCTAGTTTAAACTGAAAAAATTGTTTCTGTGTAAACACCCTTCTAAGATCAATTTCGTATAGTACAAATTTGTGGAAAAAAGGGATGAAAAGACGTGCCCAGTAGTTTACTGCAAGAAGTACTGGAATCGATGACTAGACGTAAAAAGTAATCAGTGGCAGCTTCAGTAATTCTACCAAATATTGAAAATAATTTATTTTATATTAATTAACGATTTTAGTTTTGGTAGTTTGTACGTCTGTTTTAATAGAATGTAAGTTTTACCGTATTTTATGGTTGACTGAATTAATATTTCTATTTTTGTAGTGTACAAAAGTAAATGTGGTATAGGACAACTTAGATAATCTCAAAAAGTATTAGCAGTTGCTGTTTTTATAAAAATTGGAATATTTTTTTTAAATATTCTGAAGAAACTTGTCGGCTCTATCAAATTTAATACACCAGATGAAATACACTTTCTTCTAAAGAATAATTTTTTTGTTATTTGTTAATATTTCTTAAATCATATTTATTTGTCTATATACAAGGTTTTGATTGATAAGTACGTAAAAAAATTGAGATATTACTATTTTTGAGTGATTTCTAAAGTATTTTTCTTTTGATCGTTTCTCGTGCCATAATCTATGCAACTAACGGTACATACATATAGGAATATTTCAAAATAATCAAAACATCTAATAGTAACTTTTTTGTTTCATTGTACCCCAACTGTCCCTACAATAATTAATTTACTTTCTTAAAAAGGAGTCTTCCCAGTTTGAAATAATTTTCTTTGATCTTATTGAAATTTAAATCATCAAATGAGGACTAAATATCAGGATGAATAACACAAAAAAATTGTTTATTGATTAAAAGGGAATTGAGCAAGAGCATATCGAATTAAAAATGAAAAGTTATCATAACTTTTTTGTTAACAGAGATAATTGAATTTTTTTTTAAATTGCAGTTTATAGTTAATGAAAGCATCTAAAAAATTATATCAAATTTTTTAAACATGAGGTTTACAAACAAAAAACTTCGTTTCAAATATTGATTTAAAAATTTGATAACGTTATACCAGAGTAACCATTAATTTTATTGACACAATTGATGGACATTTAAATTCTTAAATTAATACAATTTTAAAAGTTTTGGTTACCCGAGTATACTACGTCGATTTTCAAAGTTGAAAAATGTTTTATTTTGAGTTTGAAAAAATGTTGCTGTTGCCAAATAAATCTTAATAAACTTAATAAAAACTGTTTAAAAAAAGTGAACACTGAAGATTTGTTGAACAAATTGCAAAATGTGAGAATTGCTATACTGAAGATAGGGAAAAAGGCAATATTTAAATGGCTATAACTTTTTGTTTTTGAAACGTATTAATTTTTTTCTCTCAAATTATGTTTAAGAATAAATAAATTTATCAGTTTACAAAATTTAAATTAAATCTGAAGAGTTTTATCCAAAATGGGACAAGTTCTTTTAAGGCTATTTATACCAGAAAAACCAAATCTCTTATTTAGTGCTTTTAAACAGTTACTCTAGAAAAACAAACGCTACAGCTTTTTCCTAATAGAAAATTTGAATTTAAGTTTTTGATCTGAAAGAGGGAAGATTAATGTAGACAAATCCAATAAATACGAGGATGTGCACGTTCGAGCGAAAAGTGGCACATTTCCGAGCGAGGGAGGCAAATGAAGCGCGACGCGGAGCGGCGCGCTTCATTTTCCCGAGATCGGAATATGCCACTTTGAGCTCGAATGTGCGCACTCGGTTTTAAGCATGATTCACAATCATTAATTTACTTTCTTACATGGCTAACTTCATACTGTCGAATTTTCGCTACCTATGCGCGCGCAACACCCCATGCCTGCTAAAATTTATCCCTCAACGCGCCAAGAGAAATATAACATAAAAAAAAAAAGAATTTTTCTAATAACAATTGTCATTACATTTATTGTTAACGATTCAATTCAGTTTGAAACATAGATTTCTGCACAAGGTTTAGTTTCGCGTCTGTGGATGCGTTGATGTTAACTATCAGAACATTCACCGATGCATTCGTACATTTATTTTGAGTGAAGTTTTATCTAATGTTTATTACGCGTACAGTTTATTAGCATTTCAAGGTTTACACGAAATACGTAGGAAATTTAAACAACCGTTTCAGTAGGATAGGTCGTGTACCTTTCATATTCTAAATAAAATTTCTGTCGGAGAAGAGCGCAGACACAAAACGAAATTAGTTTTTTAAACACACTTTTAGCAGTGACTGGATTATGTGCAAATTCACTTTTCACGTAATCCCTAGTAAATCTTCTAAGCCACCAATTAATTAATATAAATTATAATGCTGTGCTTGTTTATTACTACATAAAATTTTGTGTATGTTCATCCATTTATCACAAATAGAAAACTTTATTTGCATATAATTTGCATCGACACGGTTCAAGCACATCACTTTTCCTATATGTTATCGACAATACGATTTTAAAACCAGATTTTTTCTTAAGATGTCTGTTATTTATTAAAAACGTTTTAACTATGATGTCATTTGTCGAATTCGAAAATACAGGGTGACTCATTTGAATTGCTCTTAATTTAAAAAATTATTTAAATATTTCTCTTGTATTTTTAAGGGGCCTTTATAAATATTCAAATGCAAAAACAAAGCTCTCCGAAAGGTATTTGAAGGATCAATTTATCAATACGCCATTAAAATCGTAATTAGTCACATATGTAATGTTATAATTACGCACCTACCCAATTAAAGTTTAATTGACCGTTTATCAAAATTAAAAAGTTTGTCATTTTTCAGCTTATTAAAATTTTTCTAAGACGTCCATTAAATTGCTGTGCAAATTGTGGCATACGTTTTTTTCTTAAGTTTTAATCAGTAATTAGTTAACGCAATTAGAGATAATTACGGAGTCGGAGAAACTATTTTTAATAATCAACGAAAAGTGATGCAGAGCTCGAGATGAAAACCTTTATCCATTTATGTAATCAAAATTGTAGGAATTAAAAGCCGCATTATCTTATTTTGGCATCAGTGCATTAATCTCGGCCAATTAAACTTAGTTTAAATTATAAACTTAATGTTTCCTGGTTCCTGAATGCATTCAGGCTTGTTTTTATTTTGCATGCGACGCATGTTTTTCGGAGGTTATCGCTATATTTTAATTACATTACATCAACGCCTGCATTTTAAAACAATTTAACACCGAATTGTGTTAATAACTGGATTTAAATCCGCGATACCTATCAAAATTACAATTAAGCTTAAACATGCGAAAATGTAATGATTTCAAATTGTAAATTAACAGTGAAACGCCTCTGCTTTTAGTTAGATTACATGACCGCTTTGATATATTAATACATGTGTCTTGTACTGAAATAATTATTTTTATTTCTTCGAGAGTTATTTTTAAATCGTCTTTTCTTGTACAATCGTTCTTTTCCTCGTTGTTCGAAACTAGACGGCCGGGCAATTCCTGCCGTAGAATTATTTTGATTTGACGTGAAAAATTTATTTTAGGAGGTGTACAATTTTGCTTTTGCTTCTTTTTTCCAAAATTCCAGACTTCATTGTAAAAAACTGGTTATATATTTATGATTTATGTATTGCCCATCGCTGGCCACTAGTTTCTCCCATCTTTCGGACAGCCTACGAAATCCGCGTTAAAAAAACGGGGCCTCTTTTGAAGCGATCCCCGAATCGATCGCATTCTTTATAAGACCAGAAGTTCTGGTCAGCCAGGACGTGTGCCAGTGATCGAAACAAGTGGTAGTCAGAGGGTGCAACGTCAGGGGAATACGGCGGGTGGGGTAGGACTTCCCGTTTTAACGTTTACAAGTATGCCTTGACCACTTTTGCAACATGGGATCGAGCATTGTCATGCTGCAAAATCACTTTATAGTGTCTCGCGTGGTATTGCGGCCGTTTGTTTTTTAATGCTCGGCTCAAACGCATTAATTGCGTTCGATAACGATTTCCTGTGGTTGTTTCAGTCGGTTTTAACAGCTCATAATACACTACACCGAGCTGGTTCCACCATATATACCTTGGAACCGCGAATATTCGGGTTGGTCGGTGACGTGGAAGCATGGTCGGAATATACCCATGAATTTCTGCGCTTGGGGTTAATGGTAATGAACCCGTTTTTCGTCGCTTGTAACAATACGATGCAGAAATTCCTTCCGTCAATGCTTCTCAAGTTACTGTTCACAAGCAAACAAACGCCATTCTACATCTCTCGGTTTCAACTCGTACGACACCCAATTTACTTGCTTCTGAATCATTCCCATGACTTTGAGGCGTTTTGAAATTGCTTGTTGGGTCAGTTCCAATGATCGTGGCAATTCTTCTTCACTTTGACTAGAGTCTTCATTAAATAATTCCTCTAATTCTGCTTATTCGAAAAACTTCTTACTTTCAGATGAAAATGACTGTTCTTGAAGCATTGAAACCACCCGTGACACGTTTTTTTACTATTAGTTGCCCCACCATAAGTATTCGAGAGCATTCGATGAGCCTCTGCAGCAGATTTCTTTATACCGAAGCAAAAAATTCAAACCTTCCGAAAAAAGACGAGAATTTGGCTCGTAAACTGACATTTTCAATTGAGAATCACTTCATGACGCAGTGTGTCTGCCCAAATTGATTACATGACGACTATGATCTATTTATTTGGGCCACTACTTACCGCTAAAGCTATTTATAGGAAAAAGGCAGAAACAAAGTTTTGTATGTTGATTTAGATTTAGAAATTTTGGAAAATATTTATATAGTATGTAGGTACTTAAGTACAGAAGAATACATGTTAGTATTCTTTATCTTTTTTTGTCTTAAATTTTAATTTATGCTCCATGCTTTTTGATATGAAAATAAAATTGTAACTCAATTTTTAATAGTTTAGGTAGGTATAATAGTGGACATTGGCGTTAATGATATGTTTACCAATTTCTTATGCTATTTTAGAAGATAATTAACACTTAAAAAATTTTGGTCGTCATTAAAATATTAGGTATTTTTAGAAATTTTTGAATATTAGTGTTATTAAGTTTGTTATTTAATTTTAGATTAAGGATTTTATATTTCAAGGCCTCATTTAAATTTATTTTTTGGACTAAATTTATAAAAATTTTTGAATAAATTGGTGTTATGTATACCTACATACACAGCCGAACTTTGATAAATCGGCGCCAAAGGGAACCAAAAAAAATTCGACTTATCGAAACTATGAATTATTAAAAAAAAATAAGAAATCAAATTCCAATAAATTTATCGATCTTCTATATAAAATCTTTACTATAATTTACAAGTATGCTTTATATTAGAACAGCGGTTTTCAATGTTTTTAACCGAGGTTCATTTCAGATCGTTCCTTTACCTTACAAAACCCCAAAAAGACTTTCTCAATTTGTGCTTTTGCAATATAGTTTTATTGGTTCTTCGACTACGTGTAAAAAAAAGTAATTTATCCAAGGAGCTTTCATAAAATATTAATCGTGTGCGGAACACCTTCGAATGTATGGCTCTGAAAAAATCGTCGAACTTAAATTGATAGCTAAATTAATTCTATGCAAATCTATACATAAAAACATTTTTTACAATTTACTTTTTACATATAAATAAGACTACTAAAAAATATAATAATTAAAAGTTTCTGCACGCCCTACGTTTCAGTCTTGGCTACGTCTCATTAAAACAAAGCGATAAAAATGTTTGACTCTTAAATTTGGGTTATAAAAATTGAGATTTTTGGATAAAGCCGCATTACTAAAAAGGAAGGACTTGTTTTTATTTGATAATTGATTTCAGTTTTTCTAAATAGCTTAGTTAGCCATGAAAGGTGTCATATAAGGAGTTCTCGAATATGACTACAATGCTATTTTTATACTTCAAGTATTTTAAACTCGTACTTTGAATAGAAGTCTCGGCTAATTATAAGATGTATTTTATAACTCGCTAAAGTCAAAAAAAAGTGTACACGTGTACACAGAAATAATATAATTTTTTGAGCTTGTTAGACCAATCGTAAATATCTTTTTTCTTAATTTTTTTTGGAACATAAAATTCTACATCGTAAGAAAGTAAGCAAAATTTTCACTGTAACAAAAGTGTTAAGGTATGAATGCAAAGTAAACCATTGAAAATTAAAACACTGCCCAGATTAATTCAAAAAAACTAAGTACACACTCATAAAAAACTTCGTACATGTTAAACAGTGCAAAGAACAAGTTTAGTTTGCTATCTTTTTTACATTCATTCTTGCCTCAAAATCGTAGACCATGAATTGTTGTTGTTTATCTTTTAAATAACTCTTTAACGTAAATTATGTTCGTGCTGTGATGTACCACAATTACAGCTTAGACTTTAATTGTTGAAACGTATGCTTTGTGAGAAAAATTTATGCAAAAATTTAGGTGTGTTCATAATTTATATTGAAGTATTGTTTTTACTAAACTTTTCAAATTATGCGATTTTAAATTGTGCTGTTTCTGGTTTTATTAAGATTTTTATCTTTAGGGAAGAGTTTCTTGGATATTAGCATAAGGTTTGTTGTGTTATGTTTTAGGCTTGAGCGCCATCAAGTTATTACCATTTTTTTTAAAGAAATAGAAATGCGAATTTGGATCTCTATGCGCAATAAAACGGAATATTTTATTAATTATGTGCATTTTTAAATAAGTAAATGTTAAATTACTTTACGAGCTTAAAAGAACCAAACAAATTATATTTTTCGCACAAACATTAATTTGTTATGTAAATATTTCGCAATAGAGAAATTTTTATTCGTTTTAGCGACATGTTAAATCCCTATTCAAATGATTTACGTTTTATAAAATTGCATAAAATGCAACAACCTAATTCCCAGGCACGTCTTACGAACAACAAAAGTAAAGATTTATGCGCTTAAGAAAATATGTCAGCTTTTCTTCGACTTTGGTGCAAAAACAGAATTATATAATTCTGTTAGAAGTCAACTCGAGCAATCACGTTTGCATTCTAACGTTGTTACTTCCAAGTTTTTTTCCTGTTTACCGTTCTTATTTGCTTACAGTCTTCGTTTAAATAAGATTTAATTAATATGGGGAGCGAACAACCAATTTGGATTTATATGTGTTTCTACAAAAGTGTTATTTTAGTACTAAGTAGTTGTTTTTGAATGAAATAATATTTTTAATCCTTTTCATGTTTTCATCACGGCATTAAAAAAGTTGGCATTTTGAGCTCTGAATTTTACTTCAAGTAAAGTGTTTATCAAAATTAGATGATGCAGGTGGAGGATGTCAAAATTAATATAACAGTGTTTTATTATTTGTATTAAGTTCGCAGAAATAAATAAATAATAATTCGTTTACAATTTTTTATGCAGATTTATTGAATCTTTTATTATACAATTTAACTTATTTTTTTTATGTTTGGATATAAGGTTCTAATTTAAGTGTTTGATTTTGAAAAATTGGATAATCATCTTAATATTATTAAGTAGATACATAATACATAATATGTGATTGATAAACACGACAATTACGTACTGTTATATTAATTTTAGGTGTCATCTTTTTTGGTTTTAAAATTCTGTTTTGAGATGGACTCAAGAATCGATAACTTTTTTCATGCTTCGATAGTATAATGCTTTTTTAACTTTTATCAAATCAGGGAAATAATTACTCTATGAGATACATAGTATTGTTCGTTGACGTTGACAGATAATTGACTCAGGTTAAGCAAAGATGGAAAAAGAAAAAATGTTTCTTAATTAATTTAAAAAAAAAACACATTACATATTAAAAATCAATTTTTGAAAATTATTAAGTCATATGTACAAGAAGATATTTTCCAGGATGAAGCAAAGTCTAAAGCTTGGCACTTTTTGATTAGTAAAGAACTTTTTTTAAATTATTTCTACGAACATATGTACATTAGGGTGGCGCAAAAAACACTACTATTTTTTTAGAGTCTCAAGTGAAAAAATGTTAGTTTTTGATGTTTTAAGGGCTACCTCCAAAGGACAGCTCAAAAAAAAAAAATTTAAGAGGTCTTTTAAAATTTTTTAAAATTTCAAAAACCGTCAAAAATCGAATTTATTTTTTAATTTTTTTTCTTGTTGCAGTATAATTTTATAGACAAACAAAAAATAAGTTTCTGAAAGTTTCAATTTAAAATTTGAATTTTAAAAGGTCGCTCAGAATTTTTTTTTGTTTATTAGTACATTACTTTGAATTTTTTCGAGTGACATTTTAATATTCAAATTAAAATTTAATACGCACTTTAACAAAAGAATAAATGATATTAGTCTAAATAAAGTTAAAACCTTCAAAATTTAAGATTTGTTATCAGAATTAACAACAAAGTTTATTTAAATATTGTTAAAATATTTGTTTTTTGACATTTGTTACATTTTTAGTTTATCTCGTGGTGAATTTTTGTTGATTATTTTACTAAATAAGAAAAGAAAATGTATGAAATTTTAATTTGAATATTAAAATGTCGCCCGAAAAAATCCAAAGTGATGCACTAATAAATAAAAAAAAATTTGAGCGACCTTTTAAAACTAAAATTTTAAATTGAAACTTTTAGAAACTTATTTTTTGTTTGTCTACACTGTAAAAAATTTTGGTGTAAAGTTGGACCCGGCGACTTTTACACCGCCGTGTAAGTGTAAAATTTTGGTGTAAAATTTCCTTCGTGTAAAATTTTCACTTGAGTAAATTTTACACGGTGTAATTTACTGTCTTACACCATTCCGTGTTATTATTTATAATTTTACCAATTAAATTACTATTAGTGGTTTCTAATCTATGAAAATATATTTACAATCAATTATCATGAACTGCATTTACACGCAGGATGGTGTAAAATTCAGGATTCACACCGTTCAGAATTTTACACTACACTTAGTGCGATTTTTACACCGAACCATTTACACCACACTGAGCCCAAAAATTTTTTTAGTGTATAAAATTATAGAATAACGAGAAAAAAAATTTAAAAAAAAATCCATTTTTGACGGATTTTGAAATTTAAAAAAATTTTGAGCGACCTCTTAATTTATTTTTTTTGAGCTGTTCTTTGTAGGTAGCTCTTAAAACATCAAAAACTAACATTTTTTTACTCGAGACTCAAAAAAAAATAGTCGGTGTTTTTGCGCCACCTTAATGTACCTACCTACATATCATGAATTTCTATAAAAATATTATAATTGTTTCGAGATTCAACATAGGTACTTTTATGCAAGTCGTTGGTCCATATCTGAGAGAAACACTGATAATATTTATAAATAAAATTCTGTTTTGTAAAGCTGAAATGTATTCGATTAAAACCAAAAAAAAAATGCATTCGTTGTTCTACATACGTACATGTTCCGATCTGGTTTTTAGGATTAGGATTTATTGGGGGGGGTGAACACTAGTTCAATCGCACCTAGGCCACTTAGTTGGGCCCATTGTGCTACCCCTTTGTGTGACTCTCGTCGCCCTCAATCCTGCGTCCATCCCAACCCTTGGATGAACCGCAGGATGACTGAGGGCGAGAGGTCACGTATGCTGGCCATGTTGGGCCAGCATTCCCCCAACATGGATCTTCTTATTTGGACGATTGCAGGGCAGTGACAAAGTATGTGTTCCATGGTCTCGTCCTCATTTTTGCATCCTCTACATTTGGGATTCTCGCTGACTCCCATGTTGTAGAGGTGTTTATTTAGTCTGCAGTGTCCCGTGAGAGCGCTTATTATGAGTCTCAAAGAATCACGGGACAACCCCAGATAATAATTTGCGTTTTTCCTAGAAGGCGCTTTTATAGCCGTTTTGCAAATTTACAGCTGTTACATTTAGTCCATCTTTTGGAGTGATTTTCGCTTGTTAGTTGTTTTAGGATCTTGTCAAGGGTACTGGCCGACAGTGGCAAGATGGGTTCAGGTCCGTACGGGTTTCCTGATGATCCCAACCTTGCCATTTTGTCGGCCAGCTCATTCCCTTCAATTCCTTTGTGGGCTTTGACCCAACAGAGTGTTAGGTCGTTGTGGGTACATACCTCATTCAGGACTTTGATGCATTCAAGCATCAGCCCAGAGGTTACTCTGCAGCTCCTTAGAGCTGCAAGCACCGCTCTGCTGTCCGTTAGAATGTGTATTGTTTTATTGCAGGTGTTGTTTTGCAGTAATTTTCTGGAACTTTCAAGGATGCCCATTAATTCCGTTTGGAATACGGTGGGATACCTGCCCAGTGATAGGTGTATGCTGAGGTTTAGTTCTGGACTGTATATGCCCGTTCCTGAACCAGCATGTTTTTTTGATCCATCGGTGTAGATGGAAATATTTGGTTTATCGAGGTCGATATCTGTGTTTAACAGGATTTTGTATTTCCTGTCAAAGATGTATGTAGGAGGAATACTTTCCATGGGGGATGCTAGTAGAGGGAGGATTTTAATACCATCCTCTACCACCCTGGAGTGTCCTACGTAAGGGTATTTAATATTCCATAGGCCTGAACTGCGAAGTCTTAGAGCCACTCTGAGGGCCTGCTCCCTCAGATATAAATCTAAGGGAGGAAGGCACAGCAGTGTCTCCATGGCCGCAGTAGGCGTTGTTCTCATCGCCCCGTAATCATGAGACAAGCAAGTCTTTGAACACGGGTTAGCTTTGCTATGGTGGTTTTTTGTATGGTTCTGGGCCACCACACAATTACACCGTGTGCTAGCATGGGTCTGACAATTGCCGTGTAGATCCATAGGGCGATCTTAGGGGAGATTCCCCAGGACCTGCCCACTGCCCTGCGGCACTGCCAGAAAGCCGAACATGCTTTTTCGATTTTATTTTCTACGTGGCACCTCCAATTAAGTTTTTGGTCAAGTATAACTCCCAGATACTTCACCGTACTTGTCAGCTTAAGAGGTGTTCCTTTTATACTAGGCAAATGATTTGTCTAAGTTTGCGTTTTCTAGTGAAAAGAATCAACTCCGTTTTCTCTGGGTTAACAGAAAGGGAGTGTTCTGAGCACCAGTTTTCAATTATTTTGAGAGCTCTCTGCATTATTTCGCAGAGTGTGCCTTCAAATTTTCCATTAAGCAGAATAGTGATATCGTCTGCATATGCTATGGTGTAATGACCTTCGTTATTTAGGCGTTTTAGAAGGCTGTCAATAAGTAAATTCCACAAGAGGGGCGATAATACCCCTCCTTGCGGGCAGCCTCTAGTGACCATTGCTTTAGTGTTATCATTTCCGACATTCACTTGAATTATACGCCATTTCAGTACATTAGTTATCCAGCCAACAATTGTTGGTGAAATACCATGTTCCAGCAATGCCATACCTAAACTTTCATAGGTAGCCTTATCAAAGGCCCCTTCAATATCGATAAATGCCCCAGGGTGAATTCATTTGAACTCATCGATCTCTCGATCCGTTCTACAACTTTGTGCAGCGCCGTTTCGGTTGATCTCCTGAGGTATATGCATGTTGATTTGGATGCAATGGTTGGTTGCCCAGTACATTGCACCTAATTTCAC
The DNA here is from genome assembly GCA_036325965.1 of Sinopyrophorus schimmeli. Lineage (NCBI taxonomy): Eukaryota > Metazoa > Arthropoda > Insecta > Coleoptera > Elateridae > Sinopyrophorus > Sinopyrophorus schimmeli. Next base: position 4,816,988 of record JARFIZ010000024.1, on the reverse strand, counting down.
GATCGCATAACCTTTCTGCCGTTTTAAGAAAGAAAGAGGTCAGGCTGATCGGTCTATAAGATTTTGCTAGAGTGTAATCACTTCTAGCTGGTTTGGGTATAAATACCACTTTTACTTTTCTCCATTCCAAAGGGATATAACGAAAACGATACATGCCCTGAGGAGCTTTACCAGGTGGTGGAGTATACTATCCAAACTCCACTGGAGTAGAGCTGGGAACACTCCATCTAACCCTGGTGACTTGTATGGGAGAAAAGTTTTTATAGCCCATGTTAATTTGGTGCTAGTGATAATTTGTTTAGATATTTCCCAGTCCGCCTGAGCAGGGTGTAGCTCTGAATGTTCAGGCCACTCGTACTCAGGTACAATTTTGCTTTCTGGGAAGTGTTCTTTTATTAGTTCTGCCGTAGTCTCCGCGAGGTTGTTGGTAAATGTACCATCCCCTTTCTGGAGACTAATCGGTTGTTGGTTAGGATCCTTAGATAGAACCTTTTTTAACTTTGCAGCAACAGTTGTGGATTCGATGCTGCTGCAGAAATTTCGCCATGCCTTCCTTTGGTTTTGGCGAATGGCTTTTTTATATTCAGACTGGTGTAGTCTGTAGGCTTCCCAGTCCTCATTTAGTTTTGAGTTTTTTGCTTTGTTAAACAGTCGCCGTAAGGTTTTCCTCTTACGCTCCAAATCGCCACTCCACCAGGAAGCCGAGTGAGAGCTCGATTCGAGCGTAAGTATGGGACAACTGTTTTCGTATGCTTTCAAAAGAGATGTGCCTAATGCGTTCGCATAAGTCTCAATCTCTGTTGTATTATTAAAGTTTTCGGATGTGGTCAGAACATTCTGCACGCTATCCAGTTCCAACGATAGATGCTCTTGAAAGAGCAATCTGTCTGTTTTCCTTGGATTGCGATACTGAACCCGCCCTACATCTATGGCCTTTAGTGTAAATACTATCCATTTATGGTCTGACATTGATAGGTCTTTTGACACATGCCATTCCTTAATGTCACTTGAAATAATCGGGGTAGCCAGAGTGATATCTATCACAGTTTGGCAACGCGAGGTTACAAAAGTAGGTTCGCACCCGCGATTGATTATTTCTAAGTTAGTGGTAGTGATAAAATCAAATAATAGCTTACCTCTATCATTGTTGACTCTGCTGCCCCACATTAGGTGATGAGCGTTTGAGTCACAACCAATGATGAGTTGCTTGTTGTTTGCTTCACAATGACGCACCAAATTTGCGAGGGACTGTGAGATCGGTCCACCCGGGGCGTCAATTGGGAGATAAAGTGACGCTAAAATTACGTCAGTTTTGCCTCTACCTAAATCGCAGTTCAAGCTGACAACGGTGAGATCGCTGTCGCTGAACTGCGTTAATAGGTTTGCTTGGATGGTCCTGGGTATGTAAATACATGACCTAGGTTTTGAGTTATGGCTGTATGTAAAGATGTTGCCATGTAGGTTGGAAAGCCCTACAATCTTAGATTGTATGACCCATGGTTCCTGAATTAGAGCAATATCAGCCCCCCCCTTTGCAAGGTGGAGCTTTAAAGTGGCCACTGCAGCACGGCAGTGGTGAAGGTTTGCTTGAATGATTTTTAAACCCATGGCGTATGGTGTTATTGCCGTGTGGTTTTTTAATTTAGTTTTTGGAAGAGGCCTCTGTGGTGTTCACCGACACAGAGGTTTCCATGGGCGAAGGTGCAGCCACCAATAAAGGTGCGCCGCTCCTCCGGCCCTATGTTCCTCGGTCGTCCCAACAACATTGGCCTCTTCCTCTACTTTTTGATTTTTAGTGGTAGGCAGTTGAACTTATAGTTCAACTTGCCTCCACTTTGTTGAATAATGGCCACGTCCCCATCAGGTACTCCAAAAACTAGGAGACGCCCTATGGGTTCTTCCTTCGTGGTGTTTAGGAAGATGGGCCATTTATCGATTGCTACTGCTCGATTTTGTGCTGTCAGTCTTTTTACGACTTGTTCCTCTGGTTCCGGTGCTCCTGGAATCCAGAGGGTGGCCTTGCGAAGTCGTGGAAGGTCGTTTTCCCCGACTATGCGTAGGCCGATACCGACCTCAGTCCATAGTGCGGGTTCCCCCTCCACTTTCCTCTTTAGCCACTCCAACGAGTCGTTGTCTTTGCAGGTGATTCTTAGAATCTGCCCTGCGTATTTTAGCCTCTCGAAGGTAGGGGCTGTTATGTTTTTTGACAGCGCTTCCTCGATGGTTTTGTCGAGGAGGTCTGTCAGTGTGTTTTCAACACAGGTGGCTTGGTCAGCTGTTAGCTTACCCAAGGCGTTACCTGTGTTGATGACAGCTACTTTGAGGTGCGATTGCGCAGCCTCTCTGTAGCTTATAAAAACTGGCCGAGATCCAGTCACGGCTGATGCAGCTCTTCTCTTGGGAGGTGCCCCAGGAGAAGGCTGCGAGCCGTCGGATCTGGCTCGCTTTTTAAAGCCTTTAACAGGTCGCTTTCCTGAGCCCGAAGGTCCAGGTAGCGCTGCCTGTTGTTTTGGCTTTTGTGTGGCCTTGGTCTTTGGATTGGCGGTCACGCCCCGAATAGGTGCCACACCCGAGCCCGAAGGCACGGAAGGGGCTTGCCTCAACAGGGGCGACACACCTGAGGTCTGGGAGGTGGTTGCTTGCGCAGCCATGCTCTCCCTCTCTCTCCTTCGACGTTTGGCCTCAGCGCCTGACCTTCTCTTCCTTTTGGGAAGAGTATCAAGCGCTGGTGTTTGCTGAGAGCCTTGGGGCTGCTCAGCTTTGTTTGAGGCAGACGGTGTATCTTTGGAAGACGCAGCCGTCGCCATAGGGGAGTTGGGGTTGGTTGTGTGTTTTTCCATGCTGGTTTTATTAGTGCTTCGTTCTCCTGGCTCCTCACCCACCACGGAGTCCAACTAGGGGACGTAGCATTGCTACGCCAAGGCTACCAGAAGAATATAGCCTCCGAAACAGCGGGTTGTGCACGAGTGCCCAGGTGACTAGATGGCCAACCTAAACACTGCCCACCCCACCGCTGCCGAAGGCTCGTCCTGTCGGCCCTCTGACGGGACGACGCAGCCGATTGATCAGGGTGGACTAGTCCTGACCTCCCGTTTGTGCAGAAATCCGGGCCAAAGTGACGTGTTGCCAGAGCACCAGGCCGCAGCCTGGGTTTGACTCAGCCACCAGGATCCCTTCATCCTGCAATTACGGGTCTCCACGCACGGCACAAACACGTGGGTACCTGTCTTTGTCTGGCTCCTCCCCCATTGCCATCTTAACGCTCCATCGGACACGAAGGTTTTTAGGCCTTGGTCCGAAACGGGCTAGTCGGCACGAAGGGCTTTTTAGGGCCCTTGGCCATTCAGCCCTAACGAGTACATGCCGCTGGGTTCATCGGGGCACGCAAGCCTCCTCGCCACGACAAGGCTCAGGTACTAGAGGAGGGATCTGGTTTTATAAGTGTATAAGAAAAAGGTTTTGGTTTTATCATCTATGATTTCGTATTTTCCAATCATACTTCCACTCATTAGCGCTCCAATTAATGGAGATTTTACTGTATATCCATCACTTACTAAGTAAATAAGTGTTAATTTAATCTAAAAGCAAGTTAATTATTTATAATGATTGTGTCATGCAAAAACATAAAGAGTACAGTTAGTTTATTTTGCATGAAATATGTTAAAACATCGCATCGGCCGGACGATAGAAAGGATAGTGCTATAAATACAGGGAATCTTTAGTTTTTATATACTTACCGTACCCGTTGACCGTAGCAAAATCATACATAATTAATTATCGTATTAATACTTTGAAGCAGACTAAGGTTGATAATAGAGTAGCGACTCGTCTTGCGTGACGTAGTTCGTCTTAACTTTTAATGCCCCTTTTTCGTATATATCAAATTATTATATTAGCACCGTTACGTATGATTTTCGCAAGTTTTACGCATTCGCTTTAGATGTTTGTAATAACGTTTTTAATTTATTCGGAAGTATTTTCGATTATTTATTATCAATGATTAAACTGTTGGATTTATCTTTTGCGATTATACTGTCTGCTGAACTGGGACTTCATTAATTTCGTGGTAGTGTCTTTTGTTTAATTACCCATTTCAGAGGTTAATTGTACACATTTGTTTGTTTTATTAATTGTATTTCTTTAAATACTGCTTACCATTTGTCAGTCAACGACATAAGTGGTACTGTTGATGTTTGAGGGCTTTGACTCTTTGTCGGTTCCTGTTAACTTGTTATCTCACAAATCTACTTATTTATATGCTTACAAAACTGTAAAAATTGTTTTTTAACAAATAGAAAATACAAATTGTTGGTTTTAATTATCATGGGAAGAGTTTTTTCCATCTTTGATAATCTTTTGTGTCAATTTTTTAAAACCGTACAAAAACTATCAGAATAGATGATTTTTAAAAAAAAATTAAGTAAGATAAAGATATCAGTTAATTCTGTTTTTAAAATAAATTTTACACAATTTTATGAATTAGTCGTGTTTAATAGGTGAATCAATTATTCAGTCATCCACTGGGCTATATTCTGGTCAATATTTGCACGAAAAACTCATTTACCGAACTTTTCATTCTACTTCTTCTACTATTTATGGTTAATTTTACCAAGTTTACGACCAAATGGCGATAACAATGGCGATAAACAAAAAAATATCTGATTTTAACTGTAACGGTTGTATTGAGTTTATTTTTTTTTTACATCAAAATAGCATTTGATAAAAAGATAGGGGAAGGTGGCTTGAAGCGGGTAGGTCGCCTAAAGCGAGTAACGGCCCGTATGTGGATATGTTATATATTAGCTGGAATTTATATGTGTATTTACACTGCCAGTACCCTGCCTAATTGATGTCATACTACTTTTGACACCAACGTTTGCTTAATAACCTTACAAAACAAAAATTTAATAATTTTGTAAAATGTTTGAAATTAATTTAACTTCAATTGCTACATAGTCCTTAACATTAGCCCATTTTTTACAGTGGGGTTTTTTTTTACAATAAACTAGTTTTATTATTTGACTAAATATTTTAATATCCATCCATTATTTTTTACATTAATGTATCAAAACCAAGAAATGTGTGTTTGGGCAAAGCGGGTAGGTACCCTCTTTGCTTGTGACCAAAGTAATAATTTTATTATAATTGGTAGGAACTAGTTGATAGGAATAAATTTGTATTAAAAATAAGTGATTTAAACCGTTGAAGCAATTAAGATTTAAAAACAATGGTAAACTGAAGTGACATTAATATTGGAACAAATTACAAGTCTGAATTAGCAGTTTATAACATTAAAATGCTTAATACAGTGGTTTCCAACCTGTGGGGGCGCCCCCCTAGGGGGCGCGAGACTGTTGCAAGGGGGACATGCAGCTGTTTCCAAAATATCATTTTCGAATACAAACCAAAAAAGTCGAATAAGTATCAAAAAATGTTTATGTATATTTTTACATAATATTGTATATTATTTTCTAGCCCATTAAATAAATTATAATATCAGTTGAGTATTTATGAAATTAGATTGTTAGAAAAATTAAGGGGTCGCAACAATTTTTTTTTAAAGGGGGGCGCAGGTAGAAAAAGGTTGGAAACCACTGGCTTAATAACCTAATACCAATGTTACTGTCAAGAACATGTTAAATGTAGATAATTATTTTCAAATGTTTCGATTAATCCGATTGGTGTATGGGAGCCTACCCGCATTAGGCACCCCTCTCGGGCAAAGCGGGTAATTTCTGAAATTTTATATTTTTGTTATTTTGTCTACATTTAAAGCAGAAATGTAATTATTCTTTTTTATAAAATGAAAGTCTAATAATTGTATTGCGTAAATGTAAGAACGAAATACTTTTTTTAGAAGATGTGGTTCATATTGATCGATAAACCTTAACCTACCCGCTTTAGGCCACCTTCCTCTATTTATAGATATCACACGTGCAAGTATTGGCAACGTCATGTATACGTTAGCAACATGTAAATAAACATTAGAAGGGTTTGCAACCAAGAATTTAATACTGTTTATCCTCACCAGAGGCAGCATATTTGATACAAATATGCATTTTGAAGTGTGGATTGGTTTTAATTTAATTGTAATTTATTCAAGAAATTCAGAAAACTACACAAATTATTCAGCTATAAGTATTATGTGAATTAAATTTTATTTTAAACCAGGAAAAACGTTCAAAAATTATATTTTTGAATATTTTTTAAACAATAACTACATTTTTTTTAATTTTGACTCTACATTTACATTTAAAAATATTCGTTTTACTAAATATTTTGAATACTTAAGCTACGATTTTATTTAAATTTTGACAAAATAAGTCTTTTATCCATAGCAACCTATCATCCAAATTTAGTTAACTTTGAACTGGTAGTTTAAAAGTCGTAGGGTACACTTTCACCTTAAAAAGGTAGCGCCGGCCCTGGTTAGGAGAAAAGTTGTCTTCTTAGAAAATGGAAAACAGATTTGGTATTAGGCACTCATTTATTTTGATAATCTTAAATTAAGATTCAAAAAAACTAAATTTTTGTGACGAGATTTTCAATGAAAAAGGACGGAAGAAGCGGGCGGATGTTGAAACGCATATCCTCATTGAAAACGGTTTAGAATGAAAAGCGAAAGTGCGGAATTTCCCGTTCACATGTCTGAGGATACATGTGTACTCTCGTCGTCTATAAAACTGAATTATGTTCAGCGACAGCGCGATGACGCCGCAAAAATAGATCCGAATAGAAATTTCACTTAAACTGGGTTAAGTTGTAAAAAGCGGTGCGTGTTTCACGGACATTTAAATTGGCTTCCAGTTACTTCAAACCGAGTTGAGGATGAACTGGATGATAAGGTCTCGCTATCTCGTTCACGGGACAACAACCTTTCGGTGGTATATTTAGGGTTACTTTTAGAATAGTGCAAATGTCTTGCCAAATTAATTCGATTCTAAAGAAAGTCGCCAGCAAGCCAAAAGTAAAACAAAACAGTTTCTTAATTTTAGTGGGTTGCGATGTTTTTAAAATATTTGGACAATTTTTTTTGTCTGGGCAGTATTTTAAATATAAAATTATTCACAAATTTTGAGTTCGAGGTGGTGTTAGTAAGAAACGTGTACAACATTGGAAAAAAAGTAGCCAATACTGAATAAATTATTTTTTTCGCAGTGTGTTAAAGCACTGATTTTCAAACTCTATGTTACTGCGCCTTTCTTAAAAAAGAACTAATCCTGGCGGCTCCCCACTGTACACCGCTCTCCCGATTTATTTCAATATTAAATTGAATCTTGTATTTTTAAATCGTTCCCTCTCACTTGCGTACATGTGAAGTTCGTATCTTTTTACTCGCTTCCATTCTTGAAAAATCTTACACATTTTAAGTTAAATTTGATAAATACGAGGATGTGCGCATTCGAGCGAAAAGTGGCACATTTCCGAGCGAGGGAAGCAAATGAAGCGCGACGCGAAGCGGCGCGCTTCATTTTCCCGAGATCGGAATGTGCCACTTTGAGCTCGAATGTGCGCACTCGGCTTGACTCGGCTTGACCAAGATAAGGTGGCGGGTGAGAATCTTACAAGCGACGCACACGATGAAGAGAGAACGCATGCGGATAGAAAAAGACGTACTGTAGGTTCGGCTTTTGTACATTCTGGTGAAAAAATACATGAAATATAAAATTTTTTCGGATACTTTATTTATTTGAAATGAATAAATACTCGCGTCGCGCTTCATTTTCCCGCGATGGGAATGTGCCACTTTGAGCTCAATTGTGCACACTCAGATTTAAGCATGATTCACAATAATTTATGCCAACAAATTGGACAAAAAATTAGTTGAATAATTTTTATAGTTTCCTATCACTCGCATTGAAGAGATTGTTATATCATTTCGCTCCCTTCCACTCATTGCTATGGGTAAAAAATTTCAAACTTAAAAATCGATATTTAGTAAAGTAAATTTAAATATATGATTTGAAAGAGCGTAGCATAAAGTAGACAAATTCAATGAATACGAGGATGTGCGCATTCGAGCGAAAAGTGGCACATTTCCGAGCGAGGGAAGCAAATGAAGCGCGACGCGAAGCGGCGCGCTTTATTTTCCCGAGATCGGAATGTGCCACTTTGAGCTCGAATGTGCACATTCGGATTTAAGCATGATTCACAATAATTTAAGCCAATAAATTGGACAAAAAATTAGTTGAATAATTTTTATTGTTCCCTCTCGCTTGCATTGAAGAGATTGTCATATCTTTTCGCTCCCTTCCACTCATTGCTATGGTAAAAAAATTATCAAACTTAAAATCGATATTTACTAAACTAAATTTAAATTTATGATTTGAAAGAACGTAGCATAAAGTAGACAAATTCAATGAATACGAGGATGTGCGCATTCGAGCGAAAAGTGGCACATTTCCGAGCGAGGGAAGCAAATGAAGCGCGACGCGAAGCGGCGCGCTTCATTTTCCCGAGATCGGAATGTGCCACTTTGAGCTCGAATGTGCACACTCGGCTTTAAGCACGATTCACAATAATTTAAACCAATAAATTGGACAAAGAATTATTTAAATAATTTTTATCGTTCCCTCTCACTCGCATTGAAGAGATTGTCATATCTTTTCGCTCCCTTCCACACATTGCTATGGTAAAAAAAATATCAAACTTAAAATCGATATTTACTAAACTAAATTTAAATTTATGATTTGAAAGAGCGTAGCGTATAAAGTAGACAAATTCATTGATTACGAGGATGTGCGGATTCGAGCGAAAAGTGGCACATTTCCGAGCGAGGGAGGGAAATGAAGCGCGACGCGGAGCGGCGCGTTTCATTCTCCCGAGATTGGAATGTGCCACTTTGAGCTCGAATGCGCACACTCGGTTTTAAGCACGATTCACAATCGAATGCGTTTATTAAACTAATTATTAGTTAAACATTTTACTAACACTTATTGAAACAATTCGCCCCCGCACTAATCCGCGATTCCCCATGGAGGCGCGCCCCACAGTTTGAAAATCACTGTGTTAAAGAATTCTTTTATGTTTAGTTATTTGTGTAAGAACGAATTGAGAGGACACCCGTTTTACAAATGTAATTTATGATATTTTTCAATTTGGACGAAGTTTTCGGTGGCGGGTTATTAAATAAAGGATTGTTTAAACCCCTACTGTTATTGTGGGCTTCGCGTGTAGGAAGCACTTAGAGACTCGTAATTAATTATTCTAATTACAAACAAAATACTTAAAATGTTCTTCTTGGGGGCGTATTACAAGTTACTTGTAACTTTAACTGACTAAACGCTGAACTTGTTTATTTATTTAACTTTATATGTATTTAATCTTTTTCGAATTTAGTTTTAATGAAGTATAAATTTTATAAAAGATATGCTACCACAAAAAAATATATAGGTAAATGTAAATTTTGGATGTATTTTTTATTAAATAATTACGTTTAATAGTAAAATAATTTATGTAATGGTTCTGGGAATTTATAACAGCATTTTCCATTTTTCTTTTACATCACGACTCTAAGTATTATTATCTACATTATGAATAGTTCACGTTGTTGGTGACTAAATAAAATACAAGTATAATATTTTTTTAAAGTTTTACATTAGATTTAAATTGCTTTTATTTATTTCACAAAATTGATTAAGCATAAGCTATTTCAAAGGTTTTGAACTTCAGATTTTGTTTTTGATCTACAATGTTATCTCATATTGAGAATGTTTATAAAAGGTAATTGAGTGCGGCGTTTTCAATGGTTTTCATATGGTAAATGTTTGAAAGATTTGATTAATTTAATTTATCCATAGTTTCTCAATTGTTGAATTTAACAATACAGGGTGTCAGACAAATAGGTACTGAGACTGGACCGGATAATACCTGACACCAGTCTAAACAATAAAATGTTGTATGCGATATGTCCTAAATCTAAAGAATTTTGAGAAAGATCCATTTTAATTTTTCAGTAAACGGCAACACAGCATCGTCTCCATATACTCTTAAAAGAGGGTGTCGTCATTTAGTATGTGCTTTATTGCTTATTTATTTTATTGTTTGAATATTATGGCTCACAATAAAAGTCTTTTAAGATTATTTATTGAAAATTTATTTTATCGTTTAGATATTACGTTTCAGAACATCTTTATCTTATGCTACCTGTATAGTGATTAAGATAAGCAACTTTTTTTCACGTTTTAATTTTGAGGCATTGTTGCAAAGCCTATCTCATCTTTTTTCATGAATTTTGATATTTGATTTTTCGGTTTTTTTTATTAAAAAAAAATTCTACATATAGCATCGTTATAACAGACTTGGACAAAAATTTTCGAAATATCCTAAATAATGAGGTTTCTATTACACATTTTTAAATTGAAGTTTACGATACCATAACTCAAAAATATTACACATATAGGGTACGTTTTTGTTCAGTTTAGGATCTTCTATAAGTAGATTAAGTTCCAGTACTTATTGTCTGACAAGGTGTATAAACGTGAAGAAGAAAATTTCAGTCTCCAATTGTGCCCCAATAAATATTACTTGAATTGAAAGTAAGTGTCTATGGACAAATTTGTTAGTTAATAGAAGGTAAAAATTTCTACAAGTTGTTATTTTTATTATCAGTTATTTTTGATTACCTTGTATATTCATTATTTCAATTAATAAAATGTTACGTTTTTTTTTTCAAAAATGATTAGAACTATGGGTTGGTTTACTTTTGGCAATGTGTTTATAAAAATAAAATTTGTACATTAAGATTAACACCTGTTCTATTTTGTGTTCCAAATTAATAAAAAAATCATTTAAAAAAAATGTATATTCGAAATTAAATCAAAAAAGTAAAATAATTTTTAATTAAAATTTTTTTGTTTCAATTACAAAAATATCTATACATATGTAGGTATTCATGTTTTAATTGTACAGTACATATTATAAAATATTTTTTTATTGGATATAACAAAAAATATATTTGTCAAAAAAAAAAGAAAACACAAATTAAGTTTCATGAGTTTTTTCTTGTAAAATTATATAATAAGAAGATACGTCACTACGTGAGGTAGAGGACGATATAGGTATATACTGTACGCACCACCTAACAAGGCGAGCGAGTGAGTGCGCAGAAGCACCATTTGTAGCACACGCAGATTTGTCCGCTTGAAAATGTCAGTAGCGTTTCATTAAGGGATACTGAAAAGAATTGGTGGTGAATTTGACAGAAGGAAAATAGCTGCCTTTCTAACGGAACAATCAGTAACATTAAAAGCATAAATAATGTTTATTAGGACTACTTAACTTGTAAGAAATTTTAATATATACTATTTATTTATTTTTTGCCCACGCCACCGAAAAGTACGTTGAAGTAAACCGGCTATTTTCGTGTGTAATGCGAATGCGCCCGAGTTTGCCTTCATACGTGGCGCGTGCTATACATATTTAAGGCCACAAATCTCTTCTTGAAGGTTTTAGAGCAAGAAATATAAATGTTTTTACTGATTTAGCACTCAATTAATTACATACCTACTTCCTTTCAAAGAGATCTAATCCCATATGCAAGTAGAAACTAAGATGGGTAAAGAATTACATTTTTATGCGATAATATCGAAATATAACAAAGTTGCAAGTAGTTCATAAACGATGGTACAGTGGCATTTTTTCCGCGCTGGTGCCAGAAATAATTATTCTTTGCACGCGAAATTTGTGTGGGAAATGCCATTTTCCGCTGACTTGAAGGAAAAACTATTTAATAATAATCATAATTATTAAAAAAAATAGAAAACTTAAAACGAATAATCTCGGAATAACAATTTGCAAGCTCTTTCAGTTGCAAATTTTAAAACTCTGATTTTCGTGTCAAGATTTTGCTACAGAGAGAAGTATAAAATTAAGTAAGGAATTTTTAAATTGTGTAAGTTACTAGCTAATTACAGATTGCTTACATTTTTTTTTTAAGCCGAAATTCTTAAATTTCAGAAACCAGATTACGTTCGGCAGATAATCGATGTTTTAACTGCACTTACAAAAATTAGCCTGTAATTCGAACCAATAATTTGCAGGTAATGAGATACACTTGGTCAACATTTTACATTTCTAACTGACCATTAAATCTCGTATTTATAATTAAAACGATTCGCTCAATTAATCGCATCGCCGTATAATAGTTTTGTACCGTTTGTAGTAATTGGATACAGTTTGAAGATTTAAGATAAATAAAACGATATCCATCCACGTGCTGTTTGTTTTTGTAAAGTGCACTTGATATCGATACGTTCACCTCTATCTTTTACTTATATATTTATACCAGTATGTACATACATTTATACATGTGTTGTTTATATATAACTCGTCTTAGAACGGCATCTATTATTGGCATCATTTCCGTAATTTCCGACGCGTGCACTCGACTTTAACTAAAATTATTATCAGAGGTGTTTCCGATTATACTTTTCGAAGGATTAAGATGTTGCACGTGGAGCTATAACCTTTCTCTTCTTTTGCCTTTTATCTTTCATTAAGCTTGTATAATTTATTAGTTTTATCGATATCAACAGAGACATGATTAATAGTTCTTTAAAAGTAACTCGCGTTCTTTAATTCGATTAACGCAAAAGTTTAGCGAAGAATCGATTTTTTTTAATATCGTAAAAAAATTACTAAACGAGTTCGAGGTGGGATAGTCCCGACCAAAAATTTGGAACGTTGTCATTCAGAAATGCCTTGTATTAAATAATTATAAGACTAACGATATTTATTATGATTATCGAAAAAATTTTAATCTTATAAATATTGTTTATTTAATTTTATTAAATAATTTTAGATGAATGGATTAACTTTTGTATGTTTTGTACAAACTTATAGAAAAAAAAAATGAAAAATAGAGATTAATTATATTTTATAAATTTTGAAAAATTATTAAAGTAAATGGCATAACAAAAACAAAAGAATTAAAAAAAATAATTTTAATAGTTAAAAATAAAGTAATTAATTCACAATGAGAATTAAAAATCGCAAAATTTCAGTGTTTCGAAACGGCAACACTTTAACGTCATTTACTGTTGGCTCTACTGACACGGTAATATATAGATATATGTCATTTTGGGGTTAGTTATTATTACATATTACTTATTACTTATTATTTCATATTAATCTATATTTGTTCCAAAAACAATTATTCAAATCTCAATATGAATATGTTTGAGTTATGTTGGATTTAAGTTTTACTTATTTATTTATATTGTTACTTTGATAAATGCAATTTTCAACATAAATACTTTGTTAATGAAATAATTAAAACAAATACTTTAAATTATTTATGCCTTTTTTATTAATAAAAAGTAATACCCATTGCAAATCCATTATTAATTAAACTTAATATTATTTACTTGTATCATATGTTTTAATTACATAACCTTAAACCATACAATTTAATATGTTCTAATTTTCTGTCATTATTGCTAAATACAACGTTGCCGTTATTTCAGACTTTAAACGTAAATCATTCACAAGTACCCCTAATAATTGTTATTTTTTATAACCTTAAAGCTTCTCAATTAAATTTGAATTTTTTTTAAATTATTACGAAATTTCAATGTTCAACATAAAGGGTGTTTCAAATTGAGCGCCTTTTTTTTAAAACTAAATAAAACATAGATAGCGCATTGAATTCGTCTGGGTCTTTTAACATTTAAGAAGTGTGATATATGACAGTAATAAAAATGAAGTGGTACACAATACAAAAGCGCGTTAAAATTGTTGAATTATTTTATGAAAATCTGCGTTCTGTGAAACACCTTTTTAGAAAATTATGTGATTTTTATTGTTTACATAATTGTCCTACTGAAAGGACTATATGTCGAATTGTTCAAAAATTTAAAGAGACGGGTTCCGCAAAAGATAAAAAAATAAAATCTTTTTGGTCGTTCACAAGAGCACATTGATATGGTTCGCGAAAGTGTTGCTGAAAAGCCTGAAATGTCCATTAGTCAACGATCACAACAAGTTGGGCTCAACAGTATACACTTTCAAGAGTTACCAATGCAGAATAGTGAAACTCACAGCACATGATGTCAAGCTCAAAATGAGTCTACGGACCCAACAACATTTTCCTAAAACCACTCCTAGGTGGCACTATACGCCTATTAAAATCTAATTGAAAAAGAAGCTTTTGTGACTCCAGGCCGTTATTGTTTTTCTGTTGACGAAAACTTTTCCACTGAATGTGAGAATCAAGCCTTCATCAAGTGTGTTTTGTGTTTTGACCACTGGTTTACTGCTCATCACCTTTGCACCCAACTCTAATGTATTTTCTATGTAAAAGTTTTTCGTGGATATCTCAGCTTGTAGTGACATTTAGGAACTTTTTAAACCGTCATTATGTACATCTACGTTAGTAAAACCTACGGTTTAAATTTCATCGAAAAATTTTGTTCGCTTCGTGGAAACGGATACTGGTCAGTAAAACAACAACATGGCGTATTTTACGAAAGTATTTATCTATAAAGGCATATAGGGTCCAAATAATAAAGGCATTAAAGCCTTTGGAAGATTCAAAATGTCGTGCATTTGTCAATTGGATTACCAGATGATTTTTCTCAAAAAATTATTAATTGGCAGATTTTTGTGTTTAAATGTCATACATTTTACTTCAATTAGGTATCAATAAAAAGTTTTTGCAAATTATGTGTTTTAATTTCGATTTATATTTAAACAAGCTTACTAAAAACTTTAAATTTTTCATAGAAAATTTCTAAACCAATTAATCTATCGAAATAAATGTATACAAAATAGTTTTCATATATTACATTTAACGCCTCTACCTCCTTAACGAATCTAAATTTAGATTTATGATTTCAAAAATCGAAAGACAGAGTAAACAAATTCCATGAATGCGAGGTATGCGCGCATTCGAGCGAAAAGTGGCACATTTCCGAGCGAGGGAAGCAAATGAAGCGCGACGCGGAGCGGCGCGCTTCATTTTCCCGAGATCGGAATGTGCCACTTTGAGCTCGAATGTGCACACTCGGATTTAAGCATGATTCACAATAATTTAAGCCAATAAATTGGACAAAAAATTAGTTGAATAATTTTAATCGTTCCTTCTCACTCGCATTGAAGAGATTGTGATATCTTTTCACTCCCTTCCACTCATTGCTATGGTAAAACAATTTTCAAACTTAAAATCGATATTTATTAAACTAAATTAAAATTTATGATTTGAATGAGCGTAGCATAAAGTAGACAAATTCAATGAATACGAAGATGTGCACGTTCGAGCGAAAAGTGGCACATTTCCGAGCGAGGGAGGCAAATGAAGCGCGACGCGGAGCGGCGCGCTTCATTTTCCCGAGATCGGAATGTGCCACTTTGAGTTCGAATGTGCAAACTCGGATTTAAGCATGATTCACAATAATTTAAGCCAATAAATTGCACAAAAAATTAGTTGAATAATTTTAATCGTTCCTTCTCACTCGCATTGAAGAGATTGTGATATCTTTTCACTCCCTTCCACTCATTGCTATGGTAAAACAATTTTCAAACTTAAAATCGATATTTATTAAACTAAATTAAAATTTATGATTTGAATGAGCGTAGCATAAAGTAGACAAATTCAATGAATACGAAGATGTGCACGTTCGAGCGAAAAGTGGCACATTTCTGAGCGAGGGAAGCAAATGAAGCGCGACGCGGAGCGGCGCGCTTCATTTTCCCGAGATCGGAATGTGCCACTTTGAGCTCGAATGTGCACACTCAGTTTTAAGCGTAATTCACAATAATTAATTTACATCCTAAATAATACTACTTTTTTTATAATAACAATATGATTTTAATAAATAATAACTGCATTTACCTAATCTAATATAGTAGGTATTTGTTATTACATTTGCATTGTCTATCTTTGTCCTTTATCTCTAAGATGACCGCTTCTACAAAAGACCAATTTGAGCAAGAACCGACGCTGGTCGCGTTAGAGAAGTTTTACTGTACTTAGTGAATAATAAAAAATTTTGAACATTAAAAATTATGCATATGTTACACGGGGGGACATAATAAATCTTTAAAAGCTTAGGTGGGGCATGGCACAAAAAAGGTTGGGAAACACTGATTCTTTTTATAGAAAATTTGTAAATCAATTAATCTATCGAAATAAATGTGTACAAAATAGTTTTCATATATTACTTTTAACGCCTCAACTTCTTTAATTTATAAAGATGAAAGGTAATTATACACTTGGCTTGCTAAAAGTAAAAAATTCAAGCGCACACCTCGCTTAATCTCGTTGATTATTCCTCTGCCCAGATCAAAGGTGTTGATTTTTTCCTCTGACAGTTAAAAAATTAAATTGGAGCAAAACGTGAAATGTGCAGCACGAAGTGCATCCTATACATTTCGTTGATCCAAAGATCGTCCAAGAATGACGACGGTCTAGACGTCTGCGTCCTTGCTTTAAAATAGCCTCGACGCCGGAAGAGCCCCGGCCTCGGTCCGGCACCGGCAACCGGCATTCCGTTAACTTTGTATTAAAACACGAACAGCCGCACTCTTATCGCCGTATTGCATTTTAGTCGATTTGCATTTTGCTGCAGTTCCGCGGATTCGAGCGAAGGGCAACGCTTTTTTTGCGAGCTCGCAATTGGGGCATTCCTTTGCGCTACTTGCGTCGCGGCGCTTGGAACGTTAAAAGCCGCGATGGACATTGCACTTGTCTTGATGGACGTAATTACCTTGAATTTATGGACTTCGGTTAAATTTATACGAACGCTTGGAATTTGTTACTGCATACGGATTTTTGCGGTTGGGCCATCGAAAATTTGTTTGTAAAGGTCAATTATACGTGGTGGGGGCTTTATACTTTAATACGACGGTTTTGTGTTTTAATTTAGAACTTAATGAATTTTATGAATCACTATGGGATGTAATTATTTTTAAAAAGGTATGAGAATAGGTCAAATAACTTCACGCGTTTGACTTTAGATATTTATTAATTTTAATCAAACTCGAATTGTAGTTATTGATTAAATTGTGGTGTTTGATACTCAAATTTTAAATAAAATTGATTTTTCATTAATTCAATAGTAAATATATTTTAATTTGTTTTCTCCTCGCTTGCAAATTTACTTAAATATCTTCGTATTTAAGGAAGTTAAATGGTCCCTTGTCACACGTAATGTCGTATCTCATTTTTAAATACAATAATTACATAGGAGCAGCGAAATATAACTAAAACTCCTTAAACTTAACTTCTTTTTTCTTCTTGTGAAAAAAATATTTTTTGTTAGAGTTAACAAAAAAATATTTTCGTTAAATTAGGCACAATTCAATTAAGTTTAATAAGTTCTAGTTATATTTAGCTTCTCCTGTAAAATTCTATGTATGAAAATCAGATAGGTACGCCATTATATGGTTTTTATTAATTTTATTTTGGGTACATCTATAAACAACACTGCACGTAGCGCGGTTTACGTTATAAAAATAAGATAGTTGCATAGGTAATTTTTTGAAATACAGCATTTTTTATTTTTAGGATAATGTTTATCTCTATATCTGATTGGTAACTTTATAAATTACTATTTATTATCAATTAATTTATTTACTATTTTTTATTCTATTTTTATGTGAAAATTTTTGATTTATTCGGTGTTTTCTTCAGTTTGGATGAAATTGATCACTTTTTGAAAATTAGAGATGTAGGAATTTATTTCATTTTGCGATTAGAGAATTTTCTGGACAATGCTGCACATTTCCGTGTGAGGAAGCAAATGAAGGACGACGCGGAGCGGCGCCCTTCATTTTCCCCAAATCGGAATGTCCCACTTTGAGCTCGAATGCGCACAGTCTGTTTTAAGCACAATTCATAATAATTAATTTAATAATTAAGACGGTTAACTTCAAGTGTCGAATCTTCGTTAGTTGTGCGCGCGCAACTTTCGTTGCCTGCTAATATTTTGCTTCCGACGGGGCAAAAGAAGTATAACTTCATAAAACATCACTGATGTTTCTATCGTCTTGAAAGACACATTAATTACACTTATAGCAGTATCGATCATTCTTATATTTCTCATATTTCAAAATAAAGTGAAAAACGTTTACAACTGGTATGGTGTCCAAAACCGGTGCTTCTACCCTATTATCAACATCCTATCGTATCCAAAATAAACAGTTAAATCTTTCTCCAATGCTTAACAAATTTCCTAAATAAACGATAACTTTGGCAAAATTTAAATAACTGAAATTTTTATGTATTTATAATTTTTTGTTAATTTTAGGAGAATTACCTTATTTTTTTAAAACGGTGATTTTTTCAATGACGTATACGCGAGTATAGTTTTAGTCTGTAAAGTTTAAAGGAGAAGAAATTAAAAAAAACAATATGAAATAATGTTCCCAAAATTTCATACATATTAATTTATTAATTTATATTAATTGCTATTTTACTGTCTATAGTAATTTTTTAAGGACCAATTTAACAAATAAATTATGCAAGATCCATGCAACCTAGAAAGTTCGCTCTAATCAATTGAAAGCTTTCAGCTGGAATCAGAAGAACATAGAATATTCTAAACGTCACTCAATTTGAAAAGTCGGCAGAAATTGATTAATAAATGTACTGTAACGTAATGACAGCTTGGATAGCTAAATGATAGAGTAGTGCAACTTTGTTAAACGATAATATAATACACGCACCCACATACACACACTTTTATATTTTATGATACGTTTTCGTATAATGATTTATAGGAAACTCTTGCCCGATGTGTAATTGATTAATACTCGCCGGTGGTCTGCATTAAAAAAGAATAGTGCAGCGACTACCAAACTTTATGTTAATGCGCCTCCCCACTGTACAGCTATCCGCCGATTTGTTTCAATATTATAAATGAGAGTCCGAATAAATCAGGTATTTTTATGTCGTTCTCTCTCACTTGCGTACATGTGAGGTTAGTATCTTTTCACTCACTTCCACTCATTGAAAAATCTCGCGTATTTTAAGTTAAATTCAATAAATACGAGGATGTGCACATTTGAGCGAAAAGTAGCATTTTCCCGAGATCGGAAATGTGCCACTTTGAGCTCAAATGTGCACGCTCAGTTTTAGGCATGATTCACAATAATTTGGACTAATAAATTAGACGTAAAATTAATTGAATAATTTTAATCGTTCTCTCTCGCTTGCACTGACACGATTATCGTATTTTCTCGCACTCTTGCACTCATTGCTATGGTAAATATGTTTTTCTAATCTAGAATCGATATTTAGGGTAAGTGACTCTTCTACCGGACATTTAAGCGTATAGTTTTTTTTAAAGCAATATTAAAAATATTAATAACCAATATATAATTACATTTATGAAGAATTTTCAATAATACCTTTAACTTTAAAATAAAAAAAGAAAAAGTCCAATAATATTAATTAGAATGTTAATAATAAATGATAATAGTATAAATTTGGGATGTCCCCTCTATCGTTCGGCCTGTCCCCTCTATTGGCCACCTTCACGTAAATTTTATAAATTACAAAATGAATCAATATTTAATAAAATTTGTTTTGAAAAAGTAATTATTATTATTGGAAAATAAATACAATCGAATAAAACTATTTTTAATTAATTTTCTTATTCATTTATTAGTTAAAATACTTTTGCTCTTTTAATATTCTTTTGATTGTGCATGCAAAACCAATTTTATTGTACGTATGCTCGGTCACCTTATTTTTAGTTTAAATCAATAAAAAATTATTAATTTGTTTATTTTTTTAAATTATTTAACCGTATAAAAATTAAGTCAAAAATATTTTTTGATTTTATAGTTGTTATTTTATATTTAAAGTCACTTGTCAAAAAAAACCTTAACCTACCTTTTAAGAAATCAATTCTGTAGAAAATTGATGAACAAATTTTTTATTTTTGATTTTAAAATTACTTTTTTACACTATTTAAACCACGTTTATATTGTATTTCATTAAATAAGCAACGTTTTACTATTTTTTTTAAATGTTGTTCATTGACTTGTAATAATGCATTTCAGAATTTTTAGTGGCCAGTAGAGGGGCCCTGGCCCGTAAAGGGGTCATTTACATTACCAACTTATATTATAATTTTAGATTTGAAGGTGCATGGGATAAATTAGACAATTGTAATAAATACTAGGACGTGCGCATTCGAGCGAAAAGTGGCACATTTTCGGACGAGGGAAGCAAATGAAGCGCTACGCGAAGCGGCGCGCTTCATTTTCCCGAGATCGAAAATGTGCCACTTTGAACTGGAATGTGCCCACTCGGCTTTAAGCACGATTCACAATAATCAACTTTAAAAACAATCGAATTATTCGTTAAAAATTTTAATAATGCTTATTGAAACAAAACGCCCTCCATGGCACTAGTTCGCGACTCCCCAGGGAGGCGCGCCTCACAGTTTGCAAATCACTGGAATAGTAAATATAATTATATAAATATATAATCTTAATTTTAAATAAATTAGTGTGAGCAATTCGTATAAGGTAAATGTACTTACCACTTCGTGTTTACAGAAGTGTTTTCCTCTACTGATTCAACCTTGTAGAAATATTAAATTAATTAATTTTTTCGGGAATAATGGGCATTAAAATCCGCTATGAGAACTCATATTTAATTGTTACTACTTTTAATGAGATATATTTCTGTTAGTTTAACGGTAAATGTTTTGGTTGTTTTAAAATACATACCTACATCTTTCCGTGGATGGTACTTTTATAGAGAAAGTTCTCCTTGTTGTTGTTTTTTTTTTGTAAATTTCGGTCAATTTTGTATGCATCTTTAAAAATAAATATTTATTTTTAAATATAGCGCAAGAATTGGCAGCTTCGGGTCCGATACAAAAAAAAAGCGGATTGCATCGCTTTTTTTTGTAGCTCGCCCGAGAGAAATTTATAAATTCTCGCAATTCTATAAAATATAGAATTTCCTTGAAAGGCCGACGAGTTTAGCAAATACATGAATAAGCCTGTTAACATCAATGACATTCCTTTCGAGTCCAATGCACTGTAGCAGTCATTCATAAACACATAACGCAATGTTTTCTGCATTAAAACAATAATCCGCTCTTATCACGTCGAATGCGAGTTTTTTTAACGTTCAGGATGCGCACGTTTTGGATAAATTCGCCAGTTTTGATTATGCATTTTAAAGCTCTTTAGGAAATGCAAACGGGAATGGTTGCATAAAATTCAATTCGCAATCGATCGCTTCTTAGAAAGGATGAGTCGAACTTAAAAATGAATATTTCATCGAGTGGTACATACAGGTAGAGGTGCTACAGGTGTAGGTAGTGCATGCAGAAGGGGGATGTCATCTGCGGCCGGAACGGGAAATGACGTGTGTAGCGCCGCCACCGTGACCGAACAGGAGGAAATGTTTGTTTTACGCCGTGATTTACCTTGTTATTGCTTACTCCAACCCTGTGTCCACGCCAAGGTGACAACTTGAAAAAAGACAGGAAGGGCATGATTTAGTTATCTATTACGCCGTGACTAAATTAATTTTTCGTTAGGTTTTAGAGGAATTTTATTTTGTTAATTAAGTTAGTTCGATCCTTCATTTAACAGAAATACTTAAATAATGCCAATACAAATTATTTATTTATTTATTAAATAATTTTATTTTAAAATAATTTTTGGTTTTAACTTTTCGAAAATAAAGGTACGTTGAACACGGATAGTTACTATTCTTAGGATTTAACCCTCCTTAACAAATCAAGTCAAGATTTATCACATTAAAATATGTGGTTGGTTAAAATTATTAACGTGTTTTATTATTAAAGTTTATTTTTCCGAGTAATTGTAGAAATGTTTATTTATCACCAAAAATTATGAAAACAAAATACAACCAGCCGTATGTTTACAGTATTAGGATTGTGAAAATATAGAATTAAATCAGATTGCTCTTTCATTCTACAATGACTAAACTGCTTTGTAGTATTTTTGCTCTTTATAGTATTTACAATTTTAGTTTCTCGATAAGGTTTTTGCACGATGTTATAAAGAATGAACGCTTGTAATTTCAAATTATCTAAGACTGTCCGCTAAATAAAATAAAAATAAAATTCCGTCATCATGATAAGACCCCTTGCTGTAAAGATTAAAGCAGTGGTTTTCTGAAAAGACACTTATCGCTGTTTAATAATTCGAGTTGAACTCATGTGTCTGCAGTTATTAGATAATTCGAAATATATTGTTTTTTAGTTTTGTAAATATCATTTAAATTATGCAACATTGAAAATAAACTTATTCATGATTTTAAATTATAGTTAATAATTGTTATGAAGTCATTTAAAAATTGGAAAAATATTACGTTATGATATTGGACCAACCGTGACTCGTAAAAGAAACAATTGTTTGTTTTAACATGTAAACCCTATAGAATTGCAACCACAATAACCCGTATACGAAGTGTGATTATCTAACAAAATGTGTGATTCACCTACATGAGTTTGTCGCTTGTGAATATAATGAATTATATGTAGTATTATCGTATTTTTTTGATAATATCAATAAGTCGACCTACATTTTTACAACTAGTTTAAATTATAATAATGTTTTGATATTTTTAATTAATTTAATTTTAAAATCAATTTTAATTTCTAAATAAGTAGTAAACGATTCAGTGTCTTTTTAATCATAGTATGTGGTAACTTTAAAAATAAATTTATGACGTCATATATTTAATACTAAACATGTATGATCAAGATTTTTAAGTAAAATTGACCGCCATGACTATCTCGTGAAGATGTTCACTTATGACTAACAATCGTGCTACTTTTATTTTTAAGATTAATTGTAATAAAACTGACATAAGATACGCTATTTCAAATATTAAAAATTATTAATTTAGTTTAGTAAAATTGATTATTGTTTGAAGTTAAACCTCCATAGAAATATTAATAAGGTAAGTATACAATCTACTTCAATGTAGATGTGAGATAGGAACGATTAAAATTATTAACTAATTTTTGTCAATTTATGGCTTAAATTATTGTGAATCAATGCTTAAATCCGAGTGTGACATTCGAGCTCAAAGTGGCACATTCCGATCTCGGAATGAAGCGCGCCGCCCGCGTCGCGCTTCATTTGCTTCCCTCGCTCGGTAATGTGCCACTTTTCGCTCGAATGCGCACATCCTCGTATTCATTGAATTTTGTAAATTAAACTTTCTTTCCAATCAACAAATTTAATTTAAATATCGATTATATGTTCGAAAAACGTATTTTTACCATAGCAATGAGTGGGAGCGAGCGAAAAGATACGACAAACTCATAAGAGTGAGAGGGAATGATAAAAATTATTTACTAATTTTTCGTGCCAAAATTATTGTGAATTACACTTTAAACCGAGTGTGTACATTCGAGCTCAAAGTGGCACATTCCGATCTCGGGAAAAAGAAACGCGCCGCTCCGCGTTGCGCCGCATTTGTCTCCCTCGCTCGGAAATGTGCCACTTTTCGCTCGAATGTTTATTATATTAGTAGGGGTAAACAGTACAGTGATTGGCCCTTTTATTAAAAAACATAGTTATTGGCCATATAAATATAGTAATTGACTAGTGAATTTACAGTGATCGGCCAATATTTTCTAATTAAAATAAGATATAGTAAATTAGCAAAAAAAACGAACCATTTATTAGAAAATATATTTTAGGAAAAATATAGATTTATTATTAAATAATTTTTTAAATATGGCCAATCATTGTCGACTGGCCAACAACTGTACTGTTTACCCCTATAATTTACGGTGCGCTCCTTGTAATTTAATTATTCGAAAAACGTATTTACCATAGCAATGAGTGGAAGGGAACGAGGAGATACGATATTCTTGTCAATGCAAGTCAGAGGGAACGATTAAAATTATTGAATTAATTTTTCGTGGAATTGATTGTTCTAAATTATTGCGAATCATTAAGAAATTGCCGCGAAATTACTTTGTATTTCAATAAGGAGACAAGAATGAAAGTCTTGTTAGATTTTCTTAATATTCGGTATCGTAATTGACACGTGTCATTGGAATTTAGTACTCAAGAAAAGACTCGATAGTTTATAAGTTGAAGAAAAAATTAAGTTTTTGTATTTTTATTAATAAAAGTCTATTCTAATACATAAATAAATATATGTTTTACTTAAACCTATTCATTATTGGTTATTAAAATATATTTCTTATCATTTAACTGTCATAAAGTACAATTTTGGGGATTATATTTCATTTTATTTTCGGGGTATGAACAACCCCTCCTAGTATGGCATGTGACGTTTAGTCACCTTGTATGCGGAAGGTTAAAGGTGCTGTCTCGGTTAAAAAAAATATCATCTTACAATTATTGATATATCTATTGCCTACTAACATTACAATGTTCTCCGATGTGCTATTTTAACACAGTATTGTAATGCACCTTTTTTCATAAAAATAACATTTGGGAGTCATTCGAATTAAAGAATTTGTAGTTTGAAGGTAGTATTGTTGGGGAATTTTAAAAATGTTATTATATATATCTATCTATCTATAATACCATCTGTTTAAATGTTAGTTATGATTGGACAAATTGGAACAATTTGATATTTGGCATAATATTGCTACAGTGCTCCAAATCGAGCCAAATGCAAATCTTAAGGATTTAGCTATAACTATTGATTTCCTGATTTTAAACAAATAATGATTCATGTTTGAAGTGCTTTATTTAAATGTTAGGATTTTAGAAGAAAATAGATTTTTTACTTTCTGAATCTATGTAATTTGTGAACTTTGAATATTTGAAGGCGATTTAAAGTCAAAAATTAATCAGTAGCTATTATAATAAAATTTTGTAATGAAAATTAATTTAAAGTCTAATTTCATTGCTCCTCTGCTTAGAAATAAATGTTCGATTTGTGTTTTATCAACGATTAAGAAAAACAAGTTCTGAAATATTGAGATATTATTTTCAGATTTTATATCAAATGTGATATTATTAGTTTTTAAATAAAATAAATATATTTACATCATTTGTAAAAGAAAATTGTTTGGTTGAAAACTATGCGTTTTTAACCGGAAATTTCAAATGTTGGTTTGCTCTGAATAGGAACAATTCAAAAAATGTTTTGGCTGCAAATTGTCAGGGGAAACTTAATTTGGCTCAAAATATATGTAGAGCCCTTTACTATTCATTGTTAGAGCTCAGCAACAACGTTAAGTTAAATAATGAGCCACTTCAATTAAAATTACATGTGTCAAAGAAAACTGCTACCAAGTTTTGGTACTGAAGCAAACGATCATTAAATACTTGATCAGTGGTAACTAATAGATCTTCTCTATAAAAGCTTCCTTTTATTATTAATTGAGACATGTCCAAAATTTGGTAGATTTAGTTTGATTTCTATATTAATAGCCTTAATTATTGTTTTTTCTTCAAAAATAGACACTTATTTGAGAACAAAAAAAAACACAATTCGAACACTTATTTCTAGACGGAAGAACTCGTTTAGAGTTTGAGAAGGTCCTAGTCAGGCAAGTCTGTTTGGGAAACTCGTAACGCGTAGCCCGATGGAGATATCCTGATGTGGGCATGAGAGCATTGCTTGATGTGGACTTTATATAGTTCACCATATCAAATTCTAAATTGTATGCTTATTGTTTTTAATCGAAAAACCAAATATGAAATTAACTTTGACATTTCGAAGAGAGAGAAGCCTTACGCTACTATAACTTTGTAGAATAAGACTATTTTAGTCAGGATCCCATCATTTCCTTATGTGACATTCTTTTTTGTATATACCTTCCTTGTTCCTGATCAAGCCCATAACTGGATTTACAAAATCCATATTGCCAAATGAGTACAATTCTTTCCTAAAGTTTATATATGCGATCTAAAATGTTTTAAATAAATGAGACAAATAAGTTATGATTTTTGCAATAATTTGAAGATTAACTTTTTCTAAGCGGATAACTATTATATTATATATGCCTATTTTGGGACCACCCTTTTATTAAAGTATAAATATAAAAAAGATATATTTATTGTATATTAGTAAATATATCAAACTTTATAAAATGTACTTAGTAGTCCCAGAATCAAAACAAAATATGCACTATTTCTTCACCTATTTATTATTGCAAAGATACCGAATTGGAGTAGATGAGCTTTTTCGAAGCTTTCAATTTATTATTTTTATTGAATTGACGGGGTTGTATTTTTTTTAATAATTGATAGGAATTCAACTAACATGTAAATTGATCAAAATGAATGTTAATTTGACAACATTAATTATCAGAAGACTGCACACACAAAAGCTAAAACTATTTGAAAGTTGAGTAACGCAGCTGAACTATCTTTGCCCAAATCGCTATTATTCAACTCATTTATGCAATTCTCATTGCAGTCTCTGCACTTACTCGAAACAATGCAACAAGATATGAAAGTGAGTTAACGTAATGTATAAAACAAGAACAAAAAAATAGATACTAATTGTAAAATGTAACAAAGTAAGAGATCTTTCTTTTTTGGTCCAGTAATTTGTATAGCCGATATGTGAAAGTGAGAAGACTAGGGAAATGAGCCATAACGGATTCAAGATTGAAATAAAATGCTTCAGGCTATAGACAACTTGCACATTGCGGTCTCTTATATTTTATGAATGACTCGCGACAGCACCATTGCAGACGCTTGGGAATGTCATTCAGTAAAGCCAATGTCCACACCTGTGTTGCCTCTCTGTCCTATTTCCGGTTGTTGATTCTAAAAACTGGTAGTTTATAATAGAAACAACTCTTGTAAGCTTGCACTCCATTATTTTCAATTTGCTATTTATTCAAATTAAACGCGAGCTATGCGTAGAAGTGTCAAACATTTTTTTTATCTAGTTTTACACTAGAAAGAGCTGAATTATAAAGAGGAATCTGATATTATTTTCTTCCTGCATCCATATTTATAATTAAAACAGCTATTATGTGCCTTTTTTAACAAGTAATTATTTTGCTTCAGTTTTTTTTTTATTATAATTGATTGGGATGTTTTTGCAAAAGAGTTTTTTTTATAATTTTATACGAGGCCTAACAACTGTACTATGTTGGGACGCTATTTGCTTATTTCTTTTACAAATAATAGATTGTAAATATGTATACAAATAAATGATTTAAATAAAATCGCATAAGTCGACATTAAGCATTGTTCTTAGTTTTTTAATGAAATAGCCCGGTCAAATAACAAAAATTCCGACAGAGCTAAATTTTGGTTGAGACCTTGGGTACACCATTAGAAATGAAGTGTCAAAAATCCCTATCGATCCGATGTGTGCTTAAAAAAATTAACGGGGTCAAAGGTCAAAATTTGAGGTTTTTTGGATTTTTTTCGAAAAGGGTAAGTTTTATTAAAAAAGTAGTTCAGACAAAAATTATATATCTTAATATTTTCTACAAAACTGGTCCTTATACTTTTTTTTCTAAGAATCACCATTCGTGAGATATCGCGATTCTACAATAAAGAAAAAAATTAATGGGTCAAGAAAAGTTCCTAAATCTTTTAATGATTTTTGACAGGCTGTATTGCTTAAGATTGCGTTATACCGGTAACTCTTAAAAATTTTCGACTAAAAGATCTGAAAACTAGAATCTTGGAACTTTAAAACGCCTTTTTTAAATTTTAGATACGACCATTTTTCACTGAAATACAGCCTATCAAAAATCACCAAACGATTTTAAAAAATTTCTTGACCTTTTAATTTTTTCCTTTAGTGTTGAATCGAGATATCTAACGAATGGTGATTCTTAGAAAAATAGTAAACGGACCATTTTTGTAGATAATTTTAAGATCTATAATTTTTGTCGGGACTACTTTTTTGATATTACTTGCCGTTTTCAAAAAAAAACCAAAAAATCTTAAATTTTAAATTGAATGTGAATTTTTTCTGGTTGTAATTTTTTTTTTTTTAGTTTGTGTCATATCTCAAATTATATTTAAATCTAGAGTGTTCGGAGAACAAATCTGATGCATTGCGAACAATTTTTTTTTGCTTTTGGCAGTATTGCACTAAACACCATCCAGTTGGAAGACAATGTCGTCATTGGGTTTTTTATAAATCTTTTAAATCGGACTTGTGCGGCATGATATTCAATCAGGCCTCCGGTCCGGTTTAAAAAAAAAGTTTATTTTTGTAAACTTTAATAATTTTGAATATTTATTGTGCGCTTTATGAAGGTTGGCTTTTCCAAACTGTGCAACATTATAAATCAAAATAATTGACCTTGAAGAAAGTTTACAATGCGTTCAAGTCGGTTCTTATTGGATGTTTCGGTTGAAGATCGAATTACTCTCTTTCGCTTATTTCCATCACAAACCACAGACTTGGCTCACGTCGGAAAGCATGTCCAAACATCAAATACCATAATATCAATATTTAATGAGTTCATATCAAGAAATAATAATTTCAATAATATATATGTACTTACTAGGGTGACGCAAAAAAACCGACTATTTTTTTTTTGAGTCTCGAGTGAAAAATTGTTAGTTTTTGATGTTTTAAGAGCTATCTCAAAAGGACAGCTCAAAAAAAAATTAAGAGGTCGCTCAAAATTATTTAAAATTTCAAAAACCGTCATAAATCGATTTTTTTTCTCGTTACAGTGTAATTTTATTGACAAACAAAAAATAAGTTTCTGAAAGTTTCAATTTAAAATTTGAGTTTTAAAAAGTCGGTCAGAATTTTTTTTTATTTATTAGTACATCACTTTGGATTTTTTCGAGTGACATTTTAATATTCAAATTAAAATTTAATACGCACTTTAACAAAACAATAAATGATATTAGTCTAAATAAAGTTAAAACCTTCAAAATTTAAGATTTGTTATTAGAATTAACAACAAAGTTTATTTAAATATTGTTAAAATGTTTAATAAAATTATGTTTTTTTGTCATTTGTTTCATTTGTAGTTCTTCTCGTGGTAGAATTTTTGTTGATTATTTTACTAAATTATAAAAAATATATGAAATTTTAATTTGAATATTAAAATGTTCGAAAAAATTCCAAGTGATGCACTAATAAATAAAAAAAAAATTCTGAGCCACATTTTAAAACTCAAATTTTAAATTGAAACTTTCAAAAACTTATTTTTTGTCTATAAAATTATACTGTAACGAGAAAAAAAATTAAAAAAAAATTCGATTTTTGACGGATTTTGAAATTTTAAAAAATTTTGAGCAACCTCTTAAAAAATTTTTTTTGAGCTGTCCTTTGGAGGTAGCTTTTAAAACATCAAAAACAAACATTTTTTCATTCGAGACTCAAAAAAAAAGAAATAGTCGGTTTTTTGCGCCACCCTAATATGTACATTACGAATAATATATTTTTGTAATGCTAAAAAAATCTAATTGTTTAAAGAAAAATGAAAAATAAACATCAAAGAAAATGTAATGGAAAAATCTTTAGCGCTTTCAATAAGATCACGGTGCTTATAAATTTACTATTCTACCTAATTGTGGCCTCAGTCTGTACAATTTTATGCTAAGTACATTGAGATTACAAGATCTATTAATGTATCAGACAGACGTTTCTTCGTTCATTCAAAACAACTTGCATGGAAGCGAATTAAATTCCGAATGTTTTCACATTTTTAAAAATAAATTTGCTCGTAAATCTGTAAAAATAACAATCATCTTAAATTTGATCTTTTGTTATAATAACTGAAATATTATATAAATTGTTACAATTAGATAAACAAAAAAACATTTTTATTATGGTTTAAGCGAAAAACTGACAACATTAAAAGCTTTTATGTTTGGCGCGGTGGATCAAAGCATTATTATTTTGTATCATTTTTAGATAACTTTTTTTACACCACCGACAATGAAATAAAGAATGTTAGAAGTGGCGGCCCGCGCCTCGTCACCTTACCCTGGCATATTTTATTTAATTTGTTATTAGTTTGAAAAAAATTTTTATGATAGATCGAAAGAGGACAAAATATAACAATTAAATTTTCTAAATTTTAATTAAACAGAAAAACAAATGGTGTAATTATGAATTGTTTTTTCAAGAAAATTAAATGCATCTCCTGCCAATGAAAAAGTGGCACTTTTAAATCGATCTTACGATAAGGTCTTTTCACCACGAACTAGAATTGTCAGTTGCGGCGACTTTTGAAGTCGGTAGGCGACTAAAATTTCAACGAAGGCGGCTAGTCGTCGATTGGGAGACTTTTGAATTTAAGGAATAAAATGAGACTTATAAATGCACTATAATTGTTAAATAATAAGAGCAAATCGTTGCATTTCACTTAATAAAATTGTTTTTTTATTATTATTTTTATTACATTTCGATTGTTCAAATTTATCGCCGCGACTTTAGGCTTTTTAATTAAGGTACAAATTAATTGCATTATCAATTACAAGACCGAATTTTTACCAAGAACTAAATTTCTGTTTGAGTGCCTCTAATCAAAGATATTTAAAAAACTAACGCTAGCACATGTAAAAATAAAGGGAGCTGAAAATTTATTAGTAGAATGAAAAACGAAAGAAAGGAAATAATTCCCCGGTGGAAATCCACACCTCGAAAAGAGGGAGCCCCAATGGATACGGGGGCAGTTCTACACGAAGTCTTCAGATTCCACCTTTAAAACTCAACCAAAAACAACATGAAAACGAGAAGGCAACAAGAAGAAATTAGATGGTAAACCCAAAAGACCGAAAAAGACATTAAAACTAGGAACGTGGAATATTCAAGGACTCGCAACTAAGAGAAAGGAAGTGATGATGGAAATAGAAAAGATGAATCTGGACATAGTGATACTAACGGAAACAAAAAAAAGGAAGTGGCCAGGAAACCTACGGAAATTACATACACCTGTGGAGTGGAGTGCCGAAAAGTGAAAGAGCCAAAAGTGGAGTGTCCATATTAGTCAAGAAGAAATGGACAAGGATGATACAAGCATGGGAAGAAATTAATCATCGCATTTTAAAAATTAAAATAAAAATATATGGACAAATGTTGACGATCATAGGTGTATACGCCATAAATGACGATGTACGTGCCGAAGAGAAAGAGGAGTTCTTTAACATCCTGGACGAACAGATAGAAAAGGTTAACAAACGAAGTGAAATTATAATAATAGGGATCTGAACAGTAGGGTTGGGAAGAAAGAGAAGGACCACACTTTAGGAAAATTTGGAGAAGAAAAGATGAATGACAACGGAATACGTCTACTTACCCTATGCAGAGAACATAGGTTGATGATAGCCAATACTTTTTTCCAGCATAAGGACATACACAAGTACACATGGATACAGCCAACACGAGGACTCAGGTCAATTATAGACTTAGTAATTGTCAGAAGAGACCGGAAGCTGAAAATAAAAGACATAAAAGTCTTTCGACAACCGGAATGTGGATCAGATCACCACATGGTGGTAGGAACCTTTGAATTTACAAGAAAATCAACACGTACCAAAAAAGAGGAGGATACGGAAGAACAAATGGAAGACTTAAAACACCCCACATATAAGATCGAACTGTTAAGAGAAGAATCGATTAAGAAGTTATACCAAAGCAGATTAGAAAGACAACTTGACGAAGATATAGTAGAAAAAAGCCCGGAGGTAATATACGAACATGTAAAACGTAGTATTCACACAGCAGCATATGAGGCTTTGGGAATAGAACAAAAAAGGAAACATAAAAAAGAAACACTCACCCCAGAACTAGAAGAGAAAATAAAAACCAAAAAGGAAAGATATAATGAATGGTTAATGAACAAAACTCAAAACTCTAGACAAAAGTATGTAGAAATTAGAAGACAAGTAAAAGAACAGGTGAGGCAAGAAAAAAATGAATACTGGGACAACGTCTGTAGGAATATAAATAACACAATAGGTTTTAACCGATCTAAAGAAGCATGGAGAGTGATTCATAATTTACGGCAAGAATCAAAAAATACTACTAATATTACATTAATAAAGCAAATAAAATGAATAGAATACTATGAGACTCTTCTACAGGAAAAAAAACCTCAATATATGATAAAACAAGATAGAATAGAAAGAAACCAAATACCTTTGGAGGAAAGAGAAATAAAGCAGGAAGATGTGGTAAAAGCACTGAGACAACCAAAAAATAATAAATCAGCAGGTCCAAGAAACATCAGAATAGAATTAATAAAATACGGAGGAAATAAGCTAATAGAAATAATAACCAAAATGTTTCAGAAAATAGAAGGCGGAGAAAATAAGCCAGCAGAATGGAACAAATCATATATTGTATCGATACATAAAAAGGGAAGTAAAACAGTATGCCAGAACTACAGAGGCATCAGTATACTACCAACAATGGTCAGGCTGTTTGGAAAATTGTTAAAACTAAAATCGAAGAACATATGGAAGATTTTAGTGAGGAACAAGGAGGATTTAGATCGGGAAGATCATGTATAGATAACATACACTGCATCAGACAAGTGATTGAGAAGAATCAAGCAAAAAATATTGACACACATATAACGTTTGTAGACCTACAGAAGGCTTATGACAATGTGCCAAGAAGTCAACTATGGGAGGCAATGAGAAGAATGAACATCAAAGAAAAATGGATAGAAGTAACTAAAACACTGTATGAAAATTCAGAAGCCCAAATCAGAGTAGGAAATAAAGTAACAAGAGCAATAGAAGTGTCAAAAGGACTGAAGCAAGGCTGTACGTTATCACCAATACTGTTCAATATATATGCCGAACAAGCTATGGAAAAATGGTATCGGAAATGTGGAGGAATGGGTATACCAATAAGAAACAAAACCTTACACTCACTAATGTTTGCTGACGACCAACTCATTGTGGCACAAGACGAGGAAGACATGATCTATATGCTACGTAAACTGAAAGAGGAATATGATAAGTGGGGACTATTGATTAATTTCAAGAAGACTGAATATATGTGTGTTGGAGGAGTAGCACACAATTTACACATAGAAAATGAAACAATAAAGGCATGTACTGAATACAAGTATTTAGGGTCAATAATATCGGACACTGGTAAAATGGACAGGGATATAGAAGATAAAATAACAAAAGGGAAAAGAGCGACGAAAGCACTCCATGGAACAATCTGGAACAAAAATCTCATGAAAAAAACCAAGAGAAATATTTTTAATGCAATTGTAGAGCCTATAACAACATACGGGGGGGAACTATGGCCAATGACCAATAAAATAAGAGACAAGATTCGCACAGTAGAATTGGATTTTATGCGAAGAAGCCTACAATATACGAGAAGGGATAGGATAAGGACGGAAGATATATGGAGGAGATGGAAATAGAAACATCAATGACTAGAAGACTTGAAAATAAAACATTAAGATGGTACGGTCACGTTCAGAGGATGGAGGAAGAAAGGTGGCCCAGGGCGATTATGAATTGGTCACCAAGGGGAAGAAGAAAAAGGGGTAGACCAGCAGTAAAGTGGAAAACACATGTTTACAATGTTATGTTAGAGAAGGGCCTCAGAGAAGAAGATATAGAAGATAGAGATTACTGGAGGTTGAGAACGGCAAACCCGTAAGGGAAATAAGCCAAGAAAGAAGAAGAAGACGCTAGCACTATTTTTTTTTCTTTTTAAAGTAGAAAGCTTACCATAGACAAAAGTAAAATGATACGAAGATGTGCACGCTCGGCTTTAAGCACGATTCACAATAATTAATTTATTTTCTAAATAAGTTTTAATTATAAACTATGGCCGAAATTTTTACCGTCAGGATTGTAGCTCTCCACAATTAAACACGAATCAATTCCTAAGTCAATTCGTTAATGAAGAAAGTAAAGAACAAAATTGTAAACCTGTGAAAAGTAACTATCTCAAATAAAAACAAAATATTTAAATCTTATAATTACTAAGTGTCCCCTTTTAAGAGGGAAGAAAAATGGTCACCTTAGTAATGATCTCTGACTTCGTTCCCATGGCATACTTATAAATAACCATTTTGTTCAATTACCTCAAATGTTTGCATTGTTTTAATTTTTTGGCAGAAATCTTAAGTATTTCCGGGATAAAAAATAGCTGAGATTACTCTCTGAAATGTCTTCTGCCTATCAATAAACGTCTTATTAAAATCCGATAAGTCATTTCCGAGATTAGACCGTACAAACAAACCCACAGACAGACAAAAATTATAAAAATGGTGTTTGAGTTTTGGTAACGTGCAAATAACCATATGGGCGTAATATTTTTTTTTTATTTTGAAATGGCAGACACTTCAAATTATTTTTTCTACAATATTTCGATAATTAAATTTGACAAATATTAGATAATAAAAAAAAAATGTTATTTGATATAGGTTGACATCTTAATCTATTTAACAAATTACATTCTTGTCTGTTTAGTAATCATTAGTTACCCACGGTTCCAACTTTTTAAAAATAAATATTTTTCTTATTTATGTTAATCTACATATTGGAATATTGCAAAAAGTCATTTTCATATTTCAAATAGTTCAATTAAACAAAAGTTGAGATTAAATTACATCTTTACGTCTGTTTTGTTAAAAACGACGATAATCCGATAAAATACTGAAATCCATAAAGTTATTGACGTTTATTTAGTTAGTTTGGACGAATTAAAAGCACTATCGAGTGGAATTTCGGAAACATTAAGACGATCTAATAAATAATTAAGAGTGACCGTGGCCGAAATTTGATCCGTCGCCGTCGCCGTCGGTTTATTTAATCGAGCTAATAAAAGGCTTAGGAATGAAACGTGGGAGATCCCATTAATCGGAGGATCCATCAGTACAATTTAAAAACTAGAACAGACACCTTCGGTGTGTCAGAAGACACCGATTTTATCTTTGTAATGAATTACCCGACGGAGTGCCGCTCATTATAAGCGCCGCCACCAAAAAATTCTTCTAACTTCTTCTGCTTCGAAAATAACCGGGTTGTAAATACACGAAAACCATAAATGTCAGCTTGCAAGCTAAACTTTTAGTAAATTTTAATTATTTCAAATCTGTAAGAATTTTTTTTTCATAAACGACCACTAAATAGTCTTAATATGAAGACGTTCGGCTATTCTAGTAATGCTTAAAATCTCATTTCACTATCTGGAATCCCATTTGTCGGGATTAACTTGTTAGGATAACTAAAGAAGGAATGTGTCGTTTAATGGAATTGCCTTGTCAACTGTTTGAAATACAATTGGGTGATCCCCAATGTTGACCATCGGATCGCCGACCATCGGACGACACCTATTAATTTATAGCACCGTTCCTCTATCTTGATCTGTTTATAAAAAAAGGCGGTTCATTAATTTTATATTATATTAATCTATCAAACTCTAAATATCAGATTCCAGACGGTTGATCTGATTATTTTGTAGGTATGTGGCCATGCATAAATATAATCAATTAACTTCTTAAGTATTGCTTTTTAATTTAATGTAATTTATTGTCTTTCGTTTTTGGTTTGTTTTTGTTCGATAATTGCCAGTTCGATTCAATTTTCTTATTACTAACATGTTTGTAACCCATTTATCTCTATAACGAATTTTTGTCCAATACATTGCGTTCAACCAAAATTTTATCTATAGGCGTTTGTAAATAATAAAGAAAAATTTTTAACAATGTTCTAAAATAGATAAAACGGTTTTAATGGCAAATATCTAGTGCAAATATTTTAGTTCTATGCAACAAAAGTATTTTCATTTTTTTTTTAATTGTAATTTTTTAATAACGAAAATTTCGCTATAGCAAATTATTTTTAAAATTTATCGGCTTAATTCTTTTTATTTTAGATATTTTATGTTGCAGCATTGACTGCAATGATTTTTCCCTCACGGATTGCTTAAACCGTTTAAATTACGTTTTACTATAGTTCTGGAATAAATCAAATTTATATTGGGTTTATTTTCAGCTTATTAATCTATTTTAATCTAAGGTTAAACCCACAATAGATGTTTAAATGTGCGAAAATAAATCTGAAATTAAATCATTATTATAGGTTTAGATAACTAAAATAAAACCCAAATAAAACTTAAATTAATCTTAGTTTTTAAACGCGATTTAATAGTTTAAAATCAGTTTAATTTGTGCTTCGATTATATTAAATTGAAAATTATTTTTTTAGCAATGTAATTGTAATTATAATTTTTAGTCACAATCATTACACGATTTAAACGTAATAATCGTTTATCCAAAAAAATGTAGTTTTTTTTCTATTCCAGTAAATGGAATAAATAAACGTACTAAAGAATATTTTATTACGTAAAATGGAAAAATCAAATTAATTAATAATTCGAAGTGGTGTCGAAATTTTTTGGGAAAATACCGCTGTAATCGCAATATAAATAAAGCTTTAGAATGATTTTGTTTATACTCAAGTAGGGTAAAGCGCCCAGTGAATGACCTCTACTAGTGATTCACCATTACGAAAAATAATGTTTATAACAAATTAATTTATATTCATGAAATATTTATTTATGCAATCTTGTATGTCTTCCTTTTCATTTAAGCCAAAGAAATAAAAGTAATAATGAAGTGGATAGCTAAAATAATTAAATTTATATTATAGTTTGCAAGATTTCAATATAACATTGAAACCTTGAAGGACGCAATTAAAAAAGATGGGCGTAATCTTTAAGCGCCTACAAAACCTGTGTTTTATAGAATACCAAAAGGAACTTTAATTTAAAATTACACACTTATTGTTTAAAATTAATTTTACCAATTTTTGTGAATTACTCGTTTATAATAGGCGAATTAATTAATTAGTCACTGGGCTATACCCCGGTCAATAAGTGCACGAAAAGGTCATTTACTGAACTTCTCGTTTTATACTCTTTATAGTTAATTTTAGAAATTTTATAAGCAAAAACAGCATTTTATTTTAACTGTAACGGTTGTTGTAGGTTTATTAATTTGTTTACTATTTTATTTTATCAAAATAAGTCTCGATGCAACAAATCGGTCATTCAATAGACGATTTACCTTAGTAACATATAAGATGAATAATTTTAATGAAGAAACTTTTTTTATTCACAATATGTTATCGATCATTAGAAATAATTAGATTTTATTGATTATGCTTTATTTTCCGTTTAATTGCGATTTTTATGAAAATCATTTTAAATTGCGTTTAAGGTATTTAGTTTAATAACGTATTATTTTAGTTTGAGTTTAAGTCGTTTTTAGGATTTTTTTTCGCACATTTAAACTGTTTAATTGGAGTTTATTAGGCTATTATTCAAATCCGTCAGGGTTTGTTATTTAGCATATTAAAATCAAATTAAATTTGCTTATTAACAAGCATAAATAAAATTTCTTTTAGAATTAGCAGTCAAATTTTATTTAAATGCATCTGTAAAAGTGTTATTTACATTGCATATTGTGTTAATTTGTGTGGTTGTTAAAAAATCTTTTTTTCAACGTTTTACTTTTATATTATTGTATTTATTCTAACATATTTTGATGACGAAATATTAATTTAAAGCTTTTAGTGATAATGGATTTTAGTAACTTGAAACTTTGTTAAACAGTGACCTCGTTTTTGCGTTATTTTTTAATATAGGATGCACTTCCTTGTAGATGAACACTGATAATATTGATGTGCGTTTTAAAATCAACGTCAATAGAATTTCTTGACTTCTTTCGACTTGCCTGTTAATTATCTTGAAGTAGTATTGAATTATTAAAATGTAATCAGTTTAATATGAAAGCGAAAAAATACTCAATCAAATGTCAATATTAAATTGTACCTGTTTGTAAATTTTTAATGAAGCTAATTAGATCCAGAAGGAACTAAAAGTAATTTCCTTATTGAAAAGGAATTATGATAAATACAGAGTATTGGATAATAAGTTTCTTTAGGTACCATTTTTTTAAAAAAAGAGCTGGGTAATTTGAAACGTTTAGTACTGGCAATTAGAAATTAAAAAAAATAATAAATAGGTATTTCTAATAATGTAATATTTATTAAATTATCTCCTAAATGCTAAGTATGATAATTGAAAAGTAGCTACTACTATTAAAAACAGTATTTTATCTTCATTTAATTATAATAAGTAAATATGTATATCTTCGATGTAACATTTCATTATGCAAAATAATTGATTTGAAATATGTTTTCTTTATTCCCTATTTTTTATATAATTTCTTTTGTTTTAAAATGTACTTATCATGTAATTGCAAGGTTAAATGTTAACTTTCTTTATCATTTCAATGGCCTAGATTGAGATAGAAGGTATTTCCCATTTAAAGATTATGAACTAAATTACGCTGTAATTTTTGAACTCATAACCTTTTATATCATAATAAATTCACTTAATCAAATTTTATTATTGTATTCCATCTAATTTGCAATGTTGTGAAATAAGATGAAATATTTTTCTTAATTGAAAGAAATTTTTTTGGAAAGATTTACATAATTGAATTTAATAACTTCTAGGGTAATTTTTAATTAATAATAAATCGAATTTATAAGAAGAGCATTGTTCTATATTTTTAACGCTAAAAAAGTATACTTACAGTTTAAAGCCGTAAAAACGCATTCTTTACATTTCACTGCCAACCAGTGACACTTTTATAGGAAATAAATGTTTCCTTTCAAAGTTTTCTAGAAACTGTATTATTTTTAGGTGTCCGTATGTACTTTATGTATTATGACAAACATGTTTCGCTCAGAGCAATTTTAGTTTATTTTAAAAAGACAAAAATCGATCACATTAATACTTTTAAAATTACATTGAACCTTTCTATGGATTGCGTTTTAAAGTGAGAATAGTTACTTACAATTGTGGCATAGTTTGAAGTTCAAATATATTTGAAAAATTTAAATAGTCCCGTCTCTTGGTATAATAAAATGTTATTTCTCAATTGTTCTTTTTCTGATTTGAGAAGGAATCCATAAATTTGATTCAAAATAGTATAGAAGCGTACACACTTTGACAAACCTTCACACCAATACCTTGACCCAAGGCACGACGGAAACTAATTTTTACACTACTCAGGATTTTACGTAGTTCTGAAATTTTTAAATGTTATGTTATATGTTTTAATGTTATAGTTAGTTATTTAAAGTTATAATAATTTTTTTTTAATTCGTTATTTCTTTTTTTAAATACTAATATGAAAAACATCATGTAATGTAATAGAAGGATTATTAATTTTAGTTTTAAAAAAATCCATAATGCCAGTCCTGAAGGATGAGGTTCATATAAATAAAGACACGAGGACCTTCAAAATTGTTAAAAAAATATTACGTAAAACTTGAACTTTCCCTAAATAAGGTCGCCCAATCCGATGCGCGCCTGAAAATGTACGGTATAACGTTTTCTATTAAAAACTGTTTATTCTCAAAAAAATTCTTAATATTTTGTAGGTAGGTATTATCAAATAATATGTTTAAAAAAATTTTAAAAAATTGTGTTACAAGTGAAATTATAATAAATTATAAATGGCTGTATCAAAAAATAGCCTAATTTGTAACCAAAGGTCACTATAAATTTAAATTTGTAAACTAAAATAACTCAGAGTATTCTTGAAACTCTGTAGATTACTTTTCATACCTTGTGCATTTAGAAAATATCTTGTAATCATTATAATAGAGTAATTTTATTTATACACATTTTATTCAGTTCTCTGAAATCAAAATTTGGAATAAGATGAATTGCGTTAAATATTTTTAATGCTCCCAACCCTTTTCTGAGAACCAATGAACTAAAACGAATCTATTATATCAATGATGTTGCACTAATCCCGGAAAGGCGCCATTTAAATACGGGGTTGTAGTTACATATTTTTTTTGTGAATTAAATCGGGGGAACAGTCTTAAGTGTACTTTTGTGTACGTGGCTGATCACGTCCCAGCATTTTGAAAACTATTAAACTCTTATTTATTAAATTATTTAGCTATTACTTTTTTTTAAATGATAATTTACATATTGCAACAATGGACTTAACTGAAAAATTTAGGAATTTTTATAGATTGTATTTAGTTTGTGAATTTTACTTTGAACCGTTCTAAAAGTACTTTTTCAAAAAGGAAGGAACATCCTTCAGAGTGAATGTATCTCAAATAATGCATATTTATATATCTTTACTATATTGTGTCGTTTATCTAAATCTGTGATTCTTAACTTGTATGTACTTCATAAAGAATTTATTAATAACTTGAAATTGAAATTAAAAATAGTCGAGGAAGTGAAAAAAAAACTATTATTATATTAGACTTTTTAAAAAATAGAGGTTAAAATTTTGATACAATGAAAACTGTACGAAGCAGAACTGTAGAAAAGTTTGGTTCGAGTCTGATATTATTTTTAGTTGTTTCGCTCATTGTACGTATTACCACCCACAATTTTAGTATATAATAAAGCGAATCGGTTTTCCAAACTAGTTGTTCCCAGGTAGAATAAAAGAATGCAAGATTGGGGGATTATGTTTCCCTTAAAAGGACAAAACGTTTTAGGACTAAGCTTCGTCATTGGACATAGTGCGCCTTCTTACATTCTTTCACGTCTTGTCTTTTATGGCGGTTGACTTTATAGGTGTTAATGGCAGTCATTTTTGTTAAATTGTAAAATATACGTGTTTTATACTTCTGTCATATTTTATTGCTTCGGCAAATAGGACGCTCAGAAATCCCATAATAAAATCTAATTAACTGACCTGCATTAATAACTCCATTATCTGTAAATATTTTTACATATTTACAAACACGAGAGATATTAATTTATGTTAACTACTCGAGTTACATTTCAAGGTTTGTAGTGGACAGGTTTAGACACGCGTTAAGATGGCATTTGCATTTTGTCCGCCGCTGCTGATGAGACTTGATTACCTGCGATCGCCACCACTCCGTTTCCTTATTACAAATATGTGCTCGAAAATTTTATATCTGCACTTCCTACATTTAATGTTTTTCACTCTGTTAATAGGTTAGTTATTATTTTTTTTTGTCGACTTTAATTCATGCCTAATCAATTTTATTTTTATTTCAGGTAAGTCTCAAATTATTTACGCAAGTAATTCCCGTATTTCGGTGAGTAATTTTATGCTTTTCTCTCGACATTAACATTTTAATAGAAATGCACCGAACGATTCTATTTTGAGAAAGAGAAGAAACTATTAGTAATCAAAATATGACAATAGAAAAATTAACATAAAACCCTGAAAGGGAAATGATTTATAAGTAGACGTTCGTAGGTAGATAGACTTTAAATATAAATTCATAAATCACAAAGCAAATATAGGATAAACATCGAAATGATTTACGCATTTATGGAATGCACTTTATATGACATAAGTTTCGTTATTATTCGATTTTAAACGCCATTTATTATTTTTTTATGATTATAGGCCGTAAATTATGTGCGCCTAAGTGTTTACATTTAGATTAGGTACAAACGATGAAATTGATCTTTTTTCTTGTAAATAATCCTTGACCTATGAAAAGTTATTTTATGGTCATTTGTCGCAAAGCGACAAATTATTTATTTTTTGGAAACCGCCATTAATGTAGTTCATCAAATTTTCATTCGGAAACTAATACTTCTTTGGCTTGTCGGATAACACAGGCTAATGACGTATACGTACACAATTTTTAATTTTTTTTCAACCTATCTACTTAATATTTCATTGTGTTACTTGTAAATAGAACGGACACATAATCGTTAATCTTTAATAAAATTTGATCGATTTCCGGCCGTATTTTTGAGTTCAAGGCGTTGGTTTTTCTATTTAGAATAATAACGTCAAAAATTATTACAGCGGTTTGGCCATGAAACAGCAAAATATAATTTCACTATTGAATATGTTCAAAATAGTAGGTCGGTGGAAGACGCGTAGGTTTTTTTATTTGTTTTTTTTTTCGTCTGCTTACGCTGCTATTTTTATCAATTATGTCAATGGATTACGAATAATGGTTAAGCTACCATCACCATCGCCGCCGCCGCCGCCACCAATACCATAATAATAGTACAAGAATTCCAAGATCCCTTAATCTCTTCAAAGCTCGGTGGTTCTCGTTTGTCATCAAAGGTGGTCTTGATGATCCCAGCCGAGGCCCCCTTTATAATGGTTCGGCAGCCAGAGGCGCCGCCCGCTTGATCGTTTTGACAGCAGCGGTTTTATTTGGCGAGATATAATAAAGCCGTCTTGGCCATAATGTCCGGTGGCTTTTATATTATCTCCGTGGGTGTTTTCTACTTGCCCATTTAATTTTTTGAAGCGACATAAATAACGGCGATTTGTCACTGAATTCGAAGTTTCGAAGATATCGAATTTCGCCCCGACTATAAAATTTGTTTCTTTGCCTTTTTATTTTATAGATAATTTTGAAGTATTTGTTTTACGATGGTCATATTTGGTAATTGTTCAAACTCCTTGTAATTTAAGTGTAATTTAACTGTGTTTGGGAGTTAAACGCAGTTTAGGATATTATTTAGGAAGGAAAAATACAATAAATCAATTATTTTTTAAAAATTTGATCAGAAATTTATATACAGTTACTCTCA
This sequence comes from Sinopyrophorus schimmeli, assembly GCA_036325965.1. Classification (NCBI taxonomy): domain Eukaryota; kingdom Metazoa; phylum Arthropoda; class Insecta; order Coleoptera; family Elateridae; genus Sinopyrophorus; species Sinopyrophorus schimmeli. The sequence continues at coordinate 4,774,531 of JARFIZ010000024.1, read as the reverse complement.
CAATTGATTATGCATGCCTTTAATGGCAAATACATCATTGTGAATATTGTGGTGCTGCATGATTGCAAATAAAACACGTAATTTACAATATATTTTTTTTACCATGCACAAGTTACAATAGTTACAAATGTTAAAAAGTAATTTGTGGGATTCGACTTATAAACCGGAGTTGCCGTTTTTATTTTTTTTTTCAACTCGAAACATACGGCGAAAGTGGTTAGGGAATAGTTATTGTACAATACACCAAAATTACTGAAATCTCATTCGCAGTCACCACAGCTAATTCCCATTGAGCATTTGTGGGTAAAACTTAAAATCCATTAAAAATTTTACCCGTTATTTACAAAAACAATATAAAATAATATAAGGATAGTACTGAAATCTTTTCATATAATATAAATAAGTATTTTAATTTTTTTTGCATTAATTATTTTTTCGGTTTTCTTAAAATGTGTAAGTTTTCTTTTAAATTTTATGTAAATGACTATTTTGTAAATAAATAGCAGTTCTTATAAGATATTATTTACAAAAAATTTAGATTTTTATTAAGGGCATCTATCCCAAGTGCTACATTACGCAGCGGGGCATCTAACCCAGGTTTTAGGCATCTATCCCCTTTTACACACGTTTTAGTATCTGTAATTATGTTTTATATGACAGTATTTTTTTAGAAAAACCTAGTAATTACAATGTAATATAAACTAAACCAACTCCTCACCAAAAATTATTACTTAGGTCTTAATACTTTTGAAAATTAAGCAATAATTTGAAATGTGGGTCATCTATGCTGAGTTTACTTTATATTTGAGTAAACTAATGTAACCCATCCATTAGAACAGAAATCGTTTTCTGAATAAAAATCGTTAGGTGAGCTAAGCAAATTAATACAGGAAAATGAAAATTAAATATAGGTAGTAAAATAAGAAAATATAGACACGGATTTGATTTAAAAAAATAAACCTAGCTTAAGACGGCCTAACGTATACAAGAAAACAACTCGACATTTAATAATAAAAAAACTCTTAAAATTATCTGAAAATAAGTGTGAAAGAAATGAATAATAAAAATACAATGATAAAATTAGGAAATATTTAATTAAAAAAAATAATTAAGTCTGCAATGCTCGTCAAAACCATTGATAACTAATAAGAATTATAAACTAAAATTATAATTAATCATAATGTTCACGTCCAATATCTTATAATATGTTAATGCTCACTGGAATTGGACACAATAAAACAACAAATTGTTAACTTGCAACGTTTCGTTTCTTTATTGAAACTTTATCAAGCAACTGAAAATTAACAAAGTATAACAACAACTAGAAGTTTGCCGCTTCGCGGCTAACTTCTAGGCAAAATCGCATTCGCGATTTTGCTAAACGCTATCGCGTTTAAGGCCTTCGGCTCCTAGAAAAATTCAAAATATGTCGGTATTTTTTTGATAAACGCTATCGCGTTTAAGACCTTTGGCTTCTAGTAAAATTCAAAAATTTGTCAAACTTTTTTGACATTTTGATTTTTCTTAAAGTCCGGTACTTCTAGGAAAAATCGCTTTGCGATTTTGCTGCATTTTTATTGTTAGCATCGATTCATTAATATCTAATTTGACTTGTTTGCCGCTTCTCGGCTAACCTCTGGGCGATTTTGCAGCATTTTGTTAGTATCAATTTGTTGTTATTCAATGTGATTTTGTTTACCGCTTTTGATAAACGCTATCGCGTTTAAGACCTTTGGCTTCTTGTAAAATTCAAAATCTGTGAGTGTTTGTTGACATTTTGATTTTTATAAAGTCCGGTACGTCTAGGCAAAATCGCTTTGCGAGTTTGCTGCATTTTTATTGTTAGCATCCATTCATTGTTATGCAATGTGACATGTTTGCCGCTCCGCGGATAACTTCTAAGCAAAATCGCTTCGCGATTTTGCAGCATTTTTGTTAGTACCGATTTAATGTTATTCAATGCGAACTTGTTTGCCGCTTCGCGGCTATTTTCTGGGCAAAATCGCTTCGCGATTTTGCAGCATTTTTGTTGGTACCGATTTATTGTCATTTAATGTGAACTTGTTTGCCGCTTTGCGGTTAACTTCTAGGCAAAATCGCATTGCGATTTTATTGCATTTTAGCTTCACTTACGCGTCTCATAACATAATTTAAATTTTTAAAATTGTAATTAATATTATTTTTATTGATAATACTACAGAGCAATTTATTTAGTTTTACTCTCAATATCCAATCAACTTTTGCAAAATATTTTATCAAATGAGGAAATTGAAATAGATTAAAACCTCTTTTTTCAGTTAACGCAATAACATAATTTTTTAATTAAAAGAATATATCTATCATATACATATATATATATATAATTAATTAAAATGAACAAAGGTAAGCATTTTTAAAATATAAGTAAAACACAGTTTTCTGAACCATAAAATTAAGGTAACGAATTACCCCTTGTTAAAAATGATAAAATTATTCATGGGCGTACAGAAATATTTTCACTATAATCCGATTTTAGTTGGATTAAAATACATTGAGTGTTTTTCAAAACCTGGGCCTTCAAAGTGAGATGACGATACTTTTTACTTGGATAGTAGATAGCCGTAATCAGCTGCAAATACAGCATATACATTTTGTTTATTATTAGCTCTAAAATACTTTTTTTCTAAACTGGTTTCGATGACCAGTCGATGAGCGTTACGAATTTGGAGATTTTAGCCGACCCAACATTGTAAATATCAGCTTCTCGAACGTCCCTTCATTTGAGCGTTTAAAAGAAAGAAATTTAGTTTGTGATTTTAGTACAGTTTGTTTTTCGATAGGTAAATACCTCTCTAAAATTCGTTGTTAATTTTGTTATGTGGAAGTGTTGTTTGCTTCTTTAGTCAGTTCTTTTGTACTACTATAAAAATAAAATTGAATATGTCTGAGATAAGACATGAGAACCATTAAAATGTTGTATTTCGCTAAATAAAATATTTTATTTCGTAGCGTAAAAGTTTGTTTTTAAAAGTGTTACAGAATTGGTCGCCTTGGCTTCCTCGCATTCGAGTTTCAAGGTTTCAAAAGCCGCTCTGTTTACGCAAATCTGCCCGTTAATCTCTTAATTTCGGAAATACAGTCAACTCGCGTTATAACGAATTTCAAGGGACCCACGAAAAGTTCGTTATATCGAAAGTTCGTTATATCGAAATTCCTTATTATAAAAGCATAAATTAACAAATTTTACTTTGTTTAGAGATATAGAATTAATCAATCCAAAACACCACAAATTCGTTGTCGTTTATTAAAATAACCAATATAACGCAGAAATGTAAAAAAATAATAAAACAATAGAAAACAACAATAAAAAAAAACAATAGAAATAATACAAATAGAAACACGTATAATCTAAAAAAACTCCGTAATTTTAGTTTGTATGCAGGTGACTGTACGTGTCCGTTCAATTGCGTTCTCCAGATTTAAGATACTTGAGAATACACTGTCGTCAAGGTCATGGCTTTGCAAGTAATTGATAATTGATAGTGTTAAGTTTGCATTTCTTTAAGATAAAAAAATCCAAAATTGTGTAGAAACACATTATGTAAATTATATAACATACCTACAGTACTTACTTTTTTAACAAAAATTATTAGACTTTGGTCAAGAAAACTTCGTTATATCGAGGGGACCAAAACCCATTAAAATTTTCGTTATAAAGCGAGATTTTCAAGGGACCGGCAGTTTCTTTCTTTTTTCAGTTAACGCAATAACATAATTTTTTAATTAAAAGAATATATCTATCATATACATATATATATAATATAATTAATTAAAATGAACAAAGGTAAGCATTTTTAAAATATAAGTAAAAACACAGTTTTCTGAACCATAAAATTAAGGTAACGAATTACCCCCTTGTTAAAAAATGATAAAATTATTCATGGGCGTACAGAAATATTTTCACTATAATCCGATTTTAGTTTGATTAAAATACATTGAGTGTTTTTCAAAACCTGGGCCTTCAAAGTGAGATGACGATACTTTTTACTTGGATAGTAGATAGCCGTAATCAGCTGCAAATACAGCATATACATTTTTGTTTATTATTAGCTCTAAAATACTTTTTTTTCTAAACTGGTTTCGATGACCAGTCGATGAGCGTTACGAATTTGGAGATTTTAGCCGACCCTACATTGTAAATATCAGCTTTTCGAACGTCCCTTAAATTTGAGCGTTTAAAAAGAAAGAAATTTAGTTTGTGATTTTAGTACAGTTTGTTTTTTCGATGGGTTAGTTTATGTAAATACCTCTCTAAAATTCGTTGTTAATTTTGTTATGTGAAAGTGTTGTTTGTTTCTTCAGTCAGTTATTTTGTACTACTATAAAAAAGAAAATTGAGTATGTATGAGATAAGACATGAGAACCATTAAAATGTATTTCGCTAAATAAAATATTTTATTTCGTAGCGTAAAAGTTCGTTTTAAAAGAATTGGTCGCCTTGGCTTCCTCGCATACGAGTTTTAAGGTTTCAAAAGCCACTCTGTTTACGCAAATCTGCCCGTTAATTTCTTAATTTCGGAAATATTAGCAATCAAAATTACCGAAAAAGCCCGCCTTTTAAGATTTTTGCAAAGCTCCCGGTGGTTTTGGCCTTTCAAAATTTCATATTTCCAACCCATAATGCTTTGAATTGAATTTAAACATTTTTTTGTTTCATAACGGTTAAAGACGGAAGAAACAATACCTTCATTAAGAAAAACGTCTGTCCAAGAAGAAAACCTCTTGTTACTCATTATTGGAGAGTATTTTCAATACATAATTTAAAAGGAATAAAATAATTATTTGTAGTGATAGTAAAAAATGTAAATCGACGTTTTAAAATTGCAAGTAGGCGATCGAAGACGCTAATTTAAATAAATATGTACGAAACTGCAAAATTAATAATTAATCCATTTTATGCATTTTGTAATCAAATTTGTTAAAACTAATTTACAAAAATTTAATATTTAGTAACGTTTTTTAGTAAGTATTCTAATAGTTTAATATTAAAAACCGCATAAATAAATTGCTTTGTATAATTAGAATTAATTTCATTCATCTGGCAGTTCAACGTCAAATTTTGAAAAATTCATAAACGCGCGGGCGATCCGTCAATGCCTTTAAAATCTAATATCTCGAGAACCTCTGAACCGACTTATAAAAACTTTTTTTATTTCAATCTGTAAGACCTGATGACTGTTAGCATCTCAAAAGACCGCTCTTTCTATCTGTGCAAACCTCACCTTTCTATTGTTATTAGTTTCGGAGATATTAGCAATTAAAAGTACATCAAAATGCATAATTTGTAGAATTATAATAAATTTCCTTCTGTCAGATGAAACGTCAAATTTTCAAAACTCGTGCGCGAGCCGTCAATTTTTTCTTATTAATCTAATATCTCGAGAACCGCTGAAGCGATTTACAAAACTTTTTTACATGAATCTGGAAGATCTCATGACACTTTCGTTCGCTTTATGTTGGGGTCTATCTTCAACCCCTAAGCCGGTATGCTGCATCAAACATACCCCTATTTCAGAAATTCCGCCTAATTATTTAGAGGCTCCTAAGGGCCGAACGCCTACAGAATTTTTTTTTTTTAAAACTAACAGTAAGAAGCGCTCTTTTTTGGGCTTTAAAGCCAATATAAATTTAACCCCTTTTAAAAATTTCAAGTGTTAGATATGACGATCGGAAGAATTAGAAATGTTGTATTTGGTGAATTAAGATAATATCTTCCGTAGCGTAAAAATGATCGCGTTTAAAGGTGTTGGTAAAAAAATCGAGGCGGAGCCCTACGCAGTCCTAATGTCCTGAAAGATGACTATTAGTATCACAAAAGACCGCTCTTTCTACCTGCGCAAATCCCAATTTTCTATCGTTTTTAGTTTCGGAGATATTAGCAATCAAAAAACACCAAAAAAAAGCCGCTTTTTAAGATTTTTTTGCGGAGACCCCGGGGCTCTGCCCCATTCAAAATTTAACTTTTCCTACGTAAAATAACGCGTTCTATTCGAATTTAAATATTTTAGGCAGCCTGCGGATATCGTTTTCGAGTAATTTAAGTTTGAAATTTTTGCTCAAAGCTGGGGCCTTCCAGGGCCGTATTCTTAAAAAACAAAAATAAAAGTCCGATGGGGCAGGTCTTGATTTGGTTTCCATAGAGGAAACTCTTTTTGATCCGACTACGGAAAATAGCCGAAAATCGCATTTGAAAAAAAGGGGGGGTAAAATTTCTTGCGCAGAAACGGTTCTTTGGAGGCAGATATCTCGGCCCCCGATAAAGATATCGCGGCGCACAAAAAACTAAAACGTGTGCCTTTAATGGGGCTACCACATATCCAAAATTCAACCCTTTAACCCCTTCCCTCTCCCTTCCAGTGCGATCCGCGCAAGAAAAATTAAAATAACTAAAAATAGTGCCCCCCTAAGCCCCCCTCGAACCCTTTTCAATCCTAATCTCTTGTAATTTGCCACCTTCGTACCAAATTTGAATGGTCTAGGTCCACGCCATCATAGTAAACTGGAAAAAGTGGCTTATTTTTTTATAAGTATATAATAACTACAAGTATTTTATAAAATAATATAAATTATAAAATACCTTAACAACACAAAAAGGAAGTTAACCATTAAAACTCAATAATTCTACATGTGTCAAAATGAAAGATTTTTAAATACATATGAAAGATTGCAACTATGATTCTAAATAATTGTATGCGTCAAAATGAAAGATTTTTAAAAAAGTATGAAAGATTGTAACTATGATTCTAAATAATTACATGATAGGCTGTAACTATGATTCTAAGAAGAAATTATTTGTAGTTGTATAATTTTGATTTAAATTTTATGATTAATTTTAGTTTTATGTTTTAATTTCATTTAAGATGTCATTATATATTAAACTAAGGCCTTGAGTATCCGAACGCAAATTTACAGTTTTATTAATTTTGATATAACAATTTGTTGTTTTATTGTGTCCAATTCCAGTGAGCATTAACATACTAAAATTATAGTTTGTCAAAATTAGGAAATATAGATTTTTGGAGATGAGTTATTTTTATAGAGTAGAATGTGCATTTGCAATAGTTACGTTCTCTAGAAAACAGTGTTTTTTAACAAGGGGTACCAGCTTTGGGTACAGCAGGGGAGTTGCGATAGTATGTACAAAATATTAACAATTAATGTTACTTAAAAGAAGAGTAAGGGGGCCACGATTTTATATGGGGAGTTTAAGGGACTGTCAACTACAAAAAGGTTAAGAACCCCTAACCGTTTTTTTTTAATACTGGCAAAGCAGCGAACACAATAGTTTAACAAATTCAATTTGTAGTATATTTGAATAGAAAATTTTAAATAATATACAAGCATGAATAAATCCAAAAAAAAAATTGTTTTATATATTTTAGAATAAGTAGGCACATATAAATTAGTTTGAATATAAAGTTTAGAATCCCGAGACTAGAATATGTGAGAAAAAATATTATCAGAAATCTAAAAATCAATTATAATTAAAAACACTGTTTCAACGTTATTGGTTTATTCGATGTATTAGTATAGAGCAGGGGTTTTTAAACTTATGTAATTTTAGGACCCCCTTTTGAACAACTTTTTTTTGCGGACCCCATCCCAACTCTAGATATTTTACGCCGTTCTTGAGACTTAATTTTTGATTCAATAGTCTCATAGGCACTACGCTATAATAGATTTTTTATTGCTCCGCGCTTCTTGCCTTTTCATCGTGTGCTTGAATTGTTTGCAATCATTTTTTATTATTTCCCCGTGTCTTTTTTTAATAACATTTTTATTTTTAAAATAATGTGTGAATATATTACTAAACAAAAGAATAGTTGGCAAAGTATTATAAAAAATTAATTGAGTTGTTGTTGATTATATATCCAAAAAGTCGCATATGAAGCATTTTCGATTAGCCTTAAATAATGCTAATTTGTCATTCAAGTTTAAATTTTCAAGATATTGAAATTTACTCCAATTTTAATATTGATTTTGAATTATATTATTTTTTTGGATAATTCGAAACTATTTGTCTACCATGGGCATATTTTACAATATTTGTTCAAATCCCTATAATTTCGGGATAGCTTATTTGGGTGTTTATAATAAGGGATAACCGGGGTGGTCTCTTAGAATTAACAACACATCAACCATTTTGATAATAGAAAACCTGCAAACGAAGTTACTTTGTCGGTTTTTCTTGTGTCCAGATTGGACTGTTATATTAATCATACAGCGTTTTATGTTCTTGAATTTTGCCGACCCCTGTATGTTGGTGGTCCATTGGGAAATCAGCTAATTTTTTAACACCATCCAAGTTATTTATGACAAGATTTTTTCGATAAAGTCGACCGATTAAATTTATGTGCACTTTAAGAAAATAACGCAAAGATTTAAAAAAACAAACCGAAACCTACTTTTCTTCGGTTATTATAAGAGGATAAACAATTCCTATAATCGCAATCAAAGGACCACCAGCCGTTTTTTTGCAAACAATTTTCTTCAACAAACGCCCACATCGGCTTTTAGTTTTTTCGTTCTTAAACTGTGCCGACCTTCAATTAACGACAAGCCGATGACAACATAAATGCGATGACGACCTAATTACCACAAATAACGTGATTTTGAGTACGATTTTTTGTCGGGTCCTAATTTTTACGATTTTTTTAAATCAAAAGCTACCGCGTCTTTAATTAGGAGGAATAGGGTATTCTGCGATGGTTTTATAATTATGTGATAACGGTTGCTTTATAATAATATAACGAAACCGCAAACTTCTTTTTAATGTTAATAAATTTTATTTGTAATCTGTTGGAAATGTTTTAGAGATCTTAGGTAGATTAAGCAATTTAGGGATGAGTAATGAATTCTGTAAAGTAAAAGAAATTACGACTAGGAAATACCTAAAAATAATTAAAGAGTAAATTAGTCTTTTATCTAATGCTGTTAAAAGAAAACAATCACTTACTTTGATGTTTTTTTTGTCTCGTTAAATAAATGCCAGATTTTTAATCAGGAAGGAAAGGTTAAATAGTTTTCGCATAGGTGTGTTTACTTTTATCTAAAAAATTATTAATGTTAATTGTGCACAAAATTAATTGTTAATTAATTGTCTTGGAAATCTTAATTTTCTTGCCTTAGTTGTCTAGTTACAATAATTGCATTGAAAGTGATAGATTTATTTCATTGAGGAAGGTAGTTCATTAGTTACATTTTCCAGTAGTCCCCAAGCTTTAAAAAGTTTGTAAAAATGTAATACAGTGTCATCCGCTTATAGTGGGCTTCAGGGGACTAGGTAAAATCGCCCATTATAACGGAGTGTTCATCTTATCAGAATAATTATTAATTTTACAATTCAAATTTTATTGTTATATTTTTTTTTATCGGAAACGGGTAATTAACACAATAAAAACAGAAAAATAGAAGGAGAAAGGTTATATGTATATTATCTATGTAATATTGCATATTTTGAAAAAAGTTGGTGATTTTTGTTTGTATCCGCGGTTTACTTATATTTTTTTTTCCTAGAAACATTCAACTCTATGTAGTATTGATATAAATGTCAGTGCTGACGTCTGTTTGCTGAAAATATTGTTGCAATTTTTGAATAGAATTTTTTTGAACATTATCACGACCAAAACAATGCAATGGCACGCACTGATTAACGTTTTAACGGAAACTGCAAAGGTGGGGCTTCTTTTCGATTGCAACGCAATATTTTATATCGGGGAAGTACTGAGCAACCCCGCTTTTAATGGACATAATAAAGAATTACTGTGCATTATAGGCAAGACTCCATTATAATCGAGTCCATGTTAAGCGGGGTTGTCTACAAGCGAATTTAAAAATGGTACATTATATCCGAGTTTCCACTATAAACGAGTTCGTTATAGGTGGATTGCACTGTAAATGTTTTAGAAATTATATTTCTTTTGGCGGCTGAGAGTAAAAACGAAAATTACGCTTCAAATCTAACGAAAATTGAACAGTTGAAGTTAGCCGTTTAAGAAAGTAACTTAATTATTGTGAATCGCGCTTAAAACCGAGTGTGCACATTCGAGCTCAAAGTAGCACATTCCGATCTCAGGAAAATGAAGCACGCCGCTCCGCGTCGCGCTTCATTTGTCTCCCTCGCTCGGAAATGTGCCACTTTTCGCTCGAATGCGCACATCCTCGTATTCATTGAATTTTGTAAATTTAATTTTCTTTCCAATCAACAAATTTAATTTAAATATCGATTATGTTTGAAAATCGTATTTTTTTACCATAGCAATGAGTGGGAGCAAGCGAAAAGATACGACAAACTCATAAGTACGAGTGAGAGGGAATGATAAAAATTATTTAGTAATTTTTCGTGACCAAAATTATTGTGAATCGTGCTTAAAACCGAGTGTGCCCATTCGAGCTCAAAGTGGCACATTCCGATCTCGGGAAAATGAAGCGCGCCGCTCCGCGTCGCGCTTCATTTGCCTCCCTCGCTCGGAAATGTGCCACTTTTCGCTCGAATGCGCACATACTCCGCATTCTTTGGATTTGTCTATATTAATCATCCTTTTTTCAAATCAAAAACTTCTCCGGAACCTGTTTACCGTATAAATCGGGAAATAAGTGTACAATAGGGAGGCGCCAAAATTAGATTTTTGCGGGAAGCGCAGTAACATATAGTTTGGAAACCACTGGTCTAGCTATACACAAACGCAAGGTACGCAACCTAAGACGTGGTTATATTCAATTTAGTCACGTCAAAGAAGTATAACTTATAACGCGCGATCACGCGCCGGTTTTTAATTTTAAAATCGATCTAATTTAATTGTAACTTTTACACAATTTATGGCATATATTAAACATTGGCGTTTTGTCTTTTTTTGTATTGTTGTATTTTCTCCTGTGGGAAACCAAGCCCTTCTTTTTGGCGAAACATGGGACTAATTTCATTTTTTTTTTGTAAATTGCGCACTAGTAGCGACATTGATTATAATGATGTAGCGCTTTCATAAATTTTGAATAAATCATCGGATTAGTGATAAGTTTCTCAGAAAAAAATACAAAAACAGTCTAAAATTGAGGCATGTTTATTTAAATTAAAATTAGATATTTATGAATGTAGTAGGGGGAAAGTGGCATGAAACAGCCAAGTTTTGAAACAGCCATTATCAATTACGCGGTAGTTTTCATACGAATCGTTTATGTATTATTATTTTAAGATAGCAACACTAGCCAGATATCCCCCACAAAAATTTGACCGTTCACCGTCAATAAACGGCGCCGATACGACGTATTGAAGATTTTGTCGTCAAAAAGTAAGGTTGTGAGTTCAGTTTATTTGTTTTCTAACGCCTATACGTACAAAACTAATAATAATATGATTACACTATAATTTTATAGATATATTAGGCCTTCTAATAACGTATATATTTTGTAGACTAATCTTTGATTTCATAGTAATTTTCGAGATTTGGTTTCTTGAGAGAATATGTTTTGAAATAGCCGGACTGCAGTGTAATGAAACAGCCACTTTTTAATTCCATAAAATGCAATAATAATTGTAGTAACAGCAATCAAGAGTGGTACCGATGCAAAATTGTAATGGTTGGGCATATAAATCCTGTGGCATAAAAGGAAATTGCATTATTTTTGCTAAAAACGTTTTAAGTTTTTGCAATGATTGATCTCAAACGTCAAATTTTTTGACAGTTTCTTAGATTTATGTAAGTAAATATTTTATCGAGAGTTTGCGTTATTTAAAACGTTTTATAATTATATAAGATCTAAAATTATAGCTTAAGATTATTATTACATAATATATTCGTTAATGTGCAGTTTTAATCTTGTAATAAGAACATGGCTTTTTCAAAAATTAGGTTGGCTGTTTCAATACCTATAGGTTATGTAAAAGCCAAATTTTATTTTTTTTATAAATGATTAGAAGTCGAAAAATATCGTTAATTTTGAAAAATGTTTTATGACATTACGTACATAAATGCATGAACAATTACAGATTTAAAAAAAAAATTGATTTATTTATGTCCTTCTATATTATTTATCCCTGTTTTTAAAACTGGCTGTTTCATGCCACTTTCCCCCTACATTGTTTCCTAAAGTGGGGTATGCGTACCCCTAGAGGTACGCGAAGGGGTACGAAAAAAAAGTATGTTCCTAAGCGACTTTGTTATATTTTCTTTTATTACTTTTCAATAATCAATATTTTATTTGGAATTGTTGACGATAAATAGTGGTATATCCCTGAAATTATCTACTAAGGGATACGAAGGATTAAAAAATATTTGAAATGTGTACGTATGAGTCGAAAGTTTGGGAAACACTGATGTAGTGGATGATTTCTTGTATAGAAAAGTGATCGACTTTATCAACTTCTACCATGATAATTTAATTTTAATAGAAATAATCACTTAGAAATTATAGGTAAAAAGTAGCTTGTTTTTTCATAAAAGGAAAAAACCAAATGCTTTTACATGTCATATACCTAAAAAAAAATTTTGAACTAAAAAATTTAATAATTTTTTGTAAATATAAAAATCCTGATATACAGCAGGGGTATTATGAATTGTGTAACACCTTCAGATATTTTTAGATTACTAACACAACTCTTAATAAATTTCACATTTTTAGATGACTGGTGATTTTATAATTTGTTTGTTATTGTGCTTTTCCTAGCAGTTATTTCCTAATGCTCGCATGATGAAAATTTCTATAAAATTGTAATAAAAACGTCGCCGTGTTTTACGATTGTAATTAATCATAATTGTCGCATTGTTTATCCAACAATTCTAAAGGTGAGAAATGTAAAATTTCTATAATAATTAAAAGAAGGTGCCATAAATGGTTTGCGGTTTCAGTTTAGATTCTACAAGCTTTTATAGTTTTATATGGAATGTTAGGCAATATTTGCTATTCGAAAAGCCGGTAGTCAAAATATTTGTGGTTTACTTTTTTTTCTGTATAAATTATGGACGAGTGGGTCGAAATTGTTTAGAAAATTTGTTTTATACAATTTGTGGTGACGTTAATTTTACAAAATAAATAATATTTTATATTTGTTTTTCTCAAGGCAATTTGTTTTAGCGTATTAAAAAGATATTTTTACTATAATCAAGGATTATCTGAGGTAATCCTATATCAAAAGATTATGTAGTTTTGTCATTAGGTAGGATTTTTTCTTGTAAAACATAAATTTTGTATTATTTGATTTTTATTTCTTTATTTCGCCTTTAGTTTAATAACAACCTAAAAGCTCAAACCGACTTATAATACAGTATCGGATTGTTTTTTTATGGTCCTATGTAACGCTTTGCTGAATATTTTCCTTTGATGATTTGAAATTTATTTTAATAAATTAAAAACGAGTAATTCATAAAACTTCATAAAATTTATTTTAAACTCCAAGCTGAGATGTACCATCGTGTAGTTTTTTGTTATTAAAGTTCCTTTTGGTATTCTATAAATCACAGGTTTTGCTGGCGCTTAAAGGTTACGCCCATCTTTTTTAATTGCGACCTTCAATGTTTCAACATTATATTGAAATCTTGCAAACTGCAATTTAAATTTAATTATTTTAGCTATCTACTTCATTATTACTTTTATTTCTTTCACTTAAATGAAAGAAAAGACATGCAAGATTGCATAAATAAATATATAATGAATATAAGTTAATTTGTTTAATTGTAATAAACAGTATTTCTCGTAACGGTCATTTACTCGGCATTTCTCCTATTCGTTTTAATAAGTGAATCAAATTAATCAGTCATTCAATTGGCTCTACCCAGTCATTCTTTAGACGAATGTGGTCATTTACTGGAGCCTTATTTTATACTGCTTCATGGAAGCTGCGCACTAAGCTGCAAGTAGAAAAAGCAAAGGCAAGAGAAAAGGCAAATAACTGGTACTTTTTCACAAGAACGGTCTTTGAAGACAAATTGTTATTCTATTGTTCTTTATGATATAACACATACAGAATAAAATTAATTAATTTTGCGTGATAGATATTACATTTCCTTACTAATATTATAAAGCAATAAAATTTGGTTGTTTGTTTGTAGGGGGTAATCTTTGGAAGTACTGAACCGATTCTAAAATTTTTTTCACTAATAAAAAGCCACACTCTTCCTGAGTAATATAGGCTATATTTTATTTTGATAAAAATAAATATTTAGTTCGAAATCTCAATACCCGTGGAAAGCTGGGGTGAGTCAGTTAGTTGGCTATAAATATGCACTCAAAAAGTAACAGAATAACCAAATGTTTATATTGGTGAACCTATTTCTTTGATTTATGTCAATTTATTCTTATAAACAAAGATTTTGAAGCGTCTGATAGCAATTCTCAGTGTAATTATTAAAAATGTTACATGTTGTAAAAAGTACAATGCGCGTCGCCTAATGTTTCATATATGAGCGCGTCTACCGGAAGGTAGTTTACTTTCTTAGATAGCTAACTTCCTACTGGCGAATTCTCATTAGCTGTGCGCGCGCAACTTCCGTTGCCCGCTCAAATTTTACTCTTAACGCCCCAAAAGAAGTATAACTTCAAAAAGAAAATAAAGAACCAGATTTATTTCTAACATATTTCAGTAACGCTGAACTACATCATTGATATTTTCAAAGTTTTATTTAAATTACATGTAAAACTACATAAAACATGCTCTACACAAATAAATCTGCCTTAAAACAATAAACAAGATCTTTTCTGATCGGCTCGCTTTGATTAAAGTATATAAGCGCGAAATCACGTTTTTTTTTCATCCAATCTTACAACAAAGCAAAAATAAACGTCTGAGTAAAGTGTTTATAAAAAGTGAAATTAAAAGCATGTGTATAGGACAAAAAATCGGCACGTTCTATATTTATCTTTTAGTCTAGTTAACAGTGTATCATCATCTTTTAAGTTAATGCACCTACAACGCATCTGTTCTACACACACACGTAAAGAAACCTCAAAAAAAAACGACAACGGGGGATCCCATAGCGAAATTAACTTTGCTGGTTATTAGACGCAGGTCAATTTTAACGGAGCATATGCTTCTTAGGTACCGACCTTAAAACAAATTATTTTCCCTATTTTAGAACACAATGCACGCGCGTTACATGGCTGATTTTTGATGCGAGACGGAACGCTTGTTGTATTTATGTAGTTTCAATTTTTTTTTATAAGCGAAGGCTATTTTTTTATGTTTGCCTTTGCGATTTTCTTTGAATTTTGAAGGTTGTAGATGAATTATTGGTCTGCTGTTTTATTTTCTTCAGATGGTGAGGTGATTGACTAAAAAATATATTCTAAGAGATGGCACTTTATAGTAATGATCACGTTTTGAAGAACTAAAAAAAATGATCAAAAGCTATTGAAAAAATACGAACTCTTAACGCAAAAAGAATTCTAAAATTTCACAATTACTATTTTTACTGTTGTCTATTAATAAAGTGGACTTTACAGTATACAAATTTTGGGGTATATCTAACGTGACCAATTTTTTTGCTGTTAAAACGGGACGCTTGGTAATCGTGCTTCAAACCGAGTGTGCACATTCGAGCTCAAAGTGGCACATTCCGATCTCGGGAAAATGAAGCGCGCCGCTCCGCGTCGCGCTTCATTTGCCTCCCTCGCTCGGAAATGTGCCACTTTTCGCTCGAATGTGCACATCCTTGTATTTATTGAACTAGCCTATATTAATCTTCAATTAAAAAATTAGAAGTCGAATTTTAGATTTATCTTTTATTTGAAAAAGGTTATAGATTTTATATCTTTTGATAAGTTATCATGGTGCTCTTCTGCACGCCTATAAAAATATTTTCAGGTGTACTTTGGACTGTTTACTAATTCGCATTTTTGATCAATTAAAGTTGTATATGGGATGTACCTATCGTGTCAAGTAAAACCTTTCAGTTCACTATTTCAGTGAATCTAATCAAGAAATTCTAACAATAAAAAAAACTCCCATACGGTTTGTTGTATTTAATTGTTGTATTTAATTATGCATATTTTAAGCATAGAATTATTTAATGTTTGACAATAATGGAATATGAAGGTTCACATTGGGGATGTCTATACCAATCTTCTTCTTTTCAAATCAAATAATCCAATAAAGTGACTAAAATATTTTTTTTGACTTGAAGAATTGACTATTAACTTAGAGAAATTCCACGAATGCACGTTCCAGCGAAAAGTGACAAATTTTCTCAAGATCGAAATGTGCCACTTTTCGCTCGAATGTGCACACTCCGCTTTTCGCCACGATTAACAATGATCCATTTATTTAAAAAAAATGAAGTAATTTTAAAACCATAGTTGCACTCTCAAAATTTTTTCTTGGGGCTTCGCTTCTTTTTCATAATTTTTAATTTTATTGATTAAGAAATTGGCGTGATATTAATTTGTATTTAAATAAGGAGGCATGATTAAATTCTCGCAATAGAAAAAAGCTCCCGTCTCCAAGAGAAGTTTTACATATTTTAATTATTAAATACAAAAATTCTCGTAAGTAAACACAATAATGTAAGTTTTTGTATTTTTTAATAATATGTATTAAATGTTTCAACACAATAAAAAGCTTGAATAGAGTTGCATTGTTTGACACGATGTCCTTAATTTAGTAACAAATTGTTTTTGTATAATTTCATCTTGCTGAAACATAAATAGTCTGAAATTACTATTTTTTGACTTGTATAGTTTTTCAAAAAAAATTGTAGAATTGTTTTTTAATCAGGTACACAAATTTCTCTAATGTTTCTAAAAATTTAAATGTATAAAAATTAATTTTTTTGCAATAATTAAGAATTGATCAAATACATATAAACTCGAACATATCCAAAGCACAATCAAATCGTAAAAACCGTTTTTGAGAAAAAAAATATTTTCAAAAAATTAAAAATAATGTTATTCAAAAACTAATAGCTGGGGGGCTACAAATTTGGTACCAATCAGAAACATTGGGTAATTACTAAAACAAACATTTTTAAATTTAATAATTACGTTTGATCATACGCAAAGAGCTAAATCTAATTGATTAAATTTAAAAAAAATTGATTATATACAATAAAGTCCAATAATATTTTTAAGAAATTATTTAATACAAAAATTAGAAATATATCGCTTTTTTAAAATTTTTTCATTCATTGCCTTTATTTCTAATAATCGTGTAAAATTTTAGGGTAGCTTTTAGGGCTTTAAAACACATTTTCATTTTTCTTCGCAACATTTTTTCGCCTGAATTATTTAATTTTGTTCTGTGCGGAATTTTTTTAATTTAAAACATTACATCTGACTATAAAAATTTACATACCATTATTCTCATTATCATTCATTTCTTTATACAACTTTATTTCATTAGTATTCTTATTACCATAATCTTGCACTTTAAAATATTTACTTGCGTAAAGTACAGTTTGGAATGTATTCGTCTCGGACGTGCGTACCCAAATGGCTAATTTAAAAGACATATTTTAAAAAGAGAACCTTCTCCAAGTACGTAATTACGGCAACATTAACAAAATACGTATACAAGAATAGCCTAACATCAAAACCACCACGCCCTTTCTAGCATCTAAATATAACATTAAACCCCGGCATATGTCACAAAATAAAAATTAGACGAAGAGTGTGGTATTAAGTTTAATATTCCGCGAACCATATGGCAAATGCACGCGTGTCTGTATTGAATATCATCGTAGCACCTTTCCTCATCCAAACGGACACCTAACCCAAACCTTTGTGATCAAACAGTGGCCGTACCGACCGGTAAACAATTCCTTTCTATAACACCGACCACCGGTCACTCAAAAATCTATTCATTCGATTTTCGATACAGGAGCCCTCACCTTTTGTTGTCAATACCATCAATAAAGGCCAAGAGATCGGCACTGTTAATAGATTAATGGATCAATCGCATTCAAAAGCCCATTTTATTAGCCTGATTAGGCAGCCTACATTTCTTTTGTGTTATCGACGGTCAGAATAAGGCACAAACAATAAATCTTTCCATATTTAACATTTAAGGCCGAATTAAAAAATATAAGGCTCTTAATGGTGGTTTTCCGGTGCGTAGGTGCGCTTCTTCTAACATCGGACGTAATTTTATAATTTTTCAACCAAAAACAATTAAAAAAAATTAACTGTGCTTTACTTACTTTTGTATGTAATATTAGCAAGATATTAAATAAAAAAGTAAATCATTTTATTCGAGTGTAATTTAAATGCTAACAAAAAAAAAGATATATCACACGTATGTAGTTGTTAGTTTCATATTAATAAGGTTCTGCTTTTTGAATTTACGTCAAAGATGAACTTTCACAAATGTTTAATAAAATTTTGTTTTATATTAAGATAAAATTGCTACCTTTTTATAATAATACGTTTTTGTTGTTTGGTTTTAATTATTCGTTAATTATTAATTGGCTTTTGTTAAAAGAGCATGCGTTAAGTTTTTAATTTAAGGTGAAATTGAAAAAGCATGATATTGAATTATATATACTATTGTATTTTTATTTTCAGTATATTTTTTACACTATAGATTTTCATTGAAATAGTTTTCTAAAATCTTTTCAATGGTGTTTCATTGGAGATTGTGTTTAATCTTCGATTCTCACTCAAGTTAAAGTTTTTTCACTTCAAAGCTGCATTATTTTTTTAAAATACGTTAAAGCTAACAAACTTAATTTTATATTTTATAAATAATAATAATAATTTATAAAAACTTCTCTCGGTATTAAGTTGCAAAAAGTGAAAAAAAGTGACTTTTTTCCTTATTTTGGTAAATCGACTGCATCTTTGCAAATATTGATGGAAAAGCCAATGTTTGAAGAAATTTTTACAGGTCAATATACCCCAATGGCCCTGTAAATCGCCAGATCGATCTATTGAGCAGTTTTTCTGGACCGATTGATCAAAATTTCAGAAGAAATTTTTGGTGCTAAACATCATGTAATCTCTTTAAAAATACCGAAAAATTTAGAATGTTTTCTTGCTCCCATAATTTTTGCGAGGAATGTAGATTAAAATTTTTATGTAATCGTCACATTAGATAAGTATATTTCGTCATTTTTTTAGACTTCTACGGTTTAGAATAAATCTTTTATGTAAATGTCGATTCTAATTCTAATTATGTTTTTTTGGCTTTCGAAGTGATTTAAAAAATGACTACTTTATTTTGAACATTTTTTAATTATTAATTTTATTAAAAATGAATCAAGGATATCTTATAATTTGTTTCATTTCAAATCGAACTGCATACCCTAGAAAGATTTTTTTGAAAAGTTGGTACGTGTAGTTAAACACATTTAGTTGAAGATAAATTATTGTCGTCTTTGCTCTCTGTTTTATCTACATTAACATTATACTTTATAAATTACAATATAAAAATAACGAATTTACTTTTTTCTTTAAAGATATTTGAAGGCATTTTATAAATTATCTAATTTGTTTGATTATTAAGTTTCCTAATGCACTATTATTTCAAGTATACCCATATAGCTTCATTTGCATTTTGTTATATTTAGATGATTTAAATCGGACATACCTAAATTTGTCTCTTTATTACATAGAAATAGAGGGCGCGGTATTAAAAAAACGGGCAAATTGAATGATGCAATATACAAAGCCCGTTTTTCTAATACCGCATCCTCTGTACATCATAAAACAACCCTTATACTAGATAAAGTTATTAATGTTCTTAAATCTAAGTACCTACTACTACTTCACTCCCAGAACATTAAAGAAAGCGTGACCATGAATTTATTTGGAATTCAATGGAATACATCGTTCCCGCAGACTTATAGAAAATGCTTTTACAACTAATGACGGGGCGAAACTTTTGTGCGTGTTGTTAACTAACAATTTATCACAATTTCAATACTCTTTTATTTGTATAAATCAAACAATATAAGTTTTTGTATAACATTTCTCATTTTCCTTTTATTTCCAAGAACTTATGTCGATTATATTTATATTTTACGAATAAGAAAAAAAGTATTCATGGAAGCTTTTCAAAAGCTCTATAACCAGAAAGCGATTGATTTTTATTGTATAATTAGTTTTTATAGAAATACTTCCTCTATACCAATTTAATTTAGCAAATTGAATATATTAATCTAAGAAGGCTAAAGAAATTATGTAAGACTCCTCCACTAATAAAATTAAAGGAAAATTTCGAATAGTTTAAATTTAGGTATGTGAGCTCAATTTAAATGATTTACGGCTTTTAATTTTGTTAAGTTAACGCTTTTTAAATTAATGTATAGGTAAGGAATTTATGGTCTACAAAATTAGCATAAAAATTTACTCCTTCCTTTTAGAAAAGCGACCCGAAAGAAATAGGCGCCTAAAAATAATTGGCATTTTATTTATGTGATATCTACGTTTATAAAGGGCATTCCGCGTTGCACTTTCGATAACCGCTTAAGCTGTTTCTGAATGCGATATTTTAAGCTAATAACAAGAACGTAATTAATGTAATAAAAATTTCATGGTAACTTCCATTTTTATGGTCGAACACTCGCAACGGGGTTTTTAAAATAGAGAATGTTTTATGGCGGTACCTTTTAGTACACGAGGACAGGTAGTCTTCACAGAGTTAATCAGGCGGTCTCACAAATCATTGCCTAATAACAAACCGCCTTTTGTAGTGGGCATTAAAGTTACGCCTTTAAAAATATCTAAAATAAGCTGTGGATGCGTTTTTAATAAAGAATTGTAACGTTTTCAAGCATTTCTGACGTTTCTAATTAATTTTGTATAATGTTCGAATTTGAAATTTACGTTTTTCTAATTTTATGCATCAGAAGTCGCTGTTGAATTAAAATTACTTTGTATAAATACTTTTAAAAATTTAAAAACTTCGGTTATTGTTGTTTGAACATAGCCGATTGTTTTTTCTTTCTATTAAAAAAATTTCTTTTATTTTTTATTAAATAAAATAATTTTTTAAACCTGATATTTTTTTAAATTAATTGTATACACGGTCCGTTCCAGATTACTTTTCGTTCTGGAGAAAGGTTACAAATGCGCCCCTTATTGAATAAGTTGAATAGTTTTTAAAATATTTTTTTTTAATTGCTGAAAATTATTCTACGATATATCTATTTACTTCACAGGGATATTTAAGGTCAAATATTAAAAAAATGTTTTTTTAGTGAACATATGACTCTCTATCTTTGATCTATGGGAAGCTGTAGTACTGAATACGCCACTCTATGGTAGAATTGCAGTTTTTAATTTAAAAAAAAATAAAGGCCTGCTTTAAGCCGAGTATACACATTTAAGATTAAGGTAACACATTCCGATCTAGGGAAAATAAAACGAGCCGATCAGCATCTCTTATCCTTTGCTTTTCTTGCTTGGAAATGTACATATAACTCGTTTCCATTGGATTGGTCGACATTTAAATTCCAATAATTAAATGTATTTCAATAATATACAGAAAGACCTCGCTTAACGCGGGGGATACGTTCCCATGAGTTTAAGCGCTAAACGAAATAGCGTTAAATGAGATTATTTTGAAATAAGTATCACAATAAGTTGAATTAATGTAAACTATAAGCTATTTTGAAGCTTCGGGCAGACCGCGTTATATCGAATCCGCGTTAATTGAGGAAGCGTTAAACGAGGCCTTACTTTATTTAGGGGAAAAGTTTATAGAGTGTTTTTATTTATATTATTTTATTTAAAAGCACTGAATTAAGAATTTAGGCGTTTTTGGTATAGCTACGGTTTTATTTCATTAAAATTTTAAGGATTGTACATGAGTTATGGTAAATTGTGTTTAAAGCCGAGTGTGCTATTTCGAGGGCAAAGTGGCGTGTTTTGTGTCACGGGAAAATTTGCTGTCTCCGCTCTTATGTGCCTCTTTTCGCTCGACTGTACACATACCTCTTAGTTATTGGATTTGCCTATTACAATTTTTTTAATTAAAAAAAAACCAATAGAACTGAAAATAATGTAATTTTTTTAATTTAAAGTGAAAATATTAGGTAATAGACAAATCAAATAAATACCACAATTAGTCCTTGGGAAAAATTTGACTTTTTAAGTACCTACAATGAAATCTCCTTATTCACGGTTCCCCTTATTATCGATTTCAGTATTCACGAATTAAAAAATTTCGCTAATGAAAACTTCTTTATTCGCAGATCCAACACCAATGGTATTTGTATTTTTAGAATAATATGTATTTATTTACCAGTTATCTATTAAAACAAACAAGTTCATATCAAAGTACTTACATATAAATATGACTGCTGGCAAGCCAAAAGTTTTTTTGTAAAAGCCGCCGTCGTCGGGTTAGACGTGCCGCTATGATCTTTGATAAAAGCTGTCTTTGCCACGATCGGTACCGAATCTTTCGGTTTATTGCTTCAACTTATAAATTTTATCTCCAGTAGTTCGCAATTTATAATATCGTGTAAAATCAAAGAAAAATTAAACCTATTAAAAATTCGTTAAACCATTGCTTAAGCCTGATAATATTAATTAATATTGTTGAAAAATCTCTCATTACATTATATATTTTAAATTTTCTAACCTTGGAATGCATTCCTTATAATACCATGCAAGTTACCAATCCGTATTCACGGTTTCGGTATTCGCAGCATATTTAGGTAACATCTCCCGTGAATAAAGAGCTTTGACTGTATTTATAGTTGGGCTTCGAACCGTTATCTTCACCATTCCGATTTTCGTTCCAGTTCAATTAAATAAATATACATCGGTTTGGTTCCGTTTTTCGTTCCACCAAGTTTATCTGTTTTTAAGTTTTAATATTTAATCGCGAGTTCAATTATATATTCTATTATTAATAATTAATAATTAATTTCCTGTTGGAAACCCTGAATTATAGACATCATTTATAATGTAAAGACGTACCCCCACAACATTTTCATGAATTTGTCATCTATGTTAAAGATATGGTAATATTACATTTTGTAAGTTGTTTGCCCTTTCTTTAAAATCAACGCGATACTAGTTGCTGCTAGTTTATTCACAACCTTTATAAAGCTAACGACAATATCATAAATATTAGACGTCATCGGTTTAGGTGACGTAATTAGCCTAAGTCATTGCAAGAACTATATATGCACATTCGAGGGAATGACACATTTCCGAGCGAGGGAAATAAATTTTCTCGCTATCGGAAATTTTCCACTTCGAGCGGGAATTTACACTCGGAATTTTTACAATATCACTTTACTTTTACTTTTTTTAATTAAACATTATAAAAATATATTTCTACCAAAAACTAAATTTTTGTTTTTGTGCCCTTTATCTCCAAACATCTTTATAAAGCCACTGAAGACTGCAGGGATTTTTTTAAATAATGTAACGAAGTCCAAAGTGACCGTGCTTTTATATAAAAATCCAATTTTTTAATTTCTTGCCGTTCATTTTGCAAAGTTTTATCAATTTCTTTAAATCTATTGCATTTTGATAATTTGCACCGCTTCGTGCTTGGGACTGCAGGCGGTCGCCATCACTGATTGTATAATTACAAAAGTTTTAATTATGTAAAAAATCAGAAGTAAGTTTATTTAAGATTTGTATAATTTTAAAAATGTCCGAGACTTTGTTTTTTCGTTATGAATCACCTTGCTTTAGAAGATTATTTGCAACTTTTCTAACAACTGTTCGGCGCTCTTTTTCCTGATTTAACAGACAGATAATAAAAAAAAGTAAAGGTTTTAAATGAGCTGTTTTCAGACGAAAACTTAAACTTTATAAATCTTTTTCGGCTTCTTTACAACGTGAAATTTTTTGAAACTAATTCCTTTAACACCTCAGTTTTGACTGAGAGTATTAACTTTAAGTAAGCTGAAAATTTATAACAAACTGACAGGTAATAGTCGTCTCATTAAATCATGTAATTTTGACCTGAAGAGATTACCATCTTCAATTGTGAAGTTGACAACTATTTTTCACCTCATCTCTTCCTTACAAAGAATTATATTTATTGTGTTTATGTCCAAGTCTTTACAAACTCAAAGGATTGTGGTGATGGTCAAATAATAAATAACTCGGTTCTTACTAATATTTTGGATTTACGACGAGAAAATTTAAATTGCGGTATTAGCAACTGATGCTTTTATTGAGGAAATAGATGATTCACAAAAAATCGTAAAATAGAATAGGAACGAAGGATGCACTCATACTATTTTTGTCATAGGCTTTTTAAATATTTATAAAATTAAGTTACTCGTTATTTTTAAAAACGTACTTATTAATTTGGGAGCATCTCAATTTTTTAGTTCGTAATTGGATCTTTGACAGTCATGTTTATGTTTAGTTGAAGACCAATTCCTGCAAAAGTGTCAAGGAATCGGTATATCTAATTTTTAATCGGCAATTTAAATTTGGAATTTTAGAAATAGAATATGTTACATTATGCAGCTAATTATGTTTTGTTGTTTGAATTTTTTCGGCGACGATTGAATATTTATTTATAAGCTCAAATACTTTTTTAATCAAATAACCATAACAGATGTTTTAACTAATTC
The DNA here is from genome assembly GCA_036325965.1 of Sinopyrophorus schimmeli. NCBI lineage: Eukaryota > Metazoa > Arthropoda > Insecta > Coleoptera > Elateridae > Sinopyrophorus > Sinopyrophorus schimmeli. The sequence goes on along the minus strand of JARFIZ010000024.1, from coordinate 4,750,013 downwards.
TTCTGATTTCATTAGAAAATATATTTTTTTTATTTTAAAGCCTTGTGATTATTTTAAATGTTTTTAAGTCAAAAATGTAAGGTTTTATGTAAGGTTTAAATTTTGTAGCATTAGTTTCAGGAAGTAAGTTGATAAACTACAAAAAAAATGTAGTAAAATTCAGAAATCTTATTTAATACGTAGGTATTTTAAAAATTATTTTTTATGTCTTACTACTTTCTTTTATATAAACACTTTTTAGCAGTTATTGAAAAATAACAAACTCGAATATAGAGATTTGCGTATAAATTACGAATGGAAAGTATGTTAACAACTTATAAATACAGTAGACCCGCGTTATATCGGGCTCGATAGGCGGTAACGTTGACCCGCGATATAACGAGCGTCACTCAATAAATACACGACAACACATAAATAACGGTAATAACTCTTATGACAATATTACATACCTATTAGCAGTGAAATTTCAAATAATGATTCCTACGAGGATTTTGAAATACAAGTTTATCTATCAAGTACGTTAAATTGGGCGACCTCGTTTCTCCGTGTTATATCTGAATCCGCAGTATAACGAACAGTGGTATAACGAAGGTCGACTGTACTACAATAAGGCGATTAAAATACAAGAATAAAATGCGACCTATTTATAGTATTAAATATTTTGTTCTTGTTTAATTGTAAGAAATGAATACCTTCAATTTATAAATACACAATTTGGGAAATAATTAATTAAAAAACAATTATCATTCAAAATAAATAAACAATAAGAATAATACCGCAAATAACTAGATCAGTGGTGTTCTAAAATGGATAATTAAAAAAAAACATGTTAATATTAATAAACGGCATACACTTGTTTATTGCGAATAATACAAGACATAAAATAATGTTTAACAGAACTATTTATAAGAAAAAATGGATTTATATGGAATATGAAAAACTAATAAATGCTATACTGAAAAATTATGATTTTTAACTTATCTACAATAGTTTTTCCTAATTCGTACAGATTTTTAAAGTAATTTTTAAAATAAATTTTGAATCATTATCTTGTTATTATTCTTGTAATTCTCCCATATAAACATTTTTATTCTTTTTTTTATCTAAATTTCTCTATAAATGTAGCGAATTGGAGTCTAGACATTGGGTCTAGCACTCGAATGCGATTTTTTCTGTAAAATTTTTAATCGTTTTTGCTTTATGATTAAGATCGGTGTCCGGCTTAAACCGTAGGTCTCTTACGTTTTTAAAATAAATTAGAAAATACAACCTAAAACCATAACCGATTTTAAGTCAACTATTAATAATAATCAATAATAAAAATGATGGCAGTTAAACATAACAAAGTTTGTCTTTGCCAGCTTTTGAAAGAACATTATAATGTCCTGATTATTTTATTATGAATTTAAAAAGTAATATGCAATTTTATACTAACTTTGCCAAAAAATCTAGTTCGTATAGGTATGAGTAAAAATATACTCTTTGTCGACCAACTTTTTGAATTTTTTTAGAATTATTTATATATACATTTTCATACAAGTTTATAAAAATTACAACGTTAGTAGAACGAAGGGTATTTTTAAATTGATAAAGCTTATTTGTGTGTTTAATTCAAACAACAGAGCGTATGTAGTACATAAATTATTCAGGTTACCATATTAATAATTCTAAACCTGTCAAAAACTACTTTGATGAATTATTTACTATCAGATTGCATATCCTTTCATTTATACCAACCACTAAATAAAATCGAAGAGAAAAATAGGTCATTAAAATGAGTGGACTTATTGGTCAGTTCTCCTTCAAGTCGGCACTATTGGAGTTTTATTTAGTTTGATAAATGATACGTTGCTGGCCGAAATGTGTCTCTTCAAAATTATAGTAACTTTTCTATGTGGGTTTATAATAAATTTAAATAAACGTTTTCGATTGGGAAATAACGAATGTATTTTTTGCAGACGCCTGTTCGTCACGCACGACGCCAAAGCCACGGCCTCCTGCACCAACCCCACGGCCAAACATCACATTCCACACGTACGAATGTCCACCAGCTTATGCCGCGTGGTATTGCCTTAACGGTGCTACTTGTTTCACCGTAAAAATAGGAGATTCTCTTCTTTATAATTGCGAGTAAGTATTGTCATAATTTTATACTTGTTGCAGTTCAGCGACTCCAAAATCTTTGTTTTAATTAGATCATATTTATTACTACTTTTTGTCCTTTGCATTTTTATACCAGTAAATAATTTGCGAATCTATAAAAACTCTAATATATCAGATAAATCAGTGATTTTCAAACTGGGGGGCGCGCCTCCCTGGGGAGTCGTGGACTAGTGCCATGAAGGGCGAATTGTTTCAATAAGTATTAGTAAAATTTTAACTAATAATTCGATTTATTTTATAATTGATTATTGTGAATCGTGCTAAAGCCGAATGCGCACATTCGAGCTCAAAGTGGCACATTTCCGATCTTGGGAAAATGAAGCGCGCCGCTCCGCGTCGCGCTTCATTTGCCTCCCTCGCTCGGAAATGTGCCACTTTTCGCTCGAATGCGCACATCTTAGTATTTATTACAATTGTCTAATTTATCCCATCCACCTTCAAATCAAAAATTGTAATAAGGGTAAATAGTACAGTTGTTGGCCAGTCGACAATGATTGGCCATATTTAGAATATTATATAATAATAAATCTATATTTCCCAATATATATTTTGTAATAAATGGTTCGTTTTTTTGCTAATTTACTATATATTATTTTAATTAGAAAATATTGGCCAATCACTGTAAATTCACTGGTCAATTACTATATTTATATGGCCAATAACTATGTTTTTTAATAAAAGGGCCAATCACTGTACTGTTTACCCCCATAAGTTAGTAAATATCGATTTTAAATTCGAAAAACATATTTACCATAGCAATGAGTGCAAGAGAGCGAGAAGGTACGACAATCATATCAGTGCAAACGAGAGAGAACGATTAAAATTATTCAACTAATTTTACGTCTAATTTATTGGCCCAAATTATTATGAATAATGCTAAAAACTGAGCGTGCACATTCGAGCTCAAAGTGGCACATTTCTGATCTCGGGAAAATGCCACTTTTTGCTCAAATGTGTACGTCCTCGTATTTATTGAATTTAACTTAAAATACGCGAGATTTTTCAATGAGTGAAGCGAGTGAAAAGATACTAACCTCACATGTACGCAAGTGAGAGAGAACGATATAAAAATACCTGATTTATTTCCGCTCTCATTTATAATATTGCAATAAATCGAGGGATACCTGTACAGTGGGGAGGCGCCAAGATTAGTTTTTCTTAAGGGAGGCGCATTGACATAAAGTTTGGAACTCATTGAGATAAATGATATATTCTCCATAAATCAAATTTTTAAAGCCTATCTATATTAGGTATTTTGATTTGTAAATATTAATATAATATTTTTTTAGGTGTACGGATGGGTACATGGGTCCTAGATGTGAATATAAAGATTTAGATGGATCATATATGCGTAAGTACTTTTTTGAATTTTAAATATTTTATTATTGTTTAAAACTCTAAAGTAGACCGGTAACAAAATCGATATGGATGTTATTGACAAGCGTTGTTGTAGTACTTCATGACTTGAAACTAATAATACGCAAAATATAAAATCACTTATGAATTTCGCATCATTTACATTAAATTCTGAATTTTGGTGAAATAGTATATTGACTAGATTTTGTAATTTAGGAGCAGGGCTCGGATTTTTATGCAATTGCATATTATATTTACTCATTTATCGTACGTGTCTCAGTGTCAGTTTTCTACCTAAATTGCAATCTCAAAATGTTTATTTTGAAGATTTATGTTGCATATTTTAATTTAAAACGAGAAAAGGCTACCAGATATGTATGGAAGAATATCATGCCAGGAAGGTACTACAACATAGCATATTAATATCGATTTAGTTGCCTTAAATCAGTGCATCTTAAATCGAGCTGCGGCCGTCCAGGGGAATGCAAGATCTACCCTAGTAGACCGCAGAACTTGGCGCTATTTTTTAATATTATAAATTTACTACTTTTAATAATATATAATTATTTTATTGGGACTAAGAAATATTTTGGATAAGAGGAGGGCTCCAATATCACAAGGTTTGAGAAGCACTGACTTAGACTGTTTACTTACAAAGTACTATGCACAATTACAATATACAGTAAACCCACCTACAACGCGATTTATTCGTAGCGCATTCTCAAAGTATCGCATTATAAGAGGGTTTACTGTACTACACAAATTGTAATTAATTTTTTACAATAAGTAGTTAATTTAAATAAATTGACAATTATTAAAATGTTTAATTAAGAAATATGAAAACTGATTTAGGAATTTATTTAATTGTAGATTTTAATTTCAGCATCGCAACGAGGGTTTATGTTAGAAACAGCGAGCATAGCAGGAGGAGCAGCAATAGCAGTATTACTAGTAGTCATCTTATGTGTGGTAATTTATGTCAATTATTGGCGAAGAACTAAAGTTTCAAGATCGCCAAGTGATTGCATCGATGGTTGTTCAAATTCTCATCGAACTCAACCAACGTTTGGCACACGGTGGCGAACCGCCTCGGCCGATTTGCCAATAAGAGTGCACGATAGAAGTGATACTAAGCAAAGTAGAGTAGAGCTTCACCAAGTCACGACACTTCTCAATACACCTAATCAACCCTCACGTGTGTAGTGGCAAAGATCTTAGAACAATAAATAGACTCATATTTAAATTAAATCAAGTGATGCCTACTTAAAAGGTGTATACTTTAATTGAAACGAATTATTATTAAACGAACTTACGAAAACTTTGTATAAAAATTATTTATACAAAAGTGTGTAGCACTTGTTATATGCAGCTTTGCTATTAACTTATTTTATTTTTATATACAAGGGGCAGCTTTTCTGCTATTTATTGTCAATTTTTTGACAGCACCGTAGAAAAAATGTTAAATGTGAATAACATTGTGTTTTATTATTTTTTTAGTAAACCGTGTTAGTGCACTTTGCACTACGATAATTGTAACTCTTCAATTATAGAAAATTTCATATTTTTTTTGTAATTTAACAAAATAATGCCCTTTAAAAATTACTGATAACTAAGAAAAGTTGATGTTCCCGTTTGAAATTGAAACTGATTGTTCAAGTCTGATGAAAGAGTCTGAACTTGTTATGTAGTTGAGTGTGTACCTCGATTGAGGTACTTTAATAAATGGCTAGCTTAGTGATTACTTCTTTTCCGATAGTTCTAAACATTGTTTTATTTTTATCAATTTGTCTTTAATCCGTAAAACTATTACATTCCTAAATGTATTCATGAATATTTTTGCTAATTATGCCATCCATTTTTTGACTGTTTGTTGTTGATTAATTAAGAGTTTACTCATTGCTTTATGGAAATAATAAAATATTTATATGCAAATTAAAAGAATTGTTACTATTATATCTTCGACACTCGATGGTTACATTTTATTATAAAAATTATTAAATTATTTTTTTATTTAGGTAATAAGCAGATTGTTCTTGTTATTTTAAAATTTCTGAAAGCAATAGATATAAAATGCTTTTATAAAGCATAGAAGGTTGTGAATATTGTATAAATTATTTAAGTCGATCCTAGTAAGAAAATTTAAATGTGGCGCTTTGAATGGGCATTCTGGTCGCTTGTTGAAATTAATAATCGTAGCAACAATATATATTGACCAATCAGAATTCTTTTGCAAGGCCCCATATATTCATTTTATTACTAGAAAACGTGTGCTTTATAGGAAGCATGGAATTGTATAGAATTTAAATTGATTTTTATAAAGAAATGGGTAGACTCTATAGTTCGAAAAGCTGGTGTTATTAAGAGCCAAATTTATGAATACAAAGTTCCTGGCAGCTATTGCTCAGCACATAAAATTTTTGTATCACTCAGGTTAACGAACTTTTTGTATCTTTAAATATTTTTTCGTTCAACCAATTTGCCTAAATATACACAAAACTACAATTGTTTGTACATAGGATGTAGATATGCAGTAATATTTAATTAATCTTCCAGTTTAGTGCACTGCGCATTAGATTAATAATGTAATTTAATAATTTAAATATTTCTAAGCACTTTGTTCCTAACTTATTATAGTTGTGTGTAGGGATTGGATTTATATGTAAAATAAAAAAAATCGCGAGTCACAAGTTTAATTTTTGATTATTTTAATTTATGCGCGTATAATTAAGTTTTATAAAACGTCCTTAAATATAACGCTTTAAAGAGAGCGCCTTCACTGAGAATTCGGATTGGTCAATTAAATTCGTAACCATAAGCAACGTGATAAATAAACTCGATTCCCATTTAAGGCGCTACGTTTAAATTATATATTTTAGGAATATCAATCAAAAATTAGACTTTTAATTAGCAAATCTTTTATTCCGGATTTAAATTCAATCCCTAATTATGTGTAATTACGTTCTATAATATTACTATAGTGAAGTCAAGTCTGTGTGCCAATTACCAAAAGCGCAAATATATTTTTTGTCGTTTTTGTTTTATTTTTAAATTATTTTAATGCTATAGTATAAATATATTATATAGAAAAATTTAAAGGATGCTAAAAAATTTTTAATATTTGTGTTTTTGGTGAAGGTACAGTTACCTGTTAGCCAGTTCGAACCGTAAATATATAAAATTTACGCCCTCAAACCAAAGCCTGAACGTATTAGTACTGTATATGTATGACATGTTAAATTTGTTGTTTCAATATAAAAATATTTTGGCGAGTCATTAATTGCAGTACTTGCCTTCAAGTATTAATAAGTTGCTTGTACTACGAGTTCCAAAATAATTTTATAAATTTGGCCTGAAACTTTTAATTATATTGTCGTAAATGTAAATACTACCAATTCATCAAGTGTTAGATTATTTGTTTCTTTATTGAATTCCACATAAAGTTTTTTTACAAATGCACATAAGAAATCTGTTACTTTGAAAATTTTCAAGATGTACAAATCATCTTTTTTTATTTAACAATTCAGGTTATACGTAAGAGACAGAATTCTTAGTTTATTTGTAGCTAACTTTAGATTTAATTTAGAAAACAATATTAAAAATAAAATTCGTCTTATAGAGCCGCATTTTTATTACACCTATCTTCCATAAATAATTATTCGATAAAAATAAAATCAATTCAAATATTTTCATCAATCAGTGTAAACGCATTTTGAAGACAACATATATTATTTATTGTATAAATTATAAATATAAATTAACTTTTATAAAACTTCAAACTTGTATTTGATAACAAGAACCTTAATAACTTTATGTAATGAGAAATATATTTTCAAATGATTGAACGAGTATGAATTAATACATAAAATAAGATTATAAAAAACCAGTCCATCCACATTTTCCACTGAAAATTTTTTAATATTGAATCACGATTGTAAATATTTATTACCAATCATTGTTAATATCGTTTAAATCAGAAAACAATTTATCTTTGACAGCAGGTCGAGGATCTTCTTTAATTTCAGTTGGAATAGCACCGGTTTTTCCAATAATATACTCAAACTCTAAAAATAAATGAATAAAGGTTAATAGAGATTATCATTTAACACAATTTACCATCTTGAGTTGGATTGGGACCTCTTAATTCTAATGGACCAACAAACTGTTTCTCCAATACGCCTTCGTAATAGATAAAAATAGTTGGTAAATTTTTATCAGGATAATTTGGGATACAAGTTGTTGAAATTGATTTAACAAATTTCACTGTACGATATTTTGGTGCTAATACTTGCATGTACTGATTTAGAAGTGAGCACAAAGGTATGCTACAATTAAAGATAATTTCCATTAAAGCCTGAAAGAGGGGTAATGTTTCTAAATTAATCTTACCCTACTTTATAAAGGTGCAAAATGACCCAAATACCTTCTCCAGCTTTATTAATTTCTTGCACATAATCTTGAGCTGATATTTCAAGAACACTTCCAAATTTGGATTTTTCTGCCAATGCTTTCAATTCTGCAATCCTTTTGTGCCTATATTGCAATAAAATAGCTTCATCTTCCGAGTCTTCTAATTCGTCTAGTTCGTCCAAATTCATATCACCAATGCTTTTGCCCTCTGAAATATCCTGTTTTATCTAATCGTGTTATTATTACCTGTAAATGGGTACATTTACGTGATTCTGTCTGTTTTTGTTGAACAGTTTGTTCGACCATTGAAATTATTTCATCCTCTGATATTTCTTTTTCTTTGGGAGGCAAGATACCCTTTGATCGTAAAATGTCGTTCCATTCTGTATCTGCATTAGGGTCCTAAAGATTACATTTGAATTTAATTTATTTATTATAAAACTAGTTTTAATAATAGGTATACCTGCATTATAAAAATATATGTTTGTATTTGTAAAATTAAAAAAAAATGTGAAGAACGACCACACCAAAAAAGGTAAGACACAATTAGAACGTGTAATTATTTTAGGTTAAATTAACATATTTTAATGTCATTTTTATATTTGAACTACTAAATGAAATTAAAACTACTATTGTAGAGATGGGTTTAAATCAACAATCGCTTTTTACTTTTAACAAACATTTGACAATAATTAATGATTTTTTTTTATTTTCTAATAATTTTATTCATTTTATAAATTGGCTTAATATTTTTGGTACGTATGCATTTTGCAATTAAAAAGTTTAAATTGTTTAAAATAAAAAGTTGCACATCGGCAAAAAGTAAATCTTGTATGTGTACGTGTACGATTGGTTATCTAACACGAAAAGTTACCAGACGAAACTTCGTAAAAATTTATCTTCGTGGAAGTTCGTAGAAAAGCGTTTCCTAACAACGTTTTGAAATTCATAAAGCCGGTTTGGTTTTAGGAATGCCGGCTGGAAGCTTTTCAGTAATCCGCGATTCGCGTTGTTTGAGGGTTGTTTGTGAGTCCCATGAGTCATGCTCAATGCAATACATTTGAAATTTATAATCTATATTATTGCCGTTTAAAATGTGAACTAATATTTTTGTACATTTAAATAATCTGTGTACACTATCAACTAAAGGAACTCTATATAAACTTTTATTATGAGTGTAAAAATAATTCTAATTGTTTATATAAGCATTTGTGGTAAGTTCCATTGTAAAATATTGGAATCGTCGTTTGGAATAATATATTTGTATAATTGTAATGATTTTAATTAATGGAATCATCGGCGGGCATTCAACCGATATTCGCCTTTGTTTATATGCAAACTTACTGCTCCCAACAAATTAGTCACAATTTCCGGAAGGTTTGATTTTTCAGTAAAAAGTTATTTTAACACTTCTCTGAAGTCGGCATACGCACATTGCATTTCATTTATACGTCTGTAACTATTCTTAATTAAATAATTCAATCAGAAATAAAATTTAGCATCGACGATTTAAAAAAGATAAACACAACAAAATAGCTTGTTAACTTTAATCGGCAAGTGGGTTTTAATTTAACAATCATGTGAATTAATGTTTTATACAACACAAAAAAGAACTTAAACTAATTCCTTCCAACGCAACCCTCGAAATGTAATTGATTGTAAAACAGAAGACAATAAACAGACGTTTACCAAGATGCACTAAGCTGATGCTTTGTAGCAGAAAATTTCTGACGGTTTTCTTTGTTAGAGAGCGAAAGGAAATATTTGATTGCCGCATTACGCTATTTATGAAACTTTTTTTTTTAATTTTAAAATGGAAGCTTTTAGGCTATTTTGTTAATGGCTTTCGGAATGTTTGTGTATTGTGCTCGGTCTTTTAAGCAATTTCAAAATGTGATAAATTCGAGTATAAAGGGTCGACTTAAGGTACGATTGAGTGCAATGATGGGACAGGGCCCTGTAAAAAGGAGACCCGAAAGTTTTTTCTACTTATTATTGTAATTCATCTGCTTAAAAGTTGACCAAACACACTCTGTCGCACTAGATCAGTGGTTCCCAACCTTTTTTTGATCAGGGACCACTTTGATTTCATTATTATTAGCAGGGGCCACAAGGTTTAAAATAAATTGTATAAATCTAAAAATAAACTTTAGTTTAAACATTTAACCTAAGATATCGTAAAATTCTAAAGTAACATTTAAACTTTGAAACCTTTTGCGGACCATATTTTAGCTCTTGCGGACCACTGGTTGAGAACCACTGCACTAGATGAATAAGTACTAATCAATTAAGAGAGATTGAAAATTTTTTAACAAACATAAATAAACTAAATGACCATAAATTGCTCAAGTAGCAGTCAACATGTTTTCTTAAATTCTATTTTTTAACTAGGTAATTTAATAAAAAAAAACTTTTTTTCTCAAGCAATAATAATTTATTTTTTAAAAGCGAAAAAACTAAATTTAAATCAGGGGTTCTTTACCTGATTTAAAAAACAATTTTGGGGAGCCACAGGTAAACTCGTCGGTAAAACGTATTTAAAATAAATATTCCTTCCCTTGAAAATCGGGGGGGCCACAAGTCGAGCAGATTTTTTCAAAGATGTAGAAAATATGATCGAAAAAACGTCGATAACCTCTGAACTGAATTATGTATAGCTATTAGAAGTGTGCTTGTTGTGGAAAATGGCACTTTTTGGTTTCAGGAAAACGATGTACTACTTACCATCTCGAGATTGGAAAAGTGCCATTTTTATTTTGTAATTACAAATTATAATTCTCTTCATTAATCTATTTAATTAAATTTTTATTTGAAATGAAGTTTAGGGAGCGTTCACCACAATTTGATAGACGAGAAATTCTTGAAAAATAGTTATTCATTGAATTTTGTCTTTTTGCAGTACTTTCGGTTATTTTTTGAATTTATTGAAATTTCATTGATACAGGAACAAAATTGTTTAGAGGACAGTAGGGAAGATTATAAACAGGTTATCAGTCTATAATTAAAAAAATATGCTATGGGGACTGACGAGTTACCTTTAAAAGGGGCGCTAAGTATTCTTGAGCCGGCACTATGATCTAAATTTAAATAAAAATTGAATAATTTGAAATTGACTAGCCTTAATTATATTTCCAGTCTTTTTTTATGATATTAGAAGCTACCTTTAAAATTGTTCCCCGCGATTTCACAGCTAGTGAAAATTCGACATCTAATGTAAGAAAGTAAATTAATTATTGTGAATCATGCTTAAAACCGAGTGCGCACATTGAGCTCAAAGTGGCACATTCAGATCTCGGGAAAATGAAGCGCGCCGCTCCGCGTCGCGCTTCATTTGCTTCCCTCGCTCGGAAATGTGCCACTTTTCGCTCGAATGTGCACATCTTCGCATTCCTTGGATTTGTTTATATTAATAATCTCGTTTCTCAAATCAAAAACTTAAATTCGGATTTTCTACCCGGAAAAAGCTGTAGCGTTTATTTTTCTAAAATAACTGTTTAGATTTCGATTTCTGGAATAAATATAGTTTTGTAACTTTTAATTAAATCTGTATAGAAAGTTAATTAATTGTTGTGAATGACGCTTAAAATGGGGAAGCTCAAAGTGACATATTCCGATTTAGGGAAAATGAAGCCCGCGCTCCTATTGCGGCCCTCGCTGGGAAATGTGTCACTTTCTGGTCGAATGTGCAGATCTTTGTATTTATTAAGTTTGTTTACACCAATTTTTGGATTTAAAGACAAAAGAACAACATACCCAAATAAAACGTACGAACGCATTCGAGCGGAAAGTGCACAAGTTCCAGAGATGAAATTGTACAATCGAACTTCAACCAAAATCTACAATAAACACTACACCTATCCCTCGATTTACACGCTACTTGTTTTACATGATTTCTCTTTTATACAGTTTACAAATATGAAAATTGTTAAAAGTTTCAATGATGAAAACTTTAAAATAAGGATTTGTTTTTGTTATTTTTTACGTAAAAAAATTAATTAAATGCTGACCAATTTATACATATTGTACTTTGTTTTCGATTTACACGCTTTCTCATACAAAAAGTTATGATCTCGATTTACACGTTTTTCTCGTGAACCTATCTACTATGTAAATCGGGGGATAGGTGTACTGTGGAGAAGCGCCAAATTTAGTTTTTTTAAGGGATGCGTAGTATCATATAGTTTAGACCAGGGGTCCCCAGACCTAGGCCCGCGGACACCATGCCGCCCGCTGGCTGCTTTACGTGTGCCCGCCGCTGTGCGACCACTATAAAAAAAGTTTGGACTCAACGCTTATTTAGACAAAAAGACCCACGTGGCACTATAACTTTACTATGAAAAAATAAATGGTGGACGCCGAACGACCCACATTCTAGAATGTGCTCTTAGACGCAAAAAGGTTGGGGACGTCTGGTCTAGACCAACGGTGGGCAACCCTCGACCCCCGGGCCAAAAACACCCGCGAAAAGTTTCTATCTAACCCACGAGATCTTTAGAAGAAATTATAAAATGAATATTTTATCCAATTTAAATTTATTTCATGTTTGCAGACTAAAAAATTACACGTTAAAAAAAGGTGTCAATTAACTACTACGGCCCGCGAAAAAAAAGTAAAATTTATTCTGGCTCATGTTATAAAAAAGGTTGCCCACCTATGGTCTAGACCAGAGATTCTCAATCTGTGGGGCGGGACCTCTAGAAATATAGTTACAACGAATGCATTAAAACAAAATATTTGTCATAGACAAACAATACACAGCATTGTCAAATTATGTTTTAATTTCCGTGTATTGAGTTACACTCATCTATCTTTTTATCTTATTATATACAGGGGGCGCAAAATTATTTAAGGTAAAAAACGGGAGACGCGAAATACGAAAGATTGATAACCGCTGGTCTAGCTATACACAAACGCAAGCTAAGCAACATAACACACGGTTATATTTAATTTAGTTACCGCAAAGAAGTATAACTTCTAACGCGCGCTTTCTATTACTTTTTTTAATCAATCAAAATAATTGAAATTTTAAAACGTCCCATTATTTGAATAATCGTGTAAACACAATCAATTTTTAATTCTGTCGCTACTGTTTACTGTGAAGCGAAAGAGATCTTTTTCCAAATAATTTTCCCGGTCAACAAAAGGGATCTGAATAAAAGCGGGTTTTTTTTGCAAAAATTCATAGTTTACACAAACCTTAAAAATCGGACGGCGTACCGGTCCGTAAATAATACGATCCACCTCCGCACTTATGTTTTTCCTCGTCTACTGTTATTTTTTTAAGTCCCTGTCGATTACCCCAGGCATTTGTAATCAATACAGACTCAGGCATACAGATATTCCTCATGGTCCAATGTAATCGCTCGTCTGCTTTGTCTGAAACTGAATGAGCGAAGCAATTGTGGATATGTTCGTCCCTCACGTTCGTAACATCTGCAACGTACGCTCACGTTCGCTTTGTTTAAAGAAATTTTAACTCGGAGAAGAGCTAATGATGAAGCTTGCTGCTGAAAATAAATTAGGCTCTAGACACATAATACACAGAACGGCATACACGTTATTATAATACGCCTTCTGAATCCCAACTAGTTATATCAACACAATCCTTCAATGGAAGCTGCGTCTCTAAATATTAATTCAGGAACGAGTAACCAGACGTCTAATTAAGCAGCGAAGAAAGCTCGATAAAAATCTATATTGAAGAGTTCATGGAACTAACAAATAAATTAGACTGGGTCAAAAAAATGAACTTTTTTTTAATGGAATACCGAAAATATTTAGGATGATAAAAAAAAGTTAATGTCAAAATTTGAGGCCTTAATTTTAATATTAAGAGGTCTATCATCGAGAATTTCAATTTTTTTACACCACACGCATCTTATCTCAAATCTTCTTAACAATAGACCTGAAAAATATAAGCAATACATATTTTTGAAGAAAATTATATTTTCTACAAACAAGGTCTGATTTCAAATTTTCGTAGGACAAGTCCTTTCTACGTTATCATGCCTTGAACATTGATCTGTTTTTATGTTTCGATTTTTCAACTTTGGAATTTTGTAACTGATAAACCAATCCGCTTCTAAAAGGGAAAGATACATATTTTTGAACGAAATTAGATGCTCTACAAAAAAGGTATCATTACATTTTTCGTTAAATTCACTCTTTCAAAAGTTATTCGAAATTCAAAAATTAATTTATCGTTTTCTTTGCTTTAGACATTATTTTTTTACTTGATTGATAAATTTGAAGTTATATATTAAAAATACAATTTTTTTTAACTAATTTTATCAAATTTCTTTAAAATTGATAATTTATTAAAATTTAATTTCGCTTTAAGAATTTTTAATTCATTGAAATACAGTTTTATTTAATTTAACTAATGCCAAGAATAAAAAATACACGATTTTTTTAATTAAAAATTATTTAATTATGATACATATTTCTAGGTATGAACTTGCCTTTTTAATTTTCCCTCCTCTGACCCTTTTGTTGTTTAGATTTTTCAAATTTTAGACAGTATTCGAACTTGAACTTCGAATAACTTTTGAAAGAGTGAATTTATCGAAAAATGTAATAAGACCTTTTTTGTAGAGCGTCTAATTTCCTTCAAAAATATGTATCGTTTTCTTTTAGAAGCAGATTGGTCTATTAGTTACAAAATTCCAAAGCTGAAATATAAAATCGCAAAAACAGATCAATGTTCAAGGCACACTTAAGTGGAAACGGCTTGTTCTACGAAAATTTGTAATCAGATCTTTTTTGTAGAGAATTTAATTTTCTTCAAAAATATGTATTGTTTATATTTTTCAGGTATATTGTTAAGAAGATTTGAGTGATGGACGCGTGTGGTGTAAAAAAATTGAAATTCTCGATGATAGACCTCTTAATATTAAAATTAAGGGCTCAAATTTTGACGTAAACTTTTTTTTATCATCCTAAATAATATTTTCAGCGTTCCATTAAAAAAAAGTAGATTTTTATGGTCCAGTCTTAAATAAAGACAATTATTTTCTTTTTCATTAACGAAAATGTAAATACGAATGATTGTTATTGTTAAACACATGTACTACAACATGAAAAAGGCATTCAATTTAGTCTTCTAAAGTAAGTTCGATAAAGTAATGAAAATCTAAATATTTTAAAATAGTATTGACGCACATTTTAGATTTCAAAAGGGTCGCAGATGTCATGAATAATGTCGAACGTGTTTTTTATATAAACGATCCCCAAGAATTTATTAAACACGAGCTTTCCACCTATCTTTTGAATCTTTAATCTATTCAGAAATACTTTGAATTGTTTATTTGTCGGTTATTAATATTTCTCTACGCGTTAAAAAAATACATTATTTTCCTTTTGTGTATGAAAATGTATTTTAAATAAGACACGAGTGTGATGAATTACAATTGAAAGATTTAAGGACGAGACACCGCTATTTTTGAAGAAAAAACGTGAAAAGACGAATGTTAAAGATAAAAAAGTCTACAAAAAATTTTATTAATATTATTTCAAATACTAATCAACGCCAAGGTCAATACTTAGTATAAAAATGTGTTGTTTTTTTTTTGGAAATTGCGATAACTGCCCGTCGACTCCGTAAGAAGAAATTTTGAATTTGACATTGCGGTTATATGATTAAAAATTGAATATTTTTTAAAAATAAATTAATAATTTTGAGTCGGGTTTAAAGGCGAGAGAAGTGGAACATGGCGATCTCGAGGAAATGAAATAACTTTGTTTTATTTTTTAATAGTGATAGGTATATTTTTTTTAACAAATAAACTAAATCAAAACGCAGTATTCATTTTTAAATAAAATCTCTAAACTTACTCTTGTATTCTCAGTTTGCAATCTATACATGAATAAATAGGTATATATACATTTAAACTTTTATGTTCTCACACTACTGCTTTTTGGAAAAATTCAGGACAAATGCTATCAATTTGGGATCAAAAAACGAGTTGTAAAAATTCGGGACGTTTGGTCACCTTAGCGGTATGGCAGATCAATAACTCTATCAAAATCAATCTAAATAATTTCATAATTTGTAAATAAATTGAGGCATTAATAAAATAAATTGATAACGTAAACAACTATGTAAATTCACTAGCGCAGTATAAAAGCTTTGTTGGATAAATCTTAATGATAAAATGAACAAATTTAATCATTAGTTGATTGATTAATAAATTTATTAAAATTCTCAATTTTTTTTAAATTCGATTTAGGATTCCCTCTTTCTGTGTCTTACAGAATTTTGTTGCTTCTTTGAGGTAATAATGATCATTTCTAAAAAATATTTCCGCCACTGCTCGTGTTGGTTATTTTTATAAGTCATTTTATTAATCATAATATTCACGTCCAATATCTCTTAATAATGTTTAACGTTAACTGGAATTGGGCACTGTCAATAAAACAACTATTGTTAAAGCAACGTTTCGTTTTTTATTGAAACTTTATCAAGCAACTGAAAATTAACAAAGTATAACAACAATAACTACAAGTATTTTATAAATAAAAATAAATTATAAAATACCTTAACAACACAAAAAAAAATTAACCATCAATTCTAAAAAAAAAAAAAAATATAAAATTAAAATTATACAACTGCAAATAATTATATTTATAAAATACTTGTAGTTATTGTTGTTATAGTTTGTTAATTCTCAGTTGCTTGATAAAGTGTCAATAAAGAAACGAAACGTTGCAAAAACAATTGTTGTTTTATTGACAGTCTCCAATTCCTGTTAACTTCAAACGTTAGTAATTTTATTTATAAATAGTAGTATGTATATTACTATACTAACCCATACTATCAGTCATACATATTTGACAGATGTCAAAAAAAAAGGTTAGTGAAACATCAAAGCAAAAGATTTTTAAATATTCTATTTTTGTAATGTAAATACGGTTTACGACTCATGAGCACCGCAAAACTGAAACGAGTTTGCATCACTCAGAAAACTGCTTCAAATTGAAATTATTTGATGGTTAAAAAGGTTGTATAGAGACCTAAAAGATCATATTGCGTAGGTAAAAAAACTATGCAGATTTCAACAACAGAAAAAAATGGAGTAATTCTACTGATGGCTTGCAATAACATTGCGTATTATCAAAAATATCTTTTAGGTTTTTTTTTGTATGTAACGCTAATTAATTAGTCTGCCATTAATTAAATAACATTTGGCGTATTTGAGGTTTAAGCCGCATGGATGGGGATCTAGCATTATCCAAAAATAAAAGAAATTTTCTTGTTTATATTCCTATTTTTCTATCTAATATTAATAACTATTTAGCCAGGATTTCCCGGCCATTAGAGCGGGCCCCAAAGAGAGCTTTCACTGTATTAGATTTTATTGTAGCAACTTAATTTATCATCATAAATTCATAACTTGTTTTAATTTTTTCTATTAACCTTTGCTCATCTATTTAATATTTGGCCATTTTTAATAAAAAATAGTACTGTATTGAATTTAAAAAAAAGTTTGCTTTAAATTGGTCTAGTGATCGGTCATAAGGAGATCTAATCACGTTAAACAGCACTAAAAATAAACCGACAGAAGACACCTCCTGTTTTTTTACCATTTTAATTATTAAAAAAGCACGATAGTGTCCGATTAGGATGCTTTCATTATACATATAACTTCCACTAAAACGATTATTTCTTTTCTTCATCTTAGTCTTAGGCCTTTCTACCTTTAGATGTAAGGCTACGATTATTTCTCATGTTTCCAAAATTTATCTTCCGATTTTATTTATTAAAGGATAGACTTTGAAGTTTATTTTCATTTCATTATGGAGAGCTCTATATGGGGGGGCTGGGTTCGAAGATATGTCGCTAGATAGTAGCAATACAGTAATCAAATTTGAATATTTTTTTCGAAATTGAATTAATTAGTCAATCGTGCTTAAAGCATTTTTTATCAAATTTTTTAACACACGCAACGTTAGCTTGGAACATGTTAACGATGTCGTCTTACTCCAACTTATTTGTTTAATCTCTTTCAAGCTTTTCACATAACCTTACAAAAGCGAAAGGCGTTATTTTCACGATGGCTGAAGAATAGGAAACAATTTTCATTGTACTTAGAGTGTGAACCAAATTATGACCCTACAAAGGTAATTACAACGTGAAACTGGAAATAAAAGTGTTTTGCACGACCAACGGATACACATAAAAACAGAAGTACAAAAGCATGTGCAAATATGCTTCCAGATATTTATTATTCCAAAGAAGGGAACACAGGGAAAGGCGGTCCTTTGTGTTTCTTCCACTGATTGCCTTTTACCTTTTTATCTGTTAAAACATTTACGCAATGCGTATATTCGTAACAGAATAGAGACGTTAACTTGAATGAGTTTTTAACCCGTTCAAATAGAGTTCTCAAAATGTTTATCGGCGAAAAAGGGTTACGCTAATATTTATTAAAAAAAATTAAATTTACGCCGACATCTCACGCAAAATATATATTTAATTAATTAAATTTCGATTTATTGTTGCAGCTTCCCCACTGCTCGCTGAAGATGAAATGTATTTTTCGAAAACGCCTAAGGACGTCGATGTAATTGAAGGAAAATCGATTACATTACCTTGCGAAGTTACTCCAAATAATGGAATCAGCTATTATTGGGAATTAAACGGTAACGAAAAGCCTACTTTGATACGTCAGCTCTCTAAACAATTTAATTAATTTATCTGTTCAGGCTCGAAGATTGATAATACCACTCGTAGGCATCAACTGGGATCAAATTTACATTTTACGAGAGTTGATAAAGAGAAGGATGCAGGACGATTTACTTGCATCGCTCGAGATTTATCTGGATTATCCATTACGAGTTCTGCTGCAACTTTAAATATTCAGTGTAAGTTAATCGAACTTTTTAACAAACGGGTTCTTCGTACATCTGCCCATTCGGGTTTCGTCGGGCACTTCGTACCAATAAATAGCTATAGACCACTCAATTCTATTATAAGTTGGATCTTTTATTGAGGTATTTTTTTATAGTCGCGTAATAAACATAGGCAGGTGTATCTTGTTTTATAAGGCATATAAAATAACGGTTTCTTCGCATCATTTAGCTAATGCCACATACAATTTATATAATTTTAGAAAGTTTTTTTACATTATAACGAAATTAATATAAAAGACTACTTTATTTTATTAGATTGTTAACTAATTAATTTAAGTAAATATAGTAAATTTAAAAAAAAATTATTGCATCGGCCGGGAATCGAACCCGGGCCGCCCGCGTGGCAGGCGAGCATTCTACCACTGAACCACCGATGCTTATTCTTTTCGCTTTTATTTTGTCTTTTCACAGACACCATTGTATCATTTATATACAATAAAAAGTATTCCCAATTAGATAAATTAAAATAGATATATGTTGCATCGGCCGGGAACCTAACCCGTGCCGTCCGCATGACAGGCGAGCATTCTACCACTGAACCACCGATTCTTATTCTTTTCACTTGTACTTCATGTTTTCAGAGACACCATTAATTATTTAACGTACAAAAAAAATATTCAGATAAAACAAAAATATATTGCATCGGCCGGGAATCGAACCCGGGCCGCCCGCGTGGCAGGCGAGCATTCTACCACTGAACCACCGATGCTTATTCTTTTCGCTTTTATTTTGTGTTTTTACAGACACCATTGTAACATTTATTTATATACAATAAAAAGTATTCCCAATTAGATAAATTAAAATATATGTTGCATCGGCCGGGAACCTAACCCGTGCCGTCCGCATGACAGGCGAGCATTCTACTACTGAACCACCAATTCTTATTCTTTTCACTTGTACTCCATGTTTTCAGGGACACCATTAATTATTTATCGTACAAAAAAAATATTCAGATAAAACAAAAATATTTTGCATCGGCCGGGAATCGAACCCGGGCCGCCCGCGTGGCAGGCGAGCATTCTACCACTGAACCACCGATGCTTATTCTTTGCTCTTTGATTCTGTCTTTTCACAGCACCTTTATATCATTTATATACAAGAAAAAATATTCACAATTAGATAAATCGAAAAATATGTTGCATCGGCCGGGAACCTAACCCGGGCCGTCCGCATGACAGGCGAGCCTTTTACCACCTAACCACCCACGTTTATTTTGTTTACTTGTACTCAATCTATTGAAGGACACCATTAACACTAGATTGCCCAAGAAAGTAATTTTGATTGCCTTTTTTAAAAAACCGGAAATGAAGAAGGGGTGAATGTAACTGCAATTATTAAAAAACGCATTTATATGTTGTACAAAAAGTCACAAAATTCTAAGAAATTGTGTCATTATACATATACATAATTGTTTTTCTAATTGAAATTAAAAAGCAATTAAAATGACTTGAGCAATCTAGTGTTAATTAATTTCCGTACAAGCAAAAATATTCTGATAAATCAAAAATTTTATGCATCGGCCGGGAATCGAACCCGGGCCGCCCGCGTGGCAGGCGAGCATTCTACCACTGAACCACCGATGCTTATTTTTTTCGCTTTTATTCCGTCATTTCACAGGCTTCTTCGTATCATTTATATACAAAAAAAAATATTCGCAAGGGCACGTGCAAATAATACGTAACGGTTTTTTCCAATTTTTTTCCCCCATCGTACCATAACTGATCGTAACATTTCTGGAACCCCCCCTTCTTCCGTTCATAAGTTATAACGTAACATTTTA
Organism: Sinopyrophorus schimmeli; assembly: GCA_036325965.1. NCBI lineage: Eukaryota > Metazoa > Arthropoda > Insecta > Coleoptera > Elateridae > Sinopyrophorus > Sinopyrophorus schimmeli. The sequence continues at coordinate 4,729,396 of JARFIZ010000024.1, read as the reverse complement.
GATTTTTTTGGAAATAAATAAGGTGAGCCATTTTATTTCTGTTACAATAAATTAGTATCCAAAAAATACATTTTAATTTAGTGTTTATTAATTTTCATAAATTTAAATATCTAAAAAAATCAAGAAGTATAAAATTGTTTCAGTCTTTTACTTAAATAGAAATAATATTCAACTGTTAAAGACTGGTATGTTCTGACTATGGACCCGCTAACCATTCAAGGTACATCTTTAATTATTTCTACTCCTCTGACAATTGCAGGTTTTATTTCTTGAGGTGCTGCGTCGACGTCATTAATTGATAACCATTGGAAATCATCGAATTCGGTATTTGAATCAATTACACATAACATTTCATCTTCTCGATGAGCGGAAATTCTTTTACGTTTAATTTTAATCGTACGACCCTTACGACCATGAATCTTATGATGTGTCCCAAGTGAAGATTTAGTTGCAAAATATATGCCACATTGATCCCAAATACCTTCGTTAATATCTCTAAATACGCTTGGCCATATTCGATCATATTCATAAATACTAATTAAATTAAAGCCCCTAATGTTACGTAACAATGTATTTATACCCCTTTATCGTGAACATAACACATAGTAACATTTGATGGAACCCCACCCCCCTGTTAAAAATGTTACGTAATACTTGAACGTTCCCCAATTAGATAAATAAAAAAATATGTTTCATCGACCGTGAACCTAACCCGGCCGTCACAATGGCAGGCGAGCCCTTTACCACTGAACTATCCACGCTTATTCCGTTCACTTGTACTCTATCTGTTGAGAGACACCATGAATTCATTTCCGTACAATCAAAAATATTCAGATAAATCAAAAAATCGAACTCGGACCGCCCGCGTACCAGGCGAGCATTCTACCACTGAACCACCCATGCTTATTCTTTTTGCTTTTATTTCATAATTTCGGAGATACTATTCATTTATTTACGTACAAAAAAAAATATTCAGAAAAAAACAAAAAAATATATTGCGTCGGCCGGGAATCGAACCCGGCCGTCACAATGGCAGGCGAGCCCTTTACCACTGAACTATCCACGCTTATTCCGTTCACTTGTACTCTATCTGTTGAGAGACACCATGAATTCATTTCCGTACAATCAAAAATATTCAGATAAATCAAAAAATCGAACTCGGACCGCCCGCGTACCAGGCGAGCATTCTACCACTGAACCACCCATGCTTATTCTTTTTGCTTTTATTTCATAATTTCGGAGATACTATTCATTTATTTACGTACAAAAAAAAATATTCAGAAAAAAACAAAAAAATATATTGCATCGGCCGGGAATCGAACCCGGGCCGCCCGCGTGGCAGGCGAGCATTCTACCACTGAACCACCGATGCTTATTCTTTTCGCTTTTATTCCGTCTTTTCAGAGACACTTTTATTTCATTTATATACAAGAAAAAATATTGAGATAATTCAAAAATATATTGCATCGGCCGGGAATCGAACCCGGGCCGCCCGCGTGGCAGGCGAGCATTCTACCACTGAACCACCGATGCTTATTCTTTTCGCTTTTATTCCGTTTTTTCAGAGACACTTTTATTTCATTTATATACAAGAAAAAATATTGAGATAAATCAAAAATATATTGCATCGGCCGGGAATCGAACCCGGGCCGCCCGCGTGGCAGGCGAGCATTCTACCACTGAACCACCGATGCTTGCTCTTTTCACTTTTACCTTTTCCTTTCAGAGACACCATTGTGTTATTTACTTATATTACATGTATAAAATTTAGATAAATAAAAAAAGTTGCATCGGCCGGGAATCGAACCCGGGCCGCCCGCGTGGCAGGCGAGCATTCTACCACTGAACCACCGATGCTTGTATTTTAATTTTATAAATTTTATATTGCAGAAGTTTTGCATGCATAAGTAGGTTATAAATTCTTAGATTCAATTTCGTACTTTCTATTAGTTTAACAAATGCGAGATGTGTACTAGTGGAATGTTGATGGATGCACTTACGTCTATAATTTGTCCAGTATAATTTGTGTTTTTATCTAAAGAGTGCTTATATCCTGTATAATCGAACTAATTCATTGTTTAATTTGATTTTAAACTCCATACATACATATCTAGAGAATTGGGTTTTCAATTTATTAATTTTTAATTCTTAAATTCTAAAAATAATAAATCTGTGGAAATACCAATAAAATTCCTTCATTAAAACATGATCATCTTCTAAAATTACAGCAATTTTTGTTATGCTGAAGTATAAAATTCTTGAAATATTTCAAACAGCAATCAGATACAAATGTTAGCATTCCTTCTATTAATATTACAAAGCAAGATATTTAATATTTCTCGTGCCTTATTTGAAGGGGTGGTTTATTGTTTCTGGATCCTGATACCCCAGTATTGAAATTGAAGATCGTTTTTTGTTTTTTTTTTTAAAGCAAACTTATACAAAGTACATTCTCTTATATTTAAAAACCGATCCTCCATTTTTGAGAAAGATATAAATAAGTAGAAACGGATGTATGCAAAATTGCAGCTTGCAGTCAAAGCATAACGCCAACTCTATATTTTTTTAATTATATTTTTAACTTGTTTTTCTGACAGGAAGTACACATCAAAATAACTCTCATAAAACTTCTCTTTGAAAATGCTGTAATTACAAGCTTTAAAACTGTTTCTAATATATTTTTAATTAGTAGGGCAAAACGTTTCTTATAAAGACTTGTTACATGCAGATACATTGCCTATGCTCTTTTAAAATGAAAGCACAAATCTTAACCTACATTTCCGTACCGTATGGAGGTGAAATGAATAACATAATTTAATAATTGGTTCTTTTGGTGTATTGTAAACAAAAAAATCTATTCAATTTTAATAAATTTGTACAAGTATATTTAGAAAATGTAATTAAGTAAGATGTTAAAAATATGGCAAAATTGTTTCCGCCCGGGATCGAACCGGGGACCTTCCGCGTGTTAGGCGGATGTGATAACCACTACACCACGGAAACTTGTTACAGTTTTAATTTAAAAATGTAGATTAAGGGTTGGTGTTTATATGCTAGTACAGATTCATCACTAATCATAGTTAATACCACAAAGAGAATTAATAGCTCTTTTTTCATTAAACGGTATTTTTAACTCTACTCTTCTACTCGGGTCTATGTGATGCAAAATGAATTTCAACTGCTCATAAATTATACACTTTGGATGGAAATGTAACTAAATTGTTTTAAATCGTTACTTTGCATAAGAAATTTAATTGTTAATTAAAAGACTAATTTTGTTTCGGGTTTGAAAACAATCTTATTTGTTACACATGTTGTGTTTAGGTTGACGAATTAAAGAAATTATTTTTGGAAATAAATACATCTGTTATATGTATTGATGTAATTACTAAGATTCCATTTATCATTATCGTCTTGGGCGACATGTTTATGATTTAGGGCAATCACTTGAAAAAATAACTATACAGTGAAACCTCATTTATACGAAACCCATTTATACATTATTCAGTTACACAATGGAACGTAAAATTTATTGAGTTACACATATGATGAAAGATAGACAAACAGGCAACTATTTATTTAAACGAAGTATTCACTTATACGAATAATTTTACGTTTTCCGTCATCTTCGTATAAGTGAGTTTCAACTGTAGACAAAATAAACGTGAATTATCAAAAGAAATAACAAACAAGGAAATTTACAATTCATTTTTTTTATTTTTTACTTCAGACGCTGATGTAGTTAATTAGGTTTCCAAAAAAAAACAGAAATGTGGTTCTTATGAGCTTCATTGTGGTACTAAAAATACAAATAGACTAGATAAAAATCCAGAAATTATAAGTTACAATGCAAATATAGGGTAGGAGCAGTTGGCACATTTGACCAACTGTCAACAACTTATACTTGCAAGACGAAAACTATTCGTTGGCCAATGTTTTTATTGTATAATTTTCTTGGTATGTGTGCTTAAATTCTTACGGGCTGTGGACTTCTATAAATCCCACAGGTGAATAACATGTAAATATATAAGTAACATGTAAATAAGGTTACAAAAAGATGTATTTTTTTAGAAAAACTTGGAAAAACATTCGTATGGCCGTTTATAACTACTTGTACGTTCAAATCAAGAAATAAAGAGTCTTAGAAAATAGTAAAAAATATTCAAGGTTCCGGGGTCCAAAAATCAAGAAATCCTTTCCATATTATCAATAATAATAAAACGAATATTGTATATTGCATATGCAAATCTTATTTATGCTCGGCTCATCTTACCGGTTTATGTCCAAATTGTAGGCCATTGCAGCAAATAGTTTACTTTAATATTTGTATGATCACGTTTATGTTGCGCTGAAATCCGACTCAGAAGGCCATTAAGCGCTCAGCGATATTTATTATTTCTTTAAAATTGTTTATTGACCTGAACGAGATATTATCTGTTAAATTTAAGTGTGGAACAGAAAAAAATGAATTAACAATATGGGTTGGTTATAACGATCAAATGAGATGGGTGCCTTCATCGTTGCTATAAACGATTTTTACTGTATTTCATAAGATTTTTCTTGTAAAATTATGGAGTATATTTATTATTTTATTTCAATTTTAATATTTTTGTTTTGAAGTTTAAGAACCAGTTGAAAATACCGATTATGAAATAAATACCTAAAATTTGTGTTAGTTTTAAATAAATTATAATATTGAAAACACAATAACATATATTACATTGTAGTACTTCATCAGAGTCAAAATATTATGTTGGGATAACTTATTAAAAGAAACATATTAAGATGCAGTTTTATCTGTAGTCAAAGATAAAAAGTCAATTTAGATAAAACAACAAATAAATAAACATTATATAAGTGTTTAAATAAAAATAGCTTTTGAAGATTATAATTATTTGTTTTGTATTGTATTAAAAACAAATTTCAAATTTTACTCTTAATAAGGTCTTACAAAAGTAATTAAAAAATTCAGATTATTTTTTTTTAATTTTAAGTTATCTTATAGGTATTAAAATATACGTATTTATCATAAAAAATTTAAAAAACCAAATCGTGATAACAATGATGGAGAATTCTAAAGATACATACTATTTTCTTCGAAAATAATCGTTAAGTATGTATTCATTTTATATTTAAGTATTAAATTAAATGGTGTGGAATCTAATAAATTAACATTTAACTTCATTCTTTGATAGTGTGCCCATATTTCCATTACGAGTTCACGAAAACGTAATTAATTGTAATTTTATTTACTGCGCTATTGCCGAATTTATTGCTTCTACAAATATTTGGGGCATTTATTCTTTAAACACGTGAAAAATAAAACCTAATTCGAGCTTCTATTTTTATACTATAATCTGACGATAAATTACAATTTTTTAAGACTAGAACTTAGAAAGCTACATTCGAAGTTTTTTCTAACTATACGTGCCTTATATGTATATACAGCCTATCAGACGAATATGTACTGGAACTTAACCCATTTATTTTTCAGTTATGGTGTCGTAAACTTTGATTTAAAAATGTGTAATAAATACTTTAGTAATTTCGAATATTTCAAAATTTTGTTCAAATCTGTTATAACGATGCGATTAAAGCCATATGTAGAATTTTTTTAACCAAAAAAAAAACCATAGAAATCGCATATGAAATATGCATTGGAATAGTGGAGATAAGCTTGGCAACAATACCTCAAAATTGAGACGTGAAAGAAAGTTGCCTGTCTTAATTACTTCGTGGGTAACATATGACTTTTATAATAACAAATTTCCGCACATTTATTCTGACACATGATATCTAAACGATAAAATAAATTAGTAATAAAGCACGTACTCTTTTCAGAGCATATGGAGACGATGCTGTATTGCCATTTACGGGAAAAATAAATGCATTTTTCTGAAAATTCTTTAGATTTAGAACATATTGCAAACGAACTTTTATTGTTAAAATTGGTGACAGCTATCGCCCGGTTAAGTATCGATACCTAATCCATCTGACACCCTGTATAAGATATGTACGGTCAAACTTTTACATAACTAAGTCACTAAATCCTGAAAAAGGTCTTTTCCAAAATTTCGTTGTAAATATAGAAATGCAATTTTGATATTATTTGCATATCTAATTTACAACATGTAATGCATTAATTAATCTTACAATTCGTGAAATAGTGTGTAATTTTATGTTGCAAAAAATTATTAAAGAATGTAAATTTAATTTTATCAGTCCATCTACTACGTAATATAGAAATTTTAGTTTATTACAATATGTATAACGAACTAAAATTGAATATTATAAAAACAGTTTTATACGAATTGTCGTCTAAAATTCTGCTTAAAAATTCGTTATATGGAAGTTTTACTGTATTTACCTACGTACAATTGGGTGTGTGTACTCATTATATTTAATACAGTCAAACCCAATATTATGAACATGTTTGTCCGGAAGGTTTGTTTCATACTAACGAGAAGTTCATACTATGTAATAGGGTACGATACTATGGAGGTTGAAACTGAATTGTTTTTCTTTTTAATTTTAAAAATAAAAATTTTTCAATCTCATTTATTCCAATATTATTATGGGAAGCATGTAAAAATCTTAAGACCTCGTTTAATGTTAAAAAATTTAATGATACGAAATAGCAACAGTTGTTCAAAATATTCAATAACAAATTATGCATTCGGTCATGAATTTTTAAACATCTTATTTGTTTTGAAAAAAGTGTTTATTTGTAATTGCGAATTTTTTTCCAATTTCTTTCTGACAACTTAATGTTCTCAAGATCCCGTTTGATGCCAAAAAGCTATGAATTCTGAATACCAATTTTTTTTAAACATATAACAAGCAATCGAGTTATAAGTTTTTAAATACAGTTAAACCTCGATAACATGTTTGTCATGTTTTGTTCATATTAACGAAGAGTTTGTACTAATAGTGTACATACTAACGAGATGTGACTGTAGCTTAGATTAATTTATAAAAATACAAAAATGTAACGTTTTTAACTAGTTTTTCTTCCAAGTTCTTTTGCAAAGATTTACCATTTAAAATAATTTATCGATTATTGGGATACCTGTGGTCCACGTTGAGTTTTAATGATCCGCCATGGGAAAACGCGATGTTTTTCCTGTTCAATAAAATATGAAAACAGTAAGTACGAAGTGGATGCATATAAAGGCCTGTCGGTGTATTTGAGCATTTTAATTAACAGCGAATGGCGTTTATGGCAACAAAAGCCCACCCCGAAGTGTTATTCAATTAGGCACCTTTATGTTTTATTCATATTCAAGGTATAAAAATGTCCTCGTCCATGTACATATGAAGAAAGAAGAAAACAAGTAAAATGCACTCTCGGAAATAACTAATAGAGTTTTATTGTTTGTGATATCGGTATTCATAGAGTGAACGACCTGTCCCTTAGACAAAAGATAGTACTTCTCAGTTCCGCTTTGGTGGTTCTGTTTCCGGTCCGGGAGAAGATTGCTTCCGCCGCTAGCCCTAAATAAGAAGCTCGGTAAATTCTTTATTTTGCCTTCTTGCTTATTCGCTTCTGCGTTGAAATTTTCCCAATATAAATAAATAACAGAATCATCGTCGGGTACCTACTCCAGACTGGGATTTAATCGAAAAACCTTTCGTAAAAAAGTACGTAAACGGGCTACTCGTCTCGACAGGTTTTTACTGTCGGAATTCCAGCGGTCACTTTTGTTATAGCGAATTAACAAAAAACCAGAATAACGCAACAATAAAATTTCGCTTTGTTCTAAAACCTCAGTAGTTCCACTTTTTAAAGCTTGCAGTTTTTGTGGGTCACTTTCGTCCGCAGATGCCTTGGCGGCTTCGTCAATGCTTGACCGTCGCTGATCCCTAACATTAAAAAGCAATCTTTATTCAACTAATTATATTTCCTGCATATTTATCTATTGAATTATCGACGATTCTTCGAACTGAATGATTAATGCAGAATTTATTGGATTCGTATGTGGAAAAAAGTTTGTAATTAGACGCGTTACGCCACTGATAGGATCCATGTGTTGACCAAAACAGTTTTGTTCTTTTAATTATACTACCAGACAGGTTTCAAATTTCTTTCGTCGGACTTGTTGGTCTTTGTTGTATCCGTTGGACGTGTATATCTATACTAATGGTATATTAAATTACAAGACCGACCTCTCTGTTTCGGAAATGATTTAATGATTGTAATTATTGGACGACTAGTTTTATTTTCCATCGAGATTTATAGGTACTAGAATGCTAATTGCTCGAACTCTTTGTTGTAAATTTATTGATGTTAATAATTTTTATAAGTAAATTATTGCTAAATGATTTCCTTTTATTGGTTTTTTAATTTAATTGTTTGCTAGTAAAATATCTGTTTTAAATTACTATTTACGACGTTTTGGTGTTTTTAAAATTTAAATATACATAAAGAATTCTGATTGGTTAATTATGTTTGTAACCATAGCTACACAAATACAGTCGAACCTCGATAACCCGAATATTTAATAAGTCGAACCCGTTTCCCTAGGACTTGTCTATTTCAACTTCAATATTTTTATATCGATAACTCGAATTATTTTTAGTTTCCCTTCAACTTCGACTTATTGAGGTTTGACTGTATATAATACAATTCATCAAATGAGCCCTGTAATATAATTTTGTTAAATAATTATCAAATTATATTAAATAGCAGTATTTTAATTATTTACATAAAAGACAATGCGAAAGTAAATACAGCGATAATTATTAATAAGTATTATTTTATTGTCTTCCAATTTTTTTACTTAAAAATGAATTAGTTAATCAAAACTTCTATCTCACGTTATTTGAAATTTCATGATGTTTCCAAAATAAAATAAAATATCAAAGTCCGTTGATTTTAGATGAGAAGAGGATGCTTTCATGTCATAAACTCAGCCAATTTACGTTACCTCCTGTGGGAGTAGGATTGCTATCAACAATCTTAAACAACAACGGGGATTAAGTGGCTTTTTTGACTTTTAGTTTCTTTTCCTATGGTTCATATATTTTTCTAATTTATTCAATTACATTTCAAAATACAGTAATCCCCCCTATAACCCGGTACTCTTATAACACGTTTTCATATTACGCGATTTCATCTCCCTCGTATAACACGTGTTTTCCCCCATATAACGCGGGGATTTCCCACGTTGTGTCAATTGTGTTGTTATAAAATTAAATTATTTTATTAAATTTGTGTTCCTAGTTTTTGAATTGTAAGAACATTGATTATTCATATATCTACTAAAAGGTGTACATAACGCGTTATACGGGGTCATACGAGTGCATCATACGAGAATACTCGGACAACGCGTTTTCCTATAACACGGAACGAATCTACCGCGTTATAGGGGGATTACTGTATAAGGTAGTTTAAAATCAATTATTCTTTATAGCAAATCTCAATTGAATTACATACATATTTAAAATGTAACATTATAGTTAGGTTTTTAATTTTTTCATAATAATAAGTTACAGTCCATTGTTTCTGGTTGCATGATTTTTTTACGATTCTTTCTTTAATTATAGATTTAAACTTCATCCTCATTTATAATTCATATAAACCTCCTAATTTTCTTAACAAAGATTTTGAGAATTTACAAATATTTACCTGAGTTAATTATTAGTCTTCCTAAACACAGACCGAAGTTCAAACACAGAGGCGTTTCTAAATTATTTGTCGTTGGGGTGCAAAGTCTAGTATATCGCCCTTCCTTATTTGTGGGTTGTGTACTCAGATTTATAAGTTTCAATTTTGAAAAATTAAGTTATATGTATAATCAACACTATACGGCACCGTACTGGGCCTCACCCTTCTTAAATGATACTTTGGGGTAACTTAAATTAGCTTAACTTTTCTTTTTGAACATTTCATACCTAGTATCTTGAGGCGTTACTCCAAATGAACAATAACATCTTGTAAACATGACTACATATACCTATATTTCATTCAAATATCTACGGTATTATTTATAGGAATTTTTACTAAACTAAAAAACGGATATGCCAAATAGCTCGAACAATTTTTTTTTTCAATTTTTTTTTCAATTTTTATGCATTTTATTTTTGGTCCACCGGCTTGGAAAATTTTTTTGAGCTAAACCATTGACTGGGTCAGATAGCCTGTTTATCCAGCTTTAATTTCTTTTTTTAATTTCTTTTCTACGTTGATTTCTCGCGTAGCTATCGAATTTTGAATAAAAAAGTACCTTTTGTCTTCAACCACTGATATCTCAGCAACCAATGGGCAAATCAAAAACTTAAGGACAGTTTTGGAATCTGGAATAACTGTCTTACAAGATTCCTTCATGACTTTTGGAGTAAATTTTTTTTCTACGCAGGTACTAAGTTGCAAAAAGTGAAAAAAAGTGACCTTTTTACTTATTTTGGTAAATCCACTGCATCTTTGCAAATATTGGTGGAAACGTTAATGTTTAAAAAAATTTTTGCAGTTCAATATACCCCCAATAGCCCTGTATATCGCTAGATCGATCTACTGAGCGGTTTTTCTGGACTGATTGATCAAAATTTCACAAGAAATTTATGCTAAACATCATGTAACCTCTTTAAAAATACAAAAATAGATTTTTTTGACTTTTCTCACAATTCTACATCTGTTGCTAGCTCCAAAAAATTTTCCAAGCCCGTGGACCAAAAATAAAATGCATAAAATTTGAAAAAAATTTCTTTGCGCTATTTGGTATCTTCACGTGAAAACCGTTGCTTCTAAAATATATTGAGAACCCAATTTGAAAACTAGAATCTTGGAGCCTTAAAATGCTTTTTTAACGACCTCGATAGGATTATTTTTCACCCAAAATCCAGCCCGTTTAAAATTTTGAATTTTTTTTTGTCCTCTTCATTTTTGCGAAGAGTGTATTTTAGCATAAATTTTAATTTATTAAACCAAATTTTATAACTTGAACAGATGGTTAATAATAAATTTTAAAGATGAATGGATTGATTATTTTGTCCAATTAAATTTTATCTTTATTTTAATATTTTTTTCGACAATTTCCATCTTACGTGTTTACGGGTTAGGCAATTGATGGGCCCTAAAATTGATTTTTCGGAAGAATTTAAATGGGATTCTTAGGATGTTATCCGTTGTAGAAAAGGAATATTTGTTCCCATGGTAAACAATTAGTCAGCAATCTTTGTAACTTTGTCCAGCATTACCGTTAATTTTAATATCCCATCCAACAAAATCCATAAACCTAACTATACCCCAGTTTTACTGTCGGATGATTTTAATTGATTTTCCCAAGGACGTCAGATTGTATTCCGTCCTTCCAAATTTAACTTAATTCATTGTGAAAAGTCTTGCCCAGGCTCTTCCAACAAGTGCCGTTTGAAAATCCCGGAGTTTGACTTGGTTTGAGAAAGGTTTTTGCTGGCTTGCCATTAAACCGCATCACTAATTTCGGAAATTCATTGACAATATTTAGCCTTACTTTGTTAACTGTCCAGACCAAGCTAAAATGGACCGTTTGGACGGAAAATGCGTATCAGCCGGGAAAAGTAACACTGGTTACCATTCTTTTTCATTTAACAGAATTTCTCTGAAAACCTTTGAATAATTCTTGAACGTCGACTGGATTTTAGAAGTAAATGGAGCTGCCTTCAGCCAGATTTTTCATATTTAATTCTTTGAATGGCTGGAAAGTTTCAACCCTTGGAGTTAAAATTGGTCAATTTTACTAACAAAAAAATAACCCAAATTTAAAAAAAAACCAAAATGGACGGCCGGAATATTAAAAATGACTTTCATAAAATGGAAATAATTACGTATCTGGAACAGTTAACTATTAATAATATTTTCCAACATCAAACTGTAAATATACTGAAATTTGAAGTAAATTGGGAGTTGCAAAAAGTTATGTGAAAATTTCCATCATTTTGGGCGTATGTATGTATTTTCAAATAGATATATGTATATTTACAATATTTTAATTTTTTTATCATTTGTAGATTAATTAGTGTGGAATGGCTCAGAATTAAAGAAAGGGCACACAATTATTTATTTCAATTACTTAACTTAAAAGGTTTATAAATTAATACTCATCACATTTTTTTTTGCTTACAAAATATGCAAAATCATGTTACCATACAAAAATTTTTGTAAAGGTTTTCTCAAAATGACTTGAGTTTTAAATTTTAAAATGCAATCTATAAAATTTACTTGAGCCTTTCATATTTTAATGGAAAAATTCCAAAGAAAAATGACGGTTTTTGTTCTGCTCTGATAGTCAATAAATTTTATATAAGAGAAAGTAGCGAAAAAAAAATGTCCGAGAGCCGCCCTTAGGATTTCTAAGGGATCAACTGGACGCGGTTTTAAAGATAATTTGCGCTACAAGCAACGATAAATTAACTTAGAACTAGTGTTTGTAGAAGACACAAATTAAACTAAACCACAAAGTTAGTTACGTTAAATTCTGTGCCTGCTTTATAGTTGGTTTTATGTCTTCCTTGTATACCTGAGACCTGTTATAAACCACGATGACCTAATAACTATTCACCGTGTTAGGTTGTTCGCGGTCAAGTCTTGGCTTTTCGTCGCAGCTTGCGTGTAATTTGCTTTGTGTTCTATTTAAAGAAGTTTTCGCCCCATGTTGAGGTTGGTTCTTTCGCATTTCGTGCCTTCGTGTTTTAGAGGAACGGCTGCGAAACGAAGACGTCTCACCGACAATAAAATATGGGCATTGATGTTCATCGAGCGTTAACAAGGCCCTTATACGTTGATGATTAGTTAGGTAGAAACAACCCCTACCTTGTTCCTAGTTCACCTAACCTTCCCCACAGGGGGTTGTAACCATACATCCTATTTAGCCAGCAGCAGCTGTTTATGTTTTCAGTGGCGTGTCGTCTAGCATTACCCTTTCAGATCTGCTATTTTACGATCAACACATTGTCTGGCCGTTCCCCCGGGACTTTTATACGGAAAGCTTTTACTTTAATTACGGCCCCGAACTTTATCTAATATTTTTCCAGCCCTCCCCCTGCTTATTTGCAAAAAGTCGTAAATTTCGTCACAATCGCATTCCGAGTCTTTATTTCTAGAGTCAACAAAAATCGGTAGACGTTCCAGTCAAAAGCAGAGGGTGCGATACTACCTAAGCACCCTCTGACTCACCACGACCGTTATCAGAGGATAAGACCCCTCGTCTCAGTGCCACCTCCCAACCGAATTAGGGAAACAAACTCGATATGCACCCTGGAGTGTTTCGCTCTTTCTTGTAGGTTATTAGAATTAGTGAATTAGTTGGTGTTGATTTCATTTTAAGAAATTCTTTTAAACGTCCCCTAAAGCGGACAAGGTAAACAAAAATATCCGAATAATGAATTTATAGCCCACAGGTTTAGAGAGGGAGGCGGTGGAAATTTTTCAAACTGAAGAAGTTCGCGTTAATGATGTGTAGGGGCGTCTGCTTTGTGGATTTACTTTACTTATAAAATTGGATTGCGTTTGGGGGTAAAAAGTTGGCGAAACTATTTTTTTGATTGATTATGTTCTTTCAAATTATAGAAGCTCTTCAATTTATTTTTAATCTAAGTAATGACTACGGCCTTTTTATTGGGTTCAATCGGAGATTCTCCGCTTCCTTTGGCTTACTCTAAAAGATTTGCTCGTTTGCATAAATGAAAATTCTTTTAATCTGTTTTTTTCAACTCTTGAGTTTTCTGTGGTCTTTTATAAGTATGTTTTTTTTTTAAATTCTGGTGGGTTGTTTTTTTCTTTGCCATATCCGCTTAGCGAATCTTGAATATTATTTTCAGGGAACAGAGATATAGAGAATGAACACTCGTATGTAGTTTTTATGTAAAAAAAATGACCACATTTTAATGGAATAGTTTGCTTTTTTACTCACGGTGGCGCTAGTGACTAACTAAAATATTGTTTGCTAGCCTGCTCTCTTTAATTTGATAACCGTTATGTTGACAATAGACTACTGGCAAATCTCAAAAAACAAAGTTCCAATCAGCAATGCCAAATAAAGGTTTTGATTTTTTATTTAAACTGCAAAATTGCTTTCGAATTCTTAAGAAAAATTTCAGATTTTGTGCAATGCATTGTGTGAAATTAATTTCTTTTAATTTAAGGCTTTCGTTTAAAATTGTTCAGTAAAAGTTAATTTTTTAAAAACATCCAAAACTTTAAATGGTTGATCAAACAAAATTCTTTTAAAAAAAAAATTAAAGAAAATTAATTCCTTAATCATTAAAATAACTTTATCAATATTTATCCGCTTAATAAGAAAAACTACTTGTTCATTTTTTGTAAATAAACGCTTTCGCGTTTAAGGCCTTCGGCTCCTAGCAAAAGTATGTAGAAACATCTTTTCAAATAACCATGGAACTAAAATATTTGCTAAGTTATTAATTTTTCTTAAAAAAGTTTATGTCAAATTGACCATTCTTACACTTTAAAAATTCATTGCAAATGTCGTCAAATAGAGCTTTTGATTTTGTTTTTGATTGTGAAGTGCCGCTGCCGGCAGTGCTAGGATACGATATTTACCTCCAGAAGAACAAAATTTCCACGAATCATTTGTGATCCGCAAGCTCTGCTATCAGAGGGTGCGAGCTGGTGTGAAGGTCTTTTAAAACTTTTTCTGTTTACTAAAGCCGCGTCATATCGTGTATACCATAATTTTAAAGTTTTTTCCATTTTCCTTTTAAGCCTTTAAAAGTACACGTTTTATAGTGAGAATTGCAATCGGCAAAAAATTACCTTTTAATTGGTTTTTATCATTTTTAAGCCAAAGTTAACTTTTAAGAAATTAAAATTATAAAGAAAATGATCTTGAAACTTTAAGGATTCCGTTCGTGTACATCACGGGGTGCCATTAAATCGTTTAGGATGTAAAAAACCTCAAAATTAATTCGTTTTAGCTAAACAATATTCTCATTCGACATTTATCGGCAAAAGACGTAGGTACCGTTAACAAAAGGGAAATTTGCATTTAATACGTAATAAGTAGCAAGTTTGACTCTAAATAGGGGTAGTATAAGACGAAGATATATTAAACAAACAATCAAAGTCTAAAAACAAATTTTAATATCCCTGTTAAAATTTTCCATGCTCGCTGATATGTTAACTTTTCTATAAGTAAGTATACTTCGAAAGCATTCCATGTGATTAGCAAGAGTGATGCAACCTGAGAAATTTGACAATATAATCAATTTTTAATTTTTGCAATTCTTTCGAAGTTATTAATCAAGTCCATTCACGCTCGATTCAAAAAATGTCAAATTAACCTTTAGCTAATTATATGATTTTTTTGGTTCTTTCGATGTGTTTGATTACATGTATACCCTGTGACTAAATCATGGATCACTCGATTTAATTTACAGTAAAATCTCTCGTGGCGATCATCTCTATAAGGAGACCCCTCAAAAAGCGGTCATTATGCTTCAGAACAGATATATCGTAATTTAATTCTTCTTAAAAATTTTCTTTTAGGTCACCACTCTTTAACCCGACCGCGACCATTAATTGCGCGACCGATACTTTTCAAAATTTTTTAAACTTAGAAAATTTTGTACCTATAGATAATAGCTACAAAAGCGAGCGTACGTTAAACAAAATGCATTTACCTGCATTATTTATGATTCTAAGCCCGATTGATATTTTAATTCTTTCATTCTCCGTAAAGTAAAAAAAACTTCATTTACCATATATTGTATCCGTGTATATATAAGAATACTACTCTGTTCATAATAACTTTGATTTAATAACAATATAATTCTATACGGAGAAAAAAATATCGTCAAAATAACTATCTGACGTATCCTCAATTGACGTATTGTCAGAACAACTATTCGCTTGGCTAATGTAATGACATTTATAAGTTAATTTGACAGTTCATAGTATGATCAAAACAGCACTACATATTATACTTATAATAAGGATTCATTTATTTGATTCAAGCGTTCAACGAAGAACTCTCGTGAACGTGTGCAGTTTCCGTCGCGTAGGTAACTGTACAGTCAATTTGAGAATTTGTATAAATAAAATAGCGATACGTATGGACATTTTGACGATATTTTGTTCTCTGTGCATAACCGTTGAATCACCATGACCAAAATCGTTTGGATGTCTAAAACAATAATACGTATCGTTACTTTGATGATCCGCAATAAGGAAACTCCGGATAGCTAAATTAGCTATACGGTGTATCCCTGTGAAAGATGACTATACAACGTATAGCTAAAATTCGTGTTGACCTGTGTTATTATTAAGATTATAAGCTGTTCCTCTGCGGAGTATAGCCTTTATACCTATACCTCTATAATGTGTCCAAATTTCATTAAAATCGGTTAAAACGTATTTAAAAATGATTTTTTTATTTATTACATAAGTAAAATAAAAATCTGAAACTTGCACGATCAACATATGTTATTACAACCAACCTACTCTCGAAAGATGATTCCGATATTCCTCTGCGAGTAATCTACTTATGTCCTTTATAGTAAAATATAGTTTTTATTTTTTGGGGCGCACCACGTAGAATCAATTGAAAAATATATATTATATAAAAGAGTGTAAGGGTTCTAAAAATTATTTCATAATTTGGCCCAAATAATACCACACATAAAAAATATTTTTGAATTTTTTTTACTGGATCATGAAATCTTATACGACTGTTATTTTGTCCTGCGATACTATAACACACTCAAATTTTATCAAGATCGATTAAGCCGTTCCTGAGTAAAAAAATTAAATTTTTAGTATTTTTTAATTTCTTGAAAACAGGCTGAGTTAAAAATCTGAGATTTTCACGATCTTAATACAGTGGTACCTCGATATACGAGTGCCCTAACATACGAGTGTTTTGAGATACGAGCCGCCGAGCGAGCGATATTTTGCTTTGAGATGAGAGCAAGATTTGAGATACGAGGACAGTTTTTTAAACTATCTGCAGGTAAAATGAGCAAAGCGTGACGAAAAAGCGAAGACCAGTAATGAAAATTAAGCGCTTCCGTAAGCACTTCACTTTTTTTATTATGTTTTATAGAATATGTATTTGTTATTTATAAACATTATAAATGTTTCTTTTGTAAATACATTTTTCTTATTCAAAAACACTTAAGGTAAAAACAACTGAGGTGATGTTTTGGGAGCTGGAACGGATTAATGGCATTTCAATTAATTTCAATGGGAAAATTGCTTTGAGATACGAGAAATTTGACATACGAGCAAGGTTACGGAACGAATTAAACTCGTATATCGAGGTACCACTGTACTTCATAAGTACCTTACGTACTCCCAAAGTGGCGTATATTTCCCCCGGCAATTTTGACACGCTTATAACCATATGCCCTTTAAAGTTCTTTTAAAAGATTACACAAAACCTATTTTTTATAATAAGCTTTACCTTGCTTTTTTTAATATCCTCACGTCCTGCCATTTCGTCCTGCTTTGGTGGACAATCACACATGCACAGACACACGCACCTACACGCACACGCACACACATACACACAAACACACACAACACGCATATATATATACATAGCGCACCGATCTTCTGGACATAAGTTTTCTAACTGAACAGACAGCAAAATAGATGTTCAGGAACCCTCAAATTTTGCCTCTCTAAAACGTCATAAAATTTAAACTGCATTTATTATGGTTTTAAACTCAAATCTAGTATCTACTGTCCTTTTCTTAAAACATAAATCGCCATTGATAGAAACTAAACAAAGCGTTACTTCCTGCCCATTGAAATCTAAATTTTGACAGCTACCAATAAAATATAATGTTTATGATTTTCTTAAATTGCACTGCTTGGTTAAAAATTTTAGGATACTGCAATAATAAATTTTGAAATGTTTTTATAACAGGCTAAGAAACAATCGCTCGCGTATTTACAGAGAATTTTAAATTAATGTATATAAAGCGTTAATATGGTAAAACATCCAGCGAATGACCGATTTGTTGTATCGAGAGCTATTTCGATTTAAGAAAATTGTAAACGTGTTATGTCTATCTTAATGTGAAAATATGGGATTTACGTTCCACGATGGTTGATATACGTTGTATATATGTTACCGTGTAAACCCGATGTCTGGTAAATGTCTAAATCTTCCAGTAAATGGCAACATTCACGAAGTCGCTTTATGTATGTCCTAAATATTTGCTAAATATGCACTGATAGCGAATGTCGAAATAATCATAATTTTAGATTCTTCTAATTCAAACAAAATGAAAATTTTATATTATAAAAAACAATAGGAGAAGCCTTAAGTAATACCATAAAATTAATCATATTATTGAACTGAAAACAAACAATACACTAAAAAAATCTAAAATAGTATTAATAATAAATGTACACCTAAGTAATTGTAATAAAACCTAAAATATAAAATAACACAGCCTGTCAAAAACACCATAAAATATCGGAAATTTTTTGACCCTTTAATTTTGTCTTAGTGTATGAGAAGTATAAATTAAAGCTACATCATAAAATATACAAATTGGCAAGAAAAAATAGCAGGTACCTACTAAATACATATAAAAATTCAAAACTGATATTTTTAAATATGTTAGTAAAATGCTTATTTTACCAAAAGAACTGTACATTTAACGAATTTTGTAGAAAATAATTATTTTAATTGATGTGTTTAAAATTTAAAGAAACAAAATTGTTATATATATTAACGATTGACAATGGTACGCCAAAATGCTGCTTTATATAAATAAGTGAGTTTAATCCACCTCATTCTATTTGGTTTTATATTTTTTCTATAAAATAATGTAGATGGCGACCCCTATTTAAAATTTTTAACGTTAAAACATATTCTAATGTTTAGGTAAAGATCCCCATATAAAAGACCAAGGACGAAACACTTTCCGAAACCCAAACAACTACCTGCTTATGGACCCTTCGTTAACAAAGAGAAGGATTCCCGTTATATTGCAGACAACAGATATTTGAGAAATCAAATTTCTAAATTTTTATTAACACATGTATAATGTTTCCAAAGGGGGAAAAAAATCTTAATATCATTCGTAACTATGGAAAAACAAAAAATTGCGAATTTTTACGTGCAAAACCGACTTTTAGGTCAAAATTTGCAAAAAGGGTTAAATTTGCATAAAACTTGTTAAAACCTCTTAGAGAAACTATATCGAGTCGTCTATATCTTTTTGTTTTTAAAACGCTTAAATTACGGCAGAAATAAGGTTTTCTTAAAAACCGTCCGACGCCACCCCTTCGTCCCCGCGGAAAAAATGTGTCCCAGAAAGTATAAACCGACCCCCCATCGTATCCCGAAAGCGGATGTTGCTAAGAGTCCCCGTTCGAAAACTGCATGGAAAAACCGTTTTTTGAAAATAGTCAAGGTCGCGTTTGCGAACTCGTGTACAGCCAAAAGTAAACCGCCAATCAATCCCAAATTTTCAGGTGTGATAGCTCAGAGATCGGAGGGGTGCCCATGCTAGGTGAATATTACTTCTCGCCACGTTATCCACCTGGTGTTCGTGAAAAGAGGTAAAAATTTGTGTCGTCAGAAAACGTAGATTTTTGTGTTCGAACGGCCCTACGTCGCTTAGGAAAAGGAATTCGGAAATTTCGATTTCGGTCCCTCGTAGCGGCATTATTTCGCTACAACTTTGATCTAGAAATCGATGCGCCGAGAACGACGGTGGCGGCGGTGCACGAGCTGGAGGCAAAAGAACCGGAAAAGCACCAAACGGGCCCTTTTCTTGCCTAGCCTCGGAGAAGATGCCGCTTGAATGGCTAGCGGTATCTAGGTACGGGTCTCGGACGGACCACCTTAATGATGTAGCCTCGGGGTACGTCGACCCTCTAGATTTCGAGATATTTGCAAAAACGCATTTTTTGGCGTCTCGAGCTTTATTTCCTCCGTAGCTCCACGGAGGTTGGACCTACGGAGACGAGCCCCGGTCTCATCTTAATTTTTTCGAAATCTTCGTCGACCGGGTGCTTAAGCTCGAAAATCGGACGATAAATACGGCAGTTAGACCCCGAAAAGTAGGTTTTTTTGAAGTTTTTTTATAAGTATATAATTTAGTATGCTCTTTGAAACAACAGATGGCAGAAAATTAATTGATTGATAATTGTCCGTTCTTGATCTCCCTGTTCCCTGATTATTTTGTGTTTGTTATATGTTTACACGGCTATCTGATTTTTTGAATATTGAACTATGTTGTCCCAAACAGAAAAATTTGAAATAAATATATGTTATAGATTAGTAAATAAGCAAATACTAGTAAAAAAATGGTGGGTGTCCTTAACACGGAACTACCCTAAATGTCACTTTAAAAAATTTAAATGTACAAAAATTATATTTTTTGCAATAAGTAAAATTGATTTTTTTTTTAAAATGATAGATCCAATACATATTTCTAACATATGCAAAGCACAATGAAATCGAAAAAGCCGTTATTGAGAAAAAAATATTATCAAAAAATTAAAATTAATGTTTTATTCAAAAATTATAACAGTTGAGGGCTTAAAAATTTCCAAAAGTATTACTAATAATAGGATACCTTGCAGAAAAAAGTACAGAAGTATAGTAAAACCTCGATATAACGGCACCTCTATTTACCGGACGTTGGATATAACGAACAAAAAATCCGATCAAATGTAAAAAAATTTAAAACGTCCTGTTAATATTATACATGCTTAAATTCAAGTGTCGCCGCATACATAAGGACAATACATAATAACGCCGGAGAAGTAGCCAAGGAAAATGTTTTACAATGGCTAGAAGTAGATGAAGGTGACCATGGGGATAATATCATGACTGAAAGTGAAATAGCAGATGAAGTTATGAACCTAAAAAATGAGGATGGAAGTGAAGATAGCGAAGAAGAAGAAACAACACTGCCAAAAATGAAGTTATCGGTGATAAGATCACGTCTCGACAACCTAATAACATTTATCGACTATTCGTCAGATAACGAAGTTCAACTATATTATACGCATTTTCGTAATTTTTGAGAGATGATTATAAAAAAACGACAATCTTTAAAAGTTTAAACAAAACTTGATTCCTTTATCAAAGTAGGCTTACCGAAAGCAAGCGCGTTGATATCAAACAGTAACGTCACATCACGACGAGTGTTCGAAGATAATTAAATAACAATAAATAAATTAACAATAGTCTGAAATATCGAAATAAACAAGTTTATTTTTGCAGCATTATGAATTTTTTTATTAAGTGAGAATTTGTGTATTTACCGTCAATCACACTTCTGTTACATATGTGCATAAACCTGGATATACTGAACAGCTGTGTGTGACCAACAGATTTAGCGTAACTATTGGTGTTCAACTTACAATTAGCCAGGTTTTATTGTATTAAGAAACTTAATATTGCATATTCAAACTACAAAGATTAATTATTTGTTATATCGACTATAAAATTATGTAATAACTGTACGATTATTTCATATTCCTGTCGGACAGCTCTATTTAAGTGTTAAATCTGACCGACTCCATTTCAGTTAGAGATCAACTTTTGGGATGTTCCAAATTAAGATAACGATCAAAGCTATTAAATAATTAAATCCTAATTATAGGCAGTTGAATCAAAAATAATAGTGATTTTAATAAAAGTAATTATACATCAATCGGGTTCGTTGTTGTTCCATTGATAATAACGGAATTTTTTCTGTTAACGGTTATTTACAATGAAAAGCGAGTATTAAAAAATTAAATCAGTTATATGAAGTTAGTGTTTTAATAAAACTTAACCCACGGGTGCATCCCTTATGCTAAGTATCTCCCCGCATTGTTCGCAGAATGTTGAATAGAAAGTTATTTTTTGTGCCAAGCAATACATATAAATGAAAAGGCTTATAAAGATTTAGAGCATCGATTATTTAAAAAAAAAAGGCGAATAAAAACCTGTTGGGATTACTTGCTATTTTCAACATGATGTTTCACAATTAAAACCCACAAATTCTCTAGATCAGGGTGCCATTTCAATTGCTCTGCTGTAAACATCCACCAGCACGTTGTTTGTGGAGGAACAAGTAAAATGATTGTCAGATTAAACTCTGAAAGTTTTTATTTATTTTTATCATAAACGTTTAACTAAGGCAGCGCTTCCCAAACCGTGTTCTAGGAACAATAGTGGGAAAGTGGGTATTTTATGTGAAAAATTACAATGAATATCGAAGTAATTAGGAACATAATCTTACCATCGTTTAAACACTGGTTTGTGTTATGTACTGTTTCATACAGATTGTTATAATTACAAATTAGGGAATAAATGTTTGTTTACTTTAATCATATATAAATGAGATCACCGCTGGGAAAAGTGTGTTGATAGGGAGGCGGCAGTGCTTTGAAGGTGACAAGGACCATTAATCTGTAAAATTGATAATTAAGTTTAGAACAAATAAAGTTCGGTTATTTTCTGGCAACGTATACGTCCCAACATTCTTCCTTCTAAATCAAAAATTCTAATATTAAAGTGTTGCATACTGATTCCTATTAAACGATACATATGTACATGTGGCAACACTGTACTGTAGTAATGCATAAATATGAAAAATAGATAGTAAAGCTTATAATTGAAATCGCATTAGAATACAAAGTTTGTTTAACAATATTGCCAAATGAGTTTTTCGAAAAGGTACGTTAATCAAGAAATGTTAAAAATGAATTTTAAAGTCAAGAAATGAAATGTTAACGAAACAATAGTATTAAAATATTTTTTTGATGTATTCTTAATTGCAACTAGTTCTGCCAATAGCTATTGAAATTAACACTTATTTATGGACTAAATTCCAAATTTCGAGAGTTTCGTGAAGATGTATGAAGCATGATACAACGTTTTACCATCAAAATTTCCTATTCAGAACGGAACGAAGAATGTCGCTGCGTGTATCTTTTGCGCCAATTTATACACACCTTGTATTTTTTTTTAAATACATATATTGTATGTTTTAACCACCAATTGCATTTATCCGTAGAGGGGGGGGCAAACAGGTCACCGCGCCTTCAGGATTAAATAAAATGTTCCACAAGTTGTATTATACTTGAAAACTGATACAATATTTTTAACTTAATTCTTATGCTCACATTTTCAACGAGGACAATGATTTCTTAAAGGATTATTTCGAAATTCTCTATTTTGATTTTTAAATAGTGGAAAAATATTTTTATTGATGCAATTATTTGTCTCCAAGCTTCCTCCCTTAGGCTCTTCCACTCGAATGCTGTACACCCCATCTCAAGAGTCCCCTACGTCTTTGAAAACACCTTTAAATCAAATGATAATTATACCACAGAATAAAAACCCCACATTCTATAGTTACATGCACCCTATCTTTTGTATGCGATTTTCTCAAGTAGAAATGTTTTCCATAAAGAACTTCAGATTCGCACCAACTAATATCTAAAAATATAATAGGCCATTAAACATTGATTTATTTTAAATTGAGAATTATCGCAGAAGAAAAACATAATCGACTTTCTTTGCAAAGCCCCTAACAAAAATAACATAAATCTTCAATTCGGCGCACTTTAGCTTTTGTGATGCAAAAAATCCGCTTAAACTTTTAAAAAGCGTACCGAAAAGGGTATTCGCCAACAACCTACATACAAGTAAAGAAGAAGCTGCTTGCTTTGTAAAACCATCCGGCTGTTGACAAGTTTAAAGTAGATAGTAAACAGGCAAAATTTAATATCGATCTTCAACAAAAGACTCACAAGTAAATAACGGTACTTATCACGGTAGAAAATTGCAAAATATGATGCTTTTAAAATCTCAGAGCTCAATATAAAGGCATTACAAATTACACCTATCATTGCGTTGTTTTCGACCGTTAAGTGATTAATCGCCAATAAAGAAAACGTTTTAGTTCGTACTATAAACAATAGCGAGCAGTTTTCCAACGATCTATTGCATTAATTAATAATTAATAGAGTTCGTTTTCGGTGCAGATATTTTATTATCCTTGACTAATACGTCGTAAGAAGGGAACGCGCTCTTGGAGCAATCGTATTGCAGTCAATACTAAAACCAATTATTAATAAAGGTGTAACGAACCTTCAAAGCCGTAATTTACTGAGAAACCGGCTCTCGTGTTTTTGATAGCAATTATAAGTATTTTTTTTATTCTTGCAACAAATTGTGAGAATAGCGAGGGAATGATTAAGTATCGAGATTCTTTTTTGTGATATTCTTTTGAGTTCATTAAATTCGGATCGGTTTATATATGCACATATTTAATTTCTGGAGGACTTGAATAAAGTTACAGTAGAACCTCCATAAGTCGAAAATCTCGACAACTCGAAAATCTCGACAACTCGAAAGAAACTCCTATTCCCTACCCTTCAAGCCTCAATACTTCTATATCTCGAAATCTGAGACCTCAATACCAAGTCGAAATTATGAGTAGTTTCCTACAAAGTATTTCAGTATATACAGGGTGGATAAAATTGATATGATGATGCAAGAGATTAATAGAAAAAAACGGTTATATTTATTACAATTCTGTTGATTACATATCATAGACGAATAGTGTAACTAATTTAAAATATTTTCAAAATGTTTTCCATTTGTCTTTTTGACCGCCTCCAAGCGCACCAAAAAGTTTTTAATAATATTGTGTCGCTTTTGATCATTTATGGCTGCGATTGTTTCTGTGATCCGATTCTTGAGCTCATTTATGTCCACCATTTTGCCGCGACTCGGGTGGTAAATGATGTCTTTGGTTTGATTCCATAAAGAGTAGTCACAGGGGTTCAAATAGGGTGGTCACGAAATTGGACCCCCTTCTAACTTTTCCCCCAAATGCCATGATATTTAGCCCAAAAGCTCTTGATATGATGTCCAATGTGGACTTCGGCTCTTTGGCCTTGTTCCAGGCCCTGACTGTCTTATTACGTTTTTTTGCCGTTTAAAACCCACAATTAAATTATTTCCACCCTTTCCGAGAACGAGTACCTCTCGTTTGCCAAAGACATTTTGGTCAATGTTTTGATATCAACGTGTATAGTAAAAGTCAGACTATCATCTAGCTCAAGTTCAATGTGCTTGGTCATGTGGTTTGTAAACAACAATAAAAAATGTACCTGCAGTACAATTTTAACCACTCTGTATTTTCTCTCTATAACTATCGTGACCAACTTTTTTCTTGTTAAAACGGGATGCTTAATAATCGTGCTTAAAACTGAGTGTGCACATTCGAGCTCAAAGTGGCACATTCCGATCTCGGGAAAATGTAGCGCGCCGCTCCGCGTCGCGCTTCATTTGCTTCCCTCGCTCGGAAATGTGCCACTTTTCGCTCGAATGCGCACATCTTCGTATTTCTTGGTTTGCCTTAATTATTCTTTTTACTTTCAACTCACAAAATCAAAAGTTCAGTAAATATGAATTTCATGTTCAAAAAATGTATTTACCATAGCAATGAGTGGAAGGAAGCAAAAGATACGTCAATTTCGTAGGTGCAAGTGAGAGAAAACAATTAAATTATTTTGATTAATTTTTTTGCTAATTTATTAGTCAAAATGTTGTGAATCGTACGTAAAACCGAGTGTGCATATTTGAGCTCAAAATGGCACATACTGGTCTCGGGTAAATGAAGTGCGCCACACAGTGGGGCAAAATGCACGAAAAGCGGAAAACTGCATAACTTGAGAACTGATTGTCTTATCAACTTGGGATTAGTTTCATTCGATTCGGGAGGAAAAAATACATAGAGATAAATAATAAATTCAAAAATGTGAATAATTGATATTGGAATTTGTGTTGCAATAACAACAAATATTAGTCTGCTAAAACAATATGATGTACTTCCCATAATATTATTTAAGGACCATATAAACTAAACATATTATAAAAAATCCCTCTAAGTGCTCACATTTAATATTTGTAATGCGTACTTATGATAATAATGAAATAAGGTAAAATTATATTACGCATTATATTTCTGTCTAATAAACTAAATTAATAAAAGAAAATTATTTGAGCAACACAAGACCTTCTTCACTGATAGAAAGATGTTCCTTTTTGGGTGATGTAGGTGATGTAGGGGCGTGACGACTCGAGAATCTTATGAAACATATCTCCGTTTGTAAATATACGGGAACATTTCCTTGTAAAGTTAAGTCTATAATATTTATAATATTTATGTATGTTTTCTTCGACTTCTTCGGAAACAAGCCCAATTGGTAACGCTGGAGTTTAATAGTATAATAAAATTTCGCTGTTTTCTGAATACTCTGTGATTGCAAAAATACTCGCGAACAGCTCCGACCACATGAAACCTTGTTATTCTATATAAATTGAAATCTGTACCAAGAGCACATATGTCAATATCTGTGGATAAAATGTACAGGAAAGGTAGTTCATAATATCAATTTGAAGAAAATATCACTAATAGACCGGAGCTTATCGGACCTTTTTTTGTGCTATTATTTTTTCTCTATGATATTTTAGCAATTGTCCTATAGTATTTTTTGTATTCTTGCAAACATAATTATCAAATGTGATAAGTTTCGTATTATTATCTACAAACACAAAGGCACACAAAATAATATTTTCACCATGTAATAAAGTGTAAATTAAGAATCGTCTCAACGTCACAATAAAAAACTAACAGGAAAAAATGCATTTGAACTGTTTTCTTTGACTAATAGCAATTACAAATAACTAGCAACCAAAGTAAAACTAAAAACTTTTCTGAATGAGTTTTTTCCGTCTCGGTCCCACTGTGCGCTACTCCGCGTCGCGCTGGTTCAGCGCTTTTAAACAGTTATTTTAAAAAAATAAACAGCTTTTTCTGAATAGACAATCTGAATGTAAGTTTTTGATTTCCAAGAGATAGAATTAATATAGGCAAATCCAATAATAACGAGGATGTGCGCATTCGAGCGAAAAGTGGCACATTTCCGAGCGAGGGAAGCAAATGAAGCGCGACGCGGAGCGGCGCGCTTCATTTTCCGAGATCGGAATGTGCCACTTTGAGCTCGAATGTGCACACTCCGTTTTTCGCCACGAGTAGCATTAATCAATTTACTTTAAAAAATTGTTAAGTAGTGCTCTCAGAATTTCTTCTTGGGGCTTAAATTATACGTCGAAGCCTCTTTAACGCAAATTTTTTTGCGTCGCCTTTGAGATTCGACCTATCGAGGTTCTACTGTATTAGTATTCCTAGCGCAGAAAACGTGTTCCCTTGTAATTCTAGCCAAAATAATTAGAAACGGGATTGCAAATTTTTGTATTAAAACATCTACCGGAAACCATAATCGAGCTTGCTTACAAGAAAATTTAATTATATGGCCTCTAAAAAGAAAAAAGAAACCGAAAGAATAAAGACAACGAAATATGTAAATCGTAGAAATTAGAAAATAAAATAAAAAGCGTAACCTAAGAAGTTGTATTGTATTACCTTTTCTTAATTTGTTTTTCTGTTCGTGCTGATATCTATTTTTTAATAATTTGTAATGCTGCTTAATGAGGTTGTCTGCGAACAATAAATTATTATTTGCAGATTGTGGCAAATTGTAAAATTGGATTCGTAATAGCGTGTATCTAACTAACGAGCATAGTGTGTGGGCGGATAGTCAATGCAATTTTATATTATTTTTGCGTGGTTATTGTTATCATACAAATGGGTGTGGGCATTTTTTTGTATCATTTATATTTTGGGAATAATACACTGTGCGGCAGAAGCGAAGACATGTAGACCTTTTTTGAATTTCTTGAAATTAATTAATTTTATGTAAACTTTGGTATTAAAACATTAATTTGATATCTCAAAAAAAATCTACCGGGTGTTTCACGACGAGCTTGCACTATCTAGGGGGAAAGTGGCATGAAACAGCCAGTTTTAAAAAAAGGGATAAATAATATAGAAGGACATAAATAAATCAATTTTTTTTTTAAATCTGTAATTGTTCATGCATTTATGTACGTAATGTCATAAAACATTTTCAAAATTAACAATATTTTTCGACTTCTAATCATTTATAAAAATAAAATTTGGCTTTTCATAACCTATAGGTATTGAAACAGCCAACCCAATTTGAAAAGCCATGTTCTTATTACAAGATTAAAACTGCACATTAACGAAGATATTATTTAATAATAAACTTAAGCTATAATTTTAGATCTTATATAATTATAAAACGTTTTAAATAACGCAAACTCTCAATAAAATATTTACTTACATAAATCTAAGAAACTGTCAAAAAATTTGACGTTTGAGATCAATCATTGCAAAAACTTAAAAACGTTTTTAGCAAAAATAATGCAATTTCCCTTTTATGCCACAGGATTTATATGCCCAACCATTACAATTTTGCATCGGTACCACTCTTGATTGCTGTTACTACAATTATTATTGCATTTTATGGAATTAAAAGGTGGCTGTTTCATTACACTGCAGTCCGGCTATTTCAAAACATATTCTCTCAAGAAACAAAATCTCTAAAATTACTATGAAATCAAAGATTAGTCTACAAAATATATACGTTATTAGAAGGCCTAATATATCTATAAAATTATAGTGTAATCATATTATTATTAGTTTTGTACGTATAGGCGTTAGAAAACAAATAAACTGAACTCAAAACCTTACTTTTTGACGACAAAATCTTCAATACGTCGTATCGGCGCCGTTTATTGACGGTGAACGGTCAAATTTTTGTGGGGGATATCTGGCTAGTGTTGCTATCTTAAAATAATAATACATAAACGATTCGTATGAAAACTACCGCGTAATTGATAATGGCTGTTTCAAAACTTGGCTGTTTCATGCCACTTTCCCCCTATATATTGGAAATTACTCACACGATTTTTATAAAAATTGGTATAGATGGATAACAAGTTATGACGAATTTATGGAAAATATTTTGACATACATGCCACTTTCAGTTATACCGGAAGCGAACAGCAACTTTGTTATTTTAAATAGAACACTCTGTATATTATTAACTTTTCGGATTCTACGTTAAATTTTAATGTAATTTTATGTAGAATACCCTATACCTAAAATGTATACTTTTCGAGGTATTAATTTTTTTAATGAATAATTGACAGTGCAGATCTTTATATGGAAAATTCTATGTGAACATCCCCAATACCAAATAAAAAATATCTTGTCATATCAACTGTAAAGGTTGTTTTGGGTTTATTACTTTGTTTACTATTTTTTATATCAAAATAGCTCTCGGTGTAACAAATTGATCATTCACTGCACTTTTTACTCTATTTACTTTATCAAATAATTAATTACAGAAGTTACACAAGGTAAACCTTTGTTTAAAAAGTCAATAATTATTTGTTATGAAATACTAATTTAACACATTGGGTATATTAACTTTTTGATTGCCGATAAATTACCGGTAAAATCTATTTTTCATGAAGATTTAAAAAATTTATGGTTGCCTCGATTAGAATTTCGGAGTTTGTAAAGAATTAATGATGACGGTTCTCTTTCGTGCTCTTGTAACGTTTAAGAGCATTGTTTTTTCTGAAACTGAAGTAAATCCACATTTATTAAAGTGGTTGATTTAATTTAGTATTCAAAAACAGGTATATGAACTTATTTTGTATATTGGTTATTAATTGGTTATTAATCGGAATGCCTATTAGATTTATTTTAACAGCTTTAAGACTACAAGAAAATTACTGGTTTACATACTAAACAATAAAATACATGTCTTCACGTGGACGATATGTTGACATAAGTTGAAAAACATCATAAAACCTATACATTGTCCATTAAAACCTTCAAAAGGGGATAAAATCTATTTCTTCTTTGTAACGACATAAAACGCAACCACACATACAGACTCACTTAATAAGGCTAAACTATAAAAATTAAAATGCATCTTGAATGTTTAAAAATAGATAAACGTATGTTTTAAGCATATCTCTTATCTACCGATAAGCATAGACTATTTCTATCAACTACTAAGAACCAATAAAATTAAAAATGTTACTTTATCATCTTAACAATTTATAAAAATGAATCGTTTGAAAGTTTGTTTTTTTAATAAACAATGCAAAAATTTTACTTTCCACAACTTAAACTATATTTTGCTTTCTTTAAAATTGTAAATGCTTCTCTTGAAATTTTATTGAGTTTTTGGTCGACTTTATACATCTTACGAGCTTAATATCTATGCTACTGAATAAATCAGTACGCACACTGCACTAATTTCCTCTGAATACATTGAAAATCTATTATACTATTCCAGGGGTAATATGTATGTAGTGAGTGCAATTTGAACTGAATAAAATTATAGGTAAATATGGCAATAGAAATTTAGTATACTCCGGTTATAACGTTCCCTCTAGGGGACAAGAAATGAATACGTTATATCTAGAATACGTGCTAACGAAAACACGTTTAAAAAATAATTTGTACGTGTCTACTGTGTTTAATCTGTTCAGCAAAAATTAACGAAACGTAAGTATTAAAATAACAATTTTTTACATTATGTAAGTTTTGTTGTAGATATAAGTTTTGAATTAAAGTAAAACTAGATTTTTAGTTTCTACGGCTTCTTTAATTAGAATTTAAAAGCTGGCGATAAATTTCAGCTTTCAAAGTTCATAAATTTCAAAATGATATTGTTTATTTTGTCGCCTCCCTCCCCCCGTACTTGTGGCGTAATTTATGGATGGCTTCAAAGTGGTCAATTTTCGCATGTCCGAATAGAGTACAGTTTTGTCGTTCTTTTCTACACGTGTGTGGAAAGTGCGTACTTTCCACTTTTTTTGCCTTTCTGTATTCTAAAACACTATATATAGTTTGGTTTAAAATTTACTGCCAGTTTATTTATATAGTTACACATTTTGAATAAAAGTTGTAATCAGCCTGTTAAATTAATAATTTCATTATTGAAATTTATTCCTTGCGGGACGTTATTAATTTTTGGGTGGTGAAAAATAAAATTTTCAATTAATATTTACAATAACGCGAGTGTTTCTTTAAATCAAACTTTTACAGCGGGTTTTACAAAAAATAAGGTTAGCCATCTAAGAAAGTAAATTAATTACTGTGAATCGCGTTTAAAGCCGAGTGTGCACATTCGAGCTCAAAGTGGCACATTCCGATCTTGGGAAAATGAAGCGCGCCGCTCCGCGTCGCGCTTCATTTGCTTCCCTCGCTCGAAAATGTGCCACTTCTCGCTCGAATTTGCACATCCTTGTATTCATCGGATTTGTTTGCTTTCTCTTTTTATTAAATTTAGTGCAATAAATTAAAAATTACACATAACTCACCTGTTGGCTCGTATGTGTACTCTGCTTACTCGAACCTGTAGTTATTGCGTCATAAGGTTGACTTTGTGTCGTCAAATCCAAACCTACCGAAATATTTTTTTACGCATATGTGCGAAAATTAATCTGTCTATTTATGTATTTGTTTGACAAAGAGCTTGGTGCTTATATTAAACTTAAAGCAAGCTGAATAATGTTCAGGCTGTATTTGCTATCGAGAAATACAATTTTATTTTATCTCTTCGGAACACTTTGTTATTTACAAGAGGTAATGCATTATATTTTAGATTTTTTAAAACGAAGAACATTAATGAATTAAGAGACAAACGAACCTGAGATACGTAAACTGCGATCTCACTAATTCTTCTTTAAAAAGATGAAAAAGAAGAGTGTAAAAATAGTTCGCGTGAAGCATGAAAAATCGCGTGGGCTATATATGGCCCACAAATTATATATGTATGTTACTTATTTATTTGTTCTTCTAGAGCAGTGGTCGGCAATCGCGGCTCGCGAGCCACATGCGGCTTTTTGACTTCTCGGATGCGGCTCTTCCACACTGTGGGTTAATTTGAAAAAAGCAAACAATGTTTTTTTCCGTTACTATTTTAACAACTCAATCAACGAAATTTGGTGAAAAAAAAATTTGGGTGTCAAAGGGATATACTAATAATACTACGTATGGCTCTTTGAATAAATTTCAATTGTGTGTTGTCTATATTTGGCTCTTTTGAATGACAAGGTTGCCGACCACTGTTCTGGAGTATGAATCTACGAAGGGGTGTGCCACCAACTTTATTGACGGTACTAGAAGGAAGTACAATATGCATTTCTGATATCTATTGTATAAATTTATTTTTAACGTGCATTGTATGGGTTATTTGAAATTTATGGGTCTCGTTCAATGTCTCACATATCTCTTAAGATAGCTGTTTTTCATTGTTTGAGAATTTCTATTTCAATTGCTTTTTATACTACCTAATTTTTATCAGAGAAGCTTTTATAAAACTATTACTCCTATTAATTATTAATGTGTTAATGAAATACGGTACGTCAAGGCGCATTGAAAAGCAATGCAAAGTGCAAAATGCAAATCTTAAACTTATCAAAGCTGTCTGCGGCAGCGAATGATATAATTATAACAGGATATAGGGTTATAATTGAGGAAATTGGAGTCAATAAAGGGTTATCTATCTAAAATAATTACGAGTCTCGTTCTAACGGTCTTTTAACCCAATATTAAATTACAGCAATTTTAGTTTAGCTAATAATTGCCGTAACAAATTGCATACTCACTTTTAAAGTATAAAATAAGTCCCTCTAATCTAATCATCTTTGAAAGTTTTATTCACCTCTCAGCAAGTATACACTTTTTACTCATTAAGGCAGAGCAGCAGTAACAATTTTTAGCCGAGCGGATTAAGTCTAAAACTTTTTTCACTTTGACGA
This sequence comes from Sinopyrophorus schimmeli, assembly GCA_036325965.1. Lineage (NCBI taxonomy): Eukaryota > Metazoa > Arthropoda > Insecta > Coleoptera > Elateridae > Sinopyrophorus > Sinopyrophorus schimmeli. The sequence continues at coordinate 4,696,709 of JARFIZ010000024.1, read as the reverse complement.
ACCGCTGTATTAAATTCCTCTTTTGCAGGTATTGATAATATACTCTTTCACTAAATATGACCGTTTTATAAAAGAGAATTAGAAAATTCATCTTTCAAACCAACACTTTTTGGCGCTTTCAGGGTAAAATTTTAGTAGGCAACGGAAGTTACACGCCCACAGATAGCTAAAATGTGACAGTATGAAGTTAGCCGTCTAAGGAAGTAAATTAATTATTTACTACGTTTCCACAGTCATTCAATACGGGTTGAATACGGATTCAATACTGTTGTCGGGTGAAAAGTGTTCATGGAAACCCTGATTCAATACGTATTGAACACGATTTTGATTCAGATACCATACGGTAAATTTTAGGATCGTATCTGAATTTCAACGTATTGAGTTCCATGGAAACCCGTAACTCGCGATCGTGCATGCGCAATTGGAGATCACTGGCGTTTTCTAATGATAATTTAAAATATATACACTTTTATATTAAATTGTCATGAAATTTAATAGAATTATAGCACACAATAAAATAAACAACACAATTTTATTTCGAACCTGCCCTATGTATTAACCTAGAAAATAAGTTTTCCGAAAACAGCTGATTGCTGTATCGTAAATGTATTCAATTCGTATTCAAAACTATTTATGGAAACACGTACCTATTGGATCACAAATTTGTATTCAATCCGTATTGAATAACCGTGGAAACGTAGTAATTGTGAATCATGCTTAAAACCGAATCTGCGCATTCGAGCTCAAAGTGGCACATTCCGATCTCGGGAAAATGAAGCGCGCCGCTCCGCGTCGCACTTCATTTGCTTCCCTCGCTCGGAAATGTGCCACTTTTTGCTCGAATGTGCACATCTTCGCGTTAATTGGACTTGTCTACTTTATTATGCGCTCGTTCAAATCGTAAATTTTTTAATTTAGTTTTGTGAATATCGATTTTACGTTTGAAAAATGTATTTACCATAGGAATGAGTGGAAGGGAGCGCAAAGATACGAGAATCATGCCAATGGGAGTGAGAGGGAATGATTAAAATTATTCAACTGATTTTTCGTCTAATTTATTGGCTTAAATTATTGTGAATCATGTTTAAAACCGTGTGTGCACATTCGAGCTCAAAGTGGCACATTCCGATCTCGGGAAAATGAAGCGCGCCGCTCCGCGTCGCGCTTCATTTGCTTCCCTCGCTCGGGAATGTGCCACTTTTCGCTCGAATGCGCACATTCTCGTATTTATTGAATTTATTAGTATTAATTTTTACACGTGGTTATATTTAATTTTGTTACACCAAAGAAGTATAACTTCTAACGCGCGTACAAAAGTACACTCACCGGTTTTTTTACAAAAATAAGTTCAACCCCAAAACAGTTTAGGTAAATATTTCTACCTTTCTTATAGAAATGATTAATAAGAAATTAAATATTTAAATATTTGTATAAATTTGTAAGTCATTGAATTTACTAAATTGATCTAAATCAAAACAATATTAAAAATAAAATCTTACCTATTTTACACTTTATTAAACTATTTATTAAAATTAAAATTATACGTTATTTACAATTGATAATATAATGTTTAAAACCTTTAAAAAATATATAAAGTTTACATAAATAACTTGAAATAACAACGTCGCGCACATACACATATCAAATTTTGAAAATTTATGTTAGTTACGACCACTTTTTTTCGGAAAGAATAATTCTCAATACAGATTTAAATAGACATTTCAAAAATAGAATATATTCTTTTTTTTTAAATGAGCATTTCCAAAAAGTTGTTGGTTGGTAATAAATAAACATCCAAAATGGTCGGTGTATTGATAAGACCTGTTGTAATTATTTTTATTTTTGTTCAAATTTGACATGGTTTTAAGAAAAGTTTATATTTATCTATATTAGTTAGTTAGATTTTGAAAAATCTTTTTCAGTAAATTAGTTATTGTAAATACAGTCGAACCTCGATAAGTCGAAGTTGAAGGGAAACTAAAAATAATTCGAGTTATCAAAAATTCGAGTTTTTGATATAAAAATATTAACGTTGAAATAGGTAAGTCCTAGGGAAATAGGTTCCAGTTATCAAAAATTCGGCTTATCAAGGTTCGACTGTACTTTAACCGAAAATTTTGTCTTTTAATTACAGAACTAGCTGATTTTACGTTTCAGTGTTGTATTAAAAATGTGTTATACTATTTAATTTTTTTAACACAATACAAACGTGAATATTACTTTTGCATTACTTAATTTTTAAATAGGCTGGATATATCTTTACATAGGTATAAGTAAATACATTAAAATTATTTTGTGATGATTTTGTTTGTACTAATATTCCTGTTTTATTAAACACATGGGTTTCAGTCTTCAAATTTTAGTATTATACCTAGCCTTAAATTATCAAAATAACTAAAATTATTTTAAGAATAACTGGGTATAAGCAAAACTGACAAGGCCTTTGTTAACAAACTCCCTGGCTTGAAATGCATTTAAGTACGTTCGAACGATTTACTTCTTGGGATATCCCCAACACAAGCATCCAAATAAATCGCCATCGAATAAAATTTTTCAGTTCGCCTGTGTTTTCTCATTTATTTATAGAGATTTTCAATTTTTTTTTCGGCAATGTAATTGTATGACAATTTTGAAGGGATGTCTCGAGTCAGAATTTTGAAAATCGGTCTATTTCGAGTAGTTGCATCTTTGTCATCAAAAAAAAACCAATTTAAAAAGTTAAATTCAAAAAAGTACCTCGATACATCCTTAGCAATTTGCCCAAAGATTCTATATGTAAAAAAATATTTTTATAATGCCGGAAACACAGGCGCAATTAACATTGCTTTTCTTATGGACAGATTTACTCCTGCTCCGCCTTAAAAAAAATTCTCAACATTAGTCAAAATTTAATGTTCTCTAACGTTTGCAACAAAGGAAACGTTATTATTCATAACGGTATTTCCAACAAAATTTGAAACTTTTCAAAGAGCTGTCACAAAGGAAGTCGTAAAGAGTAATTAGCAAATTATTTTCGAACGAATCCAGGGGTTGCAGTAAACACATCAATCCGACTCCTACGAAAAGCTCCGGATTCCGATTGCGAGCAAAAATCGTCATTTATTTATAAAGGGGAGCTGCAACACAGAATCGACGTCAGCTTTGATAGAAATATTTTAAATCAAAATTCGTGTGGGAGTTGACGATTTAAATATTTAGCAGGTATAAAAAAAGGGGGGAATTCTGGGTCAGCGCGACTGAATGTGGTTGTGAACACAAGGACCCTTTTAATACACAATTTAACATGTCCTAAACCTGAGTCCTCCCTCGATTCTATATTTCTAATTCCTGACGTTTATGGCTTGCATTATTTAACTGCCACGTTCTAGTAGGACCGTTTACATTTTATGAATCATCAAACCACCCCGTTTTTGTTTACTGCCGACTTTTAAAATAGAAGCAGCCTTTAGAAGTGGACTAATGAAATGGAAATCTTTTATCTGATAGAAAAGTTTACTAACCTTATCTGTCGGTTATTTTTGAAATTAAAGCTCGGCTAACATTTTCGAAATCGAACGAATTTAGATGCTTCAGTGGAACGTGAAAGGTTAAACTGGGGACTCGTAATTTAATTTTCGATTTGCAACGCTCCAAACAACAAACTGACCGTAACTTTTCCCGAAAGGTTGTGTACCTTTGTTTAAAATAAAAAAGTTTTTCCTACACGCAATTTAATACAAGTCCGAAACGGAAAATGGCAAACTGCACATTTTATAATTAAAACTGAAAATTTAAGTTGTTAATTTTTATGAACTTTCGAGTGGAAATATGTGAATTACAACACATTACTAGGAACTTTTTCGAGTGTACATAGTGTGTTATTCGGATTTGAAAAGTCGCTTTTAATAAAATTGCAATTAGAGTTGGAGTGTTTTGCTCTAATTTTTATATTTTTAAAATTCGTATAAGGAAATACACGTAGATGCGCACAGAAAGTAGATAATTGACAACGTAATTAATGTGAGAAGTTACTCTAATAAAAGGATCTCATTAAAAGGCTTTATGCTAAATTCTAAAAAAGAGCATCTTAATTTTACGCAATCTTTTTTAATTAATGCAACCCTAATTAAGTTCATTTTTACGGAACGCCAGTGTTAATGAATCGGAAATTATTAAAAATTTAATTGGTCTGAAAATCGTATAATGTGGTGGTAGAAAAAGGTACGAAATTGTATTTAATTTTGAAGTTATTACAAAATAATGTGATGTATGGAGCATGAATTACTGGTGCAGCATTAAAGATTTTTTTTATTGGAGCTTTTAATTTTTTGATCGTTTGATTTGACATAAATTGGTACGTATAATGGATCTTATAATTGATGTATTATATTTTTACCAAATGGGTTTCTTTTATGCGAAGAGAGGAGCTTCAAAATTAATCTTTCGGGTAATGTCGGAAAGTTTGAAAAATTAAGTTATTAAAATAAACTTATTAGTGTTATATAAAATTAATTGTGTTGAAAAAATAAAAAAAAATGTATTTGTCAATATATTTTTTTTAACAGCCCGACTAGAAATTTAGTGAGGCTTTGCCGAAGAGTCAATTTGGGGCAAGTTTGGCTTGCCTAACTTAGGCACGCCTGATTCGCGCCTTATCAATTCCACAGTAGGCAAACCGAACTTCGGCAATGCCGCAGATTTTCCAAGTAAATCCCAAATTCGGCAAACCTTCGGTTACTGTCATTTCATGCCAGTCAGCCATTTCAATAGTATGCCGGACTTCGTTAATCCTTCAGGTATTGAAATGGTATGCCAAAGTTCGGTTTGCCAAAGTTGGGCTTCACTTGGAAAATCTACGGCATTGCCGAAGTCCGACATATCATTGAAATGCCTGACTGGTTTGCAAACCGCTACCTGACCAGGAAGTCAAAGAAGGCAGGACCTCGGAACTGCATTACTTCCCAAACTTCGGTCTAGTTTGGATGCCTCACTTCCTGCAAGTTTGGAATTCGGATGTCTTATTTGGGCCAAATCACTGCCTCACTGAAATTTCTAGTCGGGTATCTGGTCCATTTTTGTACATAGGCCTCCCTCATTTGTTTCCATCTCTTTTTGTTTGGTGCCTTTCTTATCCATGATAAACCCGGTATAAGTTTTATGTCGTCTGTCCAGTGCTTAGGTGATCGTCCTCTGGATCGTCGTTTGGAACTTAACCATTAATTTTTTGGTAATTCTGCAGGTTTGAGCGCCATACGCAACATTCTTTGGAGATACATTTGGATATTCTTGTTCTTAAGGTACTATTTAGTTTACTAAAAGCCGACTATTCTGCCCGTTTTTGGCGGTTTATTTCCACTGTCTAATTTTCGCTCCCCAGTGATATAGTGTGACCTAGGTATACATAGTTTGATAGAGAATGTGATTTAAGGGTCTTCACTGCACATAACTTTCTTTTTCGCAATGTTCATATGAAGCCCGATTTTGGATGCTTGTTTTTCCAATTCTGTTAGCATTTGATTCAGCTCGTCTTTGCTCTCTGCTATTATCATCTGCGTATTGCAGATGATTTAGTCGTTTACTGTTTATTAATATTCCAATATCTTGCCAATCTAGTTGTTTGAATATGTCTTCTAGGACTAAAGCGAATAGTTTTGGTGACAAAGTGTCACCTTGTCTTATGTCTCGTTCTATTTTAGCAGGTGTGTGTTACTGTTGAGTTGTATAATGGAATTGGCGTTTTTGTATAGGTATATGTTCAATGATTTGAATATACCGGCTACCTATTCTTGCATTTGATAGTGATAGTTTGCACTTTCTTCAGAGTACTGTTTCTCAACTGGTCCATATAAAATTTAGAAACGTAGAACTAATAAGTATTTTCCTGTTTTTTTTTGCAATTGTAATTTTTGGATATAATATTATTACCGGTACCTGCGTATAGAAGAAGTCAATAAGCGGTTGAGAAACACTGGTTTAGGGTAGGTTAAATAAAATTCGTAATCATTTGTGCCATAAAAAATAAATATATTCATTGTTAAAGTAATAGTGGCAATAACTTAGAATATAAATATTGTCCTGATTGAATAATGGGCTGTCGAGAGGTCGACATTGCCATACAAGAAAGTTTGACAACTGCTCTGAATGATTGAATTAAAGAACCTACCAATAAAATCATTAGGAAACTTTCTGAGTTCATATATATTTCCAAAATTTTGTACCTATAGTACCTATAGGTACTTAAATAAGATATGTTTTTTTTTATTTAAAGGGGAGATCATTGGAAGTTTTTGTTTATAGATAGGAAGTAAATATTATTGGCGACGCCACTGCCATTTAGGTTACACGTATAAAAAACATTTCAGAAGAAAAATTCAACAATTTGAACAGTGATAATATAAGTACAGTCTAACCTCGATAAGTCGAAGTTGAAGGGAAATTAAAAATAATACGAGTTATCAAAAATTCGAGTTATCGATATAAAAATATTAACGTTGAAATAGGCAAGTCCTAGTGAAACAGGTTCGAGTTATCAAAAATTCGGCTTATCGAGGTTCGACTGTATGTAGGAAAAGACAAGAAAGGGCACCAGTTTCTCAGAAATTTTATATAAAAAAGCAAAATAATTACAGTGGAAACTCGATTTTCCGGACTAATTAATGTTGCAGCTCATCCGGATAATCGAAAATCCGGATAATTGAAAAAAAAAACAATTTTATCTTGTTAGGTATTTATTTACAAAAAAAACAAAACAAATAAGTATTAATTATAAAATCAACAGTAAAAAATACCAAATAGAATCATAAAATGTTTAGATAAAATTAAAAGTAAATTGATCATTGTTAATCGTGGCGAAAAGCGGAGTGTGCACATTCGAGCTCAAAGTGGCACATTCCGATCTCGGGAAAATGAAGCGCGCCGCTCCGCGTCGCGCTTCATTTGCCTCCCTCGATCGGAAATGTGCCACTTTTTGCTCGAATGCGCACATCTTCGTGTTAATTGGATTCGACTATATTAATAACAAATCCTTCAAATTCAGATTTTCTATTCGCAAAAAGTTTGCACTTGAAAGTGCACATACTCCTTAATAATTGAATTTGCCTATCTTATTCTTCTCTCTTACAAATAATATTAATTAAATCAAACTGAACTAAATGTACCACTTCCCGCTTTTCTTTTAATTAAAAATTACAGTAGGATGTTTTTAACAAATACCACATTTCAAATGTAGTACTTTTAAACTAGACTAGATGGGAGACTTCTTCGTACATGAAAAAACAATATTTTAACTTTTTCCGAATTTTGACTCTTATTTCTCAACCTTTTTTTTAACATACCCCACCCAAGTCATTCTAAAATTGTGATGCACCACCTATGTAACATATAAATATTTATTTATATTTAAAAATAGAATTAATTTATAAATGAAGTCTAATTACAACAGTGTATACAAAATGTGCCTTAAAATTAATTTGTTTATAATTTTTACAAAAATGAAAATTACCCAAAAATATTTGGATACATTAATTTTGACATATAAACCTTCAGCAATCTGCAAAAGATGATATAAAAATCAACTAGTTGATTTTTAGTGGCCCACTTCAGTAAATTTGACTCATATACAATTTTAATTAATAAAAACGCGAATTAGTAAACATTCGAAGGTACACCCAAAAATATTTTTATCAAGCTCTCTACAATTAGGAGGAAGAGCACCACGATAACTTATCGAAAGGAATAAAATATCTAACCTTTTTCAAACAAAAAATAGATCTAATTTATTCGACTTTAAATTTTTTGAATTGAAGAATTAAATAATAATATACGCAAATCTGATAAATACGAGGATGTACGCATTCGAGCGAAAAATGGCACATTTCCGAGCGAGGGTGGCAAATGAAGCGCGACGCGGATCGGCGCGATTCATTTTCTCGAGATCGGAATGTGCCACTTTGAGTTCGAATGCGCACACTCGGTTTTAAGCACGATTACGAGGTGTCCCGTTTTAACAGGAAAAAACGAACGCGGTTGACAATCCGGAAAATCGCGAATCCATATAACTAAGGTCCGGATAATCGAGGTTTTACTGTAGTTTAGTTTAGTTGTTATGTTGTTGTACCCCTACTCGATCATCTCAAAGTATTGAACAAATTTTGTTAAGGCAGTAAAAATAGTTACAATCCAAAAGACCAAACAGCAAGATTCACAGGTTGACGACCACTGGTTTAGACAATTCTCTATTTTTACTAGTTTTACTATAAAAATATATACCACTTGGCACGTATAATAAATTGAATGTAATTGTAGGAATATAGAAACGAACAACTAAACAGGTTTCAAGTTCTCAGATTCATCAAAGAAAATAATTATTTTCAACTTGATTCTTTAAAGCTAAAATGGAAGTAATTCGATTCATTTTGTCATTTATTAAGCAAAAATTAATTAAATTATTTGCACGTTTACTTTAATGGAAGTAATCGGCAATAAAAATTTCGGTAAGTAATTGCTTTCTTTTAATCTAAACTTCAATTACCGAGCACTGCTGACTAAGGTTAAAAAACGAACTTTTCCTTCCTTATAATTTGATTAGTTCTTAATAAAAGGCGAATGATTTTTCCGCAATCCGACGAAGCGTGCATGAAAACTCACTGAGAAAACAGTTTAAGTTAATTTAGATAAAGCGGGTAGGAATTTCGGGAACATTTGTCTAAATTTGCTGCCACTCTTTTTTCTATCCCTTTAAATTAACTTAAAGGTTTGTTTGTAAGCGATTTTGTTTTTCTTTTCCCTTAAATATCGGTTCAATTTAATTTCGCCGGCGTACTTTTTGCGTTATTATCCTGCAAGACTTAATTAAATAACTTCTCATATTTCGTCGACTTTCGTACATAAAGCGCCAGCAACAAAAACGTCTGCAAAGAATCTTTAGCAACTTTTGAAGATTTCAATTCCCTAAACCATCGCTTTAGAGTTTTGCGGTTCACTTAAAACTTCAAAAACTTTATCCAGAGACGGAGATAATAAAATTTATGTGATTCGAGAAATTGGAACCCAAATAAATATTGTCGCAGATTTCGTGTTTAGCAGTCGAAAGCAAAGCGCAATGGTTTTTACGCGTTAAGGAGAACATGGGGAAAGATTAGAAATAAATCCCTCCATTAAATTAACGAAGAACAAACGTAGATACGCCTATGTGTTTTCCACCCTGTCGCAACTTAAAGCGAGTACTCGCGTATTTTAGAGGGTTGTGGCACTTATTACCAATAAAAACCAAACCCCGATAAAGGTCCTATCTAGCGAATCTTATATCGGAGTGAGCTGGGGTTAAGCTCAAGTTAGACGGTCTCATAATGCGCATTTCAGCTCTACGTGCCGTAAGTTAACGTCCCAGACGCCAGTGGCGTAACACAACGCTAATAAAATTATTGTTTCTTTAATTTATTACCACTGCATGCAGACAAAACGTTTCGTACACCATAAAAGCAACTTAGCAACCGTTTTTCTTTGCTTTCTTTTTTATTCGAAGCGAGCTCCGAAATAACTTTTGCCACAGCGTTTCTCAACCGGTGCGCCTGGGCACATCTGTGCGCTTTGGGAGATAGCCAGGTGCACCCCAACTAAATGGAAGAATAATTTCTAATTTTTTTAATATATAAAAACTGGTATTCTAATACTAATGTACTATTTTATAGCTAATTTTATTTTATTTAATTTAAAGTGTTTTTAAAGTTGTAATTATTCTATGTATAAGTGCGTTCTGTTAGAAAAAAAAGGTGGAAAAACACTGCACTAAAAGCTGCTGAAAGCTACAAAAGTTCGAATTCAAACAATTATTTATGAAAGAAAATAAAAAATATTGACGTCTCTTTGCGACTTTTGTAACAAAAGTTAGGCGGTGACAACGACATAGAAAACTAAGTTTGGAGTGCACAAAGGTGCTCCTTATTTTTTCAAAACACGTTTCAAATAAATTATGCTATAAATATACGTTAGAATTTTAAATTTAAAGCATTTTGATGGTTGACGGCAATAGTAATTTTTTGAAGCCGTAAAATATATCGGCTTAAATTAATAAAAGCTCGGCTGGTCTAAGGATTTGTATTTCCGAGGAAAATAAATAAGAAATGCTTTGTTTTTTTTTTGTACGAAGACCGAATGAGAAAGCAAAACACTTTTTTCGTTATCTAATTGACGAATAGCGGTCGCTCTTCTGTACAGAAGCTCTAGAAAGTATCTGTACGGCGTAAATATTAATGGTTTTTCTAAAATAACAACAATTATGTACTGTAATTTTATTAATTGTTAATTTAAACAGTAAATACGAAAAATTTTAAGAATTTTGAATTATTTTGTTTAAACAATATTATAAAAAAACATAGAGCTCTTTAAAGAGGGGTACGCACTCAATGCTTTTACATGTTAACTAATTTTGTCACTCGGTTTGATTTTTCAATACCAACTTAAAAGCATAGTCCCGCACTTCTAGGTTTTTTATAGTTATTTTATGTTTCCACGTTAGTAACAGATCAAATTCGGGATGTCTTGCAGTTAATTTTTAAATTTTGACAATAGCTAAGTCATATACAGGCAGTCCTCGACTTACGTCGTTTCAAGTTACGTCGAACAATGTTTTGAGACTATTCCTCAAGCATACGTCAATTGTTTCGGCTTCCGGCATAGGAGCAGCGTTGCCAACTCAACGGATTTCCCGTCAATTTTGACAGGTTACCAATGTTGGCAACGGGAAAAAATTGTCTTTAAAAAAAAAATTAAACGGATAAATATTTACTTTACTCCAGTATATTATTATTTGTATCAAGTCACTCAAATTTCTTGATTTAAGCTTTTATTGTTTAAATTGAAATATTTAGAATAATATGAAAAAATATGTCTCGACTTACGTTGTTTCTATTTACGTCGCGTATTTCGAGAACCTAACATGCCGTAAGTACGAGGACTGCCTGTATTTATATTTATTATTATTATATCTATTGTAACCTTTACGTGATCTATTTTGGAGAAATTCGTTTCGACAAATTGTCGTTCAAAGTTAAACCGATTCTAACAAAAATTGAGCGTGCGCGGGAGGGGGGGGGGGTAGAAGTGAACACCTCTTGTTTTGAACTTCACAAACTTGCATCTTTTTATACTGTGAGAGTCGGATATGTATTTATGACTTATTCTTCTATTGACCCCTGTTGCCTTTTTATTCAATTAATGAATGACAGATTTATGAGTTTACAGTTTACACCATAAAAAATATATAACCTAGTATTATGCCAATATATCAATGGACGTCAATGCATATATAATCTAATATAATGACAATCTACTAATGGACCCCTTCTACATTTCTTGGTTACATTAGTTAAAATTTATGTTTTTATGTTTATAAAATATTCAAAATTACCTTATAGAAGTACCTATAAGAGCTAAAACAGTCAGAAAAAAATCAGAAAAAATGTTCTTATAATTGAACAAAATCGATTGTAATGCTTATCATTTGCTAAAGCCTAATAAGAACCCATTTAATACTTAAGACAAACCAATTTAATTAATTTTAACCCGTTTGGTTGAAACTAAGAAAAATCTGTTTGAAGAAAAATAAATTAAAACTTATGTAAAAAAAAAATTATTTCTAATAGTAAATGAGTGATTTAATAGATGGTAGATACATGGGATAGGAAAGTTGGTATTTATTGATGGATACTAAAGATACTGAAGATTATTTATTTAATAATGCAAAAAGTCATGCTATTGAAGAGGAGTATGATCTGAAGCCCTTCGCCGGAATTGTAAAATATTTCATATTCTATATGTGTTCACCACAAATTATATATTTATACCTTTTTGATCATTAATCTTGCAAAAAAAGCACAACTAACGTTATATAAAAAATATTAGAAGCAATATCAAAACATTTAAAATTGATTCCTATCACTCCTCGGCGGAATGTCAGCTTTATTGACGTCACTACTGTAACGTACTTGTTAGACTGATATGCCGAATTAACGTGTAGGGTTATCCTAAGAAATCAGCTGGTTTGCGTAATTTATAGACGTCATCTATGACAAATATATGTAGCACTACACAATTTTTATTTTGTCTTGTAAAACAAAGATATAGTAAAATTAGATATTGTTAGTTGGCGGTGCCAATTGTTGCTAATTTAATCACAACCTTTGATAACTTTTAGGCTAACCTTACCGAATAATTCGTTATGTCAGTCTGACGTCACAGTAATGCCCATAATGATAAGAAACCTTGCCTTATGGGACAGTCCCGATTTTTAACAATTTGCATCACGCCTCGCGGCGTTTTAAAACAGTTCCGATTTTTGAAGGAACAGCGGGAGGAAACGGGAAAGGAATATACGGTTTTCAGCGGCCATGTGGCTATTTACAAGGATATGGGTTTTCTATTATTTTGTTAATTTTATAATGTCAAACTTTAATAATAACAAATAATTGTTGAGAACTGATTATCGAGGACTGCTTATCAAAGTTCGCATTGTTGATCAGTTGCTAGAATTCGACCACCATTGGTTGGACGTAATGAGCAACGACAGCTATCTATTATATAAAATTCACTCAAATGAGAAATATACCAAAGAATAAAATAACACGATACATAATTTTATTTTATTTATTATTGTAAATTGTACTTATGTATGTTGAAATTTAAAAAATATATTACAATACTATTTTTGCGTTCTATGAAAATTTTTGTTGCTCCATATTGACCAAATTTTTAATGAAGAACCCCCCCCGGTCTATAGTGTCCTGCTTTACCAATGTTAAAATCTGGTCACACTAACCCACTCATGACGTCATGCCATTCTTTTCTGAGTTAAACTTTAGGTAGTATTACTGATAATAAATATCTAATAAAGAAACCTGATTTTTATTTTTTTGTAAAATTGCTTTTTTCTATGTGGTACTAAAATATTTTCTGGAGCTACTGTATGTTTGTTTTTTAACAAGCCGCGTATCTCAAAATTGACGATCATAAAACTGCAATTTATAGGACAGAGTGTATATTAATTTCCATCATTATTATCGCGAAATTTTAATTTAAAATAAATCTATTTGGAGTTAACAAGCTTGGTGCAGCAGACTAGATGATATCAAAATTCTGAACATGACAATTCGGGATTGAACCGAAGTACATTCTCCTACAAAAAAGTGACACATGGCGGCGTGTCTACTCGGAGCACGTGTCTGCATTTCCCGAAGTTTCGGAGTGTACATGTGCGCGTTTCCATAGGAACGGGTCGATGTTTTGGCCATAAAGTTTTATGGGCCTTCTGCAGACGCACGCACCGGCGTCGCGGCGGCCGCTGCTGTGATTCAACGCCCGCCAGCAATGAGCGTGGACTAGCGCCGTTAAGTCTGCCGAGAGCTCGTAAAAAACAGTGGCGCTGCATATTTATTCGAAATTATTCCGCTGCGCTTTTTTATAGTTAAAAACAATGTTGGTGTTTATTTAAGGCGAAAAAGCAGCCGCGAGTGGGGAGGAAAAGAGGAACGGAAACCGTCAGTTATTATTTATAATAATCCAGAGCTCTTGATTGACGTATCACAGAACGAAAGCCATTAGATGAGAGATTTTGATATCGAATCTGTAAAGTGTTCTAAAAAATTTAAAACATTTTAAGAGGAAGAAGGGTCAAAGACTCGAAGTCTGCTGAACTTTATTTCTATGCTTTATTGATGTTCTCGGCGTCAAAAATTAAAAAACTCGAGTTTTAGAATTTTAAAAATTTCAAACTTACAACACCAAATATTTAATTCGGCATTCCACCATTCCTTCGGCTATTTTTAATAAATGATTACGGATTTAAGCTTTTAGCGAATTTAAAGCTATCAATCAAATTAAACAGTTGTTTGTTTTTCTTTTGAGCACGCGGCGAATGGTATTTCTACTACTGAAACCTTAAAAAATAATATTATTATAATGGCATTTATAAGTATTTTAGTGCTTTCTGTAAGTTTTAATGACTTAACATTTACATACTAATTGCGGATTGAATTTTTAACGAAACGTAAAATTCATATTTTCAATAATCCTGTAATTTGCGTTACAAAATAAAATTCTAATTTTAAACGTTATGAAGTAAATTTAACGAAGTCATTAATATGGAATTAAGGGTTTTTTTTAAAGTCTATTGACGATTCAATTTTAGATTTATTTTATAAAAGAACTTATTTTTATATCAAACGTACTGATTACAGTTTGAGTAACTAGTACAGTAATTAGTGTTTTTTTGAACAAATTTTCTTTTTTTGTTTGTTTTATTTAATTTTTTAATTCAGAGTTTTACATGTTGTGGTTTGCATAACTTTAGAGGTAAGCGGTGAAACGATGGGGGTACGAGAATTTAATTATGGTAATACCTAAAAACATCAAAAACGGAATTAAAATAAAGAGACAAAAAAAGGTCGTATAAAAATTATTGAGGCCCATGTTGAATTAATATAAAAAATGAAATAAATCGTTCGATTGTTTAATAAGCTTAAAATCGCAATCAAAGGGTGCAGCAGATTAAAAATTTTTAGAACCGCTATTTTAATTGAGAATTTGGAACTTAATGTCATTATGTATTTTGTTTATTTTTAATTGTGTGTCTGTTAAATATGTCAATTGCTACGATATTAAGGGGGTACGTATAATATAGCAGCGATTGTTTTTTGTTGAAAATTGTTTTTGATGCTACATTACAATATTTAAAATGATGTTTTGTAATAGTTAATTTTAGACAAATAACAACGTTTTTTATTTAATCACATTATATTTAAAATTGCATTAAAAAATTATCTGTAAACAAATAACAGGAATTGTAAAATACGTTTACGATATTACAGCCTGTCAAACGAATAAGGACTGGAACTTATAAATGACCTTAAACTGACCAAAAATGTACTCCGAGTCAAGTGGCTCTATGGGTAATATTTTTGAGTTATGGTATCGTAAACTTCAATTTAAAAATGTCTAATAAGTATCTTATTATTTAGAATAATTGAAAAATTTTTGTTCATGTCTATTATAACGATGCCTTTAAAGCCATAAGTTGAATTTTTTTTCAAAACCAGAAAAACTAGAAATTGCAAACACATATGCATTGAAATAGGGAGGTAGGGTTGGCAATAATGACTCAAAATTGAAACGTGAAATAATGTTGCTTATCTCTATCACTTTACGGGTAACATAAGATGAATATAGTTCTGCACATTTATTCTGAAACACGATATCTAAACGTTATAATAAATGTGCAATAAACAATCTGATGTTTACTGTGAGACATAATATTCAAACAATAAAATGAAATAGCAATGGAAGTCTTACTAAATGACCTCGCTCTCCCTTTTAAGGGGTTATCCATAAATTAAGCCATGGGGGGTAAAGAAAAGTGATATTGTTTGACAAGGGGTATGGGGGGATATAGCTTTGGTATGTCACATGTAAAAGTCTAAATTATTAAAACGCAAAAATTAAATGTAAACGAAAAACTTAAAAATATTAGATAATCTCTCGTTAATTAGTTTTTTATTTTGTCAATTATTGAAAATATTTGATTTGATTTTTATTTTATTGAAAAATTTTTTTAAAGAAAATAAAAACAAAATTGAAACTACTGTATTGATTATTTTTAGATGTAAAATTGCAAGATATGTGACGTCACACTAGGGGGAGGGGGCCTCACAAATGTGACAGGGGGGCAGAAAATTATGAAATTCGTGTGACGTAATTTATGGGTGTCCCTTAAGGGCCTATGGATACTGTGTTGTCACTTGCTGGAACATTCAAATGCATTTTCTCAAAATGCTTTAGATTTAGAACATATTGCACCAAACGTTTATTGTTTAGATTGGTGTAACGTATCAGTCGGTTTAGTCTCAGAACCTATTCGTCTGACACACATTCGAAAATAAGTTTTATTGCAGGAATTAAGATTTTATCTTTCTTAATCTATTAAACATTTTCGATTAATAAAATTTGGAAAATTACAACTTATAAAACGCATTTTATACCAATAATATTTTTTTAGGCGATCAAATCGTACTGCAAATTTGAAAAGCAAACTTATAATAATTGTCATTTAATAAAATACAATTTTTAATCAAAAGTGTATAATTTTTTATATTAATTGCAAAATTAAATGTTTTTTATTTTTTCAAATGGTAATAGACGCCCTGCAAATAAGAATTAAGTACCTAAAACAGAAGATTTTGAATTGTGACTCATTAGGGGATTTTTGCATAAAAATATTGAAGTTATAATTTAAAGACTTACAGTCATTGAAAGACAAATACATATGTAAGTTTTTTTTTGGACTATATCTTAAATTTAGAAGGTTTTAAATCGTAAATATTAAAGAAATAAAGCATCTTGTTTAATCAGTTTTCTTAATTAGTTTTGCAAATGCGTAAAGCAAATTCGTTCATTAATTTGAGATCAGATTCAGTCAGCAAATTGCTATTGAATTAAAATCATCCACTCTCTTGCACCGAAGAATGCGAGCGGTAAATTCAATCGTGTTACATATCTGCATTACAAGATTACTCCAGTTATGCAGTGAATATTAACATGAGCGTATCTCTTCTCATGTGATCCCCAAATAGCGGTTGTATTTGTTTGGTTCGCTGTAGAAACCACTTCAAAGGAACTACTAAATCCACCACTGCAAAACCGGCTTCGAGTAATTGACCCAGAAGTCCTAAAAATTTCTTTTGAAATTGGAAGAAGCGCCGTAGGTGGCCACAAAACTGAATGTAAACATTTTAAGCTTTTAATAGTTGGTGAGTTTTTTACGTACACAAGTAAAGTATTGTAAATATACAGACATTATCCATCCTTGTTTTAACATCATAAAAACACTAAATAACAAACTTCTCATTTCTTTTATCGTTTCGTAGTTAACGCGTACCCTTTAAACGTAAACTTTTAACGTCTTCGAATGCTTCTATAAACATATCGTCGACACGAAGCTCCATTTTAGTCATTTACCACCCTTTAACAGTAATAGCAAGCGGCAACCCTTTGATGGTCTATGGCCTTCCTTTCTTTATTTGTGTTTCTAACTTGGAGCAATACTCGTTTACTTTAGATGTTTGAAGAAGAGATGCAGACTAAATAGTAAATAGCGAGTGTTAAATATCTTACCACATTTTCGTCGAAGAGTTTTTCCAATTCTTATACCCTTTTTTTCCCATCAATTTTACACCCTTTTATTAAGACCGTGAAGAACACGTAATAATTAAAAAAAAAAGTGTCTGGAATTTTAAATAGATTTTGGGATCAAAGGAAGGTTCTTCGCATTTTAATTAAGAATCTGGCGTGTTTTACAGAATGATAAGTGGTGATTCGTTTTTGGCCTCATTATTTTTAGAAATGTATAGTTTTATTGATACATATTTTTTTGTAATCGGGAATTCTGTTAGTTATGAATTTGTAATTCTGTTTCGTACTTTAGTTAAGATCTTTCCATTTTGCGCCCTCGAGAACGTAGTGAATTAATAATACGACGTTAATTTACATCGAAATTTTATTGAATACTTTGTAATTTCTTGAAATGTGTTTTTGAAAATAATTAAAGCAGGAATGGTTTCAAATTCGAACTGAGGAGTTTTTATAAGATTGAGAATCCTGAAATCTGATGAAATTATATCTCACAGTATTTTTTATGTTATATTGATTTTATTTAAATATTTTTAAATTGTTCAGACCGGAGAAAGACGTTTTACCTTTTTTTTATTAGTCGTTGCTCTCTTGTGAGAGACTATGCACTTCCTTTCGGCGAAGCGTGGCGCCAATTTCTTTTTGTTTGTGGATTATCGACAAGCGGCGACAGTGCGATAATTTTATGACACTTTCGTGAATTTTGAAAAAATCGGCGGATTAGTTGAAAGTTTCTCACATAAAACATAGTAACAGTTTAACATCAAAGACTATTTCCATAAAGTGCAATATGCTTTTATCAGATTTTCTGATGCTTAATATTTTTTTCTATATTTTTAATTTTATTACTTACGATACGTTCTGTATTAGGCATACATACATGCATTATGTTTGGATAACGTTTTAATAAAAATAGTTTTCTGCGATTTTTGAGTTCTGGTATAAGTACAGTCGTTTGACCGTTTTAATAATAAGCGTTTTGACTGTATTTACTTCTACTGCTATTTTCTATAGTAACATTTTCAATTGTAATTTGCTTATCTATTGGAAAGTTGGCAAATACATATCAAAAATAATTTTAATTAAATTTTTTGTAATATTCTGTGAAATTTTATTTTTGAGTGCCGTGCGGCAGTAGTAAAGTGGTTGATTTTCTCATGTTAGAATAGAGTATAGTTTCGTCGTTCCTTTCTGCACATATGTGGAAAGTGCGTATTTTTGTTTTTCTCTCTTTTATTTTTTTCCCTTCTGTATTCTAAAACACTATAGTCTGTTGTAATATTTCCTGCCAGTTTATTTATATAATCTATTTACACAATTTGAATAAAAGTAGTAATCAGCCGATTAAAATAAAAATTTCTTTATTGCGGCATTTTATTCATTTTTTCTGTTGTGAAAAATGAATAGTTTGTTAATTTCATAGCAACCCGGAGCCAAAGCATTGTTGATTATAGTACAGAACTTGATTGTAGTTACATACAGGCATCCCTGAAACTATGCGGGAATATTTTTACAAGAGTGTTTTTTTGCGCGCAGATTGGAATACTACGTGGTTATTTTTATATCCAATCAGCATTTATGTAGCCTGAAAAAATATTTTTGTAGAAGTTTTAAGTACCTACACATCAACCGTACACACTAACACCGATAAGTGCAATGGTAGAATCGTTGCTCTTTGATTATTATTTAAGGGAAACTGTTTATGCGAACGTAAATTTGATATTTTGTGACGAAAAAGGTTTATACCATGAGGGGGGAAATATAATGTGAAAAATCAAAATGAAAAGAGAAGGGGAAATGTTTTGGCGGCAATACCAATAGTTTGAAAGAGTGGGGAGAGTTCATCAACTCTATTTCCCGACGTGCCCAGCTCTTCAGCTGGGCACTTCGGGAAATATATAATGTAAAGAGTATTCAACACCATTATTATGGCCTACGTGTGTAGTGTTAGCTGCTTGCGGCGAAATTGGTGGATGCTATGATATCAGTTATAGCAAACTGTAGTGACATGTAAAAATATGGATATACAGTTGGTATTACGAAGGTATGAATGCACGTCATCACTAGTATTCGTCTATTTCAAATAATTATACTACGTTAGTCAACGCGTCTCTTGCTCATTGCATGACCGAATTGTTTTCATTTTTATTTCTATCACATGTAAGTGTAAAAATTACATGCTTATATTCGTCTGACACATTTTGAAAATAAACAACGTGAAACAAGTTTCGCTTCCTCCATGGGCTTATGTGGGTGAGGATCACTCGTTTTCTCTGGATGTTAATTATTATGCGTTCCTTTCACCATTTCTTGGCGTATGTTGTGTCATTTTTTGCGGTCCTCATGCTGATTCGCTGCCATCGCTTTGCGAAGAAATATATTTTGTTAAACATGGAAAAAGTAAGCTTAGATCTCAAATTTTTTGTTACGCTATATGAAATAAATATGTATTTTTAATACTTATACTAGCTTTTATTTCTCAATATTTTTTGCGTTTAATTACCTAAAAACACTATTTACGCGATTTTTAACGTGGAACGGAAATTCGTATAAATTCAGGGACGTCTGAACATTGTAAAATATCCTAAACTATTTTTTTGAAATTATTAATTATTTTATTATTATTTGTACTTTACAGCAGAACTGTATTAAGTTCAAAACGGTCATTTTTTTTTCTTTTAAGTTTACAATAGTAAAATAAATTAGTATAAACTTGTATTAAAAACTAATAATGATTCGCTATCAAACAGAAATATTAAATATCCTTTTTTAAATTATCCAAATTATTTTCTAAGTTTACTACCGTTAGGCAGTAAATCCTCTGTGTTATATAATAGGATAAAAACGTGATAAAGAATTTTATTATTTTTAACATAACAAGCTTTAAGGCTGTTCAAATTAAGTTTACAATACAATCCAAAAGCAAAGCATACAATTCCTCCAGGGGGCGAATTACACACAAAGACTGTAAACATTGTTAGTAAAATTCTGCCATAACTTTTTGGAGACATTCATCTATATAGAGATAGGGAACAATACATTTGCAGAAATACATTTTTTAAGGCTTGAAATATCATCAAATTTTATAACCTAATTTTCCCAAATTCAAATAAAAAGATCCCTTCGGTACTCGTTAAATTTTTTATGAACGGATAAAAGTAAATAAGTTTGAACAATTCGGGGTTGGTTTTTTCTACTTCTAAAAACCGATGATAAGAGAATCTTCTTGCGTTTTACGAATAAAAAACTTTTTATAGCAAACCAAAGGCAAATAAGATTTTATATTGCACTATGTAAACAAGATCGCGATATACTAAAAGACGTAAAACCTTTAAAAAAAAAGCCGAGCAAGAAACAAGAAGAATTCTCACCCCATACTTTTTCTATAACGATAACTCGATCCGACTTTTACTTTATAAATGATCTTACGTTAGTTCGGACTTTGGGGGAGTCTCCGAGTATTATCTTATCAGTTCTGTTCCAGGTTAGCAACAGAAATAAAAAGGGCAATATTTTCATCTCCTTAAGTAGGAGGGATGTCGATGAGTTTCTGTAATTCGTGTTAAAAAAAATGGAAAGAACTGAAATAAACTCCTATGGGATTTAATGGTCTTCAATTTCTTAACAGGACGAGTCACGTAAATGTTTATTAAATCAACACACGCACACATACCTGTCCTGTCTCTTTAAACAATGAATAATCGAAAGGGAAAGTGAAAATTTATGGGGGAATCGATCTTACATCCTTCACTTTTATCTGCTTTTGTAGCAATTTTATCTTACAGCCCCTAAACTTTAGCTGCTTTCACATCAAGTTGGCTCCTTCAGTTCTCAAATTACGTTCAAGTTATTTCGCTGCACGCATTTAGATCATTTTTAAAGTTTGAGCTTCTTAAAATTCTTGGCGAGTTTCATAGTAAAAAGTTAATTTAAAACACAAAAAAATAATAATGTGCAATGTGGCGTTTTATCTTTTACTTAAATGGTATTTTCTGCGAATATAATAAAGAAATTTTGAGAAATTGCTTAGTTTGACACATTCTTATATTCAGTTATGATAGAACGCTGAGGTCCTTAGAGAAATCCACGAGGACCTCTGAGATATTTTCCACGGCAAAAAGGAATTATGTTGTCCTTTTGACGTCTTGTTTTTCTTCTTCCATCTGTAAGCCGAATGCGTGCTTCTGTTGTAAGTTATTTATTATTTTTTTACTTCTACTTCTGTTATTTTGTACGGCTTTTCTAATTTCCATCCAAGGAAATGGTTTCCTTAATTTCCCTATTTTGTATTCCATGGATAAGATTCGATTTACATCGGATCTTCTTTAGTCACCGGTATTTTCCAAAGCCGAGATTTGATTCTGGAATAAAATACGTTTGATGGTTTTTAAAATAAATATTAACATAGCAAAGAATGTACTTTATAATCTTAAAATTTAAATTCTTCCTTCTCAGATGAATGCAAATAATTGACACAAGAACAGTTTTAAGAATTTATTCGTTAAATATTTGCTCTGCTCTTAGGTTTGTTTAGAGGAAAATTAAAGTCGTTGAATGATTTAATGTATTTCAAAACTACTCACTAATGTTTGCACAGCGCATCTTTTGTTTAAGAACGGTGCTTCGACTAAGAATATTCTGGTTTATTATAATTAAGGGTTGTCCAAGTTATGTTCTAATTGGAACCGATTCGTTTCCGGTAATTTTACTGACACACGATTATAAATGAAAAAAGAAGTAAGGCAAAGCGGATGAGGATGTGTTTTAATTCTGGATAATTTAATCTTTTATAGATTTATAAAAAAAATATCATTGTATTGTAGAATGTAGGGATGAAACGGATAGCTGTTTAGCCGGATACCAGATACCTAATATCCGACAAGATTCGAAGCCGGATAGCCGGATGTTCAACGGAACTAGTTAAGAAAATCGGATAGATTCGGACGCCATCGTTAATATTTGTGGGTGATTAGCGAAAGACTTTTTTCTGAAGCTGGCTTTAATTTCTAAGATAAGCAAAATCGTTTTTTGTCGTAAAATGCAGAGACTTGTTTTTATTCACTTGAATTTACTCTTTGTTAATTTTGAGTACTTACATACTAATTTTATTTCTTCTTAGTGTAAAATAAACGGTGTCTATAATATAAACTGTTGTGGTATTATTTTATCTTACAAATATTTATGTATTGCAGTTCGTTTTATGAATTGGTATACTTTTTCGAATATTTGGTATTCGGCCGAATATTGACTTACTATCCGGTATCCGGCCGGATAGTAAATTTACGCGGGATAAACCGGATACCGGATAGTTACTGGATATTCGTTTCATCTCTAGTAGAATGTAGGTAAAGGAACCTAGTGTGTCAGCAGAATTAATTTTAATATATGGCTGCACTGCCTTCCGCAATTGAACACCATGTAACTTCATTGGATCGTTGATATATCGTTTAGTTTTCGTGATATTATTATTTAGAAATAATATAGTATGTATATGTATTAGCACATTCTTTTAAGTAATCAAAATATTACAAAGGGAGAGTGTCATATAAGAAAAATATTATTAACTAATTTAACTAATGATGTACTGCAAGACAGTTGCTGTACTTTTCTAAAAGAAACTATCAGCATACCAGGGCCCGATTAGGACTCTTACTCTTACGGCTTTCTAATTGTATTTCTGATCTGAAATTGAATTTTGGATATACAGTACGGCTATATTGAAATTGAACAGTAGATCGAGGCATTAAAACGTGGAACAATGTTAAAATTTGGGTTTTGAAAAAAACCCACCACTCTTCCAACCCGTTGTTCAGGTTTTGGTTCGTCAAAATGATATCCGGTCAATCCGTTAGCAATTTTGTGAAAGATGTCATTAGTAAAAAATTGAAGAATAAAATAAGTTGCATAACCATCTAGTCTCAACTCAAGCCCCATGGGCCATGATGTATCCATCGGTACAATTACTGCCATCAACAAAGCTCTTCGATCGGGCACAATAAGTTCCCTCCTAAAAAAATAAAGAACTCGACGCAAAAATATAAGAAATGTGAGAACATATGTGACAAAAGAGAATCCAGAATCGATCCGATCCATTTTCTTCTTCTTCTGATGCCTTTGTCTCTTAATGTGTGGGACCGGCATGTCTAATCGCTTTTGACCATATGGTTCTATCATGTGCTAAATTAGGTGTGATGTGATCCATCGGACGACGATTTAATATAAGTCATACCTCACTGAAGAATTAAATCAAAATAGCTGGAATCAAATTCTACCTTAAAAGTAGAGTCCATCAGCTGGACCATATAAAAAATTTATCGCATCTGATAAATGCCTCTTCACTCTAAATGATGCGACTGCACTTTATTATTTCGATCGAAGTGAATTCAGATGTAAAAATTAAAGAAAACCTTTCCACCTTCAGTCGGGATTAGAAAGACCAACAATGGCTTAACCAATCCAATTTTTGTCAAATCTCGGGTTAAAATCAACATTCTCATCGAAAAAATGACGAAGAATTTTGGCAATCTCTTCGGAGCTGGAACATGGACTTTTACTCATCGGTCCAAATGTACTTTGGAATTATTGGAGAACTTAAATATAATATATCTTCCTTTTCAACAAGGGAGCGTTCAAGTATTACGTAACGCAATATGGGGGCGACCATCGCGTTATGCAACATTTTTTTTATTTAAATAAAAAGCTAGGGAATTAAAATTTCCCAAGTTGGCAACCCCTTTCGTTTATGTATTACGGGAAAATAGTCACTTGGTTGTTACGTAACGTTTAGGGCTGGGGGAGGTCTGAAAAACGTTACGGCGCGTTACATGGGGGGTCAAAAATCTTCAAAAATTGCGTTACGTAATACTTGAACGCTCCCCAATGGTTGGCAAACTCACCTGATTGAATTCTATGCGATTATTTCTTATTGGTATATGTACCTACGTTAAAAAAGAATTATCAAAATACAAATGTGATTCAATTCTAGAACTTCAAAAAATAATTCGATTCTTCTAAAGAACGTTTTTCCCATATTAAAGAAGCAATGAAAGCATGGAAAAAATGGATTTTACGATTCTACAAGACCTAAGGACGCCACTTTAAAAATTTCAAATAAATTGTTCATTCTTATTCAGTAAAATTTTTAATTTATATTGTGTTCATTTTCATTCACGCCATACTGTATTTTAAGATTAAATTTTCTGAACATTCGAATTTAATACTGTGTAGGTGGGTACTCATTCTAACTTTGCCATTTAATTAATAATATTGCACTTATTTTTTAGACTTCTAAAAAATAATATGTTTAATAACTATTTACGTTCGAGTGCTTTTATGAAATGAGTTTACCAGTTGAAATGCAGAAGCACTACAGATATACGACCGTGTAACACGTGCAAACCCATTATCGTAAAATTATTTATTTTGTTTTCATTTGCATTAACGTCGCGAAGTAGTCATTTTCATTCGCGTTGTAACGCGTAACTTTTCTGCAATTTATAGTAATTAATACGAAATTTGTAATACCGCAAATGGAGTTACGTCTTTGGTAAATTTTAATGGGTTTTATATAAAACGATGTATGCATATATTTGAGATTATGTAAGCTTTAGCCTGATAGCAAAGTTACCTTGGGCAATAATTAACAGGGTTTTAATTGGTTTTAGGGATAGGAAAGGCGTCTGTTCAACTTCAATCTCCAGAATCAGCATCGTACATCACGTCCGGAAGCGAGGTCATCCTCCGATGCCATTTGGACGCAACCGGGGACGTGCACGTTGAATGGTTTCGGTACGTGCTTTGTAACATTTAATTTACTTTCCAGAAATTGAACTTTTTTATTTACGCTTCTTTTCCTAAAAGGCGAAACAAACTTAATCTAAAATATATCGACGTTACTACAAAAAGACGCATACTTCAACTTTTTAAGTCCGCAGCACTAGTTAACCGTAGACTTGCTTTTATAGGAATGCAGATCGATTAACAAAGACGTCGCGAATAGAAATAAAGAAGAAAAGGCTTCACATCAAATCGGCAAATCCCTCGGATAACGGAATCTATAGATGTATTGCTCGTAATGAAGCCGGAATTCAGCACAGTGTTAAGAATTTTGCTTTGGCCATAGCGGGTAAGATTTTTGTTTAACGATTTGCGCATTTGATGGTTTTCATCGAATCAATTTCAGGCGACCAAACGGCATTAATACAAGTCGTTCCGAATAATGAATTGGTTAAAAAGGGAGGGACTGCCTTCTTCGATTGCATTTATAACAATGCGGATGGTCTCGAGTGGTACTTCAAAGATATTGGACCTCTCGAAAGCAATACAAGGTAGTTATTATTGATATTATTAAAAACGTCCTTAACTTTCATCTTGTGCTTTTAGAATTACGCTCTTTCCTAATGGCTCTTTACAAATTAATAACGTCCAAGAGTCGGATCAGGGGATGTATAATTGCGTCGGAATAAAAGGCGATTCGACCGAAGTTCCACAAAGTTACACGGCCGAATTAAGAATTGCCTGTGAGTTTTAATTATTAAGACAGTGTCTAGAATTAATTTAATATAATTGCTTCTGAAGTCATTAACAGTTTGGCTGCAAAAAGTTTCGAACCCGTGTTACCCGAAGACTCGACAAAAATAGTGGCCGAAGGTTCAACGTTTCAACTGACATGTTTAGAGCCCTCCAGCGAACCTCTTGCTAAAAAATATTGGCTGAATCCCGACGGACATACAGTATGTATACTTTTCAAAGGGTTTAGATTTTATATTCATTTACAATCAACGCCTATGTACTCCGTTAATTTGTATTCGTATTCTGTCGAAATCGTGTTACTAAATAAAGTCATACAAGAGATCGTTTTATAGCACATATATATTTAAATAAACAAAAAAGACAAGTTTATTGCCATCATAATTAAAACGACCAAAAATTAAATTAACAATTTTTTGGGAAAGAAATACTGGAAAGAAAGAATAGATGTGAGATTAATCAAAATAGTGTGGGAGTTAGATGCGGACTATATGAAAAATATTCAGATTTGTGGAGTCGAATTCTATGGAAAAATAGGCCGTGTTATCGGAGGGTTAACTGTACTTACAGAGTGTCCAGACGCTTACTCCCAACTTGATTTTTTAATATCTAGACAACTATTAAAGATAATTTAATCAAATAAAAAGCATTTGGTAGACAAAAGATGGGAAATTTGTTTTAATAAATTAAATTTTCAAAATGTCCCCCTCCTTAAGGATAACGTGACGAAGCCTAGCATCGGGTTAAACTGTTGGGTCCTTAGGCTTGCATAATTTGGATTTTATAGGAAAACTTCTCCAGGTTTTTCCGTAAAATATTATGGATAGTTGATTTGGAGATATCCAAAGCCTGTTCTGCCCGCCTGAGTCAAGTACTCGGTCCCTCAGCGAATAGTTTCCTCACCCGCTCAACGTTCTCAGAGGTGGCCACAATTGGCTCAACATTGGCTGTGTACGACTTATCGTCACAAATATTGCCTGTCCTCTTAAACTTATTCATGAAACTAATTAAAAAAACAAAATAAACATAAAAATTTGGAAATTTTATTTAACCTAAATTTTAGGTTAAAATGTAAATTTGAATATTTACGTTGTAATTGTTTTCGTGGACAGAATTGTGTGGTAATCCACTTGGCTGAGGTACACTCTAAGAGTATTTGTGGCATTTTTACCAGAAATATACCACAATCGGACAATGGCGGCTCTTTGGTCAGTAGTATATGTTGTCCTTGCAGTGGTCATTGTGTGTGTTATGTGACAACAAAAACAAGTGTAAATAAATTTCCCAACTTTTATAACTCCATCTATGTTAAAATAATTGTGGTATGTCTAATAGTTTTTATTTAACAAGAAAATTACTTTGGGAGTAAGCGCCTGGACACTCTGTATAAAGAAGTAAGGAACTATTAAGGTTTTTCACGGTTGTATACCTGCTATTACGTTTACACTTTTCTAATTTTAATTTTTGATTGACAATAAATTTTAAATGGGGGTTATTGCAATTTTTTTTGCATTGGAATCGTACTGTTGTGCTGAGCCGGAGGAAGGCGATAAGTAAAGTAAGCTAAACACAAGGGCGTCGATAAATCCGTACATCATTAAAAATAAATTGCAAAAATTTTCTTTTCTTTTTATAAAAGTTGGCGTCAATTATTGTTTTGCATAAGGTTGCCGAAATACTTTTTTTTGGTCTTGCTCGTGGGTTAACGGGCAGCGGGCCTGATTGCACATTCGTTTTGAAATATGTGATAAAGGCACTAAAGGGTCGCATTTTAATTTATGCCAGATCCCGATAACGTTTTCGGGGGCTTATATATCCGCTTCAAGTATTGTTTTTGAGGAATACAATAAAAATTACAAAAATTGTAATATAAGGTTTCGGCTCTTTTCCGTTGTCCAAATTGCACTTTTTGCAAAAAACTCTGTTTGATCTTAAATTGTTTTAAGAGCCTCTCAAAGGTCTTTGTAGGGGGGAAAAAAATTTAATTTGTTGTTTCCGTTTTAACAATTTTGAACAAAATAATGTTAATTTCTTACAAATTAGTTGAAAATTGTAATTTACATTAATTAAAGTTTTTAAAATCAGGTAAAGTGATGTTATTACATAGGAAAAGTTTAATCTTTATAGTAGAAGTACATATATTAGAGAGCCCGTTAAAAATTATAAAGTACATACATACGTCAGAAACGAATTTGTTTCTCATTGTATTATGTATTTGTAATATTAAACAATTCATAACTATTCAAAAAACAAGCTTAACGAAGAACCAAAGGTTTCAAACGCGATAACGGTTCTCTATTAAAAGAAAATAATTATATTAAGTAAACGTTCCCGAAATTGCGAAGCAGTTTGTCCTCTCAGAAAGCTGCTAAGCAACTTAATGCTAGTTACCTTAAAATTAAACAAGAAATTAGATTTCAGACAGCGGCCAAGTCAGAGTGGATGACGATGGTCGATTAATTATCGAAAGCTTAAAAGAATCTCATGCTGGGGAATACACGTGTGTGGCGGAAAATATTGCCGGAAAAAGCGAGAAAAGCGTTAAAGTTATCGTTACATGTAAGTTGTTTCTTTTGTATTTCCTTCTCTGTGCTGTACGTTTATTTTTAGCAACGCCGGTGATTACATCGAATCCTGAAAGCATAACAGTCGATGAAAATGAAAGAGCGGTCTTGATGTGCAACCACGAAATTAAAAAAGAATCAGAGCCCTATACAACAATCAGGTGGAGAAAAGACGGAAAACTCATTAAACACGATTATGAAGACTTGGGCATGAATCATCAAAGGATAAGGATTTACAAACACAACGGTACACTTTTAATACATTCGACTAAAGCTCAAGATCGCGGGGAATACGTTTGCGAAATAACAACGGCAGGCTTCGAACCTGTGATATCAAAGGCAGCTACGATTTCAGTCATCGGTGCGTATTTGATTCAAGTTAAAGATTAAAATTAAATTTCGAAATAATTACAGAGGCATTAAAGTTTTTGCCGCCCCCGGTTAATAAAAAGCTCGAATTAGGGAGCACTGCGAAGATACATTGCAAAGCACAGGGCACGCCGCCTCCTATAATTCATTGGGAAAAATATGGAAATGAAGGTGAAAGTTTTCCGGGACATATAACGGACATGAATGGGACTTTACATTTTAATGGCGTTTTAGCCGAAGATAAAGGGAAGTACACCTGCTTTGCTAGTAACAGTCAAGGCACGATTAATGTGACGTTAACTATCGACGTCGTTGGTAAGTGGTTATTTATAAAATCCATGATGCTTTCATTAATGTGGTTTATTTTATAGTCTCTCCGAAATTTACGGTTTTAGCTCAGAATCCCACAGAAGCGATTGAAGGATTTTCGGTTATGTTAGACTGCGTTGCTGAAGGCGATCCGAAGCCGACTATTAATTGGGATAAGAATTTAAAAATGAACGACTTTAATAGGTCACGGTTTGAGGTACTGGAAAATGGTACCTTGTATATAAAAGAAGTGCACCGAGAGGATGAAAATAATTATGGATGTATAGCAGGAAGCAGCGCAGGATTGAACCGAAAAGAAATACGTTTGATTGTGCACAGTAAGTCTTCTACTAGAACAAAAATTTTACAACTATTGGTTTAAATATTTCATTTTGAGATACCTGATACCATACATCATAGTTTTGTACGAGATTGCAAAATACATTGTAAATCAATATCATTTTGTCATCCATTTTTTGACTTATTGCAGTGACGTATTTTAATTTTACGAGGCCTCTCGACAATTATTAAATAATTTGTCATAAAACAGATCCAATACTTCTGAAAACATGGCCGCTTGGGGGCCCCTAACATCGTGGGCCCGAGGTGGACGTCTCTTCCGTCTAAGGGATAATCCACCACTGACTGATAGTGAAAGTTTTCGTTGGACCGGGCTTCTCAAATTGAAGGGTGTAACGTCATGACGAAAACTTAAAAGAGCGGCAGTGTCAAAATTGTTTTTCCAAATTGGTTTCTTAAAACCTTTAATAATGGTATCAAATCGTACTTGATTCAGTTTTTTCTTGATAAAACCGATAATTTTATGAAAAATGGCGAAAGGTCATTGATAAAAATAGACAGTTTGCTGACTAAACATGTTTTGTTCCATTTAAAAAATGTTTTAATTTTTAATAAAATTTCCAAATCAAATGAAAACTAATTAAAAATTCAACGAGTTATTTATTAATAACTAAAACGAAAGTTTTTTTCCAGCTGCCTGTGAATTACAGATTTTATTAAATTAAATTTGGTGATTAGATGTTAAGTATATGAGATTTTTATATGCAATTTGCAAATTATTCTTTAAGATGCGGGTTCTTAGTCTTTTGGGTTGTGTATGTGAAACTAATGTTTTACTACATTTAGAACAAGAGGCCTCAATTGTACATTATGTTTAGGTTCCTTAGAATGCTTAATATGCCACTCACCACTAAGGCATAAATAAAAAAAAGTAAATCAAGACGTGTTTGTAATGCCAGCACTTTAGGTGACTCATAATTTTTTTATTTAAAAATGACGCTTTCAATCTGAATTTCTATTGATTACATCAAACATCATGAATACTGAATTCTTAAACGAATTAAAATAATAAAAACATTACGTTTTAGCACGAGAAGGCTACCGCCCGGGGGATACAGAAGTTGAAGACTCAACAGTAACCAAAGCCGTCCTTATAACAATGTCTGTTGCAGCAGCTTACATAATTTTAGTAATTGGATTAATGATTTGGTGCCGCTACAGAAGACGATCCCGAAAACTACCAATCACCGAAGGTAATTCCAAAACTGTTAATTTTTTCAAAATAAAAAATCATACTTTTCAGGTGTGAAAGTAGAGAATGGAGACGTCGATCATACCGAATTAAAGGAAGAAGCCAACGGAACAGTTCCGGGATCTTCACAATTAGAAAAAGATAGTTTAAAACACTCGCATAAAGAGGGACAAAAAAGCGATGGAACCGAAACTGCCCACTCTCACAGTTCGTCTCAATCTAAAAAATCGAAATCCAGTTATGATAAAATATCATTATCACGAAGCAATTTGAAAGATGTAAAATTAATAGGTCGTGGAGAATTTGGGGATATAATGATCGCGAAGCTACCTAAAAGTGCTTTGCCTATTAATGAAAAGAGAAATTCGAGCGCTAGCACACCAACGGGGCCCCCCGAGGATAAGGAACTTATAGTTATGGTTAAATCTTTAACGCAGATTAAGGACGAAGCAGCTTTAACGGAATTTAAAAGAGAGATTGATATATTTTCAAAAGTTACTCACGAAAATATCGTTAAGTTGTATGGTCTTTGTAGGGAAGTCGAACCTCATTATATGATCCTTGAGTATACAGATTGGGTACGATATTATTTTAATTTTATGAATTAGGTAAACGTTTTAATTGTGAAATTACCATAGGGAGATTTAAAACAGTTCTTAATTGCAACGCGGAAGGAAAATCCGCCAAGTTTAACGCCAGTTCAATGCGTCGCTATTATTCATCAATTAGCGAGGGGCTTGGAACATTTGTCAGCCGCTCGTTTTATACATCGAGATTTAGCTGCAAGAAATTGTCTAGTCACTTCAAATTTGGTTGCTAAAGTTGCGTTGCCAAGGCTCACGAAAGAGCCTTATAGTCAAGAATATTGCAAGCATATCAATCAGGTTTGTTATTGTTTTTCAAAACATTTACTAACAATTTGAATTCAAATGCAGTAGAACCTCGATAAGACGAATCTCAAGGGAGACGCGAAAAAATTTGAGTTATAGAGGCTTCAACTTACAATTTAACGCCCAAGAAGAAATTCTGAGAGCACAAAAAATTGGTCACGTTAGTTCTAGAGGGAAAATATGTACTGAAATACTTTGTAGAGAAATCCTGATAATTTCGACTTATTTAGTGCTTGAAGGGAAGAGAATAAGGGTTTCTTTCGAGTTGTAGAAGTTTTCGACTTATCGAGGTTTGACTTATAGAGGTTCTACTGTAGTATCTATTAATTCAAAGTTGCAGTGGTTAATTTATTAAAGATAACGTAATTTAAAGCGTTATTTTAAATTATGTTATTGAACAAACTGTTGTAAACGTATGATTCTTTTCAAAAAACAAAAGTATTCTATGGTTTTGAAAAGGTGCATTTTTAATCATTTCAGTTTCATATAAAACTTTCGATTTCCAAGGATTTCCATATATCTGCATATAGAACTATTCATCTAATACTACTTCTAATTTTAATAATGTGTAAATGTATTTTGATAGATCTACGAAAAGCACTTTTAACCGATCGATGAATTTCAGATAATTCCACTAAGATGGCTACCTTATGAGGCAGTATATGAAGACGAATACTCAATGAAAAGCGATGTGCATGCATTTGGTGTGGTAATTTTAGAAATATTTACTCAAGGCGAACTACCGTTTCCAAAAATGAACGATAATAGTTTTCTTACAAAACTTAAAGAAAAGACTTTAGAATGGAAGTCTCATAAGAATACACCGACTGATCTTCAGAAATTACAGGTAATCATAATAAAGTTTAAAAATACTTTTAAGGTAAAATCAGCAGTAATTGACACTTTTATGAATGAAATTACAAAAAAAACCGCATAATACATGAAGTTAACTGTTAAAAAACCGCAAAACAAACTGAAAAAAACTCAACAAACTGGGATTTTCTTATAAAACTAACGTTGTTTTGCGGCGAATCAAATAATGGATCTACGAAGATGATGTTGGTACTGGAAAACTTCAAAAACTGAAAGTGTCATGTAATGACTACGTATCAATTACTGGTGCCTTTATCTTAAATTAGGTTTAGATAAATAGAAATATTACTAATTGATTTATTTTTTATTAGGAATCCTGTTGGGATATAAATCCGCAAAACAGGCCGTCTTTTGAACATTTGGTCAAAGAAACTGAAACAATTCTGAAATCAATGTAAATAGATTTTTAGCTCACGCATTTATAAAACCAAATTTTAGCGATTAGGATTATTATACAGCAATATTTTAAAACAATTTAGGATAAATATATTAGCTTCCACTTTATAAGGAATGTTCGCCTTACCTGCAAAGAATTTATTAAGGTTTGTTGCCGTTTTATAAAAACCTGACAAACGCGTGTATTTATTTTACAATAATTAAGAGTATTTATTATTACGATTGATTGCTAGTGCTTCCCAAAATTTGTGCTTTTAGAAAGTAGATATTTATTTATGTTAAAGACTCGGGAAGTTCGTAATTAATTAGCGTTACGTGTACATATCCATAGGTTTACTATTGTAAAAAGCATATCATTTTTGAATTTGTTTCTCTATTAAAAAGTAATATTTTTTTTTGAAAAAGAATTCTGTACATTAATATTTTGAGCCACCATGCACTGCCAACAATAACGCGTCATATAAGACATAAAAAAAACTGTACAGAATCTGTGGGAAAACTTTGGTATTTCTAAATAAAGGATAAATGTTAACGAATACCTGTACAGAACATTAATAGAGAATTTCCACATTTTTTATTTAATTTGTGTACTGATGTAGAGACAAAATACTACAGGGTTGTCTTTCAAGGCAGTTCTCTATACGATCTCAAATTTGCTCTATTAGCTTTGCGTTGTAGCTTTATTCAGAAATATAGAGTGCACTTAATGTGTATAGAACTAATTGTAGGTCAATAACGTTAAGATGTAAAATACGTAAAACTATTTAGTTTCATAAACTTATGACTACCCTTTTTATTAAGAGAAAGTGATGTAATCTATCCTAGTATTATATTTACATATTTATTAATATAGTTAAATTTAGAAACAAATTATTATAACGACTTCGATATTTAATAATGTTAAATACCTACTGTTTGTAAGTAATAATTACGAGCGACTGTCCATGTTAGCAATGTAGCTTTTTATAATAATTTTTGTACTTTTTGTACTGTATTTGTCCACTTTTATATTATATTTATGCATAATCATAACTTGTGATACATATTCTAAATGAAAATATATGAATGTGTCTTTAATTCGTTTTATTTATTTATATGACACCGATATAACACTTGAACGAAAATTTTCGAAATATTCTAAATTGAAGTTTACGATACCATAACTCAAAAATATTACACATCATGCCACTTGACTTGGGATACGTTTTTGTTGAGATTAGGGTTATTTATGAATGGAGTAGGTTCCAGTACTTATTCATTTGATAGCCTGTATAAATTAACAAACTTTCCGATGTATGTGTAACAAAACTAAGGCTATGTGTTTTGCACCCTCATAAGAAACGTATCTAAAAAATTCCGACTTAAACCGGTTCAATAGATTTTGAGATTATTTTGTTAATAACTATCACTTATGTCTTTATATATTAGTATGTAAAGATATATTTCATTCGAAAGACAATAAAAATAATGTGTTATCATTGGAAGAAGCTTAACGGGAGAATTTAAAAAATATTAACAATTTATTCTTTGGGTCACTGTGAAGTCCAGCTGAAGAAACTGATTTTTTAATTTTTTTTACTTGTCATTTTGCATTAAATATACAATTAAGTTCTAAAATTATCAACTTATTTTTTTTTTTAAATTAGTTTTCTTTCACTCATATCTATCAGAGTATTTCTCATTTTAACATCTTTGACCAAAATTTTCTAGTAAATTTTAAAATTACATAGTTAATTAAAATCACTTGCGTCTTTATATACCGAATTAGCCGTAAATAAATACTGAAACTTAACCAGCTGATATTGACGCTGAACTGAACAAAAAACGCCTACACGTAATAGGTCCTCCATTCTTAAGAATTTTGAGAAAAATGCATCTTAATTTGCTCAAAAATGGCAACATAACATCATTTTTACATGCTTTTTTAAGAAAGTGAAATCATAGAGTGTGTGCTTTATGGAAAATTTATTTTATCGTTTTGATATTGTGTTTCACGATAAATGTCTGCCAAATTGTTAACAATTATTTAATTTAAAATTAATTAATTAATTAATTTAAACATGCCTCTACTTTATTACACCTTTTTGCATAAAAGTTATGCTACTATTTCTCAAAAATATTGCTCCTATAGTCATTTGATTTAAGGGAAATTTTTGTTCAATTTAGTGGCAAGATTAGCTAGTTAAGACTCAGTATTTCTATAGGGTTCACTCTGTAGGTATAGTATAGATATACAAAGTTGCCTACCAGAGTCTGTTTTGACAATTTTGGTGTTTTAATATAAAAGTGTATACAATAGAAAAATAGAATATTTTAAAATATTTAAATTTTCAAAAAGCACTTGCTTTTAGGCTATTCTGTATATAACTTACATCGGCGTTCTCAAAAGAAGATTTATGGAGCCTATGGTTACATCCCATTTTGGAATTCACTGAATAATAAAAATGTGTTTATATGTAGGTATTGATAACTTATATGCATAGTGCATTACTTTGATTCTTATATTGGTGCAAAATTGGTTTTTATATTCATAAGGAAAAAATTAAAAAATAATTTAATGGAAATTTTTTTGTCCAAATATTATTTTTTGATAGAAAATTCTCTGCAGATGCATATGTAAAAAAATAATTTCTGTTGTAATATAATTCTTTGATTCAAATAACGCTATAAAATATTATTTAAATTTTTGGTATTACAAATTTTCATTAAATGAATAATTATAAATTTTATTTTAATACGAATATGTACTTATTTTGTGTTTTACGACATATACTTATATATATATTTTATTTATGGCATTAAAATAATTCATTGACTTAAAAATCGTTCACCTACAGCACGTGAATGTTCTTTTAATGTGCCCCTGAAATTTTATAAATAATGCATTTTACTATATCTGCATTTCTGATTACTGTATGGTCTTATTGGTATTTAAGTGGCTTTTTTTATTGAAAATGTAGATACTAACGGAACGAGTCAGATCAAATTTACATTAAGAATACGATCTTGCATAAATTATCACAAAACTTTACAAGAAACGATTTAATTACGACATATCGATTAAAATAATTGTTAATACTTAACGAGCACATAAAATCGTTAAGCTTCGGCATTTCGTTCAAAATTAATGAGCAATTAATTTCTGTGATATAAAAGGAAGTCTTTTGGACAACACACATTAAAATCAAGAAAGATCAGTTCTAAAGTGTACCACTTCTTGTCATAATAGAAATGGCCAAAATAAATATAGACGTTGCTTTCGAAAATTATTACTCGTTGATGCTTGTATCAGGAATCTGGCCTTTAGATAATCCATCAATTCTTTACAGAATGAGAACTTTAACTTCTTGGATTTTTACTGGTGGTCTTTGGCTGACTATGGCATTAGAAGTTGCGCTTGACATAAGTGATTTGACCAAACTTTCAGAGATTCTATACATAATGGTAACGATAGCTTCAGATCTTATTAAATTGGGAGCTTTTACATATAACAGAAAGAAATTTTTGAAAGTATTAGATTTCTTAAGAGACCCAATATTTTCTTCTCACTCTGAAGAATTAGATCGGCACATGGAGAATACTTTGAGATATTTGAATATTCTTGCAAAGCTTTACCAATATTCTACGATAGGTTGTATGTGCTTCTTTGTCATTTATCCAATCATGGACAACAAACCATATCCGTTTCCATTGTCGTTTGAATTTGGAAAATACAGGCTTTTGGTGTTTGCACTTCAAATAATTTCAGCTGGCATAGCAGCTTGGAATAATTTTTGTGTGGATCTTTCCTGTATAACTCTTATGGGAATATCAGCTGCACAATTTGAGATTTTAGTTGAGAAAATCGAAAATATAAAAAGCACGTCCGACGAATCGGAAATTGTTCAAAAATTAAAGCATTGTGTCGATCATCATCTTTCTATTATAGAGTAAGTTAAATTTTAACATTTTAAAAAGATGGACTAATTAATAGAAATAACTTATGTATTTGATTTCTTAGAGTGGTAAATGCAACTGAAGATATTTATACGATTGGAATATTTGGTCAGTTTGCGACAAGCATTGCTGTCATATGCAACACTATATTCCATATTATCCTGGTAAATATAAAAACAATATTCGGGCCCATATTCACAGAGAAGTAGCAAAAATTTGAAGAAACTCGAGACTAAAAGTTTTATAAGTTTTTTAGTACGTTAAGATCGGTTTTCGAACTTTACTAAGGAAATTTGTACGGCACTTTGTACCCACAAACAGAAGTCGCATTTTCGTGTGCAAGGCGGAATAAGCTGAAATAGTAGATACTTTTGCGATATTGACAATGGAAAGAGTATTACCTTGTTTAACAGACGACTTGTCTAAAATAAATACAATTTTTACGCAAAAAATAGGCTTGAAATTTTTTCAGAATTCATGCTTTAAATGTTAAATAATCTTATCTTCAATAAGTATGTACAAGTAAATATTTATAGACAAATGCAAGGCATTGGGCAACCAGCAAGGGTAAAACTGCCCCAGGAAAATTTCCCCAATAACACCCCTTGTGTCTTTGACATACTATGACATACACAACAAAAGGCACAAGCGGGGAAATAGCCTACGCCCGGATTCGGGCACGGCACTTTAAGAAGAAGCAACAAAAATCCGGTTTTGATCCTCTATGAGTACTACAAATCTATCTAAAAAGATGACATTTTGTTTTGAATGAGAATTAAAAATCAGTATTCAGGAGGGATCGAGGAATAGTAAATACTTTTCAATAAGACCATAGACTAAATATACTATTTCGTCTATGGTTTTTTCAACATTAACTTTGACTATATTCTCGTAGATGGCGCATTCGCAAAATCAAAATAAGGAAAATTTCGTTACGAATATTACTGTTTTCATTTTTTGTTAGAACATTCCACCTGTACTAATGTACTAAACCTACAAATATAAGCAGCGAGTAAAATAAAAGATTATATAAAGTAAAATGTAAAAACAAATAATTTGTCTCACAGACAGATTTTCCAATAAGCAAATAGGCTGAAAACGGATATTCTGTGGAAGCCCATATTAAGGAATGTTTCGCTATAGGTGTTAAATTAATCTTTGACTTGATTTATTGATTAATGTATTTTCTTAAAAAAAAATACTAAAGACGTCAAGCGATACGTTTGTTACTATATCCCATGATGTATATTTTTGCTATTTTGGCTAATTTAATATTTAATATTTTTGTAGGTTTCTACAATAAATATGCAATTATTTATGTTGCTAACCTATTTATTGGCAATTATGACGCAGATTTTTCTATATTGCTGGTATGGAAACGAAGTGATTCTAAAGGTAAAGGGGCAATTAGCCATGGATTTTTAAATATGTATATATTTTCTCAGAGTGGTGATATTGGAAACGCTTGTTATACTTTCAATTGGTATAATTGTGGAAACGTTGTTCGTCGACAATTATTTATAATAATGGAACGTTCGAAAAGACCTTCACAAATCACCCCTTTAAAACTTGCTACGGTATCTTTTAGGACATTTTTGGCTGTAACGTGTTTGGTTGTTACTTATTACTACTAAATTAATAATAATTTTTTTGCAGATACTACAATGGTCCTATTCTTGTTTAGCTCTTTTAATAAAAATGTATGAAAAAAGAAAGCAACCCTAAAAGGAAAATGTATTGATGTAATACTTGCACCTACACGTGAAAGAGTTTCCAAACTAAAATAGTTATATGCCTAGTACCTACCTATATATTTTTATTACAACTTTATTTATTTTAAATTGAGAGGATTTAGAATTTATATGCTCACAATTCTAGATGATAATTCCTATTCACTAAGTTAGTAGAGCACCTAACTATCATTCCTTAGAAAAATCATATACAGGGTAAACTGTAGATAAGTATCAAAACTTAACCAGCTGATGCTTGACACCAAACTGAACAATAAAGACCTATATGCAATAAGTGTTAAATCTTATCATTTCCCAAAAAATTCAATTTTACCAGAAATGGCAACAAAGCATCGTTTTTATATACTTTTTTAAGAAAACTTAAAAACTAATCAAATGTATTATTTATAAGCAAACTTAAAAAAGTTAAGTAACAGCAAAGTCAGCTCTATTATTTTGCTTTGCGTTGACCCAGTTTTATTAAAGCAGTACTTATTATGTTACACGTTAAAGAAATACGTAATAATTTTTATTTTGCGTTTTGATTTAGCACATTTTTTTCAGACATATTTCACTTATTTTAATGTTAATACAATCTGCAATTTGTACAGATCTGTTTTGCTTTAGTTTATTTTTTTTACATCGACTAATATGCTTAGATCTTTAAATGTTATAATACTTTTTATTCTTTTTCGTGGTATTATTTTAAAAATTTAAAACATAGAAAGGTCTTAAACTTTGTCATATAAAAAGTTTTCTTGAGTGTCCTACTATTTTTTTTATAAACGGTTATTCGATCCCTCTATACTTACATAACTTTTAAAAGACATTTTTCTCGTTTTAGTTGCCTCATAGATGGCCTGTGCTCCAGTGCTAATTCTAACTGTGACTGCGTTATTAAAGAAAACTAGCGACTACTTAGAGTTAAAATTAGGGTCCGAGATTTAGTGAAAAGTTTATATAAATAAGAAAATTGAAGTCTTATCGTAAAAATTTCACTAGAAGAACTTAATAAGAGATAACTATGTTTGTTTAAATTAGATGGGCCGATCCCGGAGGTACTGCAATACCGGGCCAACCCGCGACGGAGGTGGAGCAAGCCCCTAACCTCCGTCAAGTTCCAAAAATCAGTTTAATATACTGGACCCGCATGCGGGTCGTATCAGATATTAAGCTGATAAGAACAGATACTACACTTTGATCTTAGCCATAGGCCGAGAAGCGATAACATTTCGAAAATTTCACGGCCTTATAAACAATAACATTAATAAAAGCCTTGCAGCTTAAATATAGTGCGTCCTCTAAGCGAGCTACGCAGAACTTATTATTTTCTAGTGCTCTGTATGAGCGCCCTCTACCGTTGAATTTGTTCCTAGCGGCGCGGATATACCAGATATAATTACATTCGAAGATTCTAATTAGAAGTAATTAATATTTTCCAACGCTATTCAAGGTATACCTATTTTTATATCGATAAATTGTATTATTTTCGGTTTCCTCGTAAACTTCCGATAGAATTTATATTCAAACAATATTTTCAACTAATCATAATGTTTACGTTCATTATCTTTTAATATTAATTAATACTTTTACTTCGTCTAATTAAAATCACACGTTTAAAATATTAATTAATGTTAACAGGAATTGGACTTTTAATAAAACAACTGTTGTTAAATGTGCAACGTTTGGTTTCTTTATTAAAACATCTTAAAAAAGAAACGAAACGTTGCACATTTAACAACAGTTTTTTATTAATAGTCCAATTCCTGTTAACATTAATTGATATCTTAAACGTGTGATTTTAATTAGACGATGTAAAAGTATTAAAGACGGTAAATTATAGAATATTGAATATTTTTCTGTTTCAATTAATGTTATAATTAAAAACAACTTACTTGAAATTATGTATTTTTATTTTACATTTTACCAAAATTTGATGTCAAAACTCTTTCAATAATTGATTAGTTAAAATAAATTGTTGAAATTCTATAGTTTAAAGTAATTTCAGGTTTTTTTAGTTCATAGATGTTATATAATAAAGATACAGATATAGAATGGTTACAAACACTAGTAACAAAGAAAAACTTCAATTTGTATTTTTTATATATTATAGTGTATTATTTAACGTCCAATTTTCTTATTTTTTATTGCTAAATGGCAAATATATTGAAAATTAAATACCTACATATTAAGGTGGGATTGTCAGGGTACGTTTTGAGGTTAGATTTATTCGAATTTTCAAAACTAATAATCTTTTAAATTATTTAATCAATTTGAATTCTGTTTAAATAAAATGAATTCGGTTCATTTAAAGAATAATGAGACATAATTTTAAGTCGAATTCATTTTAATTCATAAGTGTAACTTCGCGATCATCTTAAAGATGCAAATTATTTAAAACTACAAAAGAAGTCATAAAATTGAAATATGTCTCATAATGAACAAAGTTTAAAGGATTGATTTGGTGCAAGTCGTGTTCAGATTAAAAAAGTATTAATTGGGATTATTAAGTTGGATAATTTTCTTCCATATGCATTGCATGTTAGAGAGAGAGGCTATCCGTTCAAGTGATTCGCGTACTTTGGCTTAGATGGCGCGCATATTTTAACAATACTTTCAACTTCACATGTAAGAACGTAAAATAACTTTGACTGTGTTTATTATTTCATGACTGAAGTTTATAAACATTGAAATTTTTTTGATTAATAATCTTAAAAGTACTAATTGGGTTTGAAGATTGTTTGTTAATAACGTACTTATAAGGAAAAATTAAAAACTGAAAGACCATAAATTAAAAAGTTAAAAATCTCGTATTAGTAGGTTATAATAATTTTAAACTAAGAGTAATTTTAAGAAATTTTGGTATACATTACCATTTAGAAATGAAAACGTAATTAATTAATTTATAATTAAAATTTATTATTATAAGAATTCCAAGTTT
Source organism: Sinopyrophorus schimmeli (assembly GCA_036325965.1). Lineage (NCBI taxonomy): Eukaryota > Metazoa > Arthropoda > Insecta > Coleoptera > Elateridae > Sinopyrophorus > Sinopyrophorus schimmeli. Next base: position 4,655,466 of record JARFIZ010000024.1, on the reverse strand, counting down.
TTATTAATAAAAATAAATAATTATTAGTGCAGGCATATTACAATATTAAAATATTTAAAATTTTATTTTAACAATGATACCTATTTAATTTGAATATTTTTGTTTTTTGAATTCGTGATAAAATAAACTGGATTGAAAGCTGTGAAACGATCTGATAAGGTTTTTTTATAAAACTATTTTATAAACTATAAATTTTAAGAAAAAAATTCATATCACCAGTAGATGGATTTTATACTTAAATTTAATATAATTACTTATTAAAAGAAAATTTGTCCATCTATTGGTCGGGTTACCCTAGTTGTTTTTTTAATTTTCTCATTTACTTAACATGTAAATTTACAATTTTTCTTTTCAATTATCTATACTTCTGCTAAATTTTATACAATTGTCTTGTTCTTAGCGAAAAATTGTAGAGAAAATTACAATCTTTCAAATTGCCCAGAGTTGGATCTATGTAACTTGAACGGTTTTACCTCTAAAAAATCATAACTTCAATTTTTCTCAATTTATGGATTTTTTCATAAAAGGCTAGACTTACAGCAATTTTGGAGGAAAAAATATAGAAATACTATGTACTATATCACATACAAAAACATTTTGACGCAAAATAACCCCGCTAATGAGAAGAACTTATCAGTTGTAAGTATACAATTTTCCAAATATGAAACTAACAGTAACGTTTATAGTTTAAATAAACCTTACACACAAAGAATCAACATTTCTTTATGTAAAAATGTTTTTTGTTAATAAAATATTTAAAATAAGTGAGTTTTCCGTAATTTTAGTAACTCTCCAGGAAATACTCAGTTGTTCGCTGAATAATGATATTAATATGAGGGTATATTAAAATCATAAAGGTGTAGTTTTAGAAACTAGTTAAATATTTAGTTAGTTGCCATAGGGTTTGTACTAGACTTAAAATTTACTTTTCTTAGTTTCAACAATTCCCACACTTTTTTTGAAATCGCAATACCCGTGCGAAGCCGAGCAAAGCCGAGTGGGCAGCTAGTATTAAAATAAAATACATGCAACTACACGGAGCAGAATTTTAAAACAGCTGGAATTTATCTACAGTTGTATCGAGAAGGATCGTGAAGTTGCGAACTCGTTTTGTAATGTGCTTGTAAAGAATTGTGCGGTAAACGTGATCAGTTCAAATATTAATCAAATATGCTGCCGCCTGGCGACGGTTTTTGGCGACTTCAACCTGAGAACCTTCCCTTAATAAAAACCTTTTTAATTGGATTGCCTATTTAATGACTACCTTCCAAAATAAGTAGTATATTTATGTAATTACAGCTTATGTAATATTTAACTATCAATTGAGTAAGGGTTAGAATTCAATCAATTAATTAGAAAATAATTAACAATATTTTTACAATGTAAAATGATTGCTTTAATCTTTAATCCACAATATTTTAAATCAACAGTTTAAAAAGCTACATCTAACGAAAAAAAATAGTAATACTACACAAATATTATTTTTATAAAGTGATCAATTTAGAAGTATTCTGTAAACCGAAAGTTGTATATTTAGACATTGCTGATAGATGTCACGAGATGTCTAAGTTCTACTTCGATTTTTGAATCTATACTAACATACACTTTGAAATTATTTTTTTGAATAAATCCATTGCCACAGAGTCCTACATATATATCTAAAACCGTAAGCAATTCTATTGTATTATCCAAAAAATTTAAAAAACTCATTAAATTCGTTTTAAAAAAAAGCTAGGAATCGACTGAACTTTATGCAAATGTTGGGCTGTCGTTTATTTCGGATTATATTTTTACCTGCTAGGATCTCAAAGCTTTTGACATTTTTTATATCTAAGAGCGACATATCTTGGATATTATACGTTCAATAGACACGGTTATTGATATTGAATAAGTTACGGTTTTATGCCTTTGGCTATAAAGAATTCGTTTGGTATAAAGTTCTGAATCCTTTCAGATTTGCACATTTTATTATTGAGACTATGTAGTATAAAACTGAGTTTTACATATTATGTCGCTAACAAAATTTATACATTCAGCTTAAAAATGTTAGGTAACTAGTCACCTAAAAAGCATTGTTATGAATTGATTTAGTTGGGAAAAAATCCGAACAATTTATTACGTATCCAAAGCCACAGACACATTTTAATAGGTGCTGTTCCCTTTTTTAAATTAAAATCACGTTTTTTTTGGGTTTGGATTAATTTTTAATATTACCGTTGTAAATAAATTTAAAAATGTATATTGTATAAAAAATCTTTACTAAATAAATTAAATACCAAGATAAAAAGTTAAAACTATACGAGGTCTGTTCAGAAAATAACCGAACTTTATTTTTTGAAAGTTTATTATTAATATTAAAGATTATTGGTCTTTGTCCCCTTAAAAATACTCCTCTGCATTATTGACACACTTTTCCCAACGGCGTTTCTATTTCGCGAAGCAGACTTGAATGGCTTCATTTGAGATGGATTTTAAAGACGCATTTGCTTTGATGTTATCAATAGGGTGTCCTTTCAGTACCGATTTTAAATTCCGAAATATAAAAAAATCGCAAGGAACCATATCTGGTGTGTAAGGAGGCTATGGGAGGACAGTCATCTGATTTTTGGCATAAAATTGACGAATTGACAAAAACGAGTGTGTGAGCGCATTGTAATGGTACAAAAACCGTAAGTTTTTTCTTGCGATTTTTTACACGTAACCGCGCAAAACGTTCACTGTTTGTCTTTGTGGCAAGAATTCAAAATTTTATGTTCCATCGTTGGTTCAGAAAATTGCACATTTCAAAAATTTCACTAACACTTAGACATGTTGCACTCAAATAACAATATCATGAAAACTAAACGAGATATTAACATTCCAAAATTATGTGGTTAAAAAAGAGGTTATGCGCAAGATCGTGATGCCAACCGCATATCACCAAACATCTGCGTTGGCGCGTAATTGAAAAGGTTGGGTTATTTTCTGAACAGACCTCGTATATGTTTCTTTAGTATACTCTGTCCGGCCAACACAAATAGTTAAGCTACTCCCACAAATGTGCGCTAAATTTAAATAGAATTTTTTCTATTGGCTTAATTTTTAAAGCACGTAATACAAGCAACCATATAAGCATTTATGTCCTGCAAGAACGGGGACAAACTTGATTATTAATTTGTACCGTGTGAAACTAAGCACTGCATATATCGGTTCAATTTAGTGGGACGTGGCTTAACTATTTCTGTTGGCCGGACAGAGTATAGGTAGTTAAAATTTTGTTTGTTTACGTTAAAAATTAAGCCATTTGTCGAAAATTAAATCTAATAAAAATGATGGTGTACAACATGACACAAAGAGATAGATTATATGCTTATTAATACAATCACTATTATTATCTTTGAAAACAACCAGTTTTTAACTACCAACTTTAAAAAAAAGTATACATAGCTAACATTCAAATTTCAATGTGTTTTATGTATATTTACACGTGTCTAAGCACTTACGTACATTTATCAAAATTAATTTATCACTTTTGACAGGTTCTTTTGGAAATATTAAGAGCTTTATTTGAATTTTGTAACAACTTAAGTGGTTCTTTGTTTTTAATCAGTCGGCTATTCATAAAAAATGTAAAATAAATTTCCAATTTGATAAGAAACTGTTCTGAATTAATTGAGGAATTTGTATAACTTTGTATAATTCAAAATAGTAAAGCACACAAAGAATAAACCTTGCTCCAAAAGTTTGATACAGTTTTTAATTAAGAAATTCCTATTTGTTCCATAAATTACGAATTCATCAAAAAGTAAATTTTTCATAATTTCCAGATTTCTTCTTCAAAACCAAATTTGATTTATTCGTGTGCTATTTTGTAAAATCTCAAAATAAGTTTTTTGCTGTCTTGATTTTGCAAAAAAAAATGTTGAAAAAATTGTGTAGGTATTATGTATTATAAAATAACCAGCCTATTGCATTTTAAAAGTAATCTAAAACTTGAATGAAAATCAAGAGCTTCTTGTTACAGGTATCTCTGCCAGCATGCAGTGATATAAAAAAAGACATTCAAAATTCTATTTTCGATTTCATTTGTGTTAACGTCTCAGTTTAGGTGAAATGTGAATAGTTTGATTGTTTGTAGACAAGCCATGACAGGGGTAGGTTGAATGTTGCATTCCTGCTTGACATTCACCGCCGTTTTATGGGCACAAGAGACGGACTATTTCTGCTGCATTTACATCGTTGGCGACGGCGAGCTACCATTGTCCCCTTGTCAAAGTTTGGGGACGTGTTTGTATACAGCAATACTATTATCGGACCAATTGTGAACATATGTGACAATTGTATGATCTTTGATACATCGGATTTCTTTTTCTAATTTAAAAAATTGAAAAAGGAGCCCTATGTATATGCGAAAAGCTTTTAAATTTTTTTAAGCTAATCTTTTTATTCTTTAGTCAGAAAGTGCAATGCTTATTTTAATAGGTTATTATAAATTATCAACTACAAGATGTAACTTTAGTTGACAAAATAAATTACAATATGTAAAAAAACAGCACAATTAAAAAAAATATGAATTTTTAAATTTTTTTATCGTAATTATAGTGCAGGTAATAAAAAATATTAATGCCGTTTGCAGGTATTGTTATTTCTAATTGTGTTTGTCTTATATCATACAGAAAACTGTCAATAAATGTTATTAAAAAATCGTATATAAACACAATACAGACACACTGTTAAAAATGTATAGTAATATTAAAAAACTGTATGTTGCAATGCAATATTAGGTTACATTTCGGCACCATAATAAAACTACAAATATGTGTTGTAATTTTATGAATCCATTATTAAAATAAGATGCAAGTTGTAATTTCTCAATTAATTATAGTAGTTTTACAAACAAAAGGGATGGCGTTTAACTACAAATATTTATGATTTGATGTACTGCAATGCTTGGTAAAATCACAAAATGTTATAAAGTAAATTATAAGAAAATAGTATGAAATTTGTTTTTTATAATGTCTATTGAAAATAAAATTTTCTACATTGCAATTTTGTAACATTTTAATAAGTCTTAATTAATAATTGTACTACTTCCGTAGTAAACAAAAAACTAGACACCTCCCCATCGGCGTTACTTATACACGATACCGCTAGATGACCGCTGGATATAAGTCACCACTTATATCTACCATTATTCTACATAAAAGAGTTACCCCAAAATTGTGCCATAAATGTATCTATACGTATATTTACTTTTCTTCATTGTATCCGTTTTCAGTTTGATTTTTGCCGGTCAGTCTGACAATTATTAATTAAAAGCAAAATTATGTATGCTTTTAATACTTTTAGTAATGATTTTAGTATCTGTATAGTTGTATCAAATTCAAGTTTTAGATTAGTTCATAAGAATCATTCAAAAAAATCCTTTGTATTAGTTGAAAAACTTTTAAAATCATCGATTTTAAAAAAAACAACAGTCTTTTTTGCAGCCAAAAAAGGGAGTATAAAATGAAACCAAAATAATTGTTCTATTTTTAGGAGACAGATAATATGGTTATTTATTGCTAATAATAAGCAAGCCACTAAACTCGTCAATCAAAAAAGAACCAGTTAATTAAATCCTAAATCGCAGTTAATTTCAAACGAAATTGTAAGTCAGAAGTTCTTAAAAATGATTTCAAGATGTGATTTGAAAACTATAATATATAAACCAAATATTGAATTACATTATTAAAAATATAATGTTGTAACGAAACTGCTGATGGTACACAGTAAAAAATTTGCGGAGTGGATGACTTTTAATTGGTTTAATCCCGCTCGGAGTGAAATTCACTCCAAACATTATTTTATATGAACAATTCAAAAAATTCACTTTGAATAAATTTTAGATATAAGGACCGCGCATAATACATTTGATTATTACAAAAATTGTTATTATTATTAATTATTATTATTAATAATAATATCATTATTATTTAGATTTATAATAATATAAATAAAAACAGAAAATGGCGTTCGGAAGTACTAATGGTGCTTTCATTTTTTAAATTATTTTGTAAAAATATCTTTGGACGCCATCTATCAGGTAATTTTTTGATTAAATTGTTATATTATTATATTGTTCTGAATATATAATTTATTGACTTATTTACATATTATTTATTTATTACTTTCGTTAACCTTAATTACAGTCATGCAAATAATTTTATAATTATATTGTAAAGATTTAGAAGAAGATTTAAGTTATATGTTAAATTTAATCTATTGTGTTTAATGAATTATAATAATTTCTGTAAGTTAAATCGATATTCACTCCGAATATCTATATTCACTCCGAAATTGATGAGAAATCACTCCGCAATTAATCCGCTAAAAAAACTCCAAGTTAACTCCGAGCGAGGAGTGATTTTTGTTTTCACTCCGAAACTCCGAGTGATGGGAGTGAAAATGCACTCCGGATTCACTCCTGATTTTTTACAGTGTAAGAACTAACATAGGTATTAAATTATATATTGCAAGACGATTGATAAAGAAAAGCAAAGTTAGAAAACGACAGGGTAAACCCCTAGACAGGAAGAAGAAGATAGTTATATTTATGTATAATTAAATGTAGTAAAAACTGACAATAAGTCTTTATATGTTACAAAACATGTTTGCCCAATTTTGTAGAAAATTAAACAGTTCTAATAAGAACCATCAAATAGGTATTCTTGCATTGAAGAAAATATAGACATGTTTCATTCATATCAAAGATATTTATTGTAGCTAAATATAGTTTAAATATTTTGGAGCTTACGGGATATTTGTTTAAAATTTATAAATTTAATTCACCTTTAAAAACAACGTGAGATTATGCACATAAAATGTTAATTTTTATTCTGCTTTAATAAGACGACAGTTTTAAGAGATTTATTTTCTTCTGTAAAAACCATAAATAATGAATAAATATCTAATTAATAAAAAACTAAATCTATTCGAACTCAAATCATACACTGTCAAAAACGATTACAGAAACAATTTAACATTTGGGTTTATTCAGCTGCTGTTCATGTTTTGATACGCCAAAACAAAGGTAGGACATTGAAAAAAACTACTCGAGTTTTGGTCCTAAAGTATAAGGTTTTTGAGGTTTTTCTCAATAATTTATAATTTGTGTTCGAAAAAGTCTTCTTCGGTTCATTTTATTCGACTTTTAGGACTTTTCGAAACATTTCAGGATTAAAATCACAATATCCGGTGCAGTGGGTTTGCGAAAGATTGTTGAACGAAATCTTATATGATGTTAAACCAATCTTACAATACTCATATCAAACAAAACTATGAATTGAACATAATACCTATATAAAAATTTGTCAGAATTATTTTACAATTTTCCAAGAACGTTAAAATTACTAATTTTGCAGTTGGTAACATCAACGCACATATTGAATGGAAGTTCGAAATTTCAGATTTTTGGAGACAGAGTACTATTCATAACAACTGTACTACAAAGCTCTAATTAAATGTCTTGTTAAAAGGTTGTTGGAGAAAGTAATTTTGGTTTTCACAAATCGATGACGTTACAATTTTTTTGAATCACTTTGGTTAACGTTATAGTTTTTTCCGTTTGACAGTTGAGAGTACTGACTATTAAATTGCTTTAGAAACAAATTACTTAAAATTTTGTTTACATTTGTTTGTTCAGTGTTAAATTACAAAAGCGAATATTTTCGTCATATTTTCGTAAAGGCAAGAAAGCTTTTGTGTCTTATACAAACCTATGTGAAGTTTATGGTGATGAACGCTTTACAGAAGGCACTTGTCAGAATTGGTATGAAAAATATTGTTTTAAAAATTTTTCACTAGAAGATGACCAATGTTCTTGTCGACCAACTAAAGTTAATAATGATCAAATTATAATTGATGCAGATCGTCATATAACTGTAAGAGATATTACAAAAAGGTTTAATGTATCACATGAATTGAAAGAGATTCATCGAATAAATATTTGAGAATTGCGTCTCAAACACAACGAAATCGATCCTTTTTTAAAACGAATCATCACTGGTGATGAAAAATAGGTTATCTACAAAATAACATTAATCGAAAACGATTTTGGTCAAAGCGTAATGAACTAGCACAAGTCATATAAAAAGTTGAAATTCAGCAGAAAAATATTATGCTTTCGGTTTAGTGGGATTATAAAAGGTGCTATGTATTTTGAGCTGCTTCCTAGGAACCAAACAATCAAGTCAACAACTGATGAAATTGGAGGAACCAATCAAAGATAAGTGATCAGAATTGGCTTATCGTGAAGGTAGTATGTTCCACCATGACAAGGCTCGATCTCAGATATTTTTAGTAACTCGTCAAAAATTATTGGAGCTTGGTACGAAACTGGTGTCATATCAACGACAAACCCCAAACCTTGCATCATCAACATTTATTTCGATCTATATAAAAAATTTAGCTAGAAATGATGCACTAGTAAAATAACCATAAAATTAATTTTCCATAGTTTTTACGTTATAGACAATATACCTCTTATACTATTACATTTTTATAATAGTACCTAAAGAGGTATATTGTTTTTAGTCATTTTTATTTTTTCTTTATTTTACTACCATGCCAGTTTAATGTCGATTCAAAAATACATCATTTAACCTCGCTTTCTTATAATGTTCTATTTAAATCATTTCAGTAACTCCAAATAGATACACGTTACGACTAAGTAACGTAAATAAGTTATCTATAGGTAGTAGGTATTTTAAGTCAATTAATCACAAGTGTGATAAATTATAATTTACAATTGTGTCTAAACCTCTGCTTAAAATAAATTATACAATCCTGATAACGAATGTGATATATACTCGTTTAATTACGAAAATTAATTGTTTATAAATTAATTACAAATCAAATATATAATAATAGATTCCATATTTATTAGAAGACATAATTTAAATATATGTATATCTCATTACATAAACATTTAAATTGTATTTATAAATAAACCACAAACTACTAACACTGCTTTTATTAAAAAAAATATAGAGAAGTCAGATACCTCTGTTATAATCAGTTTTTCTTGCCCAATTCTATTCCTGTTAAGTAATTCATTGGCTTCAAAATAATGATCGAAAGCAATTTAAGGATCTCAAAAACGCTGCCAAAACTCTGAAGTGTAGCAGTATATAATTACTAATAATTTATATTTATTCGTCTGTATCTTTCATCCTTTTAATAAATTTTGATTTATCGAGTCTCGTTTTGCTCGAACTTGCTTTGTTTAAAGACCAGGTAAAATATGTGAAAAAGCACCTTTGAAACGCTCTCTTATAATTACCGAAGACTAGATAAAATTTTTAAACAAATTTTTATATAATTAAAAAAAAAGAAGCTAAAAGCTTTGCAGAAAGATGTGGAAGACAAGCATAAGACAACTGTAAACAATTAAGTTTAATTACATGGCTAATAACCTGTAAGTAGTAGCTGATGCAAAGAACAAACGTTGGAAATAAATTATGTTGAGGATCTTATCCTTAATTAAAAGCCTCTTCTTAGAATTTACTAAAACCAACAATAAAAATAGCAGAAAATACAACGTAATACGATCAAAAATTCATGTCCGTAAGGGACAAGCCAGCAACATACATTTCACATTTTATTTTGCAATAAGGCAGAGAGAATGGCAACATAGTAGAAAATTTACTCCCCTATAGATCAAGTCCCCCTTTTTTAGCAGAGATGATCAAAAATTGACTTGAAATCAAGCGAGCCACGCCCGCTCGATCCGATTCCGCCAATCGCAACTGACCGGAATCCGCCATCTTGCATTGAAAATCCGGCCGGAGTTTCAGCGCTCCGGTGGCAAAAACTTAAATTACACAAAAGCTTTCACGTGTAATATACGTAAACGCTGCTCGAAAGTGTCTCTCTATAAAATTACGAAAATCGATCAACATTTTCGATTAAAAATTTAGATTTTTTTGAAAATAAATGCTTCGACCTATGCTTCGTCGTAATTTAGGTCCCACTTGCTGTTTCGTCAACCATTTCTAGTATATTGTGGACTATTTTTTTTAAACATGTGGCTGCATCTGTAAATAAGACTAATCGATTGTCCCTGGTGCGAAAACTTGTGCTGTTTTGAGAGTTTGTGCAATAAGGATTTTGTGTTGTGATTTGGTACATTGAACGTTCTTTTTGTACGGCGACGTCGGTGAGTACGTATATTTTTTTATTAATTAAGTGTTGTGCTTTATGGGTTGATATTTTTTTCTTGAAGAATAAAATTGGAAAAATTAATTGGAGCACGATTTTATAGCAAATCAATTAAAAAAATTTTTTTTTCTATAATTAAATAAAAAATAAAATTATAGGTATCAAACTTTATGAAGTAGTTTAAATTAATGTAATGCGCACCTGTTTTTATAATTAAATATTTATTGACTTAATTTAATTTATAAGATTATTTATTAGATAGTAACTCCTTTCAATTATTTTAAAATAAATTTAATTATGTTGAACCCATCGCGAAGCGAACGAGTAACAATAATAGTTCAAAATTAAGTCACCGGTATAATAAATAATTCCATACAAGAAAAAAATAATTAAAAATATGACACAATAACATAATCTGTCCATAATCAGATTATTTAAATGTAGGTAGCACTAGAAAGAAAGTTAAGTAGATCAGTGGCTGTTTAATTTAATTCGTATTTAAATGATATGCATTAGATATTTGCAAGTAAATTATAAAAAAAACAAATTACCTACGCTATATTGTGCAAGTTCAAATCTAATTTTTTTGATAATTTTTGTGAAATACAGTCGAACCTCCATAAGTCGAACCTCAATAAGCCGAATTTTTGATAACTCAAACCTGTTTCTCTAGGACTTACATATTTCATTCTTAATATTTTTATAGTTATCAATAACTCAAATTTTTGATAACTCATATTATTTTTAGTTTCCCTTCAACTTTGACTTATTGAAGTTTGACTGTACTTCAATTAAATTGTAAATGAAAAATTCAACAAGAAAATTTTTTGTTTTTATTCACAGATGGCACATAGCAACCCCAATAAAGTATATTTTAAAAAATAGAAAAATATTTGATTGAATTAAGATTTAATCAGTCACGTTTTACCATTGAATACAACCTTTTCTGTAACCATACCTACTTTTGTTAAGTTTCTTTGAAATGCTATTACAATAACAACACAAAAAGTATTGGTGAACGTAAAAATTTATAAAATTTGAAAAGTGTTTTATAAATAGCAAAATTGTCGATTGAGTTGTTATAGAATAAAATATCTATGTAAAAATTAAATGAAATAAATGTAAGGTTAAAAACTAATAAAACGTAATGGTATTGGTATTTGCCTAATTTTAAAATTTGGTATTAAATCTTTTCGACTTACATTAGTAAATAACTAGGATTAACATAATTATTTAAGTAATAACTTTGTCAACAATATGTATTTCCTTATTTTTAATAGGAAGCTTAGAAAAGATAGGGATGATAATTTGATTCCTTCAGCTGTTAATAAGACAAATATACCTGCTTAAAAAAAATAAGTAGATAACTACCTACTCAAATTTCTAAAAAATATGAACACAATTTTATAATTGCATTTTTTATTATTATTTGAATTAGTACTAGGTATAACAAGGAAATAAACACAAATTAACATTTTACGATCTTTTACTAGTTAGCCTATTTTATAATCTCCTAATAGTAGTGCCACATATTATTGTAAAAGTAACACTTGTTTTGTAGTCTTTTACTAATACAATGTGTTTAAAAATGTTTTGATTGTAAATGTAGCATCGATAATATAGAAAATTAGTAAAATTAAAGGCAGTCATTTTACTTAAAAATTAATTTCTCTTAGATTATAAAATTATAGCAGTAATTAATATACATTTTTTTATTAATAAACGTAATCAAACAATAATCAAAAATTAAAATTTTTTAAAATCATTTTACTTGTTTAAGTCATATATTTTAATGTACGTTTTCGTATCTATAATACACAATAATTAGTATTGTTCAATTAATTATCAGCAGAATATGTGCAAATTACTACAAAATTAATAAAAATTAATAACTGTAAATTAAGTTCTTACTACGAAAAAAATTAATGTATTTTAGAGTTGGAAAATTAGCTTTTTTTACTAAAGCGTCTTAATTCACTTTATAAATACTTATAGGTAATATCGTAGTTTTTAACAATACCAGTTGTGACTTCCGAATATTTTATACAAAAAAAATCAGATTTTATTAATATAGAAATTAAATTATTCAATCTTGTATCTATTGTAACGACCTGCTTTGCTTAAACTGGCGTCCTTGTATTGCACTTAAAACATAAATTTAAATTCTCTTTAAAAAATCAACATGTGGATTGCAAGAATATGTAATTAACGACATGTAGAACTAGAAAATTTCTTCGTTCGAAAATTCTGTATTACATAATTTTCAGAAAAACTTATAAAACAATTATGACTAGGTGAAAAAAGCACGATTTATTAAAAACAATTGTATTATTTAATTACAGGCATTACGCGATTAGCAAGATTGATAAGTCGAGTAAAATGCTGTGCCAACCGAAATCGCGCCAATCGTACTTAACAGTTAATATAAAATATAGGGTGTTTTTTTTTAAGAATTAGAACAATTTAGTGCTATACTAATTTATTTTTATGTTGTTAAGATCTGTTGGACAGGAGTTGTCGGTGGCGTTCCGAATAGAATGGCCAATATCATATTAATAATTTTAAAAAACCGGTTTAGATTTTTACGCAAAATGTAGTAAGCAGAAAAATTAATAACGAGAATAAACGAAATTGGTATAAGGGTTCTTGATTAAATAAAAAAATAAACGAAAAAACGCAAGGGCAACTACGGAAATCAAAACAACAAAACGCACAACCTTTTCGAAACATTGACCAGTTGTCCTAAACATTTGACAGCATAAATTACCAAGTTCTTACAATTAAATCGCTTTCAAACTATGAAATACACTAAAAACTATAGCGCCAAATTTTAAACGTTTTCAATCGTAAGAAATTGATCTGTACAGTTTTTGCCAAAAGAGAATTGACATTTGAATTTAACATAGGAAGTTAAACCTCCAAAAATAAGAGGACCAATCTTACATGCTGTTTTTAGTTATATATTTAAAGTTAAAACGATTTGGTCGTTGCTCGATTAACTTAGCCGGCTAGTCCGGCACCCTTGAGATGGTTTGAATTCCAATAGAGTCTTCTTTTTTTTCCAAACTTTTTTAATTAAAATTTTGTAAAGAAGTAAAAGTACAATATTATAACTTTCAAATTCTAATACAATATTTTATTGTCATAAATTGAGCATTTAATTTAATGTAAAATTGGTCCTCTAACTTTCACAGCTTTAACTTCCCATGTTAAATTCGCATGTCCATTCTTCTTTGACGACCACTGTACGTATCTTAAGGAGTTCCAAGACCTTGAAAATAACGTGTATTAATTTTTGTAAATGTGTTTTATGATAAATAAAATAATAAATAAAAACAAAGCATACAAAATTTATTTTTATTATTAAGTATACAAAATATCTGGTAATTGAAAATGTGGTGCCTAATTATAAATTACCCTAAATCGAGTATTATGTTACTTAAAGGTGCGTGATTCGGGGTATAATTGTACACCGGGAGAAAAAGCTATTCAAACGTACTTTTAGTTTTCAAGCTAAGATTCGACGTACGCAATATAATATCTATCTTTATTCACTTAACAGTAAGCTATTTTACCTTGCCTAAATCGTATCGTTGTTTTTTTTCTTGTGTTATTTTATCGTGGGCCTCAATATTGCGAACTTTGATTTCTACAAAACTTTGAATAGTATACTGAACAGAAAACAAATTTAATAAAATTACAGTCTCATAATTGGAGGAAGAGCCGAAGTATTTTAATTTTTACCAAATATTGTGTTAAAACCACGGTGTTGTCATTATCTGACTTTGTATTAAGACTTTGTGTTTTACTAATTCATTCAAATAATGTCGATTGTCAAATATACCCATTTAAATAAAACTTACAAATATTTCTCAACAACCTATACATAAAATAAAAAAGTACGTCAAATTTTTACAAAAATTGGAAGGCCATCGAAGAATAGTTCGAATAACTTTTTCTGTCATTGTACATACATACATATTTAGAACGAGCACTTGCAAAAGCCCGAAATGTCCGAATTTTATTGATTCTTTAAATTTAGTTTCATTCGAATTTCCCACTTACAATTGCGACGCACCCTCAGAAACTATCGGTAAGAAGCCATGCAATTACCAAGGCCGCTTCTGATCAGGTAGCATACTGCTAAATATTTACAAGAAATAGTTTTAAGTAGATAAGAATCGACACTTGTCACCTGTCGCACTCCTATAATTAGAAGTATTGAATGTCAAAAGTCTAATTAAAAATACGAAAATTTATCGAGACTATAAACTTGTCCCGCTAGTAAGTAGTCAATTAGCGAGCGAATATTTCAGATAATAATTTTAATACACCCTTCTGCATTCATAAAGAATATTTAAAGATACATATTTTTAAAATACAGTAAAACTTCTTATTATGGACGCACTTTACAATTTTTATCCGAAATAAAAAAACTTCTCAGGCTCATTCTGCGAAAATATTTGTTAAAAAAATAATCGTTTGCGTTTTATTTATAATAATTGAATTTCTAGTTAATACCGTCAGCATAAAATATGCTTTTTTAAACGCTTTGTTTTAGTTATTAATCAAAACTCGCATTAATTAAAACAAAATCTAAACTAATTACATTTGCGGTGAAATAATTAGCTTAATTTAACATAAATGATTTATGAACTTAAAAGTAAATAAAAACATGATGCAATTTCATCTGTTTAATTAAAATAATTTATTTTTGTTAAAAAGGGTCCAAAATTTTAATATTTATGATGCTCATTAGAAAAAAACTTCATTTTTCAAGAACAACAAACCCTCATTATAAGTTAGTACTTTTTATCCGTGGTTTTGGTAATCCGAGTTTTGAAAATTGGGTACAAAATTTATTATGATGTGCGTCAATGTAAGTTATTATTTGTTTAACATGAAATAAGATTTTTTTAGTAGTTGTTTATTTGGCAACACTTTTATAACGGAAATGAACTTTGTTACTTGATCTGTTTTCCCGGTGTCGTTATACACGGAACATTTTAGAAACATAACCCCTGCGGACAACGATGGGTTGCTATATAGTAATGTCTTGATTATCCGAATTAATTAAAATCCGCATTTTCAAACAATCCGGATTCCCAAAATTTGCTTTAATTATGTATTCTATTATAATATATGTACTTTATTGTATTAAATTAATTGTTTTTGTTAGTACGTATGTTACTTTCTGTTAGTGGGAGGTATGTAAGTTCTTAGAAAAATTATTGATCTCAATATATTCTGCAAAAATGCTCGTATTTTTTATAATGTATTGTCAAGTTTAAAATTAATAATTTAAATATTTGATTTCTGGTGGAATACGCCCCAATATTTTTTTGATTAAAATATTTGAAAAGTAAATTAATTATTGCAAAAAAAAATATTGAAAAAAAATTGAGTAGGGGAAGGTGGCCTAAAGCGGGTAGGTAACCCAAAGCGGGTAACGGCCCGTATGTGGATATGTTATATATTAGCTGGAATTTATATATTTATTTACACTGCCAGTACCCTGCCTAATTGATGTCATACTACTTTTGCCATCTAAGTTGCTTAATAACGTCACAAAATTAAAAAACAAAAAATTTAATAATTTTGTAAAAAGTTTGAAATTAGTTTAGCTTCAATTGCTACAAAACCCTTAACATTGGCCCATTTTTTTATAATGGGGTTTTCTTTTACAATAAACTAATTTTATTATTTGACTAAATATTTTAATATCCATCCATTATTTTTTACGTTAATGTATTAAAACCAAGAAATGTGTGTTTGAGCAAAACGGGTAGGTACCCTATTTGCTTGTGACCAGAAGTAGTAATTTTATTATAATTGATAAGAACTAGTTGATAGGAATAAATTGGCATTAAAAATAAGTGATTTAAAGCTTTGAAGCAATTAAGATCTAAATACAATGGTAAACCGAAGTGATATTAAAATTGGAACAAATTACAAGTTTGAATTAGCAGTTTATAACATTAAAATGCTTAATAACATAATACCAATGTTACTGTCAAGAACAAGTTAAGTGTAGATAATTATTCTCGGATGAATCTTAGTTGTGAATGTTGTAGTGTTTCAGAGATTCAAGCGACCTACAATTTTACGTGGGTTCCGAACCACGGCAATTTCTAGCAAAACTTTGGAGCACTTTTACTATTGCCAGGTGCTTGATTTTGCGAAGAGAAGAGGAGCGTGAAATTTTTTTCG
This sequence comes from Sinopyrophorus schimmeli, assembly GCA_036325965.1. Taxonomy (NCBI): domain Eukaryota; kingdom Metazoa; phylum Arthropoda; class Insecta; order Coleoptera; family Elateridae; genus Sinopyrophorus; species Sinopyrophorus schimmeli. Next base: position 4,639,077 of record JARFIZ010000024.1, on the reverse strand, counting down.
AAGGTTAGTGTGAGGGTTCGAATCCATGTTGCTAGCGCAGCAGCCCATATACTAAACCACTTGCGCTGCGCTTCCTCATTAAATTGATTTTCTTTTATTATGTCCAATTTTAGAGTTTATGTTCATTAATATTATCCTATACCTATTTGTATGAATTCAATAGTGCAATTATTTGAAAGTAAGATGTGCTATAATGTTCATTATTTGCATAATTACTGAAAATGGTCGCAAATTGGTGGTGGTCGGCGTACCGGCGAAATGATCTTATTTATCTCACCGCAAAAGTGTTTTTGTCGTATTGAGTGTCAATGAAAAAAATGAATTTGAGATACGAACATTTTGACTTATGTTAGGAATTTTGTTATAGAACGAATTAATATCGTATCTCAAGAAATCATTACAATTTAAAACGTGCATTTATTTTCTGAACAGACCTCGTATACATATACATGATGCAAACCTCATTATAAAATTGAAATAAGTCTCATTCAGTTCTCAACGACGAATATTGCGTACTAAATGAGACCTTTTAAATCACTAGTTTTAAATGGGTAGGACTACATTGAGGAGAACCTCAAAATCTAACATTTTGAGAACTAAAACAGAAGTAATTTTACGACTCGGACTAGGAACCGAGGTTATCTATAAAGTACACAATGAAGAAAAAAATCGGTTTGAATAATCGAGATATTACCGTACCTAAAATTTTTATAACAGCACGGAAATAAATCAAACAGGTAAATATTTATAAAAAAAAGAGATATGCAATTTAGAGCAACACATCATAGGTGTTAGAACAAGTTTTTATTAATCACCGTTTTTTTTGCTACTAATTTTATGATTGTTTCAAAGATTAATGACAAAAGCTTTTTGCTAATTGAATAATTTAATATGCACATTAATCAGAACAGTTATAAAACTGTTTTAGAAACTATAATCAGGTAGGCCTTTAAAGTTGCAGCGTTGATTGATTGCAGTGTAAAGTTCAACTGTCACTAAAATGGGTTCTAGTTTTGCTCTTATTTGCATTTCATATGTGCGGAGAAAGAAATGCTGTTACACATACGTACAATATTTGTAATTCGAGGACGACCACTATAAATTTAAAAAATGTCAACAAATAAGGTCAACATTTCTTTTCTAAAACACGATTCTCAAAAGGTAACAATTTTTAATTGATTTTGTGTATGAAAAATAATTTTTTCCGATGTTTTTAGACGCGCTCGTCTTTTAGAAATAATTTTTGAAAAAGGTTAATGTACAGAAATAACTGTACTTAACAGTTAAGGACACAAAGAGGCAAATTATATAACAAAGTCCAAAGGTGCAAGGTATTAGTTTAAAATAACAAAGACTACTAAAAAGGGTTAAAATTTGACAGGCTTTAAGGACCATATAAGTAGCTCCTCATTTCTTTATCTTCTATTTGGTAAATCTATTTAGAAGGTACTCAGAACTTTTTGAAAAGACTTTTACCGTTGGTTTGTTATCTAAAGACCTATTTTGTATAAATAACGACTAACGTTACGGTTTTGGAAGTTTAATTGGATTTAGAAATGTGCCACCCATCAAAAATGGTTTTCGAAAAGATTAAATTAAACTACTCATTAGAAGCCTGCCTTTTGGATAACGACAACAAAAAGAAAACGTAATACAAAAACGTCCGTATAAAACTATAAATTATTTAAAACTAATTTTTACGACCGTAAATTATTTCGTTTCAATAAGAGAACAAAATATTTAGATAAACATCGACTAATTTGTAATTTTTTTATTCACGAAACTACAAGGCACTGATTAAATCTTAATGGTGTCCCATGAATAAAATTATATATAGTTTGTTTTCAATTACGCAATTACAAAATGCTCTTTTGGTCTTTAAATGGTACTCTGAAGATGATTAGGAATGTTTTTGAGCGCTAAAGTTGTAACGTAAATGTATTCAAAATTATTTAAATACTTTTGAATGCTATACAATAACAATGTTAAAAGATATGACGATTTTGTTATTATAATCGTGGAATTTATTATAGTAGAAAAAATTGTTAAACTATAATATATTTTAATTTTTAATCGTTGTCATAAATTAAAAATATATAGGTATAGAATAGCTGTTTATAAGTAAAAGTGACAAAAATTCTTATTTCGCAAAAATTAATAAATATGCTTTATCGTGGGCCCAAAGCTAGAATAAAATTTAGAGCTGATTAGCCAATCTTTGGGCAAAGAAATGTTTTTTAAAAAAATTAAAGATTTTTATTTTAAAATTTAATGAAAAGAAATATGTTTGAATTTTACTTAACAGAATTTGTATAAGTACTTACTTTCTTTTGAAAATTCATATAAAATTCAATTTTATGACTTTTGAGGGTGAGCAAAAATTATTTCTAATTTAATGATTTTGTGCACCTTAGTCAATGTCAGGTAAACCTATACAATTCAAAAATAAATATGTATTGAGAATTCTCAATCTCATATAGGGGAGAGTAGGGCAAAATGACGAACTTCATTTTTTATGACCTTAAAATATATACTTTTCTGTTTGTTAACTTTTTCCGTAAATACTATGTATGTATGTGTAATTTATACAAATAAATGATATTGAAGTTCATTGTGTCAACTGCGAATTAAAAAAGTGTAATAGTAAATATGTTGCTTGTAAAATATTTGATATGAAAATAAGAGTTTTTATTTCTTGCTGGTATTATTTTATCAAACAAATTTTATATATTACCCATAGCTGATACGAAATTAAAAAAAGAATTTGTATATTAATTGATTTGATAAATAATTTTGTATTTATTTTACACATTGTACCCCAATACATACATAACACTATAATAGTTTATAAATCTTATAGAAAGAAGAAAAGGAAGTATGATTTGCCTCAAGATTATTCAACCGTTAGTTCTTGAATTGATATCGGTATGCAGATATTTCCTGCACCTCTGCGAAAAGTTCTTCAGTATTTCTCGAATTGGAAAAATGCGACTTTCTGTGCGTGTTATTCAATCATCTCTTCATTATGATATCTGCCATATAGGTATATATTTTATACAATTTAAAATTACATAAATATACAAATAATTAAAGAAAGGTTATGTTTCAATACATAATGTCAGTACACTTATTCCCCCATTTACACGCCAGATAGGTACTGAAAAAAAAACGAGTAAATCGAAAAGTATAATTTTTTGTATGAAAAATCGTCTAAATTAAAAACAAAAGAAAACATGCATAAATTAATCATTTACTTTTAGAACATAATTAAATTTTTTTTATGTAAAATACTTCAACATTCATAATATAAAAGTAGACATATCTAATTTATAAAAATGTACACTGTTAAAAATATTTGTAAAATTACAATACTTTACAAAACAAATGAAGATACAGTAAAATTAAACAACCGAGAGTTGGAATGCAATATTGCCATATATTTCAAGAAATATTACACTGCCTCATAGTAAAGTTACAGAAATGAGTTATAATTTAGTATCTATAGTTTTACAATAAAAGCATTAGCGTTTTTCAACAAAAGTTTGTTATTTGATTTACTAAAATGATTGTCAAAATCACAAGCCATATTGTAATTTAAATTACAAGAAAATTTGGTCATTTTTTTTACAATGTGTCTTGAAAATTTATTTTTCTACATTGTATGTTTATAAAATTTTAATAACTTTTAATTAATACATAATTGTAGTGTAGCCACTTCCTTATTAAACAAGAAACTAAGCGATTTTCTTACAATGTCACTTCCACACGCTATCGCTAGATGACCGCTGGATATAAGTCGCCACTTACATTCACCACGACTTTACATAAGATGGTTATCGCATTTGTGCTATAAATTTATCTATTTTATCTCTACGCTAAGCTACTTTTTTTGTAATCCTTTCTTCATTGTAACTGTTTTCGGTTGGACTTCTGCCGAGTTGGGATGGGTTGTGTAGTAAAATTACAATAGAAATTTTTAACAGTGTAGCAAAAATGTATAATTTAAATAAATACTTTTTATTCTTAAAAATTTTAAAAATTTAGCATTTTGCAAACCCTGTAAAAGTGAAGTCGTCTAAAACAAGTAACGTGTAAATTGGAGAATAGATGTAGGGGAAGGTGGCCTAAAGCGGGTAGGTCGCCCACAGCGGGTAACGGCCCGTATGTGGATATGTTATATATTAGCTGGAATTTATATGTGTATTCACACTGCCAGTACCCTGCCTAATTGATGTCATACCAGAAGTAGCAATTTTATTATAATTGATAGGAACTAGTTGATAGAAATAAATTGGTATTAAAAATAAGTGATTTAAAGCGTTGAAGCAATTAAGATTTAAAAACAATGGTAAACCGAAGTGATATTAAGATTGAAACAATTAGCAGTTTATAACATTAAAATGCTTAATAACATAATACCAATGTTACTGTCAAGAAAGTGTAGATAATTATTTTCAAATGTTTTGATTAATCCGATTGGTTTATGGCAGCCTACCCGCTTTAGGCACCCCTGTCGGGCAAAGCGGGTAAATTATGAAATTTTATATTTTTGAGTTTTTTTCTACATTTAAAACAGAAATGTAATTATTCATTTTTATTAAATGAAAGTTTAATAATTGTATTGCGTAAATGTAAGAAAGAAACATTTTTTTATAGAAGTGATTCATATTGATCGATGAACCTTAACCTACCCGTTTTACACCACGTTCCTCTATATCTTTATTTATATTTAGTTTTTCTCTAAAAAAATTGTACTAAGTAGAGATTTCAGTGTATTTAATAGAAAAATACAAATTGGTACTACTTTTATCGTCTTTATTAACTAATTTCTATTTATATTACAAATAAAAAATCGAACGAGTAGCAATTCTAAAAAATCCTAATAATTTTTTCAAATTTAATTCAAAAGCTTTCCCAACAAAGAAAAATGAATTATATCGGTTTGTAATCTCAACACACTCGATCATATAACTTTTTTTTTAATAAACAAAGCTCCTCCTTCATACAAAGCCAATTGACTTCCACTTTACAATTCAATCAGTACCCAACTTCTGCATTAAATAAAGTCGTGACCACCTAACCAGAAACTTGCACGCATTTACAATACAAAAATCAATTATGCAACGTCATTTCTAATAATTTGTTCTTATTTTGTTATTCACAAATAACAGAGATGTAAAGGCTGCTGTTGCAACGATTCGACAGAAAGTAAGAAGCTAAAAATTAACAATAATCGTTGAAATGTTACAAAAAGCGTAGCATCTTTTTCACGTCCAACGACATCATCGATAGCGACGTAAATCGAATTCCAGAATTTATAATTACGATAGGAGAGGAAATCCTCGTCAAAGGACTGTCAAGGACCTAAAGGACGAGACATTATCACCTATCAATCGGACCAAACCTTAAAACTGAATTCGTTATGGACTGCGATCGTATCGACGCCAAATCCATTTATATTGAGATTGTAATTTCTGTTATGTCATCTTCTCTGACTTGGCTTTTTAATTCATGGGTTTCTGATGTTGTGTCTTTAATCGACACACAAAATATACACAGTTGGGCGTGAGAGTATCAATGAACATTAGTTGAATTCTTTGAGCTCGATTGATTGACGTAATTTCACTTCCCTGTTGTAATATAGCCATTACAAAAACGTGAAAACGAATTGTTTTAGCTTTTTACATTCTGGTTTGATAGACAGAGTGACAGATATTACGAAATGCTCGCTCGACTTTAACATTTCTGAAATGCCACTACAACAAACGTGCACAAAGGACAACTGGAAAGTTTATTATTTAACACCGAAAGGTTGCAAATTTTTAATCAAATTATTCATAATAGACATAATAAACTCAAATACAGTGAGTCCTCAATTCGAAAGTAAGGAGTGTTAGTTATTGTAGAAGTAACCTATTTACAACTATACCCGACAAAAGTATTAAATTAAAATTCTTAAACGATTTTCTTTATTCTTTCGTGTCGGGGGGGGGCTAACGTGACCAATTTTTTTCTTATGAAAACGGGACGCTTGGTAAACGTGCTTAAAACCGAGTGTGCACATTCGAGCTCAAAGTGGCACATTCCGATCTCGGGAAAATGAAGCGCGCCGCTCCGCGTCGCGCTTCATTTGCTTCCCTCGCTCGGAAATGTGCCACTTTTCGCTCGAATGCGCACATCCTTGCTTTTATTAAATTTGTTTACTTTATCCTACACCCTTTCAAAACAAAATAATAAATTAAATTTAGTAAATATTGAGGTTATGTTGGAAAAACGTTTTTACCATAGCAATGAGTAGAAGGAAGCAAAAAGATACGACAATCTCGTCAGTCGGAGTGAGAGGGAACGTCTAAAATAATTCAATTCATTTTTCGACTAATCTATTGGTTTAAATTATTGTGAATCATGCTTCAAACCGAGTGTGCGCATTCGAGCTCAAAGTGGCCCATTCCGATCTCGGGAAAATGAAGCGCGCCGCTCCGCGTCGCGCTTCATTTGCTTCCCTCGCTCGGAAATGTGCCACTTTTCGCTCGAATGCGCACATCCTTGTTTTTATTAAATTTGTTTACTTTATCCTACACCCTTTCAAAACAAAATAATAAATTAAATTTAGTAAATATTGAGGTTATGTTGGAAAAACGTTTTTACCATAGCAATGAGTAGAAGGAAGCAAAAAGATACGACAATCTCGTCAGTCGGAGTGAGAGGGAACGTCTAAAATTATTCAATTCATTTTCGACTAATCTATTGGTTTAAATTATTGTGAATCATGCTTCAAACCGAGTGTCGCATTCGAGCTCAAAGTGGCCCATTCCGATCTCGGGAAAATGAAGCGCGCCGCTCCGCGTCGCGCTTCATTTGCTTCCCTCGCTCGGAAATGTGCCACTTTTCGCTCGAATGCGCACATCCTTGTTTTTATTAAATTTGTTTACTTTATCCTACACCCTTTCAAAACAAAATAATAAATTAAATTTAGTAAATATTGAGGTTATGTTGGAAAAACGTTTTTACCATAGCAATGAGTAGAAGGAAGCAAAAAGATACGACAATCTCGTCAGTCGGAGTGAGAGGGAACGTCTAAAATAATTCAATTCATTTTTCGACTAATCTATTGGTTTAAATTATTGTGAATCATGCTTCAAACCGAGTGTACGCATTCGAGCTCAAAGTGGCCCATTCCGATCTCGGAAAATGAAGCGCGCCCCTCCGCGTCGCGCTTCATTTGCTTCCCTCGCTCGGAAATGTGCCACTTTTCGCTCGAATGCGCACATCCTTGTTTTTATTAAATTTGTTTACTTTATCCTACACCCTTTCAAAACAAAATAATAAATTAAATTTAGTAAATATTGAGGTTATGTTGGAAAAACGTTTTTACCATAGCAATGAGTAGAAGGAAGCAAAAAGATACGACAATCTCGTCAGTCGGAGTGAGAGGGAACGTTTAAAATTATTCAATTCATTTTTCGATTAATCTATTGGTTTAAATTATTGTGAATCATGCTTCAAACCGAGTGTGCGCATTCGAGCTCAAAGTGGCCCATTCGGATCTCGGGAAAATGAAGCGCGCCGCTTCGCGTCACGCTTCATTTGCTTCCCTCGCTCAGAAATGTGCCACTTTTCGCTCGAATGCGCACATCCTCGTATTTATTGGATTTGCTTATATTAATCTTCTATTCTTCAATCCGAAAAATTAAAAGTCGAATAAATTTGGATTTATTTTTTGTTTGACAAAGGTTATAAATTTTAATCCTTTTGATAAGTTATCATGGTGCTCTACTGCACGCCTAATTGCAGGGAGCCTGATAAAAATATTTTCAGGTGTACTTTCAAGTGTTTACTAATTCGCATTTTTGATCAATTAAAATTGTATATGGGTTGTATCCTGTCAAGTAATACCCTTTAGTTCAATATTTCAGTGAATCCATTCAGGAAATTCTAACAATAAATAAAACCCCATACTGTTTGTTGTGTTTACCTAATTATACCATTCAAAAATCTTCTAGCCAAGCATAGAATTATTTAGCGTTTGACAATAATGCAATATTAAGATTCAAATTGGGGATGTCTATACCAATCTTCTTCTTTTCAAATCAAATAACCAATAAATTAACTAAAATATTTTTTTTGATTTGAATTATTGGCTATTAACATAGAGAAATTCCACAAATGCAAGGTATGTGCACGTTTGAGCAAAAAGTGGCATATTACCGAGCGAGGGTTGCAAATAAAGCTTTTTTTTCTCGAGATCGGTATGTGCAACTTTGATCTCGAATCTGCCCACTACGCCTTTCGCCACGATTAACAATGGTCATATTTACTTTAAAAAAAAATTGATGTAAGGTGGGTGGACCATGGAAGGCCATGCTCCCTCAAATGCCAATTATTAAAAAGTTATTGTTATTGCCATATGATGACAAATTTCTTCTACACACACTAACACACATGGAACTCAAAGACACAGATGCGACGGCATATCGCTCGCGCCGCTATTTTGTCAGCGGGGTTCCTTGCTTCGTTTACTTCCGGTTTAAAAGAAGAGTAAGAAAAATCAAAATCCACAAGATCGAGAAGAGAAATGAAGTACATAATATTTTTTATTGTTTAGCCTTTTTAAAAACATTTTGGCCTTACAAGGAACGGACCCATAAGAAGGCTATTTTAGGTCAATTTAAATTTCTTTATAAAAGTTATTGGCAACTTATTTGATATCGCTATAATACTCATTAGTATTATTTTTAAAATATTTTCACGAATACATTCTTAATTATACCATTGTGTTCAAGTAATGTTCGTTGAGTATTTTATAAGTAAATATATTATGGTAAGCATTTAATGTTTTGTTTTAATGAAACGCCTTTTTAAGTAGTTTAACGTATAAGCAGATACTTTGATTGTCACAACGTTAGTTTTAAGTTACACGTCTGATTTATTATATCGGCCTTGTATGGAGTCTCGTTCCTAGTAAGGCCGATTGGGAAAGTTTAATAAAATTTAAGTTTAATAAAAAGTGATTAAGTCTGCAATAAAAAAGGGTTTTATATGTTACATAATAAAATAAAGTGTTACTTAATAATTTGTTTGTTTCATTTATCTAGTAAATAAATGAATAATAATTGTTTATTTGTTATAGTGACCTTACATGGGTCACCCACCTTAATTCGAAAACCATAGTTGCACTCTCAAAATTTCTTCTTAGGGCTTCGCATATTTTTCTTAATTTTTATTTTTTTTGTTAATAAATTGGCGTGAAATTAATTTATATTTAAATAACGAGGCAAGAATGAAATTCTTGTTAGGATTTCTTAATATTCGGTATCGTAATTGACACGTGCCATTGGAATTCAGTACCTACTTAAGAAAAAACTTAATAGTTTATAAGTTGAAGAAAAAGTTAAGGTTTTATATTTTTATTAATAAAAATCTATTCTAATGCATAAATAAATATGTTTTACCTAAACCTATTCATTATTAGTTCTTAAAATATATTTCTTATCATTTAATTGTCATAAAGTACAATTTTGTGGATTTTATTTCATTTTATTTTCGGGGTATGGAAAACCCCACCTAGTATGGCATGTGACATTTATCACCTAGTATACGGAAGATTAAAAAATGAATTTTGGTTACGTATATGATAGTGCATCTAAATTTAATTTTGTCGATTCGAATAAAATATTAAAGCGAGCGACTTTCGTGTGTTAAAATATTTGACTTAAAAAATATGAATAAATTATAATCCGGTGCTATTAAAAGCGTGTCGCCTAAAATAACTCCCTCGCTTTTGAAGAAATTCCGGCAGCAACTTTTTTCACGAGCATAGTATCCTAATGGGCACTACATTATTCGGAAGCACGACTTTGAAACTTTAATTTGCTTTTGTTTAAGTTATTTAGATTGCGTTAAAGAAGAGACGATTTATCGAACATTTCTTTTTTCATTTGTGTCTTTTAATTAGCAGTTTCCTTGTCGAGGTGAAGAAACCTTTTTAATAGTTTGTAACGGAAAACATCGATATTAGCAATGTAAATCAATTTTTTTAATAAAAATTACGGACAATTTGCATTTCACATTTTATAATGTATAAAGAACTTGATGTGCAACTCGGCGTTAAATATATTTCATTACAGTCAAGTCTGATGAGTTTATTAGAAAATAATATTCCGTATGTGTATACTAATCGACGCTAAAGGTTACTTTTAAGTAACAATATCTATAAAATTAACGGTGTTAATGATTTATAATTAATTAAATTATGTGTAAATAATTTCAATTTAAGTTGTAAATTGCAAACATAATGAATTAGTTATATTTTATAATAAACTTATAGATTTTTTTATCAGTACATTACAATATGCATTTATGGGTTTATAATAAACGTTCCTTATTTGGTTTTTTATAGTTTTGAGATTATACAGGGCATAGGCCCAATAAGTACTGAATCATAACCAACTTATAAATGACCCCAAACTGAAAAGAAAACATACTCCCATGTCAAGTGGCTTTATGTGGAATATGGTATCAATATGGTATCAGAAACTTTATATTAAAATTATTTAGAATATTTCGAAAATTTTTGTTCAAGTCTGATAATAAAATTATCATTAAAGCCATATATCAAAATATAATATTTTTAAAAATTAACAGAATATGCATTGAAATATGGGAAATAGGTTTGGCAACAATGCCTCAAAATTAAAATGCGAAAAACAATTGTTTATCTTAATTCCCTCCCGCTAACATACGATGTTTATAATAAAAAAGTTCCTGACCAGTTTAATAGAATACAAAAAAAATAAAGAAAAAACATTTCTGAGAAGAGCTAACAAAATTTTAGATTTTATTTCTTCCAGTTAAAAGAATTAAAAGTTTTTCGCATTTTTTTGATCATATTGTTTCATAATAACACGTTCAATAATATTTTACATTAAGCGAAGTTTTCACCTATTAGCTACGACTGTTTATTAAAAGACGATTCTTCATTTATACCCATCTTATACATATGACGCACTTGCTACATTTTTATTTATAGTCAATAAACTATTAAAAACCATTTAAAATCGAACAAAATCGGTGAAGAGCATGAGGAACTTGGTGAATATAAAAAAAATTTCAGAAAACAGAATCTGTATGAATTCATAAGATTATCAAAAACGTAGCTTTTTACAATGCAATAATGTGATTTGCATAACCTCAACTTATAACATTGTAACCAATATATTTTATCTGTCGTGGTATAAATGACACTAGTTCTTTCGTTACAATTCTCCTTCTATGAACTTATGTTTCATTAAAACCGAAGCAAACTAAAGCAAATAACTCGAACAGTAAAAGACAAGACTACAGTTACTTGACTTAAAACGTTAGAATTTTGAAAGTGTCATATTCAGTGGCAAAATCTATTATTCTACATATTAGTCTCGCCTTCACCTCTTCTTTAAGCTACATTTTTACAGTTTATCTTATTCTGTGATATGCACGCGGTTTAAGATCACCGGAGTGTAGATATAAAATATTACGGCACCTTTATAAATTAAAAATAGAAGGTCTATCGATTTTAACAATAATTTTGATCTATAAATTGTTTTACAAATAAACATAGAATATGAAAACATTTTGAGTTTTATTTGATGTGGGTACTTTACTGTATTTATAGAGAAACTTACAATTTAAAATCTAAGCACGATTTGTATAATACTAATATATCATACCTAGAAAAGTCATAGAATACCAGAATCAAACTTGCCTAGTATAACGAATTACTCTCTAAACCGGATTTTTGTGCGAAACAGTGCAGCGGTTTTTTTTAACATACCTATACGTATGTAAAGTAATTTATAAACAACAAATTTAATTTTTTATATCTTTCTTGTTTCTTTAAAGAAGATTTTAAGTAATATATTAAAAATCAAATTTGTATTATGCCGTATTCTAGACGATTAATATAACATTATACGTCTTACTATTCGCCTTAGAAGTTTTGCAAGAACTATCGATTTAAAGTGTACAGGTGTAATTCTTCTTAAACACTTTTTTTTAAATTTAAATATTAGATATATTTTATTATAAAAACTAATTATTTAGGTAGGTGTAAGAACTTACTACAGGGTATCTAAAAAAAACGGTAGTGAAAAATTTAAAAAAATCATAAAACAGGCATTTATTTTAAAAAAATAGGAAGACCTAAGTAGCTAAGTATTTCACAATAATATATAACATTTATAGTAGGTGTTGAAATTGCTTCGTTTACACTGCTAAACAAGAGTTTGCTCGCCGCAACTTGTTCGTGAATATTTTCTTCAAGATTTTCTGATCAACACTATCGATGACAGTTATGATTTTTTCTTTTAATTCCTCGATAGATTTAGTAATTTTTGCAAAGACTTTACCTTTTGTATAGTGCCATAAGGATGCTTAAACATCTTGAATCAACTGGCTGTACACAACAAGGTTACTTTGGAGTGGGTGCCGGGACATCAAGGCATAGCGCGAAACAAGAAAGCCGACTCACTAGCTAGAAGAGGAGCTAGACTCGTCATGATCGGGCCGGAGTTCTCCTGCGGCATAGCAAATGCCAGTGAGAGAGGCTATATCAAGGACCAACTCAGAGAAATACACTGCACTTATTGGAAATCAGTGTCTGGACTGAGACAATCAAATCTATTAATTGCAAAACCCGACAGGAAATACACATACTCAAATCTTGTAATTAAGCAGGAAGAACTTACAACGACTTGTGGGACTACTAACTGGAGCAGGTTGAGAACATATCTCAATACATGGGGAGTTGTGGACAATCCCATGTGTAGATGGTGCGACATGGAGGAAGAAACTCCAGTCCACATTATCTGTCACTCCGACGCACTGGTAGACACAAGGATCAGAAGACTTGTCGTCTCATATGTAGAGCACAAGAACTCCAGTCAATACTTCCAAAAGATATCTTAGACTTTTTTAAGGATCAAGGAAGTAGAGAACTAAATACAGAGGGCACAATAGGTCAATTTTGGCCCCAGTACTGTCGGCTATATACCAAAACCCGGAGAATAAAAATAGTCCAATAAGGAGTAATCGCACGGCCTTAAGTCTGCATTACGTAGAGGCCAGCGGGTCCTAGAAATGATACGATTTCATCAAACAGGATCCGAAGGTAAGCCATCGCGGTCTTCGACGTATGAGCGGTGGCACCATGATGCTGGAACTAACATTCCTCTACAAAATCAGAGACAACATTTTGATATCGGGCAGCATTTATTGTTATGTCAAAGAAAATCGGTCCGCAATAAGAGTCGATTATAAAGCAACTCACACTACGCATTTCAACATACGAACTGAATCATGTGCTGTTGGACGCTGATATTTTTAATTCATAAAATATAGTAACCAGTGGTGCCACAGAAATAATTTCGAAATTTTTTACTAATTTTTTTGTATATTACGAATTTTTATGTGCTTTTTCCAGTATTTTCTTCTGTCTCGGATGGAAGAAAACAGATTAGCAAAACAAGTTTCACATGGTCGGTCAACGCAAGAAAGGAGAGAAAGAGGAAGACCCCCAAAAAGATGGAAGGAATGCTGGATATCTATATATGAGAAAATATTAAAATAAAATAAACAGTTGGTTTTAAACGGTCTTTATAGCCTACAAAAAAAGAATAAGAAGATGAATTTTTAAAGTTTTACTAGCTTTTTTTGAGACATCCTTTATTTTATACAAAAGTAGATACTACAAAAAACTAGTTAATTACAAACAGTTAATACTAAGAAAGGTTTTTTTAAAATACTTTAATATTTATTTATATAGAAGTTCCACTGTATCTAAAAGTATACCTATTAAATAATAAAATTAATAAAAATAATTCATTTCCATACAAGATTGATAATTAAAAACAAACTTAAAATAGGCCGCTTTTTGCTTTTCTCAATAAACATTCCGCAATAAACATTTAATTAACATTTTCTCAAATTATAGAAAATTGAAACTGAGTAAACCGTACAAAAACCATTCGATTATAAATGATCCAGTTAACTATTTCATATAATAAATTATTTCATATTGCGACATTTATGAAATCAACTTTCTATAATTAGTCTCTAAAAAATTAATTAAAACTTATATTCGAACATATTATTCACATTTAGATGTTTATTTCGTCCTTTTCGGTGTGACGGCTGTTATCAAAAAATTCCTCAAAATATTTTAAAAAAAAATTATACCCGACGTGCATCTGCTTGAAAAGTAAACTATCTCTGAAAATAGTGTGACAAATCAATTACAGTAAACCTACAGATGTGGAATATTTATTATTATAACAATTTTGAAAGGAATAGAGAGGAATATCATCACAACGGTTGCGGTATTGTATTGTACTCCGGCACAAAAGACCATGACCAATATTTGTTTACCTTATATCGAGCAAACAAGAAATTGTATGGCCATAAGAAGGAAAAAAAGGACCGTTTTGCCCCGAAAATTGTTCTTCGAGTCAATTACCTGTACGAAAAACTAGGATTTTTTGTTGCCAACTTTTGATTCTGTTGATGCTGCCAGCCTGCATAATTTGCCGGCACATCTCTATTGAGATCTCGCCGTACAATTAGTGAGAAGTGAGCGATGGGTTTTTGAGAATCATTAAAGAGATCACGATTTAACAGCCTTGTTAGCGTTGCAGCGTAATGTGGTAGTAATAAGACGTCCTCGTGATTAATGGTTACATTTCAATTCTCCTCGTTACTGACGAGATAATGTCCACCTTTAAAATCTACTGCTCCAAATGACGAAGGCACCTTTATTAAAAATACCTGCTTTTATAAATTTCTAAAGAGACGTTTCTTAAAGAATGCGCTATTCATTCGATTTCAACTACCGAATTTTTTATATCCCAATTTCGACCACGAAAGTTCAACTCCCTCCGTCAAATTTTTTAAGTGTGTTTTTGTCGCGCGATTCCTCATTTTTTATTTAAAAAAAAATCAATTTTTAATGCTATGCTTAGTTCACTTATAAATTATCTTAATTAACTTGGCAAAAAATATGTTTTATAGGTTGGGAAAAGTATGTGCCTGGTTATTTTTAATTAGCTTTCATCGTTTTTCTTTGTAAGTCACAAAAAAAAATTACAAAGAGAAACTGGGCTAAAAGTTAAAGTTTTACTTGTAAAAAGAATATGTTTAAACTATAGATAAGTAGATTGAAAAAAAATATTAAAACTTGTTTTGATGAAAAGTTATTTGGAATAAGGGTACAAAAGGATTTTTCATTTCGGAATTTATTAAAAAAAAATTATTAATTAAAAAATAAACGGTTTCGTAATTCTTAAAAATTAGACAAAATCGTCGGTATTGTTGAAACGAATCAAAACTCAGGATATATGTTTGAACATTTTGCATATTTGCACATTTTGGAAATAAGCACACAAAACATCTTTATCAGAGTGTTGCTTTTATATACCTATGTATTTTATTTCTATTGGAATGTATGTAAACCAAGTTTATTATAAAAAACTACTGTGCTTTCTTACTCTGGACTGTCCTATTTCTTTAGGGCCGGCAGAAAGCCGTAAGCAAATCGACGATATAGGTAATAGGAGCGTCATAAGAGTCCAAAATTAACAATAAATAATGTAATATTAGATATTTTTTAGGGAAGGGGACGTCAACTACTGTTTTACATTTGAATTTTAATTTATTCTTTATCAATATTTATAATCACTAGAGAAAATAAAATTATAGATAGGTATATGCATATCTATTTATTATTATATTATGCTCAAAGTCTGAAATTTGCCATTTTACGGATCGACCGATTATTTTGTGGGTGGGCTATTGTATTCGTCCAAAGTACAATATTTTATGTGATTCGGGTTTTAATTTCTCCAGCATGTGAATTAAACGAGTGTTTGATCAAGGTAAGAAATACATACTGAATATAAAAACAAATAATACCATTTTAAGCTTTTGATTGATAAAATATACTCCATTATATAAAACATAATAAAAATACAAAAAATGATATGTTTAATGAATTTTGATGTGTTAATAAATCATAACGTTATTTTTCTTGAGATAAAACCTCAAATGTATCATTTATAAAGAAAACTAAGTCATTATGAAATATTAACGGTTTAAGAATTAACAGCAATTGCTCCACAATTTTATTTTAAAAATGAAATGTTTAGTTTTAAATATATTAGGTAAACAGCTAATTAGCTAATTGTAAATTTGGCCAATGAAAGTGTGAAATACACTAAATACTTGAAACTTTTCTAGTTTTGATTGCAAAATATTAAACTAAAGTGGAAATGGTTAGACATTTTAGGAGGGCCGGGATTACAATAAAATTTTACTATACATTTTTTACTAGGTTTGTGGAGAATGGGAGGAAAAGTGATATTAATTTTATGTACCATAATATATAAAATTTAATACAGTGAAACCTCACTTGTACGAAATATTCAGTTAAACGAAAATTTAATTTTGGTCCGGCGTGATCGAGAAAGGTAAAGTGTTGCTCTTGGCCTGAATGACTCTACATAGTGTTTTGAACAATCAAGTTTTACTTGTAGTGTTTGTCAATTGCTATAATCAGAATGTTTGTTTTATTTAGTACATACCTCAACTTGTTAGTACTTAATTTAATTATTCAGAAAATCGTTTAAACCCGTATACGTTCAACATCACAATTTTATTCTAAACAGACAAATATATTCATTTAAAGGAAGTATTCATTTATACGCAAAATATTACGTTCCGCCCTTCATCTTCGTATAAGTGAAGTTTCACTGTATTCGTATTTCGCGCTTATACAGGTGGCTATCGGCGCACTCTTGTTATGATTTTTGAACTATATCTTTTCATATAGCAGAGACAATCATCAGAACATTAAATACTAAATATGTATTAATAGGTATATTTTTTAAATTATAATTTAAGTTTATCTTATTTAGATATATTACACGCCTTGTGGAGGAGGGGCAATTTTACAATTTTTTACTAAAGGGGGCGGGAGATTTAAAAACGTATTAAAACATCTTACGTAATAAAACGATGACCCCTACGCTTACAATATGGGTTTATTTACAAATAAAATATTGTTTTTTTTAAACCAAGAATTTCTTTCAATTGTAAACTTCAAAATTTTCTAGGTGTACCAAATATGTAGGGGAAAGTGGGGTAGCCCCGGACAGCGGGTAACCGCGGACATAAGAATTTCCAAGAACCTAATCACGTTGCATTGGTAAAATTTTCTTTAAAACAGGCGTCGTCTAGAGTAACAACATATGCATTTTAGTTGTCACGTAAACACCGAGTCTGTTACAATTTAAGGAGTAGTTTGTAAAATATAAAAATTTTTCATCGCGCTCGTCAGATTTCATTTCAAGTTATCAACTAGAAAACGTAAGTGTGAATACTTATTTTTTTTTAAGTTGAAGAAAATGCATTATATTTAAACTTTGTAATAGTATTTGAAATATTTCTACTACATCTTAGGAGCTCTGAATAAAAATGTTGAATATTGAGAATCGGTACCCCGGACACTAAAATGTCGGGTATCGCCGGACATTATTTTAGCTTAATTAATAATCTTTTCAAAAGTTACTCTATACTACAGTTGAAATAAATAACTTGTCGGTGCTTTATTATTTACTGTGATAATAAATAGTGGTTAAATTACTGTACTTTAGTCAACTTTGTGTATTTTTCACATCCAGTACGAATCGCAACGGTGGTCAACATCTATACTGACCCGGTGCCTTCAATCAGCACAACACATTTATTAAAACAACTGTTACGATTTCCTGATGC
Source organism: Sinopyrophorus schimmeli (assembly GCA_036325965.1). Lineage (NCBI taxonomy): Eukaryota > Metazoa > Arthropoda > Insecta > Coleoptera > Elateridae > Sinopyrophorus > Sinopyrophorus schimmeli. The sequence goes on along the minus strand of JARFIZ010000024.1, from coordinate 4,621,275 downwards.
ATCAAAAACATTTAGCAACGGAGCTCAAAAACCCATAGGAGCGATATTTTAACATCTCCATTTAAACAAAATTCATCGCGCTCGTCAGATTTCATTTCAAGTTATCAACTAGAAAACGTAAGTGTGAATACTTATTTTTTTAAGTTGAAGAAAATGCATTATATTTAAACTTTGTAATAGTATTTGAAATATTTCTACTACATCTTAGGAGCTCTGAATAAAAATGTTGAATATTGAGAATCGGGTATCGCCGGACATTATTTTAGCTTAATTAATAATCTTTTTCAAAAGTTACTCTATACTACAGTTGAAATAAATAACTTGTCGGTGCTTTATTATTTACTGTGATAATAAATAGTGGTTAAATTACTGTACTTTAGTCAACTTTGTGTATTTTTCACATCCAGTACGAATCGCAACGGTGGTCAACATCTATACTGACCCGGTGCCTTCAATCAGCACAGCACATTTATTAAAACAACTGTTACGATTTCCTGATGCATCAAAAAAACATTTAGCAACGGAGCTCAAAAAACCCATAGGAGCGATATTTTAACATCTCCATTTAAACAAAATTTAGAGAAAAAGCAGAAAACTAAAAACAATAAATTTGTCAAAGCAAAAAAACAAAAAATTGCTAAAAATATTGAAAACAGACAAAAATATTCAAAGTTTTTCCCAAAAAGACCGGGAGAAAGAAACCGAATGCATCATATGCAAAAAAACTTTTGATGAAGACTGGATTCAATGTTATGAGTGCAAAGACTGGGCACATAAAAATTGTTTAAATATTAATTATTTTGTGATGTTTATAAGGCCAAAAACGATTGGGCCACCAATAAGTACTAGTCCGGGGCTACCCGCCACTTTTTGTATTGCCAAAAAGTAAGGTCAAATTGGATTGGCCATATTTCCTAAAAAAATAAATATATCATTACAAATTTTAATTAGTATAAACTTAAAAGTCCCTACTTTCATTTTAAATCATAAAAAATAAATAAATTTATTTATTTATATTTTTTATTTCTAATTCTTTCAAGTGTCCGGGGCTACCCCATCTTCCCCTATATAAAAAAAATGTACTTATTCCTTTAATTTTAAATTTAAAGTAAATAATAGAGTTAATTAAATAATTATTAAAAATAAGAATGACATTTATCTTTATAATTTTATTCATTTAATTTAAGGTTAAATATAGTGTTAAAAAATTATTATGTAAATTATTATAAAATTTATTATAAATGTACAATATAATTATTTAATTTAATCAATTTTTGAAGAAAAAATTATTAGACTATTAATGCATTTAAAAAAACAAATTTATTGTTTTACTAAAACATTTTAACTTATAAAATATTAAAATTTTGAAAAAAAAATTTATGCTTACTCCAGCATTTTATTGGGTAATGATTTTTTAATTAAAATCAGTTATAAATTTTTTAATAATTTTTTAATTATTTATTAAATGACTAATATTCTAGCCCCATGCTAAGAAAAAAAAATTTTTTTTTGCTCCACCTTAATTGCATATATTTTACTGTATAATATTATTGTTTTATGGAACTTTTAATTAAATTTTGACTGTAAATGATGTAAGTAGATATACATACAAATTTTGAGTTATTAACACAATATCTATTTGATAAAAATTAAAAAAAATTTAAGTGTCGAAAAGCCAAAGAATTGTTACTTATCATTTATTTTTGTCCATAATTTGCATAATAGTATACCTATTGGGTTTTTTTATATTTAATGAACTCCGTGTTGTAGCATTGAAAATGTGTACAAAAAGTTGAAAAAAAACGAATGTTCACATATTTATACTTTTTTTTTAAAACCAATCAAATCGGTAAAAACATTCATTATAATTTTAGCAAGTAAAAAATTTTTGACAAACTCAACAATAGTTTATATTTCTTCTTTAGCAAAAAAATCGCATATATTTCCTTCTAGAATCGTTAACGTCACATTTTTAAAAAAGTTTTAAAAAGATATTAGAATATAATCTAAAGAAAAAGCCACAAGAATTTAAATGGAATCTTCAAAAGATGATACACGTCCAAGATTCGTTGAAACGTGAAACCACCCTTATCATCGACGAAGATCAGGTAAAAAGCGGCATACAGTAGCTAAATGGGCACTAATTTCAGGTGTTTACGTCAAAAGTTTTACACATTCTTCTCGACGATTTAAAATTGTGGTAACACGTCCAAGGATTTAGGTCACTCTTTTTTTCTTTACGTAGGAGCAAACTAATGTCTTATACCTGTTTCTTTTATATTATTTACAGAAGAATTTTAGATGACAAATAATTTTAATTTTTTTTATACTATATTTTTATTAGAAGAGTCGAGATTTGAAGTTTAATTATGGAGATAGAGATAAATATAAAAATTATGTGCCGCTCATTTAAAATATGGCTTTAGCTACAGGAAAGCGACGTCGGCTGATTAAAACTGGTAAATGTCGTAGGATTTTTTGAATTATATTCGTTCTGTCACGCTTGTAAAAGAAACTGAATTTAATATTAATATTGAAGTAGTTAGGCCCCCGGACGGCAGCTTACAGTGACAAAACTTACTTCGCGGCCCTTTGATCATTGCCGTTCATAAAAAACGACCAACTTCTGATTAGTTTGTTATTTTCACCGAATGCTCAACTGAAGACTTGCCTCTCTTGTTCAATTTGCATTTCGATAACGAAAAATATAACGCGCACTTTGTCTTAATTAGATCCGCTTTTTACACGTAACGCAAGTGCCAAAAATCGGGTTCTCAATTATTTTAATTAATTAATTCCATAAAATGAATTTTAAAAAGATGCGAGTTTATAAAAAGGAAATACTACTTTAAACTAGTTGTATAGAAAAGCAGGAATAGTTACCTACATTGATTTACTATGACTAATAAGCGTAATCGATTTACGTGGTTTTTGCTTAATTAACTTCTGTAAATGTGACTCGGGCGTTTAAAAATGAATTTTTATGTTTGTCACAACTTCGTCTGAATAAAATTAACATTTTTTTCAAAAGCGTTTTACAGTTACGGTTAAATGATGCAAAGATAAAAAAGGTTTACTTAAAAAAACTAAGAATTGCAATTTTTTGCTCAAGTTTTAACCCTCTGTACACTAGGTGACTAAATATCACATGCCATATTAGGTGGGGTTTGCCATACCCCGAAAAAAAAATTCACAAAATTGTACTTCATGACATTTAAATGATTCTAGTTTTCAGAGTTTGTTCTCAAAAATTTTTAGGAACAACGGTTTTTACATGAAGATACCAAAAAACGCAAAAATTTTTTTTTCAAATGTTATGCATTTTATTTTGAGTCCACGGGCTTAAAATTTTTTTTAAACTTTTTTTCTTTGGTAATTTTTCGCAGAGCTATCGGATTTTGAATGAAAAAGGACCTTTTTGTCTTCAACTACTGATACCTCAGCAACCAATGGACGTATACAAAATTTAAAGACAGTTTTGGAATTTGGAATAATTGTTCTACAAGATTCCTTTATGACTTTGGGAAAAAAAAAATTGCCCTCGGTATTAAGTTACAAAAAGTGAAAAAAGTGACTTTTTTCCTTATTTTAGTGCATCTTTGCAAATATTGATGGAAAAGCTAATGTTTGAAGAAATTTTTACAGCTCAATATATATAGTCTTGTAATTCGCCAGATCGATCTACTAAGCGGTTTTCCTTGTTGATTGATCAAAATTTTAGAAGAAATTTTTGTTGCTAAACTACATGTAATCTCCTTAAAAATAGAAAAATAGATTTTTTCGACTTTTCACACAATTCTGTATCTGTTGCTAGTTAATTAAAATAATTTTTTGATACACCCATTGGTTGCCGAGATATCAGTGGTTGAAGACAAAAGAATCCTTTTTCATTCAAAATCCGATAGCTCTGCGAGAAATCAACGTATAACAAAAATTAAGAAAGAAATTAAAGCTGAATAAACAGGCTATCTGCTCCATGCAATGATTTAGCCCAACACAAATTTTCCAAGCCCGTGGACCAAAAATAAAATGCATATTTGTATAAAATAAAACAAATAGAAATATTTTCCTCTGAATTAACCATTTTATTTTAAAAATAAAAAAAATAATGATATTGATTAATTAGTTAATTGTTTTTGACAGTTATAGACCATAAACCTATTAGAAGTCCATCAAACCGCAATTAATTACATTTTTATGTACCTGCTGTTTTATTATGACATCGGTTATTTTAACAAATTGTTTAAATCTTTTTTCTTTAAAGTGTTTCAAAAATAAAACAATTTTTTTCTTTTAATTTTATACTACATTCCGACGGTCAAGCTCAGTTTATTAAAAGTTAATCTTATGCGCATTTTTAGATATTTTTACAACAAGAAATGGTTAAGTAGTTTTTGTAAATATATTTTTTTTCAATAAGTATAGCTACATATATGTATATAAAAACTATAGACTTCACACATAACATGTTAGAAATGTTGGTTTGTATTGAATTAAAAAATATTAAAATACTTATTGATATTTTACTTCTGGTATAACTAATTTTGTATTTCGGTAGATAGCTTATTAAATTTTACATATTACTCAAAATTACATAACACTTACCACTTTACATTTAAATCTTTTTCTTAAATTGCAAATTTGCAATCTACTTTAAATTAAAGTATATATGATATAAAACTTCGGCTTCGGTAAAACTTTAGGATGAGTTTTGACCAAAATCAAAAGTGCGGCCAAAGATCGTTTTTTTGGTCGAAAGTGGCCGAAGCCGAAAGTTAGGTCGGACGTTAGTTTTCGTCCTTATATATTCTGGCAATGAGAAAAAACTCATGCCCTCCAAAAACAAATTTTTATCATATAGTCTAAAACAGTGATTCCCAAACTTACTTTCGTCATGGGCCTCTTAACATAACGAAAACTTAATGACGAACAAAAAAAATGTAAACAAACGCATATTTCCTTCAAATTGTAATATTTGATACAGGAACGATATTAGACTTATAGCGAAAATATTTGAGTATAAATACCGGAACTCAATAAAATAATTATAAAGACTTTCATAAATAACCGAAACCATGTATGGTCAATTTCGTCGGCGCCGCGTGGTCAACTGATAACATCGCTTTTTAAATTTTTGTAATTTTTTATTCATAAAAACTTTCGATCTTTTTGCGGACCTCCAAAATAAGTTTTACTTCGCACGGACCCCTTGGTTGATTCCGTAGACCCCCAGGGATCCGTATGAACCATTTTGGAAAACTTTTGTCTAAAAGGATTTTAAAAAAGCCGAAAAAAATTAGTAGCGGTTTTTGCAAAATAGTTGATCAAAGATGAATAAAACTATTCAAAAGTTAATAAAAAATATAAACGTTTATAATGTGAAATAACAATAAAATGATGTACATATTAGTTTCACACCAAAAATGAGGATTAATAAATCGCGTGGCAATAATCAATAACGAGCCATTAATATTTTGCAACAATGTCCTTAACAATTTCCCCTTTGGACATTTTAATCCAGCGCAGCTGCACACATGCATTATTAAAATGCCTTTTTGATTGTAATTTTAATTATTCGTTTTTGACTCGCAATTTACCACTTAAACAATAATTCCGTAATTCTTCTAATCTAATAATCGAATTCAGTTAATCCTTTTTCAGCTCCTGCTGTTCCAGGGGATTAATAAAAACAAATCAATTAAAAAACAGAATCGGCAACTTGTTGTTCGTTTTAGCTTTATTTTAACCAGCAATAAACCACATCATTAAAATATAAGTTGGAAAGTGTCCAGAGATGGGTGTTAAGATAAGAAAAGATGGCATAACCACAGGCGGCTTTCTTAAGCGTTGATAGTGCCGATGCTCGTCAGCCACACGCGCCGTCGCCTCCTTCAAATCAACAATTTTCTCTTTCGATTTTACCTGCTGGTTAATGGCACTTTAAAATCATGTCTCTGTTTCCGTTTCCTATTTTTATATGCTTCGATTGTTCCATAATTTAAAGAAATACATACATTTAAAAATATATATTTTTATTACAACTGTAATTCAAATTAAACAGAAAAAAAAATTAATTAAACTATACCAATCGTAAAAAATACTTTTTAGATTATTAATTATCAAAAGCAAGGGTTGAAGAGTCTAAAATAATAAAACTTATACAGTAAGACTTCGTTTAACGCTTCCTCCATTAACGCTGATTCGATATAACACGGTCTAGTCGAAGCTACAAAATAGCTCAAAATTTACATCGATTCAAGTTATTGTGATATATTTTAAAGTAATCTCGTTTAATACTGTTTCGTTTAGAGCTTAAACTCATTGGAACGTATCCCACGCGTTAAGAGGGGTCTTACTGTATCTATTTATATTATGTATTAATTATTTTTAATAAAATATATATGATACTTGTACAATACTTATAAAATGAATTATTAATGTATTATGTTAGAGCAAATTAAAGTAGTAGTACTTACTAATAAAAAAGTAGCTGTGAAATTGATTGACAATCAAAATTAATTACAAATTGTTTAACATAATAATTACTAATGCGTGTTATTAATTTGATTTAAGTTTTTTGGGACCTAATGGCTTCGTAAGATATCCTTGATATCACGATTTAAAATTTTATAGTCTTTATGACCGAAGGTGACTAATTTGTTTCTGCAATATGAAAGTTTTAAAAATCCAATTTTGTTATTTGGTAAAATAAAAAATTATTATTTTGTATATAATTACATAGCAGCAGTAGTTTTTTGCAATATTAATTTATTTTTATTAATTATAAATAAAAATACTGCATTCTATACAGTAGATTTCTTCTGTCCCATCTCAATTAAGTCTTAAGTAATTTTCGTGCATTTATAATTTGCACTATTTGGTGTTATGGCAGTCGAATTATGGCATATACCAAACATTTTCTTGCTTACATCCTATATTTCATAGTTCAATGTTTTTTTTCTAATAAGTTTTTCCGTCCAGAATTTTTGCGCATAATAGTAAGAATGATTGCAAAGTTTCAGAAAATGTAATTTCTTCTGTCTTATTCAAGGTAGGATTTGCTCTCAATTTTTTTCCCGATTTCATGTGGTTTCGTAATATTCTTCTTGTAATACCACATCTATTTTTTACATATTGTTGGAATTTCTGACCTTTAGTAAATGTAATGCTTCTTTCGTCTTGTCTTGAGTACAATTGGCCCTCAAACCACAGCATCTTTTTACCCATATTTTTGTATTAAAAAATCTCATGCCTGTAGGCTCTTTTTACCCTTATGCAGAATACTTTATTTTAAAGCTAATTATAACCCAAAAGTGGTTATTTAAATATTTGATATAGCTGAAAAGAGTGTTGCACTAATTGAATTAGAACTTACCTTCATGCAAATTAGTACTCTATCACTATTTTTTCGTAAATTAATATTGAAAACATATGTAAAATATTATAATGTTTACTGCTTACAAATTGTTTGTTCTTTATTTCTCATGTCATGATTTATCTACTAAAATCATTTAGATAATCCGATGAAACTACTTAAACAAAGATACAATATAACAAAAAATATATGGGACACACATAAAACTTTAAAAAATATTGTTTGGTAAATCATAAAATCAAAAATTATTCTTAAAACGTCAATGAAAATGAAGAAAAAAGATATACAAAATAAATTAAAAATATCATCTTAGTTAACATATATTTTTTGGTGTGAAATATTTTTAGTTGATGCACTGCAGCCAAAAAAAAACCATTACGCCTTATTTATCATTACAATTATTGAAAACGTAGATACTACAAAGGAATTTGCAAAAAGCTTTTTAGTAAAAGAGATAAATAATTATTATGTTGTAAAATTTTTCTCAATTATCTGATTTTACTTAATATTATTTTTGTTCAATTATAATAAATGACTTATTTCTGCTATTCTTAATATTTTAATAAGTCTAGCTTTTCTATAATTTGGGTTAAAATGGACGGGAGTAAGGAACCTTTTAGTTTTTCTTTGTAAATGCCTATTATAGATCAATAAAAATGTAAAAACACTTGAAAATAACTAATTAGAAGTTATCAAATTAAAATATTACAAAATGTTGAGAACACCCATTAAACAAACTAATAAAAACAAAAAGAATAAAAGTAGTAACTGTAAAAACCAATAAAAGGATCCATAAACACAAAAGAGAAGAAATATGACAACAAAATATTAAATCATAGAGAAATAAAACAATTCACACTTTTATTTTTATTTAAAACTGCCAACATAAAATAATCAAAGTTTCTATTAAAATTATCATAAGAAGGTGCCAATAGCAGTTTTTAAATTTTGGATAATTATGTACTTTGTGATTTAATTTTTTGAAATCACATTATGAAATTTCTTTTAAGCGTTTATTCATATTTTTTTTATAATCACAAACCTTCTAACTAATTTTTATATTTGTATTTACCCACCTACAATTTAAATTTATTAATCTACAATACAATTGAAAAATAATTCCCAGTTGAATAAAATAATTAATATTTAAAAGTCAAGCTATAGCTACTAATTACATAAAATTTTTGTATTTTATTAATGATATTTTAACAGCTGTAAATTTAATAACAATAACAAGTAATCACCAGAAAGATTCTGAAAAACATGAAGGTTCTGTACAAGATAAAAATGCTAATCTTTATTTGTTAACTGCCACCTATACATCCCGTAAACAGTATCGAAAAAGTCCAACCCTTATTGTAGTGTACCATGTGTCCAAGAATAACCATATAACTGACATAACTTGCCCCTAAAATGTAACAATGTGGCATACACAACACGCCCGCAAAATAATTTTCTACATCGCTGGTTCCAACCCCGAATATTTAGCAAATAATGGCATCAACCAACCATAAGTAATATTGCAGTTCCCCAATGTATTTTCGTCTGGAATTATTTAATTTAGCCATGCGTGTTAAATCCGAAAATATTTAAACAAAATAATTATTTATAGACTCGAAAGAATTTCCGGATACTTAATCAAATTACAGACTATTGGCTATAAAATTTTAGCGCACACTCATAAATTTCATGATTTAAGGTTTTGTTATTTAAATCTTCGAAAGCTGTATTTGGAAGATACGTAAAAATTATGACGGTTTTTTTTACCTAATAAACTTGCTTTCATCAAAAATAAAATACCTAAACAAGCTCAAAATTTTTTTCTTAGAAAATTGTAGTAGTTGTTTTAGAATTAAATAATTATGTATCTATAGTAGAGCGTCCGTTTTTACTCAAGTTTAGGTATTATTTTTTTGCTGTCGCCCTATAAATTTTTATTTTTTGCTTTAAAACAATGCATTTCAAAAAAACGTTTAGTTTTCAAATGAAACCGTGCCGAAATCATGTTACGTTTCCCATTTAAATAATATAGGAATTTCGAACTTTTGCATTTAATTTTTTCTCTGAAACAAACAACAATACGGGTTGCCGTATTGTTGTGGTCATTTGACCAATATATATTTTTATAGAGAATTGAACGCTCTACAAAAAAGGTCTCTTATGATTTTGTGATAATTTCACTCCTTCGAAAGTTATTTAAGATTAAAGTTTTGTCCATAGTGAATATCAGTTTTTCAAGTTTTACTACGATTCTTTTTAATAAAATCATTCAACCAATCTATAATAGTTAAAAAGGCTTAATAGTTACAATAACATAAACAATACATTGTAAATAATATTAAGGAAAGATTTATTTCTTTTTTTGCTTTATTTACGATTTTTTTTAAGCTACTTTTCGTCGTATTAGGATAGGTAGCTTTGTATTCACTTATAACTTGAAGTAAATACTGTTTTTGTTTTTATTTAGTAGTTAAAATGTTCATATACTCTTGAGTCAATTGAACTGCTCTTTCCGCTACATCATTAATGCATTGCAGATTATTAACAATGATTAAGCCTTTCAAATAGTTGTCATTGGTAGCCCACGTCTCAACATCAAATTCTAAAAAGTTTTTATTTATAGAAAATCGATCAAAAAATTTCAACGAATCTGAATTAATGACAAAATCAATATTTATCTTTTGTAAATTGCAAATTTCACTATCTGTATTTATTATATAGGGTTTAGGAGAATCGAAATCGAAATCTTCATTAGTTTTTAATGCTTTAATCATTTTACGTTTTATGGCAGATGACACATTCGAATCAAAAAAAGCCAAAGCAGCAGTTTCTGCATTCAAGTACCACACACGGTTCTTGAAAGTAAAGAGAATCATAAAAATTATAAAATTAACCATAAACCCGACATTAATCTTGAATAACTTTTGAAGGAGTGAAATTATCAAAAAATCATAAAAGACCATTTTGTAGAGCGCTCAATTCTCTATAAAAAAATATATATCGTCATTGCCGTATTATTATTTGTTTCAAAGAAAAAAAATTAAATGCAACCAGTTCGAAATTTTCATGTTATTTAAATAGGAAATGTAAAATGATTTCGGCACGATTTAATTTGAAAACTAAGAGTTTTTTTGGGTTGGAAATTTTTTTTAGGGCAAAAACTAAAAATTTACGGGGCGGTAGCAAAAAAAATCAACTTGGGAAATAACGGACACCCTAATCTACATTTATTACCTTTTTTTTAAATAAACGTATATCCAGTTGGTACGTATAAGTAAGTAATAAAGGAATCAAATACGATTTAAATATCATTTTTATGACATTGAAATATTTTACATCCAATAAATTAATTCGAAAGTCATTCTTTACAGGTACTTGTTATGTCCTTAATCCTTCATAAAAAAAGTAATTGACGTCAATTTCTTTATTAACTCCGAGATGAGTTTATATATAATTTAGATAACCGATATGAGCCAATACCTATTATCATTACGTTTTTTTGTTAAAGAATGGGTAAAATAATTTAACATTATTATAATCTGTACAAATGTGTGTTATTACAAATCCGACACTAGTAATTTTACATTTTGTAAACACAGTTAAGTAAATGCATATAAGGACAAAATGTTTTCCAGCTTTTATTCTAACAGATTCCGTTTAATGATTTAGAAATGTTGTGTACTCAAGCATAGGATGTCAATTATAAAATAAATATTTTATTATTAAAGTTTGTGCTGTAATAAACAGTATTATTGGACTTTCTAAAATTTTATTTCGCCTACTTTTGATTTCTTAAGGGTGATTCATCTATCGTATCAGCGTATTAAGTAGGATCCTCCCAACTAACCGGACCGATCCCAGGGGACAATTACAAATTAAAAAAATAATTATAATGATCCTTTTTATATAATCATCTTTTGTTACGGCGATTCATTTTGATTAAACTTGTACCAAAAGGAATATATGGTTTTGTTACCATTTTTTTGTTAAATTTTAATTAGTACCTATATAAAATATTTAGAAATTTAAATTAAAAAATATCTATCTTAAAAATTTTCGTTTAATGTTAATTAATTAATTTAGAAGTAAGAGTAATAGAAAACTGGCCAAACATTTTTATGTATCAAAAGTGATAGGACCGATGTTAAGTAAATTTTTAAATAAATGACAAAAAAAACTAAAAAGAATCGGCAAACTTGAAAACTAAATAAAAGATTATTCAATCGATAGATGTACAATTATTTAGAAATCATTTCTTTATTAATTTGTGTTTTAATACACTTCACTGCATCATCATAATCTTGCTATTTTATTAATAAATTCCAAGTTCTATCTATATCGATTAACATTGTTGTGATTTTTTTATGAAACAGAAAATTTAAAAATCAAAGTTTAATAAAAAGACTACACAGTTTCATGGGACTATTATTTATACAATATAATATATATAATTTAAATCATTGAACCGTTCTTCTTCATTGATATGTTCATACGTGACTTCAGAGACAGACATTAAATGCAGGATGGGCTTAAGGCCAATTGTAACAGTGCTAACATAAGTGAACGTCGAAAGTTACTCATAATTTTAGTATATACCTAGTTGTCCTTTTTTTAAATTTTAATCCTTATATCTTCTATTGAATTATTTGCTTTAAAACTTTTTTTTAATAAACCATCAGGCTATTTTATTTAAAGCAAATTTAGAGTGAAACGTCCAGTGAATGACCGAGTTGTTGTATCGAGAGCTATTTCGATATAAAAAAAATATTAAACAAATTAATAAGCCCAAAAGAACCGTTACAGTTGAAACGAGCCTATTTTAATTTATGAATTAATGAAAACCTCCCAATTTGGTCATAAAATTTATAAAGTTAACTATAAAGAATATTAAATGAGGAGTGAATGACCACTTTTATTTAAAAAATGACTGGATATAGCCCAGTGATTGACCGATTAATTGATTTACCAATTAACAATGAATAATTCATAAAATTTTATAACATTTATTTTAAACACTGGGTAATTAGGAATTATGTGTATAAAACTAAGATTAATCTGAATTCTGATCCTTTTTTTATTTAGTATTTAATCTGGATTTTCTTTCGGCTTCAAATCAAATTTTTTCTTTTTCTTTTAGTTCTTTTGTAAATTCTTTTTTTATGTTCCACTTCTTGTTTTGCTTTCTTTGTAATACATTTGTACTGCCAACAAACGAATGAAAATACTAATAGGTATCTAAAAATAGTCGGTCATTTACTTGATGAGTATTATAATAAAACATACCAATGAATGACCGACATAAAATTGGCAAAACTAATTATTTAAAAGTTAAAATTATTTAAACTTAATTTAAATAATGATTTGATTAATTAAATCATTATAAATCAAGTAATAGATAAAAATAAAACAAATACAATCGTAAAAATACATACTTTATATAATCGTCTTATTTCATTTATTTTAGTTAAACTTTGGCAATAAACAAGTAACAAACGAACTCCAATATAAATATAATTAATTTAGTTGTACACTTCTTTATTACTTTTACTTTTTGCACTTAAATGAAAAATGAAACATATAAGATTCCATAGATAAATATATCATGTATATAAATCAACTTTATAAATGTTATAAACATTATTTTTCGTAAGGTTCGTTCACTGGTAGGTGGTCACAGACTGGATGTTTTACTCTATACTGTTTTAAATTAATAGAGATAATAAATCGCATACAGCATTTTAAATACGATATCTAAAAAATATATAATACAGTTTAATACTGAGCAATACATAACCTAAAATTATTTTTTAGGGAGGTTTTAGATCAAACAACATAAAATCTATTTTAAAATTTTGAAATTATTTATATATATTTTTTTATTTCAAAGTTTTTAATGCTCAATCAAAGATTATCTGAAATGCACGTTTATTTTATTCACAAATTTAATAAAAATGATTTATTTATTTTAAAATGTTTAATCTATTTCATATAATTCATATAAATGCTACTTTGTATATGTTCTATATACTTATTCAAAAAACGACATATAAGTAAAAGACTACTAGACAGAAAAAAATTAGTTGGATGTCAAATTTACTTCATTTAAAACGAAAAAATTCAGATAATTATAATAATCATAATCACGATTCATTAAAAAATTAACATGCACCTATAATTACAAAAAAATGGTAGAAATGCCAATCAGTTACACTCGCATTAAAACTTAAATGATTAAAATGCATAAATAAGACGTAAGTGCGCAATAATAAAATCAAAGCAAACTGAGCAGATTTCTTGTCGCCAATTAAATTATAAAAAATGCATAAATAATAATCACGAGAACTTTTTTGCATCGATCTATTTTCCGTGCTTTCCTTTTATTCAACACGAATACCCGTTTGAACGAACGAATGTCGAAATTTTCATAATGTATCAGCGATCCGGAAAGATACCCATGAATAAGCTGTTCGACTGTAAAGCAAAGATCACTTTCGAAGTGCTGCAAATTTTCGAGTTTATCGTAAAGCAATTCTCTCATTGAAGTGCAGCGAGACGTGCTAAAACGACCCGGTTCGGGGCAAACACGTGTGTAGGTGTCGAAAATTGCGATTGCAATACGATTCCTTTAAACATTTCATCTTTCTTCTAACTTTTAATGTGGAGCAAAGCAAGCGAAACGGAAAGAACGTTCGCTATTTCATAAAATAAAAAATATGTTCGACGATTTTTTAAGAGCACTCTAAAACTTGATTTCGATGTAACTTTTACGGTTTCATTGTGAAATTTTAGTAGGTACTCGAATCGTTTATGTTTGATTGAGCGAATAAGTTTGAAATAAAATTTTATTTCTTGAGAGGGGGCGTTTGAAGCTTAAAATTTTAGGAATTTAAAATATCGACTTAACAAAAACTTGATTATATTATATTTTTTTAAGAATGTAAGCATTATAGGTTTGTTACTTTTAATAATATCTATTCAGTTTCTATTTTTATTATGTTATTGTTGAAATTGTAAAATTAAATCAATTTTGATTTACATACATATGTAGATAATAATTTTGGATTAAATAACAATAATACCATGACTGGTATCCCGTTGTTCTTATAATCTAGATATGAAATACATACATGGCATTTGATCAGTATTTATCTATTGTCAGTCCATTTTAAAGCTAAAACCATATGCATTGTCTTCCGTTGAATATTCGTTCTTAGTATGATTATTAAATAAAGTATATATTTTATAAGATTTGTATCACGTGACACACTGACATGCGTTTAAAACTGCTCGACCGACATAATCGACAAAATATATTAATTAGGAATATAAAAAAAAAATTATGAAGAAATGACGAATATATATCATAGTTTGCACTTGACACACATGCTATAAAATTTTTGATCAAAAATAATAATTTTAAAATGTATAAATACTAAGGTAAGTGACCCCTCTACCGGACAGTTAAACGTACAGTTTTTTTTAAAGCAATATTAAAAATATTAATAACCCATATGTTAATAAATTTATGAAAAATTTACAAAGATCATACCTTTAACTTCAAAATAATAAAAGAAAAAGGCTAATAATATCAATTAGAATGTTAATAATAAATGATGATAGTATAATTTTGCGATGTCCCGTCTATCGTCCAGCCTGTTTCCTCTATCGTCCGCCTTTACGAAAATTTTATAAATTACAAAATCAATCAATATTTAATAAAATTTGTTTTGAAAAAGTAATTATTATTATTGAAAAATAAATACAATCGAATAAAAGAAGTATTTTTAATTAATCTTATAATTTATTTATTAGGTAAAGTTTTTTTTGCATTTTTAGTATTCTTTTTATTCTGTATGCAAAGCCAATTTTATTGAAGGTATGCTCGGTCACCTTATATTTACATTAAAGCAATAAAAAATTATTTGTTTATTTTTTTAATTAATTTACCCTACTAATTAACTAAAAATTATTTTTTTAATTTACAGTTGTTATTTTTTATTTAATATCACTTGTCAAAAAAACCTTAAGGAAGCGTTCAAGTATTACGTAACGCAATATGAGAGGGAGGGGGTCGACCATCGCGTTATGCAACATTTTTTTTTATTTAAATACAAAGCTGGGAAATTAAAATTTCCCAATTTGGCAACCCCTTTCGTTTATGTATTACGGGAAAATCGTCACTTGGTTGTTACGTAACGTTTAGGGCTGGGGGAGGTGTGAAAAACGTTACGGCGCGTTACATGGGGAGAGGGGGTCAAAATCTTTAAAAATTGCGTTATGTAATACTTGGATGCTCCTTAACCTACCTTTTAAAAAATCAATGTTGTAGCAAATTGATTAACATATTTTTGATTTTTGATTTTAATATCACTTTGTACACTATTTAAACTACTTTTATATTATATTTCATTAAATAAGCAACGTTTTAATATTTTTTGAAATGTTGTTCATTGTCTTGTAATAATGCATTTCAAAATTTTTAGCAAAGCGGCCGGAATAGGGGCCATGTCCGGTTAAGGGGTCACTTACCATAATAATATTAAATAAAATTTTGGAATACGTTGTAATCATTTCTAATTAAAATTGATCATTTTTCCAAAAAACTTAATGTGTTGTAGTTTTTATTAAAGAATATGAATAAAGAAATCATTAAAAGTTATGTTGTAAGTGAAATTATAAATAGTAGAACGGATAAGTAGCATAATTTGTATTTATGTCAGAACAACAATTTTTGAACAAATGATTACAATAAACGTCAATACAAATAAAAATTTGACAACTAAAGTAACTAATATTTTTCTTGAAACTTTGTAGACCACATTTTATACCTTGGACATTTAGAAACATGACGTTAAGCGTTATAATAGTGTCATTTATTATATAAAAATCTTTTTCACAAATTTTTCGGAACTGAAAGCACGAAATAAAATGAACTGCAATAAATATTTTTATGCTTTCTTCGCGTTTTAACAACTAATTTACAACTCATTTTTTTTAAACTTCTAGTTACAATTTTAATAAATGAACGAGTTGAAATATTTTGTTGTAACTTCGCTGACACAATTTTACAAAACTTTGCTTACCGCTAGATTAACGAAGAATTAGCCATTCAACCAGTAAGCATTTCACTGATTCGGGTTTAAAGAATATAATTTGTAAAATACGTACTTAATTGAATATTTGCATAAAATTTGAATGATGACGCCAGCTGGTGTAGTTGCTGATTGCACGCACGGTATAAAATTCATAAATCTACGTTTAGTCATTTGCATCGCTTCTACTTAAACATAAAGTGTGACTTAAATTAAGGTTTTTTACATATCTACCAGTCAGAGCTGTTGCTAAGACCATCTACGTCTCATAAAATTTTTCAAATAAGTTTTTACTTATATTAGGTACTTACAACGCACAAAAGTCTTGGTGTACTTTTTTAAAATTATATAGTAACGATTTTGCTAGGGTTCGAACTAGGGTTGCGCATATTAACCGTCGGTCACTTATTAAGATTTATTTAACAACAGAATAAACAAATTATTTACAACAATAACTAAAATACTAGTACATTTACTTAATAATTATTTAACTTACTAATTTACTTACAGTATAACGTCCTACACTAATTTTTTTACACACTATTATTTTTTTATTTTTAGGGCGGGTTAGAGATAATCTTGAATTTGCACTGAGAGCAAGCTGGGTGGAGAACTGAACTGATTATTTTCGCAAGCGGGCGGCCTTATATGTGTATTTCGTTATCGGTATCACACCTTCTGGAATTGTCGAGCGAATTCTCCGCTTTCAACGATACGTGCAGTTCAAGGTTATGGACTCGCTATACGATAGATCTTTTTTGAGCGTTTGATTAGATTAATCTCTCACGTTTGTTACAATATCAATTTTTACATATGTTGTAGATCCTGGTTTTATCTACAACTAACCAAAATTAGAATTTTATTTAAAAAAACTTGAGGAAGGAAATGTTTTAAGCAGAAAAATTAAGCATCTGTCTCAGATTTGTTATCAACTAGTTGATAGGTAGATACATCTTTTTCTTTCAAAATTTTTAAAATCACTTTACATAAATAGGTACACATTATTCAAGAACTCCTAATTGTGCATTGAATAAAAATTACGAACAATAGTTTTTGCTCAAAGTATACATTTGACTTTTCCAACGGAATGAAACAAACACCTTAGTGTCATAAATACATCTACACGTTTATCAACTTTTCTTTGTAATTTCTTTTTTATTGGGCCTATTTTTGGTTTGAGTTTTGCCAGTCGATCTGAGAACTTAAAACAATAAATAAAAAGATTACAAAAATGTTTAATAATGAAAAAATTTTCGATAAATGTTTAGTAATATCGCAACAAACGTTTTGTAATATTCTCAAT
This sequence comes from Sinopyrophorus schimmeli, assembly GCA_036325965.1. Classification (NCBI taxonomy): domain Eukaryota; kingdom Metazoa; phylum Arthropoda; class Insecta; order Coleoptera; family Elateridae; genus Sinopyrophorus; species Sinopyrophorus schimmeli. Next base: position 4,603,505 of record JARFIZ010000024.1, on the reverse strand, counting down.
CCGAGTTGGGATAAGTTGTGTAACTTACCATAAATATTTTTGTAATTTGCTAAAACAAATACAGTCAAAATGTTTTGTAAAATTACAATAAAAAATTTTAATAGTGTAGTGCATCCATAAAGCTCAAAGAACAGGGAGATACTTCATAAATCAATATTGAAACAATTTTTTAATAACGCCAAATCTTTTAAAATAGTTAATTTTCATTCTGATACTAAATCTACTATACTGTATTTTAAAAAATCAATAGTGTGCTCATAGAATTATCGGTAGGTGAAGAAGTAATGAAGATCAAGTTCAGCAAACTCAAACTACGACTAACTTGTCCAGCTGTATCGAAGATGAGCATTTCATTTTATTTTTTCCGACTACTGGTTTTATATAAAAAGTCAGTACGGCTACCTTAATTTGAAAATACGGTTTATAAAATAATTCATAAGTTCGTTTTGTTTTGGTAACGCGTAGCTGTAAAAGTGAGAACTACAGATCTAAGAGGCATAAAGTAGAAAAAAGAAAGAAAACGTTGAAGGTGAAGAAAGGACAGGCACTGTGAATACGCCTGAATATTTTCAAACGGGTCGGGCTCCGGCTATTGTAAAGACCGTCAGGACGGAAACAAGAAAAAACCGAAAAATGTTCAGTCACAATCATAGCTCGTATATTTTTGTACTAATAAAACACGATGATATATGCACACATCGCACAGGTGTTAGGGGCGACCAGAATATAGAATATTTTATACGCTTTTCAATGCTGGAGGTGTCAAAAATTACAAAAAGTTGGAAGGCCCAAGAAAAGGTCAAAGCTCAAGCTCGTTGTTTTTTTTTTGTTTATAGATATTTTTTAAATACGAAAATATTTAAGTTTAACCGCAAAGTCAGCGTGCCGTAAAAGATATCTGTAAGATAACTTAAATTGTTATTAATGAGTTGTCTTCCGAAAAAGGAGCAGTTTAAAATGGTAATTTTTTTGCAACCGAAATCTTCTTTGATTAATAATAATGGCCGATGGTTACTTATAAATATTATTTTAATGGGTCAACTTTAGAAAACGCACCTGTTTTATTAAACCATTTTTTGAACATGCTTTGCATTTCCTTTGAACTTAATTGAGACTCATTTTTCACATTTGTGTTAGAAAATATGGGCAACATATTCGGACAACAACAAAATTGCTACTGATTATTATACTAACAAAGTGAAATACAGTAAAACCTCTTGTAGCGACCATCTCTGCAGGCGTTTTTGGAACCTTTGTAATTTTACATACTGTCAAATTATTTGCAAATTGATTTCTTATAAGACAGCTTTAGAATAATAGAACACACTCGGTTTTAAGTATGATCTACAATAATTTAGGGTAATAAATTAGACGAAAAAGCGGTTGAATAATTTTAATCGTTCCCTCTCGCTCCCATTGACATGATTGTCGTATCTTTTTGCGCCCTTGCACTCATTGCTATGGTAAATATGTTTTTCAAACATAAAAACGATATTTAATAAACTAAATTTAAATTTACGATTTGAAAGAGCAAAGAACAAAAGTGAAAAATACTGTGAATGCGGGGTATGTGCGCATTTGAGCGAAAAGTGGCACATTTCCGAGCGAGGGAGGCAAATAAAGCGCGACGCGGAGCGGCGCGCTTCATTTTCCCAAGATCGGAATGTGCCACTTTGAGCTCGAATGTGCACACTCAGTTTTAAACATCATTCACAATAATTTAGGCCAATAAATTAGACAAAAATCAGTAGAATAATTTTAATCGTTCCCTCTCACTCGTACTTATGAGTTTGTTGTATCTTTTCGCTCGCTCGCACTCATTGCTATGGTAAAAATGTATTTATTGGAATAAAATCAATATTTACAGAACAAAATTTTATTTTTTTGATTTTAAAAAAGCGATTAACAAAGTAGATAAATCTAATAAGTACGAGGATGTGCCCATTCGAGCAAAAAGTGGCACATTTCCGAGCGAGGGAAGCAAATGAAGCGCGACGCGGAGCGGCGCGCTTCATTTTCCCGAGATCGGAATGTGCCACTTTGAGCTCGAATGTGCACACTCAGTTTTAAACATCATTCACAATAATTTAGGCCAATAAATTAGACAAAAATCAGTAGAATAATTTTAATCGTTCCCTCTCACTCGTACTTATGAGTTTGTTGTATCTTTTCGCTCGCTCGCACTCATTGCTATGGTAAAAATGTATTTATTGGAATAAAATCAATATTTACAGAACAAAATTTTATTTTTTTGATTTTAAAAAAGCGATTAACAAAGTAGATAAATCTAATAAGTACGAGGATGTGCGCATTCGAGCGAAAAGTGGCACATTTCCGAGCGAGGGAAGCAAATGAAGCGCGACGCGGAGCGGCGCGCTTCATTTTCCCGAGATCGGAATGTGCCACTTTGAGCTCGAATGTGCACACTCAGTTTTAAACATCATTCACAATAATTTAGGCCAATAAATTAGACAAAAATCAGTAGAATAATTTTAATCGTTCCCTCTCACTCGTACTTATGAGTTTGTTGTATCTTTTCGCTCGCTCGCACTCATTGCTATGGTAAAAATGTATTTATTGGAATAAAATCAATATTTACAGAACAAAATTTTATTTTTTTGATTTTAAAAAAGCGATTAACAAAGTAGATAAATCTAATAAGTACGAGGATGTGCGCATTCGAGCGAAAAGTGGCACATTTCCGAGCGAGGGAAGCAAATGAAGCGCGACGCGGAGCGGCGCGCTTCATTTTCCCGAGATCGGAATGTGCCACTTTGAGCTCGAATGTGCACATTCCGTTTTAAGCACGATTCACAATAATTAACGTACTTCCGATATAATACTACTTTATTTATAATAACTTTGATGTAATAACAATATAATTCTGATAAATAATAACTCCACTTAATCTAATATAGTATTTGTAATTACATTTGTATTGTCTATCTTTGTCTTCCTCTCTAAAACGACCACCTCTACAAAAGACCAATTTGAGCATAAACCGGCGTTGGTCGTGTTAGAGTGGTTTTACTGTACCTATGAAAAAACACGCTTTTTATCTGAATAGTTCGCTACTCGAAACTCGAAGAAAAAAAATCTTACGAAGGTCATAAAATTTATTCACTTAGTATTTATATCGAATGATTGAGCTATTAAAATGTTTGTTAATAATGTTTATACAACTGTAATAATTTCTCACCCCATAAGAAATCAATGAGCAAATGTAACAAACAAGTTAATTAATAAAATTAATGCACATTACGATGCTGTAATTGAGGATGTTTGCTCCAAATACTAGAAAAAAGGCTTCTGATAAAACCTGTTTCTAATTTGTCTCCATTAGTGTTAAAGGCATATAAAATAAGTTTAATTGCATGTTAGATTTACCCATAAAATGTCTCAATCTTTGAATTTCTGAAGTTGAAAAATTTTAAAGCTCGATATAATAATTGAGCGTAACATTTCAGATTTTTTATGTGATTTTTTTTAATATAAATTCTTCTGTAGATCTAATCAGTAACAAAGTAATTAAGTCCTAATTGCTTTATAAACTCCATTCTAATTTTATTGTTAATTAAATGATTTAAGAACGAATTTAGAAGAGGGTCCGACTTCTAGATGCACTCTGACTTAAAAAATAGGGTTGAATCGACGCAGATACTTATATAAAATAATTACCTAAAAATACATAAAGTTCTACCTCTGGATGTTACAAGGATTTGGAGTCTTTGTAAAATCCTGAGGGACAATATAAAAATTAGTGCCTAGGGTCAAGGTATTTTTTGTGGAGATTCGTCAGAGTATGTAAAAACAGGTACAACGTATAATATAGAAAAGGTATATTAAGATGAAAATTTTCATTATTAGATTTAATTAATTGTCATTTATTATTTGAATTGTATTTCAAATAAGTATTTTTTACACGTATACGCAGTTGCGCACATTATAAATTTGGGCAGCAATAAAAGGCTTTGGGTAGCCAGAAATAATTTTATTGGGGTTTAGAACAAAGAGGGTAAAACAAAAATCATAAAAATGGGAAAATTTGTAAGATTCTGTGAAATTGCAACATGCAGAGGTAGTACTGTAGTTGGATTTACAGTTGATTAAATCATTTTTAAGATCTATGAGCCTTACTAGTCCATTAATCATTTTTATTTTAAATCATCAGATGATTGATGTGCATAATAAAGAAAACGTGCACAAACAGAAGCTCACATAACAGTGTATAATTTACTGTTTTATTAGATTGCTATGTTTTTTTTGTTTTTAAGTGCATTCTTTTGTATTTCAAAAGTGACATATATATAAAATTATTATCAATTCAAAAATTTAAATAAGAATTCAATTTAACTTAATTAAAAAATGTGTAATAAATACCTTATTGTTTAGAATATTTTGAAAATTTTTGTTCAAGTCTATTATAACGATATCAGTAAAGCCATATATGTAGCAATGTTTTTTTAAATCAAAAAAACTAGAAATCACATATCAAATGTACCAATTGGTCGTGTTAGAAAGGTTTTACTGTACATTATAAACAGTTATATATATACTGTTTATTTGCAATCGTAAAACAGCCCCTCTTTTCTAATCGGACGCCTATGCGTGGAGTACAATCTAATAACAGAAAACAACTACTTAAAACTACAGTTGAACCCTGATAACACGAATTTCAAAGGAAATGCTAAAAACATCGAGTTATCGAGTTTTCAGCTTAGCGAATGTTTCGAAATGATTACAAAAAGTTAAAAATAATCTGTTAACTTCTTTTGAGTTAAGGAATTCGAAAATTGTTTATCGATAGTTTTTTCAATATTAAACAATGAACGGAAAACATAATCCTCGACATTGTTACATTTGTCTATGTATGATCGTAGTATGTTCACCGTTTCTCTAGCCTGATTATTTGATATTACTGATTCTGATAGATCGTCATTTATTATTAATTTTTTAGCGTAAAACTCGTTAAAAAAATTAAAATCATACTTTTTTAAAGCTAGATCATGAAAGGGGGTTACTTAAAAAGATTAATGAATAAATATGTACGTGTGTAAAGAACAATAGAAAAAAAAACACCAAACATTTCTGAGAATAGCTAACAAAATTGAAGATTTTATTGTCACCAATTAGTGGAAATCAAAGTTTGACGTTATTACTCTATTAACTTCGATATAGCAAGTCTGCCTTTCGAATTTCGAGTTATAGAGTATAATTATGTACCTCATAGGGAAATAATATTTTGTTCAAGTTAGGGAGCGTTCAAGTATTACGTAACGCAATTTTTGAAGATTTTTGACCCCCCCCCCTCCCTACGTAACGCGCCGTAACGTTTTTCAGACTCCCCCCAGCCCTAAACGTTACGTAACAACCAAGTGACCATTTTCCCGTAATACATAAACGAAAGGGGTTGCCAACTTGGGAAATTTTAATTCCCTAGCTTTTTATTTAAATTTAAAAAAATGTTGCATAACGCGATGGTCGAAACCCCCCCCCCCCCATATTGCGTTACGTAATACTTGAACGCTCCCTTACAGAGTCAAAATAATTCGATATATTACGACTTATCGAGGTTCGAGTTATCGAAGTTCCCCTGTATTTTCAAACCAATAAATAAGTAGTACTTGAATATAATTTTAATAAATTAAAAGTGATGACTTTTAACAGTGACCCAGCCTGAGGTTTCAAACAGTAGTCTCCTATTTCTCACACGTTTATGTAGTTTATGTAGTTTTTGCCTTTTTAAAAAATTATAAAATAACATGCAGTTGTTTTGCATTTAAAATTTATATCCTGCCTCAAAAGCGCACGACTAGTTTTTTAATTACATCCCCCCTCCCCATATTAATATTAAGCTACTATTAACTAGATGTGAATACCTAAATACCATATACAGATGTATTGTTTAATTTATTAAATATCTATGCATTTTACTCTAGTTATTTTAATGTTTTTAATGTAATTAAGCATATTTAAAAAGCAATAAAAAATTTATGCAAAGATTATACATAAATCAAACATTCAGTTTTGTGTATTTTTAGATTATTTTTGTTTTTAATGCTCTTCGACATATTAACAAGCAGACTTTCGCATTAAAGTAGTAGAAGTATATAATTAAAAACTAGCAATTTATTTTTTCTTTTCATCCAAATTCATTACTTCGCCTCCGTCAAATAAAAAAAAATAAGGGTAAAGAAATAAAAATATCCACATGTAAAAGTAGTAAGCGGCAACTTGACTAATAAACATTATATGAAATATATGTTAGGTGACACTATCTAAATATTCTCCCAAACTAACTGATTCAACACCTTTGTACGGAGCCGCATTCCTCCGCGTTTAGAATGTGACAATTCCCAGGTAACTCTTTTCACATACATGGGTTCTAATCAGCGCCGATCACATTCTTAAGAGTTTCTACGTTTTATATTCGAACAAAATTATAATTAAGGTATTAATTATGTTCGCAATTTTCCTAAAATATTTTAATTTGGTAATAAACATGCTGTCAGATATTTGTTGTATAATTGTAATAATTTGATTACTATTTAGAAAATTCGTTAAATTTAAAAAGTCAATTTTATTTTTAATTAGTTCGTAAATGGGGTAACAGCTTATTTCAGTTTGTGCATTAATATTAGGTTTAACGGCAATATATTTCATTTTTGATAAATTCAATTAAATCTTTTATAACTAATAAGATATTTGAGGTATTTTATAAAAAATAATTAAATTATTGATTAAGAATTTAAATAGATAAATAAATTCTACAAAATAAAATGTGATCTTATAAACAGAGTTATTAGATCCACATAATTAAAAGAAGCGGCTTACTTTTATAAATGGGCGGCACAAAAAATATTGTTTGACTAAGATTAACTAATTAGTACACCAACGCACTTTTAATTAATTTATATTGAATCAAATACTCTCCGGGAGATTAGTATCTACCAAATCTATTATCATCGCTAATCATTTTAATTAGAAGAAAAACCATTTTCTATATTTTGTTATGTCGCCCTTAATAACATCGAATCAATACGCAAGCAGCAATTGCCAAATTTTATAATTTTTTTTTAAATTTTAAAAGTAGATAATTTTTAGCAATGTAAAACTTTAATAAGTATGTTCATATAGGTATCTATTTTTTATACGTATCAAAACAACTTTTTTTGAATTTTGTTTATCTGGATTGTTACATACATATAAACAATGATATATTTTTCCAATACCTATATAAAATGTAAAATGCAATTGCTTTATATAAATATTCTAGCGTTTTGCTAATAAAGTAAAAGTACGCAATTAGTAAAAGTACGCATGTCGCCCTATCTTACGTAATAGCGTATTTGATGTTTCTATAATTTGACAAGAAAAGCGAAATATAAATGAAATTCATTAAATATAAATAAGTTTTTTTTTTCAAAAAAAAAATGAGTTAAGTTAATGAATTGGAATTGGGGTTCTCTTCTTCTGTAAAATTATACAGCCTGTCAGTCAAAAAATTACTGGACCTTAACCCGTTCATAAACGACCTATCTGATCAAAAGCATATCCCAAGTCAAGTGGCCTTCTGTGTCATATTTTGGACGTATGGTATAGTATACTTTAATTTAAAAATGTGTAATAAATACCTTATTATTTATAAATGTTTTATTCAAATCTGTTATAACAATGCCATTAAAGCCATATGTATGTAAAAAATAATACAAAAAGTTAAAAGGCTAATATGAATTGAAATAGGAGAAATAGGCTTGCCAATATTAAATTGCATTGTTCTCGTAATTCTTTAGATTTAGGACATATTGCATACAAACTTTTATTGTTTGTTTTATTTATTGGTGTCAGGCATCACTCGGTTAAGTTTCAGCATCTATTCGTCTTACGCCCTGTATAAAGATGCACAATATGTTTTGTTATGAATCAAAGATTTAAATTGTTTTTATAACGTTGTGTACCCTAGAATTTGGTTCAATTGCTGTTTTTTTGTCTCGCGTAGGTATATTAACTATGTATTTTTACAAAACAGTATAATAATGATTTTTGTAATAAATCGTTAATTTCTCTATCTGCTGTTATTCGTTTTTGAAGTGCTCAAACAGAAAAGTAGTGCTGCATAAGACTCAAAACTATATAAAATAGTTATTATTCAAAATATCATACATATTTTATTTATTTGAAATGGATCAGCCAACATTTATGTTGTATGACAGGGGTGGCCAACCTGCGGCCCGCGAGCCACATGCGGCTCTTTGAAGGATTATTTGTGGCTCTCGAAATTTTAAAGAATTATCAAGAGAAGTAAAATAAATGTGTTTAATTTTTAATATTTAAATTCAATACACATATTTTGTACTTTTATTTATGTTTTCAATAAATATAATTTTTGTAAAAATTTTTTAATATCTTTTTTGCATACCTTTTAAATACGTATTTAATTGCGGCTCGCAAAAAATTTAAATTTTTGAAAAATGACTCGGACTATCAAGGAGCTTGGCTAACCCTTTTATATGAGATTCTAAAAACATTTGTAGTATTTTTTTTTAATATTTAGCTACATTAAATTGTAATTTTTATTGTATGAAAAATATAAAAATTAATTAAAAATAAATCGAAATAAAAAATTTGAACTAAATTATTTTTCGATTTAATCTTTTTTAAATGGAAAAACAATTCTTGATAAATCGAGATACCAACAATTTAAAATTGGAGCTCTGGAAAAAAATATCTTTCGCATATTATCGTTGAACTTTTGACCTTTGAACGATAACTTAATGGTGACACTACGTAAAGAAAAATGGTTGTTTATATGTGAAGAGGTTTTTAAAAAAAATGCGTCGTTTTGTAGGGCCTATACATATAAACGAAGCCATCTAAAGCTTCGGTAGTCGAAAGAGCGAAGGTAGTGTGACACTAAAAAATACACAAGTGTAACCAGCTTTACAATAGGTCACATAAATCATACCAGTAACCTTCAGAGTGGTTCGGAGAGCCCGTCCGATAACGTAGCTCTTGTGTTACCGACACGGCTACCGTGGATTACACCACCTTAATCCGAATTTATTGGAATTCGTTCGTTGCCCATTTTCGTTTTGCCGCTTTCGTTTTAGTTAGTTAATGTCGTTTGTTCCACGAAGATACACCTCTTTTTTACATTTTAACAGCACTATCGGCGAAAGAGGAACGAATCTGTTTACAAATATTCTGGACGATGACCCTTCGAAATTGCTGCACTCCCTTTCCTATACATAAAAGCGAACCAGTGGAAAACTTAATATGAAGGAAATGCAAAATTAATGAAATGACTTCCTTTCATTAGGTGCCGTAATGTATAAAATTAAAACGTTTAATGAACATTCGTATTTTATTTTTCTTTATTTGAGCAGAAAATCGTAGAAGGCATTACAGTAAGACTTCGTTTAAGGCTGATTCGATATAACGCGGTCTGCTCAAAGTCTCAAGACAGCTCAAAATTTACGTTTATTCGATTTATTGTGGATTTTCATAATGACCTCGTTTAACGCTGTTTCGTTTAACGCTTAAACTCATTGGAACGTATTCCCTGCGTTAAACGAGGTCTTACTGTATTATTAAATACCTCATTTTAAAAATGTATCGTTTAAAGTTAGTTTGTCGAGGATTATTTATGTTAAATAAATTTTCATGTATGTAATTATTTTGAAAAAATTACGGGAGGTTAAATGAGATGCGGGAGAATCCTAAATGAAAAAATCGAACAATGTTTTATTTCATCGTATCCGTTCAGTGTCGACTCGTGAACGTAAGACATTTACGTAGGGTGGGTGTACCAGTCCCAAACCAGTTAAGCCTAAGATTGACTACTGCGCTCATGGCTCTTAAATAAGCACTAAATTTTTAAAATATGTTTGAAAGGTTGTTAACAGTCTAGGGAGCACGTAACAATACAGTTATATTCTTCAAAAATGCCCGCATTTCTTTATTTATTCAATAGAACATGGGAATGGTCAACTACTGGTACCTGGTTTGGGACTGGTACACCCACCCTACTTCAATTAATTTTAATTTTAGATCCTTTTCCATTTTTTGTTAAATCAAAATAAAGTGAAGGTGATTAACTTTGATCGTTAAGGGACAAACGATAAAAAGAGAATCACCCTTAACCAAGTAATGCATTGCACGATGCAGTAAAAATTCTGGAGCCGGCCCTGTCACCCACAGGATTATTACGAGTATTACCAACTGTTAAGAAATAACTTTTGTCTGAGAAAAATTATAATTAATTATTTAATACTTATTTGTTTCCATTGCAATCAACGCCGGAAAATATTATTTAAAATTCCAAAGCAACTTTTGGGATGTTTGAATTAGCATAGAAATCGCGGCACTAACCCAAACGATTTAGTTGATATGGATAACGTTGGTAGTATATGGTTATTTAATTGTACTGTGAGTCAGACGAATAAGTATTAAAACTTAACCCACTTATAAATGACCCTGAATTGAACAAAAACATACCCCAAGTTAAGCGGCCTATGTGTAATATTATGAGGTTGGTATCGTGACCTTCAATTTAAAAATGTATAATAAATATCTTATCGTCTATAATATTCCAAAAATTTTTGTTCAAGTCTGTTATAACAATGTCATTAAAGCCTTATGTAATTTTTCATATCACATGCATAGAAACAACGCGTTTTGATCTCTGTTTTGCCAGTCGAAACAAAACAATGTCAAACCAATGCGACTGTGTCAGTCAGAAATGACATTTGTTTCTTCCCTAGGGGAGAAACAATTCATTTATTTATTATTTATGTCTTTATTTCAAGTCTGTCAGAATCGCATTTGTTTAAAGGGAATAAAATCATAATCGTCTGGCAGCTGTCATCAAATCATTGTCAAAGATTTTAATAAATTACAAAACTCGTTGTTTCTATGCATGTGATATGAAAAATAGTATGTGTGGCACGGGATGAAACGAAGACGATTTCCGACCAGGGCGATGACGGCCCTCGCTTCGTTCGGGCAGTCAACTCTCGCCCTCGTCAGAAATCGTCTTGTTTCACCCCTTGCCACATAATATACTATTATTTTTAAATTAAAATAACCCTAGAAACCGCATATCAAAGATACTAATTTTAAAAGCATATAGAAATGATGCTGTGTTGCTATTAACTGGAATATTAAAATGCATTTTTCGTCAAAATTCTCTAGATTTAAAACATATTGTGTATAAACTTTTATTGTTTGGATTGGTGTCGGACATTAGCCGGTTAAGTTTCAGTACCTATTTGTCTGACACCCTGTATACCAGCACTATAAATCTCTTTTAAGCATATTTGTAGTACAATCAACCCGCAATAACCAATTTTTCCGACCCGGGCGTAAACTTGACATTGGCGCCTCTCCCCTCCAGCATTTGAAACATTAGGCGCTTTAGTGAAACTTTTAACAAAATGATTGCGGCACATTATAGCTGTGACGTAAGTTGGTAAAAATAATGACTGTTTGTACTGAGCTACATCATATTATTTTTTTTAATATCGATTATTAGGAGATTTGCAGCCAGACGGGGGTACGTAACGAACAGCCCCTGTTCAAAATGCATAATCAATGTTAAAATGCCATTCAATGATATTGATTCAATTAAAGAGTTAAAAATAGTGGTTAAAAACCAATTCGAAGAAAAAGACGAGGAAAATTTTTACTCTTCTCGGTGCGGAAGAAATATATAAAGTTGAAATTTGAAGTAACGTTTTGATAAATAATAATATAAGTAATAAAATACAATCATATTCTCAATGTGTTTTATTTGAACAAAATTTAAAAATTATTTATTTAGGTATAGACTGTGATTTTTTAAATTTTATAGTTTCTAACATTTTATAAATAAAATCATATGTCCCCTTCTTTATTTTCACTTAGAGTAGGTATTGCATTCAGTGCCCCATTCTTCCACCCTAATTTTTCAGAGGTTCACATTATATTAATAAAAGACAATATTTATTCAATACGTCCGTTTGTTCTAGACCAGTGGTTCCCAAACTTATTTTACCTACTGCCCTCTTTTCAGAAAAAATATTATTTAGCGCCACCTGGAAATTATTTTTTTTTAAATTTTAATAGCAATTAAATAGAAAGATATATGTATTAATATTTTTTTCGTAAAATATAGTGGCCATCGCCGCCCCTCTGGATCGCTGCGGCACCCACCAGGGGGCGGTGGCGCACACTTTGAGAATAATTGTTCTAGACAAACAAAATGCGTATTGAATTAGTGGTAATAAGATTCTGTAAGCAGTAGAATTTACCTCAACATTCAAAAGAAGTGCATTGGGCAAATGGCGGTTTGATAATTTGATAAGAGATGAAAAATAAGAAAATCTGATTAAATAAGAGACATCCGGTACAAATAAATTCTATTTCCTGGACAACTTTTACACCAAGCGGGATACCGAACGTTAATTCGGGCTCGTCCCGCCTAATCCGGGACGGTTGCCAACACTATGTAAATGACGTTTAAACCACATGATCTAAGTTGCGACGTTGCCGAACTTTTATGGTTACAATCTATAACCTAAAAATTATGTTTCTCTACAGTTTTTATTTAGTTTTGCAATATACCATAGAATCAAAACAATTGTGAGTTTTTTATCATTATTTCTAAAAGTTTAAGTTTTAGCCATATAAAATGAAATGATGCTACTAATTTTCGATGGTATGTATTTAAATTACCTCAATGAATTTTTTACTTGTGCCTCAAATATAACTATTCATATTAAAACTACTTAAGGGGGTATTCTAGTCTAGAAATTTTAAAAAAATCGAAATTTTTTTTTTATATTTCCGATGTTTAAACATTCAAGAATAGGCTCTTAAAAGGATTTTTCAAACTTTTAATTATTTAAAAAGTTACATTATAAATATGTTGGGATAGCGTATCATTCTATGAGTAAAATATCTAGAACGCGTTTTTCTCGAAACTACTTTTTTCTAGTTGGCGTACACGATATCTCAAGTTCTACTTCACCGATTTATTTGAAATTTAGTGTGTACGTTCTTTATACATTCCTCTATGGCGTGAACCACCGAAAAATCGATATCTTGAATTCTACTATTTTTAAAAAATTCGGAATTGTAAAAAAAACGTTCAAAATAAATTTTTATTTTTCAAACGGCTGCCATTTTGTGAATAAATTTTTTTTAGACTTGTCCAAGGTTGAGGCCATAGCGACATCTTTACTAATTAAGAATCCATTTGATTTTTTTGATTTAGACGTCCAGAAGGGTTTAAATCTTGTACGCCAGGACACTGTTTTTTTTTGGACCCTCCACTTTGCCGGCTCATAACTTCTTAAATTTTGAATTTTTTTCTTCGTTTATTTTTTTATGAATTCTTAAAGTATCAATAAACAAATGATAGGAAAATGGATAGTAAAAATATTCTTTGTTTTATTTATACAGAGCTTGAAAAAACGGCTGAAATTCATGCTTCTAGACTAGAATACCCCCTTAAATTTTTTAATTTTTCAAAAATGTTTTAAAAAAAATTTTGAAAAAATTGTCCAATATTCTTATTAGAATTATAAATATCTATCGTCGGCGATACTGCAATACGGCATAACTAGCTTTTTTCATAAGGTCGAATTTCCAATGTTATTTTATTAAATGTTAGTCTTTATGGAAAAAACTAGTTATGCGGTATTGCAGTATCGCCGACGCTATACCACATTACTTTCTGTAAGATATCTTAATTTTTGCACATGTAGTCATGGGCATACCGAGGGGGAGGGGATGGCAGATAGAGGTTGGTTAATTACGTGTCTATGCAGTGACGGCCCTAAAAATTGTTTTAAGTGGTGCAAGATCTCATTGTGGCGTCCCAAATTTGCAATCGCTCATACATAGACGATCTATCACTGCATTTTCGGCGCCCCCTTACGACGGCACGCCACTGTGCCTATATATAAGTACTGATGTATTCTTGCAGAAGATTCACGAATATTACTTTTGAAATAAATACGTAATTAATTATTTAAGTACCTAATCTAATAAATGCACATTTCTATTTACTATGTTGAATTATTATTTACATACAAAAAAATTCGACTTTGCCTCCCATCGGGCGAAAAGCTGAGTACGCCCATGGATGTAGATAACATCTTTAATTTGAAATAATTTATATTTAATTACCTACTCTATCATTTTATTTTAAAAATACAGCCCTAATTTGGCACCTCGAAACATTTGTAACTGCACGCTATAGCTCTTACAATTTTGATTTATGTTTAATTTATATATTCAAAACGTATTTAACAAATCAGCACATTAGCAAAAAAAAATCTAACCATTATTAAATTTATACAATATTCATAAAAAGAATGCTAAAATTTATGTAGGTTATAAAGCAAATTATTCAGTTCATAATTCAAGTTAAAACACATGGAATAATTTGTACATATGTACGTAAATTTATTTTAACCAAAACCACTGACCAAATCATATTTATTGGCAATATATTTGATAAAGTTTAAATGTCGTAAGCGAGAGGTATTTAAATTTCAATATTTCGCGATTCAAAATTGCATTAATGTTAAGAGCTAATATTTGCTTAGGAATTTTATCTCAACTATTTCCATTATTTAATATTTCAAATTAATTGCCAAAGTACATCCAAAACCGTTAAACATTTTTTCTCTAAATTTTAAAAGTTTAGGTTTTCGCATTTCGAACATTTAGATATGCTCTTTAAACGTATTTACGATAATATTATTCATACGCAAAATGCATTATTCATAAAATAAATTTAATTTTTTTTTGTCAAACGATAGGCAAATTAACAAGCCAGAAAATTAAATTTAAAAATTAAAAACCGTCCCGTTAAATGAGCCAATTATTTTAATTACTTAAACTACATTACACAACTTACCTGTAGGCTTATGTGTACATTTAACAAATAACAATTTAGATAAATACATTCGTAATTATTATTTGCATACAAAAATTTTTTAGCTCGTTTTTAATCAATTTCAACTAAAATTGTTCTACTTAAAACTAGTGATTAATGTGTTTAATCAAAATATTACAAGGTAATTACTATTTTTAAAATTAATAACCGACATTCGTAAAAACATACTTCCAGATGCTTTTTTTGTTAGATTTTTTTCTTCGTTTCTTTTAAAAGCTACAGAAGGTCGAATTCGTGAGCACAAAATTTAAATATTTATTATTTATTAAAAATTCTGGTAGCCACAATCGTATGTGTTAAATTAGTTACAGTTGAGCGCCCAAATAGTTTTGGAATTTTCGAGAGAGAAATCACAGGCATCTTTATCAATTATACGACCGACCGCAAGATAGAAAAGAAACGACTTCCAACACTTAAAGGAATATTTCCGTTCTAATTATACAATTTTAGTTGGGTTAATTTTTACTTGTCATTCTTGCAAATAGTTTTGATGGTTTAAGAGATATTCATATGTTAATCAAATGGAACGAATATTTTAGGCGCTACGAATTTGCATTTGTAAACAGCTGGAACAAGCACTTGTACCTTTGCTCTAATATAGTAAAACTGTTTCAGAACATTAAACTTTATTACTTCTTCGTTTTTTTTCTTTTATTAAAAACAATTTCATTTAACTGTTCTTTGCTTTGACTAATGCGCTTCTTTAAATAAACACGATGTTTAATTAAATTCTCATTGAAATAAGTCCAAAACGTTTAGATTACAATTTTTAATTTGGAACACAAAACAAAACAAATTAACTTATTTTTTGCTCCAAGAAATTCTTTCGAGAGACAAAATGTAATTAAATTTCGGGCCAAATTTAATATCAATCTAGTACTTTGGAGCATTTCTCATAATTAAAAAATATTTATACATTTGGGTAATACAAAGTTTTCTGTTTTGTTATGCAGCCGAAAATAATAAAATTAATTTAATTAAAAATAATAAAACAGGGGCGTCTCCAGCTTACTTACATTTAGTGGAAATTATTAAACACCACTACATTGGGGTTGTTTATTTTATTCAGAAAAAAATTGACTTCAATAACCCCCCCCCCTGCCCGCCCCTCCATCGCCCCCAACACAATCATGTATATTTTTTAATTTTTTTATACAGAAAACGAAAAAAAAATAAATAATGCAAAAATTTTGTAATTTAGAAAAGTTATTTATACAATTCATAAGATAGATACTACTTACGACCTCTAACGTAGTTTTTAAACATCTTTTTTTTCTTGCGTCGACTTCTTAAAATGTTATCTGATTTTTATAACTTGTTCTGTTATTTTCAATTATAATAATAGGTAATAATGACCTCTAAAAAAAAACTATTTGATGTTAGTTCATAACAAATTCATACAGAATTCTTTTTTTCAGAATATTAATTAAAGTACCACCAAAAACATATTTATTAATGCTTTTATATAATTAAGGAACAGTTAGAAATGTTGCCGAGTTGCTACCGAATCCAGTTTGACGACACTAAATTATCTTTTTAGTGATCCTCGTGAACAGCATCTTATTAAACAAGATTTTTAACACAATATCAAAAGGCGAAAACGTAGAAACCATAAAAATTCCTTTGGTATATTAAATAAAAATTATAATTAGAAACGCTTTTTTACATTTTTTATGGGTAATTTTGATTGTTGACCAAAAGCCGAGCCTTTAAATAAATTATAAAACGGACCTTCGGCCTTCTTGCACATTTTATACATATTTTTCGCTAAGAATATTGTTTGATTATTACTAAAAGTATCGATATCTAATTACTTAGAGTGGTCGTTTTTAAAAGACACTTTTCTTGTTCGGTTTTGAATGAAAATCCATTTGTCAACAATTAATAATAATTAAAACGTACAAATGTTACTATGAAATCAAAAAACAGCATGGAACTAATTAATCTATTTCATTTAATTATGCTAACAGCTGTAACTATAAATTTTGTAGTGTGCATAAAAGAGACCTTAGGCTTTAAATATTATTATTATTAATTAATTTTATATTATTGATATTGTATTAAATGTTATTTACTGTTTTTTTTTAATAGTTAGTTATTTTATCTATTGGTGAATCCGATTGTGAACAATGACAAATTTGTAGATACTCAATTAAAAATTACCTTTTCAATATACATAAGCACTGGCTTCATAAACAATTTGTAACGAGTGCCGTATTTATCTCTTATTAGCTCCTAAAGAAATTAATATGCATTTAAGTCAATAGCTCAGAAGTATAAAAACTTAATGCGTTCGACGTGTTAACACCTGCAGCTTTCGTAAAACTGCACACATGCCAAAATTAACCTTCTTTTCATAATTGTTGTAATTAAATAATTTAAAAGGTTGTAATTTACAAAACTGTAATAAAATCGTCAATATTAATTAATTTCCTTCAAATTAGAGAAATTTACAGCTCTGTGTGGGTTGCTGCTGTTACGCATTTTATTTACAAAGTATGAAACCCGATCGGTTACGTAGAGGACTGGGGCTACAAACCATTGAAAAATTTTTAAAGTTTATCTTAATTTAAAAAAAAGAATTATCAGATTTTTCTTAGTGTGGAACCGCATCGACCCAATTTCCATTTGATATTATCGATAACATTTAATATAATGAGTCCATTTTTTCTTTAATCCTTTTTTTAGAGTTGTAAGGTAAAAGTACCGGTTTTGGACACGTTAGGCCCAGTTTTAGACACTTGAGTAATTTTGATAAAATACCTTAAAAAATACGAAAAAAACATCATTGATGTTTCTATCGTAGTTAAACATATATTAATTACACTTATAGCAAGTAGCGATAATTCTTATATTTGACATTTGTCAAAATAAAGTGGAAAATGTCCACAACTGGTACAGTGTCTTAAACCGGTACTTCTACCTTAGGGTCAAACATAAGATCAGTAGAAAAGTCTTTGTACGGCACTATGCATTTCACAGCGGCGAGGTGTTTGACTGTAGCGCGCAGGCGCATATAGGAAGCTGCACGCGAAGCTGCAAGGGCGAAAGACCACTGGCATTGCCGCAGTACCGACCCTAGCCTGCGTTAATAATTTTTTGCTATGAACCACAGTGGCGGCTCATAGCATGTGCAGTGTACACATTTCTAAATATTTTCGATATTAGTGCTATATTAGAACCCCCCCCCCCCCTCCCAACAAAATTTTTCTAGTAAGATTTGAAGTCTTCATTTAAATCTTTTGGGTAGCATCAGTCTCTTATCTACGATTTTACTAACCCGGGGAAAAATTTTGGACATTGGCGGTACTTTATTCCAGCATTGAAGATGGTAGTAAAACAAACTTTTTTGTCAAACATATAAATTTGGTGCCTGTTTGGAATGCCGCCTGAGGCAAGTACCCACGTTATCCCCCATTTGTGAAGCTGGTATCTATTATGAAATTTGAAGTTTGGACGCGCACTTCGTGCGCCTGTGTAGAATTCTGGCACTGGTTAGATATACACTACCATCCAAAAGTATGTGACCTCCTCCACTTTCACAAGTATTCGGCGATTAGTCAGTAATGAAAATACAATAACGTAGCAAAAAATGATTAATAACCTTTACTTATTATTAATACTTAATAGTCAAAGCTGCGCTAATAAGATTTTTTTTAATTCCACTTTCTTTGAGAAAAAGTTCAATTTATTGTCGTTAAATATTTGTTCAAAATCCTTAATGCAAGTTTACAAAAAATTGTACAAAAAGTTATTCAAATGATATCAGAGAAAATAAAATATTTTCTTTGTTGTTTTTGCTGTTAAATTTTAATAATAAAGGTGGTAAACTTTTTTTGTGCATTAATGTGTTTCCCATTACTGACTAATCGTTGAATACTTTTGGATAGCAGTGTACATAAAATAATAATCATTAGTAGTTGTTTACTAAAATTAAATTATGAATACATAGTTTTCTATTATTTAGATATAAGTAGGTAAAGATAATTCCATTTTAAGAATTTGATTACTACCTTGTTGGAAGTAAAGTACTACAGTCAACTCGCGTTATAACGAAGTTCGATATAACGAAAATCTCGATATAAAGAAAGAAACCGCCGGTCCCTTGAAAATCTCGCTTTATAACAAAAATTTTAATGGGTTTTGGTCCCCTCGATATAACGAAGTTTTCTTGACCAAAGTCTAATAATTTTTGTTAAAAAAGTAAGTACTGTAAGTATGTTATATAATTTACATAATGTGTTTCTACACAATTTTTGATTTTTTTATCTTAAAGAAATGCAAACTTAACACTATCAATTATCAATTACTTGCAAAGCCATGACCTTGACGACAGTGTATTCTCAAGTATCTTAAATCTGGAGAACGCAATTGAACGGACACGTACAGTTACCTGCATACAAACTCAAATTACGGAGTTTTTTTGGATTATACGTGTTTCTATTTGTATTATTTCTATTGTTTTTTTTTATTGTTGTTTTCTATTGTTTTATTATTTCTTTTTACATTTCTGCGTTATATTGGTTATTTTAATAAACGACAACGAATTTGTGGTGTTTTGGATTGATTAATTCTATATCTCTAAACAAATTAAAAATTTGTTAATTTATGCTTTTATAATAAGGAATTTCGATATAACGAACTTTCGATATAACGAACTTTTTCGTGGGTCCCTTGAAATTCGTTATAACGCGAGTTGACTGTATATAGAATGTTGACCACCCTTGGTTTAAAGTATTTCAGATTTTTTGTAATTACTAATGGTGAGTTAGTATAACTATGTAGAAGTATTAATTTAATAAAAATGATTAAGTAATAACATTATCCACCATTTTTTAATATTTAGGGTATTAACAGTCGTTAAATATACAGCTTGGTCTTTCTATTATTATAAATATAAGGTACGTGGGTCTACAAACATCAAAATGATTTTAGAGTAATGTTTCTAGTTAAACATATATAGGTAGGTACAGTGAAGAACTAAAGTAATCTCGTACGTTTCAGAAGAATGCTGTTAGTTTCGACTCATGTTGTTATTAAGAAAGAGTAAAAATCCTAAAATGCTTCCGGTGGTTCCTTTAGTCGTCAAAACAAACAATGCTTTTCTGACACTGACCTGCCTTCCACGATATTAGTTTAGTTCCTGACTGTACTTACTTACGCAGTGTAATTTGAAAATTTTAAAAATATACATATCTATCGTCCTCTATCTCACGTAAGATCGTATCCGATGTTTATATAATATAACTTTAATTAAATTTAAATAAGATCAGCAAAATATAATTAAAACTAATTAAACATACCTTAGTTTTTCTCTTTTTTTGGAAAACTATTGATTGGATCTAACAAAAAAATATTTTTAGCAAAACGAGAAAAATTATGTTCAGTTAATGAGTTTTATTTACATTTAGCTTCGCCTGTGACACTATCAATATGCCACTTCGTGAGATGGGACGATATGCATGTATAAATTTGATTTTTTAAGTGTAATTTTATTGATAGTGAATCTATTTTAAATTAATAGATAATAATTTTTAAAACTTTGTTTGTGTATTTCATTATAAGTTCTTTCTTAATGTCTTACATCAAAATATTTTTCAAATGAAACATCAAAATAAATTTTTCATATGGAGGACTAACTTTAGCTTTGTCTTTTTTTCTCTAATTGTCTTGGATAAAACTAGCACAAACAGATCAGTAGATATCTAATCGTTAAAAAAAAAATATGCCAAATACTTTTCACCATTAATAAAACCTCAGTTTATTTTTATTCTCTAGTTATTAAATTATAAAGAACGAATAAGCACACTATTCGCTTATACATATAGATTTATACTATGTACAGTGCTCGTCAAGAGAGAATGGAAATGCGAATTTATCATGGAAAGTTAAAGCTCTGAAAGTTAGAGGACCAATCTTACATGCTGCTTTTAGTTATATGTATATTTAAAGTTGAAACGATATGATCGTTGCTTGATTAACTCATCCAGCTAGTCCGTCAACCTTGGGATAGTTTAACGATGTTCGACTCCCAATAGAGTCTTCTTTTTTTCTGAACTTTTTTGATTATAAATTTTTTGAACAAATAAAAAGTACCATATTATTTTATTAAAAATACAATTAGCTATGAAAATAGGTTAGTAGGGGGAAAGTGGCATGAAACAGCCAAGTTTTGAAAGAGCCATTATCAATTACGCGGTAGTTTTCATACGAATCGTTTATGTATTATTATTTTAAGATAGCAACACTAGCCAGATATCCCCCACAAAAATTTGACCGTTCACCGTCAATAAACGGCGCCGATACGACGTATTAAAGATTTTGTCGTCAAAAAGTAAGGTTTTGAGTTCAGTTTATTTGTTTTCTAACGCCTATACGTACAAAACTAATCATAATATGATTACACTATCATTTTATAGATATATTAGGCCTTCTAATAACGTATATATTTTGTAGACTAATCTTTGATTTCATAGTAATTTTCGAGATTTTGTTTCTTGAGAGAATATGTTTTGAAAAAGCCGAACTGCAGTGTAATGAAAGAGCCACCTTTTAATTGCATAAAATGCAATAATAATTGTAGTAACAGCAATCAAGAGTGGTACCGATGCAAAGTTGTAATGGTTGGGCATATAAATTCTGTGGCGTAAAAGGGAAATTGCATTATTTTTGCTAAAAACGTTTTTAAGTTTTTGCAATGATTGATCTCAACCGTCAAATTTTTTGACAGTTTTTTAGATTTATGTAAGTCAATATTTTATTCAGAATTTGCGTTATTTAAAACGTTTTATAATCATATAAAATCTAAAATTATAGCTTAAGATTATTATTAAATAATATCTTCGTTCATGTGCAGTTTTAATCTTGTAATAAGAACATGGCTTTTTCAAAACTTGGGTTGGCTTTTTCAATACCTATAGGTTATGAAAAAGCCAAATTTTATTTTTTTTATAAATGATTAGAAGTCGAAAAATATCGTTAATTTTGAAAAATGTTTTATGACATTACGTACATAAATGCATAAACAATTACAGATTTAAAAAAAAATTGATTTATTTATGTCCTTCGATATTATTTATCCCTTTTTTTAAAACTGACTGTTTCATGCCACTTTCCCCTTATAATGACAATATAAAAAATAAAATATTATAACTTTCAAATTCTAATAAAATAAATTATAAATTGGGCGCTCAATTTAATGTAAGATTGGTCCTCTAACTTTCAGAACTTAAACTTCCCATGTTAAATTCGCATGTCCATTATCTTTTGACGAGCACTGCACCTAAATATAAATAGAATCATAATTTTGATTGCTCTAAACACAGTAGTATGAATTTAATACAACATTAACAATAATTAAATACACGCCCATTCCATTATTGAACAGTCAATAAAGTTAAATTTTTTAAACGTCAACAACCCTCTCCAATCAAAAATGTAAAATAAAAAAGGAGTCGCTTACGACCTCGTCTTACAGGTACATTTTAAGTCTGATAATCTTACAAAGCGGAAATACGACATGCTTCCATAATTTATGTCCGAAAAAACCAATTAATACCATTACGAGTTGAAAGAGAAAGAGGAAGATAATCCAGATATAAAATTAATTATTTATTAGTTTCATAACCATATGGTAATAGTTGGTAATAATTTACATAAAGTATAAGACAACAGCTGTTCTTAGAACTAGCCTACATTTTTCCAAACATCAAGTACATTTTCTTTAAAGCATTTTTCAAATATAGGTAGATAGCAAGAAGCGTGGTGATTTTTTTAGTAGCCTCTTCGGCAAAAAGAGTGCTACCAACTGCGCGTTACAAAGGCTCACGCTTCGTTTCCCTTTGTTTTGTTATTGACGGGACAGAGATCCGACAAAAGCAAAAGCAACAAAAAATCGTTGCAGCTGCTTTAGGTGGAGTTTAGGTTTTTAAAAGCGCCTGCGTTAACCAAGGCGTTTCTGGAACTTTACGGCGGGGATTCACCACGCCTTGTAACCAGGATTGGTAACTAAAGATTCCTTCTTTTATCAGATGCCTAGGAAAACAACTACCAAAAGTCCGATCCTGTATTTTCTTTAAAATGCGCCTGCTTACATTAAAACTAACCCAAGTTTGCCGAATCTAAATAGCACAGGCTTCCGTGTGCTTTTATTTTTAATTTCTTTTCGTTTTTATTATTTATATTTCAGCGATGCTTAGAGCGCTCTAAAGGTAATCATTTTGTGGTTTATATAGCATCTAGTTGTGTTTCTATTATCTTCATTGAATATATAATATTCATTTCGAAAAAGAAATGTGGATTGAAACGAGAAGTTTTTGCTTTTTGTACTTTTTGTGTCTCTTCTTCTTCTTCTCAGCCATTTGCTGTCAGCCCTACTACTAGATATAAGTCTATTCCTAGCTCCTTCATCGATCTAGGTCTTAGCCCACTGAAATATTGTTCTTTTCCTCGGTCATTATGGACTAAGACAAAAATCCAGTGTGCTATGAAATAGATGTGAACTTACTCTAAATTTGGGTGTTTTATATATTGGATTACTCTTAAAAATAAAATATTGCACATGTGTAATGTGAAATGAAAATTAAACCAGTTTAAATTATAAATAACTACTTTTTTGGTAGAATTAGAAGATATGTATTTTAGGATTAATTGTAGGTACCTACTGCTAAACGGTACCGCGTTTAAAGCCGTCAGCTCCTAGTAAAACTCTAAATATATCAGTATTTCTTTATTTTTTATTATATAATTTCTTCCTCAAGTACCTATTTGGTGATTGCTCACACTACTTGCAGTTTTTTGGGAAAAATGCATTAAATATTTCATTCCACTAACGTATCTATTTAAAACTTTTGGTACAACAAATAAAGCAGTGATTCTCAACCACCGTGCCGCGGCACTTTTGTGTGCCGCGAAATTCTAAAAGTGTGCCGCCAAATTTTAGATATATAGTAAAACCGCAATTATCCGGACCTCAGTTATACGGATTCGCGATTATCCGGATGTTTTATTTAGTGATTAATATTTGTTGCGTTTTTTGTAAACATATACCTACCTAACAATTTGACCAAGTTTTTTCCTGTTAAAACGAGACACTTTGTAATCGCGCTTAAAACCAAGTGTGCACATTCGAGCTCAAAGTGGCACATTCCGATCTCGGGAAAATGAAGCGCGCCGCTCCGCGTCGCGCTTCATTTGCCTCCCTCGCTCGGAAATGTGCCACTGTTCGCTCGAATGCGCACATCCTCGTATTTATTGGATTTGCATATTATTATTTTATTCTTCAATTCAAAAATTTAAAAGTCGAATAAATTAGATCTATTTTAAGTTTGAAAAAGGTTAGATATTTGTTTCCTTTTGATAAGTTATCGTGGTGCTCTTCCGCACGCCTAATTGTAGCGAGCTTGGTAAAAATATTTTCAGGTGTACTTTCGAATGTTTACTAATTCGCATTATTGATTAATTAAAATTGTATCTATATGAGTCAAATTTTCTGAAGTGGGCCACTAAAAATCAACTCGTTGATTTTAACATCATCTTTTGCACATGGTTGAATGTTTATATGTCAAAATTAATGTCTCCAAATATTTTTGGGTAATTTTCATTTTTGTAAAAATTATAAACAAATTAGTCTTAAGACACATTTTGTACACACTGTTGTAATTAAACTTCATTTATGGATTAATTCAATTTTTAAATATAAAAAAATATTTATATGTTACATAGGGGGTGCATCAAAATTTTAGAATGATTTGGGTGGGGTATGTTAAAAAAGATTTGGTATTAATATACACTAGGGGAAAAAATTAAAGGGTTAAAAAAATTTCCGATATTTTATGGTGTTATTTGACAGGCTGTATTTCAGTGAAAAATAGTCGTATCTGAAATTTAAAAAAATCATTTTGAAGCTCCAAGATTCTAGTTTTCAGATCTCTTATTAAAAAGTTTTAAGAGCCACTGTTATCATGCAATCTTAAGCAATGGCGCGCAAGAAAAATTATGCAATTTTTTTTCTTTTTTGTTGAGCCCCCACGGACTTACACATTTTTTTTCAACTAAACCATTATATGTAACAGATAGCCTGTTTATTCAGTTTCAAGTTGGTCAAATTGGTCAAGGTCATAGCAGTTTCTTAAAGGGCGTTTATTCTAGTTCCCAAAACTTTTTTGCAATTTCTCGTACGACTTTTGGTTACTGAAATATCAATGATGGAATACAAAAGATGATTTCCTATTTAACGTCCTGTATCTCGGTAAAAAAAAATCGTATCAAGGTTTTATAAAAAGAAACTTAAAGCTGAATAAACAAGCTATCTGTTACATATAATGGTTTAGCTAAAAAAAAATTTATAAGTCCGTGGGGACTCAACAAAAAGAAAAAAAAATGCAAAATTTTTCTTGCGCGCCATTGCTTAAGATTGCATGATAACAGTGGCTCCTAAATTTTTTTTAATAAAAGATCTGAAAACTAGAATTTTGGAGCTTCAAAATGAATTTTTTAAATTTCAGATACGACCATTTTTTAATTTTTTTTTTTTTTTATTTTAATTTTTTTTTTTTTTTTTTTTTTTTTACTCCTCCTTGCTTACAATCTGTCCACATTTCTGGACAATAAGTAATTTATATGACTACAATAAAATAATTAACTTAACATGTAGGAGTTGCTTCCAATGAAGCTTTCCTTTAATATACAAAGTAAGTAAAAGCTTTCTATAATAGTAAATAAAAATTAAGTTTAATTCTAGATTTAGATTTTTTAATGAAACACAGCCTGTCAAAAAACACTATAAAATATCGAAAATTTTTTTGACCTTTTAATTTTTTCCCCTAGTGTAGTCTAATCCAATTAACACGAAGATGTGCACATTCAAGCGAAAAGTGGCACATTTCCAAGTGAGGAAGGCAAATAAAGTGCGACGCGTAGCGGCGCGCTTCATTTTCCCGAAATCGGAATGTGCCACTTTGAGCTCCAATGTGCACACTCCGCTTTTCGTCACGATTAACAATGATCAATTTACTTTAAAAAATTTCAAGTAATTCTAAAACCACAGTTGCGCTCTTAAAATGTTTCCTTTGGCTTCGCTTATTTTTCATAATTTTTTACTTTTTTCATTACGATTTTTCCGTGAAATTAATTTGTATTTAAATACGGAGACAAGAATGAAATTCTTGTTAGGATTTTTTAATATTCGGTATCGTAATTGACAATTTTTTGAAAACGGGACATTTTGGCGTCCCGAATGATTGCTTGGGACAACGGGACAAATGAACTGAAAACGGAACAATCCCATTCAAAACAGGAAGTATGGTCACATATATAGCTAAAAATTGTTTCTTTCTATACATTCAATTAATTAACCGAATTTTCGATTATCCGAATGAGCTTCAACAATAATTAGTCCGGATAACCCAGTTTGCACTGTATAATTATGTTAATATTATTAAATAACTATTTTACGCAGTGTGTTATAGGTATGTAAATAATTTTTTAACATCTTTTTCCTTGTGTGCCGCCAAATTTTGAAATCGTTAAAAGTGTGCCGCAACAAAAGAAAAGGTTGAGAATCACTGAAATAAAGTATGGATTAATTTTTACAAAGGTGTGCCGCTTCTAGCCCTTCTACGTACCTCGTTCCTTGGTACTGTTTAAATTTAGGAAAAAAGAGCATTTGATTCCAAAAAGTCTACCGCTAATCTTTTTTCTTAGTCGGCCGTAAATAAAGGTTTTAAGTCTATCTACATTTTCGTACCTTATTGCTGACTGTCGGTAATACTTTCTCTCCTAAGGTGGTTTCGATGACTAGTTGATATTAGTTGTAAATCTTGTGATACTTTTACATTCCTAAATTCATTCCGAAATTTCTGACCCACTTCTAACCGACCCTACGTTGTAAATATTACCTCCTCCCAAATCCCTTAATTTAAGCATTAGGTTTAAGGTATAAAAAGTCCTAACTTCCTCAAAGATGACTTTTCAGATCCTAAATAACTATTCTTTCTTCCTGTGCAAATCTAACCGTTCTAGTTCTATTAGTTTTGGATATATTAGCTATCAAAAATTATGTTACAAGCCACTTTTTGCAAAACGCCCGGTGCTTTGTCCTTTTCAAAACATTGTAAAATAATACCTTCAATTCGAATTAATAAATGTTGAACTGTTTCCATAGGAGTCTTACGAAGCCCTGGTTTTCTCTAAAATAAGACTTAATCAAAATCCGCTACATATTTATGCGCAAACTCAAGCTCTCCATCGTTACTAGTTTCGAAGATATTAACAATCGAATATCACCAAAAATAGCCTTTTTTTTAGAGACTTTTTGTAAAACCACTAAAACTTTGCCCTTTTAAAATTTAATTTTTGTTACGAAAAGTAACGCGTTCTATTCGAATTTAAATATTTCAGTAGAATATTTTTTACAGATTCCAAGTAAGTTGAGATTAAATTTTTGGCGCGCACGTAGGGTCTTCCGGGGACGTTTTTTAAATAAAACAAAATAAGGGTGTGATAGAGTAAGCTTTTGATTTGGTTTCCCAATAGTACGCATTTTTTTTACCACGGCAAATAGGCGGATATGGCTTTTAAAAAAAAAATATTTTTTTTAGGTCAAAATACTCTTACTATTGTTACAATTTTATGTTGACTGTTGAAAATACATAATTGGACGATTTTAAAGAAGTATGTTAGGTCGCGTCTCAAAAATGTTGAGAAACGCTGAAGCTCCTCAAAGTCTGGAACAAGAGGCACGTGCCTCATTGCCTAAATGGATAATCTGCTGCTGGGGATAAGTACCACATTCTTGCACAAACACACTAAAAACTAAAGTTAAATCAATACTTAACTGTGCTTAAAAATTTTATTATATGTTTCCAATGTAACACTAATTTTAATTTTAATTTTTACTACTTATAAAGTTGTAAAGCATCGATTTAATAGGATTATTAAAAATTGACCTATATCTAACAAATATCTGGAACCTGAAAAACTGCTGTACATATTTTGTCAAACATATGGAAATTAAAATCTCGTAGAATGTTTTAAATCAATTTAATAACTAGGCAAGATGAAAGCACGAATTATTGACACGCTATTTTACTTAAATGTTTATTTAATTGACATTGATAGTAATAACGATTGTGAACATTTTATACAGTCGTTAGAATTCGTAGAATGTGAGAAGATTTAATACTAATCGAAAATCAAAAATATTCATTACAAAAAATTCATTTAATCAACAGTATCGAAACAACTCGTACACTGTAAGTCTCTTAACCATGGCAGTAAAAGAATCTACCTTTTTAAAAGTTTATTTTTTGGCTTTTTTTGCACTCATTGTCACCAAATTATATTTTGAAAAATCTAGAAAGTTTTCAAAATTTACAATATTACATATTTTTATTAGATTTAATAATAAAATTTCATTCGCACCTGGTGTTGACTTCATGGTAGATATAAGTGTCGGACCTAACCTCTTTTTTAAATATAAAACCATAAAAACTGCGATTACAGATACGGATACTCACTCAAAGATATCACACCGTTATCGTTATGCTTGTTTAATGATCATTATTGATAAAACGATTGATTCATTATTAAAAAAATATTGTGTGAAAGTAAAACGACTTATATCTATTTGATATAAAATTAAAATTACTTATTTTATTATCCTAAAGTTTATTTGTCTAAGAATAATTTAAATAATAAATATTTTATATTATACGATTTATTGCAAGTTTCAATAGATTGATAGCGCATGCGCATTGAGGCTGTCAATAATAGGAACAATGGTATGTCAATAATTAGATTAATAGCAATTATTGACGGGTCAAATAGCAATTTGACCCTTCAATAATTGGTATCTGGATGATCGGCTTTACAACTCAAAATTATTACCTACTTTTAATCAATTTAAACTAAAAAAAAAAGAAATTTTATGAGTAAAAAGATAGTTTTTAGAAAAATGCTCAACGATATTAATCCTTAGTATGGCAAAAGAAATTAAAATCCTAACCAAGTGTCTTATAGTGTCAATAGGTAATTGGTGCTTTTAGCTTGAGACCTTAATTTTAGAAAATATCTTGCATCATTATTGTTTTATAATTAGGTAACTAGAAAAATCAAAATGTTAATAAAGCAATATCAAAAAAAATTAATAATAAGGGGCAACACATAAAGTAATAAATCAAACTTTTACCATTTTTTAAATCATAAGTTTATCGATATCCACATTCAATTTTATTATAATTCAAATTGTAAGCTTAAAACCAGGAATATGTTAGCTACCAAAATTCCATACACAATTTCTTTATTTCTACATCCATTTTCGCCAAGTGTTTTCTTAGATGTTTGATATTTGTTTTTACTTTATTTTATTAGAATTATTGATCAGTAAATATATTTCTAGTTTTATTACGGATAAAGCCTACTTTAATAAATACACACCCAATCTGCAAAATTGAAGTAAACATTATTACAACTACATATAACAACATTCATATAAGTGGAAAAATTAAGGATCGCTCTTTAATTATAAAATATTAGTAGCACAAAAGTAACACATAAATACGTTTAAAATCTGCCTACTCACATTTAAAAGCTATAAAATGACTTTGGCATTAAATAAAACGTAATTGAAACGTAACTATAAAATTAAACATTACCATTTATAGAGACATGCAATAACACATAAATATACACCTCCAATTTGTTTATTACTAAATAATGTCGATGCTCGCGACGACATTTAAATAAATTAAAATTTTATGAACTGTTTCAGCG
The DNA here is from genome assembly GCA_036325965.1 of Sinopyrophorus schimmeli. Lineage (NCBI taxonomy): Eukaryota > Metazoa > Arthropoda > Insecta > Coleoptera > Elateridae > Sinopyrophorus > Sinopyrophorus schimmeli. The sequence continues at coordinate 4,573,786 of JARFIZ010000024.1, read as the reverse complement.
GATAATAACGAAAAGAACTTAATGGACGTTTGCAATAAAACCGATTTATAATTTTTATGTATGTAATTTTATAAAGCTTGACATATCAATGTTTAAAAAATCAGGAATTTAATTAAAATAGACAAAACAACAGCTTTTACTTAATTAAATTAAATAAGCCTAAGTATTTACTTCAAAAATCATAAATATATTATTTAGTTATAATAGCATTATTTTAATTTCGATAAGATGGAAGATTAACAAACAATATAAGAAGATGGGATTAAGTGTTAACAACTGTGCATAAAATGAACCAAAAATTATCGGTAGTAAATTTCATTTTTGCCATAATTAGGAGAAAATTGTCAAGATGATTTATGAACAAAAAATTATATCTCTAAACTATTAAGTAAATACGTCAAAGCAGACACTAATCTATTATTACTTATCCAAAACATCGTAAAAATCTTAAAACCACAAAGCGCTCGCCATTATTGTTAATCCTTCGACTACAAGCAAAATTTTCCCTGAAAATCTTTTCTATGCCTGAATAAATTATGATCCCTGACATTTTTCAAATGGAGAAGAAAGAGCACGAGGTCTTTAAACTTTCCAAAATTCGTAACGTTATATCACGCAGTGTCAAAACACAAAAGCGAAAGACTTGCTGAAAGTTGTACTTTCAGTTAAACAGCATGAGACTAATTGAGGGGTGGTCGTCCCTTCAATTCAGTTAAGGGTTGATTTCACTTAGAAAAATTGCTCCTAACCAACTATAATTATATGTTCTTTGATACGTTCGTTTAGTATTAACGTGTGTAGTTGAATTATCCAAATGTTAAGGTCAATTTTATTTAAAAAAAAATACGAATTACTTTTAATTTTACGTACCACTAAAAAAGAATTGAAAACCATTTTTTCACAAAAGACTTAAAGAAAAGAAATGACGAATTGTTCAAATTTACAGAAACTTGTAGATTATGTATTTAAAGACTTCTTGGAAATTTTATTTGAGTTATGGCGACAAAAGAAATTCCGTAAAACACGTACCTCGTTTTAAAGATAAAAATAATAGACAGGGTACCTGCACTTCGAGAAGGGATTTTAGCATCCAAATGAATAGGTTCTTAAACAAAGAAAAGGGCACGAGGTATGACAAATCTAGCCCCGAGCAAAAATGTGCGCGCCGAAAGAAATGACGAGGTCGAAAGATATTTTTGTATGAAAACTAAAAACGGGGTTGCAAAATGAATAATGTATTTGTTAGGATCAAATATTAAAAAGTCAAAAGGACCCAATAAAAGAAGGCAAATAAATATGAGGAATAATCAGGGATAAAGAAAGGATAATCAGGATAAAGCCATAATAAAATAACCAATAATAGAGTGACGGAGTAGCGCGTGTAAGCACGGATCCAAGTAAGCATTGCGAGCCGATTATCCTTCTTATGTGTGTCGATTACTTTAACCTGCTTACCGATGAATCTAAGCGAGCTTTGCTAACGTTCTATACTTTAAAATGTGGAGAATTGATGAAAAGCTGATTTAAACATTTATTACACTTATTATAAGCTTGTTTTACACTAATTGGACTATTTTTATGTAATGTATTTACTTCTTCTTTATTAGTGAAATTAAACGAAACCGATCGACGTTGCCATTTCTAAAAATCTTTCAAAAATAAGTTTGCTTTTCGAGCAACAGATCGCTTTCTTATTGTGAGATAGAAAGCAATCGATAACACATTATGTATTTATCTGTTATGATTAATGATACATTTTTAGGAAGCTGAATTTTGAAAAATCTTGTATATGAGTACTTATAGTTCACGAGCTTGGTAATGGGACGAACTCGTTTCTCGCCTGTAGGATTGACCCTATTACCAAGTTCGGAACTGTAAGTATCTGCCTAATACAAAATCATTTATAAGGACTTATTCAAATAATCCCAACCGTAATTGAATATAAATAAAAGTTTATATAATAAAATCTCATATAAAATAAAAGCAGAGGTGTTTCCCAGGGGGTACTTGTTACTTTTTAAAAACAAAAATATTTAGGTGCTTGCTAAGAAAAATCAATTATTAAATATTATAATTATTAAACATTAATATGTAGGTACACTAGAATGGTCGTTAAGAATTAATTTTTTTCCGACGGTACAAAAAAACCTTTCTTTTGATGAAAAATACGGAAGATTATTTAAAATTTTTTTTAACAAAAATAACACGTGCCTCAAGACAATATAAGTTCATTCTTTGATAAAATCGCAGTTTTTTGTAAGTATCTCCTAACTAATACGGATTTGAGAAAATGTTATAAAAGAAATTTTGTAGGAAATACAATTCTCTATAAAAAAGGTCTTTTTCATTTTCTTCATAAAACTCATATTTATGGAGATATTCTCAATAATAAATTCATTAACTCTATATAGTCAACATTTTAAGACCTACAAACGTCATTTTTTCTGAAATATAAACATTTTTGTAACAACTAGAATTTATTATAGTTTTGCAAAATTGTATAATGTATATATTTGAGAAAGAATGATGTTTAACGATCTCAAAATGTTGACTATATGAAGTTAATAAATTTATTATTGAGAATATCTCTATAAATATGAATTTCATGAAGAAAATGGAGAAGATCTTTCTTGTAGAGAATTGAATTTTCTACCAAATTGCTCGTATAACTTTTTCTCAAATCCGTATACGTTAAGAGATACTTACAAAAAACTACGATTTTATCAAAAAATGAACTTAGATTGTGTTGAGGCACGTTATTTTTGTTAAAAAAAAATTTTAAAATTTTCCCGTATTTTTTCATCAAAAGAAAGGTTTTTTTTGGCCGTCGGAAAAAAATTAATTTTTAACGACTACCCTAAGATACATGTTTTTATAAATTTGATCCAGCTCCCTCCTTAAAAAAATTTTGGGAACGCCACTGGGTAAAGCACCAGTAATTGATAAGTAACCAGTAGTTTCAATATTCGGCTTTTCAAGTAAAAAATATACTAATATTGGCAAATAAAAAGCACCAAAGAATTCACATAAATTGAAGTATTGTAAGGTGTATTTTTTTTTAAGTTTTCTGCAATAATGATGTTTCGATATTACCAAAATATTTCAATAAAATGTTAGTCGTATGCAGACTGCAAACCTACAATTACATAGATCAGTAATTTTTAATCTTTTTTTAACTAAAACTTTTTTGGTGCCCCATGGATCTTCCTGGCGCACTTTGTTATCGATCAAAAATATAGTGATAATTATTTTATTAATGCTATACTAAATTGTACTAAAACGTCTATTTAGTTCGAATGTTTAAGCAAAACATTATTAATCCTTCCTTGGTCGCGCTGTGAGCGATTCCCCGCTTGTTCTTTTTTTAGTCATAATATAACTAAAAATATTTTTTTACAATTTCGACGAACTAGATTTTTTTATTTTTCTATATTTAGTATTAATTAAAAAAGTTTTTAAATGTAAAAAAACAATATTGCTAAATTTACAAAATAAATAAAACCAAAATGGTGCACATATGACGCACATGATCCATGAAGTAAATCAACATGTTATCATCAATTGTTTAAAACAAAACATTTCCATTTTTTAAACAAATAATAATTAAAAATGAACTTGATGACGTTATAAGAAAATTAACATAGCGGCGATTAACCGCGACGTAACCAACTAAGGCGGGCGGTGGAGCACGACCAAAGAAGGGTGAAGTGTCAACGAAAGCTTCTTTTTTAGATAATAATTTTTATTCACAACATGTTAGAAAACATTATAGACATACGAATCAGGACCGTTTTGTGCTATAGTGAAAGGGGGAATCGCACCCGGCCGGCATAAGTTGGAGGGCGGCAAAATCAGTTTTGCACCCGGGCGGCGCTAATCCACGAAACAGCGATAATACGAATACAAATTTAATATAAAACTCGTCAAAGTTAAAATTCCATAGCTATATAATATTAAAAATGATTGTTTTTAAATATATTTTACATTTTTATTTCAATTTTGTTCTGTGGAAAACTCTTCGGGAAAAACTGTGCCCGGCTGTTTAAACAGAATAGACTAAATATTACTGATTTGTCTTATTTTTTAATTTTATTGCTACTTTATAGATATTTATAAATTTTTATTCGGTTTTTAGTTATTTTGTCTTTATTAAATAGCATTTGATAGGTAACCAAATAATTTCTAGTGAATGGATTATGACCTTAGGCCTGTCTCCGTTTCTTTAAATAAGATCTTAGAACTTAAAGATAAACTGAGAGTGGTAAATAGTTATTTGTACAGTCCCTAGAATGTTAATTTGATGTAGTATAACGACAAAAGAAATTTGGGGAAACACTACTTTAAAGATAAAAATAAAAGAAAGAGTAGGTACCTGAACTTCAAAGAAGAGAGTTTAGCATAATACATAAACAAAGACAAGGGTCTGATTTTAAATTACTTGGCTTGGACAAAGTACAGTTAGAAAGACCAAAGGTTTTTTTACAAAGTACAGTAGTTTCAAAAATTAAACTAAAATGGCTTTATTATTATTCGATACAATGAAATATTATGGTATATAGTTATATATCTATTTAGTCTTTTATGGATATTTTACAATCGGACACGTGATGATTTTTCCGACAAAATACACGAAAGGAAAAAGTTAAAGGATCAAAAATAGTTCTGAAATTTTTTGATGATTTTTGACAAGCTGTACTTCAGTGAAAAATGGTCGTATCTAAAATTAAAAAAAAAACTTTTTAAAGCTCGAAGATTCTAGTTTCCAGATCTATTAACAAAAATTGACAGTTAAACTTGAAAATATTGGAAATTTTTAAAAATTATTTATTTTCGTTAATTTAAATATTGTTTGCGGTAAAAAAGTTAAAAAGCTAAATAATTTTTTTTTATTTTAATCATGATTATGAAGTATTTAGCAAGAATAAACCTGATTCTTTAATTTTTTTCAAAAGTTTGTTTGAAGCAAAACGTAATCTCACACCTAAAGAATCGTCGGCTCCTAAATTGTATGGACTACCGAAAATTCACAAGGATTCCATACCATTACGTCCAATAGTCAGTAACATCGGAGGTCCCACGTATCAATTAAAATTTCTTACAAAACCTCTTCAAAATTACGGGCTCAAAAATTCTTTTTAATAAAATTTTTCGGACTTTATAAAGAATTTCCAATTTAAAACGAATCTAGATATTCTGGTCAGTTTGATGGGATCGTGCGTCGTGCATAGTTGAGGCCTGAAATTACAGTTCACGGCGAACAAACGAAATTTCGCAAATCTACACGCAAATTAACATAAACTCGTCGACTTTTACAGTTTCAAGAAATTTAACAAATGATGTGTGATGCTACAATTCACTATTGTACATTTTTATGGAAGACTTTGAAAATTCTGTGAAAACTCTTCGGAAAACTGGTTGTAGATATGTTGATATACATTTGTGATCTGAGTCACGAAGGAAGCTTCCTGGTTTTTGACTTTTTGAACTTCAACATCCCAATACAATTTACTAGGAATTAACAAAATCGGAAAATATCTTTTCTTGATGTTTGTATACGGAAATCGAACGGTTTAGGCCATCAAGTCTATCGTAAACCCACACATAATTCGATAGTTAATGCTAGTCACACTCACCATCGCAGAAGAACTGGTAATCGATTCTTTGAATAAGAGCTTTACAATTTCGGAACCTAAGCCTAGATAAGGAATTAGAACATATCACTGATGCCTTGTACGAAGAATGGCTATGGGAATAGGTACATTCGATTCAGTAAAACGTATTCAAAACCAAACTAGGTCGGACCAACACGCTGATTCAAGTAAACAGAAACGACAAAGACGGTAGTTTCTTCCGTATCTTCAGGGTACCTCCGACCGTATCAGTAGAGTCCTTAGGAAACACAACATCAAGGTTATTTTCAGACCTCAGAAGAAAATCTCTCAGATTCTTCCGAACCCTAAGGACAAAAACCTACTCTTGATACATCCGGGATTTATAAAATTCCGTGCTCGTGTGGAAAAGTGTACATAGGAGAGACCGGGAGGAACATAAGCACTAGAATTAAAGAACACCAACGGTGCGTCAAATATCGTAATTTTTCACAATCTGCTTTGGCAGAACATTGGTCTGAAACTGGACATCCAATTCTATATGACAAGGCCGAAAACTGGCAACTGTGAAAGGATACTTTCCAAGGAAATATCGTGAAGGCATTGAGATAGGTAAAATCCTAACAATCTCAATAGAGACCGAGGTTTCCAAATTAATCCTATTTGGCGCACTACCTCCCCAAAATTTTTGATAATTTTGAGGTTATGGTTGAATAACTCTGTGTGCATTGTTCCATGACATGAGCATGGGTATATAAGGACCCCTGATCAAAGGGTGCTTTAGTATCAGAGCATCCAGCCCTGAAGATGCAAACTGAAACGTTTGCGAAACGTCGGCATTTTGTACATAAGACGCGGCATCCATCCGGAAGCCTTAACTAGTGTTGGTGTCGGTAATCGGGTTAGTGTTAGTGACAGTGCTAGTGCCAGCTCCAGAGGATCCATCATCGATTCTGGTAAGTGTTTTAATTTTATTATTAATAACCGCGAAAGCCTTAAGTTCAAAATGATTATGAAGTATTTAGCAAGAATAAACCTGATTCTTTAATTTTTTTCAAAAGTTTGTTTGAAGCAAAAGAACTGTTCTCAAGATCAAATTGTAACTTCACAGAGTTTTTGAGCGTGTATTCAGCTATAGAAGCCACGCTTAACATTAACCATTTTATTTATATTTGTAACCTAGCCGTCAATTTTTTAAAAAGCCATAAATTACTCTTTTTATTATGTTTTTCAATTGTATGTTAAGGATGAAAAAAAAATTCCTAAAAATCGTAGCAGTTTCTTGTAGGGCATTTATTCCAGTTACCAAAATTGCTTTGAAATTTTCCGTACGATTGTTAGTTACTGTGATGTCAATGATTGAAGACAAAATTACATTTTTTTATTTAACGTCCGGTATTTCGGTGAAAAATGATCGTATCAAGATTCAGCTAAAAAAAAATTTCCAGGCCGTGAACAGAAAAACAAAAAGAACAAAAATTTGCAAAATTTTAGTTGCGCGTTATTGGTTAAGATTGCGTGATAACGGCTTCTCAAAATTTTTGACTAAAAGATCTGAAAACTAGAATCTTGGAGCTTTAAAATGCTTTTTTAAAATTTTAGCTAGGTACAATCATTTTCCACTAAAATACAACTTATCAGAAATCACCAAAAAATATCGGAAATTTTTTTGACCCTTTAATTTTTTCTTTTAGTGTATTATAAATAAAATTAATTTAAATATTATTAAATTTATGTATTAAAATTTTAAAATAGATTTTGCAATATTTTTCATAGGCATATTCAAAGATTAATTAAAGCGTATAAAAAATTAAAAAATTCTATCTAAAGCTCAAAGTACAGTTAAGTTTTTTTAAATATTATTCTTATTAACGGCCTCACTAAACGTCAGTCTACATTATATCAGAAATTACAGAAAAATATATTATTATCTATTGTAAATCATACAAAAATCTGATGTGAATGTACAATTCAAGCAATCTTGGTAAATAGACGAGCAATCTTTTGTGTCGCACGTTAGTTGTTACTCATTGCGTTTACGTTTTTTCTTAAAGGTTTCATAGAAAATAAGAAAATCTTCAATTATAGTTTATCTATATAGTAGGTAGGTATATATTTTTTATTAAAGGTTGCAATAAACACTGTTTATGAGGCGTTTTGTTACAAGGGGATTTTCTCAGCAGGAAAACTTAATATTTTATTACTTCTTTGTTCAATTTTATGAAAAAGGAAAAAAAAGAGAAAGATTAGTAAATTGATTAATCCATTTATTTATGACACCAATTTTTAAAATCGTTTTATAACAAAATAAACTACAAAATTATTTGGAAAAATTATTATTAATTTAATTTTATTAAAAAAAAATAGTGTATCTCGTGAAATGAAACGTTTTTTGTGGAAATATCTCTGAAATTTTAAATAATTAGTCCCGCTTTTAGGATTAAATGATAATCAGATGAAGCATGTACAATTTTTAGTATTTTTTGATATTTAAATCGATTACTTAGTTACGTAGTCCATATATTTACATACAATTCCTCTTTGTATAAATTGGGTTTTAATGTTAATCGACTATTTTTTAATTATTCAGTGTGTTTAAAAAGAAGGTGCCGATGTTAATTTTCAATTACGTGATTAATTATTAATGAAGTTCTACGCAAATAAAATTATTATAAATCATACTTAATAGCAACACATTTTACATTAAAAAACCTTGTGCACTTTATAATTTTACATGAATTAGGTTTGTTTTTTTTCCCTTACAATTTCTTACTTATCTATATTTTTTATTCATTGTGGAGTGTTTTTTTTTAACTTAACAAAAAATACAATGGATATTTTTAAAACGCTAGGGTAGGTATACGAAAAAAAAGTAGCGAATAAGTGTAGGAAATCTGTTCCGGGAATATCAGTTTGACTAGTTTTCTGAAGGTTACTGCCAAAGTTGATCTTATAACTAGTTATGTTGTTGAAATCCATCGCCCTTTACAGAAAAAAATAAAGTTCAGAAAATAATTTGTATCGTTGAAAGATTCAACTGACTTTCATAAAAAAAAAATATATGTATTAAAGATATTACAGGAACATTTTTAAATAAAAATCAACTACAAGTTGCACAATAATAAAATTTTAAATATATACAGTAAAACCACTCTAATGCGACCAGCGTCAATATAAATGTAATAACGAATAATACATTAGATTAAATGCAGTTATTATTTATCAGAATCATATTATTATTAAATCAAAGTTATTATAAATAAAGTAGTATTATTTAGGAAGTAAGTTAATTTTTGTGAATCACGCTTAAAATGGAGTGTGCACATTCGAGCTCAAAGTGGCACATTCCGATCTAGGGAAAATGAAGCGCGCCGCTCGCGTCGCGCTTTATTTGCTTCCCTCGCTCGAAAATGAGCCACTTTTCGCTCGAATGCGCACATCCTCGTATTTATTAGATTTATATACTTTGTTCATCGCTCTTTCAAAATCTAGAAATTAAATTTATTTTGGTAAATATCGATTTGTTCCAAAAAATGTATTTTTACCATAGCAATGAGTGCGAGCGAGCGAAAAGATACAACAATCTCATAAGTACGAGTGAGAGGGAACGATTAAAATTATTCTAATGATTTTTCGTCTAATTTATTGGCCTAAATTATTGTGTATCATGTTTAAAACTGAGTGTGCACATTCGAGCTCAAAGTGGCACATTCCGATCTCGGGAAAATAAAGCGCGCCGCTCCGCGTCGCGCTTCATTTGCTTCACTCGCACGGAAATGTGCCACTTTTCGCTCGAATGCGCACATCCTCCTGTTTATTACCTTTATCTATATTGTTCATCGCTCTTTCAAAATCAAAAAATTAAATTTAGTTCGGTAAATATCGATTTTGTTTCAAAAAATGTATTTTTACCATAGCAATGAGTGCGAGCGAGTGAAAAGATACAAGAAACTTATAAGTATGAGTGAGAGGGAACAATTAAAATTATTTTAGTGATTTTTTGTCTAATTTATTGGTCTAAATTATTGTGAATCATGTTTAAAACCGAGTGTGCACATTTGAGCTCAAAGTGGCACATTCCGATCTCGGGAAAATGAAGCGCGCCGCTCCGCGTCGCGCTTCATTTGCTTCCCTCGCTCGGAAATGTGCCACTTTTCGCTCAAATGCGCACATCCTCGTATTTATTAAATTTATCTACTTTGTTCATCGCTCTTTCAAAATCAAAAAATTAAATTTAGTTTGGTAAATATCAATTTTGTTCCAAAAAATGTATTTTTACCATAGCAATGAGTGCGAGCAAGCGAAAATATACAACAATCTCATAAGTACGAGTGAGAAGGAACGATTAAAATTATTCTACTGATTTTTTGTTTAATTTATTGCCCTAAATTATTGTGCATTATGTTTAAAACCGAGTGTGCACATTCGAGCTCAAAGTGGCACATTCCGATCTCGGAAAAATGAAGCGCGCCGCTTCGCGTCGCACTTCATTTGCTTCCTTCGCTCGAAAATGTGCCACTTTTCGCTTGAATAAGCACATCCTCGTATTTATTAGATTTATCTACTTTGTTCATCGCTCTTTTAAAATCAAGAAATTAAATTTAGTTCGGTAAATATCGATTTTGTTCCAAAAGAAGAAAGAGTTAAATTACGATATATCTGTTCTGAAACATAGTACCGATTTTAGAGGTGTTTTCCTCATAGAGATGGTCACCACGAGAGGTTTTACTGTATTAATCAACAAGAGCAAAAAATAAATTTGAATTTTATCAATCTTAAATGAAAGGTAGGCATAAAAAAGGTACACAAAGAGTGAAGTGACTTTAAAAGCAGCGCATTTATGCGTCTTTATATATCAAACCCTTAAATCCATCATTAATCTTACAATAGATGTATCTTTACCTAACATCTCTAAAAGTGGTCAAATCATAAACTCAAAAACTGCATACTCTCACGCCCAGAAAATTCAAAACAATAAACAACAATAAGTATACACCCCTCTTTAAAGTTACCCCAGAGTGCATCTGCGTCCCACTCGTTCATCTGCGGAATATTCATCGCTTTCTATTTTAGTACAATAGCCGATATACCTTTCCGATAACTAGCTGTTACACCTTAGAAAACCTACGGAAACAGTCAGTTTTAAGCAATTTGTTCCTCCGGACAGGTCGAAATTGATAATTCTCCAGTTTTCTGAAAAATACTAATGCTAATAACTATTTGTGCGTTATTGTTCCATCTGCATACATCACAGAAGTGCCCACTTCCTTTTTTGAGACAAGGTATGAATTTTATTGTTGTTTGAATTTTAAAAAGTTATTTGGGATTCGCTTAGCATATTTTTTTAAATTAAATTACAACGCGTTGCTTCTAATAAATTTATAAGCATTAGTAAACTGTATTGTTTTTAAACAAAATTTGTATGTTTTTTACTGTTTAGAGTGTGATACGTGGTAATCTTAAGATTATTGGAGTTTGAATAGGTTTTAAAATTACATCTATTGTTTTGAAAGTAAACCTTTTATTTTTGATAATTTTGCTGGTAAATACAGTAGTGCTTATTGTAAAACCAAAGAGTTGATGATTTTCTGGTTAATCATTTAATAATTACGCAGTTTCAAAATATAAACATTTTTAGAGTAGGATCTCGATTATCCGGGCACCGGTTACCCGATTAATCAAATTCGTATGTCGCAGCTCTAATTGCTGATATGTAAACTTTCAAACCGCGCAACGAAAAGTTGAGACAAGCTTAGTACTGCCAGATAATTTTATATAACATATTTTATTGTCTAAATGACATGTGTGTGAATTATAATAATAAGAGTCTAATTAAATGTTAAATTTTCTTTGATTTGACTACAAAATCGATTATCCGGATTTTCGGTTATACGGACTAGTCATGGTTTCAATTGATCCGGATAATCGGGATTCTACTGAATGATAACGTATAAATTTTGTAACTGTACCTATAATTCGCGTTGCCGTCACACTTAACCCTAGAATCAACTCGGAATTATTTTTCATTTTTGATCAAGATATTTTTATCATACTGTATTTATAGTATGGTAAATAACGCCATATTTATGGAACTGCGCTTGTACGGCGATAAACGCTATACATTTTTTGTCTGTGTAGCGTTTGAATCTTTTTTCAGAGCTTTTTCATGATTATTCAAACTTTTTTTTCTATAGAAGTCTTTATGCAAGTCCGTGTTATTTTTCAAAATGCAACTTTTTATTAATCTTGTGCAAAATTAAACCGCAACTTTTTATGTGATTTTCAAACGTGCGGAATATCGATAGTCTCTTGAACCAATACGAGAAAAACTGAGAAAAAATGATGCATTTAAATGGTAGAAGAAATTTATCGATGAAAATTTCGCGAAAGAGACCGAAGGTGATGAAGCCTTTATTAATAAACGTTAACTGTTTGTATTTAAAATTATTTTTTTTTTAACATAAAATTAAAAACGAACTTAACCTTTATTGTTGACTGTCAAAACGAATCTATTTTATTTCTAGATTTCAAAATGCAGCTTTTGAAATATTTGTGTTTTATTTTCAAAGTTGTAATGAATTTTTTTGTTAACACACTTGGTAGTGCTTAAACGACTTGAATTATTTTTTCCGGGTTTTTATGTTGTTTGGTTTTTGTCTTGAAAACTTATGCTATATCTAATACGTTAGTATCAAATCAACAGTTGCGGTTTGCAGATAACCTCCTCACTTGAAGATTTATAAAAAATGTCATTCAATCAAGTAAGTTAGAGTAATTATTTAATTTTTTTGCTTACTGTATCTCTTAAACTTTTTAAAAACGTCTTAATTAATATTTGAATTGATTGGGGTCTGAATAATTGGTGCTATATCAAACATTAAATTATGGTGGAAAAAACGAGTTTGCAGGTACAATAAAAAACAAGCACATTTCTATTAAAAAATGTGCCACGTTTTGCTGATATGCATACATCCAGGTAATGAGTGTTTTTAAAAAATAATAAACATATTCTCGGTAGAAATCTTTTCAAAATTAAATTGAAAAATCGTATTTGCTTTTGCAAGACAAACCAGTGCTGCTCGTTCTATTTTCAATCTATTTAGCCTATGATCATTTTTAGATAAATATTTTGCTATTTCATGATTGTGTGTAAATTTGCCACATTTTGGGCTTATGCCCAAAATATATTTTTGTAATACAATTTTATGGTTCTAACACTGTAACGCTAAACACAAGACGATAACTATCGTGAGTATTAATTTGAGAAATTTTGAAATATTGATTTGCAAACTTTGGGGCTCTTGAAATTGACATTATACAAGCAAAACTGCGGCTGTCAATAGTTATTTGATAAAATAATTTAGTACTTTTCTTCTTTTTTTAAGTTTAATTGTAAATTGTTGATGATTCGAATGAAATATACGACTTTTTTTATAAAGCTATTATTAATTAAATATTTACCTATTTAGCTTAATTATAAGGAAGAAATGTTAAAAAATTTATAATTGAATGCCTATAACTCAAAACTCATTTTTGATAAAAAAAAGTCAGTTACCACTTTTGTGCTTAGCACGGCAGAATATAAGTTTGCCGTTATTCTGAATTATATGACTGGAACCAATACTTTTTGTGCACATACATAGTGATACTCCGCTTATGGTAACTTTGTTAATTATATAACTTGGCAAATTTTCTGAATTAAAAAATATTGCTTTCTATCCTTTTAAATCTAAAGTTTCTAGAGTTAAATGCTTTTTAATTGAACGGTTGGTAAAACTTAAATAAATGGTAACTGTAGAACCCAGTTTACTCTTTCTTGTTTTTTTTTTAATCGATTAATTTATAGATAATTTAATTTCTAAAAATTTGTAAATCAATTTTTAAATCGAATTATTTAGTTTTTATGTCGAGATTTTTTTAATGGGATTTATTTAGTTTATTACTTTGTAAAAATTGAAATATTTGCTTCTAAAAGATAAATATTTTACCCATATTCAACGGGTTCGAGCAAAAATTTGTCTCAAAAGGATATAACAAACCCCATCGTTTTTAAAGTGAGTCCATGATCTTTTGTCCTATTTCGTGTTATACAAATTCTAGTTCTCTAATTTTGGAAATTTTAAGCTTACTGTACGGCTAATGTGCTAAACGTTTTATAAGCGGATTACGATAAGTTTACAACAGGTTTTCCTAAATCCAAGATTATAGTATTGCACTTTACTTTCTAACCCACATTTAGAGCATCTATTTATAATATTTTAATTGTATTTTACATATTTTATAAAATAGCCCAAGGATTGATAATTTAGTGCTATAAAAAATTTGTCAATGGGCCCATGTTTAAAATAATTCACTACTTGGTTACTTCGATAATTTGCACTTCTAAGCTAGCAATCTTTAAATTTGAAGGAAGAGAAAACAACAAAGGTCCTTCCTAGAAAACTAATAAATTTTTCTGTAGATTTTCGTTTATGTTTATGGGGGGTTAGGTATATTTATTTACTTAATAACTTCTACGAAGTAGCCTTACTTGCAGGTTACGACAGGAAAAATATTTACAAAATCCATCTTAAAAGTTCTTTCCTTATTAAGAAAATGTGTCTACTTTTCGATTTTTTCTACGAAACAAAATCCAAAGAGTAACGCCGCTTGTTAGTGAAGTTCTTTCTTAAACTCGAAAATAGGTGGAAATTACGCTTTAGCAAGTTTTAAAAGACGAAGATGAGCTTATGAAAGGATTTTTTAAACACAATCCTTCTTTGTGCCCGCCGCCCGTTTGTCTGCTGACAAAATACAAGTTTTCGACACCTTAATTAACATTAGCAAGATATTTTAAAAATAGATAACAGTAAATTTTAACAAGCACTTTTGAAATTTCCAATACCTGCTAGTATTTAGTTAAAATGTTTTAGTTGAACAAATTCTCGGCACAATTCAAATTTAGCGCTTTAAAATAAAATATATAATCTGCTGAATTATTAATTACAACCAACATATATATTTTTATTTGTAAAGTTTAAAAATTACTAACCGTCGGTCATATAGATTATGTAGGTAATTTTATTTCTAGACACAGTGGCTAAATGAAAAATAATTTTACCATTTTCTTATGAACTGATTTTAAATATAAAAACACTTAATCGCATTAGAATAAGATAATTTTAGACTAATTATTTTTTTTTATTGTTGTTAGCTCCCAGCAAAAACTCATAACGTCGCCTTATTGTCTGGTCCTTTTTGATATATGGGTTTTGCATGCTTTGTTCTTCATTTATAAGTCAAACAAAAAGACATTTTTAAAGTTTACAATAATATCAGTTCCTGCCTAAATATAACAAAAAATGTATTTTTGTTTATAATATTTTTTTTCGAGCAGCGTAGAAAACTTTTTTTTGTCCAAAACTCCTACTTATGCACTTTGGTTGCTGTTACTTCACTTCTACTATTTCATTTATTTGAATTAAAAATATTGTTAATAAACATTTATATGCCGTTTTTCTTATTCAATTTTTTTAATACCACTTTTTCTTAAATATCTATTAAAAATTATTGTATATCAATGTAAAATGGAAATTGTAACAACGGTAGAATTCATAGTAAACGATCAATAGCAGCACACAGATGGAGTTCTTAGTGTAAGTTCGGTTTTTGTATCCCATTTACGTTATCAATTAACTGAATATTTAAAATTTATACTGTATCATTGTTTCCCAACCTGTTTTTAACATGCCCCACCTAAATGATTCTAAAATTTTGATGGCTCCCTATGTGACATATAAATATGTTTTTATATTTAAAAATTGAATTATGCCATAAATGAAGCCTAATTACAACTTGTTCAAGACACACGATTTAGGTTTTAGCAAGAAATCACTAGGAAATCATTAAGAAAAAAACAATCAACTTTTCAAAACATATAAAAAGTAGATAACTAAAATCAAGTACGTTTTCAAGTTGTCCCTTGAATAATGATACCTATTACCCCCCTAAATATTTAAATTGTCCCCATGTGGGCGTGGGACTCCCGTTGGGAAACACTGGTATAAATTGTACTTTATATTTAATGAAGTGCAGTCAAAAATAATGTGATAATATACATGTATCATATATTATACAGAGGTATACAATATGTATAATATTTGCGTCAAAAGTGGCATAAGCATTTTATTGCAAGATTAAAAGCATAACAGAGGCCGACATGATTTTTAATGTCTAAAATGTTGTTAACTTGTTTTACTCATTCGATGAGGGTTGGTTATTAGGAATGCACTACTCGTTTTATCATATCACATCAGGTTTTCAATAAAATCAATCTAGTGTTAATTTTCAATTATTTTTGAATTGTAATTCAAGTTTTGGTCTTCTTTTTACAAGTTATGCGACCTTTTGTAAGAAAGCATGTTAGTCACGACACCAAAACACTCTTCTATGTAAGAAACGTAAATTTTTACATTTATAATGTTCTTTATATAAGGGTTTACTGTATTATTTTTAGTAGAAAAAATATCAAGCCAATTATACGTGCCGTTCACTGTATACTATTACAAATACCGTTTGATAACAATGTCTTTATTATATTATTAAATTAGGTTAAATGAAACAGTTTCTTAAACCCCTAAATAAACCAAATCACTGTTTTAAGTATCTGTGTAAAAAATTACTAAGATTATCTGATGCAAAAATAAAAGAAGAAATTTTTGTTGAACCACAAATCAGATCATTGGTGAACCATAAGAAATTTGAAGCCACAATGATTACTCTTGAATGAGAAGCTTGGCTTGCGTTAAAAAATGTTGTACATCATTTTTTGGACATCATTATATAATCCATAAAAAAAACACATCCAGGTCTAATTTTATGGCAAAACACAAAAGATATCACTCCGAATATTCGTAATGTAACAATTGCAATTGATATTTTCTTCGTAAGTGGTCGATAAATATATTTTTAACTTAATAAATTGATCTTATCTTAAAAAATATGCAATAAAAGTTTTTTTTCATTTTGTAGAAAAACCAGATGTGATGGAAATAAAATGCGAACACTTTTGAATTTGCAACACGTGAAATAAACAATAATAGCTATCAAAATCAAAATGAGGCTTAAAAATTTTTCATATGTCGGCCTGTGTAATTATTATACAGTAGTAGCCCAATTCTTAATAATACATTTATCTCTTCAATCTTTATCTTAACACGTTCGCCTTGGTTTCTAATGCCTCGAATAGACGAACAATAAAATTGCAACATTTATTGCACAATAAAATTGCTTATCTGTTTACACCAAAGCAATAATTGGGCCAACTTTTTGCGAGCAATTTATTTTCGAGAGAAATATCGCTTCTTCGCATACTTCAATATATCTCGTTTTTACTGAGATTAGTAAATTAATTGTTTACACGGAAAAAAATTATGGTCTTCGAAACAATTTGTGCAACATGGTGGATTTTTTTCCTCGTCTATTGGAAGCATAATGTCCAGTTGGAATAACAACCGGCAACACCGCAATACTAAATAGAAAAATACTCGAAGGCATGCTATTGCAATAAATCTTTACCAATAATTCATTTAAATTATAGTTAAAAAAATACGAAAATATTTTTTTTAGACAAAGACAATCATTATTTTATGTATTTATTTTGTTGCAGTGAAAATATCATCCACCAACACGTCACCTTCTATCCCAGAACAAAGTACCGGCAGCGGTACCGGTCTGCTAGCCCGAATGAATATGGCAGGATATTTGAAGTCGCCGACGGGAGGACCGCACGGGCATTTTCCGGCGCATCCCAGTCTTGGCTCGGGCTTAGGTTCTGGTCTTCCTATGCCAACGTTGGGACCTTTCGGTCTTCCACATTCTTTGGACCCCGTCGGCTTTCCGCAAGGTAAATTAATAAAATTTTTCAAGTCCTGATAAAATCCTGGCGGCAATTATCGACGCGTAAGAAGGGGGTTACGATAACGAGGTGTTGGGTGGTCGGTAGCGTGGGTGAAGCCCGCCAACGTGCAGACGACACCGGAGTCTTTAGGCTTCTTCTTATATTCAATACGTCACGAAACGAAACCGAAGCTATTTGTTTGTTAGTTTTGTGCGTTCCGTTCATTTATCAGATTCAAAGATTTTTAATTCCGAATAATTTATTTACATTTTGGAAACGCGTTTTAATCTCACGAATTATATTTTTGATAACTTGATATTAGAAGTAAAATGTCACCTATTAGTACAATTAACATAATTCACAGATCCATAAAACTTACGTATTTCTTATTGCTTATCTACCATTACAATATTACTTAAAAAAATACATACATAAAGTTTTTGGTTTTCTAATTTTTGAAAATAAAAATATTTAAATACAAGTTCTAGAAAAATCGGTAATTAGGTAGTATTTAATCATTTATGTTATGTGTTTTTTTTAAACGTAGTAAAATGGCAAGTTTAATTGTCTTTAAATAATATTGGTGATTTTTTTTGATTTTTAGGTTTCAGATAAAAAATTATAAACAATAATCCATCTGTCTTATAAAATAAAACTACCATCCAATGTACTTTATCTTAACAGTTTTTAAAACGTTTAATAATTTTTTTGCATTCACTAAAAGTACTAGTTCATATGCAATACAAAAAAACTAAAATGGCTTCCATGTATGCATATGGATATTTATTGGATCTTTGATAAATAAATAAATATTTTTTTTATTGTAATCATTACATTATGCTTATTTTTGATTTTCACGGTTTTTTATTAAAAAAAATTAGGATGATTTTTTCAAGAACCACTCTTCCGTGTAAATTCCTAATTTACTAGCAAAATTTAATTTGACTTGAAATAAGAATCTAGCCGCAAAAAATACGTTTATTTCTTTAAAAAATTGGTAATTTTATTCTGACTTTTTTCTTATTTCCCGACTCCTAATGGTCGTAACGTGATGTTAAACAGCCTATGACCTTCCCCAAGAATTGGGTCATCAAATGCAAAAATAATTTTTCAAATGCGACTGGTACTTCCGGAGGTACGCGCGTTCAAACAAAAAAACAAACTCTTCAGCTTTATTTTATTAGTATAGATAGAAGAATATATATTTAAACTAATCAATATTGTTAAAAAAGTTATTAATAATTTTTGGCATTTTTAGTATTAAAAAATAAATCACTTAAATATAGGTCATTTTGCTAATTATTTTAATTTCACTTCAAAAGCGTCCTTTTTTATGAAAAAACAAATTTGCTTAAGATGAAAATGAATTTTATCTACATCATTTTATAGTGGTTGAAATGTTTTAGAAAAAAATCCACAATATTTTGTGATTAATCTAGTAGGTTCGCTGTGAATGCTGAAAAACAGTGAACTTTTACATGATCTCAAATTTAACCTTAACCAACTTTTCAAAAGTTATTCATCAAAAATTATTAGTGACGTTTTTTGTAGAGAATTAAATTCCCTACAAAAATATGTTTGGGACATTTAGGTACATTGTCTCGTAACTGAACTACAAAATTCCAAAATAACTAAAAAAAAATTCCCATGTTATTTAAATAGAAAAGGGAGAATTGCGTTCAGAAACCAATAAATATGAACATTAAAGGCGTCTCGTTAAACATGTGAAATTGAAGAAAAAAAACAGTCGATTTTATTTTAAACCAGTCCGCTGTATATGCCATTATTTTAGTAGCAACTCCTCAAAAAAGTTGAACAAAATTTGAAAAAAGTCGCCGCATCTCGCATTCTTGCCGGGCGCAGGATACATAAAACTGAAGTTGGCATTTTTAAGTTATATTGTTTCAAAGGAGCACCCTCAAGAAAAATATTATCCTTCGGTTGACTTTGGAAAGTGCAATTTTTGGCTTAATCACGGTGGTGTAAACTTCGCCCCCGTTTATTTTCAATTACTCAGCGAATGTGTTAACAGAGATTAGCATTTTATCGGAGCGTGTGTATGTTTGCTCTTCTCGCCACTGCTAATGGGGACGGTAGTGGTCATAGAAGCAAAGGATTACTTTTAAAGCAAATATTTTTTGTTAATAACACTAAATTTATAATAACAATGCCGTAAATAACTCGAAACTAATCATTTATTGCTCGGCAGGCGTAATAAGCGAAATGTAAATTAGGGACTTTGGCGTGTCACAGCCAACTGTATAAACGGAAAAGAGCAGAAGCACGTTCGCAAATTTGCGATATTGTGTACTTGTTAAGGCCATTAAATAATATAAAAGCACTAATTTAGCATTAGAACGTAAATTATGTGAGAAAAGTGCTACCTGCAGGGCAAAGAACGTAAGTGCGCGCAATTTTATTTTCACCCTTGAATCGATAAAATGCAAAAGTAATGTAAGGAGAAATCACTCCGGGATATTTCGTCGCTCGGAGTTTGTGCCACTTGGGGCTTTCCTGCAAGACGCAATGAATACATCGGGCGCTAATAGATTTGTAAACATTACCATCCCCTTCTGGAGCTACATGTGAGAATAGGGGACTGTAATTCGATACCACAGTTGAGTGTCTGCCTTAAATAAACTAAATTAAATGCACTGCGGAAAATTCGATAACAGCTGAGATTTTTTCGCGTTTCGCAAAAAAAAATTAAATAACGTAGGAAAGTCGCCCGCGTATATTTATATTAGAGGTAGACATAAACTACTACATACTTTATTTTGTAAAGCAAAATAAAGATAGGGCGACGTTACGTTGGAAAAGTTGGTGAAAACGTACGGGAAAGTGCTATGTCAGTAGTACCGTTGCTGAGCCGATTATAAGGGAGGCGGGTGGCGGTTGTCATAGTTACAGGGCAGTTAAAATCCCCGTCGCTACTAGCTCTAGACTTCACTTTTGGTTGCCTCGTACCAACCAAGTATTTTAAACTCAAAATTTTTGCAGTTGTTCCAATTTAAAGTTAATTTTGTTTTTAGCAACCGCGTAACACTAAGAACCCTACTAAATCGCAGAAAAGCATTTTGTTTGCGTTCTGCAAAATTTATAATAGTGCAGAAAAGATTTTAAAATATTAAAAGTGGCTTATATAATTTCTTTTAAATCAAGCATGAAGGTTTTGAAGAATTTTATTAAAACTAGATTTAGCCAGTTCTATTAAAATAAAGTTTTTAAATAACAAAGTTTTTTTTAAATTGAACTTACAGTTGTAGACATAGATACAAAATAATTCTTATAATTTTCTTTTAATCCTCCGTATAGTAGGTGAATAAATGTTACGTGCTATACTAGGTGGGGTTTGCCATATCCAGAAATTAAACTAAATAACACCCACAAAATTGTACTTTATGACAGTTAAATGATAAGGAAACCGTATGGGAGTTTTATTTATTATTAGAATTTCTTGAATGGATTCACTGAAATATTGAACAGAAGTTTTTGATTTGAAAGAGAGATTATTAATATAGAGAAAATCATTGAATGCGGGGTATGTGCACATTCGAGCGAAAAGTGGCACATTTCCGAGCGAGGGAAGCAAATGAAGCGCGACGCGAAGCGACCCGCTTCATTTTCCCGACATCGGAATGTGCCGTTTTGATACCGAATGTGTACACTCGGTTTTAAACATGATTCACAATCATTTAGGCCAATAAATTAGACGAAAAATCAATAGAACGATTTTAATCGTTCTCTCACACTCGTACTTATAAGATTGTTGTATCTTTTCGCTCGCTCCCACTCATTGCTATAGTAAAAATACATTTTTTCGAATAAAATTGATATTTATCGAACAAAATTTAATTTTTTGATTTTGAAAGAGTGATAAAGTAGATAAATTTAATAAATACGAGGATGTGCGCAATCGAGCGAAAAGTGGCACATTTCCAAGCGAGGGAAGCAAATGAAGCGCGACGCGGAGCGGCGCGCTTCATTTTCCCGAGATCGGAATGTGCCACTTTGAACTCGAATGTGCACACTCGATTTTAAACATGATTCACAATATTTTAGACCAATAAATTAGACGAAAAATCAGTAAAATAATTTTAATTGTTTCCTCTCACTCGTACTTATAAGTTTCTTGTATCTTTTCACTCGCTCGCACTCATTGCTATGGTAAAAATACATTTTTTGAAACAAAATCGATATTTACCGAACTAAATTTAATTTTTTGATTTTGAAAGAGCGTTGAACAATATAGATAAATGTAATAAACACGAGGATGTGCGCATTCGAGCGAATAGTGGCACATTTCTGAGCGAGGGAAGCAAATGAAGCGCGACGCGGAGCGGCGCGCTTCATTTTCCCGAGATCAGAATGTGCCACTTTGAGCTCGAATGTGCACACTCAGTTTTAAACATAATGCACAATAATTTAGGGCAATAAATTAAACAAAAAATCAGTAGAATAATTTTAATCGTTCCTTCTCACTCGTACTTATAAGTTTCTTGTATCTTTTCACTTGCTCGCACTCATTGCTATGGTAAAATACATTTTTTGAAACAAAATCGATATTTACCGTACTAAATTTAATTTTTTTATTTTGAAAGAGCGATGAACAATATATATAAAGGTAATAAACACGAGGATGTGCGCATTCGAGCGAAAAGTGGCACATTTCCCAGCGAGGGAAGCAAATGAAGCGCGACGCGGAGCGGCGCGCTTTATTTTCCCGAGATCGGAATGTGCCACTTTGAGCTCGAATGTGCACAATCAGTTTTAAACATGATACACAATAATTTAGCCCAATAAATTAGACGAAAAATCAATAGAATCATTTTAATCGTTCCCTCTCACTCGTACTTATGAGATTGTTGTATCTTTTCGCTCGCTCGCACTCATTGCTATGGTACAAATACATTTTTTTTAACAAAATTGATATTTATCAAACAAAATTTAATTTTTGGGATTTTGAAAGAGTGAAGAACAAAGCAGATAAATCTAATAAATACGAGGATGTGCGCATTCGAGCGAAAAGTGGCACATTTCCGAGCGAGGGAAGCAAATGAAGCGCGACGCGGAGCGGCGCGCTTCATTTTCCCGAGACCGGAATGTGCCACTTTGAGCTCGAATGTGCACACTCAGTTTTAAACAGGATTCGCAATAATTTATACCAATAAATTAGACAAAAAAACAGTAGAATAATTTTAATCGTTCTCTCTCACTCGTACTTATGAAATTGTTGTATTTTTCGCTCGCTCGCACTCATTGCTATGGTAAAAATACATTTTTTCGAACCAAATTGATATTTGCACATTCGAGCGAAAAGTGGCACATTTTCCGAGGTCGAAATGTACCACTTTGCTCGAATATGCACACTCGGTTTTAAGCACGATTACCAAGCGTCCCGTTTAAACAAAAAAAAATTGGTCACGTTAATTATACCCCAATTCGTACACATAAGGTAAATAGGCATTTTCGTTGTATTTAATGCAGCACTTGTAAAATTTCCTTCTACACTATTTCTGCAATCGATACGACCGCAACAGCACCCAAAGAAAAGTTGCGCGCAAACAAATAAGGGGTTGGGGTTGTTGTTAAAAAAACAAACAATTTCGTAGAATAAAATAAACACGGCGACAAATTGAGTTTGCTTGCGCCTAAATTTCGTTCGAATAATATTTAAACGGTGGCAGTTAATTCGTAAAGTCAAAAAATAAAAATAAATCCGCAATAAATTTGAGCTTTTGTACAGAAACTGCTTGCATAGATAGAGATACATAATTCATCTCATGGTGTGAGCCACGTGCAATTTTGTGATTTAATTCACGGTTAAAATACCCCAATAAAACATCAGTGATTCAATTTGACACCCCAAAGCGTTCATTGGCCATCTGTGGGTTCCCATCAGCAGGGACTTTAAAGATGAAAATAAATGTTACTTTGTATATGGACCTATATATATTTATTTTCGACAAAAAGTTGATATTGTGTGTTTGTTCTTGACACTCACAGCTTTTTTTTTAAAAAGAGACATTACACTTTCAAGATAAATTATAGGAAAGAATCTAAAACAAAATAATAGTAGGTACCTAGTAATTATTATTTTATTATAATTTGATGATAATCAAAATATACATATAATTCGCCTTTCTTTAGTTTATAAATAATTTTTTGTTGAAAATACAGTCTTATGTATGTGCAAATCCGTTATAGAAAAGCATACCAGTTTGTTTTACTAAGTGTATTATTTTGACGTGGTGGCAGATTTTAAAATTTTTTTGGTAAGAAAATCTATTTTATTGCTCTAATTCAAATGTACGATGAGTAGGGTAAACTGGTCTATAGTGGAACATGGTCCATAATCGGAATTTTGCTTTGCTGGCTATCTTATTATGGTAGAGCTATGTTTAAGCATAGATACTTTGTTCACAATAACCCTAAAAGTATTTTAATAATATTTGTGATGTAATTCCAAATATTTAAAATTCAGGTAAATGATTGACTGAAAATATCGATTGGTATGTTCAGATTTTTGTCAAATAATTAGTTGGAATTTACTTTTTTTTACCAGATCTAGTATGCCGCAAAAAAACTACAATATTTGTTTATTAAAGAAAATTTATGTGCCCGGTTGAGCCTGACAAAAATAATTTAGTATCAGAGATTATCGTATTTTTCTTTCTGAAAGTGTGGCACGGGTTGCTAGCCGTTTTGTGTTTTCTGTAGATTTCTCGCTATTTAAAATAGATTAAAAGTAATTTTGCTCGAAATATCATTATCGATCACAATTATTTCCACTATGAACCATACAGTGGTTCATAGTGGAATAAGTGGTGTGTAGTGGGATCTCTTAAATAAAATTTAACTTGCCATAAGGATTAACTCCAATTACTATTAATTTTTTCCTTTACGTGCATACCTGCGTTTTTTTATATGGTGGTGTGAATGGTAAATGGTATGTGAAGAATTTCACTATAGTTATTATTGTTATTGTTTTGAACAATTTCGTAATAGGAATTATAATTTATAAATGTTTATTATTATTAGAGGTATAAATACTTTATCGTTGTCTTTCTAATTTGTAATTTTTGATGACTACAAGATGACATGACTTTATGGTCAAATAAATACATTATCTATCTGTATGACCATAAAAAAATGTGTTCTACTAGAGACCCAGTTTACCCTGCCTTTTAGAGTACCTGTGGGCACGTTTACCACCAGCGGACTACATATGATCCGTCGCCTGCTGTTATGCATCCCGGGAATTATAAACATATTTTAAAAAAATTACTTTTTGGCACCTTCTAATCATTTTTTATGTTCCAATTCATTCGATTTACGTATTTTTATTGATACAGTTCTTTTTACTGTTTGTATTAGGTTTTTTTGAGTTTTGAATATTAAATAATAATACACCATTTTTAATTAAAAATATTTAATCTGCAACCTTTGGTAGGCAATTATTGTTAAAAAAATTTTTAACGATTTTTACAAACGTTTCTAGGGACCAATTGTTTACAGAATGGATTAAAAAAATACAAACATGTTTTTTGTAAAGTACGGGGCAATATAAGTCGTTTTAGTCAATATTTGAATACAAATTTTTTTTAAACGCATTAGACATAAAAACAATAATAATTTTATTGGTCGAAAGTCTGGTAATTTTTTCCATTGTTCATGTAAACAATACATGTTGTCTACTTTGGACCCAAAGACTGTGTTAAATTTAATAAATACAATATTGTAGAAAAATAAAATATGACTACTGATAAAATTCGTAAGTATCTACATAAAGCTAAACATTCTGCATACTTTAAACATGAACTGTTAAATAAATCTGCAATTTACAAAATTATTATAAAATAAAGACAGAGGAGGTAACTAAAATGTGTTTACGCAGAAGAAAGAGCATGTAAACCAAAAAAAAAAGTTTTTAATAATGCTATCTACATATTAAAATAAATCCTTATAAAAGGATTAATTTTAAATAATTATTTCTTTTTGAAATTTAGAGAATTACTCAAAAATAAAATTGTAAAAAGGTGACTTGTGAACGTTTGGACTCTTCTTAAAGTAATTAGCAAACAAAATTAATAAAAAAAAAAATTAAAAAAAGATTATCATATACCATCCTAGCCAGCATAGACATCGAATTAATAATAAACTCTCCTATTTTTTTTTGACAAAATGAAACCTAAAGTGATACATTTTGACAGAAGATCAATAACAAAAATTGAACCTACATTGCTATTGTAATAGAGCACTGTTTCTTAAACCTTTTATATAGCACAATACATTTGCAATAGCGATTTTGTAGCATACTCAAAGTGGTATTTTCTAATATTTATTTTAAAGTAGCAGTAATCAGAATAATAGAACATCAACATGTTGGTAATCAAAAATATTTGCAACGTACCGGTCATGCTGTCATAGATCACCACTGGTCTCTCCAAATTATGATATGAAGAACGATCAGCTGTGATCTGGAATTGCTTATACAGTAGGACCCGCATTATCGGAGGTAATAACGGGGAGGAAAGCTCACGGGTAATCGAAAACCGCGGATAAACAAATCACAATTTTTTATTGCCTAAATGGGCTAGGTAAGAACGTTAATTTAGGTAAACTGTGTAGAAAATATCATTTTTATTAAGCAACAAACATATTACATTAATATTCAATATGTATACAGTGTATACATACATATTGTAAATTAATGTAATATGTTTGTTTTGGTATACTATACGAAACTACGTACAAATGTATTTTTAATAAATGGTGTCAAAATAAAAAAAAACACTTTATAAAAATTAATTGACCATTCGGTAACTCAGTTGATCGGAACCCCTGATAACGGGGGTCCTACTGTACAAGCAAAAAATTAATAATCTGTTGCAAATCAATGAAAAAATAAATCGTTTCAAGTATATGTTGCCGTATGTTACAAAATAAGCCATGTTGCCGGAGTGATTACAATACGTAATGACGCAACGTATACAGCAAAATTATCCAAATGTGGTTAGAAGTAAAAATAATTAATTTTCCCGCTTAATCCCTAGACGTAAAGCTCATAGAAAACTTATTAATTTTTTTTTCATAATGCAAGCGATAAAATATCAATAAAAATCAGTACTGCATAAAATTACCTAAAACTAAATGACAGAGTCATTGTCAAAATTATGGGACGAGTCTTTTTTGACTGTCAAAATTTGCTTATATTTTTTTACCAAACTACCTACACAAGATTCTAATGTTTTGAAGCATTAGTGTGTTTTTCAAAATTAATTAAAAAAACGTTGAAATTAGATTAGATAATTGCTTTAACGAAATGGAAATGTTTTTTACTATAACAAAAGAAACGTGTATCGCTTATTAAAATTTCTAAATATGATACGTTCAAATATTGATTTAAATTGCATATCAATACTAATCTACTTAATGTCAATCGATTTCGGTTTTGAAAATAACTAGACGACGCAGTCCTTGACGTATTTGTGCACTTTCAAAAGTTCCAAACCAACGTCTATGTTGAATAATGGGTTTTTGTTAGTTTTGTATTTAAAAGGGTATCCCTTAATTCGTCCCTGACTGCGTCTCCGGACTTCGGCTGGTTTCTATAATCCGGCTTTAACCGTGTCGCGGCTGCAACCAGCGATAAAGACATACAACACACCCAAAAAGCTATCTTTCTATTATTAAATTCACACACAATGCTGTCAGAATGACTCTGATATATTTCTGCGACGCCAAATATAACTATTTATGAGATTTATTCGCATAAAATTTTTTATCAACCATTGTTTTGTATTCGAGCGTAGGCTTGCGTTATCCTTAAAATTTACAGAAATTTTTCGTTATACAAAATGTAATTTTATCGCTGGTCCGTAGGTGTTAGCCGCTGAAGCCGAAAGAAAATACATTTAAAATAACATACAAGAATATAATTCTGATGATTTGTTAACTTAATTTTTTTTAACAGCTACTGGATACAAATTCGGATGCAAATTAAACGAATTTACGTCAAAGCGTTTGATAAATGGGTTATTCGGGTTTAAAATTAGAGATCTGGTCCTCGGGCCAGGTGCAGGATTTTTTCTTCTTAGCCGCTCGTTTTAATTGTGTAAAAAATATATTGCTGCCAGGACGTTTTAGATTTTGGTTCGTTCGTGTATTGACAAGTTTCTTATGCACAGGATTTTCCTATTTGACAGGTGTGAACGCCAGAAAGCAACGGAGAGAAAGGACGACTTTCACCAGGACGCAGTTGGACGTGCTGGAGAACCTCTTCGCCAAGACGAGATATCCAGACATATTCATGAGGGAGGAGGTGGCCCTGAAAATTAATTTGCCGGAGTCCCGAGTACAAGTAAGTGAGCTTTCGACAAGTTTTTTCGACATTTGGAACGCGTAAAATTATAAACTATTAAAGTCGCATCAAAATTCAAAGCTCGCTTGATTAATCTGAAGACCTACACCTCGAGCGAATATTTCCCTATCAATTTCCATTACATTTCACTCCCCTTATAAAAATTGTTACTCTATAATGCTTCTTTTATGGTCCTGTTCTCCAGCAGGATTTATAAAGGCAAGAGGCGGGGTATTTTCACGGAACAACCCTAAATAATCCGGGAACTAATGGAAAACTACCCCCTCAGTGCATGCATGTCGCTATTGTGTGTATTATTGTACCGAATAAAATACATACAGTTATTTCACTGCGGTGAACGATTGCGTTAGTTCGCAGAGGGGTGCAAATCCTGAAAAAGCCGAAACCCTATTGCCTGTCTGTCAGTCGATGATAACATATGATTTTTTTATTATTTCCTTCGTACTTTCGACCTTTAATAATGAATTTATAGTTAGGATAATTTTCTAGGGAGGTCAAGTATACGTAACGCATTTCCCTTCTTGTTATGAATACCTTTTCTAAAACGCATGTACTTTTAATAAGAATAGAAATATAAATATAAGGGTGAGCTTTTTTAACGAATACTTTTGGCAAACAATTTTTTTTTGTATAGCCGAATTAGAATTTTAGAATAATTGTATTATAAAGTAATTTGCCTGCAGAATTAACAACAGAAGCTTTGGTAATAAATATTTCAAATAAAAGATTTAAAAATCATTTCATAAGTCGATTTTCTAAAGACCCGAGAACAATGGTTATCAAATGAAGAGAGCGGGAATGAGTGTTTTAAAAAATTTTTTTGTCTGCTATACATAATTAAATCTCAATGAAGAGTTGAAATGATAATTGACCTACATCAATTTTAATAGACAATTTAGGGTGAAAATTTGAAGATATAAATCTTTAAAAATTAACTATCAATTATATTTAAACTAGGTATTTAATTAAATTGCATTGTCATCAATTTTGCTTGTTTACCCTAAATATATTTATAATAGGAAAAGAATAGTCTTCTTTAACAATTTACCTACAAATATATGAATAATTACGGACGTCGATTATGGTACTAATGCCAAATTATAGAAGAGTCAACAAAACAAGCAATGCACATCATCAAATAATGGTGGCATCATTTGTAAATAAAAAAATATTTTGTTTATTCATAGTTTTAAAACGACAAGTTCCTTTGGTTACCTGTACAAAGCTTTTGGCACGATTTGAAGTCACGTTGTTTCCAAAACTACACGATGCTGATTGGGTTCTGTTTTTTATAATACGAAATTACCAAGAATATGCAGCTTAATAAGACAAACTCTCAAATAACACGGATACTTAATGGGCGAGCACAAAGCTTAATATAAAGTAAGGTTAACATATTAGTCAATTTAAAGAAACGATCTGTAAACGAAGTATTAAGTGCTGCCAACATGATTTACATAAATATATTTGACAACATTTTAAGTATTTTTAGTTATTGATAAGTAAAAATATTATTTTGCATATATCATAAAGAATATTTATTAAAAATAGACTATCTAGAATATACTGGGCCAAAAAAATCGTTTTTTTATTGAAACAATAAAATATTATTTAAAATGATAAAAAAAAGTTAACGTCAAAATATGATACCCTTAATTTAAAATTTTTTTTTCATCCTATATAATATTTTCGGTTTTCTATTAAAAAAAAATAGTCGATTTTCTGACCCAGTCTAATCTACAATATTAAAAAAATTAACTTAATAAAAACAACGATTTATTTCTTAATGTTAAAAAAAATTCTTTTGGTGACGTGTATTGCTCGATTCATTGACTCTTGTACACCCATCTTTTAAAAAAATACGTATGTAAGATAGTACATAAATAGGTACATACATAAATTTTTTTATTGTTATTAAGGTTTAATAAACGCCTAAGAATTTTATTCAAT
This sequence comes from Sinopyrophorus schimmeli, assembly GCA_036325965.1. Classification (NCBI taxonomy): domain Eukaryota; kingdom Metazoa; phylum Arthropoda; class Insecta; order Coleoptera; family Elateridae; genus Sinopyrophorus; species Sinopyrophorus schimmeli. The sequence goes on along the minus strand of JARFIZ010000024.1, from coordinate 4,543,965 downwards.
GATAGTCATAACAGCTTTGTTATTCAGTATTATGGGGTCCTTAGCAAACAAGTTTATCATTTTGAATTATATTCAAAGGTTTTTTGTTTTAACTTTTGATGTGTTAATTATTTCAAGTTGTGAAAAAAAGTCAAGAGTAGTTATTTTTTTTTATCAAAAATGTATTTTTTTTTTGTTCAAATGTTCATATTTTCCTATTGAGGACATTACACTTAGAAATCTAAAAAATCGCTTCGAACCCATACAAAAATGTATATTGTTGGATCAAAAAATTTTTATATTTATTTTAAATGTCACTTCTGGTCCAGCAAGGGCTAAACTAGACTAGAAAATAAAAACCTATACTCTACGAAAAAACATTAGTTGTGTTTCAAGTGCATTGTGATTCTATTAAAATACATTCATTTACATGCATCGCATACCTAATCTATGACTAATGTAATAAAGTTTCAGAATTTATCAAGCTGTATAAAAAGCCCTGTAAACATAATTTCTATTTTACGTACATAACTATGGAACTACAAGAGCTTAAGTTTTGTTGATTTAGGGACGGCATTTCAATTGTGGTGCAAGTATAAACCACGTTTTGTTTCTGAAGGAATAATTGGCTAAGTAATTAACACCTTAGAAATTAAACTTGATTTATATTGTACAACTAAAATGGAAACTCTGTTGATTTAGAAACCGTTCAAGTAAGTAATTCAGAAAATTGTTAAATGCACTGTTAAGTTGAACGAATCCATCTTTGTAAATCTGCCCAAATTAAAAATTTCATGGTTCAATACAATTTAATCTATTCGTCCACATTTGCGTATTTTAAATTAATTATCCAAAATACTAACTTTTCCTTTTATTTCACTTATTTTAAAATCTATAATAAGAAGTGTAATAAATTATTTTAAAAGTATGTGTTTACAATTACACAAACACGGTTTCTACTAGAGATTTTTTAAAATCGATATTAAAAATTACTCTTTCAGTTTTTGCATTACTTTTTAAATTAAACTCGCACTGCGAATAGAAATTAATTTGCAAATTGAAATTGAAAATCTAGACAGTTATTTTCTAAAGCAGAGAGCTTACATATGTAGCTACGATATTTATGAGAATTAATGAATGCCTGGTAAATGTTGGCTTTTATAATACCAATTTGTATTATTTTAGAAATTAAACCATTGACCTTAACCGAATAATTGATATTAAAAACATATTCAAAATTGAGATTTTAAACATTGTCGGTCATTTAAAAAAAAAAGATAACCAAAACCATGACCTATTTCTTTGTAGGTTTTGAATAATTTTGATTTATCGGTAGCGCACGCAATACACTTCGTTTTGAATGTGGGCCTAAAAAATGATTTAAATAAGCTAATATCTGTTAAAAGCAAATATAAACTCACATAATTCGGTTATTACACGATAAATGCTTTTCTAAAAAGTATGGGGAAAAAAGTTTAAATAAAATCTTGTACTTTATGAAAAATAGAAGATTTTTATTTCAAAATTAAAAAACCATTAAATAATACAATAAACTATATAAAAATTATTGGTAGAATTATATTGTTGTGACATGTACAGTGTTCGTCAAAAAAGAATGAACATGCGAATTCAATACGGGAAGTTAAAGCTCGGAAACTTAGAGGACCAATCTTACATTAAATTAAACGCCCAAATTATGACAATAAAATATGGTATTAGAATTTGAAAGATATATTTTATTTTTTATATTGTCATTATACTAACCGTTTTTTAAAAGCTGATTGTACTTTGACTAAAATAATATTGTACTTTCACTGGTTCGCATAACTTATAATCAAAAAAGTTTAGAATAAAAGAACACTCTATTGGTATTCCAACATCGATATACCATTTAAATATATTACCAAAAGCAACATGTAAGATTGGTCCTCTAACTTTCAGAGCTTTAACTTCCCATATTGAATTCGCATGTTTATTCTCTTTTGACGAGCACTGTACATAGTACCTACAAATCTATATGTATAAGCGAATACTGTGCTTATTCATTCTTTATAATTTAAAAATAACTAGGTAATAAAAATAAACTGAGATTTTATTAATTGTGAAAATTATTTGGCATCTGTTGGGATCTGTTGTGCTAGTTTTATCCAAGACAATTAAAGACAGAGACAAAGCTAAAGTTAGTTGCCATATGAAAAATTTATTTTAATGTTTCCATTTGTAAAGCATTTGTAAGCAAGAACCTATAATAAAATACACAAACGTCGTTTTAAAAATTTTATGAAAATTACAAATTGAACAAAAAAAATTACAGTAGGTAAAACCTATGATAATGATCACCTTTATAATTTGACCACTTCTCTACACTGACCAATATTTCTAAGAGCTCGCCTGATTTCATTTACATTTATTATTCTCTATACGATGACCACCTGTACACAATGACAATTTTAGGAACCCTAGATGGTCAATGTACCCAGGTTTTACTGTATAAAAGCAGTCATTAATTTATAAACATACAAATTAAGTGAGATGTTTATTTTAAAACAATGTTGTGGCTTTATTCTCCAAAAAATATCAGTGGTTTTCAACTTGTGGAATGCCCAAAATAATCAAAGAAAGTTGCAATAAAATGTAATTTCAGTTCCTACAACACAAACACAGTAAAACTTGTTACAATGACCATCATTCTAATGTTATCTTCTCTCCATACTGACCGATATTTCTAAGCGCCGGCCTAATTGCACTTACATTTATTAGTCTCTTTACAATAACCATCTGCACGCAATGACCATAATTTTTAAGAACCCTAGGTTATCATTGTACCCAGATTTTACCGTAATTTGTTTCGTGTTGTACCGATATCTACTGTCTTTAGCAAAACGTACAATCGCTAGCGCAAATAAGGAAATATGTTTTCTGCTATAACGGACCCTTTTATAAGCAGCTGTGATACAAAAACTTATAAACAAGAAAATGGTTGATAAGTTTTCATTACAAACTAGTAGATATTAGGCAGAATTGAAGTTCGGAAACAAATCACCTTATATAAACATTTTTCGACTATATTGCCTCATTTTATACAAAAAAACTTGTTCTAAGGGTAATTCACTGAAAAGGGTCTGTACAATTTTGCTTCTATGCTATTCGAGTATAGCGCTTTAAAAATATTAATCTCAGAAATACAATAAATTAATCTACAGTAAAACCTGTATACATTGACTACCTAGGGTTCTTAAAAATTGTGGGCATTGTACAGAAAATAATAAATGTAAGTGGAATTAGGCTGGCTCTTAGAAATATTGGTAGGTGTAGAGAGGTGTCAAATCATAAAGGTGGTCGTTGTCACTGGTTTTACTGTAATTGATGATTAATCCACAATTTATATTAAAAATACATACACACTACACAAGACTTGTGTAGGAAAAAGAAGTTCAGAAATAACAAATATTAAAAAATAAAACACATTTTAACCAAGATTAAAAAATATTGCATAAAGTAAACTACACAATATTTATTTGTGTACATACCTACAAAGGTTGCTTTAAAATAGGGGCTTCTTAGTTTTTATAAGTGAAGTATCAAATGTCCTAAACCTAATTGGGAATACCTATTAAAATTAGACACGCAAAAGCAAATCAGGTGGAAATTTTAAATTGCTCTTCTTACATTTTAACAGAAATTGAACAATTGATTATTTTGACAACAAACATGGGGAGCCAAATTCCGATCTTGATTCACTATAAAAAAATGAAAATACTTGAGATATGCTAATTCAGTCACCTTAGTTATTATTTTGGCATGTGATAAGCCGAATTTTTGATAACTCGAATTATTTTTAGTTTCCTTCAACTGCGACTTATTGAGGTTCGACTGTAATACAACCACATTTTTGTATTTTAGAAGGTTTTTTTTTAAATCTCACTGTCTGCAGCTATCGCAATAAATTTACATCTACCTTCAAGTCTTGAATTGATGAACAACAAAGAATATAGATTAGACATGTGAAATTTGTTATAAATACTTACAACTAACAAATACAGTCAAACCTCGATAAGTCGAAGTTGAAGGGAAACTAAAAATAATTCTAGTTATAAAAAATTCGAGTTATAGATATAAAAATATTAACGTTGATATAGGCAAGTCCTAGGGAAACAGGTTCAAGTTATCAAAAATTCGTCTTATCGAGGCTCGACTTATGGAGGTTCGACTGTATATATAGATTCGTTGCAAATAAAACCACAAAATTACTCGGAACTTCGTAAAAAAATTATTTAATACACATTCGTTAATATAAAAACACCAATAGCTAGTCAGTTGCATACCTATTAGCTGTAGACTAGTATTATTTGAGGTAGCCCATTTTATGATTGTTGTTGCCGAAGTTGTACTATGAGTGGTATTTAATTTTGTAATTATACTTTATTTTACATAGTATTATTTATTACTTTTGAAAAAATTACAAAATTTACACCCTTTTAAAAAATTAATTTATATAGAAATGCCAACTTTAATAGAAGTATTCTTTTCTAGTAATAAATCATAATTAACGCTAGCAAATCTTTGAATTGATTAAATCCTTCGACACACACATATTAAGTAAAGCATAGGAATAGCATCAGTAGCGTTTCCTATCCAGAAATACAAACAGCAGCTGCGTCCCATGAAAAGGCTAACCAGCCTTCAAATTGAATCATTACCCAACGATAGCAAACACGCCGCCCCTTGCATTATTCTATTGTAACGTGCACCGCTGTAAAACCGTACACGGCAAACTCCACATGTTTTCTTATTCACGCTTCTTTTTTTTCGTATTACATTTAAAGCAATCACAATTTTCAAATTGATTCGATTAAAAAAAACACAAAATACCCTCCTTCCCATTGTTACGAAATAAACGAAACAAAAACTTATGTTAATTTTTTTTTCAGGTTTGGTTTAAAAATAGAAGAGCTAAATGTCGACAGCAGTTGCAGCAGCAGCAACAACAACAAAATAAACCAGTCAGAGCTGGCGCGCTGAGTACAAAAACGAAACCCAGTAAAGCGTCTCCTTCGACACCCCCAACGTCCAGTGCAACGACAACGAACATTCCGACTCCTTCCACTTCTGTATCGCCTCCGGTTATAAATATTAAAAAAGAATCGCCGCAAATGACTAATCCCTATCGTAGCAACGGCAATTTAACACCTTTGGGTAGTAACACGAGTAGCGTAATTACTACACCATCGCCACCCATCACACCTTCGAGCAATCCACCTTTAGCCTACCAGCACGAATCGTACAATTCGTTCAATTGGCACACGAACGGTCACAATTCGTCGCCGCATCACTATTACGGCCAGAATTACAACGCCGCATATTATTCCCAGATGGAATATTTCAATCAGCAGCAAAATCAGAACCAAATTCAGATGGGCAACCACATGGGCGGCACGTATCAAATGAGCGGCTATCCGGGCAGTATGAGCATGGGTGCCATGGCAACGCATCATCAGAATTTTAGTCCACGATACCCGGATTGCAATGGGGACTTTATGAATCAAGCCGTCTAGTTTTAAATTGAAACGCTGTGCTGCAGGAACTCCGTGTGTTAAGTACAAAAAATATTTTTAGTGACAATTTCTAATTTAAGTGCATATCATTGCGATAAATAAAACGACGAATAATTGTTACGAAAAGAAGTCTAATTGTGAGTGAGCGATTACGTATTACGTTTATGTGATCTTGTCAAATTTAAGGCTCTAAAATTATTAAGCGTAATTATTTCTTTGTGTTTCTTTTTTTTGTAACTATAGATTTTCGTTTGGCAGTTGCGTTAATAGTAATTCAGTATTTTTTATATGCAATTAATTTCTTCTGTGATTTGATTTAGAAGGAAGTTTACTAAACTACGATATGGTAAAGAAATTACGAATATAAGCAGTTGTAGTAAATTAGATTTTACGTAAATGAACTTTTTACAATAAACTAATTATTCTTCCTTTAACCTTCTGCTCAATGCTTCGCTTTAATTTTTTTTACAGAATGTATCATATGTAAAAAAATAATAAAGAGAGTTTATGCAGGTTTGTTCTATTTTCTTCTTTGAAATACCTAAAATGCTGTGGCATTATAAAGAACTGAGTTTTGAAAAGTAGGTAGTTTTTTCATTTATAAGTCCTGTATTTTAGACATCTAAAAACAAATAATAATTAAAAGCATAAGATTATTTAATTGACAACAAATACTTAGCATTAATTTTCAAATATAAATTATTTTTTCTTAAAAGATCAACCCAGGGGCGGACCTACTTAAGGGTTTTTTGTGCTGCGACCCAGGGCCCCGTGGATACCAAGGGTCCCCAGCCCCATTGAAAACCATAGACGATATTGTGAATGAAAAACAAATCTAAAATTAAAAAAAAAATCTAATCATAAGGTTGGCAACCTATACCTACATTACTACAGTAAACAGTTTTTTGACAAAATGACAATAAGTTGTGTAATTAGGTAGGCCCCTAAGTAGTATTAGCCCAAGGCCCGCAAGTTTACGTTCCGCCGCTGAATGAATCAACTACTCTTTAATTTATTATCAAAATCTTTTTTTAATTTTGCGTTTAATTTTTTTCCCATACTCCTTTAGTAAATCTAACGGTGGTTGTAATACACATTTTACTGCATCTCTACCAAATAAAACACAATATTAATATTTCCATCGTTGAGACCAAAAATAAAAAAGTATGAACCGGACTCCATTTGAATCAACTCCAAAGAATTACAAATGAGCAAGAAATATGAAGCCCCCCTCGATTGAAAAGTTTACAAATTAATTAAATACAATAATAGACACGTGTGCTAAGCACGTTCGTCGATTTCTAATCAACTTGAAATGCCATCCATTCATTTTGAGCAGATTTACAGAAATTATGTTTGTATCGAAACTGTACTTAATAACATTTTATAGAACCACAGTATGAACCCTCAATTGAGTTCTTCAAGTCCGACCACAAGAAAATCGAAAATATTAACAGCCAATTCGGACAAATATCAGCCACTGAATGCTAAACAGTGAAGTTTGACACGTGACTGGCTAATGAATAAGACACGTGTCTATTAATCTGCGTGATCTACTGTGCTGGTCTTCGACACGTGACTTGCATGTGCAGAACTATTGACGGTGTAACCTTAGCATGTCCCAGAGGAAATAAAATCTAATCTCTTACTAAATGTTTCTCTTTAATTATAAATTAGACTATAATTTTTACAACCAAAAGCTTTTACATTAATTTTATTAAATATTTTTTTTTTGAGCACGATGGGTCTATAATTTTGAAGATTAATCTAAAGGAGACGCAATTAAAGATTTAAACAATGAATAAAACATTTTCATTAAAGTAATATATTTACTACGTAATATTTTAATATATGCATTGTCATCAAACAATTTAGTGTAGCGTATAGAGCAAAGCTGTTTTAATAAAATATATGTTTTGTATTGAAAAATTTTAATAGTTGCATTTATTGAGTTATCAATTGAAATTTCGTTTAAAAAACGCAATGTAAAAATTATCTAAAAATTGATATAAAAAAATGTAATTGAGAAAAAAATATTTAAAAAAAAATAATTAGAAAATTTTGTTTCAGAAAAATTGAAATATTTGGTCTACAAAGTGTAAAAACCAATAAGTATTGGCTTTAAATTATATTATTTTATGTAGCATTATATTTTATATAACCCTTTAAATTGTTACAAGTTTATTCTGAATCATCCTGTATAACAATTGCAATATAGTATTATGCTTTGTCCTAAACTCAAAGCAAAATTAATATTTATCTCGTTGTACACAAAAAATTCTATCTCGTTTGCTCACATTAACTTTCACGATCAATGAAAAATATATTTAAAAAAAATCACCCCTAAGTGTATGACGCCCGCGGCAATTGCTTTTTCTGATTACAGCTAATCTGGCTGTGTCAAAAATCATGTGTGCAGAGTAATTGGGTTATGAACTTGTGATGTCATATTGCAAGTAGGTAATTTTCAGAAATTTGTTAATTATTGTAAATGTTTGTAGAAAATCTGAGTGTTCAACTTGAACAATCAAAGATCCATTTTCGAATACAGTAAAGCATTTTGGTTTGCCTTTAAAAAATTGTCTGAATCCATTAGTACTTATCATTTATTATAAAATGTATAGGGGAGACCGTGGATGGAAGTCACAATTTTTTTCTTTTGTATTTATAGAGCCCATTGTCTTAATTTATCAATGACATTTATATATCAATGGATAAGGTAAAAGTACCGGTTTTTGACATGTTAGGCCCAGTTTTAGACACTTGAGTAATTTTGATAAAATACCTTCAAAAATACGAAAAAAACATTATTGATGATTCTATCGTAGTTAAACATACATTAATTACACTTATAGCAAGTAGCGATAATTTTTATATTTGACATTTGTCAAAATAAAGTGGAAAATGTCCACAACTAGTACAGTGTCCAAAACCGGTACTTCTACCTTAGTGGATTTATTCCAGTTTAAGAAAAAATAAAGTCTTTTTCTCTACCATTATCTAATGAGAACATATTATAATTTTTATGAAAAAAGAAAAGTGCGACTTATAACCCCGTGTCAGGGATGGTTGTCATAGTGTCTGGGGTAGGTAATCACCCTCTAAATAAAAGGTAAAATACAAAACAACAAAACAAATGCCTATTCTATTCCTAACCTATTCTATCTAACGAACTTAGGTTACGGTAACAAAAATGACAAATGTATAATTACAGCCAATCGTTTATGTAGTAAAACCCCTAGAAACCAATAAAAAAAGCCGCACATATTCATGGTTGCTTTGCACAGGTGACAACTAGCCCCCGTTAACTTAAGCCAACTTTCCCCAAAACAGTTTTGGACAATTAACTCCCAAAATAAATTTAAATCAATGGTCATTTAAGAAACCATATGAATGATATCATGAAGCATATCTTAAACATCATAAATACACGAAAAAGTATATCACTATGCAAAATTTAAATATATTTACGAGACTCAAATAGATTCACAAAAAATTACTTTCACTGTACAAAAAAAACTAACGCATATATTTCTTTTACGGTATTTCAGAGCGAACTGAAGTGAAGTACGCAAGGAGATATCGTGCTCAAGCTTTGACACGGGTAAACAAATTTATTAATTCATTAGGTTTGCTGTTATGCCTTTTGTGACAACCTACCCGTGACACAACCATACCCGGTCTCCCCTACCTAAGATAATTTTTAACAACATTAGATATGTGTATGTATAACGCCTTTGTATACCCAGAGTTCGACTTAGGCAATTTGGAACAGCAAATAGATGAGGATAAAAAGCAAAGTAAAAATCTACAAAACAATGGTCAGACTAGTTCTAATACATGCGACAGAAACAAGGACAGAGGCAAAAAGAACGAAGCAAATAACAAGAACTTCAGAAATGAGAGTACTGCGATCGATATTAGGCCTAAAGCTACAAGTTAAGCAAACCAACATTAGCATTAAAAAAATATGCAATATATAAAATGTAGTAAGATGGACCAAGAAAAAAAAGGCTTAGAATGACCATGTAGACCGTATGGACCAAAGAAGACTAGCTCGAATTTGTAAACTATGATGACCGGAGGGAAACCGACCGCCAGGATGACCGCCCAAAAGATGGGCACAGAGATGGTTCTCATCGTCAACCGAATAGAGAGACCAAGCAAACAGGAAGAAATCCCTAACTTAACGAAGAAAAAGAAGAGACCGCTATCAATTCTTTATAACAATAGTTTTTATAACGAAAAATTCCCTGTAACGTAATCGTTATCTGTATTGTGCTGCTTTGCTTTATAACCCAAACATTCAACCACTCTTTATAACGAAACGCTCATTATATATAACGAAATAACCCCTATTATTCAGAAGTTGAAAGACAACTATCATGGACCTTTGAAGGCTTTCTTTAAAAGTGACGAAATTTCTAAAATCGTAATAAGGTTACAAATGTTTGAAAAGCAAATACAAAAATGCGATGTAAAATTACCGGAGCAAAAAATATTTCTGCTAGTAGATAACTAACTCGCTAACGTTCTTTTAAGTAATCTTCAAAAACAAAAACTAATCTTTTTTCCAGCTAATACAACTAGTGTTTCGCAACCGTTAGGTTAGAGCGTGATTAAAAGGTGAAGAGCAAAAAGATAGATGAAGAAAAGGAATGAGCAGATGATCTTGCACCGCCAACTATTCAAAAAGCATTTGCTGCGGCTAAATTATTAGAACCATATTTGTTTTCGAAAGATGACTCCGGTCTATCTAAAGACATGGAAAAAAAACAAAAAATATCCAATAGAAATGGCAGACTATCTTAAATACGTTTTATTTGTATTTTTGTTTGAAATATTTACAAATTTTTATGTTAAATTATGTAAATTTTTTACATTCTATATAACGAAAACTGTCTATAACAAAATGATGGGTCCCTTCAGTTTTGTCAAAAAGTTTACACTTTATATATTTTATAAAAAGGAATTCAATTAATTTAAAAATAAAATGGTTAATTAATAAGTAATTTAATAACCTTTATTTTAACTAATTTTGAAAACATACTCATAGATCAGTCTTGAAGAGTTCTATGTATAGACAAATTGATAATTTTCCGTAAAAAATCAAGTTTAATATTTGAAAATTAATTTTGACGGTTCTTACAAATTAAATATTTACGACCTTTAAAAGCTTCACCAAATATGCTTTTAAATGGTGTTGTCATTCTAAAAAAAGGTTACCAAACTGCCTACCTCTAATAATAATTTCCATACCATTTTATGAAACAAGACCTTTTAAATTTAATTTTAAAGTAGAAGGAATTTGAACCGACAATGGCAGCTACCTCTGCTAAGTTTCATAGTCTTATTCTTTCAATGGCATGAAAGTACTGTGGGATGTTAAAACTTGGTAATTGTTACTGAACAAAAAAACATAAACCCTAAATGATCAATGAAAAGGACCAGATTCAATTCAGGGGTGATTTTAACTTTAAAATGACTATTTTGAGTTAGAATTGGAACATAACTAAAACGATTTATTTTGCGAAAATAACTTTAATAATATTTTATATCATTAGCTGTACATAACTTATAATTTGAGTATTGCCGGTTGCACAAAATTAGCCAGCCTGAATGGTTGAATTTAGAAGTAATTATACCGAATTTAACACCTCTATATTATGAGTTTCCGAGACATATTATCACTTGCTTTTGAACCTCAGTTTATTAAAAGTGACGATTTAAAATGAGTAAGGCCATAAATTTTAAATGAATACATTAAAATCGATAAATGACGCACAAAAATTTCTGCTATATGCATTAAATTAACAGCAACTTTTTTAGTAATCCTTCAATAGCAATAAACTTATCTGTCTTTCCCTAATCATCCTAATTTATATAACAGTTAGTTAGAGAGGATTAAATAGTAGTAATAATTGCTTTAAAATAATATGAAATAGTATGAGAGAGAGTTGCATTAATATTTAAATCATTATCGCTAAATTTTGACAATTGTAAAAAAGAATTTCAGGCTATCTAAAGATGTAAAAAAATTAACAGAGCGAACTGAAGTGAAGTACGCAAGGAGATATCGTGCTCAAGCTTTGACACGGGTAAACAAATTTATTAATTCATTAGGTTTGCTGTTATGCCTTTTGTGACAACCTACCCGTGACACAACCATACCCGGTCTCCCCTACCTAAGATAATTTTTAACAACATTAGATATGTGTATGTATAACGCCTTTGTATACCCAGAGTTCGACTTAGGCAATTTGGAACAGCAAATAGATGAGGATAAAAAGCAAAGTAAAAATCTACAAAACAATGGTCAGACTAGTTCTAATACATGCGACAGAAACAAGGACAGAGGCAAAAAGAACGAAGCAAATAACAAGAACTTCAGAAATGAGAGTACTGCGATCGATATTAGGCCTAAAGCTACAAGTTAAGCAAACCAACATTAGCATTAAAAAAATATGCAATATATAAAATGAAGTAAGATGGACCAAGAAAAAAAAGGCTTAGAATGACCATGTAGACCGTATGGACCAAAGAAGACTAGCTCGAATTTGTAAACTATGATGACCGGAGGGGAAACCGACCGCCAGGATGACCGCCCAAAAGATGGGCACAGAGATGGTTCTCATCGTCAACCGAATAGAGAGACCAAGCAAACAGGAAGAAATCCCTAACTTAACGAAGAAAAAGAAGAGACCGCTATCAATTCTTTATAACAATAGTTTTTATAACGAAAAATTCCCTGTAACGTAATTGTTATCTGTATTGTGCTGCTTTGCTTTATAACCCAAACATTCAATCACTCTTTATAACGAAACGCTCATTATATACAGTAGCGCCCAAAAGTGAGTGCCTAAATGATTTTTCGAGAAGAACTTTTTAAAATATGGGCCATTTTACTTCATTTTTGAGTATGTTATACAGTTTTGTATGAGAAAAAGAATTATTATGTTTAAAACGTGATAAACAAAAATTTACGGAAGTTAAACGAGCTCAGACTTATTTGTGTAAAAAACGCATTTTTCAGAACAGAACACTAAGAACGATTTAATGAAAAATAACTGTATAACAATACACTAAAACAATTTTATAATCATAAAAATGCCTAATACTTAGTTGGGAAACCACGAGATTTTATAACTGCCTGACAGCGAGATGGCATTGAATCAATAAGATTTTCAAAGACTGAATCAGGCATTGCATTCCATTCCTTGTCCAATTCGGCAAATTTTTCATCTTTATTCTTAATGTTTTTGTTTCGACAACGTCTTGCCAGCTCTTTCCACAAGTGTTCTATCGGGTTGAGGTCGGAGATTGACTGGGCCACTGAAGAATCCTGATTTGTTGCTGCTGCAATGAAGTCTTGACAATCGAGGAGGTGTGCTTAGGATCGTTATCCTGTTGTAGAATCCATCTAGGAGGCATATTTGTATGGGCCCATGGTAAGACGACATTAGTCAGCATATCTTTGTAACTTTGGCCAGTCATTATTCCGTTAATTTTAATGATGGGGCCCATGCCATTACGAGAGAAGGCTCCATAAACCATAACTGATCCACCTCCATGTTTTACTGTCGGTTTTATGTATTTTGAATTGTATCTTTCTCCAGGAGGACGTCTTATGTATTGTATTCCGTCGCTTCCAAATAGATTGAACTTAGATTCATCTGTGAAAAGTACTTGACTCCACTCGGCTGCTGTCCAATGCAAGTGCCGCTTTGCAAAATCCACGCGATCCTTTCGATTCTTGAGTTTGATGAAAGGTTTTTTAGCTGGACGTCTGCCATTCAAACCAGCATCACTCAATCTTCGGAAACTGTCATTCGACTAATATTTAGACCTTCACTTTGATTGAATTCTGCTGCCAGATCCACAGCTGAGAGAATCGGATCCGCTTTGGAGCGACGAACAATGCGTGTATCCAGCCGGGAAGAAGTAACACGTGGTCTACCAGTTCTTTTATCATTCTCAACAGAATTTCTCTGATCAAACCTTTGAATAATTCTTGAGACAGTACGAGCTGGCATCTTTAGAATCCGTGAAATGGCAGCTGCCTTCATGCCAGAGTTTTCATATCTATAATTGCTTTTCGAATGGCTGGAGAAGTTTCAACCCTTGGCATTGTTAAAACTTGGTCAATTGTTACTGAACACAAAAAATAACCCAAATATTCAAGAAAAACCAATAATGTGACGGCGCGGAATATGTAAAAAATGACTATTGCAGTAGAAATGGAACATAACCTAAAATACCGTATCTGCGCAACAGTTAACTATTAATAATATTTTCCAACATCAAACTGTACAATATACTGAAATTTGAAGTAGATTGGCCGAGATTGCAAAAAGTTATGCGTGAAAAACGGTTTCGGCACTCACTTTTGGGCGCTACTGTATAACGAAATAACCCCCTATTATTCAGAAGTTGAAAGACAACTATCATGGACCTTTGAATGCTTTCTTTAAAAGTGACGAAATTTCTAAAATCGTAATAAGGTTACAAATTTTTGAAAAGCAAATACAAAAATGCGATGTAAAATCACAGGAGCAAAAAATATTTCTGCTAGTAGATAACTAACCCGCTAACGTTCTTTTAAGTAATCTTCAAAAGCAAAAACTAATCTGTTTTCCAGCTAATACAACTAGTGTTTTGCAACCGTTAGGTTAGAGCGTGATTAAAAGGTGAAGAGCAAAAAGAAGATGAAGAAAAGGAATGAGCAGATGATCTTGCATCGCTAACTATTCAAAAAGCATTTGCTGCGGCTAAATTATTAGAACCATATTTGTTTTCGAAAGATGACTCCGGTCTATCTAAAGACATGGAAAAAAAAAAAAATATCCAATAGAAATGGCAGACTATCTTAAATACGTTTTATTTGTATTTTTTGTTTAAAATATTTACAAATTTTTACGTTAAATTATGTAAATTTTTCACATTCTATATAACGAAAACTGTCCATAACAAAATGATGGGTCCCTTCAGCTTTGTCACAAAGTTTACACTTTATATATTTTATAAAAAGGAATTCAATTAATTTAAAAATAAAATGGTTAATTAATAAGTAATTTAATAACCTTTATTTTAACTAATTTTGAAAACATAGTCATAGATCAGTCTTGAAGAGTTCTATGTATAGACAAATTGATAATTTTCCGTAAAAAAATCAAGTATAATATTCGAAAATTAATTTTGACGGTTCTTACAAATTAAATATTTACGACCTTTAAAAGCTTCACCAAATATGGTGTTGTCATTCTAAAAAAAGGTTACCAAACTGCCTACCTCTAATAATAATTTCCATACCATTTTATGAAACAAGACCTTTCTAAATTTTATTTTAAATGAAGGAATTTAACACAATCAGCACCCTCTAAAAGTCTTTTCATTTCAGCATGAAATATGTGGGAGTTCCTGGAGCACAAAAAAAAACCAAACACCCTACAATGGACAATGAAAAGGAAGATTCAATCAAGGTGTGTGTATCTTTAACCTTTAAAAATTGTTATTTTATTAAATCTGTAAAAAATCAAAAGCGATTTATTTTACGAAAATAGCTTTTTAAATTTTTTTCTTGCTGTACAAACTTATAGCTTGATATCCGGTTGCACAAAATAGCCAGCCCGTGGTGAATTTAAAGTAAATATCCCCGAATTTAACACCTCTGAATTATGGTTTCCGGACGATATTATACTTGCTTTTTGTACCTCAGATTTATATAAAATGGACCGTTAAAATGGTAGGCCCATAAATTTTAAATGTATTAAAGATATGACGCACAAAAATCTTCTTTTGATGCATTAAATTTAAAGCAATTTTTTAGTAAGTCCTTTCTTTTTCTCTGTCTCTCTCTCTCTTCTCCTAATTTAATAAAGTATTAAGAGGATTAAATACGTAGTAATAATTGCTTTAATTAATTATTACTGATACATATTATGAAGGTAGACGTTCAATAGATAATGGTTTATTTCCATAATTAAATTTAGATGGCGTACCTTTGAATGAAAACAATACCAATTTTAAGGAGGTTGAAGTGGGATAGTCCTAAGCAAAAATTTGAAATGTTGTCATTCAGATATGCCTTGTATTAAATAATTATAACATAACTATATTTATTATGATTAGGGAAACAGTTTTAATCTTATAAATATTGTTTGTATTACTCAAATGGGATAAGCAGTATCTTAGCGCACGCTGTTGCGGTTGAAAAGAAGCTATTTGCCCATTTTAAATTAAACATTAATTTGAGTGCGACAAGTTTATTTGGCGCACGCAAATTATACTTATCGCACGCAAATTACCCTTGTCGCACGCAAAAACTGCTAAAATTAAAAGTGTCAATATTAAAAAAGTGAGGTTGACATTTATAAAATTTATACTCATATTAATTAATACATTAAAATTCGTAATAAAAAATAGTATCTGCAACACGTGCGATATTGTCCATTGGCCACTCGAGCGAATAAATAAGCGCACTCGCTTCGCTCGGGCGCTTAACTTCGCTCTCGTGGGCAATCGACAACTTATCGCACTAGTTGCACAATATACTATTATTTCATTTTATTAAATCATTTTAGATGAATGGATTAACTTTTGTATGTTTTGTACACATTTATAAAAAAAAAATATGAAAAATAGAGATTAAGGTAGAAGTACCGGTTTTGGACACTGTACCAGTTGTGGACATTTTCCACTTTATTTTGACAAATGTCAAATATAAGAATTATCGCTACTTGCTATAAGTGTAATTAATGTATGTTTAACTACGATAGACACATCAATGATGTTTTTTTCATATTTTTTAAGGTATTTTATCAACATTACTCAAGTGTCTAAAACTGGGCCTAACGGTACTTTTACCTTAATTATATTTTAAACATTTTGAAAAATTATCAAGGCAAATGATACTTATAACAAAAATTAAAGAATTAAAAAAAATTATTTTAATAGTTAATAATAAAGTAATTAATTCAAAATGAAAATTAAAAATTCAAAATTCGAGTGTTTTAAAACCGCAACACTTTAACGTCATTTACTGTTGGCTCTACTGACACGCTAATAATTATTATAATTATAATTTATATTTATTATAATTATAATTATTATAATTAATATTACTAATATTAATAATTGGTATTTTTCATAAGGTTAAAGCTTCCTAATTAAATTTGAATTTTTTTTTAAATTATCACAAAATTTCAATGTTCAACATCGTTAAATTTCGTATTGATGCATTTTTTTTAAATTCTTTATAGCAAAATTTGTGTCATTTTCATATTAAATTATATTTAAATAAGCTTCCTAAAAACTTTAATTTTTTTATAGAAAATTTCTAAACCAATTAATCTATCGAAATAAATGTGTACAAAATAGTTTTCATATAGGTATTGCGTTTAACGCCCCAACCTCCTTAAATAGCTGCTCTACGGTGTAATTTTTTGGAGTGTAGTAGTAACTTTTAAATTGAGAAAAAAGTTAAGAAAATTTTGTAACAATTAATGCTCACAGCGCTTTACTGTAAAATTATAAAAAAATAATTTTTAATGCAACTCTCCTGGCATCTGTTAGTAAATGATACGATTAGGAGACACAAACGTTAAACCATCCGATTCAGTTTCTACATTTCTAATAGTAACGAGTAATCATCTATTATTCAGTGCAGCATAATCTGTCAAAGCACCGTGTTTGCCCTATCTTCAATACACACGCCACTCGCCCATTTTATTCCTTTAACATAAACTTTCTGTACTAAATGAATTAACGAACTGAGCGTTTGGTCCACGGAGAGAACAAAATAATTGGGGGTAAAATGGACCAACTAAGTGGAATTGATGCTATTTCGCGAATTTCTCAAAACAAGGGCGTTCTGTCTCGTCTGTGCCATTGAGATACACGCCGAATTCACGCAAAATTAGTCACATTCTTTGAAATTTTCTCAATACACAACTGGGCGTTTTCGGAGATAAAGAAATCTCATGAAAGGTTTCGATACTATTTTTTAATGTAACTCTGATTAAATAATTGTAGAAACAGCATCCTATAATTTTATGTTTTTATTGAAAAATTCCTGTTGACTGAAATTGAATGCCGATAGACAAATCGTTAATTAAAAATTATATCGATTAAGAATATATGGATTAGGAAGGGATCCTACTGTACCCTTGTCTTAAAATATTTTTTGATTTTCAAAAAAAAGTGCAATTACCAAGAAAATACTTTTTTAATAGAGTATATGTGAGCGGCGTGGCACAAAGGTTGGCCGTGTGGACTGATGCGCTAAGCGGCCTGGGTTCAAATCCACGGTAAAACCATCATATCACTCTCCCCTTAAAAGGCAATGGGCAAACAGCAAGCGTAAAACTGCCCCAAGAAAATTTCCCTAATAACACCACTTGTGTCTTTGTAATACATTAGGACATACACAACAAAAGGCACAAGCGGGGAAATAGTCTAGGCCAGGATTCACGCACGGCACTTTAAGAAGAATAGGGTAAATCGTCCAGCCTGTGACCATGTACCAGTGACTGACTGTTACGAGAAATAATGTTTATTAGAATTTAAAAAAAAATTATATTCGTGATATACAGTATTGCCCAAAACATAAAACAAATGACACCGCTAAAATTTTTTTTACAAATGTAATATGAAATGCTTAACTATTACTTATAAAAATACTTGTAAAAAATTCAAATTCATAAATTTGATTTTTTTTGTTGTAATTAATAGATAAATATATGTGCCTTGAAACTGCACACCCGAACAAATTCACAAAGTAAGGTAATAATTGCACCATATTAATTTGGAGCCCCCCTGCATTTATTTTAATGTAACTTATATAATAAATTCGTGCGAGTTTAGTAGTTACCAAAAGGTAAAGGAAGCATAAAAATATTCAACGTAATTTATTTTATTTCGGACTTTCAGTTCTGATAAAGTGAAGAAGATGTGTATAAAATTAAATCTACTGTTATGATGCTTAAATTATATGTTTCAAAATGCCCAAAATATGGAATGTGATCTACAGTGTTTGAAGAATAATCTTAGTAATGTTAATCGTCAAATTTTAATTTGTATTGACGTTCTATTGTAATAATTTATTCAAAAATTGTTGTTTTATGTAATAAATATAAATTACGCTATTTATTGGTGTTACCATTTAAAATTTCACTTACAATAAAAGTTTTAATGGTTTGCTTATTCACATTATTAAACAACATCTACAATATATATATAATTTGTTGGAAAAAAAACGGTTCTAAATGGAAAACATTAAAACGCGTAGTTTCAAATACATTACCAATTTTGCAATTTTACTTAGAATGATTAGTATTTGAACACTTTAAAATCATTATTTTTGGTCAAAAATTTTATAAGGTGTGTGTACAAGTGCAAACTATTGTATACATTTGTCATTTGTTTATATTTATTTTTTTAATACTCATAAATCATATGTTTTGTCGATTAAGACAGTCAGGCATTTTCAAACGCAAGCCAGTGTATATTAAAATAAAAGCGTATTGGGCAAATAGATCTAAATTAAGTTTTTAAAATTACAAGATTAAATAGGACGTTATAAAAAATGAATTTAAGATCTTTTATAAAATATATTTGTTGCTTGTACCAGGAGTGTTAGTTGAAGTTTGCCGGTTTTTTCAATAAAGAAAACACTTAATTCTCAAGGGAATCTCAAAAATTTTTTATTCAAAATATTGACCATTGGATTCTACACATTTTGCCCATCTTTCAGGCAAATCATGGATACCATTCCAAAAAAACTTTTTGTCTTTCGAGACAAACCATTCGACGAGCCATTTTCGACTTCTTCAAAATTGGGAAAGCGCTGCTCTGCGAGTGAGTGTCCCATCGATGCGAAAAGGTAATAGTCGGACGGGGCGAGGTCTGGAGAGTACGGCGGGTGCGATAATATTTCCCAATTCAATGCTTTTAGAGTGTTCTTCACCACTTTAGCGGTGTGAGACGGTGCGTTGTCATGTTGTAGGATAACTTTCCCATGTCTTCGGGCCCATTCCGGCCGTTTTCGATCAACGCATGATTCAAATTGATAATTTGTTGTCGGTAGCGATCCGTATTCACCGTCTCACCAGGTTTTAATTACTCGAAGTACACCACACCACACTGGTCCCACCAAACACAGAGCATTGTCTTACGGCCAAAGCGATTTAGCTTTGAGTCGATGGGCCGGCCTCACCAGGTGAAAGCCATGATTTTTTCCGCTTCGGGTTCTCAAAATAAATCCATTTTTCGTCCTCCGTGACAATTCGATGCAGAAAAGATTTCCTTTCGAATCTTTGAAGCAGCATTTCACAAATGGTTTTCGATTTTCCATTTGTCTATCGTTCAGTTGGTGTGGTATCCATTTTCCATACTTTTGGATCTTTCCCATGGCTTTTAAACGTTGGCAAATTGCTCCTCGGCACATGTAGTGTTTGTGCCAATTTTTGTTGCGATTGGGTTGGATCTTCATCCAATAACGCCTGCAATTCCTCGTCTTCGAACTTTTTCGCTGCACCAGGATGTTCATTGTCTGTTAATTCGAAATCTCTACTTTTAAATTGACGAAACCATGTCTCACATGTTCTAATCACTGGAGCATGTTCACAATAAGTTTCTACCAGCAACCGATGAGCTTCAACTGCTTTTTTCTTTTGATGAAATAAGAAAAGCAACGAATGCCGCAAATGCGACTTACTTGGAACGAAACTCGACATATTCACTGAGGTAAACAACTATGACGCTATTATTTTGGCGGACTGTAACTTGTATATTTTTTAAGGTTAATGTCAATAGAAAAATATGACATAGATGCCAAATCATAGCAATGTACACATATCTCTAGCACCATCTATGAGTAAAACCGGCAAATTTCAACTAACACCCCTGGTATATGTGCAATATTATAACTAATTAAATAACAAGGGTTCTAGTTCCGGAATAAGCAACTGCTAGCAAAACGCGCGCATGCGGCCCAGCTCTGTTTTTCGTGTGGCCTGTCAAAGCTCTAGTTTTTGACTTTTCAAATATACCTACATATATGTTTTTAACTTGTTAGCATATGATTATAATAAACAAGATAGACAGTGTTTTTATTTATTATATGTAACTGACACGAAATTTTAAATTTGTAATAAATTTGTTCTAAAAAAACTGATCATCTCTGCTCTAGTCTATTTCATTAATTTAATTTTTTCATATTCTGCGCAGGGTTCGGCACAGGGTATCAGAGAAATAAGTTCTAAAACTTAACCACTTATAAATGAGCCTAAACTGAACAAATCATACCCCAAATCAAATAGCTTTATGTGTAATATTTTTGAGTCACGGCATCGTAAACTTCAATTTAAAAATGTGTAATAAATACCTTATTATTTATAATATTTCGAAAATTTTTGTTCAAGTTTATTATCACGCAGCCATTAAAGCTACGTGTGCAATTTTGTTTAAATCAAACAACCATAGAAATCGCAATATCAAATATGCCAATTAGCAATGAAGCACGTACTAATGACCTCGCTCTTTTTTAAAACCATGTGATGCTGTGTTTCTCCAAATTCTTTAGATTTAGGATATAACGTAGGTATACTTATAAACATTTATTGTTTAGATTGGTGTCAAGTATCACCTGGTTAAGTGTCAGTACCTATTCGTCTGACACCCTGTAGATATTTTTTTTATTCCAATGTTCCCGAAACAGATTTTGTAATAAGTGCGCAAGCTTAAATTATTTTTTTAAAATAATTTTTAGATGCACATAAATTAGTAATTAGTATCTCTAAATTTTAACATAATTTTTTAAACAAGACTGTGATTTTTCTAGTAGTTCTGCTGCTGTCTAGTTTACATTTAGTTTACAGATAGCGTGACAAACCTTCTTACCAAGAATTTATGAAATCCAGCTTAAATATTCCTTAAAATTTTCATTTTATCAAGGGCGGTTGTTAAATAATTTTAATTCAAATTATGCGGTGCTTTAAAATAATTTCGTATGCTAATCATTTAATTTAAAATAAAGTGTCCTACATTATTATTAAATAACTGTTTACCGGTAAAGTTACCAAAAAAATTTAATTAAATTTTTGTTGAAAAAGCTTAGTTCTTTTTAGCATGACTACCTACGTACAAAAATCATAGCAAAAAACATCTCACATTTAATTATTTTCAATAGTTGAAAATCCACTAACGTTTTCGTTACTTTCTCATATTGCGCAGTAAAATTTAATATTTTCTTATTGAAAATGGAAATATCTAAATTAAATTAATTTCGGAGAAGACGAGAAACTTAGTTGTTAGAACGAAGTAATCCCTTACCATCTTTCACTTGCTTCGTCGTTCTCCTTAGTTACACAACCAAGGGGTGGATACAGCGGGCCAAGCAAATTTAAACTTATTTAGAAGCAAATGCTAATGTCAACAAGAAATTTGATACTTGCATGGATGATTTTCTGAATATAATGCTTATTTAGAGAGAAAATGTAAAGCTTTTTGTTCATTTCGTGCAAACACTCATTAATTTAATGTTTCGTATCTTATAGTCATTCCATTACATATTTCCACTAATTTAAACATTTCATATTTATTACAATTTTGAAAGACTCAAATGTGAGTACAAAAATATATGTATGTAGATATAACTGTTTCAAATTTAAATACAAAAAAAAATAATTTAATATAAGAACCTACCAAAAAATAGATAAATTGCCATTACAAAATAATTAGATCATCGCACATATACAGGGCGTCCCATATAAAGATTTCCATAGAAAAAATATAAAGTGCGTTGGGGTAACCAAACCCATAGGGTAAGTGGGCCATGATTTATGTAGGTATTTGTTAAGCAACAGTGAAATCACATATTCTACAATTGGTTCATATACAACTGGACGTATTGCACCTATAAAAACGTGCTTATCCTGCAAAATTTATTCAAATGTAAATTGGAGAGTCTTCCGAAATATTAAAATTTTGAATGAGGCTAAAACGCCGTGCATTGTGCTGTTGCAATCATTATCTAGAAAAAACTGAAAGTATTATTCACGTCTTTTCATATTTACGAGCCTCTTGAAAGAAATTAATAAGTATTACCACAATTTGTATCAATATAGTATATATGTAGGTTGTGTATATAGCATGGGTGGCCTAGTTAACCCATTCTTGTTTGACGAATGTGGTAAAAGGGCTATATGTTTGGGGAAACTAGACCACAGATGGGGCCAGTTACCCGCAAAGGGTTCAGTCGTTTTATCTGGAGAGTTGAATAATCCAGACATTATATAGACTGAAGACTATCGTGTGATTAAACTATATGGTAAAACAAAGAATACATTCAGGTTATTTGTTGTTAAAATATTAGACATGCTCAAAAATGGCTAGGAAGTATAATGACTTTGTTGCAAATAAGTCCAATTGCACCATTAAAGTTTAGAAAAATATGTATAAGAGCCAAAAGGCACAGATCCATTTATCCCAATATGAAGGAGTAACTGGGTCATTTGCTAATTGTCAAGAGTGTCAAAACCATCAATGTAGCAGTGCAAATAATCCAATAACAAACATGGTATTGAATAAAGAATGATTTAACGAATAAAATTCTAAATATAAATATATCAATCTAATGAAAAATATTATTCATATTTGTTTTTCAAATTCCATCATTATATTGCCGTTGTAAAACTATGACCCAGTTACCCCAACGCACCTTATACCTAGGTATGTGAATTACCGTCAGAAAGTTTTGAAGCAGTTGTAATACTCAATGTTGTTTACAGTTTTGCAAATTTTGGGCATTCTCTCAAGTAATTTTTGATAATAATCTTTTTTAATTTTATATCAGATGATAGATGATTTCTATATAGACCACTCAATAAAGTGTTTTTGTTACAGTTATGAAATCCAATAAATAGATTTTACATGTTAAGCATGTTTTATTTTGAAACTCACTAACCTCAATGAATTAAAACGTAAACAAGTAATGTAGCTTAAACTCATATTACAATAGCAATAAAATATATTAGTCGATTATGTTTTAATTTTATATATACATAGTTATCCAAGAAAAAAGTTTAGATCTGACTATATGGTCCAATTTTGTTATCAAAAACCTTAGATTTAAATTAGTTAGATCTAGGAAACTAATATATGATAAAATTAATACATTCCTCTTGAGTAAGTCTTTAGTATATATTTACTACGTTTCCACGGTTATTCAATACGGATTGAATACGAATTTGCGATCCAATAGGTACGCGTTTCCATAAATAGTTTTGAATACGAATTGAATACATTTACGATACAGCAATCAGCTGTTTTCGGAAAACTTATTTTCTAGGTTAATACGTAGAGCAGGTTCGAAATAAAATTGTGTTGTTTATTTTATTGTGTGCTATAATTCTATTAAATTTCATGACAATTTAACATAAAGGTGTATATATTTTAAATTATCATTAGAAAGCGCCAGTGATCTCCAATTGCGCATGCACGATCGCGAGTTACGGGTTTCCATGGAACTCAATACGTTGAAATTCAGATACGATCCTAAAATTTATCGTATCGTATCTGAATCTAAATCGTGTTCAATACGTATTGAATCAGGGTTTCCATGATCACTTTTCACCCGACAACAGTATTGAATCCGTATTCAACCCGTATTGAATGACTGTGGAAACGTAGTAATTATACCAGGTCTGTAAATATGAAACCGGAATTTGACAATAATGGTCATACCTGCCCATATAGTTGCTGTCAAAGGGCGTCATTGGCGCTACTTATTTGTTGACAATTGACAAAGATTTTCAACTTACAATAATAAAAGTTTTATACAACAGCATAGTTTGTATCAAGATTGAACATGTAGAATTTGGGGCTAAAAATTACGATTCGCGGACAGCATTGATTTTTTGTTACTATTTGAAGAAAACTGCTGCAGAATCGCATCGAATGCTTGTCGAAGCTTACGGTGAGCATGCTCTTGGTAAATCACAATGTTTTGAGTGGTTTAAAAAATTTTAAAATGGCTCTGTTTTTGGTAGAATCAATAGGGTATGATTAATTATGAGCTACTCAAACCTAGCGAAACTGGTAATACTACACGCTACCGACAACAAATGATCGCTTTGAATCAACTTTGCATGAAAAACGACCAAAATATGAGAAAAGGCGACACAAATTGATTTTTCTTCATGATAATCCATCATCACACACTGCAAAACTGGTCAAAGAATCTATTGAGGCGTTTAGTTGGAAAATTTTTTCACATGCGGCTTAGTCACCAGACTTGGCTCCATCCAATTATTACTTATTTGCATCGATGGGACACGCACTTGCTGAGCAACGCTTTAGGTCTTATGAAAATGCACAAAAATGGGTCGATGGCTGGTTTGCCTCAAAAGACCAAAAGTTTTTTTGACGTGGCATTCACAAATTGACAAACAGATGGCAAAAATGTATAGCTAGCGATAGGCAATACTTTGAATAAAATATTTTCAATCATTTTTATACAAGAAAAAATTCCGGTTTCATATTTACATACCTGGTATATGACTATATCTTTGCAGATATAGATAGATCTGATCAGATATAAGCAGATCTGTACGATTTAAATAAATAAAGTTATTCCATATATAACTGTATCTAAACAGATATTACTAGATCTGATCATTTCTGAATGTTATATCTGATTAAATATAAACAGATCTGCCTAGATATAATTTGATCTAAGCGGATATAGTTATATATGGATCAGATATATATAAACTTTTTCCCGGGTAGATTTAAACAAATACTTTCAAACTTTCTGATGGTAGTGTATAATGGATACGGAGTACCTATAGTGTCTGTATTCACTAAAGAAAGATTTTACTGCAAGTATGTCCTTAAAAAATATATCATAATTTTGTAAACAATTTTGTAAAATATGGCTATCAATATTAAAAAATTAGGTGATATAACCAGGTCATTATTTTAATCAATACCAGAAAGTAAAAGAAGCTCTAAAGTTTTTATAATTTCTGTCTGCGACTCTGTCCCTACATATTGTACATTAAATGTTTTAATATTCGAGACAAAATTTTTGAAACATCTATTAAGTTTTTATAATTACAAAAACTTTTTAAAGTTTCAGTACCCAAAGTTAAATTGCTAATTAAATGTCAGCTAGAATTTTAGAAATTAATTAGCAATTAGCAACGTTCCTGCATTCTTTAATAATTAATATCTTTTCATATCTTGCGGTTGAATAGATTAAAGACTAAGAACACCCTCTAAATGGAAATTTAATCACATACTAATACGCTACAGAAGAGGGTAAATGCCCCTGTCTCACGAGAATTGAGTATAAAATTACTTTTTACCACATTATACAAACGGACGTTAGCGCAACGCGCCAGATTTTTTTTCGAGTAATTTATTAGCGCAGATTTAAAGAGTGGAAGAGAAAGAGACACACCCAAACACTTGTCCGCTTATTTGCGATAATCTATGTCTTTATTTGCCATCTGTCATATAATTTAATATCTCTTTATATAAAGCGAAACCATTGGGGACTTCTTGACCGATACCGTAAAATTGTTTGTTGCTAATCTCTTCGTTAGGATTCCATTAGTTTTATTGATTTCCCTACACACAGACTGACCTATTATGAGTAAACATCGATTGATATTTAATACGATCCGATAAGGTTACGCGGAATCGATAGAAAAAGAAAAAAATTAGTTAGCAATTACAGATTTAAATGTTAGAAGATCAAAAGTACCGACAAAGGGAATTTTAACTAACCATATCATTGAGACTGCGTTTTTAAATTTTCCGACTTTGCAATGACTCTATTGAATTACTCATAGGAAGCGTGCAATACTACAATTCAATGATTTCAAATCCGATTTAACTGTTTGATTTTTGACTTCAGAACTTCATGTCGATTGTACGATTGGAAAACTTAATTTCGCGTTTTTAATTATATTTACAGTTTTTTTTGTATTTCTACCTTTTTATCAGTTTATCAATCAATAACTTAATTTAATTGAAAATCGTATTAGTTCGCTTTGTACTACTTTATAATCAAAAAGAATAAATAGAGAATAGTATTTACAAAGTAGTAATATAATATAAGGTAGTGGTATATACCTACATATTTAAATAGCTAGGTATTAAAGTAATTATTAGAGATGTTATAAATATTGGCAATTTTGCAAATATTACTACATTATGATATTATCGTACAAACAAATAAGCACATTTGAAAACTTTAAAATAATCAGCTACAATTATTTATAATATTCCAAGTATACAATTTACAATTTATGTACAAGACACCACTCCAGTAGAATGCAGTCCGCATTTTCATCTAAAAAGCCGCGAAAAATGTCTAGTTTTGATTATATCCTAAGAGTGGTCTTACCTAATCTTCTTCTTAAAGTGCCGTGCCCGAATCCGGGCGTAGGCTATTTCCCCGCTGGTGCCTTTTGTTGTGTATGTCATAGTATGTCAAAGACCAAGGGGTGTTATTGGGGAAATTTTTCTGGGGCAGTTTTACCCTTGCTGGTTGCCCAATGCCTTGCAAGGGAAGAGAGGCGTATAATTTTAAGATGGTTTTAGCGTGGGATTGAACCCAGGTCGCTTAGCGTATCGGTCCACACACTCAACCTTTGCGCCACGCCACTCTCATATATGTATAATAATGCATAAAATTTCTTATGTTCCCTGGAATGGATTGGAAGATATTAAGTTACCCCTTGGTCCTCGAGGTTGCCTGACATGACGCTCTGCGATTTTTTTGGACTTTTTAAAAAGTAAAGTTTATACGTATCGGCCATTCAGGGACATTGATTATTTAGAAAATACCATAAGTGTGCTTCGGAAATAACCATGTTGAAAAATGTTGCAAGAAATCTTCACAATAGAACCATATTGTGTATTGAATGGGAAAGACACCACGAAAAAATTTAATGTTTATTAACATTGTTTGGTAATAATTTGACTACCATGAAAAAATTTTACAACTTTGTCCAATATATTTTAAAGTAAACACTTCAATGCCCATACTTTTTTCTACTACCTACCCTCTATCCCATACCTTCGGATTTTTTTAAAATTTTTAATGTAATATTAGTTTAAGATGCTGCCACGTATTTATATAATACCCATTTTTCATAGTGCTACTAATAAAAATAAATCCCATATGGCACAACTTATCTGGCGGTCTCTGTATATTCATGTCTCTGAACTCACATAAGTACAAAAATTTGACCAATCGTTTTAAAATTTTGCCAAGCTATATATACAGTAGCGCCCAAAAGTGAGTGCCTAAATGATTTTTCGGGAAGAACTTTTTAAAATATGGGCCATTTTACTTCATTTTTGAATATGTTATACAGTTTTGTATGAGAAAAGAATTATTATGTTTAAAACGTGATAAACAAAAATTTACGGTAGTTAAACGAGCTTAGACTCATTTGTGTAAAAACGCATTTTTCAGAACAGAACACTAAGAACGATTTAATGAAAAATAACTTTATAACAATACACTAAAACAATTTTATAATCATAAAATGCCTAATACTTAGTTTAGAAACCACGAGATTTTATAACTGCCTGACAGCGAGATGGCATTGAATCAATAAGATTTTCAAAGCTGAATCAGGCATTGCATTCCATTCCTTGTCCAATTCGGCAAATTTTCATCTTTATTCTTAATATTTTGTTTCGACAACGTCTTGCCAGCTCTTCCACAAGTGTTCTATCGGGTTGAGGTCGGAGATTGACTGGGCCACTGAAGAATCCTGATTTGTTGCTGCTGCAATGAAGTCTTGACAATCGAGGAGGTGTGCTTAGGATCGTTATCCTGTTGTAGAATCCATCTAGGAGCATATTTGTATGGGCCCATGGTAAGACGACATTAGTCAGCATATCTTTGTAACTTTGGCCAGTCATTATTCCGTTAATTTTAATGATGGGGCCCATGCCATTACGAGAGAAGGCTCCATAAACCATAACTGATCCACCTCCATGTTTTACTGTCGGTTTTATGTATTTTGAATTGTATCTTTCTCCAGAGGACGTCTTATGTATTGTATTCCGTCGCTTCCAAATAGATTGAACTTAGATTCATCTGTGAAAAGTACTTGACTCCACTCGGCTGCTGTCCAATGCAAGTGCCGCTTTGCAAAATCCACGCGAGCCTTTCGATTCTTGAGTTTGATGAAAGGTTTTTTAGCTGGACGTCTGCCATTCAAACCAGCATCACTCAATCTTCTGAAACTGTCATTCGACTAATATTTAGACCTTCACTTTGATTGAATTCTGCTGCCAGATCCACAGCTGAGAGAATCGGATCCGCTTTGGAGCGACAAATAATGCGTGTATCCAGCTGGGAAGAAGTAACACGTGGTCTACCAGTTCTTTTATCATTCTCAACAGAATTTCTCTGATCAAACCTTTGAATAATTCTTGAGACAGTACGAGCTGGCATCTTTAGAATCCCTGAAATGGCAGCTGCCTTCATGCCAGACTTTTTCATATCTATAATTGCTTTCCGAATGGCTGGAGAAGTTTCAACCCTTGGCATTGTTAAAACTTGGTCAATTGTTACTGAACACAAAAAAAATAACCCAAATATTCAAGAAAAAACCAATAATATGACGGCGCGGAATATGTAAAAAATGACTATTGCAGTAGAAATGGAACATAACCTAAAATACTGTATCTGCGCAACAGTTAACTATTAATAATATTTTCCAACATCAAACTGTACAATATACTGAAATTTGAAGTAAATTGGCCGAAATTGCAAAAAGTTATACGTGAAAAACGGTTTCGGCACTCACTTTTGAGCGCTACTGTATATACAGTCGAACTTCTATAAGTCGAACGTCGATAAGCCGAATTTTTCATAACGCGAACCTGTTTCTTTAGTACTTGCCTATTTCAACGTTAATATTTTTATATCTATAAATAACCCGAATTTTTGATAACTCGAATTATTTTTAGCTTCCCTTCAGCCTCGACTTATCGAAGTTCGACTGTATATACATATTTATCCACTTGGAAAGACACGCCCATATATGATCAGATCCGATCAGATCCAAAAAATGGTCCCATCTGATCATATGTAATCATGCATGATTATCTATCTGGTCAGATCTGAATATTTATACATGATTATATATGATCACATGTGGGTATTTTCTTCAGAAGAACTAAATCCTTCACTACGTCTTAAGATATGATCATACATGACGTTATTCATGATGCCATGTATGACCATATCTGAGCATTTTTCCCTGGTATGTCGACAGAAAACAAAGGCGATGACTGTGCAAATCAATATGCGTCTTTATTTTCTGATTTTCAATTTTTGGAAGTTCCAATCTAATATTGTCACCTTAAAAAAAGAAATGGGTCATAATCCCTTTGATACCTCACAGGAATTGATTTATATTTTCATATTTGTTAATAAAAACAACGATGTTATTGACTCACTGTTATGATTTTTATGGGTCATGTTCTGCGTGCTTCACAGTGCAATACCGCTAGTGATGGCGCAATTAACCCAATCCTTACTAGTTCTAAACAAATTCTTTTATAAAAACGTAACAAGTATGATCTTTGCAGACCCTAAAATAAAAACCTAGTTTTATTATGCATTAGTGTATTCTTTTCTTTATCATTGGCGTAATAATGCAACCCATAGCGCCATTACCCTACAACTTGGTGATATGAAGGAACTTGTTCAGGTCTGTTTTCTAATAAAAATAAATCCCATATGGCACAACTTATCTGGCGGTCTCTGTATATTCATGTCTCTGAACTCACATAAGTACAAAATTTGACCAATCGTTTTAAAATTTTGCCAAGCTATATATATATACAGTCGAACTTCTATAAGTCGAACGTCGATAAGCCGAATTTTTCATAACGCGAACCTGTTTCTTTAGTACTTGCCTATTTCAACGTTAATATTTTTATATCTATAAAAAAAGACCACTAAAACTCCATACCAAAACAACCAACTGGCATGAATTTAATAATATATTAAGTAATATCCTTTATGCTCCAAAACTTAAAACAAAGGAAGAGCTAGATTCAGCAGTTGATAAAGTAAATCAGTTGATCCAAGAGGCAGCATGGGCAGCTACCCCACCAGAAAAAGAAATCGAACCTCAAAAACACTGCTCTGACAACGCAAAACATAAAATAATGGAAAAACGCAAACTGAGAAAACAATGGCAGTTGACCAGATCACCACATGACAAAGCCAAATTCAACAAGGCTGTGAAGGAAGTAAAGAAAACACTGGAGGAGGAAAGAAACGCCGCAATAAACCGCTATCTACAAGGTCTTTCAGCAACCAAGGACACCGAATACTCATTGTGGAAGGCCACAAAAAGAATCAAGCAACCACAGCATCGCAATCCACCAATAAGATTAGACAACGGCAGTTGGGCACGAACTAATAAGGAAAAAGCACAAACTTTTGCAGATCACCTACAAAAGACATTCACACCTTTTCCAAGCGAGACATTAAAGGAGGCTGATGACGCCATTCATAGCTACATTGACTCTCCTTTGCAAATGGAATTGCCAATTAAAGAGTTCAAAATAAAAGAGGTAAAATATGTTATTCACAACAACCTGAATGAAAGAAAGGCCCCAGGTTGGGATCTCATAACAGGAAAAATTCTCAAAGAGCTGCCTCAAAACATGATCAGAATAATAACTGCACTATTCAACGCAGCGCTAAGACTAGAATATTTTCCTGCGGCATGGAAGGTGGCCGAAATTATTCTAATAGTTAAACCTGCTAAAATCCCTGAAAATGTAAACTCTTATCGGCCAATCAGCCTACTGCCAGTAATGTCTAAGGTATTTGAGAAGCTTATACTAACAAGATTAAACCCTGTGCTAAAACAAAGAAAACTAATACCCGACCACCAGTGCGGTTTTAGACAGCAGCACGGGACGATAGAGCAAGTTCACAGAGTAGTACGTCAAATAAATTCAGACCTTGAAGAGAAACGCTTCTGTTCAGCGGTATTCTTGGATGTGTCCCAGGCGTTTGACAAGGTGTGGCATCCCGGGCTACTATACAAAATCAAACGGCAGTTACCGCACAACATATATAACCTACTAAAGTCCTACCTAAACGATAGACAATTTTATGTTAAACACATAGATGAATGCTCTAATTTATTGCCAGTACAGTCCGGGGTGCCACAGGGAAGCGTCCTTGGACCAGTTTTGTATCTGATCTTTACAGCAGACTTACCGATATCCCCATTTACAACAATCGCAACGTTCGCAGACGACACGACTGTGCTGGCGTCGAATAAAGATCCAGAAAGAGCCTCGGCCATTCTTCAACAGCATGTATATAAGATCCAGAGTTGGCTAACTACTTGGAGAATAAAAGTCAATGAGCAAAAATCTACACATGTGACGTTCACAATGAGAAGAGGTACTTGCCCGCCGATAACCCTAAACAATCATCAAATACCACAAGCCACCCAAGCTAAATATCTAGGAATTCATTTAGATAGGCGATTAACATGGAGGGATCACATTGTAGCAAAAAAAGCAACTGAACATAAAATTCAAAACAATGTATTGGCTCCTCGGACGACGATCACAGCTCAACTTGGAGAACAAAGTACTTTTATATAAAGCCATTCTCAAGCCACTTTGGAACTATGGCATACAGCTATGGGGTTCTGCTTCAACATCCAATGTTGAAATTCTGGAGAGGTTTCAGGCAAAGGCCTTGCGTAGCATGGTCAATGCCCCATGGTTTGTCGCCAATAAAATCATCAGAAGAGACCTACAGATGTCTACAGTGAAAGAAGAAGCGAGTAAAAGTAGTGCAAAATACCGTGTAAAACTTACAGTGCATCCAAACCGGTTAGTGCGGAGGTTAGTGAACGAAACCGATGACACACGTAGGCTAAAGCGGTACAAGCCATCAGACATTGCCAACAGATATTAATTGTAATGTATAATGTATATAATGTAATAATTAGAATAAGTCGGTAGTTACGACATTACTAATAGAGGCACGATTTGTTGAATGACTGCCTACATGTTATTAATGCATATTGTCATCTAATTTACTTATTGTCTCAGGACAGATTGTAAATAAACTGGGAGTAAAAAAAAAAAAATATCTATAAATAACCCGAATTTTTGATAACTCAAATTATTTTTAGCTTCCCTTCAGCCTCGACTTATCGAAGTTCGACTGTATATACATATTTATCCACTTGGAAAGACACGCCCATATATGATCAGATCCGATCAGATCCAAAAAATGGTCCCATCTGATCATATGTAATCATGCATGATTATCTATCTGGTCAGATCTGAATATTTATACATGATTATATATGATCACATGTGGGTATTTTCTTCAGAAGAACTAAATCCTTCACTACGTCTTAAGATATGATCATACATGACGTTATTCATGATGCCATGTATGACCATATCTGAGCATTTTTCCCTGGTATGTCGACAGAAAACAAAGGCGATGACTGTGCAAATCAATATGCGTCTTTATTTTCTGATTTTCAATTTTTGGAAGTTCCAATCTAATATTGTCACCTTAAAAAAAGAAATGGGTCATAATCCCTTTGATACCTCACAGGAATTGATTTATATTTTCATATTTGTTAATAAAAACAACGATGTTATTGACTCACTGTTATGTTTTTTATGGGTCATGTTCTGCGTGCTTCACAGTGCAATACCGCTAGTGATGGCGCAATTAACCCAATCCTTACTAGTTCTAAACAAATTATTTTATAAAAACGTAACAAGTATGATCTTTGCAGACCCTAAAATAAAAACCTAGTTTTATTATGCATTAGTGTATTCTTTTCTTTATCATTGGCGTAATAATGCAACCCATAGCGCCATTACCCTACAACTTGGTGATATGAAGGAACTTGTTCAGGTCTGTTTTCTTAAAAATTACTATTACCAGATTTTACCAATGTAAAAAACAATACTTCAAGGCATGACGTGCAAAATATATATTTAAATTATTTTAAATAAAAAAGCTATAACGAAATTTTCCATTAAGTGGTGCCATTGTCTCGGTCCCCCCTATAACTTACCTTAAAGAGTAGTCGATATAGGTGCCTTATATTTCATGAACTAATTTCAGAGACTTTAAAATATAATAGGAATACTTGTTCTCCAAAACATAGTAAAATTTACGAAACACATTGTTTTAATAATCCAATTCAAAAAAAGAAAGTAATTTAGTCTCAGTATTCTTAATTTTGTCTTATTACTTTTTTCAAGAGATATAAAAGCTTGATCAACATGTCAATAAGTAAGTACAACAAAAAGCATAACAATAAATGGTGCAAAGTGCCAATTAGTACCACATCTCACATTTTTATAAAAAATATTCAGTTTTTAAAAATACAGTACCACCTCTGCATGTTAGGATCTCAGAATCTTACGAATTTTGCCATTTTTATAATCTTCGCTCAACCCTAAACCCCAAAAAAATTATATTTAGCTACCTGAAACCTTTTATTGCTGTCCTAGTTTATAGTGTACGTTTTACCTACTTTTACATACACACTAACAAATCTTCACCATAATACCTCGCCCTAAGACACAACTGAAACTAATTTTTCTACTGCCCGTCAGGATTTTACAAAGTCCCCAAATCCTCGTAACATGCAGGGGTAGTAAGTACTGTAGTTTACTAAGTGAAACCGAAACATACATATTTAAGTAAATCCATGTTATTCTATATATGACTTCTGTTGACGGCGCCATTACATTCTTATTCATTAAAGAAAATAATTAAACTTTAATAGATTTACAAATGAAATATTTGAACACTATGCAAAACCAAAAATTAATTTTTATAGACTGTTCTAGTATTATTTTCGTGATATGTGTCAATAGAAATATCAACTAAATCTTGTTTAAAATGGAAATAAATTTTTTTAACACGACGAACCTTTCAAACAGATCGATTGAATAGCCGAATCATTAGACCACAAAGTGAAATTGCAAAACATTGAAAGAATGTAACGCTTTCTATGTGAAAAATGTGAATATCATCAAAAGAGTATCAATAATTTGTATCTCAATCTCATCTGTCAAGTTATGAATAAAGTTATACAAAATTATGGCACGGTCAGAGGTCAAATAGGTGTAAATCGTGACTAAACCAATGGCAGCTTGCCAGTCATAACAACATCGTTAATAAATACTGACATGTTCTTGCTACCTTCCTATCAAACTACACCCAAGCAATCTCCTTGGGATTAGAACAAAATTACATAGTCATTATTAAAAGCAGCCACAAAATTTCCCTCGAAAACTTATCAAATTAATTATCTACTTTCGCTAAATAGATCGACTTTTCTTATCTTCGCGAAATAAAGTGTCATTTATTTTTAGTGCCACCAAATAAATATAGGAAGCCCTCGAAGAGTGTCGGTGGGTATTAGGCTTGTGCCAGTCATTCCACGAACAAGCCCCAGTGGGGCCCGTCCAACAAGCGACCCTGATTACTGGATCTAATCCGGCACAGCACGCTACTGCCCCTACTAATTGTAATACCTCTACACTTATCTCCTCTTATATGCTACGCCACCCTGTATCGCTTGTTCGGCCTACTTGATACGCGGATAATGGCTTTCTGATTATTTAGACGGATTTTTCTCTGGCTCTCCTGTATCAATTATTTAAACTATTTCTTCTTTTTATCTTGCATTTTAAAAACTTCAGCAAACGTTCTAAATTGAATACGGTTTAAGGATTAGTATAATGATATGGTTAGGATGAATGTGTAGTATCATAGTAGGCCATTTTATGGAAACGTGCGCGGAATGATAACGAGCAATTTCATTATGGTAACGTCATCGTATGTTATGGGACCTCGAAAAGCTTTGCTTTATTATTAAGACGTGAACTGAAAGTTTATTTAAATCGTCTCTAAAACTATTTTTGAAATTAATTAAATTAAAATAAAAACAAATATACTGGTTTTTTTTTAATAAAACGGGGGCTCATCTTGTTTTTTATGGTTCACTTTTGTTTTAACGTTGGCCCTTCAGGCGACAGGTCTTGTCATGAGTAATTTAATAATACAATTTTTTGCTAATTTTGCTTATTTAATTTTTGTATGTCGTATGGGACACGAAAGCTGCTGACTCCCAAAACCCGATTTTTCACTAGAGTCAAAAACAAAACCAGCTCGGCCAAAAATGTTGTCGCAGTTAGCTGTAAGGCTCTGGTTATTTTTTTTAGGATTATATTATACAGGTAACCCTGCTACAACACGGCTTCCTATAACACGATTGATAAATTGCGGAAACCTTTGTAAAACACGTTACTGGATAATATAATTTTTCTTCATACCTCGGTCGAAAGTACGTATTTTCGTCCTAATAGCAGGGACGAAAGTTTAACATTTACTCCCTGTAAGAAGTAAACTTTCGTCCCTGCTATTAGGGACGAATGTACGTACTTTCGACCGGCTATGAAAAAAAATCGTATACACTACACGGGCCAAAAGTTGAAATCTATCTGCGCGTCATGATGCCCTCGGCTTCGCCTCAGGCATCATGACGCGCAGGGCCGAAAATTCAACTTTTGGCCCTTGTAGTGTAATATACTATTTGTTAAACATTTTTATAAACTAAATTACCTTAAAATAATGACGGGAAGGAAGAACGAGCTATAATGCCTTTACATGAAAATATGTAAATAAATTATAATTTACTCATTTATATTCGTTTTTAATAGGTTTTAGAAAAGTAACTCTCATTTTTGTGCTGACTCTGGGTCTCATATAACATGGTTTCATACAACACGGCATTTTCTAGGAACCTATCTATCATTTTATAGGAGGGTTGCCTGTATTTCTAAAATATCTGTCTACTTCAATTTCTCAAAAATAAAATTTTAAACTAATTTTTCTGTTGAAAAAAATCTAATAACCAACAAAATTAATTTAAGTCATTTTTATAGTAAGGTAGAGTACTACCTCTGCATGTTACGAAGATTAGGAGACTATAAGAATTAGTTTCGGTCGTGTCTTAGGTCAGAAAAGATAATGATGTGAAGCTTTGTAAGTGTGTATGTAGAAGTAGGTAAAATGTACACTACAAACTTGGGCAGCAATAAAAGACTTCAGGTAGCCAAAAATATTTTTTTGGGATTTAGGGTTGGGCGAAGATCATCAAAATGGGAAAATTCATAAGATTCTGAGATCGTAACATGCAGAGGTGGTAACTGTATTCACACTTTGAGTTATAACTGTCTTTTCAACAATTTCCAGTAAAAACTCGTTTTGTCATCAGAATTATTTTCATCAAACATCTTTGATAAACATCTCCAATTTAGTGCATTTAACGAGTTATTTAAAAAAAAATTAACGCTACAACAAATAAAAAATTTGAAATTAAGTTTTTAATTTGTAAGAGAGATGATTAATATTGACAAATCTAACGAATGCAAGATATGTGCTCATTCGAGCAAAAAGTGGTACATTTCTGCGCGTGATAGGAATGTGTCACTTTAAGCTCGAATATGCACACTCGATTTAAGCTCGACTCACAATGATCAATTACTTTAAAAAAAATTTAAGTAATTAATCGAAAATGGTAGTTGTGCTCTCAGAATTTCGTTTTGGGCTTCGCTTATTTTTCGTCATTTTTTAATAAATGACTATGCAATTAATATGTATTTAATTAAGGAGGTAAGATTACTATTCTTGTTAGGATTTCTTAATATCCAGTATAAACAATTTTGTTAAAACGGAACATTTAACGTCCCAAATCAATGCTTGGTGACAACGGGACAGTCCCAATCAAAACGGAAAATAGAAACTTATAGTTATACACCGTGTCCCAGAACTAATAGACGGCATTGATACATCTCACAGAAAATAAAATTCTGAGACGAAAAGTCATTTGTCATTTTTTGATCAGACCCATAGATAATTAGATATTAATAAAAATGGGTGGCCCATCAGGTGCGCGTTATAGCAGCAAGAAGAAAGAGGGGGAAAGTGAGAGGTGACTGCTAGAGTGAGATGAAGGCGGGACAGCAGCAGGCTCGCTCGCACGGCAGTCTACGGGAGTAAACACAGTCACTATTTCGGAGATTCAACACTCAGGTACCTCTTCACTAAACTTAATTTCTGGAATTTTTGGAGAGTCGAGCACATAAGAGTTAATACTTGGACTTTTCGTCCCGTTGTAAAAGCTGCTGTCTCACCTTCATGTCACTCTTGCAGTCACCTATCACTTTCCCCCTCTTTCTTCTAGCTGCTATAACGCGCACCTGATTGGCCACCCATTTTTATTAATATCTAATTATCTATGAGTCTGATCAAAAAATGACAAAGGACTTTTCGTCTCAGAATTTTATTTTCTGTGATATGTATCAATGGCGTCTATTAGTACTGGAACACCCTGTATAGGTATAATGCATACCGTACCCTATTGTATGAAAACTTATTATGGGGAGACGTCGCAACTTCTGCTCCGCGTTATATACGTAGATAACGCGTTAGGAGACTTTGCTATAGGTAGTACAATAACTAAAAAAAATTTA
This sequence comes from Sinopyrophorus schimmeli, assembly GCA_036325965.1. Lineage (NCBI taxonomy): Eukaryota > Metazoa > Arthropoda > Insecta > Coleoptera > Elateridae > Sinopyrophorus > Sinopyrophorus schimmeli. Next base: position 4,505,833 of record JARFIZ010000024.1, on the reverse strand, counting down.
ATTTTGAGTATTTTCCATTTTACTAGAACAAAAAAATAAAGTGTGGAACAAGTACAGCTCCAGAAATGTATTTTTATAGTTGTGCAAAATATGTTGTAACGGTCTTGAAAATATGTACATAATTAATTAGATTAACTTAGAACGAATGTGATGGACTTAATGCCGATAAATGCTTAGATAAAGTGTATTTTTTCCAAACAACATATTTTTTTTAATAAAACGGGGCTCATCTTGTTTTTATGGTTCACTTTTGTTTTAACGTTGGCCCTTCAGGCGACAGGTCTTGTCATGAGTAATTTAATAATACAAATTTTTTTGCTAATTTTGCTTATTTAATTTTTGTATGTCGTATGGGACACGAAAGCTGCTGACTCCCAAAACCCGATTTTTCACTAGAGTCAAAAACAAAACCAGCTCGGCTAAAAATGTTGTCGCAGTTAGCTGTAAGGCTCTGGTTATTTTTTTTAGGATTATATTATACAGGTAACCCTGCTACAACACGGCTTCCTATAACACGATTGATAAATTGCGGAAACCTTTGTAAAACACGTTACTGGATAATATAATTTTTCTTCATACCTCGGTCGAAAGTACGTATTTTCGTTCCTAATAGCAGGGACGAAAGTTTAACATTTACTCCCTGTAAGAAGTAAACTTTCGTCCCTGCTATTAGGGACGAATGTACGTACTTTCGACCGGCTATGAAAAAATCGTATACACTACAGGGGCCCAAAAAGTTGAAATCTATCTGCGCGTCATGATGCCCTCGGCTTCGCCTCAGGCATCATGACGCGCAGGCCGAAAATTCAACTTTTGGCCCTTGTAGTGTAATATACTATTTGTTAAACATTTTTATAAACTAAATTACCTTAAAATAATGACGGGAAGGAAGAACGAGCTATAATGCCTTTACATGAAAATATGTAAATAAATTATAATTTACTCATTTATATTCGTTTTAATAGGTTTTAGAAAAGTAACTCTCATTTTGTGCTGACTCTGGGTCTCATATAACATGGTTTCATACAACACGGCATTTTCTAGGAACCTATCTATCATTTTATAAGAGGGTTGCCTGTATTTCTAAAATATCTGTCTACTTCAATTTCTCAAAAATAAAATTTTAAACTAATTTTTCTGTTGAAAAAATCTAATAACCAACAAAATTAATTTAAGTCTTTTTTATAGTAAGGTAGAGTACTACCTCTGCATGTTACGAAGATTAGGAGACTATAAGAATTAGTTTCGGTCGTGTCTTAGGTCAGAAAAGATAATGATGTGAAGCTTTGTAAGTGTGTATGTAGAAGTAGGTAAAATGTACACTACAAACTTGGGCAGCAATAAAAGACTTCAGGTAGCCAAAAATATTTTTTTGGGATTTAGGGTTGGGCGAAGATCATCAAAATGGGAAAATTTATAAGATTCTGAGATCGTAACATGCAGAGGTGGTAACTGTATTCACACTTTGAGTTATAACTGTCTTTTCAACAATTTCCAGTAAAAACTCGTTTTGTCATCAGAATTATTTTCATCAAACATATTTGATAAACATCTCCAATTTAGTGCATTTAACGAGTTATTTAAAGAAAAATTAACGCTACAACAAATAAAAAATTTGAAATTAAGTTTTTAATTTGTAAGAGAGATGATTAATATTGACAAATCTAACGAATGCAAGATATGTGCTCATTCGAGCAAAAAGTGGTACATTTCTGCGCGTGATAAGAATGTGTCACATTAAGCTCGAATATGCACACTCGATTTAAGCTCGACTCACAATGATCAATTACTTTAAAAAATAATTAAGTAATTAATCGAAAATGGTAGTTGTGCTCTCAGAATTTCGTTTTGGGCTTCGCTTATTTTTCGTCATTTTTTAATAAATGACTATGCAATTAATATGTATTTAATTAAGGAGGTAAGATTACTATTCTTGTTAGGATTTCTTAATATCCAGTATAAACAATTTTTTTAAAACGGAACATTTAACATCCCAAATCAATGCTTGGTGACAACGGGAAAGTCCCAATCAAAACGGAAAATAGAAACTTATAGTTATACACCGTGTCCCAGAACTAATAGACGGCATTGATACATCTCACAGAAAATAAAATTCTGAGACGAAAAGTCATTTGTCATATTTTGATCAGACCCATAGATAATTAGATATTAATAAAAATGGGTGGCCCATCAGGTGCGCGTTATAGCAGCAAGAAGAAAGAGGGGGAAAGTGAGAGGTGACTGCTAGAGTGAGATGAAGGCGGGACAGCAGCAGGCTCGCTCGCACGGCAGTCTACGGGAGTAAACACAGTCACTATTTCGGAGATTCAACACTCAGGTACCTCTTCACTAAAATTAATTTCTGGAATTTTTGGAGAGTCGAGCACATAAGAGTTAATACTTGGACTTTTCGTCCCGTTGTAAAAGCTGCTGTCTCACCTTCATGTCACTCTTGCAGTCACCTATCACTTTCCCCCTCTTTCTTCTAGCTGCTATAACGCGCACCTGATTGGCCACCCATTTTTATTAATATCTAATTATCTATGAGTCTGATCAAAAAATGACAAAGGACTTTTCGTCTCAGAATTTTATTTTCTGTGATATGTATCAATGGCGTCTATTAGTACTGGGACACCCTGTATAGGTATAATGCATACCGTACCCTATTGTATGAAAACTTATTATGGGGAGACGTCGCAACTTCTGCTCCGCGTTATATACGTAGATAACGCGTTAGGAGACTTTGCTATAGGTAGTACAATAACTAAAAAAAATTTAATTTTGAGTATTTTCCATTTTACTAGAACAAAAAATAAAGTGTGGAACAAGTACAGCTCCAGAAATGTATTTTTATAGTTGTGCAAAATATGTTGTAACGGTCTTGAAAATATGTACATAATTAATTAGATTAACTTAGAACGAATGTGATGGACTTAATGCCGATAAATGCTTAGATAAAGTGTATTTTTTTCCAAACAACATATCTTATTACAAATTAACTGACCCAGCTTTATGTACAGCTGTTTGAAAATAGAACTTTTAAACAATACAAAAATTGCAATTTTTTCAAATGTAGTATAAACCGACACCATTAGAATGAACCGTTAGGAGCTCGAAACCCCAAAGGCAGTTTGTTCCATGTTTATAAAAGTGCAAATTAAAGAAGGGTTTCTGTGTTTTCCTTCTCAAAACGTAAATTCGATGTCGTGGCCCAAAAACGAAGAAAATCAATTAGAATCTTCGCCGCAACTCGACAATAGTGAATAGGGCAATTTAAGAGGTAAATCAATACCGATTACGCATATTTAAACAGGAGGCAAAATACTAAAATCGAACTTGAGTGAACTTGAAAATCGTAGAATGTTTTCAACTGAACAACGCACTGAAACCCTTCTTGTCAAGAGCTAATCCTTTTCCTGTCTCGCTCGCACTCGCGCAATTAAAATCCGTCCTTTTTCGGCCTTTGTATATTCCACTAGAACGGAATTGATTTACGAATTCTACCTTGTATTGGCCACGAATCACGTGGCCACGCAAGCGCTATTTTGTAGTAGGCGTTGAGACAAAAGGAGGCGAGGCCTGCTTTGATACATTACAGCTTCTCTTCCAATTTTTTTCCTTTGTTTACCGATCAAATCAATGTATCGTTATTGCTATCAGTATTGCTCTAAGTAGCAATCTAACTTCTATTTTCGTTTCATTTCACTTCTTGCCGAGGCTTATCTCCACCAGAAACTCATTTATAAATAAAGAAGATCAAAGTCGTTTTCAACAATTAGATATTTTTTTTATTTCAAGATTAATTCTAGGTATGGCATCTTTGACACAATTTATACAATTTCTTTGTATTTTTGCAAAAGCGAAAAGAATCTATACACCGAAAAAATTACAAATGGTAAAAATATTAAAGAACATAATAAAAAAAAATTATTATTTACAAACTAGTGCAGTTTTAAGTTGGTAACATTTAAATCAGTGGCATAATTTAACCAGGAAGCGCTGCCACATAACTTTGTAGATTTTAAAATGAGACGTAAAAAAAAGCGAAATACGTTAATACATAATAAGGCAACAGGTACTCTTAAATCCGGAAATCTATAACTATATATCAAATAATTATAAGAAATCGTAAGTCCTTCAGACTTCACTAATGTTAAATTTTCAATCAGTAAATAATTTATTACATTTTATATGTTGTATACATCAGCTTATCGACTCAATAAGACCAATATCAGTTATTAATAATAGAGGAAAACTGAAACTGACTGCTCCTATTTGACATCTAAGGATGCCATTGGTCCATGCGAGTTTCCACCGACTGGCTGGAGGAGAGCCAGAGAACTAGTGGGGATATTTTCAATTTTCCAGCTGCATAGTCGGCCAGTAAAATATTTACGAGATCTTGTAAGATGTTTTATCTGCAGTTTTCAATTGAATTGTTCTCCGAAAAGTATTTAAATGATGATGATAGGGTTTTGAGACGAAAGGGAAGAGGCGGCTTCTGTGTTTGCAGAATGAAATATTACCGTGTAAAATGGTTTGTTTTCAGTTCATGTTAAGAGTGGCTTTTCGGAAACTACCGGCTAATGAACTTCCAAATTTTTAAAAAAGCACCAGACAATTTTTCCGCATTTACTGGACTTGTATAATTAAAAAAAAACTTTTTATTACGAGAAATAAAAAGGGCAAAGGGTTTTATTATATTTTAATAGGCAAACATGCACAAAGCTATGCTTTTTTTTGTAATATGGAATGAGTGTTTTATATTTTATACCGACTGGTGTCTTTTTGGATTCAAACAAAAATAATTTCAATAACGTATGATGTGCTCTTTGTCTTGTTTTTGGGCCGAAAGCTTTTAACATTGTATTAAAACAATTCAGTTCCTATAGAAACAGTATACATATATGTATTTAGATATCTTTTTATATACAAGGTTATCCAAAAGTGGGTACAGATACCTATCTATTATCTAATTAACTAATTGTAAACGTTGTTTTTCAAATTATTGTAATGTTGACAACTAGCATGTCTTTTTTACAAATTAAATTTTTTTTACATCAACCCTGCTACGGAACAAAAATTTTTAATTGAAATACACTGTAGATGCATCCCGATATGGAGAAACAATGACACAGGCGCATTTATAATTTTATTTGTGCACAAAAATATAAGGTAGTTCTTCTTCTCCAGCGTTTTCTATCCATTGGATATAGACCTCTCTCAAATTTGTCCATATGTTTCTATTTTGTGCAACTTGATATCAGTTGAATCCTGCAACTTACTTTATCTCGTCGTATCAACGCTGTTGAGGTCTTCCAGTGCTTCTTCGTTTTCCCCATGGTCTCTATCTGGTGATGTAGGTAGAGATGTTTGATTTTCTCATGGTCTATGAGTCATGCCTGTGCAAAAGACAGCAAATGGTCCTAGCTTGCTGCTACACTCTGACCTGACAACATCACCATTCTTGTTTTATTTCTCCAAGCTAGGGGAGTTGTTTGTACCTGTGGTTTGTTATTGAGTTGGTTTTTTTCATCTGTATGTTGCCGTTACATATTTTATTAAAACAGTCTTTTTCAGGAGTATATTTATTGTGCGTTTTTATTTACTGTAAGTATGTTTTCAGTTTGCATTTATTATTTTCATCCGTATCTTTGTGCAGATATTTGCAAGGTCATAGACCATAAGAAAATCAAATGTCTCTACTTATGTTTGGTAATCAACAATAATTATTTAAATAATATGATGGTAATTGTTCTATTTAAAGTTTAAAGAATATGAATTATGACTTTATGACGGTCATCATCAGTACATTTGTACATAAACTGCAAATGGAAGGGTTTTTTTAAACGCTAAAGTGTTTTAAATTAAAATACTTCTGTTTTCAGTGTAAGTACACTCCAAAAAACTTGCCAAAATAACTATTCGTTAATCTTTCTTATATTTAATTGTTATAATTTATTATTAACTAATAATTATTAAAAATAGTTAGGCCTTAATCCTGAAGATTCGTATTTGATTCATTTTAAAACATTATAGTGTTATTATGCAGAACACCTTGCATGTTTATTTCTGTACAAATCCCATTATGCTATTATTTTTAAAATTCCGGTACACAAACAGCCGTGTAGTAATTCTTGAATTATTATAACCCCGTAAATTTAAAAAAATATTTCTTCGGAATTCTATTACAAAATCAAACCACAAAAAAGTGTATATTTCTATAACATTTTAAAGTTAAATGAAACAATCGCAAAATATAAATATTATGTTAAAATTAATATTTATACTTTTCGCTTTTAAAAACTCGACGTTTAAAAAAAAACATAAAAAGCCTGACACTTTCATAATTATTTTCTTTAAAAGCTCTCCCATTGAAAGTTGTAGCGAGCCTACACACACTTTTAAACACTTCTCGTTAAAAGCTTTTCTGTTAGTTTCTAGTCGAAGCTTTAATTTTTTTCCTTTGGTTAAAAATTGCGTTTTCGGTCGCGTTAAACGTGCGAATGGAAAGTGGCAAAACGCAAAACAATGGCATTTTGTTTTGATAAATTAAGCGGGATTACAAAGTTAATACGAAATTATTTTTTTGACGCAATTTCGAGTATTTAAAGGGGCAAATAGATAAAGCCGAAAAAGCTCGAGTTAATTGAGTTGTGTAAAGGACTGTGATGAGTTGGAGTGGTTGTGTGCAACGCATATACGGTAAATGGCAAAGTGAAAATGGGACTTTTTGAAAAAATCCTTTTAGGTAGAGCTTTTGGGGTTGCGAAAGGATACGAAGACGACTTTTCAGCAGAACTGCGATGCGCGCTACGAGCTTTCCCGACAGTGAATCGGGGCGTGTCCTGCAGAACGAAAAGTTAGGATCAATTCTACTTATTTAATACAGCTTTCGTATTAGGAGCGTGTATATAGTTAGAGAATCCACTGTAAACCGATTTGCGCTAAACTCGGGTTTTATCTACACTAAGTACTGGGGCTTAACTCGGTATTGTGTTTGACTAAGTGAACAAATAGATGGAGTGATATATATCGACTTCCCGTTGTACCGCACTGCCCATTTATAAAATTTTCTTTTCTTTTTCATCGGGAGGTGAGTTTCTTGATTCTGATTGATTTTATTTGTATTCGGAGTTTGCATCCAAAGCACCTTTTTCATTAATAAGTGTTCGTATCCTGACCGCAGCATTTTATATTAATGCCTTCCACGTCTTTTTTTTCTTCGACTAATGTGATTTGAACTAAGCTGATTATGCATAAGAAGGATTAGTATTAATTTTTTTCTCATTTATTTGTGTCTACACTTTTTTATCCATTTTGGGACCGCTTCATTTGCATCAACTTTTCCGAAAGGTATCCAAACAAATGCTTTGTTTTCTGTTTACAGACAAACACTTATAAGTTTTTCTCTTTTGTTAGTTAATTTGCTGAATTAAATTGAAAATTAATTGTAGAGCATCCTGCCAACTGAATTAGATTTAAATTGCAAACAAAGAGATAAAGCATTGTTAAGATAAGAATTGTTTAGAGAAAGATCGAAAAAAAATTAATTTTATTTTTTAAATTAATTTATGTCATTTATAATTAAAAAAAATGTTCTGTAGAAGCTGTATAGGTGAATTTTTAATGGCACTGTCGAACGGAGTTGTTAGTGATTTCGACGCTGACGCCGACGCCGACGTCTATTCCGACGGTTCTTGAATAACCTGTGCGTTGTTATTCAATAGAAATTTTAATTTACTACTTTGTTAATATTAGTCATTCATATTCATTTATACGTGATTAAATTGAACGCAAGAATGTTTATCCGTAAAGACAATAAATAAATATTGTGAATATTTATTATTTATACTAAATTATTAAATAATTTGATACATAATAGTTAAATATAAAGAATTAAAATATTTTTTTTAATAAAATATGCATAAAAAATAAAATATTTTTGATTTTAATAATTTGGCGATAATTTGGTTAGGTCTTGTATAGATAAAAATAAATTTAAAAAAATAAATATAATAGGTAGCGTAGACACTCTGTAGCTGTTTATAAAGAGTTTTAAATTTTTTTGTAATTTAGTTAAAAAAGTTTTCATTTGAGGAAAATATTGATAGTACTTGACGTTATAAACTTTTAATAAGTATTTAACATAAATCTACCCCAAAAATATTTTTCTTTAATGAGCATTCACTGCATATATGTATAATTAAATAAAGTATAATGTTTATTTTATATAGGAGTGTATTTTTAAAATAACGGAATGTTTAAATTTTGATAAAATCTATTTTTTCAAAATTGTACCAATTATATGAATATTACAATTCAAAAGACATGTAGATGAAAACATGGACGAACCCAGTTTTTGTCCCCCCCCCCCCCCTCGCTGGAGCTTCTATGGATGATGGGGTGATAAGTCTATAACGTGATTTTAAAAAACTATTTTAACCATAAATGTCGTGTTACATAACCCTTTTATCAATTCAGTTTCTTCTAAAATGTCACATACAGTAAGATGTTCCATATGTTCCAATGAATTTAAGCGTTAAACGAATCAGCGTTAAACCAAATCACTATGAACTATATCACAATAAGTTCAATCGACGTAAATTTGGAGCTATTTTGAAGTTTCGAGAAGACCGCGTTATATCGAATCAGCGTTAATCTAAGAAGAGTTAAACGAGGTCTCACTGTATATGTACTGCAGATTTGACGAGTATGAATTTTTCTTATATATAAAACCTTCATACTTACATCACAAACAATTTAAAAATTTCTTTTCACCCCTTTATCCACTTGCCTCTTCATAAATACTTCTTATGACCAGTTCCACTACCATGGAAACTACATAAGGAGCACGAACTCCATGTATACAAATAGTTTCCCAAAATAAGAGAAGAAACGGTGGAAAGGTATAAGGCGTCGGATTAAATTCACAATCATATTTTGATACTATTTGAAAATTATTATTTAAATGAATTATTTATAGCTGTTAAAAATATTTATTGAGATTTTTAGGTTAGAACATGTTCATTTTCAAATGCAAATCAGTTTTAAATTTTGGTATGTATTTATGATACTAAATTCCAAAGGCGTATACAGGATAGGACTTTGGGGACTTAAGTCCCCGAAATGATGTAAAAGATCACTAAAAAAATTATTTTAAAATTGTTTTTGCTACTATTGTTTGTAATACAATTTTAAACTGTTGAATATTGCAGTAAATAAAATATTAAAATAACATTAAAGTAAAATAAAAATGTTCTAAAAACTTTGTTTGAAAAAAATTCCAAGCTCCTCCCGAAAGCAAACCCTGGATACGCCACTGCTAAATTCACGTCAGTACGAAAGCATCATTTTTAGATTAATACCAGTGGCGTACCTAGGGTGGGTCAGGTAGGACACGTGCCCTGGGAACCATTCAAAGAAAGGCGCAAAATTAGCAAATTATTAAACATAAAAATCAAAATAAACAAACAACGCTGTTGACGTTATGAATTTAAATTAATTATCGTTCACCATTTCAATAACAAATAAAAAAAAATAATAATAGAGAACAAATGTAAAAACATAACTAAAAAAATTGTAAACAATTAGTTCTACTTGCCATATTTACAAAAATTTCAATTATAACACATGTTAAATCAAGATTAATCACCTTTCTATTTCTCCTTTTTTCTCATGATTTATTAAACGTCTCTTTTTGTGCGCTCGTATTCGAAATTTAAAAACACGAAACAGGCAAAAGAATTAATATATGGAAGTTAAAACGTATAGTATACTAAATACCAAACAAAGGCATCAAATTTCACAGAATGATGCAAATCCAAAATTATAACAAAACGGAGTTACAAAATAGAGATGCAGCGTTCTCTTTTTAAGACCTTTTTAGCTTCGTCGAACAATACGAAATATATTTAGTTGTTCCGCTCTTTGCAACGGTTGGTCGGGATTAGAAAAAGAGGCAAAATTCATATAAGACGATTAGTTAGCTAGTAAATCCACGGATCCTGTAAAGAGCATTATCATTATATTATGATTATATTGGATTTACTAGTGCCGTTTCGGTCCTAGCTAATTCAGTGTAGCGTGGTCTTTCGTGGAGAAACAGTAGCCGCCGTAAATAGTGCAAAAAACGTTTTACAAGAATGTTTCTTTTTTGTTTTACACTTTCTTTATAAGCTCATTTTACATGTTCTCGTGAGTTGAGTGTTTTATGGCGAGCCGTAATTACGCTTAATTTTTATTCTATAAGTGGGTTACATGTGGATGAATTTTAAAAGAAATGCGTAAGTAAGCTTTTAATATACTTTTCACTTTAGATTTTCTTTTACTTATCTTACGTTTTACATATTTTTTTTCTTGCAATATAAGGAATTAGTTTCCTTGAACGAATAACAAATGCGTTTTATTATAATATATAATTTTGACTTATTTCAATACTTTAAAGCGCTTTAAAGTACCAATGTGATGGGTAAAAAGTTTTCTCTACATTTTAACACGGTTATTCGTTTTTCATAAAAAAATATTTAAATTATTTACGAAATATTAATTTCTTTTATATAATTCATAGGTAATATATTTAAACGGAAACGATTAATTTTCAGTATACAGGGTATACCTACTCCGAATAAGTACTGAAACTTAACCCACTTAATGAATAAACCTTAACTGCCCCCATGCCCCCATCTCAAGTGTTCTTATGTGGAATATTTTTGAGTTCTAGTATAAACTTCCTACTTAAAATGTGTAATAAACAGTTTATTATTAATAATATTTCGAAAATTTTATTTCAAGTCTATTATATCAATGTCATTAAAGCCATATGTCAATATATATTTTTTTAAATCAACAGAACCATAAAAATCGCAAATCAAATATGCATTAAAATATGAGAAATAGGCTTGGCAACACTGCCTCAAAATTAAAGCGCGAAATAAAAGTACTTATCTTAATTGCTTTCAGACGTTTATAACAATAAAGTTCCTGACAATTTTAAGGGAATATTCTAGTCAAGAAGCATGAATTTCGACCGTTTTTTCAAGCTCTGTATAAATAAAACAAAGAATATTTTTACTATCCATTGTTCTATCATTTGTTTATTGATACTTTAAGAATTCATAAAAAAATAAATGAAATAAAAAATTCAAAATTTAAGAAGTTATGAGCTGGCAAAGTGAGAAATCTAAAAAAAACAGTGTCCTGGCGTACAAGGTTTAAACCCTTCTGGACGTTTAAAATCAAAAAAAATCAAATAGATTATTAATTAGTAAATATGTCGCTATGGGCTCACCATGGACAAATCTAAAAAAAAAAATGCACAGAATGGCGGCCGTTTGAAAAATTATAATTTTTTTCCATGTTTTTTTAACAATTCCGATTTTTTTTAAAATATTAGAATTCAAGATATCGACTTTTTGGTGAGTCACGCCATAGAGGAATGTATATAGAATGTTCATACTAAATTTCAAATAAATCGGTGCAGTAGAACTTGAGATATCGTGTAAGCCATCTAAAAAAAAGTAGTTTCGAGAAAAACGCGTTCTGGAAATTTTACTCATAGAATGATACGCTATACTAACATATTTATAATAGCTGTAACTTTTAAATAATTGAAATTTTAAAAAATCCTTTTAAGAGCCTATTCTAGAATGTCTAAACTTCGAAATATAAAAAAAATTTCGATTTTTTAAAATTTCTAGACTAGAATACCCCCTAAATAAAATAAAATATGATTTTCTTCATAAAGAAATCTTGGGTAACATAATATTTCTTTAGTAATGTAACGAACATTCTATTAAAAACATGTGTAGGTACATGCGTAGTTAATAGTTTTGCTTATTTGTTTTTTATTGAATAGTAGGCAGTTTTATATATTATTGTGTAGGGCTTTTGTGTTGCTTGAGATATTTGTGTTTTGCAATTGTATGTTTTTAATAGTTTTTATTTAATTTTATATTTATTTTTTTAATAGTGGGATTTTTATACTCTACTACCAACAGAATTGTTTAGTAACTTTAACTTATTTTTGGCTATAAAATATTAAATAAATTATTTATAGCTATTTCAAAATTAGACATGCTTGAAATTTCATTAAATTTTTATTATTGGAATGTCTTACCCGTTTATTTTAGATTAAAACACGGTTATTATTAGTCTCTAATCGTAATAAAATAATTCAAACTGCTAAAATACAAAAGCCGTTAGATGGATTTAAAAGAAAATTTGCTTTTAAAGAACTGACCTAGGTCTTATTTTTTTCAAAGCTAAACAATTGTTAACATATATTGCTTCTGAACATATATAAACAATAAAATAATTGTGCATTAAACAATCTGAATCGAAGTTGACTGTGAAACATAATATATAAAGAATGAAATTAATTGTCAAAGAAGCACGTGCTTAGTACGTACTAAATGGGCTCGTTTAGAGCTTATGAATACGATGCTGGGTTGCCATTTACTAGAAAATTAAAATGCATTTTTCTCAAAATTACGTGGGTTTAGGACATATTGCATATAAACTTTTATTGTTTAGTTTGGTGTTAGGTATCATCCGATTAAATTTCAATACTTATTCATAGTACAGTCGATTCTCGATAAGTCAAAGTTGAAAGGAAACTAAAAATAATTCGAGTTATCAAAAATTCGAGTTATCGAGGTTCGACTTATGGAGGTTCGACTGTATATACTGTAAATATTAATTTAACTACATAGTTTCTTTTGAGAAACATATCAAATTTTATTTTAATTTAAAAGTAGTAGATATTTAAAAAAAAAACGTAGACGAATATAAAAACCATAGATTTAATTGGAGCGTACAAAATTTCACTTCAAAAATTAATAACTATAATATTAATCAAATCTATGTTTTTTACTATGTTAACCTTACAGAGTGCGTATATGTATACCACAATAAACCATTCTTCCCAATTTTATACTATCCAGAGATATGTAAACTCCGATAAAGACAATCTAACTATCTTAATTAAATACAAGGAAATATTTAAGATAAATAATAGGTTTGTTCCTGAAGCAGTCACAAACGGTTGCCAACTTTCCGACGCTTGCGCACTCGCCGTATAAAATTTAAGGGAATTAATGGCAACCTCAACGGGAACATTGCACTTTAAGAAGAAGAAGAGTTTCTTTATAAAATTCATAATTTTTTAACTTATTTTTCAATTACATATCTTATGTCAATCAGCAATGCCTATACTATAAACAGTAAAACTTATCTAAACGGACACTCCTCTTCATCGAACATTTTTATAAGTCCCGACTGAGAAAAGTAAAGAAAACAATGTATTTAACCCTCTTCTCAACGGACATCTCTCTACAACGGACAATATCTTTGGTCCCGTGACTGTCCGGTGAAGAGAGGTCCTACTGTAGTAGTATTTACAATACTTAAGTAATTTAGGTTTTGTTAATATTAAAATTGCTAAGATTCCAAATTTTTTCACTAGGTACCTAGAAAAAAAATCTTCTACAAGCTGTTTCTTAACAAAAAATTAAATTCTACAGAAAAAGGACTTCCAAATTTACAATAAAAAACTTGTTACATTGAAATCTACTCCAAAGTTCAAATAAGGTATAAAAGTAAATCTCAACTTGTAAAGATTTCCGCCTGGTCAATTCTCGTACGCTTAAACCACCATGAAATTGGCGTAAGCTTACGAAACCTACGAATTCACACAAATGTCTTGCGGGGACCTAACACTGATAACAATCTTCTCCAACTCCACTCATGTTTTTCATTATTATTTTGTCCCCTTCTTATTACGTTTTTTTTTTGTCGCGACGTAAGAGCAAATAAAATCTTTAAAAAAAGGTTAATAAAACCCCACCCGATTATTTCATTATTAAAGTCATGAAATGTACGGCAAGCAGGTACTTGATATGTGCTTTTCGTTACGCTCACTTGAGTTTGCAAAATGATTTTAGAAAAGGCATTAGAGAAAGCTTTCGAGTGTGCGATTGGTGGAGGCTGGCAACTGCATACAAAGCTAAACAAAATAAAAAGATATACTAAGTTCTTTTAGTTATTGAAGAGATACAGAAACGGCTATGGTTTGTGAAGTTTAACATCCTCTTTAATAAGTTTCTTATTGAAAATTCAATGAACTGTAAAAGCATCGATTTCTGATTCGTTCATTTTGAATTGCTTCTCAATAGTTTAGGCAGATAATATTTGAAGTTAAGTAGCAGATGAGAATACTACAAAAAATACAACCAAATCGTCCGAAAAATTGACGAAGAAAAGAACGCTGCGCCATTTGGTCGAAAATATAAATTAAATCCTTCGAATCGCCTTCACATTGTAATATGGTCGATTAATCCTCTTGCAAACACTTGAAAACCACACTATTGCACAAGCATAGAACAAGCTAGTCCCCCCATTTTGTAAAATTTAATAAACACGACTACGAATAGCACTTGAAAAACCACCGATGCAATAAGCATTGCTCCATATTAAACTGAAATAGTTCCAACAGTTGGCGATGAAAAGCTCAGATTTTATATTACGATGTCGAAAAGCTCGCGGATTTGTTTAATGTACACATGCAATCACGTCGCAAAATTACTAAAGACAGGCTAATGAGAATTTTCCGATAATCTAAAGAGATTTTCAATAAACGTTAATATCGGATCAAACTTTTAACTTGTGCGATTATTTGTTTGTTATAATTTTCTTTTTCTAAATTCCAGTAATTAAATTTTGCATAAATTAAGCTGTAATGTTTTTTTTTCATAAAATTAAAATTTATGAAATGTAATACTTAAAATTACGATTTAAATTGAAATTGAATGTTGGTTTTATAATCGTAATGAAACACTTTTAATGCATTTTCAATGCGATATATTGATATGGCTACGTATGTACCTTTTCCATTTTAAATTACAGAATTGTATTTAATAAAATCAGCATTAATTATTCCAAAACAGTAAAACCAATATATTTTGGGATTTAATTAATTTTATTATTTTTTGAAAAATAGGTATATTTAATTTTAATTTTAAAGCAATAAATCAAGGGATTTAAATGTATTTAAATACAAATAAATAAATTAAGTTTGAGTAGAATTTAGGTATTATAACTTAATATCAAAATTCTTACTCTTATTACACATTTTATGCTTATAGGAACAGTACACTCGATTTTCTGTTTGCACGGGAGATACGTTCCAGAAACTAACGTGGAAAAAAACATATACAAAGTTAAACTGTAAATATATAAAAATTGTAAATGAGTTCCATTCATTTGAATACTACAGTATTCGCAGTAAATAAAAAAAATATGTTAAATAAAATAATAAAATAACAATTAAATTTCTTAAAATTTGTGTACAAATTCGCAGAAAAATCATTGTTACACGGAGAAAAAAATATCGTTATAATAACCATACGTATCTCTTTTATAGCTATCCGTTGGATAGTTATCTTTCACAGGGATACGCCGTATAGCTAATTTAGCTATCTAGAGTTTCTTTATTGCGGATCGTTATAGTAACGATCCGTATTACTGTTTTAGACATTCAAAAGATTCTTGTCATAGTGATTTAACGGATATGCACGGAGAACAAAATATCGTTATAATAACTATACGTATCTTTATTATAGCTATTCAAATCCTCAAATTAACTATACAGTTACCTACACGACGGATACTGCACACGTTCACGAGAGCTTTTCGTTTGAACGCTTGAATCAAATAAATGAATCCTTATTATAAGTATACTATGTAGAGCTGTTTTGATTATACTATGAATTGTCAAATTCACTTATAAATATCGTTAAATTAGACATTCGAATCCTTGTCAGAACAATACGTCAATTGGGTATACGTTAGATAGTTATATTAAGGATATTTTTTTCTCCGTGTACTATTATTTGTTGTCTTTATCATGTTTAAGGTATATATACAGTCGAAGCTCTATAAGTCGAACCTTGGTAAGCCGAATTTTTGATAAGTAGAACCTGTTTCCCTAGGACTTGTCTACATCAACGATAATATTTTTATATCGATAACTTGAATTTTTGATAACTCGAATTATTTTTAGTTTCACTTCATCTTCGACTTATCAAAGTTTGACTGTATTTTGCCATATTTCTTACTAATATCTATATCATGTCTAAACAATTATTCTTTTTCGATTTTTAAACCCTGTCAAAGTAAATAAAAAAAACTGTAGAATTTGTCGCTTAAAAGCTATCCTAATACTAGTTAAATCAAATTATTATGAAACTCCAGTCTTTGTTATATTATAACCATTTTTTTCGTATTGTTAGTGCATTAAAAAACTGTTCTTGTGACATCAAAAACGCCAATTAATTTTATTGTGAGGTTATGTGTAACGGTGTACATACAACGGTGTGCAACTGCCTAAGAATTATATGTTTTTCGAATTTTAGTGTTCTGTCCATATACCTATAGACGTTCGTAAAAGATATAGAACAGATTGAGATAATGAAATGGGCATAACAAAAAGTTGTTGATATATAGTTTTTACTGTAACCAGTGTCGGCGTTAGGTTATTTTGCACCCAAGGAAAAGTTATAAAATCATACATGCATGATTACTATTAAAAAATCCAGTCAAAATTGAATTTTTTATATGTAATCAAAACCAAATATTGCAAAGTTTTTTTAAACCTAGTTTTTTCAAATTATACGTCTTCTACAGCACTGCGATTACCTAATTTTCTATAATGGTATCACTGGCTCCTATTACACCTGTTATATGTATTTATTTAAAAAAAACCTTTACAACTAATTTAAAGCAGCTTACTCAATTAATAAAGCTGATAAATTTCAGGAAAATTACTAAAGTAAGCTTATCTAAATAGATAAGCTAATTTAAATACAATATATACAGTAATTTTTCAAGATCGAAGATGTTTTGAATTTGATGCCATACTAATTTATTTTTATGTTGATAGTCCTGGACGAAATCCTCCAATGGTATCTTGAATAGGAACGGTCAATATCATAATAATTTTTAAAAACCTGTTTTAGATTTTCATACAAAATATAACAAGCAGTAAAGTTAAAATTTGCTACATTAATAAAAAATTCTTAATAAAAAATTACGTTTGCAATGGATAGTTTTGGAACCAAGGTATAATTATTGTCAACTGCATTTCTTAGTAAGATATTGCTAATAAATGTTTCTGTATGTGGCTTTTTCGATTAGGAATCTAATTATTTTTCAATTAAATTTTATACTATTACTTATGTTGTAATTTTGAAAGTAGTTTATTGTCGTTGGTACAATACAAGTAATTCCATATTTGGCTATCCGATTATTCTATTGTATATAATTATTTTTCAAATTTTCGATACTGTAATTTTATTACATAATTTGAATATAGATGCATTAGGGTGGTCGTTAAAAATTAAATTTCTTCCGACACTTCAAAAAAACCTTCCTTTTAATGAAAAAATACGGGAGAATTTTTTTAAAATTTTTTAACGAAAATAACACGTTCTTCAAGACAATATAAGTTCATTTTTTATAAAATCGTAGTTTTTTGTAAGTATCTCTTAAAGTATACAGATTTGAAAAAGTTATAGTAACAATTTTGTAAGAAAGTCAATTCTCTATAAAAAAGGGCTTCTTCATTTTCTTCATAAAATTCATATTTATGGAGATATTCTGAATAATAAATTCATTAAATCCATATAGTCAACATTTTAAGATCTACAAATGCCATTTTTTTGAAATTAAAAATTTTTGTAACAACTAGAATTTATTATAGTATTTATGAAATTATATATATTTAAGAAAGAATGACGTTTAAGGGTCTTAAAATGTTGACTATATGAAGTTAATGAATTTATTATTGAGAATATCTCTATAAATATGAATTGAATGAAGATAATGGAAAGACCTTTTTTTTAAAAAATTGAATTTCCTACAAAATACTCCTATAACTTTTTCTGAAGTTCGTACCTATACTTTAAGAGATACTTAAAAAACTACAATTTTATCTACAATTTTAACAAAAAAGGAACCTTGGCCGACTTCAGGCACGTGTTATTTTTGTTAAAAATTTTTTTTTGAAATTCCCCCGTCTTTTTTCATTAAAAGAAAGGGTTTTTTGGGCCATCGGAAAAAATTTAATTTTTAACGACCACCCTAATATACATATATGATGAAAAATAGAAAAATAAAGCACTATTTATATATCATAATATTTAATTGTTAATTTTTCTAAGTTTCCAAAATTGAACTCCCGATTTGATTACCTACTTTTAGCAATTGTATTGAATTTTTATTCTGGTTTTGTTACAGGGGTGGAGGTAGATGTGGCCAAACAGCCTTACCGCTGGGTAAGTATTTTTATTTTATTTTTAAACAAAGCCATTCGGTGATTACCAGTGAAATGAATTATTTTTTCATGATCTTTATATAATTTCCCCCTAAATATCGAAAACGTTGACAAGATGCATATCAAATAAAGCCATATTAAGGGTTCGTTCTTTCAATAGTACTAATTGAACGTATGTCTTCCCATTTTGAAGATTGAATTGATGATGAGATAGGTACCAAAAGCGATTACACTCCTGCCATTGTTATGAAACATCAAAGCAAACAAAATGCACGTGTGTAAGTTTAACAAGCACTTAGTTAATGATCACTTATTCTAATCAATTCACCTAAAACTGATTTAACCCCTTTATTTACATGCGTGTATTTTAAACTAATCTTTTAGGTGTTCCTTTCTTAAATCCTTGTTCGTTTAAAATATTCAAATATGGTCTTACATTTAATTATTCAAAATGGCTGACTACTGCATTATAATTTATGAGGATGATTTTAAAAATTTTTTCAACATCGAAAAGGCGGTGTTATATCCTTCTAAATTATAGCGAGCTTAAGATGTTTATATTTTTTTACCTATTAAGTCTGCGAACCTAATTTTTGTATTGCATTCGCGATAAACAAACGCCCAGTTTAATTTTACAATTTCTGTCTCCGCATCCGATAAATTCATCGATTTGAAAAAATCCTCCCGAAAAATTTAAATCTCGTAAAAAACTTACAGCTGTATTACAAAAATAATAAAAATTGATTTAAAGGTGTAGTAGGTAATCCAAGAAATATAGTAACCATTTTATGATTTTTGGAACCTATAATTTTTAACTTTATATGTGCGTAACAACGACTTTTTCTCAGTTAAGGCTTTGGTCTTTTACGGTTGTTATCTCAGCACTCCAGAAGTAGTGTAACTTAAAAGGGCAGTTGATGGCCATTGAGGGTTTCGAGTGCAAACCTCGATAAGAACGTAAGAACCCCTCGTTCACTTAGACAACTCTATTAGTAACGCGTGTCCATGTTTATTTTCTATTTCGATCGTCCCAATTAATTTCTCTGCCTTTCTTTTGATATTTTAAAACAATCAATGTAAGTATTAAATCTGAAGCCACTGTAAATAAGTTTGTCGGTTGAAAATTAATTAATATAAGAATGCCCCAAAGGTGATACATGTACCCTTAAAATACTAATTCATGTCAGACGATCATAAAAAAATTAAAATTATCACAATTAAATTGTGATTTTTGGTAGTTGCATAAAGAACAAATTCTCTTCCCTGTAAAACGACTAAATTGAACTTGGCCACATACTTATTCACAGTTGCTACCTACTTAATTAATGTGATTTATTCAAAAGGCCTAAAATCCTCAAGTAGTTCATTTCGTACACTGGAATTTTATTAGATTTTTACTGACACCATAATAATATGGACTAACAATTAAGTCATAAAATAAAATGTATCTGGAGGTCTGTTCAAAAAATAACTCAACTTTACTTTTTAAAACTTTATTATTAATTTTACAGATTATTGGTCCTTGTCCCCTTCAAAGTACTCCCTTCCTCTATTGACAATTTTTCCCAGCGGTGTTTCCATTTTGCTCGAAGTCCTGAGTACACGGAGAAAAAAATATCCTTATAATAAGCATACGTATCACTATTATAGCTATCCGTTGGATAGTTATCTTTCACAAGGATACGCCGTATAGCTAATATAGCTATCCAGTGAATCCTTATTGCGGATCGTTATAGTAACGATCCGTATTACTGTTTTAGACATTTAAAAGATTCTTGTCATAGTGATTTAACGGATATGCACGGAGAACAAAATATCGTTATAATAACCATACGTATCCTTATTTTAGCTATTCAAATCCTCAAATTAACTATCCAGTTACCTACACGACGGATACTGCACACGTTCACGAGTTATTCGTTGTACGCTTGAATCAAGTAAACGGATCCTTATTGTAAGTATAATATGTATGGCTGTTTCGATGATACTATAAACGGTTAAATTACCTTAGCAATATCTTTATAATAGACATTCGAATCGTTGTCAGAACAATACGCCAATTGGGTATACGTTAGATAGTTATATTAAGGATATTTTTTTCTCCGTGTAGCTTTATTTAAAGTGGTTTTTAAGTTCTGTGACGAATTTGCTTTGATATCATCGATACTCTGAAAACGGCGTCCTTTCAGCACTGAGTTTAAATTCGGAAATAAGAAAAAATCGCAAGGAGCCAGGCCTGGTGAGTAAGGAGGCTGCGGGAAGACAGTCATCTAATTTTTAGCACAAAACTGACAAATTGACAAAGTTGACTGTGCGGGCATATTTTCGTGGTGCAGGAATGACGAGTTGTCACGCCACAACTCTTGTTTCTTTTGCGGATTTATTCAAAAGTTGAAATTTTTTTATAAAAGTTATCCCCAGGTTTACGCAAAATTTTACGTTGTTGCGGAAAATCGCACATTTCAAAAATTGCCACGAACACGTTGCACTCAAATAACAATATCACGAAAATTAAACGATCCAAAAACAATCCAAAAACGTTTCGTTACAATAAAGTTTATGCGCTAGGCAGTGGTGCCAACCGCATATCACTCTACGTTGGCGCATAATGACTTACATTTTGTAATGAGTCAAAGCTTTTTATAATTCTCTACATTCGGTTTTTTATTAAAAACTCGAGTGGAAAAATTATTTCGATTTGGTCCTCGAATGTAAGATTTTGAGGTTTTCCTTAATTAGACCCCGCCATTCAAACCCGTATTCGAAAAAGTCTCGTTCAGAAAATTAATACCAAAACCCCTTAAGAATTTTTAATAAAAAAAAAAAAAAATTTTAAAAAGGAAAATTTTTTTTGTTTTAAAAATTTTGTAAAATTTTTTAAAAAGTCAGAAAAATTTTAAAAAATTTTAAAAAAAATTTTTTAAAAAAAAAATAAAAATTTTTTAAATTTTTATTTTTAAAAAAAAAATTTTTTTAAAAAAAAGATTTTTTATACAAAATTATTTATTTAAAACAAAAAAAAAAATTTTTTAAAATTTTTTTAAAAAATTTTTCCAATTTTTTAAAATTTTAAAAAAAATTAAAAAAACATTCCCCAAAATTTTTAAAATTAAAAAATTTTTAAAAAAAAAATTTTAAAAACCTTTTTTAAAGTAAAAAATCCTTTTCATAATTTAAAAATAAAAATTTAAAATTGAAAATCTAAGTTTAAATTCCAATTTGGATTTAAAAATTAAATATTTAAAATTTTATTTTAATAAATGAAAAAAATTAAATCAAAAGGTGGACCAATTTTAACCTTTAAAAAATTCATAATCTATAAAAAATCAAATAAAAACAATTTAATATTTAAAATAAAACCAAAAACTTCAAAATTAAATTAAGTTTTAAGTTTAAAATTATTCAAAAATTTCCATATTAAAATAAAAAATATTCAAATATATTGTTTTAAAATAATTAATTTAAAAAAATTCTAAAACCGTTTAAAAAAAAAATCATTTTAAACTTAACCTTGTTTGAATTCCTTTTAAACCAATTATCCAAATTGATTAAAAATATTACAAAACAATTAATTTCCAATATAATTAGATTTCAAAAATTTAACATAAAATTATCTAAAACATATTGTAAATCCATATAATTAAATCATCTCAAGTTACTAGTGTAAAACTATACTTTATAAATAATATAAAAAATTAAATTATAATTATGATATATTTTAAATGATATGATTTATTTATACATATTTAAAACTGTTAACGAATAATAATTTTAACATTTCTAAACCCAATTTTACATTCATAAAACAATTAAATTATCTTAAATCATAACATAACTACGAAGCTTATCATATCTCCTTTGATTAATTTATTAACTACGTCTGTTAACTATTATACAATGACTAAACTCTTACCACATTAATAATCAAATTATTAATATTGGTATATCCCAACAATTAAATTTCAAATTATTTAATAAAGTAACCATTTTATGTATCGTAAATGATAAATATTGACAAAGAAATGCTAACAATTGTCAATGTTCAATATTAATTACCTAACATAAATTTTACATCATGTAATTTGCTATATTTACCTATGTACCATTACATAAACACAAGATCTATCTATAATTATTTGTATATATCTACTAACTGTCTGTAATTAATTATTAACATTTACTAAAATTAATTTGATCAATACCTGTAGATATGCTTATAACTACCTTTTATAATTATATTAGGATTTTGGAACATATTCAATAACTTAATGCACACGAATTAACCAAGAATGCTTCATAATTATTGACTATGCAAATTAAGTCATCATCAATACTGTAAGAGATTATTTCAAACTATTCACTTGCCTTCTCGTACTCGTACTTAGCTCTAGACCTTATTAGAACTGGATGTATACCATAAACATTTACGTTTATTACAACTATTGATTTATTAATATTTATATCTAGATCATTTCGTGTAATATCAACTCATGTACAAGAACATGACTTAGGTAACTAAATTATGAAACTATTCAACGTTATCAATATCCATACAACTGCTAACATCTTAAATTATATCTGTTGAGTAACTTCTTACAATTAATCATCATTAGTCATAATAGTTATATCCATTAACAATAAATCTTATTATAGTAATATATTACATATAATTAATCTAATATTAAAATTTGATTTTAACAATAATAATGTAAACTTTATTAATACACACAATGAAACTGTAATTTTAAGTTTCATCGTATGCATCTCTTTATACCATACATGTAATCGATTTCAATTATATTATTACCTAAATTAAATATCTGTAATTATTAAATTTATTAAATTCATATGTAAAACTTTATAATTTTGTAATTATCTACTTAATATTTGTATTGAAATTATATCGTAAAATCATTATAATAATGTAATCTCAATGATAAAAGAAGTATACATTTTAAAAAATAATTATAATCTTAGTTATCTTTCAAATATTTTGTAATTAATATATAGACTTATAATATAATATTTAAGTTAACATATCTAAATAATTAAAATGTAGACTATCTAAATGCTTTGATCTATTTCAATTATTATCACATTGTATATAGTTGAATAAACACTTATTCAATATCAAAAATAAGAAAGTATCGATTATATTTAAAATATTCTTTAAATTCGATATTAAATTCTTCATATTAAATCACATAACTGCAAAAGTTTACAAAGTAAGTATTTCAATAATAAAAAATCTATATTATAAAGACACATTTAGAAATTTTTTATTATTATCATACTATCATATTTATAATTTCAAATTCTACCTGTTATAACTAATATCTTGTGCATATTTAATTGACATAAAGTTTGAAATTCTAATTAATTTTACATTATAAGTTAAAATTAAAAATGATTCTATAAATATTTTAATCTTATTATCATACATAAATGATGAGTACCAATTTTGATTATGTTCATAAATTAATTATAATATTAGCTTAAAATACTAAAATTACAAATTAAAATTAGAGATATGAACTTTTCAATTTTATAAATTATTAATAAATTGTCAATTTAAAATAAAAAGAATCTACATAGTGAATTATTCTTTTTCATATAAACATAATATTTATCATATAAATTGAATCATTTACGTCTTATTACAATTATGAAGTTATATATTAATTTATATAAGTTTACAATTTCTAATTATGTCATAACTAAATAGGTATTATCGTATTCGATTTTGATTCAAAAATATAATTTTATCATATTATATGTTATCAATAATTCAAATGAAATCTTACAATTTACATGAAGTAGTATAACTTCTCATATCTTTTCAATTTATTTAATAATTAATTATAAATTTAATACCATCGTAATAACGAATAATGCTTTAATTTTGATAATTATAACATATTTGTAATTACTGAAGATAATATGAACTAAATTAATAAATTGTAGTTTAAATATATATTTGAATAATTTAGAAATTAATACCGAGTATACTATTTTTGTAACATTTACTTTAAAAATAATTATTATATTAAATTGTATGAATCATCAAATATATTTGTACTGTATTCGACTTAATTTTTAGATTACATTAATTTACCATTAATCAATAAGTTTATTTTATTATTATAAAATGTATATTTGACATCTATTATCATGTGTAATACTTTAAAGTAATTATTTATACTTAGTATTAAATTGACCTATTTTTAAAAATTACTTGAATAAATATAAGATTGAAATAATTCATATAACTATACATTGAACATTCGAATCAGATTATAATTCAAATTTGTTAAATTGAATAAATTAATATTATTAGTTACAGACCAACATTCTAACATACTATTTATCATTAGAACTAATTTTGAAATAATTTTATCTACTGAACATATATGTTGACCATGACATACTTTCTAATCACTATTTAAACTTTCAGAATGACAATTTCTTATTGAGCTTCTCTTATACAAATTATGTCCAACAGTTTGTCGAGTAACTAAAATTCAATGACTATGAGCATTTTATACAAGATTTTACATTAACTCTACTTGCAACTACATCGAGTTTCATGATATACTGTCTACATTAGTATTATACTTTTAATGAATAGATTCAAATACTAATTAATTCTCGCAGATATTTGATGTTGATTGTATGTGCTAATTTAATTGCCATAATTCATAAGTTTGTCGTTAGTTCTATGTTTCGTATAGTTTACTATCTGAAATGTCTCCAATGTAACGTCAATATTTAAATCTGACATAGGTTCTATTTCTAATGATTTCATACTACGTTTTTCAATAGTTTTTAATCATACTATCAACATATATTTAATTGTTAATTGTTAGAGTGATAATTCATCATGTCAAACTTACTTGTAAAGTTTGCAAATATAATTATCTCTGTTAGTGGTATAATTTAAATTTCACAAATTTCAAACTACTTCTACAATCTTTCGTCTGAATACTGGACTTTGCTATGTCTCGATTGTTAAATAGTTAATAATACATTACTGAATTCACCTTCTCGTAATGTATGTTAACTGTTAAATTTTTACAATCATCATAATTAAATTATCTATATACATTTCATTTAATTCATTATGTACAAATTATTACAATTATTGATTTATTGATATTGTTTTTCATTTATTTTAAATCACTTTACAATGATTTGCTATTCCTGGTTGAGATTTCATTATTTATTAAATTTACAATTACTCTTGTCAATTGAATGTCTTTTGAATTATGCATTATTTTCTGATTAAAATTCTCAATAATCTCTTTTATTCTATTTTGTATACACTGCTGTTACGTAAATTTCATATTGAATTAATTTGTTTTGTTGAATTAACTATTATCGTATCTTCTCTATTTATGGTGTTAGTTAATTTTATTCACTTAATTTTGTACTATTGTTTTTCTTTGATAATGTTTAGATCATTTATTTCAATTATCTATTCATATTCTGTTTAAATTTTCATGTGTAATTTGACATTTAAATTTGTTTAGTAGATCGTTTTATTCATGAATTCATTTCTTCTAATTTATAGTTTATTCCTGAATTAATATGTTTTATGTTTATAATGTAATTTACTAAATCTCATGTTAATCAAAGTTTCTCGATTAACTAAATTATATTATTCACAATTTATACACAAATAAAATTTAATTTATTCGTAATCTTAAAATTATCCTATATCTTTCAATCTATCATTGTAAACTTTTTCGTTCCAATAGCTGATAACTTTGTTTCAAGTTCGAACTAAAATGTTATCCTTCCATTATCAGTCATCATTAAAATAATTTAATTACAAATACATAAATATCACAATAAAAATTAACATTAAATTAAAAAAATTATCAAATATTTGATTTTCAAATCTAAAGATCTAATATTAATCTAAATACTTAATCGTAAACATATTTATCGTTTAATTACAAAAAATTCATTTATACAAATGTATAAATTCTTTAATCTCATATAAATTCGTATCTTTTAAACAATTAAACATACACATTTAAATAAATAAAATTATTTGTTAACATTCAAGTGAATTTTAAATTAATTGATAAATCCTTTAACAACTAAATCAATAACCCTGTTTTCAGTTATCAAAGTTATTCATTTATCAATCTAAAATTAATTTCAATTTTTATAATACTTACATTATAATACTTTATAAATTTCTTATTATATAACAATTAAATATTTAATAACCATGTATATTTGAACTTGGAAATTTCAAATGAACATTCGATATCCTTACATATACATGGTCGATACTGAAATTTTAGGTCTAATTAACCTTTTAAGTTTCATTATATCTTTAACCTTACTGAGTGACGTGCTAAATTCGCTGCTTAAATAATTTACACATATCAAAGAACAACAATAGAATCCAGTAGTACTCGTCATGAAATCGTGAAATGTAAAATTTATTTTAATTCATCTGAAAAAGCTTTTATAAATTCGTAAGATACGATACTTTCCAGTATTCTGTAATACAGTTTCATTGACTACACTTTCAGTACAATTTAAAATTTAATAACTATAATTACCATACATTAATTCAGTAGTTTTTACTTGAAGTTCCATTACAAATTCAAAGATATATTATTAAATAGCAATTTTAAATTTGATATTTCTACTAAGCAATTAAATAAATATATACTCAAATTTCATTGACTATTACTCGTATTACAATTACTAATTTGTAAACACATTGTCATATACTAAAGTACACGATCATTATTTATCTTGAACTAAATATCTTGTCTTCTATACTATAGATCAATTCGAGATCATTTATCAATAAGATACTTATTAAAATAGAATAACAATGTAAATTATCTACAATACTATTTTAGTCTATTTCTACTAAGTTCAGTTTCTTGATTAACATTATCAAATAAATAAAGTATATCTATATATCATTACATTAACATTTATGTCGTTTTACTACTTAAATAGCATTTACAGTTAAACAAGCAACTTGTTACATTCCATGTTATAGATCATTCTGTACTTACATTTTTGTATTAGAAAGCTTTACAATACAGAACAGCAATGTTTCTCCAGTTATCTTCTGAACTTTATCATTTAGTTCAAACTTTTTCAATAAGCGTGTTACACAAGATGTTCATTTAGTCTACATTTTCGTTAATCATATAAGCGTTTGATATCAATAAGACAAGCATAATGGTTTTCTCATAGTTCGTAAACTGTTATTTCTTAAGTTTTCATCAAGTATGAACATTTTAGTACTAATCTCGATAATGGTTTACCAGGCTTCTGACTTATAGAATTTTGCATATCAAGCTTTCTCATAAGACCGTATTGTTTTCTCCAGTTTTAGATATCAGCTTGTCTTAAATAACTTGTTAGATTTACAGCTTGTTCATCAATTATCAACTTACATTGACTTTCTAGTTATTGTTTACATTAAATGTTCGTACACTAATTATTTCTTAACCTATCGTTTGTTAATTGTATCAATATATAGCTTGTCTTGATTTCTATAATCTATTGAATGTATTATATGTCTTATAATGAACTATTGCAAATGTGATTGTATCATTCTTATAATAGCTTTCAGATTAGCATTAGCTGATGTTGATAAAGTTTGCTAAAGCTATTATTTTTCAATTGTATTGGAATATGTTTCATATCTAGTGTTGAGATAAATCGAATTATTATATCTGTTTAGTATTGAAATGATTTAGAACATTTCTATTGAATAATTTTGCAATAGGCATCTATTTCAGTCTTTTGAAATTAGCAATTTAGTAATTAATTTTGAATATTTTACTTCAGATTACATTTATGCAGTTGTAATTGTCTGTAAATTTATTCGTTAGTAATTATGTATTCCTAATAATATTTATTAGTAATTCAATACTACTAAGTATTCTTAAATATGTATGATTAAATATTGTGATGATAATCTATACTAAATTATAGTGTGTCAAATAATCATTCCTAGTCAATAATAATATGTTCATAACGCCTAGCTTACGTAAGTATATTATATACCATACAGTCACTGCCGTAGATCATAACTTCATAACGTAATAACAACTAGCGTACTACCTAATCTTATGCCTATGTAAACCAAATATGCTCAATTACACTACTGTCCTAATTAATAAATAATCATAATTATTGGAACCTGAAACCAATCTAGTTAAACTATTACGTAAGATGATAGAAATCATTATTTTAATATATCAGTCCATAATTATACATATTCTAATACTTATAATTACGTACTACTTTCTCGAGTTAAATTTTTAATTTATCAATGTATTCTATTTGAATCAAATATCTATATTTCTGAATTATAATTAAATTTTGGAATTATTATTAAATTGTATTTTATTACTGTATAACTTTTAATAAATCTTGATGGTTCGATTTTCCTACGATTTGACTTTGATTTCTCAATTAGATTTAGAAGTTGTATTTATATTCTTAGTTCTTTAATTTATTCCATGATTTAATTTTTCTATTAACATTTATTCACTTATCAATTTCATTTCTATCCTCAATTCAGTTTAATCTAACTTCCTTTATTCCATTATCAAGTTTTCTATCTTCCATTCCAATGTACTTCTCTTATGTTCTTGTTGCTTGCTTCGCTTCTATTCTATTATTTTATTCGTTCTCTACTTTTCTGTATTTCTTAATACGAACAGTAGCCCTATCAGAGTTCTTAGACTCTTCAGTAATATTTCTACAGATTTATTCCCAAGTATTCCATCAGATAAAAATCAACACATTATCATTTAAATATTTCGATCATCGTATATATTTCAGGATTCATTCTATTTATTAGCGTTTTTTATCAACTTTCAATAGTTAAAAATATTTTTACAAGTATAACTTTTAATCCTACATTGTGGGTCTCAAAGATTGGTGTAATGACACCTGCTT
This sequence comes from Sinopyrophorus schimmeli, assembly GCA_036325965.1. NCBI lineage: Eukaryota > Metazoa > Arthropoda > Insecta > Coleoptera > Elateridae > Sinopyrophorus > Sinopyrophorus schimmeli. The sequence continues at coordinate 4,476,549 of JARFIZ010000024.1, read as the reverse complement.
CGAACGTAATTTGTCGTGGAGTTAACATTCAATTTGAAGCAATGCTTAAAATGTACAAATCACCACTTAAAAAGAGTTGCAACTTTGAAAAACATAAAAAGCTGAACAAATTCAAATAAGTAATTTTATAGTTTTGTTATAGAATGTAGTTATAAAATTCGTTGTTGATATGACTTTCATTTTTAATTTTATTCTTGATTTGCCTTCACGCGAACTGTAAACCCACAAAAACAATCATATACTTGTACCTATAAAAACCAAACACAATTCAAATTAAATATCTATTATTGAAAGTTTTTGTTTGAAATGTTCATTTAGCAATTTTATTGTGTGTTTTAATAATTTGTAAATATTAGTCACAAGAAATGTTACGAGCATTAAAAACTTCCGTATTATTTAAAACAATATAAATTCCAAAAATCTTTGCGAAATTAATTTTTGTTCCCGTTTGAATTTATTGGTTCAATATTTATATTTTGATTTTGCTACATCATTCTTAGTTGCATGTGCTTTAAAATGAAATTTCAAAGCAACCCCATGTAAATGTTTAAAGAAATCAAAAGCATAAAATTCCTCAAACTAGATGGATTTTTGGGAATCGGCAAAAATCAAAAGTAAACAAGATGGTCGTGATCTCAAACGTGTGCCAACAATAAGACATAAACACGAAATACAATGGCTAAAACGCAACTCAACAACATTAACAATGTAAGCCACTATAAATCACTAAGGACCATTAGAAAGCGATCCATTTAAGAGTGAATAGTCGATTGTGGAGTCGACCGGTCGTTAACTTATTAGCCGTTGTGGAGAATGCAGAAGCACGTCGCGCCTCTGGCTATTGTTGGTAACACTGGGGGCGGCCAAATTACCATGTTTATTTTATTCCGCCTTTTCCTGCTACTACTTTGCACCCTTCACGGGCTGGTGAAATAAAACGCCGCCAGTCATACCTATAATTTGTCCCGCCGGATTAAAAATATCGTTTCTTTTTATGTGGGAAATATGTTTCATTGAACTACTGATATAAAGTTCGTAATTCTTTCTTCAATAATAAACTTACAGTTGCAACTTACAAATTGCATAAATCTGCGATGAAAAAGTTTTTTGCATAATTTTAGTTGAAACATATGGATATTGGCCTCTGATTTCGAATATAAACTCGTTTTTAATTATCACATCATACTTTTTTGTTGTTATATACCTATAGGGTAAACTCAGGATAAATGACCCACTTTTCAAGTTATAGGTGTATTTTCAAAACTATTAAGACTTAAGTCACAATTTTTGGCAAGGAGTTAGTTTAATTTATAATAAATTAGAATTACTAGGTTGTTTCAAAAAAATACTATCATTAACAACATAATTACAGATACCTACTAAAAGGAGTGTAAAAGGGGAAAGATGCCTAAAGCCTGGCTTAGATGCCCCAATGCGTAATATAGCACTTGGGATGAAAGTACTTAATAAAAACCTACATTTTTTGCAAATAATAACGTATAAGAACTACTATTTATATGTAAAATAGTAATTTTAAAAAATTTAAAATAAAACTTACCCATTTCGAGATAGTTGTACCAAAAATTTATTAATACAAAAAAAAATTAAATTAGTTATTTATGTTATATGCATAAATTGTAAGTACTCTCCTTACATTATGAATGTTTCATTTAACCAATTTACCCACATTAAACATCTTACGTAATCAACTGATAGGTGCAATATGGATTAAAGTCAAACACTTCGGATCCCTATAAGCCGCTTAGGGCGGAATGTCATTTTGAAAAAAAAACTTTAATGGGAACGTGATTAAATGAAGATTCCAAATTTTGAAAAACTTCTGGGGTGTAATGAAAAAATTATTAAAGGGATAACGGCACCGTTAGATGAACGTTATATGACTATATGTACCATAAGTAAGAGTAATTATATTCGGAAAAAATAGGAAACTATCCTTATCTTAAATGATAGACGCCTTCTGTATTTCGAAAGTAAACAAAGGTCATATTTAATTAAATACAGATTTAACGTAGTACATTTTATATTCTACCCTACATCATAATACCAAATTTGTTAAAATTTAACTCGTTTTTTAAAAATTATATTGTTATATTCCAATTTTCTCGTTCCGAAATAATTTTAGCTCTTGTATATCGAGCAATTCCTTCGTCCTACACATATGTTGTTTTATCACAATATTTATATGAACAATAAATTGCAATAAAAAATGAGATTTTTTTTTTCAAAAGTTTAACCCCTAGAAAATAGGGCATCTATACCAGTGGAGCAACTATCTTGAGTTTACCCTACCTACATTAGGGTGTTCTAAATATCGATATTTTGTTTCTTTACTCTAACATGAAAATATTCCAAAATACTTCTAAATAAAAATTCTATCCAAAAAATGTTTTTTCCATAAAATTAATTGATGATCTTTTATTAGAATAAAATTCTCTACAAAATGGTCATTGTTATAAAATTTTATTAAAATATTTTTTCCCGGGTAGTTAATCTCCTATAATTAACATCTCATAGAAATAATACTTCATGAGTTTATAACTTTCTAACTATGAACAACATAACAAATGCATTGGAGACTATTCTGTAGTGCATTAAATGAACTAGAAAATTGTCGTTTATCTTTTGACCTATCTTCCTTTTATTCAATTTTTTATTAGTACAGTGCCCCCCAACAGTTGATCGCGATCTACCGATCAATCCCGGTGTGCTTTGAAATCGATTTTTATTATATTCCTTTTGCAGTCTTCAAAATTTTATTTTAAAATAAAATTTAATTAACGTCCTGTACTGACAAGAGATATAAAAAGAGATTATAATAACCCCTTCCCCATCTTCTGCAATTGATATATAGCTCTAAATTTTTATTTCAGATAAAACTATATTGTCAGTACAAAAAAGTTGAGAAGCACTGTATGAGTACTTACCTATCTACTTACAAGTTTATGTTGTTGGAAGTTAAATTTTCGTAGAAGAACATGCAACTTTTTAACACAAATAATCATAACTTCCCAAGAACAAGTAATGTTAATGATTGCTTATAAATTTTGATTATTTTGTGTTAACTAGTATAGGAAATATTTCATAAACAGTAACTTTTTTGATAAGGCAAATTTTCGGCAATACAAATTATATTTGGTTAGACCTCGACCTTGATTTATCGAGGTTCGACTGTATATCCTTTTTTCTAATCAAAGTTCAGTACAATTAATCTGGTTACTCTTTAAAGTATTTTAATTTAATTAGCAAACGTTTCAATTTTAAAATTTAATATGGGCAATGTTATTGTTGAATATCTTTAATTGTTTTGCTGTATGTATTACATTTAATTATTTTATTATAGCATTAGAAATTTAATTTAGCGAACCAAATTAAAGTTTCCTGTTTTAAATATTTAACATTCCTTTTCTAGTCTTTTTACTAAATTACTCAAATTCTATACAAAATTATAATAAATTGCATTTAAAAAAAAAGTTATAATATTATCGAGCACGGGTTAAGAATACTTGACTAAACAATCACGATTTTCTTTTATGGAAAACGTAGAAAAATGCAAAAGTATCACATTTTATTCAATAGAAGAATCAATACAGCTTTGTGACATTATAATACAAAGAAGCCAGAAAAACGCACAACACCTCCAAGTTTCATCGAATTTTATTCGGTTTCCCTGTATCTGAAAATAGCTACTTTTAAGTTAATATTGTAACAGATCAAGGAAAAAATACTCTTTAACGCCAATGCCATCAGCTTTAAGCGAAATAGAAGCACCAAGTTGCAAATTTATAGCAGTATTTTGTATAAATTATTTTAAGAAGATTATGTATTCTTTTATTTTCAGGTTTGGTTCAAAAACAGACGGGCGAAGTGCAGACAACAACAAAAGCAACATAACCAGCAACAAACCGTTGAAAAAACGACGAGGACTCGAAATAAAACATCCACCGTCCTTACTAAATCTTCACCAACCCCCATTTCCAATAATAATAACAATAATACGAACACAAGGTCCGTTAAAGTTAATTTAACATATATGCCCACTTACTCTTAAGAAAATTTATTCAATCTTGAAAATTGAACACAAATTATTCAAGAATATTTCCATATAAAATATTTTAGATATTATTTAATAAAAACCAAAAAAAAAATATCACATTTAAATTTCAAATTGATGTATTTATAATAAGCATTTTGTAGGCACAAGAGAATTAAAAGTAAAATGTAAATTCTAACTGACAAAAGAAGCGAATATAAATGCATTAATCTTGGATACCGATATTATATTATTTTTGTAAAATCATGCCTACAGTTTACTTCTCCGAGAATATATTATTATTGAATAATTTAAGTTGTTTCGTTTAGTTCTTCGAGTTCTCCAAGTGTACATACGACACCACATTTAAGAGACAGTCCCAACTATGTAAAGCCATCACTTCTGTCCACAAGCAGAAATGCAAGTTCTCCAACGGTAATTTTCAACTAGCTTAAAGTTCTATAAACAAAAAATAGGAAAACCTTTATTTGTTCCTAAAACATAAAATGATTGTAGATCGTTTCAACTCCTTATACAAATACAACAAATTCGAGTATATGGTCTCCAGCATCGATTGATAATTTATCATTGGATCAGCATCGATCATGGTGTTCATCGCAAACGGTAGCACTTAGTACTAATAGTTCAAATACTAGTTGCTACAATAATTATCCTTACTATAGTAATATGGATTATTTAAGTTCTAGTACAATGAGTCATGCCCAATTTGGGGTAAGTACGTGCTTCCTAGCAGCCCTTTATCTTTTAAATATTTTATTTAAAAAATTATTTCTTTTTAGGAAAATAGTTTAGAAACAAACTGGAGTAAATCTAGAGACGAATCTTGGTTTTACAACTCAAGTTGGGATCGCAAATGAAAGCATCTGAATAATTCTTAGTTTGATTTTGTACAAAAATAACATCTAAATTAATTTTTAATTAAGTATTACCGATTAATGTATTTTCATGGAGAACATTCTAAAATTTGTATTAATAGTTTTTAACATCGACCAATTGTACATAATTGTTTGCTGTTGAATAATATTAAAAAAATAAGATTCTTATAAAAATATGCAATACTTATCATTCTTTTTAAAACTCCTAGTGCTAGTCAAACAAAATTGTGCCAAAATTAAAGGCTCTAATGACGCAACTAATTATATCGAACATTAGCATAATAATTTTATATTTTATGTAAAATAAAAAATGTACATACATATCCTAGAAGTAGGTAAAAGATCATTGTACTGGAAATGTTCATGAGTGATCGTTAGAACTTACAATTAAATGTAATTATTTTTTAGTTTAGTTCTAAGGCCTAACTTACTATTGTTAATATTTTATTGTTTCGTTTTTCTGTTTACGAATACTATTGTAAAGTTTGTATATGACTCGAACAAAATTATATAATAAAATATTATTGTATATCAAAAAATGTTAATTTCTATTCAGTTTAAATAAAAATCATTGATTGTAATTTAGTAAAATGATTTAAAATACATTACTTAAATCTGATCAATTTAATTCCCATTTTATTTATATATACACACAACTAACAAATTCCTTAGGCACCATACAGTAAATATTCAACAAGTTGTTTTTTTGATTTCTTATTTAATTCTTTCTCTGTTAATATCTCACTTAATTTTGGAAGATCTGGTTCAAATTTGTTGCAAATCATTTCCTTGAGTGGAATATCGTAATAAAGATAAATCTAAAATATAACAATCAGTAAAACTAAATTGTAATTAAGAACTTAAATTTTATACTTTGTTTCTAAATGTTACATAGACAAAGCAAGTTACAGGAGGAGCATCCACGCTTATATTGTAATATCCACATTCAAACGCTTGAACTGAATCATCCAACTGAAATCTTACTGAATTTTTATTTTGATCTAAAATATAAGTATGTCCATCCCATGAACAAGCTATAATATCATCGTTTCCATTTCCAGTTACGTCTAATTTTGTTAGAGCAAATATTTGATGATCCACTGCAATCGCCCTTAACAGAAGACATCACTTAGTTGAATAAAACATAAAAAATTTAATTAGTTTTACCATAATATGATTTCATCTTGCACTAACATTATTGTGCCATCCAAAGTTGCTAACGCATATGGTTTTCCTCCAGATTTGTCATTTTTCCGATTTTCATTAGCGTCATTTACAGATAAAATGTCGCTGGAAGAATCAGTACTTGAATTTGAAGTATTTTCATTTCTTCTCTTTTGTAAGTTTCCTAGAATTTCTGTTGATATATTTTGATTTCTCATTCGATAAATTCCTAGGAATTGATAATCTATTTTAGATCCCAGTAGGTGTTCAGTACGTGTACTACAAATAATATTTTTATACAGTCAAAGACTCAATAACTACCACTAATTGAGCAATTGGCGTCTTACTTATTTTTTGTTTCTTTCACAATTTCCTATTTCTTAAGTTGAATTGATTTTCTAGACATGAAAATGTAATATAAAAATAGCAAAAAACCGGTTGGACCAAAAGAACGCTTATTAGAGAAGTTTCTTATCAGTAATAAAAAATATAACACAAACAAGCAAAAAAATAAGAGGAAAACCAATTTGAACAAAATTTAAATGTTTAAAACAATCCGTTGTACAATACATCAAAAAATCAACAAAAAAGTACACAAAGATAAGAGATGTGAAAAAAATTACTTTAGATTTACATAAAAAATTGCCCATTATTTTGAAGAATAAGAGGAAATAAATAAAATAAACTGTATAAAATAAATCTTATTTGGAACAATTTCTAAATAAACCGTGTCTCAAAAAAGAAAAAAAGCATTCTATCTTAATACAACCCCATTAGTTTGATCTTATTTCCTATTTTAACCGATATACAACCAATAACTGTCATAAAGTGCCAATCACTACAACAACCCAAGTTTTTGCACAAACTTGTAAAAACATTTTCACAATATTAATATTTAAATCAAACTGAAACGTTCATGCTAAAACAGAAGCTTATCAAAATATAAAATTACGGTATTATTTAAAGCGATATTCCACATAAGGCCTTTTACTTAAAGTGTCAAAAACTAGGTACTCTCCTATCAACTATAAAATATACAAGTATTTAAAAAATTACCTTCCAGAATCTAAATATTCTGTTGTTACTTCAGATGATGATGGTGTATCATGCTCTGGTTGACAAATGATTCTCATAAACGTCCCCCCTGGTTGTGAAACTAAAAGAGATGAAGTCCCATCTTTAGAATCATGTAACGTGACTGAACCAATTTGTTTTGCACATTCCCATTTATGAAGACCAATTAGCTCACCTATAAATTGAGATGCTAACATGCCTAACAAAAGTTACAATATGGAATAAGATACCTGAAATATTTCCCAATACTTCTTCAGTTTGTTGAATGTTGCTAGAACTATTATTATCAAGCCATCGATATGATCTCACAACACGATCTGTTAAACCCAATACCATTTCTATTAATCCATCTCCATTGATATCTGCTAATAATATATCCTAAAACACTATTATAAACAATTTCATTTAGAAAATAAAATATTAACCTTAGAGTTAGCTGGTATCCTTTGTAAATGTATACGTTTTAATACAGTTTTATTTCTTTCTTGGGTACTGTTGGCACATGAATCACTACTAGTACTCTTCTCACTTTCTACACTTTCGCTTGAAAAAATTTGTCCATCGACCTTAACATAAAACAATTAAGTATTGTTTTATAAATTTTGCCATAACTATTACTTGGTCTGTGCTCTCTTCTTGTTTTTCTTCGCTTTGACTTTCAGAGTTATCATTTAAGCAACTCTGTGTTATGCATTCATAAATATGACACCAACCATCTGCCGTTGTAATTACCAAATTATTTTTTTTAATATTGAGTATATCCCCAACAGCAACACAACTAACGAAATTTAAACCAGATATTGTCAACCATTTGTCTGGACCCTAAAATGAAAAATTAAATGCATGCAATAAAATTATGCTTAAATGATTTACTTTAAATATAGCCACTTCTCCATTCTCACCGCCAACAATTAACTCGTTACAACCATCGTTATCTATGTCTCCTAATGTTAAACCTTTTCTTACCACATTACCAATAAAATCAAACTCTAGTCTATCAACTATTGATATTGCTCTCATTTTAAATTTAATAATTATACTACTACGGTAATGTTCAGTGGTATACGTGATTCAGGTAAAAATGATCTAATAAATTGCCAACGAGAAGGAGGCCAAACAATGCAAGATGCTTTAGCAGTAATTAAACCTAATGAAACAGGTCCAAAGTTATTAGAGTCCATAGAATGGCCCGTGTGGTCTCCTTCAACCCAACAATGACCTTCAGGTATTCTCACTATAGATCTTTTGTAACCTAAAGTAGACACAACATCGCCTGTAACAAATTATAATGTTGATTTAAAATTAATAACCTATCTGTACATTTTACCTTGTATAGCTACGACTCGTTTAATAATTTTTTGTTCTGGATCTTTCGGAGATACCAATGAAATAATGTCACCTCTCCGTATATCTAAAGAACGCACAGCCCAACGGTTTAAAAAAACATAATCTGTAATCTTCTTATCAGGGTTCAATGCTGGTTGCATCGATATTCCATCCACTCTAGCTACGTATCCATACACATCTAAGAATGTTATACCTATTGGTAAACCCACTATAAAACTTTTAAAAAAGTTTGAAATTTTCATTGGTAATTTTAAACTATTTGTTATTTACATTAATAGTTGTCCACTGTACAATTTCGAGGTTATGTAAAAAAATATAATACAATGCTACCACAACTGGACAAATTTAGGTTATTTTAATTTTAAAAAAGAAAAAAAAACGTTTTCTTTTAAATTACATCACTTGTATAATTTTTTCGTATACAAAAATCTATTTATAGACCAATACAAAATTAAAGTTCGAGATTTCTAAATAATAAAATAATTATTTTTTAAAAAACCATATTGTTTTTTCTTATTCATTAATTATCAATGCGACTCTACTTCATTATTTTTGAAATGGAAAACTTTACAAAAATCTTTTTGAACACTGAATTAATTAGACAGTAAAGATGCTGTTTCATTTATCATTTAAAAATATTATTCTTTAAATATGTATTTTTTCAAATCTTCAAAGTTAAAATACAAAGAACGGAAAAGAACGGTATAATATTATTTTTTAATTAAATACTAAATACATCAATCATAGTGGACTACTGAAAAACATATTGTCTTGTTATTTATTATCAAAGTAATATCAATTAGATATAAAAAGTTTATAATCAGTGCACCTAACAACGTTTGATATAAGTTGTAAGTAGGTATCTAGAGTGATGTGAGCGTCGTATTTCATAAGCAATTTTATAATATTACATAATATAAGGTAAAAACTATCAATATAAAAAAAAAAAAGAAACTTCTCCGTTTTAGGATCTTATCCATACAAATTTTGCGAGTAACTTCATTTTATCCCATGGTTAGCTGAACTAACTACTTGTCGACGATTTTCAAATTTTTGGTTGGAAAAAGCAGATAAAATAATATAAAAAAAACATTTTCATAATTTAAAGCGGATAACAATTTCAAAATTAATTAAATCGCATATAAACATAAAAAGCCGTGTTACTATAGTGACAGTACTTTATGATAGAAAAATATCTACTCATATATTAATGTACAAATTAAGAAAGTTTGAAATTGTTATATCTTTTTAAATGGTTATCAGGTTATCAGTCTTAAATTATAAAACCGGATTCTTATATCATTTTTTCTGCTCTTTCTAATGACACCAAAAATTATGAAATACCAGACTTCCCTGTTGACTTTTTAGTTCAATCAAATGCAGTTCTGATTATAGTTATAAATACTCAATCATACCATTAATGTATAATAAAATGGTAGTAGATGGTGCAATTCCAATTAACTTTCGAAAATATAATTTTTTATAATTATATTTTCTCAAAAGTTTAAAGAATAAAATGAGCAAAAAAAATGAAAAAGCAGCAATAATTTTTTCAATTTTTATAATTTATTTGAACAAATATTGTTAATTTATAATAAATTATAGAAAACCATTAAACAGGCTCAATGAAAAGTTGATATACTTAATTTTGATTATTAAACATTAATTGTATACTAAATTTGCAAGATCATATTTATTTTGATTACCTATAAATATCAAAATATTTTATTTCAGATTAAATATATGTATTTGCAATTAATTCTAAGAAAAATTATCTTGCCGCTACTTTTATAGGTATTCTTTGTGCCATTAATTTTTAAGATTTGAGAAAATATAATTTTAAACTATTAGTACCTGTGCGATCGAGCTTTGCTTGGCCTCCTTTGAGTTTTCCGTGGGGATGTGATAACTTTCGGTCACCCATGTACTGAACTATATATAAATGAATGTAATACCATCTGTTGTTGCGTAACAATGCATGAATATTTGAACATACAGGTACCTGAATATTTTTTGGCGAAAACACATTTTCTTCAGAAATGAGAAGTATAAGCTTGGAAAGTAAAATATTATCTAAATACACAATTTCATCCAAATTGTTAAAACCATTTCCGAGAAACCAATGTATATATACAAAAATTCATCGCTTAAATGATAAGAATATATTGTATGTATTATCAGAAGGCAAACCAAAGATTACCATCTACTACCCATTTATACATCAATAGTATGATTTAATGTTTATATCTACTAGAAACAAAACTATATTTGACTGACCTACTACTAGTCAACACTTAAAACGTTTACGTTAAATTAGCGTTCTTTGTTTAAAAAATGAGATCCCAGAACAGTGCGGTACTAAAAATTAACAATGAGTATCAAACATTAAGAAATTGATAACTGCTGACGACGACAACGATTTTCAAAATGACGAATAATTTCATTTTTGAAGTAAAATTTTTGATTACAAAAATTACAAATGTACACTTTAGCTTCGCCATGCATTCTCGAATGTCTGACCATACTTGTACGTTGACTAAAACCTTTTTTGCAGTAGGGACATATAAAAGGTTTTTCTCCCGTATGAGTTCTTTCGTGTTCCGTTTTATAAGCTTTAATCCTAAAGCTCTTTTCGCAATATCCACATTTGTGTAGTTTAGGTTTAGAATGTGTTTTCTTATGTACGACAAGAGCCTTAGGTTTTTCAAAAGTTTTGCCACATACGTCACAAACACATGACGTAGGTGGTTGATGTATTGTCCTACAGTGGATTCTTACGGATAGCCTACTGGGATACACTTTTTCGCAAATAGGACAAGTATGATTTTTATTATCGTCTTTATGTCGGCGCATTTGATGATGTTTTAAATTGTTTAAAATTGCAAAACTAATTCCACATTCCTCGCACTGATAGGGCTTGGCACCTGTGTGAGTGTTCATGTGTTGTAATAGGTAGTCATACATATGAAATCCTTTCCCACAAATTTCGCATTTAAACTTCTTGAAATGTTCATGCACATAATACAAATGGTATTTAATACTACTAGCTTTCTCGCTAGTTTTTCCACATAGTGTACAACAATACAATTTATCTGGATTGTGAGTTTGTGCGTGAAATATATAATCAATTAACATTTTAAAACCAAGATTACAAACATCACATGTAAATTGATCCTCATGGGTAGAATAATGTGCATTTAATTTTTCTTTATTATCAAAAACGTTTGAGCACACTTCACATCTATGACAATCTGGTTTTCGTATTCTGGGAGTTTTGGAGACACACTTTTGAACAAATGCTCGGTTCATAATCAACCTTGATATATTATGAACCATTTCGTAATGCTCTCTTAGCTGGGTTACAGTTAATTTATTATCAGATTTACATTCTCGACAATAATATTTCTTCTTTTCTTCTTTTTTTGTATTAATTGTGAGATCAATAAGTTTATTCATTTGATTGAGTTTCTTTAAATTATTTTGTTTTGTATTGTACTTTAACTTTAAAAGTTTTGCATTTCTGGTTTTGGAGTTGATGTTTTTATTAGAAGATTTCCTATTTTCTTTTGTTGTAGTAGACGATAGTTTCTTCTTTGAATTCATTTTTAGATTGTTTTCTGATTTATATTTTAATCTTCCTTTTAAATATCTCATGTTTTTAAAAGCGTTTGTATTCACTCTGCTCTTATTTTCGGACATTTGTAAAATTTGGTTTTGTACTGAATTATCTACTGAGTTATCTACTTTAATCTTATTTGGCACGCTTCCTGTATTTCTAATTATTTGTTCTTCCTTATTGCTTTGTTGTAATTTCTGAATCATAGGTATAACATGGTTTCCTTCAACTAAATATTTATTTTCCAATGTCTCATTCATTCCACAAATAACCATGTTAATTTCGGAATGCAAAAAAAATTCTGGACGAGGCTCGTTTTTTAGTTGCAGTTGTAAAGGTTCTTCATAGCCACCAAAATTCACGTTTGCGTTCCTAAAAAATATTTGTATTAGTTTATGCAAAGAAAACGTATATTTTAAAAATGCTACAATATGTCTACTAAATACATAAATATTTCTCGTATTAAACAATAAAAAATATAAATAAATATTATCGACAATTTATATAAACCAAGACAAAATAATTATTTCAAATTCGTAATCTTTTTTAAAATTATATACCTATACACCTTTAAAACTAAATTCGTAAACTTTTTCGTCTTCCAAAAGCTGTAACTTTGTGTCAAGTTCCGTAAAACTTAAAATGTCTTACACTCGCCCTTTCTATTATCAGTACGTAAACGTTTATTTCATTTATCAAATACTAAAAACACAATAACATTTAAAAAAATAACCATAATTAAAAAAATTATCAATATTTGGGAAATTTTCAAATGAACTAAACGCATCCATGTTGAACCTAACCTGTAAAATACGAACATAGAATTTAACTCGTTTCAATTACAATTGTCCTTTTTACAATACAAACAAATTACCATTTATCTCCAGGAATTCGTTTGTGCGTTCTTAAACTGCTCTTAATAAAAAACACCCTTTTTACAATAAGAACACTAATATGATTTTTGCTTTGTATACCTTCTGACGTGGACTGCTAAATTAAACTTGGCATAAAAATCCTTTTTACAATAAGAGCAACCCATGGTTTTTCACCAGTATAAATTCTTTCATGGTATACTAAATTAGATTTGTTGGTAAAATTCTTTAATATATACTTATATAACACCTTTTTTTTACCTGTGTCCGAGTTTAGGTGATTTCCCCGCTTGTAGTTTTGTTGTGAATGTAGAAATATTTCAAAGATACAAAGGACCTACAGTTATACGTGGGTTCCGAACCACGGAAATTTATAGGGAAATTTTTTGAGCAGTTTTTTCTTTTGATAGGTGCTCAATCTTAGCGAAAAGAAGAGGAGCGTGAAAATTGAAATGTTTAGCGAGGGGATTCGAACTACTTCGAGAACCCACCTCGCTAGCGCAGCAGCCCAAACACTAAACCACTTGCACTACGCCACGCAATATCAAATTGTCATTACCCATGGAATGTAACAAAAAATTATTATTCAGTCATAACCAATGTCGAGTATTCTCGGTAAATTCGTACACGAGTATTCGATTCCGAATAAGATGCGTTGCAATCGTAAATAAAGTATTTGTACTTCTACTTAAACAATTCCATATAGTAACATAAGTTTCAGAGTCAAAAAACTTTATTAAATACATAAATAACTTGTCAGTTATTTGTTTACCTATATGTTCCCAATAACTATTTCAGTAACAACATTATCAATATAAATAAATGTAGGTTCCTTATTAAATCATTCAACAAAAAATTAACATTTCTTAAAAATTATATTATACTCATTAATTTAAAAAACAATTTATTTGACTTAGTTCACTAACATAGATATTTACCACAATTTCCCACTATTAGTACGATCAAATTACATTTACTTTGTATGAGTTCTTTCGTGTTTTATTAGACCATCTCGTCTACGAAAACACTTATTGTAAAAAGAACAAGCAAATAGTTAATCATCAGCATGCATCATTTCGTGTCTCATTTTCCAATCAGTTGTTAAAAAGCTTTTTTTTACAATAGAAACAAAGAAACGATTATTCTCCAGTATGAAGTCGTTCGTGTCTCACTTTCTGACTACCAGTTCTAAAACTTTTCTTGCAATAAGAACAAGCAAATGGTTTTTCTCCTGTATGAGTCCTTTCATGCGTAATTTGATTATGTTTTGTATTAAAATGCTTTTTACAATAAACACAGGCGAATGGTTTTACTCCAGTATGGATCATTTCGTGCCTTACTTTAGCACGATTTGCTATAAAGCGCTTACTACAATAAGAACACGCATATGGTTTTTCTCCAGTATGGATCCTCTCGTGGAATACTAATGTAGATTGTTGTTTAAAAGTTTTTTTACAATAAGTACAAGCAAATGGTTCTTCTCCAGTATGAATCCTTTGATGCTTAATTCTCTCACCAGCCGTTCTGAAATTCTTACTACAATAACTGCAAGCAAATGGTTTTACTTCACTATGGGTTTTTTCGTGCTGTAACTTCTCTCCATTTCCTTTAAAGCGCTTAGTACAATAAGAACACACATAGGGCTTTTCTCCAGTATGGATCCTTTCGTGAATTACTAATGAATCTTTTCTATTAAAAGCCTTTTTACAATAAAGACAAACATAGGATTGTTCTCCAGTATGAATCCTTTCGTGCTTTACTCTTCCGCTAGATGCTGTAAAACTTTTAGTACAATAAGAACAAGCAAATGGTTTTTCTACAGTCTGTTGTAGTTTATGTTTATTTTTCATGGAAACGTTCGTAGACTGAAAACTATTGAGATGTTTATCGTTCTTAGAAATTAAATGATATTCATGATCAGCAGAGTGCTGAGTTAAGTAATCCTGTTTCGCTGCAATTGAGGCATGTATTTCAGACGTTAGAAAAAGTGGTGTTGAGAAAGTGCAGTTGTCAATCATTTTTTCACCTTTTAAATTAGCATTATATGATACATTTTGTTGTGCAGCTAAAACATTATCTTTTCTAGTAATTTGTGATTGGTCAACCCTATTCTCTTTTGTGGTTGAAATTTGAATTTCATTAGTTAATTTGTCATTATACAAACTATTTTCAAATATTCCTAGATCTATCTCTGAATGCAGTTGTTCATGGATTTCTAATTTAAAGTTTTTGGTAGTTCCGTAGTCAGAAGTTATTGGTGATGGTTTCCTACAATAAATATATAGTTAGTAATTCAGAACTACAATATTCGTTACTTAAAATATGTAAGAAAATAAATATTTGATAAAATACTCCTAACAAGGCTGCTGCGCACAGATCTTCCAAACTAGCAATCAGAATTTCATAACTTTTAAATAATCACTAGCTCGGTAGATTCATACCATAATCGTTCAAATCCGTGTTCGCCGTGAGAATGTACTTCCCGAGTAAACCACTGCCTCACGGTTACACTGACGCCTATATTAATATAACCAAGTATACAAGTGTATTGGGCACCTGTAAACCAATCTTCATGAGAAGCATAATAACGAAGACCTAGGAAAAATGCCAAATCTTAGTGTCCTAGTCCCAATTAATCAAAAATGTTGACTCGAAGTAACTTAGTGTTTACTTTATATTTCCCACTGACTGAGTAATTACTTAACTACTTACGTTTACAAATACGATCTATTTTCTTTGCAAATGTCAAGCCAAATTTTCTTATTTTTGAATAATTCAGGATGCCAAATACGTAACATATTTCTCGGAATTAAATTTAATTTTAATTAGTATTTGTATTAAATGTATTAAAAATATATGTAATAGAAACACTGATAATTTTCCCACGGCGATTTTCCATCAAATTCCGGGAGTTTTAGGATGGTTCAAGGTGTTTCTACTGATTTTCGTTTGTTAACTTTTGAAGAAATTTCGCAATTGATTTGGAAGTTTTTCAGCTAAGATTTAAGATCTGCTATTTCTTGATTAAATTTCTCCAGTTTCTCATCACATTGTGATGCCACATATTTTATTTTCTTATCCATTTTTCCGGAATTTTCCATTAACATGTTTTCTAAACTTCTCCAGTGCTCTATCAATTCTTCATAAATCGTTTATAGCATCCTATCCTCCATTTTTCCAATTTCGCAAATGTGTACTGCTCTGCGTTGTGTCCTTCTTTTATTAGTTCGGCTTTGCGTCTAAAAACATCTCTTATATGTTTATTTCTTATATGACGAAACAGGCCCTAAGGCATGTAGATTCAGTTTTTCTGATAGAGCTTTCTTCAGATAAACAACACAGATTTAAAAAATCCCCAAATCTATCTCTGAATAAAACGTATACTCCATTTCTAGTTTAATATTTTCGGTCTCGTATTCATTTCCACGGCGTGGTAGTTCCCTAAAACATCATGTTAATTAGTAACTAGTAATTACATGTGAGTTTTCTCAAACTGAAAACCTGAAAACCAATTAAAAACTACACTTATGAAACAGAAGTTATAAGCTTTCCAGGCTTCAAAAAACTGTACCGTTTGAAATACCCTACAATTATCAGTACTTTAACGTTTATTTTATTTATTGAATAAACATTACAATAATATATATTACTATAAACAACTAAAAAGATAACCTTAATTAAAAGAACTTAAACAGTATAAGCAATATTAGGGCAATTTTCAACTAAAGTAGATAAATGCATGTACTATTAGGGTGTTTTGTTTTTAAACATTTTTTTTGCGGAGGATAGACTAAATATTGTTCTATACATTACAAAAGATTCTCACCTTTCAACCCTTAATTTAAAATTTAAGTGGCCGCTAATTAATTTAAAATTTTTCCGAAATACTTGACATGTAAATTAACAGTTTTTTTTCTATTATCTATATCTCTGCTGCATTTTATGCATACGAGAAATGGTAGGAAAAATATCAATCTTTAAAAGTGCCCATCTACGGAACTTTATAGGTTTCACTCCAAAACAATCTAAAATATCTTTTTTCTAAGAAATTTAATTGTTTTCTAAATTATTATTAACATTTGTGTTGAAGTCTAGTCGTTTATGAAAATAATACACAAATCGATAAAAAATAATGATCAAACTATTTAGGAGTGAAACCTTTCAAGTTACATAAATGGGCACTTATAAAAATTTATTTTTTTCTTACAATTTTCCGTAAAGAACAACGCGCAATAAGATATATACAATTAAAAAAAACTAAATTTATATGTTAAGTATTCCGGAAAATTTTAAAATCAACTACCGACAACTTAAGACCTTAATTTTAGTCAAAATTTCTTTTTAGATATATAGAAAAACAATTTGTGTGTGCTCCAATAAAACGAAAAAAATATTTAAAAACGAAACATATTAATATAATATATATTGTGAAACCTAATCTCTAAAGCACGAAGAGGAAATTTATATAGCATAAAAATGCTTATGTATGTGCTTAACTAACATTTGTCCTTTCTATTATAGAATACCAACAAATTACTTCTTAGCGGAATGAATTCGTGTCATTAAAAAAACCTTTTTACAATAAGAACAAACAAATATTTTTTCCCTTTTTCTCTTTGTACATTACTAAATAAAATAAGCAAATATATTCCTTTTTACAATAAGACGACTGATGAATTTTTCCTTGTATGCGTTTTTTCGTGGGACGCTAAACCAGATTTGCAATTGAAACCCTTATCACAATGAGAACAAACAAATGGTTTTTCTCCTGTATGAGTTCTTTCATGAATTACTAAACTCTCTCTTTTGCTAAAACGCTTTTTACAATAAGAACAAGCAAATGGCTTCTCTCCAGTATGAAACCTCTCGTGCATTATTTTTGCAGAAGTTGATTTAAATCTCTTAGTACAATATGAACACCCATGTGGTTTTTCACCTGAATGGATAACTTCATGCTCTGCTTTATTAGCTTCTGTTTCAAAACGTTTTGTACAATAAGAACAAGAGAATGGCGCTTTTTCTGCATGACGCCATTCGTGTTTCACTTTCGACTCGGCTGATCTAAAGCTCTTAGTACAATAAGAACAAGAAAATGGTGTTTCTCCAGTATGAATCCTTTCGTGAACTTCTAAGCTCACCTTTTCATTGAAAGTCTTTTTACAATACGAACAAGCAAGAGGTTGTGTTCTAGTATGGTATTTCTCGTGCTTTCGTTTGGCATCGACGCTTGTAAAACCTGTAGTACAATAAGAGCATGCATAAGGTTTTTCTCCATTATGGATCATTTCGTGCTCTACTTTATTAGCTTCGGTATTAAAACGTTTCGTACAATAGGAACAAAAAAATGGTTTTTTTTCTACGTGAGTGTCTTCGTGTTCTTTTTGTCCACTAGCTGACTTAAAACTCTTAGTACAATAGGAACAGGCAAATGGTCTTTCTCCTGTATGGGTCCTTTCGTGGATTACTAATCCATGTTTTCTGTTAAAACTCTTTGTACAATGTGAACAAGCAAATGGCTTTTCTCCGGTATGGGTCCTTTCGTGACTTACTAATTCAACTTTTGTAATAAAAGTTCTTATACAAAACGAACAAGAAAATGGTTTTGTTCCAATATGGTTTATTTCGTGTCGTCGTTTCACATCCGCAGATTTAAAACTTTTAGTACAATAAGAACATGAAAATGGTCTCTCCCCCGTATGGTTCCTTTCGTGCGTTGCTTTGGCAACAGC
This sequence comes from Sinopyrophorus schimmeli, assembly GCA_036325965.1. Classification (NCBI taxonomy): domain Eukaryota; kingdom Metazoa; phylum Arthropoda; class Insecta; order Coleoptera; family Elateridae; genus Sinopyrophorus; species Sinopyrophorus schimmeli. The sequence continues at coordinate 4,457,800 of JARFIZ010000024.1, read as the reverse complement.
TGATGCAAAACTTTTAGTGCAATAAGAACACGCATATGATTTTTCTCCAGTATGGGTCTTTTCGTGTCTTCCTCTCGCAGTAGTTGATGTAAAACACATCGTACAATAAGCACATTCAAATGGTTTTTCTCCAGTATGAATTCTTTTATGTATTATTAAATTATTTTTTTGATTAAAAGTTTTGTTGCAATAAGCACAAGCAAATAATTTTTTTTTAGTCTGTTGAAGCTTATATTTATTTTTAATAGAATCTTTCGAATAATGTAAACGTTTGAGTTGCTTATCGTCTCCATAGGTTAAATGATCTTCATGATTGGCAGGGTTCCGAGTTAAATCATACTGTTCTTCTGTAATTGAACGATGTATTTCAGACGTTGGTAAAATTAGTGGTCGGAGAGTGCAGTTGTCAGACATTTCATTAGTGTTTAAATTACAACTATTTGGATTCGTCAAATGCTTGTTAGGTTCTACATTTAGTTCTGCAGCTAAAACACTTTTATTTTGAAGAAATTGTGTATGGTCAACACTATTCCCTTTTATCGTTAAAATTTTATTTTCTTCCGTTTGTTTGTAATTATTCAAATTTCCATTATCTTCAAATATTCCCAAATCTATCTCATAATGCAATTTTCCATCCATTTCTAATTTAAAGTTTGCATTGGTTCCGTATTCAAAACCTCTTGGCGATGGTTGCCTACAACAAATACCTAATTAGAAATTCAGAACTACAAATTTCGTTATTAACGATTTATAAACAGACAATAATCTCAAAAAAAGATCAAACAAATCCGTTAAGCACAAAATTGATAAGTTAGAAAAAAATCGTATCTTTCAAACTAATGAATAAGATTTCTGAATAACCAAACAGCTAAGGGTCTTCATATCAAAATCATTTGAATCGGGGTTTCCTAGTAAGGCACTACATAACGCGGTCACTGGTGCCTATATTAATATAACCCAGTAACTGTCTTCTGTTTTTACGTATTTGGTTTGTTTTAAAATGCTCAGTATTATTTTCGTGTTAGTTTAGCTCAAGTAGAAATACCTAGCTCAAAATCACCAAGCTGGAAAATTACAAACTAATGACCCCGTAGTCTAGGATATAACCTAAAGGTCTAATAAAATATAAACTGAGCCATGATGACGACTACGCATTCTTGCCCAGGAGACATAAAACAAAAAGCGTTTTGCCAAAACCAAAGCTTTACCAAAGCAGGCTGCCAATATCATAAATAAAGTGGACTCATTTACAAGAATTGAAACATGTAATTCCAAGTGATTGTCATAGTTTTTACGGCCGCTTACTGCATAAATAAGGTCTCAAACTCTTGCTTTTTATATTTTATTGTTGTCAAGGTTTATTAAGTTTATTTCTTAAGAAGTTATCGAATTTTGTTTTGTTTTATATGGGAATATTTTATACTTAAGTAACACTATCACATTGTGATTGTATAACTACTAGAAGACTCACTTATTGGAGTTTCTAAATTAGTATGGATCTCATTAAGTACAAAGTATGATTATAAATAATAATAAAAGTGCAATTAGACCCAAAGTAATTATAAAACTATTAAGGCTACATGTTTAGTTGGAAAAAAGACTGATTGCAATTTAATAAAATAAACTAGTGATTAAAAGGTTTTTTGTTTTTCAATTGCTGATACAAAAATACGTAAGTAATGCCAGTTCAGGTATTAAAATAAGACAACACAACGTATGTCAAAAAAGTCGGGTTCATTACAAATAATTAATAAAAACTAATGGTTCTAAATTTAATAGATATATTATAAAGTGTACACAAATTCTGAAATGGTATTATAATGTAAAATTATGCAGTATTTTCACTCTCCTGAAAAATTACTATTTTTGACATACGTGGTGCTAGAACTTAAACGACGATATGGTAAAAGTAGTGGTGTCGGCTAACCGAAATCTAACCATGAGCACTTGTTCCCAAAAAAACGAGCAGTCTTTAAAACTAACAAGAACTTATGCTCACTAAGTTGGCCTTGAGTACCTTATTTAACGATGAGCACTTATTTCAAAAATGAACGAGCAAAATCTCAAAAACTCTTAGGGCTTATGCACATTAAGTTGTACTTGAGTACCTTATCTAACCATGAGCACGTGTGTCAAAAATATATGAGCAAAGTATTAAAAACCAACAAGAACTTATGAACATTAAGTTGCACTTGACTATGTTGCAACGAGAGCGCTTGAGTATGCGACGGCACCAGATGCGTCCGCCGAGAGCTAATAAACGTACACCGTAGTCAAAAGTGGCGAGTTTGCAGAGATTTCAATTTTAAATACTAACGCACGTCGAAAACCCCAAACGTATGAGCGTTAATTAAAATACAACGGTGTAGTCACACAATGAAGCAAAGAACCCAAGCGGATGAGCGAAGATTGAGAAGTACTTGCTGGATGCTAAACGGTGAGAACAATGCTGACGAGCACTGCCTGGATTTCTAGAGATCGGTCGTATGCAGTTTTAATGCGCACTGAGTAACCCAAGAGTGAGACTCATTAGTCCATGAGTTGCTGACTTCTATTGAAATCCCCGAGTTCTACGGGTTCAAACTTATTTTTGCTAAAAAGGCAACAGTGTTGCTAAAAGATATTTATATTTGTACAGAGAAACATACATGTATATAACAAATGCTATAATTGTTCCACTAAATACTACTAATCACTAAATATTTCTGTGTTTAAACAATAAAAAAGAAAGAAACATTGTCTACATCTTACATTTTCTAAGTAAATCCAAATAAAACAATTATTAATATTTCTATAGTTATTAAATATTCCTTAAAAGTAACTACTTTCCTTCCATTATGTACTTTCGGCAGTTTACTGTAAAAAAACTTAAAAATTGCATAAAAAAATCGTATCAAATGTGCTTGATTTAAAATTTATAAAAATGTTATTGAATGTTATTAAACATTGCTCAATTTCTCAGTATTTCATAAAACTATACAGGGTATCAGACGAATAGGTACTGAAATTGAACCAGGTGATACATACACCAATCTAAACCATAAAAATTTATATGCAATATATCCTAAAACTAAAGATCAAAACCTGGCTCTTTCATGACACTTTTCCCCTACAAATTCACACACTTTTAAAACGGAATGTGTAAGATTCTTAAACTATAAGTATTTAACGTTTACTTACTCTATCAAAAAAAAAAAAATTAGTATGATAATTATACAATAACAACTAAAAAGACAACCTTAATTTAAAAAAACCCAAATAAAATAAGCAATATGAGGAAATTGTTAAATAAAGTGTGAATTATGTATGTCGAACCTAACTTGTAAAACAGGAACATGAAGTTAATATCGTATAAATCTTTTGTGTATGTTTAAATTACAATTGTCCTCTTTACAAATCAAACAAACAAATTACTTTTTTCATAATGAAATCATTCGTCCTTAGTATTTTATATCTATTTTTGATGAATTCGTTCGTGTAATGCAAAGTTGAATAACCTTCATGCTTAGCAGAGTGCTGAATTAAATTACAATATATTGGTCTTCTAATAAATAAAAAAAGATTCATGAACCCATACAGTCCAATAAAAACAATTAAATGGTCTCCTTTGTATGTGTCTTTTCATGAATTACTTTCCGACTAGCTGATCTAAAACTTTTTTTACAATAAGAACACACAAATGGTTTTTCATCAGTATGGATCCTTTCGTGAATTACCAAGGAAAATTTTCTACTAAAAGTCTTCGTACAAAAAGAACAAGCAAATGGCTGTTTGACAGTATGGCTCATTTCGTGTTCTACTTTCTTAGTTTCCGTTTCAAAAGCTCTAGAGCAAGAAGAACAAAAAAATTTATTTTTTCCTGTATGACACCTTTCGTGTTTCATTTTTGAATCAGTTGACCTAAAACTTTTAGAACAATAAGAACAAGCAAATGGTTTTTCTCCAGTATGAATCCTCTCGTGAATTATTAAAGCATCTTTCCTATTAAATGACTTTCTACAATACAAACAAGTAAATGGTTTTACTCCAGTATGGATTTTCTCATGTATTATTTTCACCTTATCTGTTTTAAAACTTTTATTACAATAAGAACACAAATATGGTTTTTCACCTGAATGGATAATTTCATGCTTTACTTTATTAGCTTCTGTTATAAAACGTTTAGAACAATAAGAACAGGCAAATGGTGCTTTTTCTGTGTGACACCATTCGTGCTTCGTTTTTGAACTAATTGATCTAAAATTTTTAGTACAATAAGAACACGCAAATGGCTTTTCTCCAGTATGTATCCTTTCATGAATTACTACGCTCACCTTTTCATTAAAAATCTTTTTACAATATGAACAAGCAAAAGGATTTTTTCTAGTATGAAACTTCTCGTGTTTTCGTTTTGATAAGATGCTTGTAAAACGTGTAGTACAATAAGAGCACGCATAAGGTTTTTCACCTTTATGGATCGTTTCATGCCGTACTTTATTAACTTCGGTATTAAAACTTTTCGAACAATAGGAACAAAAAAACGGCTTTCTTTCTATGTGAGTGTCTTCGTGTTCTTTTTGCCCCACAGCTGACTTAAAACTCTTAGTACAATAAGAACATGCAAATGGTCTTTCTCCTGTATGGGTCCTTTCGTGGATCACCCAACTTTGTTTTCTGTTATAACTCTTTGCACAATATGAACAAACATATGGTCTTCCTCCAGTATGTTTCTTTTCGTGCCTTACTTTCGTAACGGCCGATGCAAAACTTATAGTGCAATAAGAACACGCATATAGGTTTTCTCCAGTATGGCTCTTTTCGTGTTTATTTTTCGCAGAAGTTGATCTAAAACCCTTGGTGCAATAAGAGCAAACAAATGGTTTTTCACCAGTATGAATTCTTTTATGAATTACTAAATTAGTTTTTTGATTAAAAGTTTTGTGGCAATAATCACAAGCAAATAATTTTTTTAAATTAGAACTATTTGTATTCGTCAAAAGTTCGTTAGGTTTTACATTTAGTTCTGCAGCTGCAACATTGTCATTTTGAGCAAATTGTGTATAGTCATCTCTGTTCGCTTTTGTCGTTAAAAATGTGTTTTCTTCAGTTAGTTCTTCGGTTCTGGTATTTTCAAATATTCCCAAATCTATCTCAGAATGCAATTTCCCATCTATTTCTAATTTAAGGTTTGCGCTAGTTGCATACTCAAAACCTCTTGGTGATAGTTGCCTACAACAAATGCCTAATTATAAATTCAGAACTACAAATTTCGTTACTAAAAATTTATAAACAAACAAAAATGTCATAAAAGGATCCACATAAATCTGTTACTTAGAAAATCGTCAAGTTAGAAAAACATCATATCTTTCGCACTAAAGATCAGGATATCATAATTTCTGAATAACCAATAGCTAAGGGTCTTCATATAAAATATTTAAATATTTTAAATTAATTATTTAATAAATGAAACGCTATTAGTTTTTTTGCACATTTAATACTAATATATCAAGTACCTACAAATAGAACACAGCATACAATACCTTAAAATTAATAAGAAATATCAATTCAGATGTATAACTCAAATTAAACATTTTCAAATTAATAAAAAAATTAATTGTACACATAGTGCACAAAAATTAGAAATAGAACTCATTTTTAATTGTAATACATTACAATTAATATGTTCGACGTGTTATTCATATAATTTTAGCAAAAAAACTTAATTTTTTACTACAATTGTAAGAGTAATAGATTAACTATTCTACAATTTTTGCAAATTTCAAGTTGTAAAAAATAATTAATTCATAAAATTACTCTTATTTAAAAAATAATTGTGTAAATGTAAGTACTAAATTCCTTAACACAAACATTCCAGGATAATGTTCTAATAAGTTTTTTTTAATTATAAATTATGTGAAAAATAAGATTTTAAGTTGTTATTGAGAGGAAGCGTGGCGCAAGTGGTTTAGTGTTTGGGCTGCTGCGCTAGCGAGGTGGGTTCAAAGTGGTCGATTCTCCGCGCCGACCATCGAAAATTTCACGCTCCACTTCTTTTCGCAAAGCTGAGCACCTGGCAAGAGTAAAACTGCTCAAAAATTTCCCTAGAAATTGCCGTGGTTCGGAACCCACGTAAAACTGTAGGTCCCTTAAATCTTTGAACCACTACAACATTCACAACAAAGTATCAAGCGGGGAAATCTCCTAAACCTAATACAGGTATAAAAAGACAAGAAGAAGAAGAAGTTGTTATGCTATTGAACTGAGATATCGAGTACAATAAATATGTATACCTAACAAGTACATAAATTAAATCGAACATATTTTACAATAAAAAGAAATCAAACATTCACATTGGCAACAAATATGCATACATATAACAGGTACAAAAATTACATCAAATAGCGCATTCTCAACTGCAAGAACCTATGGTATCTCCTACGTGTATTTAATTGATCCTTGTATGAAAATGTGGCTTCTTCATTTCGACCATATAAAGCAATGATAGATATCCTGTGCCCTCTTATTAATCGATTTACAGATATCATTTATTCCTTTGGTGTTTTATATCCAATTTTATGATTTGCCTGAAGATATGTAAGTAAATTTATAGTATCCACGTATTATTTCCCTCGTAGTAGTAAATAAAAACAAAACTAATTTATTAAGCGTATTATACTTATATGGTTACATACCTATACTTAACTACTAATTTTATTTTGTGTATTCCATCCTTTGAAACAGTATTTCACAAGCACTTTTTTACACATTTTGCGAAAGAAAGAAATTTTTTACAAAATAATACACAAAACTTTTATATATTCGAATTAATATTGATGGAATGTTATTAAACCTTGATCAACTTCTCAGTATTTTACAAAACTCTACAAGGTATCAAACAAATAGGTACTGAAACTTAAGCAGGTGATACATGACACCAATCTAAATCATAAAAGTTTGTATGCAATATGGCCTAAAACTATAAATTTTGTAAAAAAAAAATTATTTTAATTATCTAGCAAAATGGCAACACAGCATCGTTTCCATATGCTTCTAAAAGAGTGATGTCATGAAGTATGTGCTTCATTGCTAATTGGCATATTTGATATGCAATTTCTATGTTTTTTTTAATTTTTTTTTATTTCTACCTATGGTTTTATTGTTAAAGGCATCGTTACAACAAACTAGAACAAATAATTTCAAAATATTCTAAATAATAATGTATTTATTATACATTTTTAAATTGAAGTTAAGATAGCATAACTCAAAAATATTACAAATAAAACAACTTTACTTGGGCTATGTGGACCCATACAGTCAAATACGAACGGCTAAATGGTCCCTTTTGTACGTATCTTTTCGTGCCTTACTTATTACTGTACCATGCGTTTTAACTCATGGTACAATAAGAACACACAAATGGCTTTTTTCCAATATGTATCATTTCGTAAACTACTACGCTCACCTTTTAATTAAAAATCATTTTACAATATGAACAAGCGAAAGGATTTATACTAATATGATACTTCTCGTGTTTTCGTTTTGATAAGTTGCTTGTAAAACGTGTAGTACAATAAGAGCATGCATTAGGTTTTTAACCATTATGGATCGTTTCATGCTCTACTTTATTAGCTTCGGTATTAAAACTTTTCGAACAATAGGAACAAAAAAACGGCTTTCTTTCTATGTGAGTGTCTTCGTGTTCTTTTTGCTCAACAGCTGACTTAAAACTCTTAATACAATAAGAACATGCAAATGGTCTTTCCCTTGTATGGATCCTTTCATGGATTATACAAATTTGTTTCCTGTTAAAACTCTTTGTACAATATGAACAAACAAATGGTCTTTCCCCAGTATGGGTCTTTTCGTGTCTATTTTTCGCAGAAGTTGATGTAAAACCTATGGAACAATAAGAGCAAACAAATGGTTTTTCACCAGTATGAACTCTTTTATGAATTACTAAAGCAGTTTTTTGATTAAAAATTTTGTTGCAATAAGTACAGGCAAATAATTTTTTCAAACTAGAACTATTTGTATTCGTCAAAAGTTTGTTAGGCTCTACATTTAGTTCTGCAGCTACAAAATTTTCATTTTGAGCAAATTGTGTATGGTCAACTCTGTTCCCTTTTGTCGTGTAAATTTTATTTTCTTCAGTTAGTTCTTCGGTTTTGGTATTTTCAAATATTCCCAGATCTATCTCAGAATGCAATTTCTCATCCATTTCTAATTTAAAGTTTGCACTGGTTCCGTACTCAAAACCTCTTGGCGATGGTTGCCTACAACAAATACCTAATTAGAAATTCAGAATTACAGATTTCGTTACTAAAAATTTATAGGCAAACAAGAATGTCATAAAAGATCCACATAAATCTGTTACTCACAAAAACGACTAGTTAGAAAAACATCATAACTATCGAACTAAAGACCAAGAATTCATCATTTATAAATAATCAATACCTAAAGGTATTCATATAAAATATTTAAATATTTAAAATTAAATATTTAATAAATTAAACGCAATTAGTTTTTTTCTTTCACATTTATTACTAATATATAATCAAGTACAAATAGAAACAGCATACTATACCTCAAAATCAATAACAATTATCAATTCGGATGTATAACTCAAATTACACATTTTTAAATAAATAAAAAGAGTGCAAAAAAAATTACAAATAGAAGTCATTATTGATTGTAATACACTACAATTCATAACTTTGACGTGTTATTCATATAATTTTAGCAAAAAACTTAATTTTTTACTACAATTGTAAGAGTAATAGATTAACTATTCTACAATTTTTGCGTTCAAGTTGTGAAAAATAATTAATTCATAAAATTACTCTTATTTAAAAAATAATTGTGTAAATATAATTACTAAATCCCTTGAGACAAAAATTCCACGATAATGTTCTAATAAGCTTTTTAATCATAGATTATGTGAAAAATAAGATTTTAAGTTGTTATGCTATTAAACTGGGATATCGTGTACAATAACTATGTATACCTAACAAGTACAAAAATTAAATCCAAAATATTTTAGAATAAAAAGAAATCAAACATTCACATTGGCAACAAATATGTATAAATACAACAGATACAAAAATTACATCATATAGCCCATTCTCAAGTTCAAGAACCTATGGTGTCCTACGTGTATTTCATTGATCCTTGTATGAATATGTGAAATTTTCATTTCAACCATATAGATCAATGATAGGTAACCTGTGTAAATCAATCGATTTACAGCAATCATTTATTCCTTTGGTGTTTTATATCCAATTTTATGATTTGTCTGAAGATATGTAGGTAAATTTATGGTATTCACGTATTGTTTCCCTCCTAGTACTTAGTAAGTAAAAACAAAACTAATTTATTAAGTGTATTATATCTATACCTAGACTTAACTACTAATTTTATTTTGTGTATTCCATACTTTGAAATAGTATTTCACAAGCACTTTTTTTACACATTTTACAAAAGAAAACAATTTTTTACTAAACAATACACAAAACTCTACAGGGTATCAGACGAATAGGTACTGAAACTTATGCAGCTGATACATGAAACCAATCTAAATCATAAAAGTTCATATGCAATATGTCCTAAAATTATATATTTTGTAAAAAAAATCATTTTAATTATCTAACAAAAGGGCAACACAGCATCGTTTCCATATGCTTCTAAAAAAGTGATGTCATGTAGTACGTGCTTCATTGCTAATTGGCATATTTGATGTGCAATTTCTATGGTTTTTTTTTAATTTTTTTAATTTCTACATATGACTTTAATGGCATCGTTACAACAAACTTGAACAAATATTTTCAAAATATTCTAAATAATGTATTTACTATACATTTTTAAATTGAAGTTAAGATAGCATAACGCAAAAATATTACAAATAAAACAACTTTACTTGGGATATGTGAATCCATACAATCAAATACAAACAGCTAAATGGTTCCTTTTGTATGAATCTTTTCGTGCTTTGCTTTCCAGGTAGCTGCTCTAAAACTCATGGTACAATAAGAACACACATATGGTTCTTCACCTGTATGAATCCTTTCGTGAATTACCAAGTCATAATTTTTCTTAAAAGGCTTCATACAAAATGAACAAGCAAATGGTTTTTTGCTAGTATGGGACCTTTCGTGCACTACTTTCTTAGTTTCTGTTTCAAAACATCTAGTGCAAGAAGAACAAGAAAACGGTTTTTTTTCTGTATGAATCTTTTCGTGCTTTATTTTCTTAGCAGCTAATTTAAAACTTTTAGAACAATAAGAACAAGCAAATGGTTTGTCTCCAGTATGAATCGTTTCGTGTTCTACTTTCTTAGTTTCTGTTTTAAAACATTTAGTGCAAAAAATACAAGAATATGGTTTTGTTTCTGTATGCATCTTTTCGTGCTTTATTTTCGCATCACCTGATTTCAAACTTTTAGAACAATAAGAACAAGCAAATGGTTTTTCTCCAGTATGAATCCTTTCATGAATTTTTAAAGCATTTTTTCTAGTATATGCCTTACTACAATACAAACAAGTAAATGGTTTTATTCCAGTATGGATCCTCTCGTGTTCTATTTTCACATCAGCTGTTTTAAAGCTTTTAGTACAAAAAGAACACCTGTATGGTTTTTGCCCTGAATGGATAGTTTCATGTTCTACTTTATTAGCTTCTGTTATAAAACGTTTAGGACAATAAAAACAAGCAAATGGTGCCTTTTCTGTGTGACACCATTCGTGCTTCGTTTTTGAACTACTTGATCTAAAACTTTTAGTACAATAAGAACACGGAAACGGTCTTTCTCCAGTATGTATCCTTTCATGAATTACTAAACCCTCTTTGTCATTGAAAGTTTCTATACAATACGAACACGCAAAAGGTTTTATTCTAGTATGGTACTTCTCGTGCTTTCGTTTTGCATCAACGCTTAAAAAACGTGTAGTACAATGAGAGCACCCATAAGGTTTTTCTCCATTATGGATCATTTCATGTTCTATTTTATTAGCTTCGGTATTAAAACGTTTAGTACAATAAGAACATAAAAATGGTGACTCTTCCTTATGGTTCCTTTCGTGCCTTACTTTGGCACCGGCCGATGTAAAACTTGTAGTGCAATAAGAACAAACAAATGGTTTTTCTCCAGTATGAATTCTTTTATGTATTATGAAATTATTTTTTTGATCATAAGTTTTGTTGCAATAAGGACAAGCAAATATTTTTTTATTAGTGTGTTGTAGCTTATATCTATTTTCAATAGAACCTTTCGAATAATGTAAGCGTTTGAGTTGCTTATCGCTTCCATAACTTAAATGATCTTCACGATTGGCAGAGTTCTGAGTTACATTATATTGTTCTTCTGTAATTGAAAGATGTACTCCAGAAGTTGGTGATACCGTTGGTCGGAAAGTGCAGTTCTCAGTAATTTCTGCAGTATTTAAATTAGAACTATTTGTATTTGTCAAAAGTTTGTTAGGTTCTACATTTAGTTCTGCCGCTAAAACATTTTCATTTTGAGCAAATTGTGTTTGGTCAACTCTGTTCCCTTTTGTCGTTAAAATTTGATTTTGTTCCGTTAGTCTGTAATTATACAAGGTTTCGTTATTTTGAAATATTCCAAAATCCACTTCAGAAAGCAACTTTCTATCCATTTCTAATTTAAAATTTGCACTGGTTCCGTACTCAGAACGTCTTGGTGATGGTTGCCTACAACAAATACCCAATTAGTAATTCAGAACTACAAATTTCATTACTAAAGATTTATAAGCAAACAAGAATGTCAGAAAATGATCCAAACAAATTCGCTACGCACAAAATCGGTATATTAAAAAAAAACGTATCTTCCGAACTAATTATCACTATTTCATTATTTCTGAATAGTCAGTAGCTAATTCAAGCAGCACCAAAAGTAGCGGCAACTGAAACGGAAACCTTACATGAGTCACTATTACGTAACCGTCACTAAATCTACGACTTTAATGTATAAATAACTTAATAGAAATAATTTCAAGTCGGTGCCACGTAGTCGTCACCAATTGTGGTTACTTTGAAATTACATTACTTCGAAGTAGCTTTAGAGGTAATGAAGACGTCGTATATACCTGTACGACGTACTTGAAATTTTTGAAACTTACCGGTAGCAAATAGTAGTAACGGTGACTAGCTTAGATTACGAAAAAGCGACTTAAAAGTTCCAACCTCTTTTATTACAAAATATGTCCTTAAGCGGTGTTGTCAGATAAATTTTATATTAACAAATTTATTTTATAAAAATTTAAAAAAAACAAAATTTATTTCTACAAAACATTAAGTTGATCGTTAAATAAATATATTATCAATTTGAAAGCAATATTTAAACATGTTTCTACTTTTGAGGTTATACTTTATTTAGCGTTTCAATAAGTGGAAATAATGCTTATTGCCACTTATTTAAGAACATCAACGCGAGGGAAGCTGCGGGTAAGCCGCTTGTATTAAATAAAATATAATTATATTATTATAAAACTTACCTAAATATATAATATAACTGCAATAATAAAAAATGCATCCAGTATAGCACGGAGTATAGTGTAAATTACAGTTTTTTTGATAAGTCGAAGCGTTTTACAATTCCCTCAATTCAAGTTTCTATTAGTAAATATTTCGATAACTCAAAGTTCAATTTTACAACTTTTCACAAAAGTACAATACCTGGTAGGATTAAAGAACGAGTTTATTCGGTGTTATTTATTGCTGGTCAAAATGGCTATTGTAAAATAGGATGAAAAAGTTCCATACTACAAGACTATAATGTTTCGACGACGGCACTTCAATTGGATTTAAATACTAATTGTTGTTTAAATGCTTTCTCAACAGTTATGAAATTTAAGAGGGTTTTGCCGTTTCTTTTACAAGAAAAGGGTCTATTTTTTCCTTTTTGTTTTTGTTCTGGTCGTAATTCGTCGAGCACGAGTACGATCAAATATATTTTTTGTTTATAGTTTAAAACAGTGTGTAACAGAAAATCGAAAAAAATTATATACTTTTTCTAAAATTATTTACCGATTTACGACAGTAAACGAAAATTAAAAAAAGGCTAAAGGAGTGTCCTTTTCTCAACTTGGGGAAAACCATAATTGAATGTTTTTGGTATACACGTGGTAAAAATATTTCAGTTTCGGTAGATGAATAGAAAAATTTGTAGAAACCCAACATTTTGGATCAATGAAGCAAAAAATAATTTTAAATTACTTTCACTCCAACAATAAATAAGATGTAAATACCATATTACCTAAGTACTTAATAATAATAAATAATGTTAATGATTGTTTACCAATTTTGGTTATTTTGTATAAAAGATGTTAAATATAGATATCATATATACACACAAAAGTATTTAACTCGACTTTTTTTGATAACTCGAATTATTTTTGGTTTCCGTTCAACTTCGACTTATCGAGGTTCGACTGTAAATAGTTTATTATTATTATAATAGAATATGAGTTATTTTTGTTGTACAAATGTATATATTCACGTTATCTATTAGTCAACAGTTTTAAAACAAATACAATTAATTTCAAATTGTTTGAATTTTCGCAATAATGTCAATGAACTATTCATATCCTTAGAGGATTTTTCCATCTTAACAATTGTGACCGATGTTTTGCCGGTTATACAGGTTATACAGAGACACGTGATTATTGTTGCAGCTTGCACTATAAATAGTTCGATTAGCCAGACGTTAACATTTTTTCATAACAATATAATTCGATCTCTTTCGTTTTTCTCGGTGTCGCTGTCGCAACAATGCCAGTTCGCTAACCTTTTGACTTAACTTTAATTGCATGTTTCGCTATTGAATCTTTACAAAAACAATAATGTGTATTACACGCGTTTGGAATATTTTCGGATTTGGCAACTTTGGATTAATATCCAAGGTTGCCATCATTAACAAGGTGCTGACGAAATATTCATATCGTGAAGTTGTTACTAACACAAAAAATATACGCACGTTGACCATAAATTAGTTATATTTCAGCGATTCTCACATACTAATGCATATTTTTTGCAATGAATGATCGTTTTGTTCATTTTAATAGGTAGGGAGTATATGTATTTAACCTGTTCCCATTTTACTTTAAGTAACAGTTTTATTAACACTATCAAAACCATGCCACCCTTATGAACTACACATCGTTAAATACAGCAACTGTTATCACAGAGAAGCCGCTGAAACCGACATAAGAATTAATTGTCAATACGGTCTACAAAGTGGTAATTATAAAAAAGTGGAAACAAAATTTGTCGATGCATCATTAGTTGAAACGAAAGATTAATTAGTAACTAGTTTTACATGGAAGTTTGTAACTATAACTTACAGATTTCTAATAAACCTAAAACCAATAAAACACATTAAAACAAATTAAACTTTAGAGCTTAAAACTGTACAGTTTCGAAAATACCCTACTTACTTCATACTTTAACGTTTATTTATATTTATTGAATAAATTAAACTATTATAATATATAATAATAAAAGAACTTAATTAAAATAAATTAATAAAGTAGGAAATTCAACTAAAGTAATAAATGCATGTACTTATTAGGTGTTTAAAATTTTTTAGAACATTGTTTAGCATATTAGACTAAATAGATTCACTTCTAACTAATTTACATTTAACCGCTATAATTTAAATTTATTCTTAAACATTTAATTTGAATTAATTTTTTTATCTATATCTCTGCTGCATTTTATCATATAAAATGGATATGAAAAATATCAATTTAACTGTCTTCTACGAATCTAATATTTACTAGAAATAATTAAAATTTTTTAAGAAGTTGATGTTCTAAATTAATTTAAAATGTGTTAATCTAGCGTAAATAATAACATAAATACATATAAAAATTTAAATTTTTTTTAAATTCAATTACTAAATGTAATTTAAGATGTTTTAAATTCCATAAAAACAATAGTAGATAAAATTAATAAACTAATTAAATAAACTTCAAGTTTACGTAAAATTTTAAATTTAACTACCAATTAAACTTAATTTTTAAAATCGATTTTTACAATAGAAAAATTATATTCAATTAAATATTAAATAAGTAAATTAATTTAAATAAATATATATTTAAACTAATTCTACAAAATTTAAAAAAGATTATATTGATAATTATTTGTCTTAAAACATTTCAAAAACAACAATATTATTTCTTATTGTAAAACTTTATAAAAACTTCAAAACGAAACATATAATTATAACATTATATGTTTGTCCTAATCTAAATCAAATATGAAATTTCCTATTAATAGACCTAACTAAATCATATTTCTTGCTAATGAACTTATAATAAAAACAATTTCATCTAACGAAAATAGTTTTCTAATAAATTCTCTTGTAGAATACTAAATACTTTTTACCTTTTCAAAAGACAAGATTCTAATCTCTATCAATATGAACTCTGTGCATTACTGAGAAGTGATTTCTTCCTTATCAATGAGAACAACCAATTGTTTTTCATGAACTGTACTTCATAGACATAAACTGTTTTCTGATAGACTTTCTTATCAATAAGACAAAGTCTTTTCTCATAAGAACATGACTTGTTTTCACTAGAATGGCATCTTCCTTATCTAAGACTTATTGAAAGTTTTTCAATATGAATCCATGTGACACTAAGTACCTTTCATTAAGCTTCTTTACAATACGACTAGTAAACTGTGTTTAGTATGGTTTTCTCATGTTATAGCAAGATCGCTTTCTATAACTGCCATAATTAAGCTATTCGATAGGCTATCTTATGGTCTTTCTTCATACTAGCTCGTATAAATCGTTTCGAATAGTGACAAATCTTGTACTAAGTGACACTGTTTCTTTCTTTTGTACTTGACTAAACTCAGAGTTGCTAGTTATGTCTTTTCTATCGTGCTTTCGGCATGCTTTAACCATGTTTCTGTTAAATCAATTTGTAATAAAAGCAGTGTTTCTCATTGGATCATTCGGTATGGTTACTTTCGATTATAATTCGTTACTAGTAACAAAATTACTTTTCATGAATAGTGTTCATTGTTTTCCTATGGTCTTTCTCTTGCAGTCAATTTAACAGGCAATGAGTATTCGTCCTTTGTATTTCGTGATTATAATTCTGCTTTTCTGTCAACTTTGAACTTTGGCAACATAGCAAAGCTTTTCTCCGGTATTTCTCTATGTTTCGTGTACTTACTATCAATGTTTGTATAAAAACATGTCTATAACACATCAAATGGTTTTGTTCTTTAGCTAATTATTTATATTTCTTTCTTAATATTAAACGTTTGAATAAGCAGCAAATCTTTTTTTGTAGTTGACTTTAATAATGTTCTTCGTAATAAGTCTTTTCAGTGAATAACATGGCTTGACTTTCATGGCTTCTAGGTCTCTAACTATTGATTACATGTTATAGGGTTCCGATTAAATTTCCGAAGATGTTTGATTAAGATAATCTTTATGATTCATATTGTTTTCAGTTAAGTTATTTAACATTTTAGTATATTAAGAACATTATTCATTCTACTGATTAACTGTTTTCTTAATAGACTTTGCAAATTTATTTTAGTTTTATGTCATCATATTCATTTCGTAAATTATTCTCGATTGAATTCAAATTCATTCTAATTCATGTATCAGATGTTTAAATATGCAAACTTTCAATAGTCAAAAATTTACCATTGATTCGAATAATTCTTGTCTATTCAACATTATTCGTGTAACAACATATTCATGATTAAATGAATTTATGATCAATTTATAAGTTACTTAAACGCATGCTAATAATTACATTATTCTTCGTCTTTAAACTAACTTATAATTTTGAAAATCTTCAGTATATACTATCAGTTCTCTAACTATAATGTAAAATTACCAGTTTCGTTCTTAAATACGTTCTGGTTTAATTCAATATCTTATTTCTAAATACCATGAGATTCGCATTACTAATAGCATAACATCTTTTAACTCAAATATTCAAGAGTCATAAAATCTATATCAAAATGACCTTGTCATAGATTGCAAACATTCAAAGCGTTAAAATTAAACTACATAACGGACTGCAATTCTTATACATAATTAAAGTTGACAAATTCAAGGTTAGTCATAAATATGTTGGACTTTTGAAAATAAGCGTACTTCAATAATATATTCATTTCTGTCGATTTAGTATTTTAAAATCATTGTTTTTTGATGATTATTATATCAGTATGCCATTTATTAATAATCAGTAAATTACTATCCCTATTATTGATTTAATAATGTCAATATTGTAATTTAATAAAATAATAATGATTATTAAACTAAACTTTTGGAATTCAAACTTCAAACCTATACTAATAGAACATAGACTAATAAATCTATTAAAGTGATTCAAAAATATTAACAATAATGTATGAAAATAACAATATAAAAAAAGTGTCAATTTGAAAAACTAATTATTCAAGTATCTTGAATTTAAAAATTACTATGTTATAAGATTATAGATCTTAAACACTTAAGATATTTACTACAAATATTAATGAGATAATGGCAAACTTCTACTACGACTTAATGCTATATGTACTACAATTACTGAGATACTTTAATATGAGTTACAATATTTATGTTAATTGCAATGATATATCTATAATTAACTATAATGTGATATTGTCTAAGATATAAAACCTAGCAGTCTTAAGTTGAATAGTATAACAAAGAGTTAAATAAATAACTTATGACAGTTTAAAGTGCATTAGAACATAGATTATCAACTAGGAAACAGTACCAAGTTGAGCATGCAACTAATAAATACGTATAAAAGTGAGTATTGCGTTTCATTAAATCAACGTGAACAAATATGAAGTTAATAAACAAGATACAAGAGATTAGACAATAAGCAGACTATATCTTAACGATGACTATCTGACAGTGCTGAAAATGTCGAGATAATGCATATAAAGTATGTTCATAGATTACCAGAGTCGACTTATTAAAGTCAAAACCAGACTTTATTCAAACTCATGTAGCAAGTTTGTAAATACTTTATGTACAGAGTAACAAGCATGTACAACAAAATGTAATGTCAAAAGCTATTAAATGCTTACTATATGCTGATTTACTAGTACACTTATTAAAATATGCATTGAAAATTCTGCACAGAAAACTAAATAATTAATTCATTAAGTTTACTATCTATTATCCGTTCAGTAGTACAAAGTATTATTGCATAAATGATAGCAGTATTAAAATGAACTTAATGTAAGAATGATAATGCATGTAATTAACAATGTTATTAGCATGTACACAAAGTATTCTGACAGTTAATTAACACTAATAATGAAAACAAGTATCACAAATTAAGATCATAAAACAACATATTTCAATATTAATCTTTAAAATGTAAACGTGAGCTAACTTGCCAGTAGTACTTTACTATTACAATAAAATGGATCGTAGATATTGATAACTATAAAATTAACTATATTAATTAATATAAATTAGATTGTAATATATATTAATTGCTTCTAACAAATTCATAAAAGATATGAGTAAACGTTAAACTAATGTGAGTATAAAGCAATGTCAACATAATTTATCAATATCTAAACAAATAAATCGTTTAACTAATTTATAAATTCACAATCGTTCTTAATAAATTAATTTGATAAATCTATATTAAGTAGTTATACTATTGTTAAATTCTGTAATCTGAATATTTCCATACAATAAACAATTATAAAATCATAATAAAAAATTTTAAAATAAAGTTCCATAGAATTATCAAATTCTTGTAAACTTATTTAAAATCGAACTTATTTAAAATGTTTTTCAAAGTACAACAATGTTTTCAAGAATTCTAGATTTACATATTTGATAACTTACAGTGTATCAAGAATAATATGAAATGCAAAGGTTTTACAATATATGTCTATCATAATTATTCATATATAATCCTAAACAAAGTCAAACTGTTTTCATGAACTTTGACTACAAATTTCAATACTTTAACGATACTGACTAAAACTTTTACATAAGATACAATAACTTTTATCAAAAAATGATTTTAATATCCATGAAATATTAACAATACTAAAAAGATCAAATTCAATAAGAAATATTTTACATATATTTCTGTTAATTCTTTCATAAACTAAACAGAACAAGAAATTTTCAATATTCTGTATAAATTTATTATTGTAATAACAATTGTATGCTTTAGAACAACAATGGCAGTTACAATGATTAAAATTTATCATAAACGTATGTATTTCAAATGCATCTTTCCTGATTACTTTCATAGCAATATCTATACATTATTCTTAGCAATTCATTAACTTATTAACTTGATGAATCTTTAAGTATAAATATGATTTCCTGAATCAATAATTGAGTGTTACTAATCCTATTTTACTTTAATGGTCTTATAATGTAAAGGTTTTTCAAAGACTTTTCGATAGGACAAATACTGTTTTCTTGAACAGTAATATATCTTTTCTAGTATAAAGGATCTTTCTATAGTACTTTCTGACAAAGCTTTCATCTGTTACAATATGACAGCATTTGATCATATCTATTTCGTTTCTAATTTCTCTTTGAGCAAAGTTGAACAACATTGCAAATTTATTTTCCCTTATGAAACCTTCAGTTTTCATTGATCATTATTTACTTTAAACTTTCGAATAGCAAAATTTCTAAGTCAGTGCAAATGTCTTCAGTATTCTTAGATTTCAGTGATTAAAATTTCTTTAAAATACAAATCAAGTAAATGGTTTTCTGTATATCAAGTGTTATTTCTAACATTTGTTATTAAACTATTTGATTAAAATTTTAGTTACATAGTTCACGTATGATTTTTCTAGTAAATTGTTTCTTTTAGTACTTTCTTTGAACGTATAAGACTGCAAATGTCTTTTACGTTGACACCATTCTAAGATTCGCATAACTAATTATAATTAGTCAATAGACCTGAAATTCTAGATTTCTACAAAATGCCTCATTAACTCACAATTTATTCACAACTTTTACTAAATTATGAACAACAAAATTTTCTAAAGTATAACTTCCTATTTCTTAAATGATAAAAGTTATAATAAACATGATAATTCAAAATCTATAATTTAGTCACTAAAAGTCTGTACTTAAAAATTGTATAATTAACAACTATAAAAAACGTTGTTTTCTCATTAGTTATTGTGATTCAATTTCCTACAAACTAGCATTCAACAATACTTAAATTAAATATTCAATATCCTTTTGTCTGATACTCTATTGTAATTACAAATGATTATTACACATAGTAACAACATATTTTCAAAATTATCGATTTAACTCTAATCATTCAATTAATATTAATGAACTTCTAGTTCTACAATGAAACTCAATTATAACTATTTAGATTAAGATAATATAATTAAATTTGTGTTTAATTAAAATATTAAACTTGATTTAAATAATTATGTAAATAAGTTACTATTCAATATTTCATATAATTATCAATATTTTAATAGTAAATATTTATTATAAAATTATGTTCATTATACATTCATAATAATTAATTTACACAATGTCGCAGTCGATTAATGTTTCTCTAGTAGTTTGTCAATATTTTTGAACATCCAAGATTCAGTTTTTTGAATACATTATTTTAGCAAAGCTGGAATTTCTATTGCAAGCCAGTTCAAATGTATATTCCTTACAAAAATTTGCCAATTATTATCAAAGACGTAGCATAAATTACTCTAAATAAAATTTTATAAAGATCAAAGCACAAAATTTAGTATTAAAAATCAGTTTGACAAAACATTCAAAAAGTCATAAAGGAATCGAACATAATTGTTAATAAAAGAAGTTGTACATATAAATGCATATATCATAATATAAATTCTAAACTACATCAAGCTAAGTTTATCGATACATACTTTACAATAGATTGACTTCAATAAATACACATTCGATATTAGAAATTTAGATACCATATATCTTATTAAATTAAGACATCTACAATTATTTCAATTATGAATGAATATTGAATAACATAGAAATGTATAAGTCTTTATGCTTTAATTATAATCAATTAATTTAATATGTACACTAAATTAAGCTAAATTATGTCATATTATAAAATTTATAATTTATTGCACATTAATATAGATTACATCATACATTTTACTACAATTCAGATAATCTTAAATGTTATTCACTAAGACTTTACAATATGCTATAAATTTTAAAATCAATTCAACATATCAAACATTGATAATTCTAGTTACTTATTAACATTAAATAATTTTAAGTTATTTATGAAACCAATATAAATGTGAAAATTATTTAGTTGATCTCAATGTTCAAAAGTTATTGTATGTATGTAAAAGATAATGTTATTGAAGTATTCATGTATGTTTGCATGAGCAACTGCATTTAGTTGTATTCTATGATTTTAAGATTCAGTTTCAATCGACAATAATTTATATCAAATATGTTTATATCTAAATTATCAACATAGGTAACGTAAATTAACTATCAGTTATCAACATAAACTTGTACGTACTTCAAATCGAAATAAACTAAGTATTATACATAAAATCTAATTAAAGTTTAATCTTCAATAAACTAAACTTTAAACATGTATTGAACATACTAGCAAATATGGCAAAATACTATTACATGTTCAATGCCTAAATGATCTAGTACCTAGTATTATACTTCTTATAATGTCAGTTTTAATTTAATCTGACGTCAAAACTCCTTCATAACAATGATAATTAATCATTATATGTTAATATCATATTACTGTTTAACTGAAGTATGTACTAAAAAGTTATTATACTTGTTCATTGGCTTTAGAACATATATAATAGAACGCATATTAATTACTATTAGATACTTATCTATTTATTTACTTTATGATTGCCTCATGATAGTATATACAATTGTTCTAACATGTAATGGTCTTTGCAAATAATCAACTTAAACTTCTAGAGTCATTACGTTAATAATGTTTCGATTAAGACTTACAATATAATACAATAATATTTGTTTCGTTAGCATACTATTGACATTATGTATCAAAGCTACTTTAAATGTGTGCATAGTAAGCAATTATTTTAAACTATAACCTTGTTATATAGTTCTAAGGTTTCAAGTATTTGCATAAAACTTATCATATTGTATGTCATTTTCTATTTTTCAATGTATTAAATTTCTACTACATGATACTCAAATCTTTAGATCTTAGAATAAATAATTCTGCTCAAAATTATTTAAATATGTAAATACAATCTTCTTTGTTGATCTCAAAAATTACAATTAAACAATTCAATTGCAATTTTACAGTCAGAATCTATTAACAATGTCAATTTGATCAAAATTTTAAGTATAAAATTTTTGCTACTATTATCGTATCATAAGATTTCTAACATATACAATATAATTTCGAATACAATATAAATATTATATGCAACAAATTATTTAATATATTTTAATATTATTTTTACAATAAATACTACTTGATTATATCTCAAGCATATTCATCAGTAATTACCTATTATAAATGCATTCAATAAAACATTACATTCAAATCTAAAGTTTCTTTTAATTAAAATCTATTAAATTTTTAAAAATAACAAAAAGATTTTCTAAATGTTTTCTTTCTTTTAAACTTAAAACATAATTAGAAAAATAAAATGACAAAAGCTTCTTAAGATCTATTAAATGAAATAAAAGTTTCTTTAAAATTTTTTTAATTAACAAATTAAATTCCTTTATCATTTTTCTTTAATTTAATTAAAATGTTAGTAAACCTTAAATAAGAAAAAATGTTTTCCAAGTATTCTCTTATTTTTAAATTAAGTAAATTGGAAAAAAAAAAATTTTTTAAATAATTTTTTTTAAAAAAATTTTTTTAAAATTTTTTGGGGCCAAAAATTTTTCCAAAAAAATTTTTTAAAATTTTTTTTTTTAAAATTTTTTTTTTTTTTTGATTTAAATTTTTTTTTTAAAATTTTTTCCATTTTTTGGTTTTTTTTCCCCCTTTTTTTTTAAAAAATTTTTATTCTTTCCCACCTAAATTTTAATTGTTTTCTTGTTGTCTATTCTTATCTTGACATTGGTTTGAAAATAAAGTTGATTTTATATACCTATTTATGATTTATTTTTTATAAACTACTTATAAGTTCGTTCGATGACACTTCATTAACTTACTAACAGTTCATTTTGAACTGAAAAGCAAAAATCATCCGGATCCGGACCGGATCCGGCCAGATCGATGGGAATCCGGTCGGATTGAAAATGACGCCGGATTGCAATCCCTATCAGCGACCCCAAATACATATAGAATTTATGGTTTGACCTTCTGACCCGACCAAGACTTTTTATTTGTGTGGCTGTGTAATGAACCAACGGTCTGGCGATCTGTAACTTGTCCAATTGTTTTTTTAATAACTTTTTTTTTCCATTTTTTTGTAAAATTGATGTATAAGACATAAAAACAATGTTTTACTATTCAAAGGTGTTTCGATCAGTAGAATATAAAAATTGAAGTCTGGCACCCTTATTCTTGACACAACTGTTTGCCAACGCACCCTCTAAATATTTATTGCAGTGATAAATTTTTTATATAAGGTATAAGAGAAAATTAAACGTCAAAATTTTATGTTTTTACCTCTATTTTGAATAGAATTCGTCTGTCACATTAAAACTTGACCAAAATTCTGCCAGACCACGATTTCGAAATTCCTTTGTTCCTACTTGTTGAGCGCGAGTTTTTTTGTTTTACTTTATTAACTCTCCAATTTTTTAATAATATTTTGCTCATTCCTTATTGCGTGACAGAGTAGGAATAATAAAATAATATTTTATACCTACTCCGAAGAAGAACGAAACGATTTTATAGTTTTTTAAAAACTTAGTATTTGTGATAAATGCTTGTGTGGAAATTAAAAAAATTTTTTCATCCTCTTATTCAAAGGACTCATGTTTTTTTAATTATTTCTTATATCTAATTTAGAAAATATATCATTGCAATAAATATTTTGAGAGTGGTCTGGCAAACAGTTGGGCCAAGAATACGGATGCCAGACTTAAATTTTTATATTCAACTGATCGACACTTCTTCCAATAGTAAAACATTGTTCGTATGTCTTATACATCAATGTTACAAAAAATAAGAAAAAGAATTATTAAAAAAATCTTTCCTGGGACGTTAAAATATATTTGCTTTTAAAAACCTTTTTGCAATAAGAACAAGAAAATGTTTTTTCCTTTGTATGAATCCGTTTATGGATTTGCATACTAGATTTGGCAATAAAACATTTTTTACAAAAAGAACAAGCCTAGGATTTTTTTGTTTTATGAACTTTTTCGTTGTGTCTCTTTAAATTAGATTTGGTATTAAATCCCCTCTTACAAAATGAACAAATAAATGGTCTTTTCTCTGCATGAATTAGTTTATGTATTCCTAACTCATATTTCGTTCTACATCTCCTTTTACAATAAGAACATGCAATTGTTTTTTCTCCTGTATGAATTCTTTCGTGAAGTACTAAACCATCTTTACTTACATAACGCTTTTCACAATAAGAACATACAAATGGTTTTTCTCCTGTATGATTTCTTTCGTGAACTACTAAAAGACCTCTACTTGCATAGCGCTTTGCACAATAAGAACATACAAATGGTTTTTCTCCTGTATGACGTCTTTCGTGAACTACTAAAACACCTCTACTTGCATAGCGCTTTTCACAATAAGAACATACAAATGGTTTTTCTCCTGTATGACTTCTTTCGTGAATTGCTAAAACAGCTCTAGTTACATAGCGCTTTTCACAATAAGAACATACAAATGGTATTTCTCCTGTATGACGTTTTCGTGAACTAATAAACTAGTTTTTCTTCCAAAACCTTTTTGACAATAAGAACATACAAATGGTTTTTCTCCTGTATGAGTTCTTTCATGATCTCCTAAAAGACTTTTATTTCTAAAACACATTTCACAATAAGAACATGCAAATGGTTTTACCCCTGTATGATTTCTTGCGTGAACTTCTAAAACACGTTTACTTACAAAGCGCTTTTCACAATAAGAACATACAAATGGTTTTTCTCCTGTATGACTTCTTTCGTGAACTACTAAACTACTTTTTTTCCAAAACCTTTTTGACAATAAGAACATTTATATGGGTATTCTCCTGTATGAGTTCTTTCATGAAATACTAAACTTTTTTTTAATCTAAAACGTTTTTCACAATATAAACATGCATATGGCTTTTCTCCTGTATGAATTGTTACGTGTTCGGCTAAATAATATTTGCTTCCAAAATTCTTTTTACAATAAGAACAAACATTCGGTTTTTCAGTACTACTAATTTTCTTATGTGGGATTAAACTACTTTTGTCAGAAGCTTTCTTATTATAATCAGAACAAATACGTAATTTTTTAGTGTGATATCTCATGTGAATTATTAATAGATTTTTATGGAGAAAACATTTTTTGCAATGAAAACAAGTAAATGATTTTTCTACAGTACGGTGTGTTTTCTGCATTATAAAATGTTCATCAACCCTTTTTTTATAATACAAGCCAACTAATGCTTTATTTTCAGCATCGATTCCTTTATGGATTACTTTCGAACTGTCAAGCTCAAACTCTTGTTTACAATGCAAACAATGGAATACTGTAGTCTCGCCATTAGTTGTAAAATGCCCATCACTTATACCATGGTGGTGAATAAGCTGCTCCTTTATGTCTGTTATTAAGACACGTAACTCAGATTTATGAGTTATCATTTCAGAAAAGTTTAAATTATCAACAAGCGTTTTTTTAGTTCTCATTCCACACGTGGTAATATTAACAAGGTGTTGATTGATTGTTTCGATCGGTTGTGAATTAACAAGAACTTTCTTCTTGGCAACGGGATATTCTTTCGTAATAATTAATTTGGAATTATTATTTGTTCCAGAATCATTAATATCGTTTAAAAGTTGTAATCCAGTGAGATTTCTTCTCTTTATCTTACTCTTACATTGTGATTTTTTTGTTGGACGTGCTATCTTATCTTTATCTCGAAAAATCTTTGTTTTTTTTTTGGTAACATTATTTAACGCGGCGCTATTTCCATATGGTATCTGTTTTATAATACTGCCAGGGTGCACAGGTTCCTTACTAAAACTCGTAGATTTGATTTTCGTAATAAACTCTTCCTCAAATATAGTGTCACCTTGCAGTACCTCATCTATTTCACAAATGCCTAAATCTATTGCCGAATGAAACTTTATATCTTCCGTATACTCCATTTCTAGTTTAATAGATTCGGTCTTGTCGTATTGGTTACCCTTCTGTGGTAGTTTCCTGAAACATAATTTAAATTAGTAAATAGGAATTACATTCGAAGATGCAGTAAAAAAAATAAAAACTACAAAAAAACTAAAAACCTTCGCTTAATACTTTATCCAAAATCCAGAAATGACGATATCTTACGAAACACACACATCTGATTAAAATTTCAGCGTTTGGCGTAATGACAGTACCATTCCAAAATCGACAGCAGTATTATACAAATGATGTAGGCATTATAGCAATTACGTTATAATATCAAAAACGGCTTATACGCAGTTTTTTTTTAAAACAATCAAAAATGTGCGTAAGAAGTAATTTCATGAGTAACCTTTTATATCTTTACACAAATCTACAATTTCCTTCATAACAAACTTTTTTATATTTAAAAAACCGTTTAATAGGTACCGTTGATGTTTGCAATAACAATTAGCAAGCATTTCAGTTTTTGCTAAACGAAAATTCCATGGAAAAGATTATCAAAAGCCAAAAAAAAGCAAAGCGTGAAAAGTCACGCCAGTAAAGTTAATTATATTTTTATCAATTTTAATTGTGTATTAGCAAAAATCTATTCGCTGTTTCAATTTTTTCCTTTTGTTTGTGTATTGTGTTGGTGCAAAGGATACAGTGTGGCAGTCCACAGAAAAAAAACCACATAGTTTTATATAAAGTTATAATTGTAAAATTATAATGTAATAAAGTCACTCATCGAAGCAGAGTACGTCGTAATCTTTTAAGAGAATAGAACGGACTAACTTATATCAACATAACACAATATACAAGGCCGCAAAATCAAATCATTATCACAGCCTTAGAAAAACCAATAACAAGGTATATAAAATATTTAAACTAAAGAGTCTCTATAACAGAATGGGTAACCAAGAAATTAAAATAATAAGTTATGCAGATGGCGCCATAGTACTGTCTAAAATGGAAGATAGCTTACAAGTAATAATATTTTATTAGTTGTAAATTAGTTGTTGTGAAAAAGATCGACGTACGACCAAAAAAATTGAAGTATATGTCACATTAACCTGCCGCTTCACTCCCGTGGGCTAACTTAAATCCCACAGGAACCGTGCATTTTTTTTCGCGATAAAAAGTAGCCTATAGCACTCTTCTGCTTATAAACTATCTCAATGCAAAAAATGGCATCAAACCGTTGCTCAGTTTCTGCGTGAAAGCAAGACAAACCAACAAACACACTTAGACATTTATATATTAGTAAAGATTGCTTAAAATCAACTACTTTCTTTCCATCTTGCAGGTTCGGCAGTTTACGATAAAAGCACTTAATAGCATAAAAAATTGTAATAACCGTGAGTAATTTAAAATCTATAAATATCGGATTGCATGTTACTAAATATTGATCAAATTCTCACAATTTTATTAAGTTGTACGAAGTGTCAGACAAATAGCTACTAAAACTTAACCAGATGACACTTGACACCAATCTAAGCCATAAAAATTTTTATGCAACATGTCCTAAATCTAAAGAATTTCTAGAAAAACGCATTTTAATACTACAAAAAAAAAAAAAAGTATACGCCACGTTGACAGGTTTAACCTGCCGCTTCATTCCCGTGGATTAACTTAAATCCCACAGGAACCGTGCATTTTTTTTTGCGATAAAGAGTAGCCTATGGCTTATAAACTATCTCATTGCAAGAAATCACATCGAGTCGTTAACAGTTTTTGCGTGAAAGAAAGACAAACCAACAAATACACTTGCACATTTATATATTAGTAAAGATTCCTTAAAATCACCTACTTTCCTTCCATCTTGTAGTTTCGGCAATTTACGATAAAAGCACTTAATAGCATAAAAAATCGTAATAACCGTGAGTAATTTAAAATCTATAAAAATTTGATTAAATGTTACTAAACTATTTTATAAAGTTATTCAAGGTGTTAGACAAATAGCTACTGAAACTTAACGAGGTGATGCCTGACACCAATCTAATCCTTAAAAGTTCGTATGCAATATGTCCTAAATTTAAAGAATTTCTAGAAAAACGCATTTTCATTCCCTAGAAAAATGGCAACACAGGATCATTTTCATATGCTTCTAAAAGAGTAGGGGAGACCGGGTATGGTTGTGTCACGGGTAGGTTGTGTCACGAGTAGGTTGTCACCATAAGCCATAACAGCAAACCTAATGAATTAAAAAATTTGTTTACCCGTGTCAAAGAAGCCCGAGCACAATATCTCCTTGCGTACTTCACTTCAGTTCGCTCTGAAATACCGTATAAGAAATATATACGTTTGTATTTTTTGTACAGTGAAAGTAATTTTTTGTGAATCTGTTTTTAGTCTCGTAAGTATATTTAAATTTTGCATAGTGATATACTTTTTCGTGTATTTATGATTTTAAGATATGCTTCATGACATTATTCATATGGTTTCTTAAATGACCATTGATTTAAATTTATTTTGGGGAGTTTATTGTCCAAAACTGTTTTGGGGAAAGTTGGCTCAAGTTAACGGGGGCTAGTTGTCACCGGTGCAAAGTAACCATGAATTTGTGCGGCCTTTTTTATTGATTTCTAGGGGTTTTACTACATAAACGATTGACTGTAATTATACATTTGTCATTTTTGTTACCATAACCTAAGTTTGTTAGATATAATAGGTTAGGAATAGCATACGCATTTGTTTTGTCTTTTTGTCTTTTACTTTTTATTTAGCGGGTGATTACCTACCCCAGACACTATGACAACCATCCCTTATACATGGGGTTGAAAGTCGCACTTTTTTTTTCAGAAAAATTATAATATCTGCTCATTATATAATGGTAAAAAACCTTTTTTTTTTCTTAAACTAGAATAAAAACACTATCTATTAATATATAAATGTCATTTATAAATTAAGACCATGGGCTCTAAAAATACAGGAAAAAAAATGTGACTTCCAACCCCGGTCTCCTCTAATGTCATTTATTACGTTTTTCATTATTAATTGGCAATTTATATGGTTTTTTTTATTTCTTTTAAATTCTACATGTGGTTTCAGTGGTATCATTAAAACAGATTTGAACAAACATTTTCAAAATGTTCTAAATAGTAAGATATTTATTACACATTTTAAACAGAAGTGTACGATAACATAACAAAAAGTATTACACATAAAGCAACTTAACTTGGGGTTTCTGTTTGTTCAGTTTGGAGTCATTCATAAATGGGTTAAGTTCCAGTACTTATTCGTCTGACATCCAATATAAAGTGGACACTTTTGGAACAGATTGTATACGCTTTTTAGACGTCCAAAAACTGTAACTTCCGTATAACTTCAAATGTTTTAACTCGGGCCTCTTAAATAATCAGTATTTAAACATTTATTTAATCTATTAAATAAAAACTACAATGATAAATACACAATAACAACTAAAAATATTAAACTTAATTATAAACACCACAATGAAATAAGCAATGTTTGAGGTACATTTCATATAAAGTGTTAATAACTTGTAAAATATGAACATAAAATTAATCTAAAATAAATCCTTGGGTGAATGTTTAAATTAAAATTGTCCTTCTTACAAATCAAACAAATTACTTTTTATTAATATGAAATCTTTCGTCCTTTGTATTTTGTACCAAGTTTTGATGAATTCTTTCGCATAATGCAAAGCTTGAACGGGTTATCGCTTCTATAAATTACATAATCTTTTGTTGTATGAATTTTGTAGTGTCTGTTCAAATTAGATTTGGTTTTAAATCCCCTTTTACAAAATTGGCACATTGAGTTATGGGGCTATAAAATTATGGGGTCGTGGGGTTATAGGGTTACAAGGTTACGGAAAAACGGTGTTTCACTGATTCGTTTTTTCGTTTAGAACTTGAGTTAAGATTATTTAATTGATGTTTAATACGTAAGATTAAGAATGTTTTAAGGTTGTTCAGTTGTGAGGTTATAGAGTAATAAGGTTAAGGGTTTATGTGATAATAACCGGTTGGTTACTTTTCAACTTGAATCACGACGTTAAAATGTTAAATTGCCTATAAAATAGGTTTTCTTAAGTTATGTTAGAACTCAGACGTCCAGGGGTAATTTTGACTTCGAATTCGGATTCTGCGACCCCAAATACATATAGAATTTATGGTCTGACCTTCTGACCCGACCAAGACTTTTTTTTTGTGTGGCCGTGTAATGAAACAACGGTCTGCCGATCTGTAACTTGTCCAATTGTTTTTTTAATAACTTTTTTTTGTAAAATTGATGTATAAGACATAAGAACAATGTTTTACTATTCAAAGGTATTTCGATGAGTAGAATATAAAAATTAAAAATTATTAAGAAGAAGAAGACCCTTTTAACGGTTTCCGCTTGAACTACAAGGTAAATTTCAAATAACGTAAATACATGCATGTACTATTTATGTTCAATCTAACCTATAAAACACGAATATGAAATCGTTCTAGTATAAAAATCTTTGTGTGTATGTTTAAATAACATATGTTCTTTCCACAATACAATAAACGAAGTACTTTCTATCGGCATGAATTGGTTCGTACATGAAACATTTTCTAATAAAAAAAACTTTCATAAAAAAAAATATTTTTCCTTTTTTATGACTTCGTTCATGCATTACTAAATGAAATATGCAATTATATCTCTTTTCACAATATGCACTTCTGTGCATGCTCAGGAAAGATCCTGGGACGCTAAAATATATTTGCTTTTAAAAACCTTTTTGCAATAAGAACATGAAAATGTTTTTTCCTTTGTATAAATCCGTTTATGGATTTGCATACTAGATTAGGCAATAAAACATTTTTTACAAAAAGAACAAGCCTAGGATTTTTTTGTTTTATGAACTTTGTTGTGTCTCTTTAAATTAGATTTGGTATTAAATCCCCTATTACAAAATAAACAAATAAATGGTCTTTTCCCTGTATGAATTACTTTGTGTATTCCTAAATCATATTTCGTTCTAAATATCTTTTTACAATAAGAACATGCAATTGTTTTTTCTCCTGTATGAATTCTTTCGTGAAGTACTAAAACACCTCTACTTACATAGCGCTTTTCACAATAAGAACATACAAATGGTTTTTCTCCTGTATGACTTCTTTCGTGAACTATTAAACTACTTCTTCTTCCAAAACCTTTTTGACAATAAGAACATACAAATGGTTTTTCTCCTGTATGACTTCTTTCGTGAACTATTAAATTATTTTTTCTTCCAAAACGTTTTTGACAATAAGAACATTCATATGGTTTTTCTCCTGTATGAGTTCTTTCATGAACTACTAAACTATATTTTATTCTAAAACGTTTTTCACAATAAAAACATGCATATGGCTTTTCTCCTGTATGAATTGTTACGTGTTCGGCTAAATAACATTTGCTTCCAAAATTCTTTTTACAATAAGAACAAACATATGGTTTTTCAGTACTACTAATTTTCTTATGCGGGATTAAACTACTTTTGTCAGAAGCGTTCTTATTATAATCAGAACAAATAGGTAATCTTTTAGTGTGATATCTCATGTGAATTATTAATAGATTTTTATGGAAAAACATTTTTTGCAATGAAAACAAGTAAATGATTTTTCTACAGTACGGTGTGTTTTCTGCATTATAAAATTTTCATCAACCCTTTTTTTATAATAAAAGCCAACTAATGCTTTATTTTCAGCATCGATTCCTTTATGGATTACTTTCGAACTGTCAAGCTCAAACTCTTGTTTACTGCCAGGGTGCACAGGTTCCTTACTAAAACTCGTAGATTTGATTTTCGTAATAAACTCTTCCTCAAATATAGTGTCACCTTGCAGTACCTCATCTATTTCACAAATGCCCAAATCTATTGCCGAATGAAACTTTATATCTTCGGTATACTCCATTTCTAGTTTAATAGATTCGGTCTTGTCGTATTGGTTAACCTTCTGTGGTAGTTTCCTGAAACATAATTTAAATTAGTAAATAGGAATTACATTCGAAGATGCAGTAAAAAAAATAAAAACTACAAAAAAACTAAAAACCTTCGCTTAATACTTTATCCAAAATCCAGAAATGACGATATCTTACGAAACACACACATCTGATTAAAATTTCAGCGTTTGGCGTAATGACAGTACCATTCCAAAATCGACAGCAGTATTATACAAATGATGTAGGCATTATAGCAATTACGTTATAATATCAAAACGGCTTATACGCAGTTTTTTTAAAACAATCAAAATGTGCGTAAAGTAATTTCATAAGTAACCTTTTATATCTTTACACAAATCTACAATTTCCTTCATAACAAACTTTTTTATATTTAAAAAACCGTTTAATAGGTACCGTTGATGTTTGCAATAACAATTAGCAAGCATTTCAGTTTTTGCTAAACGAAAATTCCATGGAAAAGATTATCAAAAGCCAAAAAAAAGCAAAGCGTGAAAAGTCACGCCAGTAAAGTTAATTATATTTTTATCAATTTTAATTGTGTATTAGCAAAAATCTATTCGCTGTTTCAATTTTTTCCTTTTGTTTGTGTATTGTGTTGGTGCAAAGGATACAGTGTGGCAGTCCACAGTAAAAAAACCACATAGTTTTATATAAAGTTATAATTGTAAAATTATAATGTAATAAAGTCACTCATCGAAGCAGAGTACGTCGCAATCTTTTAATAGAATAGAACGGACTAACTTATATCAACATAACACAATATACAAGGCCGCAAAATCAAATAATTATCACAGCCTTAGAAAAACCAATAACAAAGTACTTATATGTATAAAGTATTTAAAGTAGAAAGTCTCTATACTAGAATGGCCAACCAAGAAATTAAATTATAAGTTATGCAGATGGCGCCATAGTAGGGGGAAAGTGGCATGAAACAGTCAGTTTTAAAGAAAGGGTTAAATAATATAGAAGGACATAAATAAATCAATTTTTTTTTTTAAATCTGTAATTGTTCATGCATTTATGTACGTAATGTCATAAAACATTTTTCAAAATTAACGATATTTTTCGACTTCTAATCATTTATAAAAAAAATAAAATTTGGCTTTTTCATAACCTATAGGTATTGAAACAGCCAACCCAAGTTTTAAAAAAGCCATGTTCTTATTACAAGATTAAAACTGCACATAACGAAGATATTATTTAATAATAATCTTAAGCTATAATTTTAGATCTTATATAATTATAAAACGTTTTAAATAACTCAAACTTTCGATAAAATATTGACTTACATAAATCTAAGAAACTGTCAAAAAATTTGACGTTTTAGATCAATCATTGCAAAAACTTAAAAACGTTTTTAGCAAAAATAATGCAATTTCCCTTTTACGCCACAGGATTTATATGCCCAACCATTACAATTTTGCATCGGTACCACTCTTGATTGCTATTACTACAATTATTACTGCATTTTATGCAATTAAAAAGTGGCTTTTTCATTACACTGCAGTCCGGCTATTTCAAAACATATTCTCTCAAGAAACAAAATCTCGAAAATTACTATGAAATCAAAGATTAGTCTACAAAATATATACGTTATTAGAAGGCCTAATATATCTATAAAATTATAGTGTAATCATATTATTATTAGTTTTGTACGTATAGGCGTTAGAAAACAAATAAACTGAACTCAAAACCTTACTTTTTGACGACAAAATCTTCAATACGTCGTATAGGCGCCGTTTATTGACGGTGAACGGTCAAATTTTTGTGGGGGATATCTGGCTAGTGTTGCTATCTTAAAATAATAATACATGAACGATTCGTATAAAAACTGCTGCGTAATTGATAATGGCTTTTTCAAAACTTGGCTGTTTCATGCCACTTTTCCCCTACGCCACGTTGACAGGTTTAACCTGCCGCTTCATTCCCGTGGATTAACTTAATTCCCACAGGAACCGTGCATTTTTTTTTGCGATAACGAGTAGCCTATGGCTTATAAACTATCTCATTGCAAGAAATCACATCGAGTCGTTAACAGTTTTTGCGTGAAAGAAAGACAAAACAACAAATACACTTGCACATTTATATATTAGTAAAGATTCCTTAAAATCAACTACTTTCCTTCCATCTTGTAGTTTCGGCAATTTACGATAAAAGCACTTAATAGTTTTAAAAAATTGTAATAACCGTGAGTAATTTAAAATCTATAAAAATTTGATTGAATGTTACTAAACTATTTTATAAAGTTATTCAAGGCGTTAGACAAATAGCTACTGAAACTTAACGAGGTGATGCCTGACACCAATCTAAGCCTTAAAAGTTCGTATGCAATATGTCCTAAATTTAAAGAATTTCTAGAAAAACGCATTTTCATTCCCTAGAAAAATGGCAACACAGGATCGTTTTCATATACTTCTAAAAGAGTAGGGGAGACCGGGTATGGTTGTGTCACGGGTAGGTTGTCACCATAAGCCATAACAGCAAACCTAATGAATTAATAAATTTGTTTACCCGTGTCAAAGAAGCCCGAGCACAATACCTCCTTGCGTACTTCACTTCAGTTCGCTCTGAAATACCGTATAAGAAATATATACGTTTGTATTTTTTGTACAGTGAAAGTAATTTTTTGTGAATCTGTTTTTAGTCTCGTAAGTATATTTAAATTTTGCATAGTGATATACTTTTTCGTGTATTTATGATGTTTAAGATATGCTTCATGACATTATTCATATGGTTTCTTAAATGACCATTGATTTAAATTTATTTTGGGGAGTTTATTGTCCAAAACTGTTTTGGGAAAAGTTGGCTCAAGTTAACGGGGGCTAGTTGTCACCTGTGCAAAGTAACCATGAATTTGTGCGGCCTTTTTTATTAATTTCTAGGGGTTTTACTACATACACGATTGCCTGTAATTATACATTTGTCATTTTTGTTACCATAACCTAAGTTTGTTAGATAGAATAGGTTAGGAATAGCATACGCATTTGTTTTGTCGTTTTGTATTTTACCTTTTATTTACGGGTGATTACCTACCCCAGACACTATGACAACCATCCTTATACAGGGTTGAAAGTCGCACTTTTTTTCAGAAAAATTATAATATCTGCTCATTAGATAATGGTAGAGAAAATCTTTTTTTTAAACTAGAATAAAAACACTATCTATTAATATATAAATGTCATTTTATAAATTAAACCAGGGTCAAAATACAGGAAAAAAATGTGACTTCAACCGGTCTCCTAAGTCATTGTATTACGTTTTCATTATTAATTGCATTTATATGGTTTTTTATTCTTTTAAATTCTACATGTGGTTTCAAGTGGATCATTAAAACAGATTTGAACAAACATTTTCAAAATGTTCTAAATATAAGTATTCATTATACATTTTTAAACAGAAGTGTACGATAACAAACTAAAAATATAATTACAATAAAGCAATTAACTTGGGGTTTCTGTATTGTTCAAGTTTAGAGTCATTTATAAATGTGGTTAAGTTACAGTACTTATTCGTCTACATCCAGTATAAAGTGGGACACTTTTGAAACAGATTGTTCGCTTTTATGTATCGTACCAAACTGTAATCTTCCTATAACTTGCAAATGTTTTAACTGGGTTTCGCTTTTAAATAATCATGATACTTTTAGTTGAAATTTATTTATCTATTAAATAAAACTACAATTTGATTTTAAATACACAATACAACTTAACAAATTGATTAAATCTTAATTATTTAAACTTCTAAATGAAATAACTAATGTTTGAGGTACATTTCATTAAATTTAATAATTTGTAAAATCATGAAAAATTAATCTAAAATAAATCCTTGGGGAATGTTTAAATTCAAATTGTCCTTGTTACAATCAACAAATTACTTTGATATTAATAGGAAATCTGTTCGTCCTTTGTATTTATAGTACCAAGTATTTGCATGACATCTTTCAGATAATGCAAACTTTGGACGATTAATCGCTTTATAAATTACATAATAAATTTTTAAGTAGAATTTTTATCTGATCTCATAATTGATTAGTATTAATCCCTGTTTAAAAATTGGCACATGATAATGTGAAGCTTAAAATTATGGTCTTTATTATTACAAAGATTTGCGATTAAAGGTGTTCACTATTCTCTATTAGAACTTTAAGCTTATTTAATTACTGCTATACAAGATTAAGTAATTTTTGGTTGTCATTGTAATTATGATGAGCTAATAACGGTCTGAAACTGGGTTTTATAATAACTTGGTTACTTTTCAACTAACACGACTTCATTAAATGGCCTCATAAATGGTATTGTCTTCGGCAATTATGTAGACCCCATGACCAGTCATGGTAATTTTGATGCCTGCGGATTCCACACGAAATTAATATAAATTATGTCATGACCTTCTATCACAAGGACTTCCGATGATTGCTCTGTAATTTAATTTCTTATTAATAATTTAGAAAATTGATGTATCATTACAATAAATATTTTGAGGGTGGTCTGGCAAACAGTTGCGTCACGAATACGGATGCCAGACTTAAATTTTATATTCAACTGAACGACACTTCTTCCAATAGTAAAACATTGTTCGTATGTCTTATACATCAATTTTACAAAAAAAGAAAAGAATTATTCAAAAATCTTTCCTGGGACGCTAAAATATATTTGCTATTAAAAACCTTTTGCAATAAGAACAAGAAAATGTTGTTTACTTTGTATGAATCCGTTCATGGATTTGCATACTAGATTTGGCAATAAAACATTTTTTACAAAAAGAACAAGTCTAGGATTTTTTTGTTTTATGAACTTTTTCGTTGTGTCTCTTTAAATTAGATTTGGTACTAAATCCCCTCTTACAAAATGAACAAATAAATGGTCTTTTTTCTGCATGAATTAGTTTATGTATTCCTAAATCATATTTCGTTCTACATCTCTTTTTACAATAAGAACATGCAATTGTTTTTTCTCCCGTATGAATTCTTTCGTGAACTACTAAACCATCTTTACTTACATAACGCTTTCCACAATAAGAACATACAAATGGTTTTTCTCCTGTATGACTTCTTTCGTGAACTACTAAAACACCTCTACTTGCATAGCGCTTTTCACAATAAGAACATACAAATGGTTTTTCTCCTGTATGACTTCTTTCGTGAACTGCTAAAACAGCTCTACTTAAATAGCGCTTTTCACAATAAGAACATACAAATGGTATTTCTCCTGTATGACGTCTTTCGTGAACTAATAAACTAGTTTTTCTTCCAAAACCTTTTTGACAATAAGAACATACAAATGGTTTTTCTCCTGTATGAGTTCTTTCATGATCTCCTAAAACACATTTATCTCTAAAACACATTTCACAATAAGAACATGCAAATGGTTTTTGCCCTGCATGATTTCTTTCGTGAAGTACTAAAACACATTTACTTCCAAATCGCTTTTCACAATAAGAACATGCAAATGGTTTTTCTCCTGTATGACTTCTTTCGTGAACTACTAAACTAGTTTTTCTTACAAAACCTTTTTGACAATAAGAACATTTATATGGGTATTCTCCTGTATGAGTTCTTTCGTGCATAACTAAACTATATTTTATTTTAAAACGTTTTTCACAATAAAAACATATATATGGCTTGTCTTCTGTATGAATTGTGGCGTGTACGGCTAAATAATATTTGCTTCCAAAATTCTTTTTACAATAAGAACAAACATTTCGTTTTTCAGTGCTACTAATTTTCTTATGCGGGATTAAACGACTTTTGTCAGAAGCGTTCTTATTATAATCAGAACAAATAGGTAATCTTTTAGTATGATCTCTCATGTGAATTATTAATAGATTTTTATGGAAAAAACATTTTTTGCAATGAAAACAAGTAAATGATTTTTCTACAGTACGGTGTGTTTTCTGCATTATAAAATTTTCATCAACCCTTTTTTTATAATAAAAGCCAACTAATGCTTTATTTTCAGCATCGATTCCTTTATGGATTACTTTCGAACTGTCAAGCTCAAACTCTTGTTTACAATGCAAACAATGGAATACTGTAGCCTCGCCATTTGTCGTAAAATGCCCATCACTTATACCATGCTGGTGAATAAGCTGCTCCTTTATGTCTGTTATTAAGACACGTAACTCAGATTTATGAGTTATCATTTCAGAAAAGTTTAAATTATCAACAAGCGTTTTTTTAGTTCTCATTTCACACGTGGTAATATTAACAAGGTGTTGATTGATTGTTTCGATCGGTTGTGAATTAACAAGAACTTTCTTCTTGGCAACGGGATATTCTTTCGTAATAATTAATTTGGAATTATTATTTGTTCCAGAATCATTAATATCGTTTAAAAGTTGTAATCCAGTGAGATTTCTTCTCTTTATCTTACTCTTACATTGTGATTTTTTTGTTGGACGTGCTATCTTATCTTTATCTCGAAAAATCTTTGTTTTTTTTTTGGTAACATTATTTAACGCGGCGCTATTTCCATATGGTATCTGTTTTATAATACTGCCAGGGTGCACAGGTTCCTTACTAAAACTCGTAGATTTGATTTTTGTATAAAACTTTTCCTCAAATATAGTGTCACCTTGCAGTACCTCATCTATTTCACAAATGCCAAAATCTATTGCCGAATGAAACTTTATATCTTCCGTATACTCCATTTCTAGTTTAATAGATTCGGTCTTGTCGTATTGGTTACCCTTCTGTGGTAGTTTCCTGAAACATAATTTAAATTAGTAAATAAGAATTACATTCAAAGATACAGTAAAAAAAACTAAAAACTACAAAAAGAACTAAAAACCTTCCCTTTTTACTTTATTCTAAATCGAAAAATGACGAAACTTACCAAACACACATATCGGATTAAAATTGAAGCTTTTGACGTAACGACAGTACCTGTCCAAAATCGACAGCAGTATTATACAAATGATGTAGCACAGTATAGCAATTACGTTATAATATCAAAAACGGCTTATTCGCAGTTTTTTTTAAACAATCAAAAATGTGCGTAAGAAGTAATTTCTTAAGTAACCTTTTATATCTTTACATAAATCTACAATTTCCTTCATAACAAACTTTTTTCATATTTAAATAACCTTTTAATATCGTCGATGTTTGCAATAACAATTAGCAAGCATTTCAGTTTTTGCTAAACGAAAAACCAGAAGGATCCAGACCACCAGGGAGACCCCCGAAAAGATGGCGAGACAGCTGGTCATCAACTTCCCAAGAATAAAGAACGTAAAGTCCAGTTAAAACACAGGTCATTAGACCTAACGTAAGAAGAAGAAGAAGAAGAAGAAAATTCCATGGAAAAGATTATCAAAAGCCAAAAAAAAGCAAAGCGTGAAAAGTCACGCCAGTAAAGTTAATTATATTTTTATCAATTTTAATTGTGTATTGGCAAAAATCTATTCGCTGTTTCGATATTTTGCATTTGTTTGTGTATTATGTTAGTGCAAAGGATACAGTGTGGCAGTCCACAAAAAAAAATATTACGTTTTATATCAAGTTATAATTGTAAAATTATGTTGTAATAAAGTCACACATAAAAGCAGAGTACGTCGTAATCTTTTAAGACAATAGAACGAACTAACTTATATCAACTTAACAAAATATACAAGTCCGCAAAATCAAATAACTATCACAGCCTTAGAAAAACCAATAACAAAGTATATAAAGTATTTAAACTAAAGAGTCTCTATAACAGAATGGGCAACCAAGAAATTAAAATAATAAGTTATGCAGATGGCGCTATAGTACTGTCTAAAATGGAAGATAGCTTACAAGTAATAATATTTTATTAGTTGTAAATTAGTTGTTGTGAAAAAGATCGACGTACGACCAAAAAAATTGAAGTATATGTCACATTAACCTGCCGCTTCACTCCCGTGGGCTAACTTAAATCCCACAGGAACCGTGCATTTTTTTTTGCGATAAAAAGTAGCCTATGGCACTCTCCTGCTTATAAACTATCTCAATGCAATTTTTTGCATTTGTTTGTGTATTGTGTTAGTGCAAAGGATACAGTTGGTGCAGTCCACAGAAAAAAAAACATTAAGTTTTATATCAAGTTATAATTGTAAAATTATGTTGTAATAAAGTCACAAATAGAAGCAGAGTACGTCGTAATCTTTTAAGACAATAGAACGGACTAACTTATATCAACTTAACAAAATATACAAGGCCGCAAAATCAAATAACTATCACAGCCTTAGAAAAACCAATAACAAAGTATATAAAGTATTTAAAGTAGAGAGTCTCTATAACAGAATGGGCAACCAAGAAATTAAAATAATGTTATGCAGATGTAGTACTGTCGTAGTACTGTCTCAAATGGAAGATAGCCTACAAGTAATAATATTTTATTAGTTGTAAATTAGTTGTTGTGAAAAAGCTTGACGTACGATCAAAAAAATTTAAGTATACGCCACGTTGACAGGTTTAACCTGCCGCTTCATTCCCGTGGGCTAACTTAAATCCCACAGAAACCGTGCATTTCTTTTTCGCGATAAAAAGTAGCCTCTGGCACTCTCCTGCTTATAAACTATCTCATTGCAAAGAATCACATCAAGCCGTTGCTCAATTTCTGCGCAAAAGAAAGACAAACCAACAAACACACTTGCACATTTATATATTAGTAAAGATTGCTTAAAATCAACTACTTTCCTTCCATCTTGTGGTTTCGGCAGTTTACGATAAAAGCACTTAATAGCATAAAAAAATCGTAATAACCGTGAGTAATTTAAAATCTATAAA
The DNA here is from genome assembly GCA_036325965.1 of Sinopyrophorus schimmeli. NCBI lineage: Eukaryota > Metazoa > Arthropoda > Insecta > Coleoptera > Elateridae > Sinopyrophorus > Sinopyrophorus schimmeli. The sequence goes on along the minus strand of JARFIZ010000024.1, from coordinate 4,416,862 downwards.
AATTTGATTTAATGTTACTAAACATTGATCAAATTTTCACTATTTTATAAAGTTAATGAAGGTGTCAGACAAATAGCTATTGAAACTTAACAAGGTGATGCCTTTCACCAATCTAAGCCATAAAAGTTGGTACGCAACATGTCCTAAATTTAACGATTTTCTAAAAAAACGCATTTTAATTCCCTAGAAAAATGGCAACACAGGATCGTTTTCATATGCTTCTAAAAGAGTAATGACATTTAGTACGTTTTTCATTGTTAATTGGCAATTTCTATGGTTTTTTTTATTTCTTTTAAATTCTACATGTGGTTTTAGTGGCATCATTAAAACAAATTTGAACAAACATTTTCAAAATGTTCTAAATAGTAAGATATTTATTACACATTTTTAAACAGAACATCTACAAAAGACATCGAACGAAGAACTCAACAAGGACAAAAAAGTGTGCGAATGCTAAACTCTCTCCTATGGTCGAACCAAATTACATTAAACACGAAGATAAAAATCTACAAGGCAATCGTTGAACCAATACTAACGTATGGGTCAGAATGCTGGCAGCTAACCCAGAAAAATAAAAATAAGGTTAATACCATAGAAATGGATTTCTTAAGAAGATCCTGCAGAAAATCCAGACTAGAACATATAAGAAACGAAGAAATCAGAAGACAAACAGGAAGAGTATATACCACTATGGATAGAATAGAAACAAGACAATTAATATGATATGGCCATGTAAGGCGTATGAACGAGAACCGATGGCCTAAAAGAGCAATAAATTACATCCCGGGCGAAAGAAGAAGAAGGGGAAGACCTACCGTAACGTGGGTAGAAGGTGTACATGCAACAATGAGGGATAGAGCTATCGGAGAAGAGGAATGGAGAAAAAAGAAGAGATGGCAATTAAAATGCGGGATGCGGCAGAGGCTGTAGGACCCCCGCTTATATATATATATAAACAGAAGTGTACGATAACATAACTAAAAATATTACACATAAAGCAACTTAACTTGGGGTTTCTGTTTGTTCAGTTTAGAGTCATTTATAAATGGGTTAAGTTCCAGTACTTATTCGTCTGACATCCAGTATAAAGTGAGACACTTTTAAAACAGATTGTGTACGCTTTTCAGACGTCCAAAAACTATAGCTTTAAATGTTTTACTCGGGCCTCTTAAATAATTAGTACTTAAACATTTATTTAATCTATTAAATAAAAACTACAATGATAAATACACAATAACAACTAAAAATATAAACTTAGTTATAAACGCCTCAATGAAATAAACAATATTTGAGGTAAATTTCATCTAAAGTGTTAATAACTTGTAAAACATGAACATAAAATTAATCTAAAATAAATCCTTGCGTGTATGTTAAATTACAATTGTCCTTCTTATAAATCAAACAAATTACTTTTTATTAATATGAAATCTTTCGTCCTTTGTATTTTGTACCAAGTTTTGATGAATTCTTTCACATAATGCAATGTTTGGACGGGTTATCGCTTTTATAAATGACATGATATTTTTGTTGTATGAATTTTGTTGTCTGTTCAAATTACATTTGGTTTTAAATCCCCGTCTTACAAAATTGACACATTGAGTTATGGGGCTATAAAATTATGGGGTCGTGACACTCTCCCGTGTGGACCTTATGGTTCATCTGCATTACATCCTTTCAAAAAATTCTAGTCGGGAATTATAGTAATAGGCCATCATTGGTATCCATCATGGCCCATACAAATAAAAAATGCTTGGCCGATCATAGTTTCCTATGTCTGAGCCATCCTTGTTGACTATGATCGGCCAATGATAGTTTGCCATAGCTGGCCCCGAGTTAGGTTCCAGGCACCACCCGTTAAACGACCAGTCATTGTTTCCATGACTATGCCAGCTAGTTTGCCTGGCATCCAATAATGGCCCACTGATTGGCCATCCATAAAACCCTATACGGGAAGGTCCTTATTAAGATTACTTTACATGAAAAAGGAAAAAGGAAAAGAGTATATTTATAACGGAATGCTCATAACTGCCAAAGACCAGATCACCTGGTAAATGAGAAGAAATGTGAAAGCCTTTTATACTATTTTTATACAAAAAGATTTTGCGAGTTAAAGTGATGGCGACACCTATTAGTAACTTTACGCCCTTGATCTAACTGTACTGGCCCATCATTGTAATTCTATCATTGGCCGACTATTGGTAATTATTGATCGGCCAACCATCGGCTGAATGACTGGCCAAATGTATAACTGACGGATTTCATATGCAATCTATGGGCTACTCATCGACCATTAATGGCCCAGTACTGGTACTTAGATCGTCGGCCAATTATTGTAAGCCATCCATTGACCAGTCATCGGTAATATTGGATGCCTGGCGGTTCCTACACGGGGTGGAAATTAAAAAAAAATGTTCATCCTCTTATTCAAAGGACTCATGTTTTTTTAATTATTTCTTATATCTAATTTAGAAAATGTATCATTACAATAAATATTTTGAGGGTGGTCTGGCAAACAGTTGCGTCACGAATACGGATGCCAGACTTAAATTTTTATATTCAACTGAACGACACTTCTTCCAATAGTAAAACATTGTTCGTATGTCTTATACATCAATTTTACAAAAAAAAAGAAAAAGAATTATTCAAAAAATCTTTCCTGGGACGCTAAAATATATTTGCTATTAAAAACCTTTTTGCAATAAGAACAAGAAAATGTTGTTTACTTTGTATGAATCCGTTCATGGATTTGCATACTAGATTTGGCAATAAAACATTTTTTACAAAAAGAACAAGCCTAGGATTTTTTTGTTTTATGAACTTTTTCGTTGTGTCTCTTTAAATTAGATTTGGTACTAAATCCCCTCTTACAAAATGAACAAATAAATGGTCTTTTTTCTGCATGATTTAGTTTATGTATTCCTAAATCATATTTCGTTCTACATCTCTTTTTACAATAAGAACATGCAATTGTTTTTTCTCCCGTATGAATTCTTTCGTGAACTACTAAACCATCTTTACTTACATAACGCTTTCCACAATAAGAACATACAAATGGTTTTTCTCCTGTATGACTTCTTTCGTGAACTACTAAAACACCTCTACTTGCATAGCGCTTTTCACAATAAGAACATACAAATGGTTTTTCTCCTGTATGACTTCTTTCGTGAACTACTAAAACACCTCTACTTGCATAGCGCTTTTCACAATAAGAACATACAAATGGTTTTTCTCCTGTATGACTTCTTTCGTGAATTGCTAAAACAGCTCTACTTAAATAGCGCTTTTCACAATAAGAACATACAAATGGTATTTCTCCTGTATGAAGTCTTTCGTGAACTAATAAACTAGTTTTTCTTCCAAAACCTTTTTGACAATAAGAACATACAAATGGTTTTTCTCCTGTATGAGTTCTTTCATGATCTCCTAAAACACATTTATCTCTAAAACACATTTCACAATAAGAACATGCAAATGGTTTTTGTCCTGCATGATTTCTTTCGTGAAGTACTAAAACACATTTACTTCCAAATCGCTTTTCACAATAAGAACATGCAAATGGTTTTTCTCCTGTATGACTTCTTTCGTGAACTACTAAACTAGTTTTTCTTACAAAACCTTTTTGACAATAAGAACATTTATATGGGTATTCTCCTGTATGAGTTCTTTCGTGCATAACTAAACTATATTTTATTCTAAAACGTTTTTCACAATAAAAACATACATATGGCTTGTCTTCTGTATGAATTGTGGCGTGTACGGCTAAATAATATTTGCTTCCAAAATTCTTTTTACAATAAGAACAAACATTTCGTTTTTCAGTGCTACTAATTTTCTTATGAGGGATTAAACGACTTTTGTCAGAAGCGTTCTTATTATAATCAGAACAAATAGGTAATCTTTTAGTATGATCTCTCATGTGAATTATTAATAGATTTTTATGGAGAAAACATTTTTTGCAATGAAAACAAGTAAATGATTTTTCTACAGTACGGTGTGTTTTCTGCATTATAAAATGTTCATCAACCCTTTTTTTATAATAAAAGCCAACTAATGCTTTATTTTCAGCATCGATTCCTTTATGGATTACTTTCGAACTGTCAAGCTCAAACTCTTGTTTACAATGCAAACAATGGAATACTGTAGCCTCGCCATTAGTCGTAAAATGCCCATCACTTATACCATGGTGGTGAATAAGCTGCTCCTTTATGTCTGTTATTAAGACACGTAACTCAGATTTATGAGTTATCATTTCAGAAAAGATTAAATTATCAACAAGTGTTTTTTTAGTTTGCATTCCACACGTGATAATATTAACAAGGTGTTGATTGATTGTTTCGATCGGTTGTGAATTAACAACAATTTTCTTCTTGGCAACTGGATATTCTTTCGTAATAATTAATTTGGAATTATTATTTGTTTCAGAATCATTAATATCGTTTAAAGGTTGTAATCCACTGAGATTTCTTCTCTTTATCTTACTCTTACATTGTGATTTTTTTGTTGGACGTGCTATTTTTTCTTTATCTCGGAAAATATTTGTTTTTTTTTTGGTAGCATTATTTAAAGCGGCACTATTTCCATATGGTATCTCTTTTATAATACTGCCAGGGTGCGCAGGTTCCTTATTAATACTCGTAGATTTGATTTTCGTAATAAACTCTTCCTCAAATAAAGTGTCACCTTGCAGTGCCTCATGTATTTCACAAATGCCTAAATCTATTGCCGAATGCAACTTTATATCTTCCGTATATTCCATTTCCAGTTTAATAGCTTGGGTCTTGTCGTTTTGGTTACCCTTCTGTAGTGGTTCCCTGAAACATAATTTAAATTAGTAAATAAGAATTACATTCGAAGATACAGTAAAAAATACTAAAAAAAACTAAAAACCTTCCCTTAATACTTTATCTTAAATCCAGAAATAACCATATCTTACCAACACACATGTGATTAAAATTGAAGCTTTTGGCGTAACGACAGTACCTGTCCAAAATTGTCAGCAGTATTATACAAATGATGTAGTACATTATAGCAATTACGTTATAATATCAAAAACGGCTTATTCGCAGTTTTTTTTAAATCAATTAAAAATGTGCGTAAGTAATTTCATAAGTAACCTTTATATGTATTTACAAATTTACAAATTTACAATTTCCTTCATAACAAACTTTTTTTAAATTTAAAAAACCTTTTAATTGGTACCGTCGATGTTTGCAATAACAATTACCGAGCATTTCAGTTTTTGATAAAAGAAAATTCCATGGATAAGATTATCAAAAGCCAAAAAAAAAAGCCGAGCGTGAAAAGTCACTCCAGTAAAGTTAAATATATTTTTATCAATTTTAATTGTGTATTAGCAAAAATCGGTACTTGTGCCTTGGAATGAAACAATTTTGAATTTATGCGCGTCAACGAAAGTTTTATCGATTTTATGGCTCGGATATTGTAAGTCAGTGAAATACAGCTGTATTTTGAGTTTAACCTAGAAAGTTGATTTTGAAAGTGTAAGGTATATATTATTTTGTTTTATTAAAAAATTACTTTATCTTCACACGTATTAATATTGAAGAGATCAATTTTAAAGAAAATTGACTAATATTATGTTACGTTAATTTTAGATAAACAGCGATACTTCCAAGTTATAAAATCCTACAATAATTCTGGCAATTTTTATGTATCATTCATCTGAATCAGATCGTGGAAGAATATTACTAATTAAACAAGTTGTAGTAGAAAAATCTGCATCCTATTAATTAAAGAAGACTACAGGTAAAACGTTACACTAATTATGATGAAATTTAAGTATATATGTATATTTTAAAAACCACAAGAATATATGACAGGTATATTGCAGGAATATCTTTTTGGATTAAAAAGGATGGACCAAGAAGGTATTTACAAATCAAAGACTAGATTCAAATGGCCAAGAAATAATAATAGCAAAAGTATGAAGGCAAAAAGGCAGGCCACAAAGAATAAAGATGGGGAGTCTATGACGACTAAGAACATTTATATACTTATTTCAACAAAATATAATTATGAATTTAGAGTTGTTAAAAGTGCATAACTCAAATCATTGAAAATTGAATTGCGCGTTTATAATAAAAGAGGTGGCATTAAGAAAATAGAATATATGTAACTACTTCTATTGAGGCGTATTTTGGGTAACATATACTCACCAAATTTTACACTACAGCATCATCTAACGCGTATTATTTGTAAACAAATAGAATCGTTGACTACTTTATTGGTCAACTGTTAGTAGGAGTTGCCGAAACGAGAAATTGAGAAGCGCGCGAATGCGCGTTTGATGAATCATTGCAAGGCACAAGTACCCAAAAATCTATTCGCTGTTTCTATTATTTTCCTTTTGTTTGTGTATTGTGTTGGTGCAAAGGATACAGTGTGGTAATCCACAGAAAAAAAACACTAACGCCCCGTATTTCGTGCATGATTAACCATTCGTTTGCGCTAACGCCTGTTTAAGGCTGCGCAGTATGTAAAAAACATGGCACTGCGCTGCCTTAAACAGGCGTTAGCGCAAACAAATGGTTAATCATTCACTGAAATACGGGGCGGAAGTTTTATATAAAGTTATAATTGTAATAGTATATTACTCACCTAGGAAAGTCATACTTACCTCCCGTGGCGAGTATACAATTTTTTATCTCACAGGGTTCGAAAGTTCCGTCAAAATTAAAATAATTAAATTTAATATTTCTAGGTTAGGTTGACAGGTGTCATTATTTGACTGTTTTCAATTAATTAATACATTTTGTTCAGTTTATAAGTCTCAAACGCATACAGATTCCAGGCGATAAGCCTCTGTAAGGGGTCAGGGGGTCCCACCTTTAATTATTGACTAAAAATAAAGTTTTTTAAAATTAAATTTTATAAAATAGATATTTATTTGATTCACAATTATATGTTTACTAAAGAGTATATAATAATTAAACAAATTAAAAATGTACTTAATAAAAATTATTTTTAATAATTTTTAACTAATTGCAGTTAATATTAATAATTAATAATTTATTATTCTTAATAATTAATTGAGTTATTTTATAGTTCTTAAATATGATGCAAAGAGAGCCCATTGTTAAAGAGTCAATAATTACATTTTCGATTTTATATTCATTTGTATGTTTTTTACCTGTTAACTTATTTTGGTAGTTTTTTTTACACACACTTTTCGATATTATGAAGAGGATTTCTTAATTGATCATTTAAAAATTTTTGATACCATAATTCATACAGTTCCTTCAATTTTGTAGGCAGTAAATCATGTGTAATTATTTTGGCTTCTTCATTTAAATTTCGAATTATTTCTTTTTCATTCAATTCATTTCCAGATAATTCATCTGAACTCCTTATTAAATTCCTTATTTAAATTAATTATTTATAATTCGTTGTTAAGTTACGTGGTTTTTTTAGTAGGCATACTTCACAGATAACGTGAGAGTTTACAGATGCACAACAGGCACGTATTCCGTTTGGTCAAAACATACTCAGCGCCTCTGGTGGTTGTTTGCTCAAAGTCAATTTTAAAATTATTCAATAAAAGTCAAATTAAATTGTTAAAAAATAAAACAAAGTATTTCCTAATTATATGTTTATTACACAATACAAAATACATAATACAAAACAAAAAAATACTTGATAAATTTATATTTTTACGCTTTGCGTTCGTAACTCCATTGTCTATACACTTTTTTTGATAAGTTGTTAAATTCTATCAACAGAAGTTTTAAAAAGATATGGTATAAAAGACGATACACCACATTCAAACTTTTTGACTGTAAAAGATTTATCAGTTTTAAGAAAGATTGAGTTTGTGCATTGTTTTCTACCAAAACAAAATCCTAGTTTAAAAAACTGGAGTGAAAAGAGTTTCTTATATATACGTATTACCATTGTATTAATGGCAAATAAAACTGTAATGACTTGAAAAAAAAATTAAAATTAAAAATATTTATAATACCTTTTGATTATTTTCCATGCGTTTTTTTCTTTTTTGGTACATACCTTGGGCAAGCAATTTAATTTTATGTGAACCATAATAAGACCGTGTATTCTTCCCCGTTAATAAACGATTCACATCTTTACACCAATTGTGAACAATGGTTCTTATGGAATACTTAATAAAAATGCTTTTTAAATTTTCTCTGTGTGTATAACAGAACTATTCTAACCAAAAAAAGCACATGTTTACGGACGAAATATAACAAATATCTACGAAGTATCGATAAAGTAGGTTTGAAAAAATTTTAATTTACCGTGCTGACATCTATTGCTTGTTCGCGTTATTAAAAATGCTCACGTGACCGGTTTTTTTTGCTTACATTTAACTTGACCACCTCTGGCATACTTCAATTTTGCATTACGTACATCAAAGTCTTTCGCGTTACTTAACAACGACTTATTTACAATTCGTAAAATATTAGGGACAGAATGTGGCACTTTCTTTCCGCAAAACAGGGTCCTAAAGTGAACTTTCGAACCCGGTGTGATAAAATAGTATATTGTGTAACAAGGGGTGAAACAAGACGATTTCTGACGAGGGCGAGAGTTGACTGCTTGAGCGAAGCGAGGGCTGTCATCGCCCTGGTCTGAAATCGTATTCGTTTCATCCCGTGCCACACATACTATTTTTCATATGACATGTAATGAAACAATGAGTTTTGTAATTTATTAAAATCTTTGAAAACGATTTGATGACAGCTGTCAGTCAGAAATGGCATTTGTTTCTCCCATAAGGGGAGAAACAAATGTCATTTCTGACTGACACAGTCGAATTGGTCTAAAATTGTTTTGTTTCGACTGGCAAAACAGAAATCAAAACGCGTTGTTTTTATGCATGTGATATGAAAAATTATATTGTAATAAATTCACACATCGAAGCAGAGTACGTCATAATTTTTAAGAGAATAGAACGGACTAACTTATATCAACATAACACAATATACAAGGCCGCAAAATCAAATAATTATCACAGCCTTAGAAAAACCAATAACAAAGTACTTATATGTATAAAGTATTTAAAGTAGAAAGTCTCTATACTAGAATGGCCAACCAAGAAATTAAAATAATATGTTATGCAGATGGCGCCGTAGTACTGTCTGAAATGGAAGATAGCCTACAAGTAATAATATTTTATTAGTTGTTGTGAAAAAGATTGACGTACGACCAAAAAAATGAAGTATATGCCACGTTAACCTACCACTTCATTCCCGTGGGCTACTTAAATCCCACAGAAATCGTGCATTTTTTTTTTCGCGATAAAAAGTAGCCTATGGCACTCTCCTGTTTATAAACTATCTCAAAGCAAAAAATCACATGGAACCGTTGCTCAGTTTCTGCGTAAAAGAAAGACAAATCAACAAACACACTTAGACATTTATGTATATATTAGTAAAGATTCCTTAAAATCAACTACTTTCCTTCCATCTTCTAGTTTCGGCAGTTTACGATAAAAGCACTTAATTAAAAATGGTATAAAAAATCGTAATAACCGTGAGTAATTTAAAATCTATAAAAATCTGATTGCATGTTACAAAATATTGATCAAATTCTCAATATTTTATTAAGATGCACGAAGTGTCAGACAAGTAGCTACTAAAACTTAACCAGGTGACACTTGACACCAATCTAAGGCATAAAAATTTGTATGCAACATGTCCTAAATCTAAAGAATTTCTAGAAAAACGCATTTTAAAACTACCAAAAAAAATAAAGTATACGCCACGATGACAGCTTTAACCTGCCGCTTCATTCCCGTGGACTAACTTAAATCCCACAGGAACCGTACATTTTTTTCTCGCGATAAAAAATAGCCTATGGCACTCTCCTGCTTATAAACTATCCCATTGCAAAGAATCACATCAAGTCGTTGCCCAATTTCTGCGCAAAAGAAAGGCAAACCAACAAACACACTTGCACATTTATATATTAGTAAAGATTCCTTAAAATCAACTACTTCCCTTACATCTTGTAGTTTCGGCAGTTTACGATAAAAGCACTTAATAGCTTAATAAAATCGTAATAACCGTGAGTAATTTAAAATCTATAAAAATTTGATTGAATGTTACTAAACACTGATCAAATTTTCACTATTTTATAAAGTTATTCAAGGTGTCAGACAAATAGCTACTGAAACTTAACGAGGTGATGCCTGACACCAATCGAAGTCATAAAAGTTCGTATGCAAAATGTCCTACATTTAAAGAATTTCTAGAAAAACGCATTTTAATTCCCTAGAAAAATGGCAACACAGCATCGTTTTCATATGCTTCTAAAAGAGTAATGTCATTTAGTACGTTTTTCATTGTTAATTGGCAATTTCTATGGTTTTATTTATTTCTTTTAAATTCCACATGTGGTTTTAGTGGCATCGTTAAAACAGATTTGAACAAACATTTTCAAAATGTTCTAAATAGTAAGATATTTATTACACATTTTAAACAGAAGTGTACGATAACATAACTAAAAGTATTACACATAAAGCAACTTAACTTGGGATATCTGTTTGTTCAGTTTAGTCATTTATATGGTAAATGGGATAACTCCAGTACTTATTCGTTTGACATCCAGTATAAAGTGAGACACTTTTGGAACAGATTGTGTACGCTTTTGGGACTTCCAAAAACTGTAACTTCCGTATAACTTCAAATGTTTTAACTCGGGCCTCTTAAATAATCAGTACTTAAACATTTATTTAATCTATTAAATAAAAACTACAATGATAAATACACAATAACAACTAAAATTATAAACACCGCAATACATATACAATATACAATACATATAGAACTTATGATCTGACCTTCTGACCCAACCAAGACTTTTTTCTGTGTGGCCGTGTAACGAACCAACGGTCTGGCGATCTGTAACTTGTCCAATTATTTTTTTTAATAACTTTTTTCCATTTTTTTGTAAAATTGATGTATAAGACATAAAAACAATGTTTTACTATTCAAAGGTGTTTGGATTTTATGACACAACTGTTTGCCAAACCACCCTCAAAATATTTATTGCAGTGATAAATTTTTTTATAAAAAGTACCTATAAGAGAAAATTAAACAACAAAATTTTTGTTTTTTAACCCTATTTTGAATAGAATTGGTCTGGCACATTAAAACTTGACCAAAATTCTGCCAGACCACGATTTCGAAAGTCCTTTGTTCCTACATGTTGAGCGCGAGTTTTTTTTTGTTTTACTCTATTAACTCTCCAATTTTTTAACGATTTTTTATCATTCCTTATTGCGTGACAGAGTAATAATAAAATAATATTTTATCCGTACTCCGAAGGAGGACGAAACGATTTTATAGTTTTTAAAAAAAATGCTATAACCCGTATTCCTGAAAAATGCTTGTGTGAAGATTACAAAATTTTTTTTCATCCTCTTATTTAAAAGACTCATGTTTTTTTAATTTTTTCCTATATCTTATTTAGAAAATGTATCATTCCAATAAATATTTTGAGAGTGGTCTGGTAAACAGTTGTGTCAATATACGGGTGCCAGACTTAAATTTTTATATTCTACTGATCGAAACTTCTTCGAATAGTAAAACATTGTTCGTATGGCTTATACATCAATTTTACAAAAAATTGGAAAAAAATATTTAAAAATAACAATAAGATTAGTTACAGATCGCCAGACCGTTGGTTCATTATTTGTCTAATATCCAAAAAGTAATCAAGTCCATTTTGTACTTATTTTGGTTCACCACCCTTTTAACGGTCGCCGCTTGAATTATAAGATAATTTTCGAATAAAGTAAATAAGTACATTAGGGTGGCGCAAAAAAACCGACTATTTTTTTTTTGATTCTCGAATGAAAAATTGTTAGTTTTTGATTTTTTAAGAGCTATCTCCAAAGGACAGCTCAAAAAAAATTTAAAAGGTCGCTCAAAATTTTTAAAATTTCAAAAACCGCCAAAAATCTAATTTTTTTTTTTTTTTTTCTCGTTACAGTATAATTTTATAGACAAACAAAAAATAAGTTTCTGAAAGTTTCAATTTAAAATTTCAGTTTTAAAAGGTCGCTCAAATTTTTTTTTTATTTATTAGTAGGGGGAAAGTGGCATGAAACAGCCAAGTTTTGAAAAAGCCATTATCAATTACGCGGTAGTTTTCATACGAATCGTTCATGTATTATTATTTTAAGATAGCAACACTAGCCAGATATCCCCCACAAAAATTTGACCATTCACCATCAATAAACGGCGCCGATACGATTTATTGAAGATTTTGTCGTCAAAAAGTAAGGTTTTGAGTTCAGTTTATTTGTTTTCTAACGCCTATACGTACAAAACTAATAATAATATGATTACACTATAATTTTATAGATATATTAGGCCTTCTAATAACGTATATATTTTGTAGACTAATCTTTGATTTCATAGTAATTTTCGAGATTTTGTTTCTTGAGAGAATATGTTTTGAAATAGCCAGACTGCAGTGTAATGAAAAAGCCACCTTTTAATTGCATAAAATGCAATAATAATTGTAGTAACAGCAATCAAGAGTTATACCGATGCAAAATTGTAATGGTTGGGCATATAAATCCTGTGGCGTAAAAGAGAAATTGCATTATTTTTGCTAAAAACGTTTTTAAGTTTTTGCAATGATTGATCTCAAACGTCAAATTTTTTGACAGTTTCTTAGATTTATGTAAGTAAATATTTTATCGAGAGTTTGCGTTATTTAAAACGTTTTATAATTATATAAGATCTAAAATTATAGCTTAAGATTATTATTAAATAATATCTTCGTTAATGTGCAGTTTTAATCTTGTAATAAGAACATGGCTTTTTCAAAAATTGGGTTGGCTGTTTCAATACCTATAAGTTATGAAAAAGCCAAATTTTATTTTTTTTATAAATGATTAGAAGTCGAAAAATATCGTTAATTTTAAAAAATGTTTTATGACATTACGTACATAAATGCATGAACAATTACAGATTTAAAAAAAAAATGATGTATTTATGTCCTTCTATATTATTTATCCCTTTTTTTAAAACTGGCTGTTTCATGCCACTTTCCCCCTACATCACTTTGGATTATATCCTAATGCTAATAAAGCAAATTTAATACGCACTTTTTAATAAAATTATGTTTTTTTTGTCATTTGTTTCATTTTTAGTTCATCTCGTGGTGAATTTTTGTTGATTATTTTACTAAATAATAGAAAAGAAATGTATGAAATTTTAATTTGAATATCAAAAGGTCGCTCGAAAAAATCCAAAGTGATAAATAAATAAAAAAAAATTCTGAGCGACCTTTTAAAACTCGAATTTTAAATTGAAACTTTCAGAAACTTATTTTTTGTTTGTCTATAAAATTATACTGTAACGGGAAAAAAAATTTAAAAAAAAATTCGATTTTTGACGGATTTTCAAATTTTAAAAAATTTTGAGCGACACCTTAAAAAATTTTTTTTGAGCTGTCCTTTTAAGGTAGCTCTTAAAACATCAAAAACTAACATTTTTTCACTTGAAAAAAAAAATAGTCGGTTTTTTTGCGCCATCCTAAGGTACATGCATGCACTATTTATGTTCAATCTAACCTGTAAAACACGAAGATGAAATCGGTCTTTCTATCGGCATGAATTCGTTCGTACCTGAACCATTTCCTAATAAAAAAAATCTTTATACAAAAAAAATTACTTTTGTATGACTTCGTTCATGCATTACTAAATAAAATATGCAATTATATTTCTTTTCACAATACGCACTTCTGTGCATGCTTTCTTTCGTGGGTCGCTAAAATATATTTGCTTTTAAAAACCTTTTTGCAATAAGAACAAGCAAAAGGTTTTACAGCAGTATGAATTCTTTCATGAAATACTAAATTAGCTTTGGTAGTAAATTTCTTTATACAATAAGAACAAAAAAATGTTTTATCTTCTGTATGAATCCGTTCATGGATTTTCATACTAGATTTGGCAATAAAACATTTTTTACAAAAAGAACAAGCATAAATTTTTTTTGTTTTATGAACTTTGTTGTGTCTGTTTAAATTAGATTTGGTATTAAATCCCCTCTTACAAAATAAACAAATAAATGGTCTTTTTCCTGTATGAATTAGTTTATGTGTTACGAAATCATATTTCGTTCTAAATGTCATTTTACAATAAACACAAACATATGGTCGTTCTCCTGTATGAATTCTTTCATGAATTACTAAAATACTTTTATCTCTAAAACACATTTCACAATAAGAACATGCAAATGGTTTTTCTCCTGTATGAATTCTTTCGTGAAGTACTAAAACACTTTTACTTACATAGCGCTTTTCACAATAAGAACATACAAATGGTTTTTCTCCTGTATGACTTCTTTCGTGAACTATTAAACTGTTTTTTCTTCCAAAACCTTTTTGACAATAAGAACATTCATATGGTTTTTCACCTGTATGAGTTCTTTCATGAACTACTAAACTATATTTTATTCTAAAACGTTTTTCACAATAAAAACATGCATATGGCTTTTCTCCTGTATGAATTGTTACGTGTTCAGCTAAATAAGATTTGCTTCCAAAATTCTTTTTACAATAAGAACAAACATATGGTTTTTCAGTACTACTAATTTTCTTATGCGGGATTAAACTACTTTTGTTTGAACCGTTTTTATTATAATCAGAACAAACAGGTCTTCTTCTAGTGTGATATCTCATGTGGCTTATTAACAAGTTTTTATGGAAAAAACATTTTTTGCAATAAAAACAAGTAAATGATTTTTTTACAGTACGGTGTGTTTTCTGTATTATAAAATTTTCATCAACCGTTTTTTTATAATAAAAGCCAACTAATGCTTTATTTTCAGCATTGATTCCTTCATGGATTACTTTCGAACTGTCAAGCTCAAACTCTTGTTTACAATGCAAACAATGGAATACTGTAGTGTCGCCGTTAGTTGTAAAATGCCCATCACTTATACCATGGTGGTGAATAAGCTGCTCCTTTATGTCTGTTATTAAGACACGTAACTCAGATTTATGAGTTATCATTTCAGAAAAGATTAAATTATCAACAAGCGTTTTTTTAGTTCTCATTCCACACGTGGTAATATTACCAACGTTTTGATTGATTGTTTCGATGGGTTGTGAATTAACAACAATTTTCTTCTTTGCAACATTTACATGTTGTTCTTGATATTCTCTCTTAATAGTTAATTTGAAATTATTATTTGATCCAGAATCGTTAATATCGTTTAAAGGTTGTAATCCATTAAGATTTCTTCCCTTTATCTTTGCTGGACGTGTTATCTTATCTGTATCTCGGAATATCTTTGGTTTTTTTTTAGTAGAATTATTTAAAGCGGCGCTCTTTCCATATGGTATCTGTTTTATAATACTGCCAGGGTGCACAGATTCCTTATTAGAACTCGTAGATTTGATTTTTGTATAAAACTTTTCCTTAAATATAGTGTCACCTTGCAGTGCCTCATCTATTTCACAAATGCCAAAATCTATTGCTGAATGAAACTTTAAATCTTCCGTATACTCCATTTCTAGTTTAATAGCTTTGGTCTTGTCGTATTGGTTACCCTTCTGTAGTAGTTCCCTGAAACATAATTTAAATTAGTAAATACACGGAGAAAAAAATATCGTTATAATAACCATACGTATCCCTATTATAGCTATCCGTTGGATAGTTATCTTTCACAGGGATACGCCGTTAAGCCAATTTAGCTATCCAGAGTTTCCTTATTGCGAATCGTTATAGTAACGATCCGTATTACTGTTTTAGACATTCAAAAGATTCTTGTCATAGTGATTTAACGGATATGCACGGAGAACAAAATATCGTTAAAATAACCATACGTATCCCTATTATAGCTATTCAAATCCTCAAATTAACTATCCAGTTACCTACACGACGGATACTGCACACGTTCACAAGAGCTTTTCGTTTGAACGCTTGAATCATTTAAATGAATCCTTATTATAAGTATACTATGTAGAGCTGTTTTGATCATACTATGAATTGTCAAATTGACTTATAAATATGCTTAAATTAGACATTCGAATCCTTGTCAGAACAATACGTCAATTGGGTATACGTTAGATAGTTATATTAAGGATATTTTTTTCTCCGTGTAGGAATTATATTCGAAGATACAGTAAAAAAAACTAAAAACTATAAGAAGAACAATAAACCTTCGCTTAATACTTTATCCTGAATCCAGAAATGACGATATCTTACCAAACACACACATCTGATTAAAATTGAAGCTTTTGGAGTAACGTCAGTACCTGTCCAAAATCGACAGCAGTATTATACATATAATGTAGTACTTACATTATAGAAATTACGTTATATCAAAAACGGCTTATTCGCAGTTTCTTTTTAAAAACAATCAAAAATGATCCTTATGCCCGGTTGCACTAGCCAAATAACGTCCGATTGAATCGGCCGATCGACCGTAAATCAAAGCTTTCGTGTTGCACTACCTAAAAACGGTCCGTTAATCGATATATTTTACCGACAGAATTAACCGACTCTTTTCGGGCGATATTTGCAAATAAGGAGCGTTTTTTACAGTAACCTCATTATTTTGAAAACTACTATTTTGTTTGTTGTTGTGAAGTTTAAAGTTATTCGGCAATCTTTTTAAGAAAATTATGATAAGTGGCATTGTATTCACTTTATAATCTTATAATCTACAGATTCATTTATATGTAAGTTGATTTTTATTAATCTGTTTTGATTTTATTGTGAATTTTAATAATATCTCAGTAAACGAAAACGTATTAAAATTTTAGTTCTTTTCAATACGTTTTCTGTTTAAAATAACCTGTTTTGGCATTGTCCGTCGTATTAGAACGTATTGGTTTTAAGGTATTTAAATACGACAACAGAAGTCATATAGCCCTAATTAAATTGAATTGAAAGTGGTCGTATTGTAGAGAATTACGGCGAATTGAAAAATTAAAAAGTATTCATTTATTTGAGTTTTAATTCGAAATGTGGCTAAATTCGAATTGAAACACGAAAATCTTAATTCTTTTGAATACGTGATCGCTTTATTCGCATGCCTGGAACAAATGAAGAAATTGCTGTGGTAAAATTTATAATGTTGCTGGATTTCCTGGAGTTGTTGGACCAATTGACTGTACCCATATTAAGATTTTGTCCCCTGGTGGAGAGAACGCAGAGGTTTATAAAAACCGTAAGGGCTGGTTTTCCATCAATGCGCAATTGATAGGCGATATGAAATTGAAGATTCGAGACATAGTAGCAAGCTATCCGGGACCTGTACACGATAGTACTATTTATAACGATAGTTTAATTAGTGCTAGATTTCTTAATAACGAGTTTCCCAGCAGTTATTTGATAGGTGATAGGGGGTACATGAGTACAAATCCCCTAATAACTTGCTTTTAGGTTAAGTTTTATTTAAGTTCCATATGTTGCTCACGTCACTTTAGAAATAACAGTCGGTTCAAGAACCAACTGTCATATTTTCTGGTGCAACTGAGTGTTTTGAAAAATCGGAGAATCATCAATTAATCGGGCGATCGACGGTTGTTCTACCGACTGTTTTTACGGTCGGTTGGTGCAACCGGGCATTAGAATTAATTTAATAGCTAACTTTTTATATCTTTACATAAATCTACAATCTACTTTATAACAACCTTTTTTTATATTTAAAAAACCCTATAATACCGTCGACGTTTGTAAACGAAAATTGCATGGCAAAGATTATCAAACGCCAAGAAAAAGGCCGAGCGTCGAATGTCACGTCAGTAAAGTTAAATATAGTTTTACTAATTTTAATTGAGTATTAACATACTTACAGTAGCGCCCAAAAGTGAGTGCCTAAATGATTTTTCGAGAAGAACTTTTTAAAATATGGGCCATTTTACTTCATTTTTGAGTATGTTATACAGTTTTGTATGAGAAAAAGAATTATTATGTTTAAAACGTGACAAACAAAAATTTACGGAAGTTAAACGAGCTCAGACTTATTTGTGTAAAAACGCTTTTTTCAGAACAGAACACTAAGAACGATTTAATGAAAATAACTGTATAACAATACACTAAAACAATTTTATAATCATAAAATGCCTAATACTTAGTTGGGAAACCACGAGATTTTATAACTGCCTGACAGCGAGATGGCATTGAATCAATAAGATTTTCAAAGACTGAATCAGGCATTGCATTCCATTCCTTGTCCAATTCGGCAAATTTTTCATCTTTATTCTTAATGTTTTGTTTCGACAACGTCTTGCCAGCTCTTTCCACAAGTGTTCTATCGGGTTGAGGTCGGGAGATTGACTGGGCCACTGAAGAATCCTGATTTGTTGCTGCTGCAATGAAGTCTTGACAATCGAGGAGGTGTGCTTAGGATCGTTATCCTGTTGTAGAATCCATCTAGGAGGCATATTTGTATGGGCCCATGGTAAGACGACATTAGTCAGCATATCTTTGTAACTTTGGCCAGTCATTATTCCGTTAATTTTAATGATGGGGCCCATGCCATTACGAGAGAAGGCTCCATAAACCATAACTGATCCACCTCCATGTTTTACTGTCGGTTTTATGTATTTTGAATTGTATCTTTCTCCAGGAGGACGTCTTATGTATTGTATTCCGTCGCCTCCAAATAGATTGAACTTAGATTCATCTGTGAAAAGTACTTGACTCCACTCGGCTGCTGTCCAATGCAAGTGCCGCTTTGCTAAATCCACGCGATCCTTTCGATTCTTGAGTTTGATGAAAGGTTTTTTAGCTGGACGTCTGCCATTCAAACCAGCATCACTCAATCTTCGGGAAACTGTCATTCGACTAATATTTAGACCTTCACTTTGATTGAATTCTGCTGCCAGATCCACAGCTGAGAGAATCGGATCCGCTTTGGAGCGACAAACAATGCGTGTATCCAGCCGGGAAGAAGTAACACGTGGTCTACCAGTTCTTTTATCATTCTCAACAGAATTTCTCTGATCAAACCTTTGAATAATTCTTGAGACAGTACGAGCTGTCATCTTTAGAATCCGTGAAATGGCAGCTGCCTTCATGCCAGAGTTTTTCATATCTATAATTGTTTTCCGAATGGCTGGAGAAGTTTCAACCCTTGGCATTGTTAAAACTTGGTCAATTGTTACTGAACACAAAAAAAATAACCCAAATATTCAAGAAAAAACCAATAATGTGACGGCGCGGAATATGTAAAAAATGACTATTGCAGTAGAAATGGAACATAACCTAAAATACCGTATCTGCGCAACAGTTAACTATTAATAATATTTTCCAACATCAAACTGTACAATATACTGAAATTTGAAGTAAATTGGCCGAGATTGCAAAAAGTTATGCGTGAAAAACGGTTTCGGCACTCACTTTTGGGCGCTACTGTATATAAAGTAAAGATTCTCTACAATAGAATGGGCAACCAAGAAATTAAAATAATATGTTACGGAGATGGCACCATAGTACTGTCTGAAATGGAAGATAGCCTACAAGTAATAATATTTTATTAATTGTAAATTAGTTGTTGTGAAAAAGATTGACGTACGACCAAAAAAATTGAAGTATATGCTACGTTAACCTGGCGCTTCATTCCCGTGGGCTAACTTAAATCCCACAGGAACCGTGCATTTTTTTTTCGCGATAAAAAGTAGCCTATGGCACTCTCCTGCTAATAAAATATCTCAATGCAAAAAATGGCATCAAACCGATGCTCAGTTTCTGCGTGAAAGAAAGACCAAGCAACAAACACACTTGCACATTTATATGTTAATAAAGATTCCTTAAAATCAACTAGGGGCGAAGGGGGTCAATTGAACCACGGGGCAATTAAACGAGTGGGCTTAAAAAATCGAAACAATAAAAAAAATGAGTCGTCCTCTCAAAATTGGTTTCGAATATGCGACAACTTAGTTTGCACAAAATTTCAAATCATTATGATAATTTAATCTTTCAATATCGACTTTTCGTGTTTTTTAGTATGTCAAAGTTGTTTTTCAGCTCTCGACAATTTTTTTTAAAATATTGTAATTTTTTTTTAATGACAAAATTTTAATTGTTGTCTTTATACATACATATTATTTAAATTCTCTATCGATTCTTTGCAAAATAGTTCTTTTAATAATTTATTTTACACTAATTACTACAAAATCGTCATATGGGGTCAAATTAACCATCAATATCGGGGGCTATTGAACCACTGTGAGCATCAGACTTGTGCTGCATCTCGGCTTACAAATGAAAATATTCACAGGAATAAAAATGTAGCGTTTGTTGTTGTAATGTTCAATCAACAGAAAATTTAGCTTCCAGCTAAAATAATTTTCAGCTGAACGTATTGTCTCCAAATGATGGCAACAACGGTATTCTACACGACAAAACTAATCAAATACAAGAAGCTGTTATTCTTACTCCCTCACTAATACGTCTTTTACCCAAAGCTACACCTAGTCAAAATACTAGAAAGGGTCGTGTACGAGGCAAAACTGCAATATACACTGATACTCCTGAAAGGAAAATCAGTGATATTAAAAGACCAAAAAAAATGAATTTAACTGAAAAGCCAAATAGTTAAAAAAACTAACAAAAAAAAATAATTATGTCGATAAAAGTTTGTGAAAGTGTTGATTGCATATAATATATAGAAACAAAAAAAAAGGATAGTCGTGTTGGAAAATTTCGAGATACGGCCGTTTTCTCGATTTCCGTTTTCGCGTCCGCTTTTTTTGATCACCCGGCCAGCCTCCCCCTTATGAGATACGAAGTCGAGCCTTAAGAATTTTATACGCGCCCGTCTTCGAACTAATGCCTTTTATACTTGGCCTTTTTTCGATATCTCTTTTCGTTCGCGAGTTACAAGCGATTTTCTGGGACGCCGTGAAATAGCCCGCTAGAAAAATGTTAGAGTTTTACTTGGTCCGAAGCCAAAAGGGCCGTGGGACCGCCGCTTTTGCTCCTATCTTATAGAGAATTTCCTCGCGCTTCTTTTCGTACTATTTTCAGCTCTCGAGGACGTCTTTTCGCCAAGTTATGAGCGGCAGAAGAAATGTAGGTGAATTTCTTTAGAACGCATCCGAGATGCGTCTGGCTCGATTTTCGCTATTGAAAATGTCCTTTCGGCTCTCGGAACCTTCACTAAAAGATAGGGGAAAGTCCGACGCTTAAAAGCGTGTACGGCACGGGAGTCCTTCGAGTCCTGGAGTAACCGAAAAAAGTAAAAAATGCTAAAATATAATCGTATTTCTAATTTGGTCTTCGCAGCTAAAGTGGTTACGTTGTTCTCGATCAGCTGATACTTCAAAGTAAGCGGCTCGTCAATTCTAGACTTTTATTTCGATATCATTATCGAATTTAAGGGTGCTCGATTGTGTAACGGGACGAAGACAACACCCAGGAACTATTAGGAGGGCGGCAAATAAACCGGGACTCTAGAAATTCGGCGAAAACGGAGTTTGAACGGTATTCGAAAGCGTACGCCCCTGGTTAGGAACCACGTAGTTATGAATTTGCTTTCAGGAATGTCGGAATAGAGCTAACGCAGTCGGACTTCGACGTTAGGCATTAGCGGGCGGGAGGAAACGTCTTAATATTTAAATTTTTTTTACAGATTTCTTTAAGAAGCGGGCCATTTCAAATTTTTATTTTTTTTTGCCATCGGAGGGGGTTGTAATATAAAAATAATCGAAAGATTGTGAAACTAATATTCCAAATGTACAAAATATGTGCTGACGTATGCATATGTAGCTATAGGAAGTTTTGTTTATCATGTTTGTTTCTTTTAATAAAAATGCTTTGTATTCTTAAGAGGTCAATTAGTAAGTAATTCAACGAAAACGAATATTTTGCTTTTGTCTCACACGCGGAATCGACAAAACAAAATGCAGATTTCACATTTTTTTAATTTGTTTAGTTTATTATTTATACCGCTCTAAATGCTTTTTGCTATAACTTCGTTATTTATGAACCGATTTCGGCCATTCTTGAACTAAACAAAAGAGCGTCGATTTCCTTACAAAATTTTGTTTTCACATTTTTTTAATTTGTTTAGTTTATTATTTATATATTATAAAAAACAACCGAGGGCGGGGGCATGACCAGTTTTGAATAGCCTGATTTGATATAGAACATGATTAATAAGAATCAGTTTAAAAAAATAATTATTATGGTTTCTCAACGCCCTTTTTTGTTTCTATCTTTCATTTTTTACTTACCTACTAATCTCTTCTTTCATGGGTTATATTGTGTTACGCTTCTTAACTATTTTGTATGTTCTTGCATTCCTTTCGTTTGTTTTGTGCTCTTTAGCTAACTTTTACATTTTTTTACCGATTTTGAAAATTTTTTCAACGTTTGAGGATGCGTAGCAACCATATCGATAATTTTTTACGGTTTGGCTTAACAATCAATTTTTTGCAACTATTTCGATTGTTTTAGTCATATTCGTTTAACTTTGGCATTTTTCATTCGATTTTGATAATTTTTTGAATTTTAGGGTTATGTAGCAACCTGGCTATTTTTTAATGCTTATGCTTTATAACGCTTTCTTCCAACTATTTCTTTTGTTTGGTACACTTTCGTTAATGCTTGGGCTTTATAAGGCTTTTTTCAAAATATTTCTTTTGTTTTGGACACGTTCGTTAAATTTTGTATTTTTTATTCGATTCTTCTAATTTTTTGACATACGGGACTGCGTAGCAGCCCAGCGATATTTATTGATGCTCTGGCTTTACAACGCTATTTTTACAGATAGTTTATTTGTTTTGGTCCCGTTTGTTTAATTTTTGTATTTTTCATTCGATTGTTCCAATTTTTTAACATTCGGGGCACTTTACAACGTTATTTTTACGGATAGTACGGAGAAGCACAATGCGGGCTGCAATTTTTAGGAAATTCTACTGTTCCAATAATGCAATAATGCATTAAGCGGGGTCTTACTGTATTAAGAAGTAAATTAAATTAAAGGGCTTTTTTGGGCAAAAAGTACATCTATTGACTTTTTTAAGTTACGTTTTAGATATATTTAAGTGGAGGTATACTGTATTAAGAAAACTTAATAGGAGCTCGATTTAAACAAACTAAAGGGACTTTGTAGGCAAAAAGTACATCTATTGACTTCTTTAAGTTACGTTTTGGATATATTTAAGTGGGGGTATACTGTATTAAGAAAACTTAATAGGAGCTCGATTTAAACAAACTAAAGGGACTTTGTGGGCAAAAAGTACATCTATTGACTTCTTTAAGTTACGTTTTGGATATATTTAAGTGGGGGTTTACTGTATTAAGAAAACTTCATAGGGGCTCAATTTAAACGAACCAGAGGGACTTTGTGAACAAAAAGTACATCTATTGACTTCTTTAAATTACGTTTTGGATATATTTAAGTGGGGGTATACTGTATTAAGAAAACTTAATAGGGGCTTGATTTAAACGAACTAAAGGGACTTTGTGGACAAAAAGTACATCTATTGACTTCTTTAAGTTACGTTTTGGATATATTTAAGTGGGGGTATACTGTATTAAGAAAACTTAATAGGGGCTCCATTTAAACGAACTAGAGAAACTTTATGGGCAAAAAGTACATCTATTGACTTCTTTAAGTTACATTTTGAATATATTTAAGTGGGGGTTTACTGTATGAAGAAAACTTAATGTGGGCTCAATTTCATCGATGTAAAGGGTTTTTTAGTGCATTAGGTACATCTTTTTTTGATGTATTTGATTATACCTATACGCTTTATGAACAAATGATGGCACACTTGATTCAAACGGTGCAATATTATTTTTTACTGATCGATTTAATCGGACATAGACGTTTTTTAGTTTTTTCTATATTTTTTATTTTAGCTGTACACTTTGTGAAATTATCATGGCACGCTCCATTCATAGAAACTCCAATTCATTAATACGTGTCGACGGGATCGCACATTGTTGTTTGTTTTGTGCACTTTGTGATCACATCGTGAGATACTTGATAAATAAAGTCCAAAATTAATATTTTTGTATCCTCATGGTTTGGCTACGAATTTTTTCAGATTTTTGGATGTTTTTGATTATAGTTGTACGCATTATTACTAAACCATATCTCAATCGGGACAAAGGGTCTAATATTAATGTTTATGTATAGTTGTTGAACACTGGAAATTATCAGTTTTTTCCATGTTTTCTTCATTATTACGTCTGGACCTTCCGTGACCAAATGTTACTTTCGCTCTAAAGACCCGTTTAGGTCAACTTCTTTATTTCTTAACCGATATGGATAATTTTTTTTGCATTTTGCGTTTCTTAGCAACCGTTCCCTTCTAAATGCTCAAAATGTTTGTTCGCTATAACTGCGTTATTTATAAATTGATTTCTATCATTCTTGAACTAAACAGTAGAGCAAAGACTTCCTTACTAAACCAAAGGCCATGCTAGACGCCGAAGGCACTAAACGCGTAGCGTTTCAGCCACGCGTCTACTGTTGTCGCGCGCATTCCAATACAAAATCGCGTAGCGATTTTGTCTAGCCGAATTCGCGAAGCGAATTTGCTAGTTATTATGATATATAATATAATAAGTTTCATCAAAAATAAGTAATATAAGGTTAAAGATTAAAGATTAAATAAATAATAATTTCTTTATTGAAAATATTTGTTTTTATGTTAGACACTGTTGGTTCAATTGGCCCCGACTAATGGTTCAATTGCCCCCACGTGGGGGACCATTGAACCATTCGACGCCGTTGCACAATTGAATATTCATTGGAAATTTTTATTATTTGTTGACTAATTCACATGTCGAAAATGATAATGGATAAAATTAACTATTGTTCTATGAAAAAAAAATTATTATTTTGGTTTTATTCATCGAAAAAAAAATTCTTGAACATTTTTTGGTTCAATTGACCCCCTTCTCCCCTACTTTCCTTCCATCTTGTAGTTTTGGCAGTTTACGATAAAAGCACTTAATTGCATAAAAAAATCGTAATAACCGTGAATAATTTAAAATCTATAAAAATTTGATTGAATGTTACTAAACATTGATCAAATTGTCACTATTTTATAACGTTATTTAGGGTGTCAGACGAATAGCTAATGAAACATAACCAGCTGATACCTGACACCAATCTAACCCATAAAAGTTTGTATGAACATGTCCTAAATCTAAAGAATTTCTAGCAAAACGCATTTTAATTCCCTAGAAAAATGACAATACAGGACCGTTTTCATATACTTCAAAAAGAGTAATGTCATTTAGTACGTTTTTCATTGCTAATTGGCATATGTGATATGCAATTTCTATGTTTTTTTTTTATTTCTTTTAAATTCTACATATGGTTTTAATGGCATCGTTATAATAGATTAGAACATAAATTTTCAAAAATGTTCTAAATAGTAAGGTATTTATAATACATTTTTAAATAGAAGTTGACGATAGCATAATCTAAATTTTAGATTTATTATAGAGTTGTAAGTACCTTTTAGATTCTAAAAGATACTTATAACTCTGGCTGACTCAATAAACGCGCATTCGCGCGCTACTCAATTTCTCTTTTCGGCAACTCCTACTAAAAGTTGACCAATAAAGTAGTCAAAGATTATATTTTCTTAATTGCCTTTTTTATTTTAAGAGCGCAATTCAATTTTCATTGAATTGCGTTATGTACTTGTAACAACCCTAAATTAATAATTATATTTTGTTGAAATAACTGTATAAATGTTCTAAGTTGTCATAGAGAAAATTATTTTATTAATATGCGTACTTATAATACATTTTTGAGCAGTAATAAAGGCACGGTTTTCGCAAAAAATGTTGGTATTTCTGATAAAATTGCTAGAACTATTGTTGGACTTTATAACTTGGAAGTATCGCTGTTTATCTAAAATTACAGTAACATAATATTAGTAAATTTTATTTAAAATTGATCTCTTCGACATTAATACATGTGAAGATAAATTAATTCTTTAATAAAACAAAATAATACATATGTACCTTATACTTTCAAAATCAACTTTCTAGGTTAAACTCTAAATACAGCTGTATTTCACTGACTTACAATATCCGAGCCATAAAATCGATAAAACTTTCGTTAACGCGCATAAATTCAAAATTGTTTCACCCAGGGTTATAAGTACCATCCAAAAATAATACACATAAAGCAACTTAACTTGGGATATGTGTTTGTTCAGTTTAGGGTCATTTATATGTACATGGGTTAGGTTCCAATACTTATTTTTCTGACATCCAGTATAAATTGAGACACTTTTGAAACAGAATGTGTAAGCTTTTCAGACGTCCAAAAACTGTAACTTCCATATAACTTCAAATGTTTTACTCGGGCCTCTTAAATAATCAGTACTTAAATATTTATTTAACCTATTAAATTAAATAAAAACTGCAATAATAAATACACAATAACAACTATAAATATAAACTTAATTGTAAACACCTCAATGAAATAAGCAATATTTAGGGTAAATTTCATATAAAGTGTGAATAACTTGTAAAACATAAACATAAAATTAATTTAGTATAAATCCTTGCGGTATCTTTAAATTACAATTGTCCTTTTTACAAATTACTTTTTATTAATATGAAATCGTTCGTCCTTTGTATTTTGTACCAATTTTTGATGAATTCTTTTGCATAATGCAAAGTTTGAACGGGTTATCGCTTCTATAAATTACACGATTTTTTTGTTGTATGAATTTTGTTGTGTCTGTTTAAATTAGATTTGGTTTTAAACCCCCTCTTGCAAAATGAACAAATAAATGGTCTTTCTCCTGTATGAATTCTTTCATGACTCACTAAAATACTTTTATCGGTAAAATTCATTTCACAATAAGAACATGCAAATGGTTTTTCTCCTGTATGAGTTCTTTCGTGAATTACTAAGATACATCTATTTACAAAGCGTTTTTCACAATAAGAACATGCAAATGGTTTTTCTCCTGTATGACTTCTTTCATGAACTACTAAAGCATTATTACTTCTAAAACCTTTTTGACAATAAGAGCATGCATATGGTTTTTCTCCTGTATGCGTTCTTTCATGTACTATTAAACTATATTTTATTCTAAAACGCTTTTCACAATATAAACATCCATATGGCTTTTCTCCTGTATGAATTGTTACGTGTTTGACTAAATAAGATTTGCTTCCAAAATTCTTTTTACAATAAGAACAAACATTTGGTTTTTCAGTACTACTAATTTTCTTATGCGGGATTAAACTACTTTTGTTAGAAGCGTTCTCACTATAATCAGAACAAACAGGTGTTCTTCTAGTGTGATATCGCATGTGGCTTATTAATAGGTTTTTATGAAAAAAACATTTTTTGCAATGAAAACAAGTAAATGATTTTTCTACAGCACGGTGTGTTTTCTGCATTATAAAATTAGTTTTTTCATCAACGCTTTTTTTATAATAAAAGCCAACTAATGCTTTATTTTCATCATTGATTCCTTTATAGATTACTTTCGAACTGCCAAGCTCAAACTCTTGTTTACAATGCAAACAATGAAATACTATAGCCTCGTCATTAGTCGTAAAATGCCCATCACTTATACCATGCTGGTGAATAAGCTGCTCCTTTATGTCTGTTATTAAGACACGTAATTCAGATTTATCGGTACTAATTGCATATGGTAGCTGTTTTATACTACTGCCAGGGTGGATACGTTCCTTAATAGAAATCGTAGATTTCATTTTTGTAATAAACTTTTCCTCAGATATAGTATCACATTGCAGTGCCTCATCTATTTCACAAATGCCAAAATCTGTTTCTGGACGAAACTTTAAATCTTCCGTATACACCATTTCTAGTTTAATAACTTCGGTCTCATTGTAATGGTTACCCTTCTGTGGTAGTTTTCTGAAAAATATTTTAAATTAGTAAATAGGAATTACACTCGAAGATACAGTAAAAAAACAACTAAAAACTGCAAAAAGAACAAAAAACCTTTGCTTAATACTTAATCCAGAAATGACGATATTTAACCAAACACACACATCTAATTAAAATTGCAGCTTTTGTCGAAACGACAGTAGCTGTCCAAAATCGACATCAGTATTTTTAAACTATAAATAATGTAATACATTATATAGCAAACACGGTATAGTATAAAAAAGGCCTTATTTGGAGTTATAATTAAAAACAATCAAAAATATTCCTTAGAATTAATTTCATAAGTAACCTTTTATATCTTTACATAAATCTACAATCTACTTTAAAACAAACTTTTTTTATATTTAAAAAACCTTATAATAGGTACCGTCAACGTTAGCAATAACAATTACTGAGCATTTCAGTTTTTGCTAAAAGAAAATTCCATGGAAAAGATTGTCAAACGCAAAAAAAAACCGAGCGTGAAAAGTCACGCCAGTAAATTTAAATATATGTATTATCATACTTCTCTTACTGTTTGAATTTTTTCTATTTGTTTGTGTATTGTGTTGATGCATAGGATACAGTGTGGCAGTCCACAGGAAAAAAAACACTGAGTTTTATGTAAAGTTATTGTTTTGCCACTTAAAGCCAATTTCTCTTAGTGGCAAAGGTAGTTAAACGAATTAACGTTTAACTACTATTTTTAATTTGGTTTACACTAAATATTTAACAAAAAGG
The DNA here is from genome assembly GCA_036325965.1 of Sinopyrophorus schimmeli. Lineage (NCBI taxonomy): Eukaryota > Metazoa > Arthropoda > Insecta > Coleoptera > Elateridae > Sinopyrophorus > Sinopyrophorus schimmeli. Next base: position 4,388,279 of record JARFIZ010000024.1, on the reverse strand, counting down.
TGATTATCTTTCGGAAGACGGTATGTCTGGACGTTTTCTGGTTTTCTCGTAAACTAAACTCGAATTGTTTTTTCTCACCTTGGTGATATACTTTTTTTGTTTTTCCAAAACCCCCCAATTTCAAATAATATCTAAAATTCGCTCTAGTTCTGAACATTCTCCCCCCGTTGTGAGATTAATCGAACAACAAACATTAATACATAAGAACTATGCTAAACTACGGTCTTTCAAATAACTCAACTAAACTAATTTAATGTCTCTAATTTTTGGAGACTCAATTTCTGATGACGGCACTGGTAATACGGCCACTTTCTTCACATTTCTCACTATAGACGAATTTGCTGTTTTTATTAACACTGTACGCACTATTCCGTCACTACCGGGGTAACACTCAAGGATTTTTCCCAATCTCCATTGGGTAGGTGGGACGTTGTCTTCGCGTAACAAGACTACAGCACCCTTTAGAACTTCAGGTCCTGTACGTTGCCATTTGGTACGAACGGTTAATTCATTTAAATATTCGTGACTCCAACGAGTCCAAAAATGTTGCTTTACTTTTTGTACATGTTCCCAGTGTGACAACCGATTACTAGGAACGCACGTGTAATCATGACCACGTAAGTTGGTCAATGAATCACCTATTAAAAAATGGCCAGGAGAAAGTGCAATAGGATCAGTAGGATCCGAAGAAAGGGGATTTAAAGATCTAGAATTTACTATAGGTGCGATCTCTATAATTAATTTGTTAAATTGTTCATATATAAATAACATATCTTCATGATATACCTGTTTTTGTATGCATTTGATTACTCTAATTTCTACGCAGTGTAACTCCTCTACAGTCAAAGGTTTGGTAGTTTGCATTCGCTTTACAAAACGAAAACAATAAGCTAAAGAACGTATCATTCGTTCTAAACTAGAAAATCTGGTTAATGTTGTAAAAGGTCTAATAAACGTAACTAAACATATTGGTCGTCGTTGTTCATGTAATTCTTCGTCATTTGGTAGCTCAAAACTTGGCCAATACGAAATGGTTTGACTTAACCACGGTGGTCCATTTTGCCATAAAGTTGCAGTAATAAAATCAGCAGGTAATATTCCTCTTGATACAAGGTCAGCTGGATTGTCATACGTGGATACATGTCGCCAGCAATTTACCTCGGTCACGGTTTGTATATTTGCAATCCGATGAGCAACAAAGGTTTTTAATTGTTGAGGACTAGTTCGAAGCCAACGTGGAACAATAGTAGAATCGGTCCAGTAAAAAATTGGAACCTCTTTACGGAGAGCTGTTTTTACAACTTTCATTAATGAGGACAAAAGCTTTGCCCCACACAGTTCTAATCTCGGTATCGTCAAAGTCTTAATAGGTGCAACTCGGGATTTGGCACATAATATTTGAACATGAATAATACCCGATTGATCAACAGTGCGCAAATAGACGCAAGCTCCGTACGCCTTCTCACTAGCATCGGAAAAGCCATGTAATTCTATTTCTTTTACATCAGCTGTCATCACGGTACGTTGAAAGGACAATAAATTAAGAGAAGATAATTGTTGACGATACGTCAGCCACTCAGTATGAAAGTTGGCTGGTAACGATTCGTCCCAATCTAATTTATGATTCCATAAATTTTGTAAAATAATTTTTGCAAGTCTTATAACAGGGGCTAACAATCCTAAAGGGTCAAAAAGTTTGGCAACTTCGGATAAAATAATTCGCTTGGTAATTTTTTTTGTTTGAATGGGAGTTACTGTATAGGTGAGCGTATCTGTACGTGAGTCCCAATATACACCTAACGTTTTTAATGTAGTATCACCAAGCTGTAGTCGAGGGTTGATGTCATCCGCAGGAATACTTTCTAAAACTGAAAGGTCATTAGAAGCCCACTGCCGCATCGTTAAGCCAGCAGTCGTGAGGATTCCTGTCATCTGTTGTATTATAATTTTTGCTTCTCTTCTAGTTTTAGCACCACTAATGAAATCATCAACATAAAAATCAGTTGATAGTAGCGGAGAAACCTCTGGGTAGGATGCACCTTTATCTACCGCTAATTGCTGTAAACAACGAATGGCTAAGTACGGGGCACAGGTAACACCAAACGTAACGGTGTTCAGTTAATAGGTTTTTACCTTTTTCCGTTGGTCTCTCCATATAATACGCTGAAATTTACGATCTTGTTTTCTAACTAAAAACTGTCAATACATTTGCTTCAAATCACCCATAATTACAATAGGGTGTTGACGAAATCTAATTAAAGTCGTGAACAAATCAGGTTGAATAGTAGGCCCAATATACAAAACATCATTCAAAGATGTGCCTGTGGTAGTCTTTAAAGAAGCATCAAAAACCACACGTACTTTTGTGGTTAAACTAGACTCTTTAAAAACTGCGTAGTGTGGCAAATAATAAGTATCTGATATTAAATAATTGTCGGTAACAGGAAACATATGGTTTTGTTTTAAATAATCATCTAAAACTTCTTCGTACTGAACTTTCAGTGCAGGTATTTGATTTAACTTTCGTTCGGTATTGTCAAATCTTTTACGAGCAATATTATAAGATTGACCTAATTTCGGAGCACATGGATTGAAGGGTAGGGCAACAACATAACGCCCACTAGAATTCCTTGTTACATGTTTAAGAAAATGTTGTTCGCATTTTTCTTCTTCTTCGGTAAATTTTTTAACAATAGGACATTCTTCGACTTCCCAAAATTTCTGTAGGTCGAACTCAGCAGGAACGGTGGTAACATGACATTGAGATTTTGTTTGACAGATCGAAGGGGCATTTCCACCTATAATCCATCCTAGAATTGTTTTCTGTAGATATAATTCCTGTTGATTAAAAATAGGTAATTTTATCTGTCCGACAGACAATAATGAAAGGGTTGTGCCTGCTCCTAATAAGATATCAACTGGTGCAGGTTAATAGAAATTTGAATCAGCTAGATTAATATTATGAGGTAATTTTATTAATTCACGGTGAATCGGTTGCTCTGGTATGATATGTGAAATTTGTGGAACGATTAGAAATGTAAGGGTTTTTTTATAACCATTTAAACGAGATTTTATGGTAGCTGTGGTTAACTTGGTACAGTAAGTAGTCATAGAATTTAATGCTCCTACAGGTATGTTGCATACTGTTTTCTTCAATTTTAAAATATCTACAAGACGTTGCGTCATAAAATTGGTGGTAGAGCAGGTATCGAGTAGCCCTCGGCATCGAATCGGTTTTTGTTCCTGGTCCAAAATATCAAGAACAGCAGTGACCATTATGTCATTAGACATAGCATTTACTACAAAAGTTACTTGTTTATTATCTGTTGATGAACTGGAATTAATAGGCTTTTCGGCTTTTGGTTGGCAGTACATTTCTTTTTTATTTTGAGCCGATTGTGGTTGAGAATTTTCCATAACATTATGATCGGGATATACATGTAATAAAGTGTGATGACGTTTATTGCATATTTTACAAGACGTTTGTAGTCTACATGCCTTAACTCCATGTCCTTTTCCAAAACAATTAAAACATAAATGCGCATCCTTTACTACTTTTCGACGATTTTCAACAGTTAAATCTCGAAATTTATTACAAGTATGCAATAAATGGTACATAGGACACGTTGGACATGAAATGGACTTCTGATGATACGTAGTATTATTACTTTGATTACTGTAGTGCGTAACTAACGCTTGAGATCGCGATATTTCTTTACGATGATTATATTCTCCCTTGAAATGTTTATTGTAAGCTATTTCATTGTGTGATGATTCTGCACAGTTTGCCCTCTTACTTAAAAACTTCAACAAGTCTTTAAACGATGGAAATGTATGATCATTTATAGTTAATTCCCATTGCCATACAGTATGTGAACTGATCTTTGATAAAATCAAATCGACTAATGGGATATCACAAAATTCAACTGGTGCTTTTAAATTATCCAAAGCTCTGGTGTGTTGATAAAATATATCAACAAGTTCATTGATTGCAGTTGGTGTATCTCTTTGTAATCGTGGAAGCTCTCTTAAGATCGTCATGTGTCTTTGTGCCATACGACGGGGATTTTCATACTTTTCTTTTAAAATAGAAATTGCAATGTCGTAATTATTGTCGGTGAGTTCTAATGACTCAATACTTCTTGCAGATTTACCGGTTAAAGACATTTTTAAATAATTACGTTTTTTAATTAACGGAAGATTTTCTTGGTCTATTAGAGTTGAAAATAAACTAAAAAACGAGGCCCACTTTTCGGGAGTTCCGTCAAAAGTTGGCAGAGGTATAGTAGGCAGGGTTACTGTTGCCTTAGTTTCTGACGGTATGAGAGCGATCGGTTGTGTCAAATTGACATTTGTTGACAGTGGATTTAATTCTTCTAGAAGATCTAACGCACGACCGGTTTCTATATTAAAATTATCAATATAGTTATTGCGATTTTCAATTTCGTTTTCATCTAATTCTTCTATTCTGTCTTGTATGCTTTCAAAGTTTTCAAAGGTTTTTACAACAGTTTTTAGCGAAGCTTGAATTAGATGTCGCTGTATTTTCTCTGGTTCAGATTCTGCTTTATCAAGATGTTTCTTTAATGATGTAATTGTCGCTTGAATGTGACCACGTTTTCTTTTTAATGTTGAGAGATCGGATATGATGTATTTATTTATAGAAAACGTAAATAATAACCGTAAGGAATTGAATAATTGTACGACAAACGTGTACTCAAAAACGACTGGCCAAATTTTCAAATAGGTAAAAATGACCAACCTACCTTATTACTGCGATGGTTGATGTTCGTTACGACTGTTGATACGTGTTACAAAGATTGATGCTGGACTTGTAGTTTCTCTGGGGGTATTCTCTTGAAATGCACTCACTTAACACTTATTAAACTGCTTCTTCTTAGCTCCTTATATCCGGCTCAAAGGACCAAATGTGTTGCCACTTAAAGCCAATTTCTCTTAGTGGCAAAGGTAGTTAAACGAATTAACGTTTAACTACTATTTTTAATTTGGTTTACACTAAATATTTAACAAAAAGGTGATTATCTTTCGGAAGACGGTATGTCTGGACGTTTTCTGGTTTTCTCGTAAACTAAACTCGAATTGTTTTTTCTCACCTTGGTGATATACTTTTTTTGTTTTTCCAAAACCCCCCAATTTCAAATAATATCTAAAATTCGCTCTAGTTCTGAACAGTTATATTGTAACAAAGTCACACATTGAAGCAGAGTACGTCGTGACTTTTAAGAGAATAGAACAGACTAACTTATATCAACTTAACAAAATATACAAGGCTGCAAAATCAAATAATTATAACAGTCTTAGAAAAACCAATAACAAAGTATATAAAGTAAAGAGTCTCTACAACAGAATGGGCAACCAAGAAATTAAAATAATATGTTATGCAGATGGCGCCGTAGTACTGTCTGAAATGGAAGATAGCCTACAGGTAATAATATTTTATTAATTGTAAATAAGTTGTGAAAAAGATTGACGTACGACCAAAAAAATTGAAGTATACGCCATGTTAACCTGCCGCTTCATTCCCGTGGGCTAACTTAAACCCCATAGGAACCGTGCATTTTTTTTTCGCGATAAAAAGAAGCCTATGGCCCTCTCCTGCTTATAAACTATCTCAATGCAAAAAATTGCATCAAACCGATGCTCAGTTTCTGCGTGAAAGAAAGACAAACCAACAAACACACTTGCACATTTATATATTAGTAAAATTCCTTAAAATCAACTACTTTCCTTCCATCTTTTAGTTCCGGCAGTTACAATAAAAGCACTTAATTAAAAATAGCATAAAAAATCGTAATAACCGTGAGTAATTTAAAATCAATAAAAATCTGATTGTATGTTACTAAATATTGATCAATTTCTCACTATTTTATTAAGTTGTACGAAGTGTCAGACAAATAGCTACTAAAACTTAACCAGGTAACAGTTGACATCAATCTAAGCCATAAAAATTTGTATGCAATATGTCCTAAATCTAAAGAATGTCAAATAAACGCATTTTAATTCCCTAGAAAAATAGCAACACAGGATCGTTTTCATATGCTTCTAAAAGAGTAATGTCATTTAGTAGGGGGAAAGTGGCATGAAACAGCCAGTTTTAAAAAAAGGGATAAATAATATAGAAGGACATAAATAAATCAATTTTTTTTTAAATCTGTAATTGTTCATGCATTTATGTACGTAATGTCATAAAACATTTTTCAAAATTAACGATATTTTTCGACTTCTAATCATTTATAAAAAAAATAAAATTTGGCTTTTTCATAACCTATAGGTATTGAAACAGCCAACCCAATTTTTGAAAAAGCCATGTTCTTATTACAAGATTAAAACTGCACATTAACGAAGATATTATTTAATAATAATCTTAAGCTATAATTTTAGATCTTATATAATTATAAAACGTTTTAAATAACGCAAACTCTCGATAAAATATTTACTTACATAAATCTAAGAAACTGTCAAAAAATTTGACGTTTGAGATCAATCAGTGCAAAAACTTAAAAACGTTTTTAGCAAAAATAATGCAATTTCTCTTTTACGCCACAGGATTTATATGCCCAACCATTACAAATTTGCATCGGTACCACTCTTGATTGCTGTTATTACAATTATTATTGCATTTTATGCAATTAAAATGTGGCTTTTTCATTACACTGCAGTCCGGCTATTTCAAAACATATTCTCTCAAGAAACAAAATCTCGAAAATTACTATGAAATCAAAGATTAGTCTACAAAATATATACGTTATTAGAAGGCCTAATATATCTATAAAATTATAGTGTAATCATATTATTATTAGTTTTGTACGTATAGGCGTTAGAAAACAAATAAACTGAACTCAAAACCTTACTTTTTGACGACAAAATCTTCAATACGTCGTATCGGCGCCGTTTATTATCGGTGAACGGTAAAATTTTTGTGGGGGATATCTAGCTAGTGTTGCTATTGTAGTGGTTTACAGTGTTCACTTAGATTTTTAACAACATATGTCCGTTTCTTACGACGGCAACTTAAAGACTACTCGCTTAAAAACTAAAACCATTCCTAGGTAAGGCGCCAGACCTTGTCTGAGCCCTTTGGCGCCTACAACCCCGCTGTTAATCCTTCTTTTGCTTTTAAAACTAGTCATTAAAAATGTTCTACGACTCTACACTATCTTAAAATAATAATACATGAACAATTCGTATGAAAACTACCGCGTAATTGATAATGGCTTTTTCAAAACTTGGCTGTTTCATGCCACTTTCCCCCTACGTTTTTCATGACTAATTGGCATACCAGGTGTGCAACCTTAAAACGGCTGTTTTTTTATTTAGCAAAACACAATAATTAACGCAGAAAAGTGAAAAATATTTTATTCGAAGTAATTGCCCTCGCTGGCTATACATTTTTCCCATCTTTGAGGAAGATTGTGGATTCCACCCCAAAAGAATTCATCCCCTTTGGATAAGAACCACCCATCAAGCCATTTTTTAACATCTTCATAAGAATTGAAGTGCTGCTCAGCAAGTGCGTGTCCCATCGACGCAAACAAATGGTAATCTGAAGGGGCCAGATCAGGAGAGTAGGGCGGGTGGGGTAGCAACTCCCAGCCAAGTGCATCCAATGTATCCCGGACCAATCTTGCTGTGTGTGATGGTGCGTTGTCGTGCTGGAAAATGATACCCTCATGCCGATCCGCGTGTTCGGGTCTTTTTTTGCACAGTTCACGATCCAATTCGATGATTTGTTGTTGGTAGCGTTGAGTATTGATCGTTTCACCAGGTTTCAACAGTTCGTAGTAAACCACCCCCTTCTGGTCCCCCCAAACACACAGCATTGTCTTTTTCCCGAATCCATTTGGCCTAGCAGACGATGTTGAGGGTTCTCCAGGGTCCAACCACGATTTTTTGCGCTTAGGGTTTTCAAAAAAGATCCATTTTTCATCGCCAGTGACGATTCGATGCAAAAATAATTTTCTGTTGCGCCGATCAAGCAAGATTTCGCACGCGGTCTGGCGTCGTTCCATCTGTCGATCGTTCAATTGATGTGGCACCCACTTCCCGATCTTTTGGATCTTTCCCATAGCAAAAAGGCGTTTCGAAATTGCTTGGTGGCTAACATTCAACTTCGCGGCAAGTTGTTTCTGCGATTGGGTATCGTCTTCGTCCAATAAATCTTGCAATTCGGTGTCCTCAAAAACTTTTGGTCGATTTTCGCGCTTCTTGTCGGTGACGTTAAAAATTCCGTCTCTGAATTGCCGAAACCACGCTCTGCACCGAGTTTCACTAAGAGCACTGTCGCCATAGACCTCCACAAGAATTCTATGCGCTTCGGCGGCAGATTTCTTCCAATTGAAGAGGAATAGCAGTGCTCCCCGCAAATGCTCTTTATCTGGCACAAAATTCGACATGTTTATCGTGATCAAAGGACACGTTATTGTCCGAAATTGCTGACTTTGTCTTTTGTTTACTAATGGCAAAGATCAAACCTAATTGGCTACTCGTCTAACTTAAAATTAAATGTTTTCTAAATTATAACTAAAACCTAATTAACTAAATGAAAAGTTAATAAAAACAGAACAGATTTGGAAAAGGAATGGGAATAGAACACTCCATTACCAAAACATTAGAAAACCGAACACTGCAATGGTATGGACATGTTAAGAAAATTCCGGAACAACGTTGGCCAAAGAGAGTTACTGAATGGTTCCCGTTTGGCAGAAGAAGGAGAAGACGACCAGCTTTAAGATGGGAAAGCTACGTAAAACAAATAAAAATTTTTAGTAACAATAAATAGCAAACCCAAAGGGTAAAAACTGAAAAAAAAGAAAAAAAGTTAATCATAATGTTAACGTCCAATATATTTAAATATTATTTAAAGTTCACAGGAATTAGAATATCAATAAATTCAACTCTTGTTAAAAATCCTTTTCGACAACAGTTGAATTTATTGACAGTTTCATTCCTTATTCTTCTTCTTCTTACGTTAGGTCTAATGACCTCTGTTTTACTGGATACTAATTTCTTTGTTCTTGGGTGATAGATGACCAACTGTCCCGTTATCTTTTAGGTAGTCTTCCTGGTGGTCTAGATCCCTCTGGTGTTCCTTTCTGTGCCGCTTGGGCTATCCTGTCTTTGTTCATTATCGATATGTGTTGATTCCATTGTTTTCTTCTTTCTCTTCCCCATCTTACTATGTCTTGTATTTGACACTGCTCTCTGATGTTTTGGTGCCTGATGCGGTCAAGCTTCGTTTTTCCTACTATAGACCATAGTACTTTCATTTCTGATTTCCTTAATGCTTGTTTTGTTTTACTGTTGTCGGCTCTGGTTTCTACGGCATACGTCAATAGTCTCATTCCTGTAAACTTTAAATAATATTAAATAAAGAGATTCAACGTTGCCTCTTATAAATATTTAGACACTAATAGAGGTCTATGAAAACTGGGACTACAGAAGTGAAGTGCGTTGCCGCATAGAGAAGGCAAGAACAACCTTTACAAATATAAAAACATTCTTCCTATCCAGGGATCTGAGCTTAACACTTAAAACGAGAATGCTAAAATGCTACGTGTTCCCTGTCCTACTGTATTGTGCGGACACATGGACGATAAACAAAAAGATAACAAACAGATTGAATGCTTTCAAAATGTGGGTGTACAGACGAGTACTCAGGATCTCATACACAGAACACACAACGAATGAAAAAGTGCTTGAGACGATTACACAAGAAAAAAAAATTTCGCCCATAATAAAAACACACAAACGTGAGTATCTTGAGCACATCATGAGAAACAACAAATACCGCATACTACAGCTGATATTGTAGGAAAGACTTGAAAAAAAACGCGGTCCAGGAAAAATGCGCCATTCCTGAATGGAGAACCTTAGAGACTGGTTTGGACTGACATCAACAGAACTGTTTCGTCTCGCTGTTAACAAAGTTAGAATTACTATGGTTTCAGTCAATGTCCGGAACGGAAGAGGCACTCCAAGAAGAAAAAAGGTATGTAGCAATCGTGCCAGTCAGCAACCTAGTTTCGACATTCTTGAACCCGATATCATATCACTGCCCTACTTTAGTTTTAAACATATTCGTTACTGCCTTACCTAGAGAAAAGCCAAATAAATTGCAAAATTTGATAAACTATTAACCATTACAGCAGGGTTTCTTCTTTTTGAGTTTAAGTCCACTATTATAAATATTTAATTATAGGATTTATGAACTTAAAAACATTCATCGCATATTGAAATTTAAACAATCCACCTCATTGAAAACTTATATAGATTTTGATACGCATATACGCAATACAGCTAAAACTAAGTTTGAGAAAAACTTTTAAAAAACGATGAAAAATGCAATTAAAAAAAAATGGAAGAAGTTGATAAGCGTGTAGATGTGAAACTATTCACTTCTTAGAAAAGCTCTGAGAAAAAAAAAGAACGTAAACCGCTTATTGTATGCCTGGCTTTTAAATATTGCAAAATATTTAAGGAAAATTTAGTTAAGAACCATTCAAATAAAAAAAATTAAAGTAGGAATGCATTCATCCATTAATATTTACAATCTTTTACATCTATTAAGAGCTCCGTTAAAAAACTTTAAAAGCATATTAATTTGTACCATTTCCTACTACTATTATGGAATAGGTTATTACATATTTTTATTAAATACCAATAGCCCCTTTAATGTTTGCCCTGAAAATACCCCAAAAAGATTTCATCATTGGAACCCGTCAATGTCCTTTCCAGACATTAAACAAATTTTAATGGGGACTGGAATCCACAATGAAATCTTTAAAGTCCCCCACAATTGTTATGATTCTCCTGACGATATTTCTGTATTTTCGTTTGTTCTTTTAAAAGTATTTAGTACAATAACACAGAATACTCACTTAAAGAAGCGAAACTTGACCCTTTTTTATCGGCATTATATCTACGCGCATGACCCGCTCCGTTAACATGGCGTCGTAAAGCTTGGATTTAGATTCAACAAATCGCACACATTCTGTTCCTTTCTAACTCATTGTCTAAATTCATTTGAGGAACTTGAGTATGTTTTGCGAGCGACCTCTATCGCAGGGAGGAGACAAATTCATTAAAAATAAGTAGGTGGCAATGCTATCGGAACTCAGTTATTAGTAGTTATTTACCGATTTTTGAAAAATAAACAAAACTACTACGCTTATACTTATAAATTATGTATGATAACTACACGGTGAAAAAAATATCCTTATAATAACTATCTAACGTATACCCAATTGACGTATTGTTCTGACAAGGATTCGAATGTCTAATTTAACGATATTTATAAGTCAATTTGACAATCCATAGTATGATCAAAACAGCTTTATATAGTATACTTATAATAAGGATTCGTTTATTTGTTTCAAGCGTTCAAACGAAAAGCTCTCGTGAACGTGTGCAGTATCCGTCGTGTAGGTAACTGGATAGTTAATTTGAGGATTTGAATAGCTATAATAGGGATACGTATGGTTAATATAACGATATTTTGTTCTCCGTGCATATCCGTTAAATCAATATGACAAGAATCTTTGAATGTCTAAATCGTAATACGGATCGTTACTATAACGATCCGCAATAGATTCACTGGATAGCTAAATTAGATATACGGCGTATCCTTGGAAAGATAACTATCCAACGGATAGCTATAATAGGGATACGTATGCTTATTATAAGGATATTTTTTCTCCTGTAGATTTCTTATTAATTTATGTTGTTTCTAACAATTTTAAGCATAACGCATTTCAACTTTTAAACTGAAGTATTTTAAAACTCGCGCTACCAGCTCCGATAAGATAGCGGACGTCACGTGATATAGGAACCTGAAGATCAAAGGTGGCGACAAGCTTCGCTTCTATAAGTGAGTATTCTGTGACAATAATAACACGTAAATAGTTTTTATCTTGGAATAAAACTTCTTCTTCTTGATGTTAGGCTTAAGCCTGTTGTTTCTGGGTCGGTTAGCATTTGTTCCATCTTTTTCGTGATCTGCCTACGCTTCTTTTTCCAGGTGGTGATGTGTCCCTGGCTTTACAAACCATTCGGTCTCGGTGCATTCGTGATATGTCGTCGTTCCATTCTGTGCGCCTGGATTTTACCCAGTCTCCAATTTTATTGACCTTACATGTTTCCCTTATTGCTTCGTTCCGGACTCTGTCAGGTCGTGTATTGCCTGTTATTTTACGGAGGGTTTTCATCTCTGCTGTTTCGAGCATCTGTATTGTCTTGGAAGTGTCAGCTCTTGCTTCGATACCGTATGTAAGGGTTGGTCGGATTATCGTTTTGTAGATTCTGACTTTGGGTTCAACTTAGGAACTTGTTATGCCAATTGACGTTATTAAGGCATCCAGATGTTCTAATACCTTTATTTACCTGTTCCCTGACTTCTGTTTGTAAGTCGCCTGTATTCGTTATTTTTACTCCTAGGTAGTTGAAACTTGTTACTTGCTCAATAATTTTCCCTTCTATTTCCAATTTCCAATTTACTTACTTATTGAATAAAACTTTAAAAGCAAAATTTTTGTTAAAATAAGATAGAATTTAAACAAACATTAAACAGACTTGACCTTGTTTTGCTTATTCTGGTTTATATTGTTTGAGATAATTATTTTATTAGGTTTTATGCGCTGACAACACGTTAGGTGTATTAATTACTCCTGTATGAATTTACTTTTTATATATTAAAAAAATATATGAATATAGCTATGTATACAAAACTTGAGTTAACTATCAAAGTAAAAGAAATTAATTATATATTAACGAGTACAATAGAAGAAAAATTTTCACAGAAACCATATAGAGTCCATTATAATTCAGTTTAATCATAAGTACTAAATGTACATTAATAGTCAAAAATAAAAAACATACGAATTAATTATATTTTGTACTAAATGTAAATTGTAAATTAATTAATTTGTATTACATATACTAATTTTGGAAAAATGACGATCGTATTTATGTTTTTTAAAATATTAAAAAAAATTAAAATTACATTTTTTAAATTATTTAAAGAATAATAAGTGTTGCTGTATTAAAATGCAAAGCAGGGTGATGTGGAAGCATAGCCACACAAGCAGGTATAAGTTTTATGAAACCTGCTTCCAATGTGTGGCCAAGTCAGAAGTTGGCCACAAAAGTAATTGTCGAATATTTCCGAAACGGTAAGTGTGGCTGACTTGCGGTTTAAAGCAGGATAATGTGGCAACATAGCCACACAAGCAGGTATGAGTTTTATGAAACCTGCTTCCAAAGTGTGGCCAAGTCAGAAGTTGGCCACAGAATTTCTTTTTGAAATATCTCGAAAACCGTAAGTGTGGCTAACTTGAAAATTGAAGCAGGTGGAGGCAGGATGATAGCCACACAAGCAGGTATAGGTTTTAGCACACCTGCTTCCAATGTGTGGCCTACTTCATTTACCCTCCGTCGTGTAGGTAACTGGATAGTTAATTTGAGGATTTGAATAGCTATAATAGGGATACGTATGGTTAATATAACGATATTTTGTTCTCCGTGCATATCCGTTAAATCACTATGACAAGAATCTTTTGAATGTCTAAAACAGTAATACGGATCGTTACTATAACGATCCGCAATAAGGATTCACTGGATAGCTAAATTAGCTATACGGCGTATCCTTGTGAAAGATAACTATCCAACGGATAGCTATAATAGGGATACGTATGCTTATTATAAGGATATTTTTTTCTCCGTGTATGATTTTCTTATTAATTTATGTTGTTTCTAACAATTTTAAGCATAACGCATTTTAACTTTTAAACTGAAGGTATTTTAAAACTCGCGCTACCAGCTCCGATAAGATAGCGGACGTCACGTGATATAGGAACCTGAAGATCAAAGGTGCCGACGACAAGCTTCGCTTCTATAAGTGAGTATTCTGTGACAATAATAACACGTAAATAGTTTTTATCTTGGAATAAAACTTCTTCTTCTTCTTGATGTTAGGCTTAAGCCTGTTGTTTCTGGGTCGGTTAGCATTTGTTCCATCTTTTTCGTGATCTGCCTACGCTTCTTTTTCCAGGTGGTGATGTGTCCCTGGCTTTACAAACCATTCGGTCTCGGTGCATTCGTGATATGTCGTCGTTCCATTCTGTGCGCCTGGATTTTACCCAGTCTCCAATTTTATTGACCTTACATGTTTCCCTTATTGCTTCGTTCCGGACTCTGTCAGGTCGTGTATTGCCTGTTATTTTACGGAGGGTTTTCATCTCTGCTGTTTCAAGCATCTGTATTGTCTTGGAAGTGTCAGCTCTTGCTTCGATACCGTATGTAAGGGTTGGTCGGATTATCGTTTTGTAGATTCTGACTTTGGGTTCAATCCTTAGGAACTTGTTATGCCAATTGACGTTATTAAGGCATCCAGATGTTCTAATACCTTTATTTACCTGTTCCCTGACTTCTGTTTGTAAGTCGCCTGTATTCGTTATTTTTACTCCTAGGTAGTTGAAACTTGTTACTTGCTCAATAATTTTCCCTTCTATTTCCAATTTCCAATTTCCAATTTACTTACTTATTGAATAAAACTTTAAAAGCAAAATTCGATTTGCTTTCATCATTTAATATCAGTAAGAACAAGTAAATGGTTTTTACCGAGTCTGAATCTTTCCTGCGTTTATTTTTAAATTCATTAAAATTGTTTTTATCTTTTTCTGCGGAATTGCAATCATGCTTTATTTTTGCCCGAAATATTGGGAACCTTATTTTTAGCCCGCCTGACCCTACTTCTAAGCAGTTGTCCTCCTATAATACTTATAATTTATGTATTAGAGGAATGATATGGTTTCCTTCTTCTAAATACCTGTTTTCCAATGTGTCAATCAATCAATAAAATATTATACTATGTTAATTTCAGAATACAAACAAAATCTTGGCGAGGCCCATCTTTTAGCTGAAGTTTTAAAGATTCTTTGTAGGCACTATAATTTGCTTGTGTTTGTGAAAAAATATATTAATAATTAAATTAAAGTAAATTACGACAAAAGTCACTTTGATGGAATGGTGTATCAATAACAAAGTCAATATGCTGGAAATAATGGCGGTCGGCTAACGGAAATCTAACGATGAGCACTTGTTCCGAAAAGGACGGGCAAAGTCTAAAAAATCAACAAGAACTTATACACAGTTAGTTGCAGTTGAGTACCTTGTCTAACGATGAGCAGGTGTATCAAAAAATTTTGAGCAGTCTGAAAAATTAAAAAGAACTTATGAACATTAAGTGGTACTATGAACGCAGGATAAAAGTTACCTATTCTTGAGGATTTAACTCCTCCTTAAGACAAATCAAGTCAAGAGTTTATCACATTAAAATATGGTAGGTTGGCCTTAAAATTATTAACAGTGTTTTATTATTAAAGTTTATTTTTCCGAAGTAATTGTAGAAATGTTTATTTATCAACCACTTAAGATATTATGAAAACAAAATACAACCAGTCCGTATGTTTACAGTATTAAGAGATTGTGAAAATATAGAATTAAATCAGATTGCTCTTTCATTCTACAATGACTAAAAACTGCTTATGTAGTATTTTTGCTCTTTATAGTATTTACAATTTTAGTTTCTCGATAAGGTTTTTTGCACGATGTTATAAAGAATGAACGCTTGTAATTTCAAATTATCTAAGACGTGTCCGCTAAATAAAATAAAAAATAAAATTCCGTCATCATGATAAGACCCCCTTGCTCTAAAGATTAAAGCAGTGGTCTATAGAAAACGTATTTTGGGGTTCGAATCCCAATGACAGCCTTTTTTTTATACGCTGTTCTAAATAATTCGAGTTGAACATGATGTGTCTGCAGTTATCTAGATTAGTACGAAATATATTGTTTTCTCTGTTTTTGATAAATATCATCTTAAATTATGCAACATTGAAAAATAAACTTATTCATATTTTAAATTATAGTTAAAAAAAATCTTATGATTTGTGTCATATTAAATACAATTTTTGGCAAATACCATATTTACTTTTAAATGATATTTGGGACACAAAGAACAAATGCTACGTAATTAAAAAAAAAACAATTGTTTTTTTATTTAACATGTACCGAAAAAACAACCTATCAGCAAAATTCGAACCACAGATTTTAATGCTCCGTATACAGATGTATCGACCCTTACTCCTAACAAAATGTGTGATTCACCTTACATGAGTTTGTCCTTGTGCATATAATGAATACATACTATGTAGTATTATTCTTATTGTTTTTAGAAGATATCAATAAGTCATACATTTTTACCACCTGGTTTCAACAATTATAATTAATGTTTAGATATTTAATTAATTTAGATTTTATCAAAATCAAATTTTAATATGTCTAAATAGGTGTAAAGAATTATTTGAAAAGCTGTATACATCCATAGATAAATATGTGGTAACTTTAAAATACAAAATTGTATGACCTTATCATTATTTAATATGAAGCATGCAGTCGAGATTTTTCTAAGTTAAAATACTCCAAATCTTCGATGTAAGCAGTTCAGTTATGACATACGATCCGGCTTTATTTTATTTTCTTAAGATTTTAATTGGTAATAAAACGTGACTGATAAAGAAACACTGTTTCAAGAATTGTAAGACCAACCCACTATATCATATTTTGATAAACACTCTGACTTGATTTGTCTTAAGGAGGAGTTAAACCCTCAAGAATAGGTAACTTTTATCCTGTGCTCATAGTACTTCACTATGTCGCAATGAAAGCGCTTGAGTAGGCGACGGCACCAGATGCGTCCGCCGAGAGCTAATAAACGGCCAACGTAGTCAAAAGTGGTGAGTACGCAGATATGCATAATTTAAATACTAACGCACATAGAATACCCCAAACGGATTAGTGTTAATGAAAATACAACGGCGTAGTCACACAATGAAGCAAAGAACCCAAGTGGATGAGCGAAGAATGAAAAGTACTTGCTAGATGCAAAACGGTGAGAACAATGGCTGGCGAGCACTGCGTGGATTTCTAGAGATCGGTCGTATGCAGTTTTCATGCGCGCTGAGTAACCCAAGAGTGAGACTCATTAGTCCATGAGTTGCTGCCTTCTATTGAAATCACCAAGTACTACGGGTTCAAACTTATTGTCGGTAATAATGCAACAGTATTCCTAAAATATATTTATATTGGAACAGAGAAACATAGATGTATATAACAAATTATTTAATTCTTCCACTAAATACTACTAAGCTCTAAATATTTCTATGTTTAAACAATAAAAAGAAAGAAACATTGTCTACATCTTACATATTCTAAGTAAATTCATACAAAATAATTTTTCTATATTTATTTAATATTCCTTAAAATTAACTATTTTCCTTCCATTTTGAAAATTTTGTAGTTTATTATAAAAACTCAAAAATTGCATAAAAAATTCGAATTAACTGTGATTGATTTAAAATCTATAAAAATCTGATTAAATGTTATTAAACATTGATCAATTTCTCAGTAATTTATAAAACTATACAGGGTGTCAGACGAATAAACCATAAAACCATAAAAGTTTGTGTGCAATATGTCGTAAAATTAAAGATTTTGTAAAAAAATTCATTTTTATTCTTTAGCAAAATGGCAATACAGCATCGTTTTCATATGCTCCTAAAAAAGTGACGTTATTTAGTACATGCTTCATTGCTAATTGGTATATTTGACATGCGATTTTCATGGTTTTTTTGATTTTGTTTCAAATATAAGATGGAAGCGTACTGTACGACTTTTAAACTACAAATTCAAAGTTAACCAAATTTGGATCATAGGATACTATAGATGAATGCTTTCATTTTTGTAAAATTAAAAAAAAATTTAGCTTAAGTATCAAAGATATTTAGACAAAACTGGTATTTTCAAATTTAAAGACACAAAACGGCAAGTTCAAAATTAGTCAAATTTGTACAGCTTGTTGATATCGTAATAAAACGCAAAATATGAAAATTTAAAACAAATTGTAACTATGCTTTAAGAAATATTCAAAAATGTACCTGTTTAACGTTCTGCTGGTTTAAAAAAAAATTAATTCTCATAATATGTAACTATAGTCGAATATTTTGTGTAGTTTTAGGAATTGTTTAAATAAATTACAATTAAATAAAAACCATTCAACACTTAAAAATGCATGTATAAAGTACTTAAAATGCGTTAATAATATTTGTATGTTTATACGGCCACTGGATAAGTAGCATTAAATTCTTTGGTGCAAACCCTTCTAATGATTATTCACATGTTGCTTACGTATACATGAAATTACCAATACTTGCTCGTGTTATATCTGTAAATATCTGTTTATTAAATAGTGTCTACAAAAAATTGATGTTAGAAGAGGGATAAAAAATAGCAAATAAAATATTGCTTTCAATCTGTAATTTGAAAATAAGTAGCGCCAGCTACTGTTCGCGAAACGAATAACTAAGGGTGCTTTTCTATGTTAATGGCATCGTTATAACAGACTCGTACAAAAATTTTCAAAATATTCTAAATAATAAGGTATTTATTACATATTTTTAAATTGAAGTTTACGCTAACATAACTCAAAAATATTACACACTAAACAACTTAAGTTGGGATATGTGTTTTTTCAATTTAAGGTCATTTATAAGTGAGTTAAGTTCCAGTACTTATTCATCTGACATCCAGTACAAATTGAAACACTTTTGGAACAGAATGTGTAAACTTGTCAGCAGGGCCGGATTAATCTTTTGTGGGGCCCTAGAAATTTTTTTCTTCGGGCTCCACGGGGCTGAGGATAATAATTAGAATTAAACTTTCACCAATTAGCAAAAAAAATAAGACTTCATTGCGTAAAAATACATAAAAATTAAAAAGCATAATAAAAAAAAGTTTTTAATAAAAAAAACAACAAATCTTAATGTTGTCGTTACGAGTATGGCCGGGCCCTTTATATGCGAGCCCTAGACATTTGTCTTTTTTGTCTAGGCCATAATCCGGTCCTGCTTTCACTCTTCCAAAAAGTATAACTTCCGTATAATAACAAATTTTTTATTCTCGCCTTTTAAACTATCAATATTTAAACTTTTACTTAATCTAAGAAATAAAAACTACAATGGTAGATACACAATAAAAACTAAAAAGATAACCCTTAATTTACAACAACCTAAATAAAATAAACAATAATTTTCAAAGAAAATGTGAATTAAGGTAGAAGTACCGGTTTTGGACAATGCACCAGTTGTGGACATTTTCCACTTTATTTTGACAAAGTGTGAAATATAAGAATTTTCGCTACTGCTATAAGTGTAATTAATGTATGTTTAACTACGATAGAAACATCAATGATGTTTTTTTCGTATTTTTTGAGGTATTTTATCAAAATTACCGAAGTGTCTAAAACTGGGCCTAACGTGTCCAAAACCGGTACTTTTACCTTATGTATCTTGATCATAATTTGTAAAACAGAATTATAAAATTTATATAGTATAAATCCTTGTGAGTACATATATATAAATTATAATTGTTCTTTTTGCATATCAAACAAACAAATTACTTTCTATCAGCATGAAATCGGTCATTCTTTGTATTGTATGTTTGATAAATGCTTTAGCATAATGAAAAGTTTGGCCTTCTTATCGCTTCTGTAAGTTATACGACCTTCATGATTAGCAGAATTCTAAATCTATACTATACTTTGTTTTTATCACAAAAGGAGCAGTTTGAAATGTATCTTTCACACCTTGTATATACTTCTGACTGATTGACATTTAGTGCCAAGTCTAATTTAACATTGTAACATAAGCTTTCTATTCCTTTGCATAATACCGAATCTGTTAAAACTAAAACTTAATTTTCTATAATTATATTTGTATAATAATTATATATTGTGTAAAAATAACGTAAATCTGCACACACAAAAGTAACAGCTGACATGAATAATAATACTCGCTGGGTAAGTTGACGAATAAATTCGCTATTCCGAGTCCGTTTCGTTATTAGCCAATGAGAGCTTAGTTTGTTTGCGCGTCAAATTTAAAACGCTCCTCTAGTGAAAAAAATAGTAGGGGAAGTTAACCGGTTGTGGACATTGTCCGGTTGTGGGCACCCCCGAATAACTTTTGATCGTGAACAGATACAGGTGTTTTCACGATCGTCATTTGTTCGCAATGTCAGCACTATGTTTTATTGCTAATATAAAGCGATCAGACGCATATGCGTAGTAGCTACGCGTTATTCCATGTTTTCATCTCTAAAAATGTAACGCGATGTAATCGTTTATTGTGTTTAAAGTGCGATAAATAAAAGTAACTTATTGCAAAAGGTCGGTCTAATGTAAATATATGCAGAAAATTAAATATATTTTATAATTTTAATTTCGATTCAATCAAAATCTTCGCGAAATAAATTTGCCAGTCATTTGTCGACAGCTATGAATTTTTCAGTTGTGGGCACCTACATTTTACTAGTTGTGGGCACTTAAGTTTTTGCCATTTAAACCTTGTATTTCGCTGACAATTTGTCCAATATTGTTGTTCATGTTAACATAACCCCCCTGCGGAGTCTAGGGATGTAGCCGCGGCCTGATTTCGAGGGGGCGGGCAAAGACCCCGCTCGATTATCATGTACGACAAAAATGTAAAGATATCAAAACTTTTTCACAATAATTTAAAAAAATTAAACATTTTTGGTTTTGGATTTCAAACAGACTTCTCTTCGCAACTCGACTATTGAAAATCAGATTTTCGATCGTCGAGCATCTTTGACAGACCAATTCATATGACTTGAAAATTGTAAATAATATATTTACGAAATTTTTGCGGATTTTTTAGTGCATTTTTCGCCATGTCGATTTCAAAAATCAATTTTTATGCGTACATTGTAGACATTTGACGAAGATCCCGTAAAGCCCACTGCGAAAGCCTATTTTAAATTTTATTTTCATCCTCTTTCATAACTGAAGGCTTTGAATATGAATAAATTGTGTTTTTTCTCTATATAGTGACGTTTTAGTCCATTTTTCCCATTTTGAGGGATTTTCCTAATGTGCCCACAACCAATTACAAAAAACTGCATGAAGAAAATTGACTACTTTATAAAAAGTTAAAAATGTTTTTTTTTTTAATTGATATAGAATTAATTCCTTTGTCAGTAGTTAGCTAAGGTCTCTAGCTTCCCGATAATATGCTCATTCTGCATAAATATTGAGTTGATCAAAAGTTATGGCCTAAATAGCTAACTGTGCCCACAACCGGTTAACTTCCCCTATAATATAACAAAGCTGAAGAGTTTGTTTATTCTTTTTTGGCCGAACGCGCTAATATCTGGAACTACCAATCGAATTAAATTTTTTTTTGCATTTGATAGCCAAATTCTAGAAAGTTGTAGGCTATATAACATCACGCTACGACCCTTCGGAGATGAGTAAAATAAACGCGAAGCGAAAAAGAGGTAATAACAAAGTACGCCTGCTCGCATTGCATCGTATCGCCTATAAGATGCAACGCAGTGGGCCAGTGGTCGAAGCCCCGACGGAGAAATGTAAATTATTTATAAATAATCCGATTGATTTTATATTAAACGGAGGCTAAAACTGCGGTGCACAGCTAATTAAAAACAAGAACACGAAATTTATCCAGTATAATCCCTTGTGTATATGTTTAAATTACAAATTTACAAATCAAATTAACAAATTACTGTTTTTCATATTGAAATCGTACGTCCTTTTTATTTTATATTTATTTTTAATAAATTCGTTTGAGCTGCGTATCGCTTCTATAAGAGAAATAACCTTCATGAATATTCGAGTGCTAAATTAAACTATATTGTTCTAATATATAAAAAAGGATGGTTTTTATGAGTCCAATAAGAACAGCTAAATGGTTTCATTCGTATGTATCTTTTCGTGACTTTTTTATGGTACAATAAGAACACACAAATGGATCTTCTCCTGTATAAAACCTTTCGTAAATTACCAAATCTTTACTTAAAAGGCTTGATACAATATCAACAAGCCAATGATTTTTTGCAAGTCTGTGTGCTTTCGTGCTCTACTTTCTCAGTTTCTGTTTCAAAGGATTTAGTGCAAGAAGAACAAGAAAATGTTTTTTTCTGTATGAATCATTTCGTGCTTTCTTTTCGATTCAGCTGATTTAAAGCTTCTATCACAATAAGAACAAGCAAACGGTGTGCCTCCAGTATGAATCGTTTCGTGCTCTACTTTCTTAATTTCTGTCTTAAAACATTGAGTGCAATAAGAACAAGAAAATGGTCTTATTTCTGTATGAATCTTTTCGTGCTTATTTTTCGAACTAGCTGATATAAACCTACTAGAACAATAGGAACAAGCAAATGGCTTTTCTCCGGTATGAACCCTTTCGTGAATTACCAAGTAAAATCTTTTCTTAAAAAACTTCGTACAATATGAACAAGTCAATAATCTTTTGCAAGTCTGTGTGCTTTCGTGCTCTACTTTCTCAGTTTCTGTTTCAAAACATTGAGTGCAAAAACAACAAGAAAATGTTTTTTTTTCTATATGAATCTTTTCGTGATTTCTTTTCGAATTAGCTGATTTAAAGCTTCTATCACAATAAGAACAAGCAAAAGGTGTGTCTCCAGTATGAATAGTTTCGTGCTCTACTTTCTTAATTTCTGTCTTAAAACATTGAGTGCAAAAAGAACAGGAAAATGGTTTTATTTCTGTATGAATCTTTTCGTGCTTTGTTTTCGAACCAGCTGATTTAAAGCTACTAGAACAATAAGAACAAGCAAATGGCTTTTCTCCGGTATGAATCCTTTCGTGTTCTATTAAATTTGCATTTTTATTAAATGTCTTTCTACAATACGAACAAGTATATGGTCTTACTCCAGTATGGATCATCTCGTGTACCTTTTTTCCCCCGGTTGTTTTAAAGCGTTTAGTGCAATAAGAACACCCATATGCTTTTTCACCTGAATGTGTAATTTCATGCTCTATTTTCTCAGCTTCTGTTTTAAAACGTTTAATACAATAAGAACAAGCAAATTCTTTTTTTTCTGTGTGCCACAATTCGTGCCTCGTTTTCGAAATAAGTGCTCTAAAACTTTTAGTACAATAAGAACACGCAAATGGTGTTTCTCCAGTATGAATCCTTTCGTGAACTTCTAAGCTCACTTTTTCATTGAAAGTCTTTTTACAATACGAACAAGCAAGCGGTTGTGTTCTAGTATGGTACTTCTCGTGTTTTCGTTTTGAATCGACGCTTAAAAAACGTGTAGTACAATAAGAGCACGCATAAGGTTTTTCTCCATTATGGATCATTTCATGCTCTACTTGATTAGCTTCGGTATTAAAACGTTTATCACAATAGGAACACAAAAACGGTTTTCTTTCTATGTGAGTGTTTTCGTGTTCTTTTTGCCCCCTAACTGACCTAAAACTCTTAGTACAATAAGAACAGGCAAATGGTTTTTCTCCTGTATGGGTCCTTTCGTGGATTATTAAACCTAGTTTTCTAATAAAACGCTTTGTACAATATGAACAAGCAAATTGTTTTTCTCCAGTATGGGTCCTTACGTGATTATTTAATTCAACTTTTGTAAAAAAAGTCTTTTTGCAATACGAACAAGAAAATGGTGTTGTTACAATATGCATCATTTCGTGTCGTCGTTTCGTATCGGAAGTTTTAAAACGTTTGGTACAATAAGAACATGAAAATGGTATCTCTCCGGTATGGTTCCTTTCGTGTCTTACTTTCGAAAGGGCCGTTGCAAGAATTTTATTACAATAAGAACATGGATATGATTTTTGTTCAAAATGGGTCTTTTCATGATGATATCTCGCAGATCTTGATGAATAACGCTTGGTACAATAAGAACAACTAAATGGTTTTTCACCAGTATGAATTCTTTTATGAATTACTAAATTATATTTTTGATTAAAAGTTTTGTTGCAATAAGCACAAGCAAATAATTTTTTTTTAGTCTGTTGTAGTATATATTTATTTTTAATAGAATCTTTCAAATAATGTAAGCGTTTGAATTGCTGATCGCCTCCATAAGTTATATGATCTTCTTGATTGACAGAGTTCTGAGTTAAATCATTCTGTTCTTCTGTAATTGAAGGAAGTATTTCAGACGTTAGTGAAACTGGTGGTCGGACAGTGCAATTGTCAGTCATTTCTTTAGTGTTTAAATTAGAACTATTTATATTGGTCAAAAGTTCGTTAGATTCTACATTTAGTTCTACAGCTAAAACATTTTTATTTTGAGCAAATTCTGTATGGTGAACTCTGTTCCCTTTTGTCGTTGAAATTTCATTTTCTTCCGTTAGTCCGTAATTATACAACGTTTCGTTATTTTCAAATATTCCCAAATCTATCTCAGAATGCAATTTTCCCATCACATCTAATTTAAAGTTTGCACTGGTTCCGTACTCAAAAGCCCTTGGTGATGCTTGCCTACAACAAATACCTAATTAATAATTCCAAATAAAAATTCCGTCACTAAAAATTTATAAACAAACAAGAATCTCATAAAAATTCCAAACAAATCCACTACCCACAAAATTGTCAAACAAGAAAAAAAACGTATCTTCCGAACTAATGTTCAGGATTTCATGATTTCTGTATAATCTGTAAGTGTGTTATTATCATAATTGTACAAATCGGGGTTTACATTTAGGTTATAACTGCTTAGTAAGCCACTGCATCAGGCGGCCACTAATGCCTATATTAATATAACCCAATAATTTTAAAACAAGAAAAGTTTCTATAACAACTATTAAACATTGGTATATGGACTACACTTCTACATATGGGTAATTATCATTTTTGAAAAATAGAAGTGTGACTATCATTTTTCTAAGCTGTAGTACTTAAATACCGGGATAGTAATTTGTGTTAATAAAGTATAGATAAAACATTGTCGATTTAGAAAACATTTACGTAAATTAACTGCATAATTATTTTTTATTAAGTGTCAAAGTATCAAATATGTCCCTACCGTGGGTGTGATCATTCTGACTTTGTTAGACAAAAAATTATAATGGCTATTTTTTCTTATAATCAATACGTAAAAAAGTATACCAATATTAAGTACAATAAATTTACTACCTAAGTATAAAACATAATGTCTATATAGCATACATATTCTTCATTTTTTCATATTTAAGTTTGTGATCAATTTATTTGTCCCTTCCATGAATGTGTGTTACACTACTTTTTTCGTAAAAATATTGTGCGTGTAACCAAATGCTACTGGGCAGAAACAAAGTAATAATTTGCCATCGTGCCTCAGTTGTCAGTTTCTACCGGCGTTGCAACATTCACGTGAAAATCATATTTAATTTTCTAGTCTCAAAATTCGTTACGCATAAGTGGTCACAACTGTGTATATCGTCAAAAGTATGTACACTTCAATTATGAACTTTGGTTTTTATTTATTTATATTTTAGATGCCAAAACTCAAACAGTCCCCAAAAACTTCGGGAGAGATATATCAACAAAAGCGTGACTGAAAAAAAAACGAAGAGCACGTATTAAAGCTAACCGTTTTGTATGATGCTTCTAAAGAAAAAGGTAGAGCTCGGTACTCAGAAAAAAAATAAAAGGTACAAGTGAAGGTTTTTCGTGATATGACGTGATATGATCTCCAGAACCAACGCCAAGAGTGGAAAGAACGCAAATCGAGGAGTCGATTGAAAGTAAAGGGAATAAAAACCTCAATTAAGGCTGAATCTAGAAGTTGATTTGTGTTATTTTTTATTATTATTAAGAATGTTAAGTTAATTGAGGTAAATAAAGTTGATGGTACAATTTATTTCCAATTTTTTATCGTCCATGGAAGTAACTTTTTTTATTATTATGAATGTTAGGTTAATTGAGGTAAATAAAGTTGATGGTAATTTTTTTTCCAAAAAGTGTCACCTCCTTGCAGCATGTCATCCCCATGGATTACATTAATGTAAGGAATATCAAATCCACGGATATGAGGTCACTACCATGGAGGACATTTATTCAAACCCCTATAATTGTCTAAATTATGGGGGGTGCAAGCTCGGTGAATATTTTTCTCTCGAAGAAAAACACAAAACCTATTAAGATCCATCGTTACTTTTATTAGAAAGACGTTTTCATTTTATTACATATTTGTCTAATAAAAAATGAGAATTACCCATATACAATAATGTTTTTTTCAAACTAGTATAGTTATACGTATTTAGAAAATTTACAAATCATAATACAGTAGTACCTCTGAAAAGCGGACAGTCACCAAACCAAAAGTTTTGTTCGTTATTAGAGTGTGTTCGATAATGGGGAGAACAACCATTTAAAAAAAATTTCACTTCTCTTTGACATTTTGAAAATTACAGCTACAATTTTAATTAAAAAGAAAAATTAATTATGTAAAAAAAGAATAAATATTTAATACTTTGCGTTTTAATTGTGTGCTAATCATTTTATCTTCTATTAAATAATCCCAAAACACACAATGCATAGGAGCTAACTTATTCTAATTACTGTACTACTTAATAAATCTGTTAATAAAGTGTAATTTCTCTTTTTACACAGCAAACGTATTTTTCAAGGTAAAGCTTCATAGCATTTAGTTTTGCTAGTCGCTCGGAATCTCCCTTGTTCAGATAAAACTGTTTTAATTGTTCGCTGTATTTCAGTGAATCTAAATAATCTTTGATTTTGCATTCTTCCATTGGCGAATCTTCATTAGCATCCTCAAGAAGGGTCAGAGCTTCAATACTGTTCCGATGAAGAAATTGGAAACATGCAAGTGTTCTTCCTCAATTGATAAATAATCGTCGATCTTGACATGCTCTTCAACGCTGGCATTCGAATCCAAATTAGCTACTAGTTCTTTTTACATATTAAACAAACAAATCACTTTCTATCAGCATGAAATCGTTCATTCTTTGTATTTTATATCTGCTTGATAAATTGTTTAGTATAATGAAAAGTTTGAGCTTCTTATCGCTTCTGTAAGTTATACGACCTTCATAATTAGCAGAATGCTAAATGTATACTATACTTTGTTTTTATCACAGGGTGAGCAATGTGAAATGTATCGTTTACACCATGTATATACTTCTGACTGATTCACATTTAGCGCCAAGTTCAAATTTAACATTGTAACATAAGCTTTCTATTCCTTTATAATACCGAATCTGTTAAGATTAAAACTTAATTTTCTATAGTTATATACTTATTTATAAATTATATTCGTATAATAATTATATATTGTGTAAAAATAACGTAAATCTGCAGACTCAAAAGTAACAGTCGACATGAATAATAATACTCGCTGGGTAAGTTGACGAATAAATTCGCTATTCCGAGTCCGTTTCGTTATTAGTCAATGAGAGCTTAGTTTGTTTGCGCGTCAAATTTAAAACGCTCCTCTAGGTTTAAAAACAGTATAATATAACAAAGCTGAAGAATTTGTTTGTTCTTTTTTGACCGAACGCGTTAATATCTGGAACTACCAATCGAATTAAATTTTTTTTTGCATTTTATAGCCAAATTCTAGAAGGTTGTATGCTATATAACATCACGCTACGACCCTTCAGAGATGAGTAAAAAAAACGCTAAGCGAAAAAGAGGTAATAACAAGGTACGCCTGCTCGCATTGCATCGTATGGCCTATGCGATGGAACGTAGTGGGCTGGTGGCCGAAAGCCCGACGAAGAACTGTAAATTATTTATAACTAATCCGATTAATTTTATATTAAACGGCAGCTAAAACTGCGGGGCACAGCTAGTTAAAAACAGGAACACAAAATTTATCCAATTTAAACCCTTGTGTATATGTTTAAATTACAAATTTACAAATAAAATTAACAAATTACTTTTTTCATATTAAAATAGTACGTCCTTTGTATTTTATATTTATTTTTTATGAATTCGTTTAGGTAATGAAAAGTTTGAGCTGCGTATCGCTTCTATAAGACAAGTAACCTTCATGATTATTAGAGTGCTAAATTAAATTATATTGGTCTTATAATATATAAAAAAGGATGGTTTTTATGAACCCATAGAGGCCAATAAGAACAGTTAAAGGGTTTCATTTGTATGCATCCTTTCGTGACTTTTTTTATGGCTGGCAGCTCTAAAAGTCATGGTACAATAAGAACACACAAATGGTTCTTCTCCTGTATGAAGCCTTTCGTGAATTACCAAGTCAAATTTTTTCTTAAAAGGCTTCATACAATATGAACAAGCCAATGGTATTTTCCTACTATGTGTGCTTTCATGCTCTACTTTCTTAGTTTCTGTTTCAAAGCATTTAGTGCAAGAAGAACAAGAAAATGCTTTTATTTCTGTATGAATCTTTTCGTGCTGGTGTTTCGAACCAGCTGATATAAAGCTACTAGAACAATAAGAACAAGCAAATGGCTTTTCTCCGGTATGAATCCTTTCGTGAATTACCAAGTCAAATTTTTTCTTAAAAAGCTTCATACAATATGAACAAGCCAATGTTTTTTTGCAAGTATATGTGCTTTCGTGCTCTACTTTCTCAGCTTCTGTTTCAAAGGATTTAGTGCAAGAAGAACAAGAAAATCTTTTTTTTTCTATATGTATCTTTTCGTGCTTTCTTTTCGAATCAGCAGATTTAAAGCTTCTATCGCAATAAGAACAAGCAAATGGTGTATCTCCAGTATGAATCGTTTCGTGCTCTACTTTCTTAATTTCTGTCTTAAAACGTTGTGTGCAAAAAGAACAAGGAAATGGTTTTATTGCTGTATGAATCTTTTCGTGTTTTGTTTTCGAATCAGCTGATTTAAAGCTAATAGAACAATAAGAACAAACAAATGGCTTTTCTCCGGTATGAATCCTTTCGTGTACTATTAAACTTGCATTTTTATGAAATGTCTTTCTACAATACGAACAAGTATATGGTCTTACTCCAGTATGGATCATCTCGTGTACCTTTTTTCCCCCGGTTGTTTTAAAGCGTTTAGTGCAATAAGAACACCCATATGCTTTTTCACCTGAATGTGTAATTTCATGCTCTATTTTCTCAGCTTCTGTTTTAAAACGTTTAATACAATAAGAACAAGCAAATTCTTTTTTTTCTGTGTGCCACAATTCGTGCCTCGTTTTCGAAATAAGTGCTCTAAAACTTTTAGTACAATAAGAACACGCAAATGGTTTTTCACCAGTATGAATCCTTTCGTGAACTTCTAAGCTCACTTTTTCATTGAAAGTCTTTTTACAATACGAACAAGCAAGCGGTTGTGTTCTAGTATGGTACTTCTCGTGTTTTCGTTTTGAATTGACGCTTGAAAAACGTGTAGTACAATAAGAGCACGCATAAGGTTTTTCTCCATTATGGATCATTTCATGCTCTACCTTATTAGCTTCGGTATTAAAACGTTTATCACAATAGGAACACAAAAACGGTTTTCTTTCTATGTGAGTGTCTTCGTGTTCTTTTTTCCCAGTAGCTGACTTAAAACTCTTAGTACAATAAGAACAGGCAAATGGTTTTTCTCCGGTATGGGTCCTTTCGTGGATTATTAAATTTAGTTTTCTAATAAAACGCTTTGTACAATATGAACAAGCAAATTGTTTTTCTCTAGTATGGGTTATTTCGTGACTATTTAATTCAACTTTTGTAAAAAAAGTCCTTGTACAGTACGAACAAGAAAATGGTCTTGTTCCAGTATGCATCATTTCGTGTCGTCGTTTCGTATCGGAAGTTTTAAAACGTTTGGCACAATAAGAACATGAAAATGGTGTCTCTCCCGTATGGTTTCTTTCGTGCTTTACTTTCGAAAGGGCCGTTGCAAGAATTTTATTACAATAAGAACATGGATATGATTTTTGTTCAAAATGGGCCTTTTCGTGATGATATCTCGTAGATCTTGATGAATAACGCTTGTTACAATAAGAACAACTAAATGGTTTTTCACCAGTATGAATTCTTTTATGAATTACTAAATTATGTTTTTGATTAAAAGTTTTGTTGCAATAAGCACAAGCAAATAATTTTTTTTTAGTCTGTTTTAGTTTATATTTATTTTTAATAGAATCTGTCGAATAATGTAGGCGTTTGAATTGCTGATCGCCTCCATAAGTTAAATGATCTTCTTGATTGACAGAGTTCTGAGTTAAATCATTCTGTTCTTCTGTAATTGAAGGAAGTATTCCAGACGTTAGTGAAACTGGTGGTCGGACAGTGGAATTGTGTGTCATTTCTTCAGTGTTTAAATTAGAACTATTTGTATTCGTAAAAAGTTCGTTAGGTTCTACATTTAGTTCTGCAGCTAAAACATTTTCATTTTGAGCAAATTGTGTATGGTGAACTCTGTTCCCTTTTGTCGTTGAAATTTCATTTTCTTCCGTTAGTTCGTAATTATACAACGTTTCGCTATTCTCAAATATTCCCAAATCTATCTCAGAATGCAATTTTCCCATCACATCTAATTTAAAGTTTGCACTGGTTCCGTACTCAAAAGTTCTTGGTGATGCTTGCCTACAACAAATACCTAATTAATAATTCCAAATAAAAATTCCGTAACTAAAAATTTATAAACAAACAAGAATCTCATAAAAAATCCAAACAAGTCCACTACCCACAAAATCGGCAAACAAGAAAAAAAAACGTATCTTCCGAACTAATGTTCAGGATTTCATAATTTCTGTATAATCTGTAAGTGTGTTATTATCATAATTGTACAAATCGGGGTTTACATTTAGGTTATAACTGCTTAGTAAGCCACTGCATCAGGCGGCCACTAATGCCTATATTAATATAACCCAATAATTTTAAAACAAGAAAAGTTTCTATAACAACTGTTAAACGTTGGTATATGGACTCCAATTCTACATATACGATAATATTTTTTTTAAAACTAGTATAAAAATATTTACAAAAAATCCAATAATTTCAAATCATAATACAGTAGTACCTCTGAAAAGCGGACAGTCACGAAACCAAAAGTTTTGTTCGTTATTAGAATGTGTTTCATATTGGGGAGGACAAACATTTTTAAAAAAAACTTTTTCACTTCTGTTTGAAATTTTGAAAATTGCAGCTACAATTTTAATTAAAAAAAAATAATAATTAGGTAATAAAAGAATAAATATAAAATACTTTGCCTTTTAATTGTGTGCTAATCATTTTATCTTCTATTAAATAATCCCAAAATATACAATGCATAGGAGCTAAATTATTTTAATTACTATACTACTTATTAAATCAATAATAAAGTGTAATTTCTTTTTTTACACAGAAAACCTGTTTTTCAAGGTAAAGCGTCATAGCATTTAGTTTTGCTAGTCGCTCGGAATCTCCCTTGTTCAGAAAAAAACTGTTTTAATTGTTCGCTGTATTTCAGTGATTCCAAATAATATTTGTTATGCAATCTTCCATTGGCGAATCTTCATTATCATCCTCAGGAAGGGTCAGTGCTTCAAAAAAATCGCATTCCATCTTTGTTTTTAGTATCATTTACTTCTTTACACTTTTTATAATCTTTTCTTTGCCGATAATGGTAATTCCTATTAGATAACTACAGAAAAATGTAACTATTTACCATATATCTAATGTATACCGTATTCTGTATAATTGCCATGGAAAAAAATTCCGCCAACAAAGAAAGATAAAAGTATATGTCTAATACGCTCTACTGTAAAATGATCATTCTGCGCATGTAAGAAATGCACTAAATGACATATCATCAATTTTGAATTATTAACAAAATAATAGTACACATAGACGTTTTTTTTAAATTTTATTAGGTAATTATATTGAAACATATTAAATTCAATGATAAATACACATTTGCAAGTAAAATCTACACACCTTTCAGGTAACTGTAAAGGCTTTAGTTTTTATTTAAAATTTATTTTATGTTAACAATCGTTACATATAATTACACAAGGTTACCTGTTTTTACTTTTTTATATTATAAAATTTTACAACTATTCAATATGTATATTTTTACAAACGGTATAAACTATGCTAGACTAACAGTGGGCAGATAAAGAATTTAATTCTAAATAAAACAACATAGATAAAAACAAACATTTTAATGGCTTAATTCTCAAAAACAAACAATAAACAAATTTTGTAGAATAGAGCAAAAACAAGTTATCTTTGTAAATATCAATAATCATAATTACAATTGATATAACTCGTTTTAACAAAACCAAATTAACACAATTAACACAAAATTTTAGAAAAAAGTTAACAAAACGTGTACTAAATAAAAAAAATTGTAAAGGAAAAATGGACACAAATATTTAGAACAGACAATAGACCATTTATCACGTGATATGATACTAAACTTGCAAATGCTAATATTAGACGCAGCCGCAGAAACACAATTTTACTCTACGGTGCAAAGATATATATGTTTACGCCGTTTTGATTTCTGGAAGAATTGAACCAAACACGCTATATAAAAGTATTAAATATATGCTATTTACAAACTTCTCCATAATAGGGCAATCATACACTTAACTAATACTACATTGCACCTGCTCAGTGTACACTGAAAAAATATTATTAGATAAATTATAATGCTAACATCGTAATATAGGAGTATAATTAAATTACCGTACATTTTATAATTTTTATATTAATATTTACTGTTTAGATATTAAATTTAACGATTTAACATTGTAAAGTTCCAAATATAGTTATAACCTATAAAAAATATATTTGGAACTTTCTTTTAAATAGGTAAATATCTTAGGTTTTTAAACGCATTTATATTTACCCTGCTCTTATTTTCTGATAAATGTAAATTTTGTTTTCAATTATATTCTTTTGTTGAGTTTTCTATTTTAATCTCATTTGATATGGTTCTTGTGCTTTTCATTAATTGTTCTTCTTTAAGGCATTGTTGTAATTTCTCAATCGTAGGTATCATATGGTATCTTTCTACCATGTATCTACTGTAATAAATATAATAGATATAATAGTAAATCTATTTACTATTGTCTCATTCACTCAATAAAATACCATGTAAATTTCGGGGTGCAAAAAAAATCTTGACAAGATTCATTTTTAGCTGAAGTTGTAAAAATTCTAAATAAGTAAGTACTACAATTTATGTTTGTGCAATGAAAACATAAAGGAAACTGGTATAAAATAATCCCGTAAGGCTCCAAATAAAATAGGCAATTATATCCCTTTTGACAACACGCACTTCTTTGCATGTGTTCTTTCGTGGGTTGCTAAATTATATTTGCTTCTTACAATAAGAACTAACAAATGGTTTTTCACCAGTATGAATTCTATCATGGAATACTAAATTGGCTTTCGTAGTAAATTTCATTTTGCAATAAGAACAAGCAATTGGTTTTTCTCTTGTAGGAATCCTTTCGTGGATTTTCATACTAGATTTTGTAATAAAACATTTTTTACAAAAAGAATAAGTCTAGGATTTTTTTTCTGTATGAATTTTGTTGTGTCTTTTTAAGCTCGATTTTGTATTAAATCCCCTCTTACAAAATAAACAAATAAATGGTTTTTCTCCTGTATGAATTAATTTATGTTTTACTAAATTATATCTCGTAATAAAAGTCGTTTTACAATAAACACAAACATATGGTCTTTCACCTGTATGAATTCTTTCGTGAATTGCTAAAATACCTTTGTATCTAAAACCCATTTCGCAATAAGAACATGTAAATGGTGTTTCTCCTGTATGAGTTCTTTCATGAAGTACTAAAATATATTTTCTTCTAAAACGCTTTTCACAATAAGAACATGCAAATGGTTTTTCTCCTGTATGACTTCTTTCGTGAACTACTACACTATTTTTTCTTTCAAAAACTTTTTCACAATAAGAGCATCCATATGGTTTTTCTCCTGTATGACTTCTTTCGTGCATAACTAAACTATCTTTTCTTCCAAAACCTTTTTCACAATAAGAGCATGCATATGGTTTTTCTCCTGTATGAGTTCTTTCATGAACTACTAAACTATATTTTATTCTAAAACGCTTTTCACAATAGCAACAGGCAAATGGCTTTTCTCCTGTATGAATTGTTACGTGTTCTACTAAGTGAGATTTGCATCCAAAATTCTTATTACAATAAGAACAAACATATAGTTTTTCAGCACTACCAATTTTATTGTGCGGGATTAAACTACTATTGTAAGAAGCAGAAGAAACTTGCAGTGACGCGTCCATTTTAAAAATCCCCAGATCTATTGCTGAATGACACTTTAAATCTTCCGTATACTCCATTTTTAGATGAATAGCTTCGGTCTCGTAGTATTTATTACTTTTCTGTGGTCGTTCCCTAAAACATAATTTAAATTATTAAATAACAATTACATTCAAAGATACAGTAAAAGACCAACTAAAAACTACAAGAATAGCAAAAAACCTTCGATTCATTCTTTATCTTAAATCCAGAAATAACGATATTTAACAGAACACCCACAACTTTTTAAAATTGCAGCTATTGGCGTCACGACAATTCCTGTCTATATGTCCCAAATCCACAACAATATTTTAAACAATAAATAATCTAGTACGTAATAGAAGTAACACTATAATATTAAAAACGGCTCATTCGCAGTTCAAAATCTTAAAAAAAATGATCTTTATAAAAACAATCCAAAATGCTCGTAAGAATTAATTTAATAATTAACCTCTTATATCTTTACATAAATATACAATCTACTTGATAACAAACATTGTAGTTAAAAAACTCTTTGATACCGGCGAAGTGTGCCATAACAGTTAGCAAGCATTTCAAATTGTGCTAAACAAAAATTACATGGAAAAAAAAGTCGAGCATGAAAAGTCACGGGAGTAAAGTAAAACCTATTTTTATCAATTTTAATTGTGTATTATCAAAAATCTATTGGCTGTTTGTTTGTGTATTATGTTGGTACGTCATCCACAACATTATTCAACAAAATACAATCAGCAGAATATCGTTTTTAAGTGCTTTAAATGTGACTTTCGTACTATTTAATATACAATGAGTAGCAATAAATTTATTATTATTAAATTTCAATAGTACAGAAAATACGACGCGTGGTAAGCATTACCGTTTGTTAGGGGTCAAAACGTCCGTGGAACGGCGAATCCTATCTAATCCCGCAACTGAACAGGTTGCCGGTCGACTCCAGTTGGTACATGGGCAAGGTTCTTATCGGTAAACAAATAAAAAGGCGTCGGCTCACCGGAATTAATAAACTAGGTGCCACCTGGTTTAAAGAACTGGAGAAGTTTTGAGAAAAAGCTTCCAACCAGGAAATCGGTCCCTTTTTGCTTCCAACTGTATGCAAACATTTAGGGTGAAGAACGATGGAAACTTGAAGTCACCCTCGGTCGTTTCTGTAACCGGACGATCTAAAACAAACAGTCCAACCTCGGGTTGTACACCAAAGTATTCATTGAGGCATTCACCAAGTCGCGGTGCAAGACTATTTACAATTTTTATTCAAAAATACAATCCTAACCTAAAATTTAGGAATAAGACGTGGAAAGGGGCGTACTCACTAGAATTACAAGTAATCAAAAAATTAGGTCAATTAACGGGAGTAAAGTCCCGTCAAAAATAAGAGCTGAATAAAGTAAACAGAAGAGTACAAGTCTCGGAACATATCTTGATATCAGAAATGCGCAAACGATAACATGAGACATCCGATGTGCGACTGTAACAGTGCGCCCTAGGTTCCGAGAAAGTACAATCGGAAGCACAAGTTTTAAACATGTATGTTGGCGACTATGCCTCTTGCTGTATTAACTTTAAAACACAACTAATAATTTCTCTATCTTGTCCTCCCAGAACATTATTTTTAACCCTACTTTTAAAAACCATTATCAATCCAAATTAAAACAAAGAAAAAACAATAAAACAAAACAATCTATAAATAGAAAACTACGTAGAACACAACAAAAAGATGCTTTATCACAAACTGTACCAATACCAACACTACGGAAGGTCTATCCAAGACCGTCTCTCCCCACTTTTTCACCGCAAGTTCAGAGCCCATTCAGTTTTCAGGTATCAAGATAATTTCCGCGACTTGTACATAGGTCTCAAAATATACCGCAATAGGTATTGCCACCAGACGGCCAGTGTTGCCAACTCAGTGGTTTTACCACTAAAACTAGTAGTTTTACTCTTCCTCTAGTGGGCAAAAAATTTTTTTAGTGGCTAGTGGTTTTTTTACTGTAAATGTCCTCCAAAGGTAAAGACAGTAAATCAAATAATGGTAACATGGTAACAAGTAAAAGGACACGGGAAAACGGTAGGATGCGACCGCCTAGCTGTCGCCCCATAAAGGACAAGACGCTACCACTCAATCCCCTGGATAAGGTCCGGTGCCCAAGAGATGAAAAAGCAATATAGTTAACGTTCAGAACGATATTCGAGGATCGTACTTGGCGTAGCTCCATGAAGCGTACAACTATAAATTTTAACGAGGGTTACGTCAAAGCTCTCAGACCCTTACGGGAAATGCTCAAGACGTCACAGAAGCTCAAGGTAAGAACTCGGAACTAGAAAAACATGAAAAAAACGCAAATAAATCGCTTTTGTACGTTTATAAACTGAACTTCAGTAAGGAAGCACTCAGTGCGTTAGTAATATTAAGGAGACGCCAATGATGTAGATTACTTTTTGAAGATTTGAAGCTCCACAATAACAATTTTTGGTAAAGATCAGATGTACACCATAGTCAATATTAGTTATCAGTAGATTTGTATAGTCAACAATTGCTAATTAATTAATTTATTATAATGTATTTAAAATTATATATACAGTCAAACATCGATAAGTCCAACCTCGATAAGCCGAATTTTTCATAACTCGAACCTGTTTCCCTAGGACTTGCCTATTTCAACATTAATATTTTTATATCGATAACTCGAATTAATTTTAGTTTCCCTTCAAATTCGACTTATCGAGGTTCGACTGTATATTCATTTATTTTATGTGCATTATATGTTACTTTATTATATTCACGTTCCTTAGGGAACAAGTTTCAGGATCGACATATTTTTTAATTAAATAAATTACCAATATAAATGTAAGTACCATCATTTAATAATGAATTAAAATGTCTTAAAAACTGTTAAGCTAATTTATACTAAAAAAACAATTTATTTGGTTTACTTTACTAACATTGGACAAGTATTAAAACTCGCAAATACCAAGATGTCCTACTATTAGTAAAACCAAAATTATTTGTTGTACTAAAATCATACGACTACTATCATTTTGTGTGGGTCCTTTCGTGTTTTATTAAACCATCTCGTCTACGAAAACACTTTTTGCAGTAAGAACAAGCAAATGGTTGCGAATTACTATGAATCATTTCGTGTCTCATTTTCCAATCCGACGTTGAAAAACTTTTTTTGCAATAAGAACAAGGAAATGGTTTTTCTCCAGTATGGATTCGTTCGTGTCTCACTTTCTGACTACCGGTTCTAAAACCTTTCTTACAATAAGAACAAGGAAATGGTTTTTCTCCTGTATGAATCCTTTCATGCGTAATTTTATTATGTTTTGTATTAAAATTCTTTTTACAATAAACACAAGCAAATGGTTTTTCCCCAGTATGTGTTCTTTCATGAACTATTTTCGCACTAGATGAAGCAAAACTTCTTTTACAGACAGAACAGAAAAATGGCTTCTGTTCTGTATGAGTCATTTCGTGTCTTTGCATCATAAACATTGATCTAAAACTCATTGTACAATAAGAACAATGAAATTGATTTTCATTATACAGATGCAGTTTATAACTATCTTTAAAAGAACCTTCTGTACAATAAGAACGTCCAACTTGTTTATCGCTTCTTGTCTGCTCATAAATATGTTTATTTATAGAAAGTCCCAGCAAACCATTTTTAATTTTAGCGTCTTTAATATAATCCGAAGATTGTATACATTTTGCACTTCTTTTTCCATTGTGCTCATATTGCGTTTCACCTGTTCCTTTGTTAATTTTATTATCATTATTCCGCTGTAACTGTATTTTATTCATGACGGTTTCAGTTATAACATTATTTTGTTCATTAAACATATCCTTTACATTCTCTATAGATGGCAACCAGTTGGAGACCAACTTTCGCATATCATCCTCTCGATGACCTGTAATCAAACATATACTGTTTGTCTTGTAACTATCTTTATTTAAAGTGTCATTTTGCCAATTAGAATCAATTGAATATATTCCTAAATCTATCTCTGAATGCAGTTTCTCTTCTGTATCCAATTTAAAATTTGCACTAGGTTCACATTCAGAACCAATTACTGATGATTTCCTAAAACAAATAATATAGTTAGTAATTCAAAAATTAAATGTTATTCGTTAGCAGAGTTAATTGTAATTGTTTACCTTTATCTGATTCTACATGGCACTATTCTAAAGTTTATTAATAGAATTATAAAATACCTTACGACTAAAGTGCATTTATTAATAAGGTTTTGTACAATTTGTGTCCAAATCCTCTTGTTTTAAAGCAAAATTCACGTATTTAACTCACACGAAAGATGTATACAACTTTTCAATTTGGGTTTACCAAAAACACTTTTTAAAAACGATTTTCTTTATTTCTATAATGTTCTTAATATGTCATGTTTGTTTGCGCTGCTGTACGATACAGGTCAGCGACTTCTAACAGAAAAAATGATTATAGTTATCTATCTCTATGTAAGTTTTATTAATTAGAATTCTTATGTTTTAGAATAACATTTCCCGGATCGGAAGTTCTTCGATCGGCAAATGGTGGAGTTACCGAGTGCATGCGAATTCATTGCTCATCGGAGTTCAACTAATACAATTAAATAATGTTCATCACTAAAATATGTTTAAAGAATATAAAATAGTAACACGTTTATCAGTCATACACACATTCGTAATGTCTATTTTAGTAACAAAAAAATCACTATAAATGTATAAGTATTTCGTTAAATAATGATTTAATGATAGATTAAAATGTAAAATTATTTATTTGTTTCACATATTAGGAATAAACAACTACTGTTCCTTAGTGTGGGTCCTTTTATGGTCTACTCTATTGTCATGCATACTAAAACACTTTTTACAATAAAAACAAGCAAATGGTTGATCTCCAGTATGAATTATTTCGCGAATTACATTCTAATAAGCCATGGTCAAATTTTCTTCATTTATATATTGTGACGAGTTCACAATTGTTGGCCCACCTAGTCAATTGGGTGCAAGGTGTTTTAGTGCACCACTCTTCCTTAGTCCCCGCTGGTCGTCGATTTTTGGGGCGACGGGTCCACGAAGCCTATTACTTACAATTACACGAGCACACAAAAAAAAAGTAGTCAATACTTTTGACCAGACCCATCTAGGGTTATGTATTTCGATGCGCTGAATCCTAATTTCATGTCGGTTAAAACCGTACACCTCCAAAAATTTGAGTAAATTGCAAAAAACCGCTAAAAATTGTAGTTAGGAAAATAAAGAAAATTTGATTAAACTAGGTCAAGTCTGTTTGCCCGTATCCCCTCTAAATTTTGAGTGCATTGCAAAAAACTGCTTAAATTGGCTAAAAATTGCAGTTTTTTGCAATTTACTCAAAATTTTGAGAGTATACGGACCAAACGGCCTTGGGATTTCGATTCAGCACATCGAAACACATAACTCTAGGTGGGTCTGATCAAAAGTTCTTGACTACTTTTTTTTGTGTGCCCGTGTTATTCGATGGATTAGGGACGATAAGACTAAAAAAAAAACACTACTTAAATTCAAACTCATAGAACTAAAACTTTAATTAAAAACAAAAATAATAACTACAAAAGTACTAAAAATAAATCAAGTTCAAAATCGCATCCAAATAAACTAAAATAAAACAACTACTAATCTTGAAAAACTTAATACTAGTTACAATGTAAATAGTAATCGCTAATCCGTGTAATCTCAGTGTTCGTATAATTTATAATCAAAACTCAAAATTGTGACCTATTCATCGCCCACATGCAGATTGCTTAATCCATTTCTTTATCAAAAACGCGCAGTTCGCTTGAATAATTTATTCGCTAAAGGACGATAAAAGATATACCTGAAACTACAAAAAGTAGGAACAAAAATTAAAATAAGATAACATAACCCGTGAAACCACAGCATCAACATTAGCGTAGTAAGTTAAATAAAACGAATTACCGCAGCTTGATATCGCAGATAACAAAGACAGGAGATAAGTCAATCTAATCTTGAAAACACTCAGGCAAATAATTTACACATTTGGGTGCGAAACAAATCTAAGAAAAAC
Organism: Sinopyrophorus schimmeli; assembly: GCA_036325965.1. Lineage (NCBI taxonomy): Eukaryota > Metazoa > Arthropoda > Insecta > Coleoptera > Elateridae > Sinopyrophorus > Sinopyrophorus schimmeli. The sequence continues at coordinate 4,348,084 of JARFIZ010000024.1, read as the reverse complement.
CTCACCTAGACGGGCCCATTTACAAAATCCGTAGCAGACGTCGTCACCAAAGGCTGCTTAACGCTCCCGGTTTAATCAGGATTCCAAACACCATAATTCCCAGGGCCGGATTATGGCCTAGACAAAAAAGACAAATGTCTAACGCCCACATACAAAGGACCCGGTCATACTCGTAACGACAATATTAAGATTTATTGTTTTTTCTATTAAAAACTATTTTTTTATTATGCTTTTGATGTATATGTATTTTTACGCCATAAAGTGCTATTTTTTTTGTTAATTGGTGAAAGTTTAATTCTAATTATCTTCAGTCCCATGGGGCCCGGAGAAAAAAAATGTCTAGCATCCCACAAAAGTTTAATCCGGCCCTGACAATTCCGTATCCTCGGTAGTAACGCTTCTGGAGATAGACACTTCCTCTCGGCTGCTGCTCTCGTTCCGGTTCCATTCTACACTTACTTATTATCAGTAGCAACGCTTCTCTCGGTAAAACAATTTTTTTTGTCGAATAAATGAAAGGCGTTTAGTAGAATTAACATATGACTAAATTAACAACTCAGCACCCAAAAGTAAAGTCAAGTTAATCAAAAACTTTCGCACGCCTTCCCGGAGAGACATACTGCTCTCCAATACAATTCCCAGCTCGTTACTCCTTCCAAAGTACCGGTCTTATTCGGATCAGTACGATCTTCGCTAATGTTATTTCGATAGTGGGGAACAGGGGGGTGCAACTTACATTCAGAACTGAGCAACACGCAAATTGTTTTCCATCTGAGAATCGAAGTATGATGTAAGGGGAAATCTCCATCCTACAATGCTCTGAAATAGCGTATTGTTAACCTTCAAATTAAATTCGTTAGCTTTGTTTTCTTTTGGCAAAGTGTGTAAAAACAATGCCTGTGAAATAGGATTTTAAACGATGGATTTCAGAAAAAGAATGCAGTCAAGTATTAAGTAAGAATATCGATATAATACACTTGATAAATTAGTTTTGTTGTAAAATATGATTTTTGATTTCATTAATGTACTTGTTAGATATACATTAAAGTGGAGCAAAAAAAAATTTTTTTTTAGTCTGGGGCTAGAATTTGTAGTTTATAAAAAATTAAAAAATTTTGACTCAACATCTTGTGGTGGTCCACTGATTTTTTAAATTAAATTCAAGTTAAAATTCCTTTGAAACACAAAAAAGTGTTCCAGAAACTGCGAAGTGTCCTCTTTCTTGTCCATTAACAATTATTAACTTAAAAAAATTTTCTATCGCTATTATTGCAGTTTTCAAAAAAATTCCGAAACAATAACATACTTTTCTTAGATAAATTTCTTTAGATAAATTTGAAGATTAAACGACAAAAATTTTTTTGTTTCAAAAAAATTTTAACTTGAATTTGATTTAATAAATCAGTGGGCCACCTCAAGGTGTAGAGAAAAAATTTTTTCAAAATTTTTATTTTTTATAAACTTCAAATTCTAGCCCCAGGCTAAGAAAAAAAAATGTTTCGCTCCACCCTAATATACATATTTATTGTACTTGTTATATATTGATATCTCATTGTCAGTTTAATAGTAGGTATAACAACTTAAAAATCTAATTTTTCACATAATTTATGATTATATAAACTTATTGGAACATTATCGTGGAATTTTTGTGTTAAGGAATTTAGCGATTACTTTTATAAGATTATTTTGTAAATAAGAGTAATATAATAGCAGTTTATAAATTCATTATTTTTTACAACTTGAAATTTGCAAAAATCGTAGAATAGTTAAACTATTAAACTTACACATGTAGTAAAAAATTAAGTTTTTTTGCTAAAATTTAATGAATAACAAGTCCAGCTTATTAATTGTAATGTATTGCAATTAGTAATGAGTTTTATTTGTAATTTTTTTGCACTGTGTATAATGAATTTTTTTATTAATTTAAAAATGTTTAATTTGAGTTATACTTCTGATATTTGTTATTGATTTTAAATATTGTACACTGTTTTCTATTTGTACTTGATATATTAAGTAATAAATGTGGAAAAACACCAATTGCGTTTAAGAATATCTGAGAAGCTTCGTCTTCGGATCAATATAAGGCGAATAGAGCGCGGCGTGAGTCAGTCTCGGTGGGACACTCGACCGACGAGAGTCTCCGAATGAGTCTCTTCACTGGACTGCTCAGGGAAGAGTTTGAATCTTCGAAGTTAATGCGGGCAACAATGTAAATAAATAAGTTAAGTGCACAAATAAGTTAGTTAAGTGTCTAAATAAATTATTTAGCAAGTAACCAATATTTAGGCTAGTTTAATTATAAGTGTTAATTAATTATTTAATAAATAAGTTACTATTAGAGTAAATGAATTACGGACGTTTTAATATTCACAACCCTAGTTCGAACCCCCCAGCGAACCCGTTACAATGCGAACAAAGTTGACTAGCCCCAATGTTAGTCTTACCTTAGATCAGCTCCACAATTTTTATTTTTTCACTTAACACAATACTCGTTACTCACATCGCCATGTCGGTTTACCAGGCGAGTAGGTAGGCCGATATTGACAAAATACCCAAAAATGAACTAGATAAGGTTAGCAGTTTCATCAGAACCCAAGATCATTTTACCCGGTGGAATCATATTGTACCACTTTCCTCTTCATGTGCAAAATAATTTAAACAATAAATAATCCATTACGTTCCTAAGAAATTAATTTCGGTTTTTACAAATACTCTTAATAACTTTTATTATTTAAACATAACAAACATTTATCTCATTTTTAATAAAAACAACAAGTACTTAGGTAATTGTCTATTGTTAAATATTTCTTTATTTACAGGTATTCCCAATATAAATTTTAAAAAAAACTTATATTATATATTCCTATACTCTCTAGAGTTACGGACACTTCTAAGCTTATTGTAACAGAAAGTTTAAAATACTTATGTATGTACCACGACAATTATACCAATTTCTTAACATCTATGATGTCAATAAATCCTTATTTTTTTTAACTTGATATATTTATATCTATAAATACCCCCTTAAACTTATAATACACTATAAGTTTCTGATGCTGGATTTTTCATTTTTTCCATGTCTCACAATTAGTTTTTATAAACCTTCATAATTATTGGAAAGCAAGTAAAGTTCACAAACAAGTTACAAAAATTTATATTATAGAACAAGGGCATAATTATTCAAAACGTATTAAGAAACAATGGCAATTAAAGTAGCTTTCTAATATAAGAAACGCACGTACAACCACGTACGGATTCCTATAACACAGTGTCGCTATAACACAATTCACAAATTGCGGAAATCCTTCTACAACACGGCATCCTATAACACGATTTCGCTCGAACACGACAAAAAAAATGCAAAAAACCTTTATAAAACACTGCATTACTGAATAATAAGATTTTTGTTAAATATATTTAAAAAATAATTTACCTTAATTATATCAATAAAGTGCCAAAACAAAAATCATTCAGTTTTGGTTATCATTAGATCTGAATAGAAAGACAGGGGTGGTCAACCTTTTACATAGCATGTCCACATTTTTTTTAACTAATTTTGATCAATAAACAAAAATAACACAAGAAAAATCCAACAAAATTGATTTATAATTCACAACCAAAATTGATATAAATACGAAGTTTTACCGCTTAACTTTTCACACAGATCATTGTTTTTTCAGTATGGATTGTTTCGTGTTCTATTTTGTCATCAAAAGCACTAAAAGTTTCCTTACAATAAGAACAAAAATAAGGTTTTTCTTCTATGTGAATCTTTTCATGCATAACTTTAAGATGTTTTCTCTTAAACGTTTTTTCGCAATAAGAACAAGCATATAATTTTTCTATTGTATGAGTTCTTTCGTGCACCATTTTAACATAAGAAGATCTAAAGCTTTTGGTACAATAAGAACATGAATATGGTTTTTCTCCTGTATGAAGCCTTTCGTGTATTATTAACGATTGTTTTCTATTAAAAACCTTTTTACAATAGGAACAAATAAAAGATTTTTCAGTGCTATGGATTCTTTCATGCGCTGTTTTTTCGGCGGAAGTTTTAAAAATATTTTTACACCAAGAACAAGCAAATGGTTTTTCTCCTGTATGAATTCTTTTGTGTATTGTTAAACTGCATTTGTGAACAAAACCCTTGCTGCAATAAAAACAAACAAATGGTTTTTCACCTACATGAATCCTTTTGTGACTTATTAAAGAAGTTTTTCTACCAAAAGCCTTTTTACAATAAGAACAAGAAAATGGTTTTTCTCCAGTATGGATCCTTTCATGATTAATTTTTTCAGCAACTGTTTTAAAATTCTTAGTACAATAAGAACAAGCAAATGGCTTTTCTCCAGTATGGATCATTTCGTGCCTTGTTTTGTCACCACTTCCTATAAAACGCTGGTTACAATAAGAACATGCATATGGTTTTTCTCCAGTATGGATCCTCTCGTGAAATACTAGTGTAGCCTTTTGTTTAAAAGCCTTTTGACAATAAGAGCAAACAAATGATTTCCCTGCAGTATGCAACCTTTCGTGCTTTAATTTCACATCAGCTGCTTTAAAAGTCTTAGAACAATAAGAACACTTAAATGGTTTTTCACCAGTATGGATCCTTTCGTGAATTACTAAATCATGTTTTCTATTAAAAGTCTTTACACAAAAAGGACAAGCAAGTGCTTTTATGCCAGTATGGATACTTTCGTGTTTTATTTTTACATCAGATGTATTAAAACTTTTACTACAATAAGAACACGCAAATGGTTTTTCTCCAGTATGAATCCTTTCGTGTCTTGCTTTGCCGCTAGCTGTTCTAAAACTCTTTGTACAATAAGAACAAACACTTGGTTTTTCACCAGTATGGATCCTTTCGTGCCTTACTTTACTGCTAGCTGTTCGAAAACTCTTCGTACAAAAAGAACAGACACATGGCTTTTCTCCAGTATGAATCCTTTCGTGAGTTATTTTCTCACCAACGGTTTTGAAACACTTAGTACAATAAGAACAAGCATATGGTGTTTCTCCAGTATGAATCCTTTCGTGCTTTACTTTCCCGCCAGATGTTCTAAAACTCTTAGTACAATAAGAACAATCAAATAATTTCTCTACAGTCTGTTGTAGTTTATGTCTATTTTTCGTGGAACCTTTGGTGAAATGAAAACTATTAAGTTTCTTATCACTCCTAGCAACATGTTGAGTTAAATGATCCTGTTCCGTTCTAATTGAGGATTCTATTACAGATGTTAGTAAAACTGGTGTTCGAAAAGTGCAGTTATCGTTATCAAACATTTCTTTGGTTTTTAAATTGGAAGTGCTTATATGGCTCAACAGTCCATTATGTTTGACATTGTGATGTGCATCTAAATCGTCTTTATTTTCAGAAAATTGTAATTTAACAACTCTATTATTGTTTGCATTAGATATCACTGTAATTTTTTCCAAACAATCACTACTATGACTATTTAACAATTGCATAACTTTTGTCCTTGAAATGTAATTGCCTGGTGTTAATCTATCGTTATATAGAGTTTCATCAATTTCAAATATTCCTAAATCTATCTTTGAATGTATTTTTTCATCAATTTCTAATTTAAAGTCCGCAGTAGTTTTGTACGGGGAAGGTATTGGTGGTAGTTGCCTAAAACAAATATATAGTTAGTAATTCAAAACTAATAATTTTGTAGGTAAAAATATGTGAACAAACATGCCTTTCATAAAATAATCAAAACAAGTTTGGTGAGCCCTCAATTTGCAAATTTTACATAATTTGAATCTTCCAAACTAGAATGATTAGCATTTTATAATTTCAAAATAATTACTAGCTAATTGCCCTTATTCATTTCAAACCATGAACGTCCATATCGACGTGTACCTTCACAATATACTTCCCGCGTAAGCCGTTTGTGTTACGTGTCCTTTCTGATAGCTATACTAATTGCCTAAATATTATACATATATGTTGGAAAAATCTTTTAGATAAGTGAAATGTTTTGTTGTAATTTTTCTGATTTAGGAGATTATATAAGGTATTTTTATTTATTCAATCGACGGAAAATGTGGCCCTCCATTAGATAGGAACTTGCACTGGATTATGGCTAAATCCGTAACTAATTACTTACCATTTTATATATTATACATACGTTCTTTTCATGTCATATTTTTTATAAACCTTTAAAATTATTTGAAAGCAAATACAAATCACAAACAAGTTACAAAAATATATGCAATAGTTATTATTAAAAAGACAATTGACAAGAATTTATTTAAAGACTTTTATTTACAAAAAATACACGTTACGTAGATAATAAACTGCCAAATAGCATAAATTAAAGTCAATTTTTTAATAATACGCAACTAAAATTGGTAAAAACAGCAGATTTACCGCATGACGTCGCCCTGATTATTTGTTTCCAGTATGGATAGTTTCATGATCTACCTTATCACCAAGAGTTGTGAAACTTTTCTTACAATAAGAACAAACATAGGGCGTCACTCCCGTGTGAATACTTTCATGTATAACTTGAAAATGTTTTCTTTTAAAGGTCTTCTCACAATAAGAGCAAGCAAATAGATTTTTTCCTGTATGAATTCTTTCGTGCACTGTTTTAGCAGAACAATTTCTGAAAGTTTTAGTACAATAAGAACATGAATATGGTTTTTCTCCTGTATGAATCCTTTCGTGATTTATTTTCTCGCCAGTTTTTTTAAACCTCTTATTACAATAAGAACAAGTAAATGGTTTTGATCCAGTATGGATCATTTCGTGCCTTAGTTTGTCACCACTTCCTATAAAACGCTTGGTACAATAAGAACACGCATATGGTTTTTCTCCAGTATGGGTCCTCTCGTGATGTACTAACGTAGCTTTTTGTTTAAAGGTCTTTTTACAATAAGTGCAAGCGAATGGTTTTTCTCCGGTATGGATCCTTTCGTGATTTATTTTCTCACTACTCGTTTTAAAACCCCTACTACAATAAGAGCAAACAAATGGTTTTGATCCAGTATGTGTCATTTCGTGCCTTAATTTGTCACCACTTCCTATAAAACGCTTAGGACAATAAGAACACGCATAAGGTTTTTCTCCAGTATGGATCCTCTCATGAAATACTAATGTAGCCTTTTGTTTAAAAGTCTTTTTGCAATAAGTGCAAGCAAATGGTTTTTCTCCAGTATGGACCCTTTCGTGATTTATTTTCTCACTAATCGTTCTAAAACCCCTAGTACAATAAGAGCAAACAAATGGTTTTTCCCCAGTATGAATCATTTCGTGCCTTAGTTTCTCACCATTTGCTATAAAACGCTTATTACAATAAGAACACGCATATGGTTTTTGTCCAGTATGAATCCTCTCGTGAATTAATAATGCATCTTTTCTATTAAAAGCTTTTTTGCAATAAGAACAAACAAATGGTTTTTCCCCAGTGTGGATCCTTTCGTGCTTTGTTTTCCCGCTAGCCGCTGTAAAACTTTTAGTACAATAAGAACAAGCAAATGATTTATCTACATTCTGTAGTAGTCTATGTGTATTTTTCGTGGAACACTTGTTCAACAATTGTGTAACTTTTGCCTTTAAAATAGTATTGTCTCCTGTTAATCTGTTATCATGCAGAGTTCCAGCGACTTCAAATATTCCTAAATCTATCTTTGAATGCAATTTTTCGCCGTTATCTAATTCAAAGTCTGCAGTAGTTTTGTACACAGAAGTTATTGGTGGTAGTTGCCTAAAACAAATATAAAGTTAGTAATTCAGTATTAAAAATTTCGTAGCAAAAAATCTGCTAGTACACATTTTATAAAATAATTACAAGTTCGCTGGGCACTCAATTGGCAAATTTTTGAAATTTTAAATAATTCATACCTTCTAAACTAGAATGATTAGTAATTTATTGTTTTAGAATTTTCATTAGGTAATTGTCTTCGTTCATTGGAAACGATGAACATCAAATCGAAGTTTACTTAAACGATACACTTCCCGAGTAAGTCATTGCGTCATGCGTCCTTTCTGACACCTACACTAAATGCTTAAAAATATATGCTGAAGCAAAAATTATTGTTTTAATCTGCAGAATCAAACAATGAAAGAGGAGGCTAGATGACAACGTATATACAGAAAATATTCCAGCTGGACACCTCCTATCTGGTGCAAATTGGTAATGGTTCCAAGGGAATACTCTGAACCAAATCTGATGTGTTGTTGGAAGGTGCAAATACAATCTGGCAAGATGGGGATTACATGACGACCGAGTTTGTGCAACTGTGGTGAAGAAACAAACCATGCAACACCTTTGCCTATGCCCCGGTAACCCTAGTCCTTGTTGTTAACAGAACCTATTATCTACCCACAGTATGACTAAGGAATTTGTTAAACATTGGGGGGAAATTTAAGTATTTGTTTTGAACACTTTTAATATACCATAAACGACCAAATAAGTTTTCTCCGGTTTGACTAAAATATTTACAAGAATATTCCATGACTGCAAATCGTCATATTTGAAAAATATGCTATATCGCAGCGATTTTTTCAATCACTAAATTAGAGTTATTGAAAATTTTTATAATTCAATAATAAAATACTTAGGTCTATTTAATTTTAGCGTTCCTTATCTTGCAAAATATACTAAAGTTCGAAAGCATACATTATGCAAGAAATTAAAAAACAATTCATCCAAACTTAATAAACAGTGGATAGGTACTTCTCTTCTTCTTTCCGTATTTAAACCTCTATCTGGGTCTTCCGGAGTTCAATATTTTTTTCCATTCTTTTCTGTTCATCCAAGCATCTTGCTGGATATCCCACTTTTGCTTCAGGCTTTCCATTTCCTCATTCCAACCTCTTCTTGGCCGTCCCCTCTTTCTTCTTTCTCTTGGTTGCCACTGCATAGCTTTTTTCGGGAGCCTGTTATTGCCCATTCTTTCGACATGTCCGTACCACAAGAGTTGCCTTTTTTCAATTTCTTCCAAGATAGGTACTTAACAATACATAACCGATGTCCTCAATTGCAAAAAAAAAAAATCTTGCACTGACAGCATATATTTCTCTTAAATTGACAGAACCAAGACTGTGACTTCTCTATACCAAAAGCTTTATTGCGAGTTTCCATCGCTGTCACTTGACTATCCAAAATGCCCATATTAAAACCTAAAACTAGGTAGTTAACCAATAAATTCTCCACATCAGAAGTGACAAGTTAGTTTGTTACCCAAAGTATCGATGCGAAATAAATCTCCATCACTTAATTTTAAGTTGGATAATTTACGTTTTCTGCATCTCTGATTTACAGTGTGTACGGTAGCGTAATATGTATTATGAATCTCGTCTCGAACATTTTAATTTGTATTTGTATGTACCTATACACAATTTTCCTTGGTACTTAACAAAAAAATACGATTAAACCAACCTATTCACCAACAAAACAGCACCTAGTTTCGTAATAAAAATCAATAATTATGTATTTTTAGACAGTGTTTCCAAGAGAGGCAGGCATTATGCTCAAGAGGTTGAAAATTACTGCCAAAAACAAACATTCAAGTACTACAAGATAATGAGTGTGTACTTGGCATTTCGTGAGCGATATTGGCTAAATCCACGTAGATTATGATAATTTGATCGTTTACTTTAAGTCGCTTGAACATCTGTGAAATTAATTATATTTTGGTACTTACCAAAATTTGACACTTGTCCCCTTAAAGTTAAGAACATCGTTATATCACAAACAAGTTTAGATTGGTTCTATGTTCTTTAGTCATACAACACACAATTTTAACCTTCATGGTACCAAAAAGTTTTATTCTTTAATAGGAACTTTGATAGAATTACATATAAGGCACAAATTATAACTTTGATTTGCAAAAGGAACAATTTTTAATATTAACTTATATAATGAAAGAAATAAGACTAAAACTCCATATTTTACCTGTAAATTACCTTGCGCCAAGAAAGTTTATAACACAAAACTGTGACTATTTAACCTCGCACACTAAAGGTCGCGGTTCACAAAAGTGCTGCTTTTTTTCTGAAGCGGCGACTAGTTAAATAATTTAGTTGGGCTCTGAATCAAGTTAAATCTGTCAGGAACAAGATAAATGTATTTGCTTTATATTATAACAACAATTTTTCATTATTATTAAAATTAACTTTATTTCAAAGGGTCTGTGGATTTGCAAGGGTATTAAGCTTTATCTAATTATAAATACAAAAATATTTTGTAAAGTATATATTTCTTTATTTAAATTGTATTTATATTTATTCATTCGACGACATATGTGACGCTCAATTAGACAGGAACGTGGATTGGTTTACACCTAAATTCGTCACTGATTACTATTTAATATTTTATATACTATGCACCTCTTGTTTTTATTGGATATTGTTTATAAAGCTTTATATTAACGGAAAGCAAGTATAACTAACCAATATGTCACAAAATCCATGTAGTAGAAGCAAAGTACAATTATTATTAAAAAAAAAATTAAAGAGAATGACAATAAAAATATTTTAATTTTATATATAATACATGGGTTAAAATGTTCAGTCTGTGACCACCTCCCAGTAAATGACCGTTACCAGAAATAATGTTTATAACAATTAAAAAAATTAATTTATATTCATGATTTATCTATTTATTCCATCTTCTATGTTTCCTATTTCATTTAAGTGCAAGAAATATAAGTAACAAAAAAGTGTATAATTAAAGTAATTAAATTTATATTGTAGTTTGCAAGCTTTGAAGAGCACAATTAAAAAGGTTAGTCGTACCCCTCCTAAGCGCCAACAAAACCTGAGCTTTATAGAATATCAAAAGCAACCTTAATTAAAAAACTACACAAAGGTATATATGTGTCTAGAGTTTAAAACAATTTTTACAAAATTTTATAAATTATTCGTTAATAAGGGAATCAAATAATCAGTCATTCAGTTGACTACATCCAATCATTCGTTAAACGACATGGGTCATTTACTAGAGTCGCATTTTGTACTCATTATAATTAGTTTTTACAAAATTTATGATCAAATTGCGATTATATTTCCATTAATTCATAAATAAAAAATAATGTTTTAGTTCAACTGTAACGGTTCCTTTGGGTTTATTAATTTGTTTACATTTTTTTACATCACAGTAGCTCTCAATGCAAACAAATCGGTCATTCACTGGATCTAATATCCCATTACATGCCACATAGAAGAGAATATAATACGTTTGTGATAATACACAACTACAATTGATAAAAACAGAAATTTACCGCGTGACTTCACGCTGATTATTTATTTTCAGTATGGATAGTTTCGTGCTGTACCTTATCGTCAAAAGTTGTAAAAGATTTGTTACAATAAGAACAAAGATAGAGTGTTTTACCTATGTGAATCCTTTCATGCACCATTTGATGGCATTTTTTTTTAAAACTCTTATCACAATAAGAGCAAGCAAATAATTTTACTCCTGTATGAATTCTTTCGTGAGATATTAATGCAGTTTTTTGCTTAAAAGTCTTTTCACAGTGAGTACAGGCAAATGGTTGTTCTCCAGTGTGGTTCCTTTCGTGACTTATTTTCTCACAAGACGTTCTAAAACCCTTACTACAATAAGAACAAACAAATGGTTTTTCTCCAGTGTGGATCCTCTCGTGAAATACTAACGAGGTTCTTTGTTTAAAAGTCTTTTTACAATAAGTGCAAGCAAATGGTTCTTCTCCAGTGTGGGTCCTTTCGTGATTTCTTTTCTCACAATTTGTTCTAAAACTCTTAGAACAATAAGAGCAAGCATATGGTTTTACTTCAGTATGAATTTTTTCGTGCTGTAGTTTCTCTCCATTTGCTTTAAAACGTTTAGTACAATAAGAACACGCATATGGTTTTTCTCCAGTATGAACTCTTTCGTGAATGGCTAAGGCATTTTTTTCATTAAAAGCCTTTCTACAAAAAGAACAAACATGAGGTTTTTTTCCAGTGTGAACCCTTTCGTGATTTATTTTCTGACCAGATGTTCTGAAACGTCTAGTACAAAACAAACAAGGAAATGGTTTTGCTTCAGTATGGATCCTTTCGTGCTGTTGTTTCTCTCCATTTGATTTAAAACATTTAGTACAATAAGAACACTCATATGGTTTTTCCCCAGTATGAATCCTTACGTGAACTATTAATGCTTCTCTTCTATTAAAAGCTTTTTGGCAAAAATAACAAACATAAGGTCTTTCTCCAGTATGGATCCTTAGGTGCTTTACTCGCCCGCTAGCTGTTGTAAAACTCTTAGTACAATAAGAACAAGTAAATTGTTTTTCTCCAGTCTGTTGTGGTTTATGTTCCGTAGAATCTTTCGTAGAAATATCACTCGTCAAAATTAACTTATGTTGATTAGAAGTAGCCTGCTGGGTTAAACGATCCTGTTCTGCTGTAATGGAAGCATGTATTCCAGGTATTAGTAAAACTGGTGATTGGAGACTGTAGTAATCGTCATCAGGCATTTCTTTAATTTTTAAATTGGAACTATTCATATTTCTTAACAGTTCATTATGTTTAAAATCTTGCCGTACATCTAAATTGTTTTTGATTTTAGCAAATTGTAGTTTGGCAACTCTATTCTCTTTTGAATTGGATATCATGGTCATTCTTTGCAAACCATCATTATTAAGGTTATCCAACAACATCGTAGCTTTTGACTTTGACATGCGATTGTCTTCTGTTAATAGGTCATTATACAGAGCTCCATCCATTTCAAATATTCCTAAATCTATTTTTGAATGCAGTTTTTCATCGATTTCTAATTTAACGTCTGCATTAGTTTCGTTTTCAGAAGCTATTGGTGGTCTTTGCCTATAACAAATATATAATTAGTAATTTAGAAATAAAAATTTCGTAGCTAAATATATGTAAGCAAATATGCCTTTTATACAATAATCGAAACAATTTCGCTGAACACTCAATCTGCAAATTTTTTAAAAATTGTTATAATCGGTACCTTCCAAACTAGTAATTTCATAATTTCAGAATAATCACTAGCTAATCGCCCTCGTTCATTTGATTCCATGATCGTTCGAATCTAAGTTTACTTTGACATTGATTTCGTCGTTGTGCCACGTGTCCTTTTCTATTATTTATATTAATTGCTTAAAAATATACAAGCCTTAAATAGATACTAAAACAAAATAAAATATTTATATAAGCAAAGTTTTTGACAGTTTATTTGTTTTTCTAATATTTTTTAAGGCTAATACGAGCTAGTTAACAACAATTGGGGCCAATCCGTTCCACAATAAACAAAAAAAATATTCATAATGTGTGGCAACTAAATATTAGTAAGTACATAATATAAACTGTTTTTAATCATAATGATAACGTCCAAACTCATTTAATATTAGGTATTTAAAGTTAACAGAATTGGACAACATTAAAAGAACTCTTGTTAAATATGCAACGTTTCGTTTCTTTAGTGAAACTTTTCGAAGCAACTTAACATTTCAAAAACTGTGTTATCCATGAAAACTCAAAATTGTACAATAAAGAAACAAAACGTTGCATATTTAACAACAGTTGTTTTATTGTTATCCAATGCCTGTTAAATTCAAATAATACAAATTGTTATGATTAAAATAAAGTACTATAGCCCTATATACATTACTGGAAAAAATTAAAGTGACAAAGAATTTTCATAAGTTTTTTCGTCATGTTTGAAAGGTTATATCTCATTGTCGGTGAAAAACGGTTTATTAAGATAAACAAAAAAAAATTACTCAAAAACTCTTGTTCAAAAAATTATGTCATAAAAGATCTTCAAACTATAAACTAGAAACTTCCAAATGCTTTTTTGTTTATGTCGATACGGTAAATTTTTCATTCAGATACAGCCTTTCAAAAATCACTAAAAAAAATAAAAACTTCTTGTTGCTTTAATTTTCTCCAGTATTGTATTATGACCACTCGAATTAGGTTGGGCATTGACTCAACAGGCACAAAAAGGTTTATTGCATCTCTAATAGCAACTTTGATGTAAATATAAGGCACAAATTTGAGCTTTGATTTGTAAATAGAACGGTTTTTAATATCAACTTATTTATTATAGAGAATAAGTCTAAAATTTCAAATTGTAACTGAAAATTACCTTGCAGCAAGAAATTTATGAATAGAAAACTAATTCTTTTATTTAACTTCCGGTTACTTAATGATATGCCTAATATTACAAAAATGATTAAAAGCCCTAATTAAAGAGATTAACAATTTAAACGCAAAAATTTAAAAATAATGTACGTATATATTAATGTGCTTCGTTTTTAAACAATTTTTGTTGAATGCACAGAGGATGAAATTATCATAAACCAGGGCTTTAATAGGAATGATTAAGCTTCAATTTACTTTTTCAATAAAACAAAATTAGCAGAATCACAAAACTGATTCTTGCTTAAAATACCTAATACAAAATATAATTTTTACAAATTAAGCCGCAAATTCTCCCTTAAACGTCAAAGTTCCTGTTAAACAATACCTATATATTTTTTACAAACAAATTTTTATCAATGGAAAAATAAAAAAATATACAAATAATTTTACTATTACCACCACTAAAAAATGATATTTATTCTAAGTAGCCAATCCCCGCGACTTGGTCTGCGTAGTCTACTTTATATATCGCTTACTTGATATATGATTGATACTCCATACAAACTTTCATCCCCTATTTCACCCCCTTCAAGTTATAGTTTCGCGACAAAAAGTAGCCTATGTTTTTCTCCAATGCCCAACCTCTCTCTATACGAAAATTCATCAGACAGACAGAGAGACAGACATAATTACTTTCGCATTTATAATATTAATATGGATTAAGAAATTGTTGGCTGTTGTCGACGACATCGCTTTTCAAAATGACGAATAATATCATCTCTAAAGTAAAATTTTTCATTACATGAGTTGCAAATATACGTTTGCGCTTCACTATGCATTCTCGAGTGTTTGACCATGCTTGTACGTTGACTGAATCCTTTTTGGCAAAAGGGACAAACGAAAGGCTTTTCGCCTGTATGAATTCTTTCGTGTTCTGTTTTATAAGCCTTCTTAGAAAAAGATTTGTCGCAATAAGTACATTTGTGTACCTTTACTTGAGTATGTATAAGTTGGTGCGCTAATAGTTTACTGCGTTTTTCAAAAGTTTTGCCACAAACATAACAAACGCACGATGTGGAAGGTTGATGAACAGTCTTATAATGAGCAGTAACGTGCTGCTTACTGGGATACACTTTTTCGCAAATAGGACAACGATGATTTTTCTTTTCGGCGCCATGTTTTCGCATTTGATGACCTTTTAATTGATTCAAAATAGGATAACTAATACCGCATTCTTCGCACTGATAAGGATTTACACCAGTGTGAATGTTCATGTGTTGCATTAGGTAATCATACAAAGGAAATCTTTTCCCACAAAGTTCGCATTTAAACTTCATGAAATGTTCGTGGGTATAGTATAAATGATGTCGAATGTCCCTTGCTCTCCTTCTAGTCTTTTCGCATATCGTACAGCGATACAAATTGTCTGGATTATGGGTTTTTGTGTGAAATATGAAATCAATTAATATCTTAAAACCAATATTACAAATATCGCATGTAAATTGATTTCCATGAGTAGCATAATGCTGACTTAATTCTATCTTCGTATCTAGAACAATCGAGCATATTTCACATCTGTGATTATTTGGTCTCGGTACTCTTGGATTTTTGGACACACACTTTATAATAAACGATCGGTTCATTACCGACCTAGATACGTTATGAATCGTTTCATAATGCGATCTAAGCTGTGTTACAGTTAATTTTTCTTCAGATTTACACTCATGGCAATAATATTTCTTTTTTTCAGCTTTTTTATTTGTATTATTCGTAGGTTCACTGGTTTCGTTCATAATATTAATACATTTCTTTATATTAGCTTTTCCTGTACTGTACTTTCGTTTTGATAGTTTAGTACTTCTCACTTTAGTAGTGGATCTTTTATTAGAAACCTTTAGATGTGGTGTTTTTGAATTTGACGTTAATATGGTCTTTTTAGACACTTTTTTGATCTTATTTTCTGCTACAGGTGGCAATTGAAATTTCCCTTTTTCGGTTAAAGCTTTTTCACTTTTATCACCATTAGCACTTAACGACTTTTCTTTTTTTGATAAATTTGTTACTCTTGTTTTCCTTCCGGTTACTAAACGAGTGCAATTTTGTATTTTATTATCATTTGTCGTGTTTTTAGAACTACGTTTTCTCATGTTCCTACCCAATTTCTCTTCCTCATTCTTATTTGTGTTTTTAGTATTATTTAAGCTCCTTGTAATCTTTCCATTTGTTTGCCTTTTATGTAGCTCCATCTCATAGCTAATGTTGGTACAATTTCTTGGTGTTTTCACAGTTTGTCTTAAATAACGTCTCGGCCTTTCTTTTGATAGGAACTTATTTTTTTCTTTCGTTGTACTATTCGCAATTTGTGATAAATTTTCCGTGCTGTTAAACATATTATAGCTTTCTTGAGCCAAACAATTGTTTGCCAGCATATTATGTATTTCAAAACCACCTATATTAATATCAAACTGTGAAAAGCTTTCTTGGTAATATTCGTCTTTTACTCGAAGCGGATAAGTCATATCAAGAACGTCAAAGTTCGCAGTTGTGTCCCTAAAACATATTTATATCAGTTTACAATAAAATAAACACATTCATAAAGTATAGAAAATTATCAATTAAATGTAAATATTTATTTTGTTGAAACAATAAAAGCTCGCCTCTTTATCATTTATATATACATTATTATAGAGTATTCCGTAAAAAAATAGTTTGTTGTAAAGTTGTATACAAGTTGTCTTGTTTTTTTAATTTTAAACTTTGGCTCGGCAGATAAAAAAAACTCGTAAATGTGAGTAGATTGCAGTTTTATAAGACAAACTAAACATTTTCAAAATTTAAAATTTCAAGACATAGATACTTACTATAGAGAAAAATCAAGAAAAGAAGAGGTTTCGTAATAAGACACATTTTGAGAACGGAGAGCATACTAAAAACCAGCGGCGTGCAGATCATGTAAGCTGTGGAAACGCTGCTTTCTATGTTTTATTTGAAATATAAATACCTATTCAGCGATTGTTTTTATATTTTTACTTACTTTAAAATTAATATCTTATTCTTATGGCATTATGTATTTTATTACAAACTTGTCAAAAATACTTATCACATTGCTATTGTATATTCTAATATTAATACGTATATGCATTTATAAAATATTAAATATCATCAAGTATATTATAATATAAATTATACTTTATTATCTGACATTTTTAGAATATTATTTTTTTTCATTGGGGCATGATCTAGCCTTGCCACTAAAAATAAGATCATTGAAGTATTATGTCTTCCCTGTACTGCTGTATGGAGACTTTGACACAAGTGCACAGACTAATTTAACTAACTAATAAAACAACCATTACACATACTTGCACCTTTAAAACACTACTTACACACACAAAAAGGTGCAATTGAAGAAATGAAAACACAAGAAAAGAATTTATTTATTCAAAAGTTAATTGCAATTTTAATTATTGCATTTATCGTAATAAGCAGTATCACATTGTCATGCTTTGCATCAAATATTGTACAATTATTACATATAACGGGTTCACAATCTTTTTTATACAGCGACTCCCTTTACAAGTTGTAATTTTTTGCGACGCCTTCTCAAAGAATATATTTATTTATTGCTCTAGCAGATATTATTATTAATTAATTTATTTGTTATTTTTATTTAATTATGAGATACTCATTCAGTGTGTCAAGTGCAGACGACCTGTGCGCATATGCGGATCCTAGCGTAACGCCCTCAGCTTGGCCCCGCGACGCACAGTTTTTGGAACCCCTAACATATAAGTTATATGATGAAGAAGCTAAACCAAAGCGGGACTAAAAATTAATTTTAACAAGTCTTTATATTTAGCAACAACACAAGAAGAATTTGAAAATGTACAAGTGGATTGGATTGGATTTGGATTTATTGAGAGGGGTGAACATTAGTCCAATCGTACTTAGGCCATTTAATTGAGCCCATTGTACTACCTCTTACGGTGACTCTCGTCGTCCTCAATCCCGGGTCCATCCCAACCCCATCAAAACCCCACGATGACTGAGGGCGAGAAGTCACGTATGCTGGCCATACTGGGCCAGCATTCTCCCAACATGGATCTTCTTATTTCGACGATTGCAGGACAGTGACAGAGTATGTGTTTCATGGTCTCGTCCTCATCTTTACATCCTCTACATTTGGGACTCTCGCTGACTCCCATCTTGTGGAGGTGTTTATTTAGTCTGCAGTGTCCCGTGAGAGCGCTTGTTATAAGTCTCAAAGAGTCACGGGATAACCCCAGAAAGTAGTTTGCGTGTTTTCTAGAAAGCGCTTTTATAGCCGTTTTTGCAAATTTACAGCTGTTGCATTTTGTCCAACATTGATTAGTTTTTGGAAAAGGCCTCTATGGCCCTCACTGACTCAGAGGTTTCCATGGGTGAAGGTGCAGCCCCCTGTAAAGGTACGCTGCTCCCCGCGGCCCTATGTTCCTCGGCCGTTCCAACAACATTGCCCTCCTCCTCCACTTTTTGGATTTTCAGTGGTAGGCAATTGAACTTATGGTTCAACTTGCCACCAATTTGTTGGATAATGACCGCGTCCCTATCAGGTACTCCAAAAACTAGGAGACGCCCTATGGGTTCTTCCTTCGTGGTGTTTAGGAAGATGGGCCATTTATCGATCGCTACCGCTCTATTTTGTGCAGTTAGTCTTTTTACGACTTGTTCCTCTGGTTCCGGTTTTCCCGGAATCCAGAGGGTGGCCTTGCGAAGTCGTGGAAGGTCGTTTTCCCCGACTATGCGTAGGTTGATACCGACCTCTGTCCATAGTGCGGGTTCCCCCTCCACTTTCTTCTTCAGCCACTCCAACGAGTCGTTGTCTTTGCAAGTGATTCTTAGAATCTCCCCTGCGTATTTTAGCCTCTCGAAGGTAGGTGCTGTTATGTTTTTTGACAGCGCTTCCTCGATGGTTTTATCGAGGAGGTCTGTCAATGTGTTTTCAACACAGATTGCTTGGTCAGGTGTCAGCTTACCCAGGGCGTTACCTGTGTTGATAATGGCTACTCTGAGGTGCGATTTCGCAGCCTCTCGGTAGCTTATTAAAATTGGCCAAGATCCAGTCACGGCTGCTGGAGCTCTTCTCTTGGGAGGTGCCCCAAGAGAATGCTGTGAGACGTCGTATCTGGCTCGTTTTTTGAAGCCTTTAACAGGTCGCTTTCCTGAGCCCGAAGGTCCAGGTAGCGCTGCCTGTTGTTTAGGCATTTGTAGGGCATTTGTCCTTGAATTGATGGTCCCACCCCGAATAGGCGCCACACCCGAGCCAGAAAGCACGCAAAGGGCTTGCCTAAACAGGGGCGACACACCTGAGGTCTGGAGGGTGACCACTTGCGCAGCCATCTCCTCCCTCTCTCTCCTCCGGCGTCTGGCCGCAGCGCCTGATATTCTCTTCCTTTTGGAAAGAGTTTGGGCTGGGTTTTGATGAGAGCCTTCCGGCTGCTCAGCGTTATTTGGGGCAGACGGTGCATCTTTGGAAAACGCAGCCGTTGCCGCATGGGGGTGTGGTGTATCTCTAAGAGACTCAACCACAGGGTTTAGGTTTGTTGAAATGTTTTCCATGCTAGTGTGGTTTATGATTCGTTCCTCTGGCTCCTCACCCACCACGGAGTCCAACTAGGGGACGCAGCATTGCTACGCCAAGGCTACCACAGGAATATAGCCTCCGAAACAACGGGTTGTGCACGAGTGTCCATGTGACCAGATAACCAACCTGAACACTGCCCACCCCACCGCTGCCAGAGACTCGTCCTGTCGGCCCTCTGACGGGACGACGCAGCCGATTGATCAGAGTGGACTAGTCCTGACCTCCCGTTTGTGCAGAAATCAGGGCCAAAGTGGCGTGTTGCCAAAGCTCCAGGCCGCAGCCTGGTTTTTACTCAGCCACCAGGATTCCTTCATCCTGCAGTTACGGGTTTCCACGCACGGCACAAACACGTGGGTACCTGTCTTTGTCTGGCACCTCCCCCATTGCCATCTTAACGCTCCATCGGACACGAAGGTTTTTAGGCCTTGTTCCGAAACGGGCTAGTCGGCACGAAGAGCTTTTTAGGGCCCTTTGCCATTCAGCCCTAACGAGTACATGCCGCTGGGTTCATCGGAGCACGCAAGCCTCCTCGCCACGACAAGGCTCAGGTACTAGAGGAGGTTACAAGTGGATAACGATATAGAAATAAAAGCTACGGAAAAATTCAAATACCTAGGATTTACAATAACAAAAAATGTAACAACAGAGAAAGAAATTAAAAACAGATTGGGACTAACGAGATCTTGCATTCGGCAACTCCATCCAATAATATGGGATAAACAACTCACAAAAAGCACAAAGACCAGAATATACAACACAATTGTACAGAGTTCAATGACATATGGAGCGAAAGTCTAGATTATAAACAAAGGAAATGAAGGAGCAACGGAAATGCAATATTGGGGACGAAGCTGTGGAGTAACAAGGTTGGAAAGAATTAGGAACGAGGAAATAAAAAGAAGAATGGGAGTCGATAAAAACATAATACAATACATAGAAACCAAAAGACTATTATGGTACGGACACGCAAGAAGATCAGATGAAAACAGTTGGATCAAAAGAATAACCGAATGGAGCCCCGGGGGAGGAAGAAAGAAAGGCAAACCACGAAGATCTTGTAGGGACGAGGCGAATAAAGCAATGGAGAAAATAGGTCTGGAAGAGAATGATTGGTACCAACGAGAAGAATGGAGAAACTGGCTGAAGGCAGTTGTAAAATTCTTATATATTGTATATTTATATTTATATATATATGTTACATATAATAATACATAAAAAAAACTAGTGTCCATATAGTTTCTTTTAACAGTATATAATATATTGCAATTTTGATAATGTACTTGTTTAACATTTTATTTATTTTCATACAATTATAAATAAATTGTAAATTAGTATTTGTATTAAATGTATTACATACAATAGTAGCATATTATAAGCATTATGAAATGGTTAATTAAAGAGCTCTTTTTACTATAGCAATATTACATACTAGCACGTGACTTCGTCTTACCAATTACCAATATATTTTTTTTACACAATTAAATACTTCCTAGCTCTCCCGCGCATACGCCCAGCGTTACTTGAACACTTTAATAACAAGATATTGTGCGGCCCTAGCTATCATTCATACTGGATATACTCCAGTATAAATTATTCGTGCATTACTATCCTATCAATTCCTTTAAAACTTTTGTACAACAAAAAATACCCATATAGTTTTTCTTCCATATGAAACCGTTTATTCAGAATTTGATCTTATTTCTGATAAAACCCTTTATAAAAATGAAAACAGGTAAATAACTATTCTTATGTGTGATTACTTTCGTGGTATACTTTCCCAGCAAGAGTTCTAAAGCTCATGGTACAGTTAGTACACGCAAATGGTTTTTCCCCAGTATGGATCCTTTCATGATCTATTTGATTACCTCGTGTTGTAAAATGTTTGGTACAATAAGAACAAGCAAATGGTTTTTCTCCAGTATGGCCTCTTTCATGTACGGCTAATTCGTCTTTTCTCCTAAAAGTTTTTTTACAATACGAACAAACATATGGTTTTACTCCAGTATGGATCCTTTCGTGTTTTACCTTCGCATAAGAAGCAGTAAAACTTTTAGTACAGTAAGCACATACAAATGGTTTTTCTCCAGTATGGATCCTCTCATGAATTACTAAATCAGCTTTTCTAAAAAAATTCTTTTTACAATACGAACAAACATATGGTTTTACTCCAGTGTGGATCCTTTCGTGCTTTACTTTCGCATCTTTTGATTTAAAACTTCTAGTACAATAAGAACATTTATATGGTCTTTCTCCAGTATGAATTCTTTCGTGAATTACTAAGCTATGTTTCCGATTAAACCTTTTTTTACAATAAGAACAAGGAAATCGTTTTTCTTTAGTCTGTTGCCGCTTTTGTACATTTTTAATAGAATCTTTTGTAGAATGCAAACGGTGGATTTGCTTATCGCTTTCACAAGTTATATGCCCTACATAATTAGCAGAGAGCTGAGTAAAATTATATTTTTCGTCTGCACATGAGGCAGGTATTTCAGATGTTAGTAAAAGTGATGATTGTGAAGTGCAGTTGTTAGTCATTTCTTCACTTTTTAAATTAGAAATATTTGTACTCCTTAAATGTTCATTACGTGCCACGCTTTGTTGTACAGATAAAACATTTTCTTTTTTAGCACATTGTGATTGGCTAATTCGATTCTCCGTTGTCCTTGCAACTAAATTTACGTCCATTAATTTGTCATTATACAAGGTTCCAGCAGTTCCATATATTCCTAGATTTATCTCTGCATGCATTTGCTCATCGATTTCTAATTTAACGTCTGTAGTAGAAACGTATTCAAAAGCTATTGGTGATGGTTGCCTACAACAAATATATAATTAGTAATTGAGAACTACAATATACGTTACTTAAAAATATGTAAACAAACACACATTTTATAAAATAATCCAAACATGTCCATTGCGCACATAATCAGCATGTTAAAAAAAATTTGTATCATCCGAACCACAGGATCACGACCTAAGTGGTCTCATATCATGATCGTTCGAATCGGAGTTTACCTTGAGAATGTACTTCCCAATTAAACCACTGCCTCACTCGTCCACTGATGTCTTTATCAATATAATCAAGTATGTTTAATACAAAAAATACAGTAATCCCCCCTATAACGCGGCAATCTTATAACGCGTTTTCATATTACGCTATTTCACGTCCTTCGTATAACACGTGTTTCCCCCCATATAACGCCGGGATTTGACAGGTGTCAATTTTATTAAATTTGTTTTCCTAGTTTTTGAATTGCAAGAACATTTATTATACATATATATACTAAAAGGTATACATAATAAGTTATACGGGGTCATACGAACGCATTATACGAGAATGCTAGTACAACGCGTTTTCCCATAACGCGGAACCGATCTACCGTGTTATAGGGGGGATTACTGTATATGTAGTGGGAACATCGTTTGGGTAAGTGAAAAGCTATTGTTTTAATTTAAATACCTATAGTGGCAAAAGAAGTCTTCAAAATTATAAATCAACTACCAAATGACACATGTAGATGGCGCTCTCATCATATTTGTATAATGCTGTAGATCTGAGAATATTCACTATGTTTGTAAATTATTATCTTTTTAAAATAGAAATATTTTCAAGTGGAAATCGTATTTATGTTTTTATCTAATTATTACTCCTAATAGCAGAAACATATTGTTGCAGTGTGGCAAAAGCAGCACTTCACTTAAACAATGTCTTTTCGCTCTGCTATTGTTCGACAAATACTAAAAAAATATTTTATTGAGTGACTTATATAAAAGTCATTAAAAAACAAATAATTCTGTGAATAGCTATTAAGTTTCTAAATTTTGCTACACATGGCTGTAAACTTATGCGTACCGTGCTTTATTTTTAGTTTTTCAGGTAGTAACAGCTATTAAATCTTGTAGTTAAAAAAAGTGGGATTAGACTAATTTAACAACTCATAACAAAACTATGTTACACACTTTTACCTTTAAAACATTACTAACACACAACAAAGGCAATTAACATTTTACAATTTTTTTTCTTCAAAATTAATCAAACCCGTTTTTTTGTTCTAAAACACGTTTATTACACAAGTTATCTTAACACTAAACTAACATTTAAAACTAAAACTTCTAATATTTATAATTATTTTGTTACATCTAAGCATTTACTACATCTAATTTCAATATTATCATAACTGGCACAAGTAAAGAAATAAAAACGAAAAAGAAAATTTCATTTTTTTCTAAAATTAATTGCGGTTTTAATGTCTTTTATAATTCACACTAAACAACATCACATACTTATGGTTTACAACAAATATTGTACAATTATTACACATAGTAGTACCTATAGAAATAGAAAAACTAACTCCCGTATAATCTCTTAACAGTGCACAATATAATGGAATTTTGTTATTGTGTTTGATTAACGTTATAATTGTTTTAATATAATTAAAAATACATTTTTAAGTGTTAAAATACATACAATAGAATCATGACATAAGCATTATTAAATAAGCAATTGGGAAGAATGTAAATTTAAGTATACTTTACTATAAAAATATTATTTACATACTACATATACATTGTGGCCCCGGATGGAATTGCCAAAAGGAAACAAATTTTATTATTAATTTTATACAAAAAGTTCTGCTTGATGAATAAATAAATTTACCATCAGAAAATCTAAAATTAAATGAATTCGCAAGAATTATTAATTTAAAAATGACTCAATGTTTAAAGGCGAATATCTTTTAATCGGTTCAAGTTTACATTTCCTTTGTTTATTATATCAAAAAACTTGAAAAACAAAAATAATTGACCTTACACGCCGAATACTGCAATAAAACTGCACTATCAACCTAATTCTATAAAACATTATTTATCGTACGCACAACGATTATAAAAAATTCGCATTTGCAACTTGTAAATATCAATTTATAATATGCACAGTGCATTCGCAAATATTTAAAACCACACATTAAGCTACATCCATAGTAAAATTTTCTATACTTTTAGATTCCGACTCCTAGTCAAAAAAAGCAAATCGTTTTTCTCCAGTATGAATTCTTTCGTAAATTACTAATCGATATTTTTTATTAAGTCTTTTATAATAAAAGCCTTCAAATCTTTTTTCTCCGGTGTGCAACTGTTCAAACACAATTTGAATTTTTTTTATAAAAACGGTTCTTACAATAAAAACATGCAAGTGGTTTCTTTTCTCTATGAATCCTTTCGTGCTTTATTTTCTTATTAAATGCGTTTAAAACTAGTGGTAATACAAAAACACGCAACTAGTTCGTCTCCTCTATGAATCTTTTCGTGCAGACTTAGATTTTCTTTTTAATGAAACCATTTTATACTATAGCAAATGCGATGATAGGATGTAGCGGCCGCGATAGATTAACTTAATCGAACGCAATACATTACGTAAGCAAATGTATTTCATTAGTCTCTCAACGCACGGGGAAATTTCTATCTACATTACCTTGAAATGTTAATATGGTTGTCATTCCTCTACTCCGTTGGTCGCCCAGTGAGACTCAAGGTAATCTCTAACGTTTACATAAATATTTGTAAATAAATGTACCAGTGTGAATCAATTAGTTTAGTGAATTAGAACTGTAAGTAAATAGTTATTCAATTATTATGTAAATGTGCTAGAATTTAAGTTATTGGTGAAGACAAATTTCTTAATTCTTTTGTTAAATAAATTGTAATTGTTATTAAAATAAGTAATCGACTCTTATTATTTGCAACCCTAGTTCAAACGCTAGTAAACCCGTTACAATACAATAAAGCAGGCGTGTGGTTTTTATTTTGTATGAGTGCTTTCGTGATTTACTTTTCCACAAGCTGCTCTAAAAGTCATGTTACAATACGAACACGCAAATGGTTTTTCTCCGGTATGGATCCTTTCGTGATTTACTAAGTGATGGTTTGTAGTAAAAGTCTGTGTACAGTCTATGTACGAACACACAAATGGTCTTTCTTTATAATGGATCCTTTCGTGTTCTACTTTATTAGCTTCTGTTTGAAAACATTTAGTACAATAAGAACACGTAAATGGTTTTGCACCGGTATGTATCCTTTCGTGAATTATTAAAGCAGCTTTTGCTTTAAAATTCTTTTTACAATACAAACATGTAAATGCGTTAACTCTAGTGTGAGACTTCTCGTGCAGTACTTTTGTATAAGCTGTCTTAAAACTTTTAGTACATGAAGAACAGTCATATGATTTTTCACCAGAATGAATAATTTCGTGATTTATTTTCCCACCATTAGATCTAAAACTTTTAGTACAATAAGAACACTCAAATGGTCTTTCCCCAGTATGAATCCTTTCGTGAATTATCAGGCCATCTTTTCTATAAAAAGACATTCTACAATGGGAACAAGCAAATGGTTTTACGTAAGTATGGGACTTCTCGTGCGTTCGCTTCGAACTAAGACTTTTATAACGTGCATTACAATAAGAACACGCATAAAGTTTTAATCCATTATGACCGCTTTCATGCTCTACTTTATCAGTTTCTGTTTTAAAACGTTTATTACAATAGGAGCAAAGAAATGGATATATTTCTCTATGCAATTTTTCGTGCTTTAATTTCATATCAGTTGATATAAAACGTTTAGTACAATAAGAACATACAAAGGGTTTTTCTCCAGTATGAATTCTTTTATGAATTATTAGGTGAGCTTTTCTAGTAAAATTTTTTTTACAATAAGAACAAGCCCACCATTTTTTAATATTTTTAATAAAAGCTTTCCTATAATGCAAACGTTGGAGTTGCTTATCGCTTCTATTAGTTGAATAACCCTCATGATTCGCAGAATTCTCAGTTAAATTACATTGTTCTTCTTTAATTTTGACAGATGGTAAAATAACTTGAGATCGGAAAGCGCAGTTGTCAGTCATATCTTCACTTTTTAATTTTGAAATATTTATACACCTCAAATGTCCATTAGGTGACACGCTTCGTTGTGCAGCTAAAACATTTTCTTCTTTAACAAATTGTGATTGGATAATTCCATACTCCGCTATCGTTGCAACTAGATTTTCGTCAATTAATTTGACATTATATAAAATTCCATCAGTTTCAAATATTCCTAGATCTATCTCTGAATGCAACTGCTCATCCGTTTCTAATTTAACCTCTTCAGTAGCAGTGTATTCAGAAGCTATTATTGGTGATGATTTCCTACAACAAATATATAATTAGTAATTCAAAACTACAATATTCGTTACTTAAAAATATATATGCAAACACACATTTCATATAATAATCCAAGCAAGTCCATTGCGCACACAATCAGCATATTACAAAAATTCGTATTTTCCGAACTAGTGATCAGGATATCATATTTTCCGAAAACGCACAGGTAAAGTGATTTCAGATCATGATCGTTCGAATCGGAGTTTACCTTGAGGATGTACTTACCAATTAAACCATCGCCTAACTCGTTCACTGATGCCTTTATCAATATAATCAAGTATGTTTAAGATTAAAAATATATGTGTTGGAAACTTCGTTTAGGTAAGTGAAAAGGTATTGCTTTAATTTGAATGATTTTGTTATATATATTTGGCATATAAATTAATCTTCATAAGTAGCATAGTGCTGATTTATGGCTTTCTTTGAATCTAAAACGCTCTGACTATTACTGATCTAGGTATATAATAAATTGTTTTTTAATGATCTCTTAGACGTGTTATAATTAATTTCTGTTCACAGGAGTACCACAAAACATTACAATAAACGAATCCAGTTGTTATTGGTTGGTATAATTCCATAGCCCCATTAGGATTTATTGGGGGGGGGGACACTTAGTTGGGCCCATTGTCCTACCCCTTTGTGTGATTCTCATAGCCCCATGAGCCCTGATCGTAATCCCAGAAGCATTTCCGTCGGAAATAAGCTATAATAGCACAAGAAGTTTTCAAAGCCATAAATCAACTACCAAATGACACATGTAGATGGCGCTCTCAACATATTTGTATAATGCTTTATTTAGATCTAGGAATATTCACTATGTTTGTAAATTATTATCTTTCTAAAATATAAATATTTTAAAGTGGAAATCGTATTTATGTTTTTATGTAACTATTACTTCTAATAGCAAAACTTCTTTAGAAAATTACAAACATGTAAGTTCTGCTTAGCATTCGTCACCATGCACTTAAAATAAGTCCTTGTGAATCCTCAGACAGTTTCTTGCCTTGACGGAAATACAAAGGAAAATATGACAACAATGTTTATTTTTGTACTTCATGTTAAGTTTGTCAATTAACTAACAAATGTAAACCAAATACCGAGTAATTTATCTTTGAAGTAAGTTAAAAGCAGAAAAATGTATTACATAGTTCGAAGTGATTCAAAAAAATTGTAACGCCATCGATTCCTGAAAAATAAAATGACTTTCCTAACAACCCAATACTTCGCATAAGTGAAACTTACTAAAATTATAAAGAAAAAGAAAAAAATATAAGCATGGCATATTTCAACAAGAAGACCCATTCTATTATGAAAGCAAAAGAAATAAACTACGTTACATAAAGGATCAAAAACTCTTATTATTTACAAAGAATTTGTTTACAATATAAACAGAACCAATAATACTGTAACAGGTTTGCTGGCGGTTCGTACTAGGGTCACAGAATAGCTAACAACCAGAATGGCAACTCCTTGTCGACGCGTTTGATCTCAGTCAAATACTCGACGGCCATATTGAAAGGCGAAAAGCAGAGACGGTTTAGTAACAAAGTAGCCGAAACTCAGGAACGTACTTCATATTTTTAAATCTTTTGCTGCTGCCACTTAACTTTAAAAAAACCATTTTTATTTTATAGAAGAAACTGTATTTAATGTGATTTCTAGAGGGAAAATGGCATGAAAGAGCCAGGTTTTGAAAAAGCCATTATTATTTAAGCGGTAGTTTTTGAATGAATCGTTCATGTATTATTTTAAGATAGCAACACTAGCCAGATATCGCCCACAAATATTTGGCAGTTCACCGCAAATAAATAAAAACACACTTGTTAGAATCAAAACAAATGTTTCTATCTTTTCAATATGGCCGATATCGATGCGATGTTAGAATGCGCGGGCTGAGCTAAATCCTACGAGTTGCCGTTCTGGTTGTTAGCTATTCTGTGCTAGCGTTGTGAATATTCAAAAACGGTTACTTATTTAAACTAATAATAACTAAATTCACACTTAATAACTAAACTAGCCTAAATACTGGTTACTTGCTTAACATACTAAAAAACAAACCCTCTAGTATTTATAGTTATTTTCTTACATCTAAGCATTTACTATATCTAATTTCAATATTTCCTTTTCAATTGCTAACATATACCTATCCTATCTTATTTCTTTTAAGTTATCATAACTGACGAAAGTAGAGAAACAAAAACAAAAAATAGAAATTGATTTTTTCAAACATTAATTGTCGTTTTAATTCCTTTTATGATTTGCATTAAACAACATCTCATACCCATGCTTTACACCAAATATTGTTAAATTATTACATATAGTAGTACCTATAAAAATAGAAAACTAGTGTCAGTATAGTCTCTTAATAGTGTACAATATACAGCAAACCTCAATAAGTCGATGTTTAAGGTAAACTAAAAATAATTCGAGTTATCGATATAAAAATATTAACATTGAAATAGGCATGTCATAGGGAAACAGATATCCGCTATATATAACATTGTGGCCCCGGATGGAATTGACAAAAAGACACAAATTTGATTACTAATTTTACAAAAAAAGGACATTCATTATAAAAAGTTCTGCTTGATGAATAAATAAATTTACCATCAGAAAATCAAATTTGAACCAATGTTGAAAGGCGAATATCTCTTAATCGTTTAAAGCTGGAAAATGTTATCTCACTACTTTTTTATAGAAAGTTCTTTATTATATCAAAAAATTTGAAAAAACCAAAAATAATTGACGTTTATTATATATTTGGTTGTTACACACCCAATACTCTAAACTGCAATGTCAACCTAATTCTATAAAACATTATTTACCGTACAAACAGCGATAATAAAATATTCGCATTTCCAACTTGTAAATATCAATTTATAATATTCACAGTCGCATTCGCGCATATCTAGAATTAAAAACATTATCCCTAGTAAAATTTTCAATACTACACTAAAGGAAAAAATTAAAGAGTCAAACATATTCCAAAATTTTTTGGTGATTTTTGACAGGCTGTATTTCAGGGCAAAATGGTTGTATTTAAAATTTTAAAAAAGCATTTTAAAGCTCCAAGATTCTAGTTTTCAAATATTTTAATCAAAGATTTTTAGAGGTCACCGTTATCACGCAATCTTAAGCAATAACGCGTAAGAGAAAAATTGCAAATTTTTTTCTTTTTGTTTTTGTGTCCACGAAATTTTCTTCAGCTAAATCATTATATAGAACGGATAACTTGTTTATTCAGCTTCAAATTTCTTTTTTTAAAACCTCGGTACGATTATTCTTCACCGAGATACCGGATGTTAAATAAAAAAACGTCCTTTTATCTTCAATGATTGATATCTCAGTAACTCATAATCATACGGAAAACTGCAAAGCAGTGTTGGAAACTGAAATAAATGCCGTACAAGGAATTGCTACAATTTTTAGGAATTTTTTTTCCATCCTTAACATAAATTTGAAAAAATAAGTAATTTATCGTTTTTTAGAAAATTGACAGCTAACAGTAAGTCACAAATATTCATGAAATGGCTAATGTGAAGCACGACTTTTATAGCCGAATATATCCACAAAAACTCTGTAAAGTTACAATTCAATATAGAGTGCCGTTCTTTTGTTTCAAACAACTTTTGAAAAAAATTAAACGGTCGCGTTTAATCTCGCTAAACACTGCATAATCATGATTAAAATGGAGAATTATTTCTTTTAGCTTTTTTTAACATTTTTACCGCAAACATTTTAATTAATGGAAAAGTAATTTAAAAAAAATTTATGGTTTTTCTCCGGTATGGATCCTTTCGTGTTTTTCTAAGTGGTGTTTTCTAATAAAAGTCTTTGAACAATACGAACACGTAAATGGTCTTTCTTCATTATAATGGGTCCTTTCGTGCTCTACTTTATTAGCTTCTGTTTCAAAAAATTTAGTACACTGAGAACAGGCGTATGGCTTTTTTCCTTTATGAAGCCTTTCGTGCTTTACTTTTATAGTACTTGATTTAAAACTTTTAGTACAATAAGAACACGCAAATGGTTTTTCACCGGTATGCATCCTTTCGTGAATTACTAATTCAGCTTTTGTTTTATAAGTCTTCTTACAATACGAACATGTAAATGGTTTTACTCCAGTATGTAACCTCTCGTGCAGTACTTTCGCATAAGTTTTCTTAAAACTTTTACTACAATAAGAACACGCAAATGGACTTTCCCCAGTATGACTCCTTTCGTGAATTATCAAGGAATCTTTTCTCTTAAAAGTCCTTTTACAATAGGAACAAGCAAGTTGTTTTACGTTAGTATGAGACTTTTCGTGCAATCGTTTCGCATCGAGCTTTTCAAAACGTGTAGTACAATAAGAACACGCATATGGTTTTATTTCATTATGAATCCTTTCGTGCTCCACTTTCTTAGATTCTGTTTTAAAACGTTTAGTACAATAAGAACAAGTAAATAGATATATTTCTCTATGACTTTTTTCGTGCTTTGCTTTCATATTAGTTGATATAAAAGTTTTACTACAATAAGAACATAGATAGGGTTTTTCTCCAGTATGGACCCTTTCGTGAATTACCAATGCATCTCTTCTAATAAAAGTTTTTGTACAACATGAACAAGCAAATGGTCTTTCTTTATTATGGCTCTCTTCGTGTTTTTGTTTCCAATCAGCAGTTTTAAAACGTTTAGAACAATAAGAACATTCAAATGAACTCTCTTTAGGGTGAATTCTTTTATGTTTTACTAGGTGACCTTTTCTAGCAAAAGTTTTTTTACAATAGGAACAAGCATATAATTTTTCCATAGTCTGTTCATTAGGTGACACGCTTTGTTGTGCAGCTAAAACATTTTCTTTTTTAGCAAATTGTGATTGATTAATTCTATTCTCCGTTGTTGTTGTAATTAGATTTTTGTCAATTAATTTGACATTATTCAAAGTTCCATCAGTTTCAAATATTCCTAGATCTATCTCAGAATGCAATTGCTCATCCATTTCTAATTTAACCTCTACAGTAGCAGTATATTCAAAAGCTATAAGTGATGGTTGCCTACAACAAATATATAATTAGTAATTCAGAACTACAATATTCGTTACTTAAAAATATGTAAGCAAACAAGTCCATTGCGCACACAATCAGCATATTATGAAAAATTCGTATCTTCCAAACCAGTGATCAGGATATCATATTTTATGAATACGCACGAGTTAAGTGATCGTTCGAATTGGAGTTTACCTTAAGGCTGTACTTACTAATTAAACCATTGTCTTACTTATCAATATAATCAAGTATGTTTAAGACTAAAAATATATGTATTGGAAACATCGTTTGGGTAAGTGAAAAGGTATTGTTTTAATTTAAATATTTTTTTTTATAAATATAGCATGTAAATTGATCTTCATAAGTGGCATAGTGCTGATTTATATCTTTCTTTTAATCTAAGACATACGAGCAAGCTTAAATGCTACGACAATTTAGTTTTGAAATTTTAGCGTTTTGTGATGCACACTTTATAATAAAAGCTCTGTTCATTACTCATCAGAGAAAAGATATGTAGAGAAATGAAACCTGCCTATTAAACCTTTGAAACACAAACCTCTGGTGGCGTGGGTGCAAAACTAAAAATTTATATCGGCGATTTCAAAATATTCCAAAATATTCAAATCACACTTTCTTATTATTGAAGATTTCACGACACCAAATCGTGGCTGCGCCTGACAAGTTCCATATGTGATTTTTGTAAGGTTTTGGAAAACAACAAAAAACGTGTTATTGTATAAAATAATAGAAACAGTGCTAAATTTTTAATGCAATATCAAAGACATTTATTAAATGTCTTTGATATTGCATTAACAACAATTTAGCAGTGTTTCTATTATTTTATTCAATAACACGTTTTCTGTTGTTTCCCAAAACCTTACAAAAATCACATATGGAACTTGTCAGGCGCAGCGACGAAATACATAACATTTTCGTGCGTATTACTTTAGCGATATTAAACTTTTCGGAGTTTTACTATTTGTTAAAGACACGTGTTTGAGTATTTAAATTAATTCCGCATTAAGCGTCTAATACTAAAATAAGCAATCGCCAAAAATGTTAGCTTTAATACTTCTTCAATATTGTTGCGGTGTGACAATATCACAATTTCATTCGAACAATGTCTTTTCGCCCTGCTATTATTTGACAAATCATAAAAAAATTGCTCCTATAACTTTTTCACAAATCCGTATACTTTAAGAGATACTTACAAAAAACTACGATTTTATCAAAAAATAAACGTATATTGTTTTGAGGCACATGTTCTTTTTGTTTAATTTTTTTTTTTAAATCCCCAGTATTTTTTCATCAATAAGATTGTTTTTATAAACCGTTGAAAAAAAAATTATTTTTAACGATCGCCCTACTACTTACACTAACAACAAAAACGACTTAAGTTTTTTCTGCAAAATAAATAAAACCCGTTTTTTGGTTAAAAAACATTTATTACATAAGACTTTGTTATCTTAACACCAACTAACATATTTAAAAAAACACCCTCTAATATTTAAAAATATTTTCCTGCATTTAAACATTTACTATATCTAATTTCAATATTTCATTTTTAATTGATAACGTATATCCTATCTTATTATTCCTTTTAAGTTATCATAACTGGCACATTTAGAAAAATAAAAAAAAAGACAAATTTATTTTTCAACAATTTATTGTCGTTTTAATCTCTTTTATAATCCGCACTAAACAACATCTCATACCCATGCTTTACATCAAATATTGTACAATTATTACATTTAGTAGTACATATAGAAATAGAAAAACTAGTGTCCGTATAATCTCTTAATAGTGTACAATATGATGGAATTTTTATTGTGTTTGTTTAGCGTAGTAATTATTTTTATACAATTTTTAAGTATCAAAATACATACAATGGAATCATGATAAGCATTATTGATGTTGTTGTTGGCGCCTTTTTATACCTGTATCAGGTTTAGGCGTTTTCCCCGCTTGAAACTTTGTTGTGAATGTTGTAGTGTTTCAAAGATTCAAGGCACCTACAGTTTTACGTGGGTTGCGAACCACGGCAATTTTTAGGGAAAATTTTTCGAGCAGTTTAACTCTTGCCAGGTGCTCAGCCTTGCGAAGAGAAGAGGAGCGTGAAAAATTTTCGATGGTCGGCGCGGGGATTCGAACCACTTCGAATCCACCTCGCTAGCGCAGCAGCACAAACACTAAACCACTTGCGCCACGCATTATTAAATGAACAATTAAGAAGAATGTAAACTTAAACTTCTCTTTCCTATAAGCATATTATTTACATACTACATATACACTGTGGCCCCGGATGGAGTTGACAAAAAGACACAAATTTAATTATTAATTTTACGACAAAAGGACATTCATTTTAAAAAGTTCTGCGTGATAAATAAATAAATAAACCGTAAGAAAATCGAATTTGAATGAATGTTGAAAAGCGAATATCTCTTAATCGGTTAAAGTTAGGAAAACTTTATCTCGCTACTTTTTTATAGAGTTAAAGGACTTAGCGGCATAAAAAAAATGGTCTCCGATTCTTTTCAAACTTGGTGTAATTATAGTGTTACATAAGCAGAAAATACACACAAAAAAACTTTTAAAAATATTTTGAGATAAAAAAGTGCTAGTTATATTAGGTCAAAAAAAAATTATAATAACTTTCGAATGCTAAGTGATATCTGGAAATTTTTTTCACTGTGATTGTCAGTAAGGAGTGGTGCGTCGACGATAATGAAAATTAGCTCAGAAAAATTGTGTCTTCGATTGAAATCACCAAGGTGGAAATTATAATCTCAAAATGGACCATTGTGGCAAAGGGTAACCAAACATTTTAAGAGTGATTTTGATAGGATTTGATGAGTAGTTTGATATTAAATTTTGAAAAGTTTGGTTACCCTTTGCCAAAAAGGTCACTTTTGAAATTATAATTTCCACCTTGGTGATTTCAATCGAAGACACAATTTTTCTGGGCTAATTTCTATTCTCGTCGACGCATCACTCCTTACTGACAATCACAGTGAAAGAATTTTCCAGATATCACTTTGCATCCAAAAGTCGCATTCGCGAATATCTAGAATTAGATTCCGACTCCTAGTCAAAACAAACAAAACGTTATTCTCAAGTATGAATTCTTTCATTAAATACTAATCGATATTTTATAATATCAACCATGAAAACGTTTTTCTATGGTGTGCAACGATTCAAACACAATTTGGATTTTTTTATAAAAACATATATTACAATAAAAACAAGCAAGTGGTTTCTTTTCAATATGAATACTTTCGTGCTTTATTTTCTTACCCATTGTTTTAAAACTATTGGTAATACAAAAACACGCAACTAGTTTGTTTCCTGTATAAATCTCTTCATAAAGAATTAGATTTTCTTTTTAATGAAATCATTTTATACAATAGAAACAGGAAAATGGTTTTTACTTTTATGAATGCTTTCGTGCTTTACTTTTCCACAAGCTCTTCTATAACTTATGGTACAATAAGAACACGCAAATGGTTTTTCTCCTGTATGGATCCTTTCGTGATTTACTAATTGATGTGTTCTAATAAAAGTTTTTGTACAATACAAACACGCAAATGGTCTTTAATTATTATGGATCATTTCGTGCTCCACTTTATTAGCTACTGTTTGAAAACATTTATTACAATAAGAACAAGCATATGGTTTTTGTATTATATGAGCCCTTTCGTGATTTCGTTTCCCAACAATTCCTGTAAACCTTTTAGCACAATAAGAACACGCAAATGGTTTTTCACCAGTATGAGTTCTTTGGTGACTTTCTAATGCTTCTTTTCTTCTAAATGACTTTCTACAATACAAACAAGTAAATGGTTTTCCTCTATTATGAAACCTCTCGTGCATTATTTTCGATTTAACTGTCTTAAAATATTTAGTACAAGAAGAACAGCCATATGGTCTTTCAACCGAATGTATAATTTCGTGCTTTAGTTTCGCATCATGTGATATTAAAGTTTTAGTACAATAAGAACACGCAAATGGTCTTTCCCCAGTATGAAGCCTTTCGTGAATTACCAAGGTATCTTTTTTCTTAAAAGTCTTTTCACAATAGGAACAAGCAAGTGGATTTCCCTTAGAGTGGAACCTCTTCTCGTGCGATCGTTTCGCATCAAGAGTATGAAAACGTTTAGTACAATGGAAACACCCAAGTGGTTTTACACCATTATGAATCCTTTCGTGATATACTTTATGAGTTTCTGTTTGAAAACGTTTAGTACAATAGGAACAAGTAAATGGATATATTTCTCTATGACTTTTTTTGTGCTTTTCTTCCATATCAGTTGATATAAAACTTTTACTACCATTAGAACATAGAAATGGTTTTCCATCAGTATGGACCCTTTCGTGAATTACCAATGCATCTTTCCTAAAAAAACTCCTTGAACAATATGAACAAGCAACTGATCTTACTCCAATATGAATCTTTTCGTGGTGTCGTTTCGAATCAGCAGTTTTAAAACGCTTAGTACAATAGGAACATATAAATCGTTTTTCTTCAGTATAAGTTTTTCTAGTAAAAGTATTTCTCAAATGTTCATTGGGTGACACATTTTGTTGTGCATCTAAAACATTTTCTTTTTTAGAAAATTGTGATTGGTTAATTCTATTCTCCGTTGTCGTTGCAACTACATTTTCGTCCATTAAATATACAGTATACAAAGTTCCATCAGTTTCAAATATTCCTAGATCTATCTCTGAATGCAATTGTTCATCGATTTCTAATTTAACGTCTGCTGTAGCAACGTATTCAGAAGCTATTGGTGATGGTTGCCTACAACAAATATATAGTTAGTAATTCATTACTACAATATTCATCACTTAAAAATATGTAAGCAAACATACATTTCATAAAATCATACAAACAAGTCCATTGCGCACACAATCAGCATATTATAAACAATTTGTATCTTCTGAATAACGGACTCACGAGCTACGTGGTTTCATATTATGATCATTCAAATCGAAGTTTACGTTGAGGATGTACTTCCCAATTAAACCACTGCCTCACTCGTCCACTGATACTTTTATTAATATAATCAAGTATGTTTAAGACTAAAAATATATGTATGCGGAATATCGTTTGAGTAAATTTATCAAAAAAAATTTTTGATAATTTTGAGGTTTATGGTTGAATAACTCTTATGTGAATTGTTCCATGGCATGAGTTTGGTTATATAAGGACCTCCTGATTAAAGGGTGCTTTAGTATCAGAGTATCCAACCCTGAAGACGTAAACTGAAACGTTTGCGAAACGTCGTCATATTGCTACGAAAAGGCGCATCATCCAGCCGGAAGCCTTAATTAATATTGGTGTCCGAAATCGGGTTAGTGTTAGTGACAGTGCCAGCTCCAGAGGGTCCATCATCAATTCTGGTAAGTGTTTTAATTTTCTGAATCATTATCGCATGAATCGCCAGAAGTACTCATTGTTAATTTTTGACATTTATAATTATTGGTTAATATAAAAATGTCACTTATTTTTTACTTTAAAATATTTTAATAATTTTAAATAATTGATTGCTAAGTAACGCGAAAAGGTTTGACTTACGCCCAAAAAAGTAAACGTCACGTAGACAGCTTCAACCTGCAGTTTCACTCCCGTGAATTGAGTTGAATTCCAAAGGAAGCGTGCATTTTTCCGGCATAAGAAGTAGCCTTTGCCACCCTCCTGCCCATATACTACGAGAGCAGTTTAATAAGTCAGTGACTTTTTGAATAACAAATAATTTTTTCGGCAAATAAGAGTTTTATTTCTCAACATAGTCTCTTTTACATTTAGTCCAGCGTTTTTAAAAATTTTTTATTCCTTCCAAATAATAGGTTTTCTCAAGGCCCTTAAAATAGGCGTTTATTTCTGTGATGACCTCTTCATTCCGCCCATATCTTTTACCGCCCAGCCATTTCTTCAGATTTGGAAACAGAAAATAGTCGCAGGGCGCTAAATTTGGAGAAATTTGCTGGATGGGGTAGCAGTTCGTAGTCTAATTTATGAATTTTTGCCATGGACCTGAACCACTTCTCAACTAGTGAAATTGATGATGCAGAGTCCCCATAATATTTTTCAAGCCGTTCCTTGATCTCGGTAATAGTTTTTTTACGCAAAAAATTATGTTTAATCAGCACGCGTTTATTCACTTTTTCATTTTCATTAAATTTCATGCGGTTGTCTGCTTAGAATGGCGGTCAAACGCAAACTAAATGACGCAGCTTGCTCAAACTTTGACAGTATTCTGTTCATAGCTGGCGGTTGACGGGAGCAGTGTTTCATTTAAAGTAACGGTACTTGTGCCTTGGAATGAAACAATTTTGAATTTATGCGCGTCAACGAAAGTTTTATCGATTTTATGACTCGGATATTGTAAGTCAGTGAAATACAGCTGTATTTTGAGTTTAACCTAAAAAGTTGATTTTGAAAGTATAAGGTACGTATTATTTTGTTTTATTAAACAATTACTTTATCTTCACACGTATTAATATTGAAGAGATCAATTTTCTATAAAATTTACTAATATTATGTTACGTTAATTTTAGATAAACAGCGATACTTCCAATTTATAAAATCCTACAATAATTCTGGCAATTTTTATGTATATTTCATCTGAATTAGATCATGGAAGAATATTACTAATTAAACAAGTTGTAGTAGAAAAACCTGCATCCTATTAATTAAAGAAGACTACAGATAAAACGTTATACTAATTATGATGAAGTTTAATTATATATATTTTAAAAACCACAATAATATATGACAGGTATATTGCAGGAATATCTTTTTGGATTAAGAAGGATGGACCAAGAAGGTATTTACAAATCAAAGACTAGATTCAAATGGCCAAGAAATAATAATAGCAAAAGTATGAAGGCAGAAAGGCAGGCCACAAAGAATATAGATGAGGAGTTTATCACGACTCAGAACATTTATATAGTTATTTCAACAAAATATAATTATTAATTTAGAGTTGTTAAAAGTGCATAACTCAAATCAATGAAAATTGAATTGCGCGCTTATAATAAAAGAGGTGGCATTAAGAAAATAGAATATATGTAACTACTTTTATTGAGGCGTATTTTGGGTATCATATACTTACCAAATTTTACACTACAGCACCATCTAACGCGTATTATTTGTAAACAAATAGAATCGTTGACTACTTTATTGGTCAACTGTTAGTAGGAGTTGCCGAAACGAGAAATTGAGAAGCGCGCGAATGCGCGTTTGATGAATCATTGCAAGGCACAAGTACCCAAAAATCTATTCGCTGTTTCTATTATTTTCCTTTTGTTTGTGTATTGTGTTGGTGCAAAGGATACAGTGTGGTAATCCACAGAAAAAAAAACACTAACGCCCCGTATTTCGTGCATGATTAACCATTCGTTTGCGCTAACGCCTGTTTAAGGCTGCGCAGTATGTAAAAAACATGGCACTGCGCTGCCTTAAACAGGCGTTAGCGCAAACAAATGGTTAATCATTCACTGAAATACGGGGCGTAAGTTTTATATAAAGTTATAATTGTAATAGTATATTACTCACCTAGGAAAGTCATACTTACCTCCCGTGGCGAGTATACAATTTTTTATCTCACAGGGTTCGAAAGTTCCGTCAAAATTAAAATAATTAAATTTAATATTTCTAGGTTAGGTTGACAGGTGTCATTATTTGACTGTTTTCAATTAATTAATACATTTTGTTCAGTTTATAAGTCTCAAACGCATACAGAGTCCAGGCGATAAGCCTCTGTAAGGGGTCTGGGGGTCCCACCTTTAATTATTGACTAAAAATAAAGTGTTTTAAAATTAAATTTTATAAAATAGATATTTATTTGATTCACAATTATATGTTTACTAAAGAGTATATAATAATTGAACAAATTAAAAATGTACTTAATAAAAATTATTTTTAATAATTTTTAACTAATTGCAGTTAATATTAATAATTAATAATTTATTATTCTTAATAATTAATTGAGTTATTTTATAGTTCTTAAATATGATGCAAAGAGAACCCATTGTTAAAGAGTCAATAATTACATTTTCGATTTTATATTCATTTGTATGTTTTTTACCTGTTAACTTATTTTGGTAGTTTTTTTACACACACTTTTCGATATTATGAAGAGGATTTCTTAATTGATCATTTAAAAATTTTTGATACCATAATTCATACAGTTCCTTCAATTTTGTAGGCAGTAAATCATGTGTAATTATTTTGGCTTCTTCATTTAAATTTCGAATTATTTCTTTTTCATTCAATTCATTTCCAGATAATTCATCTGAACTCCTTATTAAATTCCTTATTTAAATTAATTATTTATAATTCGTTGTTAAGTTACGTGGTTTTTTTAGTAGGCATACTTCAATTTTGCATTGCGTACATCAAAGTCTTTCACGTTACTTAACAACGACTTATTTACAATTCGTAAAATATTAGGGACAGAATGTGGCACTTTCTTTCCGCAAAACAGGGTCCTAAAGTGAACTTTCGAACCCGGTGTGATAAAATAGTATATTGTGTAACAAGGGGTGAAACAAGACGATTTCTGACGAGGGCGAGAGTTGACTGCTTGAGCGAAGCGAGGACTGTCATCGCCCTGGTCTGAAATCGTATTCGTTTCATCCCGTGCCACACATACTATTTTTCATATGACATGTAATGAAACAATGAGTTTTGTAATTTATTAAAATCTTTGACAACGATTTGATGACAGCTGTCAGTCAGAAATGGCATTTGTTTCTCCCATAAGGGGAGAAACAAATGTCATTTCTGACTGACACAGTCGCATTGGTCTAAAATTGTTTTGTTTCGACTGGCAAAACAGAAATCAAAACGCGTTGTTTTTATGCATGTGATATGAAAAATTATATTGTAATAAATTCATAAATCATTGAAAAACACAAGTACCAAAGTAACTGCGCGGGAAATTAAAAAACTCACTGACATATCAAACTGCCCTCGTACCTTATTACATATCTCATTACACATCACATTCCGCCCTAATGACAATCATCCTCAAAGAGTCTAAATTTTGGACAAATTTAAGAACAAATAAAATAATAACAAGGAAGACTTTTTGTCATGATTCAATATTATCACGATACATTTCGTTTTTGTATGAAAGTAAGATAAACCAACAAATCAACAAACACACTTTCGCATTTATATATTAATACTTACGTATAGCACCTATATAAATAGAAAAACTAGCGTCCGTATAGTTTTTCTTAACAGTGTACAATATAATGGAATTTTGTTGTTGTTTTTGTTTAACGTTGAATTTATTTTCATACAAATATAACTAAATTTACAATATTAAAATACATACAATAAAATCATAACATAAGCATTATTAAATGCGCAATTGGGAAGAATGAAAATTTAAGTTTCTCTTTATTATAAAAATATTATTTACATACTAGATATATATTGTGGCCCCGGATGGAGTTGACAAAAAAAAACAAATTTTTATTACTAACTTTACAACAAAAGGTCATTCATATAAAAATAAATAAATAAATAAATAAATTTACCAAGAAAAAATCTAAGATTAAATGAATTCGCAAGAATTAAAATTTCAAAATGACTCAATGTTTAAAGGCGAATATCTCTTAATCGGTTCAAGTTAGGACAATTTTGTCTCACTACTTTTTTATGAAAAGTTAAAACACTGCCTTTGTTTAAGTAACTTGAAAAACAAAAAATAATTGACATTTCTTATATCGTCGTTTGTTACTCGCCGAATATTTTTATTTTTTACATTAAATAAAATTGATTTTTTATACGTACTATATGAAAAGTTAATTTAATTATAAAAGTTACTGATAGTCTTAACTATACAGTACTAAAAAAAATGAAAGGAAATAGAAATTTTTTAACAACAATTTTCTTGAAGTTACTGTTATTGCCCAAC
This sequence comes from Sinopyrophorus schimmeli, assembly GCA_036325965.1. Taxonomy (NCBI): domain Eukaryota; kingdom Metazoa; phylum Arthropoda; class Insecta; order Coleoptera; family Elateridae; genus Sinopyrophorus; species Sinopyrophorus schimmeli. Next base: position 4,306,214 of record JARFIZ010000024.1, on the reverse strand, counting down.
CAGAAGAAATATCATGAGTCAAACATTTTCTTTTTTTTAATCTCTACCCAGACTCAAAAAACGTTTTCCCAATTTAATCAATGTAGAGATCATTCAGCTTTAATTATAGACAATACATTAGAATAAACTTAACAAACTTGTAAAGCGAAAATCGTTTTTCAATCTCCTAAATTGCCAGTAGTAATAAGTTATAAAATCCCATAATTTATTAAATCTTATACACTCTTATAAAAATATAGCCAGTAATTTCTGAAAAAAAAGTAATAAAAAATCTCAACTGATAAATTCTCATAAAAATTTTATCAAAATATTTTTTTCATTCTTATAGAAATTTATTAAACTCATACATTCTAATAAGAAATTTTCAAAATTTTATCTGAATTTATCAGAGCTTTTCCGCGGGGTATAATTGGAACCGGCGTATGTTTTTTTTTTCTATATGAATCGCTTCGTGCTTTACTTTCGCATCATTTCCACTAAATCTTTTAGTACAATAAGAACACGCAAATGGTCTTTCCCTAGTATGAATCCTTTCGTGTATTAAGACGAAAAATCTTCTCTTAAAAGTCTTTCCACAATAGGAACAAGCAAGTGGATTTCCCTTAGAGTGGAACCTCTTATCGTGCGATCGTTTCGCATCAACACTTTTAAAACGTGTAGTACAATGGGAACACACATATGGTTTTACTCCATTATGAATCCTTTCGTGATCTACTTTATTACTTTCTGTTTTAAAACGTTTAGTACAGTAAGAACATCTAAATGGATATTTTTCTCTATGATTGTTTTCGTGCTTTGCTTTTGTATCAGTTGATATAAAACGTTTAGTACAATAAGAACATAGAAATGGTTTTTCTCCAGTATGAATCCTTTCGTGAATTACGAATGCATCTTTTCTAAAAAAGCTCTTTGCACAATATGAACAAACAAATGGTTTTACTCCACTATGGATCTTTTGGTGTTGTTGTTTCGAACCAGCAGTTTTAAAACATTTAGTACAATAAGAACATGTAAATGGTTTTTCTTTAGTATGAATTTTTTTATGAATTTCTAGGTAAGTTTCTCTAGTACAAGTACTGCTCAAATGTTTATTAGGTGACACGTTTTGTTGTGTAGGTAAAACATTTTCTATTTTAACAAATTGGGCTTGGTCAACCCTAATGGCTGTTGTCTTTGAAATTTGATTTTCTTCCGTTAATCTGTCATTAAAGAAAGTTCTGTCGATATCAAATATTCCCAGATCTATCTCTGAATGCAATTGGTCATCGATTTCTAATTTAACGTCTGCAGTAGCAACGTATTCAAAAGCTATTGGTGATGGTTGCCTACAACAAATATATAGTTAGTAATTCAAAACTACAATATTCGTAACTTAAAAATATGTAAGCAAATACACATTTCACAAAATAATTCAAACAAGTCCATTGCGTACACAATCAGCATATTATTTAAAATTCGTATCTTCCGAACCAGTAATCAAGATGTCATATTTTTGAGTATTCACGAAGTAAGTGGTTATATATAATAATCGTTCGAATCGAAGTTTACCTTGAGGATGTACTTACCAATTAAAACATTGCCTGACTTGTCCACTGATACCTTTATCAATATAATCAAGTATGTTTAAAACTAAAAATATATGTATTGGGAACATCGTTTGGGCAAGTAAAAAGGTATTGTTTTAATTTGAATAATTTTTTTTTTATAAATATGCCATGTCAATTGATCTTCAAAAGTGGCATAGTAATGATTTATGTATATCTTTAAATCTAGAACATTCGAGCAAGCTTCAAATCTGCGACAATTTGGTTTGGTATTTTAGCGTTTTTAGATGCACACTTTATAATAAAAGCTTTGTTCATATTTATTCATATCTGTTCTATATTTGGAAATTGTTATCTTTCTAAATTAGAAATATTTTAAAATGAAAATCGTATTTATTTTATTAATTATTACTCTTAATTCTTTAGAGAATTACAAATATGTAAGATCTGCTTGGCATTCATCACCCTACACTTCAAAGAAGTCTTTGTGAACCCTCAGACAGTTTCTTGCCTTTACAGAAATAACAAAATCAAAATATAAAAATGTTAAATCTGTCACTTAACTTACGAATTTGAGAACCCCTGTTGTATTGTAATAACACCCCTTGTGTCTTTGACATACTATGACATACACAACAAAAGGCACAAGCGGAAAATAGCCTACGCCCGGATTCGGGCACGGCACTTTAAGAAGAAGTTGTATTGTATATTGTACAATTATTGAATATACAACTATTTATAGAAATAAAAAACTAACGTCCGTATAGTTTTTCTTAACAGTGTACAATATTATAGAATTTTGTTATAGTGTTTGTGTAACGTTGAATTTATTCTATACAATTATAAATAAATTTTTAAGTAATAAAATACACATAATAGAATCAGATCATAAGCATTATTAAATGAAGAATTTCAAAGAATGAAAATTTAAGTTTCTCTCATAAAAATATTATTTACATACTACATATGCACTGTGACCTCGGATGACGTTGACAAGAGAAACCAAAATTTTTAGGTACTTGTGCCTCGCAATGATTCATGAAACGCGCATTTGCGCGCTTCTCAATTTCACTTTCGGCAACTCCTACTAACAGTTGACCAATAAAGTAGTCAACGATTCTATTTGTTTACAAATAATACGCGTTAGATGGTGCTGTAGTGTAACATTTAGTGGGTATATGCTACCCAAAATACGCCTCAATAGAAGTAGTTACATATATTCTATTTTCTTAATGCCACCTCTTTTATTATAAGCGCGCAATTCAATTTTCATTGATTTGAGTTATGCACTTTTAACAACTCTAAATTAATAATTATATTTTGCTGAAATAACTATATAAATGTTCTTAGTCGTCATAGACTCCTCATCCATATTCTTTGTGGCCTGCCTTTCTGCCTTCATACTTTTGCTATTATTATTTCTTGGCCATTTGAATTTAGTCTTTGATTTGTAAATACCTTCTTGGTCCATCCTTTTTAATCCAAAAAGATATTCCTGCAATATACCTGTCATATATTATTGTGGTTTTTAAAATATACATATATACTTAAATTTCATCATAATTAGTGTAACGTTTTACCTGTAGTCTTCTTTAATTAATAGGATGCAGGTTTTTCTACTACAACTTGTTTAATTAGTAATATTCTTCCATGATCTAATTCAGATGAAATATACATAAAAATTGCCAGAATTATTGTAGGATTTTATAACTTGGAAGTATCGCTGTTTATCTAAAATTAACGTAACATAATATTAGTCAATTTTATTTAAAATTGATCTCTTCAATATTAATACGTGTGAAGATAAAGTAATTTTTTAATAAAACAAAATAATACATACCTTACACTTTCAAAATCAACTTTCTAGGTTAAACTCAAAATACAGCTGTATTTCACTGACTTACAATATCCGAGCCATAAAATCGATAAAACTTTCGTTGACGCGCATAAATTCAAAATTGTTTCATTCCAAGGCACAAGTACCAATTTTTATTATTAATTTTACCACAAGAGGTCATTCTTTATAAAAAGTTCTGCTTGATGAATAAATAAATTTACCATTATTTAAACTTAACAGGAATTGGCCACAGTCAATAAAACAACTATTGTTAAATTTGCGACGTTTAGTTTCTGTATTGAAACTTTTTCAAGCAACTGAAAATTAACAAATTTGTATAACAATAACTACAAGTATTTTATATATAAATATAAATTATAAAATACCTTAACATCACAAAAAATATTTTAAGCATCAAAACTCAAAAATTGTACATGTGTCAAACATGAAATACTGTAACTCTGATTCTAAATCAAAGATTATATGCATTTGTATAATTTGGTAGTTAAAATATTTTGTTAATAGATATTTTTTATTAAATCCATTTACAAAAAAAACCCTCAAATCGTTCTTTCTCGTATGTAACCATTCAATCAGAATTTTTTTAATAAAAATATTTATTACAATAAAATCAAGTATTTGGTTTCTTTTCAGTATAACTTCTTTCATGTTCTACTTCTTATCAACTGTTTTAAAACTATTAGTAATGTAGAAACACGCAATATTATCCTGTATAAATCCTTTCATACAGAATTAGATTTTCTTTTTAATGAAACCATCTTTTTTAATAAAAGCAGGTAAATTGTTTTTATTGTTTATGAATCCTTTCGTGCTGTATTTTCCCACTAACTGATCTAAAACTCATGGTACAATAAGAACAGGCAAAGGGTTTCTCTCCAGTATGGATCCTTTCGTGATTTACTAAGTGATGTTTTCTAATAAAAGCCTTTGTACAATGCGAACACGCAAATGGTCTTTCCTTATTATGGACCTTTTCGTGCTCTATTTTATTAGCTTCTGTTTGAAAACATTTAGTACAATAAGAACAAGCATATGATTTTTGTTCTATGTGTTTCCTTTCGTGCGTTACTTTCAAATCATCTGATGCAAAACTTTTTCTACAATAAGAACACGGAAATGGTTTTTCACTAGTATGAATCCTTTCGTGAATTACTTTCGAAACAGTTGATTTAAAACTTTTGGTACAATAAGAACACGCAAATGGTTTTTCACCAGTATGAATCCTTTCGTGAATTACTAATGTAGTTTTTCTTTTAAATGCCTTTTTACAATACAAACAAGTAAATGGTTTTACTCCAATATGAAACTTTTCGTGCATTCCTTTCGCATTAGCTGTCTTAAAACTTTTAGTACAATAAGAACAGCCATATGGTTTTTCATCAGAATGTAAAATTTCGTGCTTTGCTTTCCCATCATTTGATCTAAAAGTTTTAGTACAATAAGAACACGCAAATGGTCTTTCCCCAGTATGAATCCTTTCGTGAATTATCAAGGCATCTTTTCTCTTACAAGTCTTTCTACAATACGAACAAGCAAGTAGTTTTACGTTAGTATGAAACTTCTCGTGCTTTCGTTTCGCATCGAGACCTTTAAAACGTGTTGCACAATAAGAACACGCATATGGCTTTACTCCATTATGAATCCTTTCGTGCTCTTCTCTATTAGCTTCTGTTTTAAAACGTTTAGTACAATAAGAACATGTATATAAATATTTTTCTCTATGACTGTTTTCGTGCTTTATTTTCGTATCAGTTGATATAAAACTTTTAGTACAATAAGAACATGGAAATGGTTTTTCACCAGTATGTATCCTTTCGTGAATTACCAATGCATCTTTTCTAATGAAACTCTTTGTACAGAATGAACAACCAAATGATCTTACTCCAATATGGATCTTTTCGTGTTTTCGTTTGGAATCAGCAGCTGTAAAACGTTTAGTACAATAAGAACATGCATATGGTTTTTCCCCAGTATGAATTCTTCTATGAATTATTAGAGGAGTTTTTCTAGTAAAAGTTTTTGTACAATAGGAACAAGCAAACAATTTTTTAATAGTCCGATAGCTTTTATAACTATTTTTAACAGAATCTTTGGTATCATACAAACGTTTGATTTGATTATCGCTTCTATAAATTAAATAGCTCTCATGATTAGCAGATTGCTCAGTTAAATTATATTGTTCTTCTTTAATTGTGGCAGATGGTAAAAAAACTGGTGGTCTGAAAGTGCAGTTGCCGGTTATTTCATCAGTTTGTAAATTAGAACTACTTGTATTTTTAAAATCTTCGTTAGTTGACACATCTTGTCGTGCAGCTAAAACATTTTCTTTTTTAGCAAATTGTGCTTGCCCAACTGTACTCGCTGTTATTAAAATTTGATTTTCTTCCGTTAATATGCCATGATATAAAGTTGTGTCCGGTTCAAATATTCCCAGATCTACGACTGAATGTAATTGTTTATCGATTTCTAATTTAAAGCCTGCAGTAGTTGCAAACTCAGAAGCTATTGGTGATGGTTGCCTACAAAAAATATATAAATTGTAACTCAGAACTACAAATTTCGTTACTAAAAATGTATCGTCAAACAGGCATTTCTTAAAATATACCGAACACTCCGCTCATACAACAAATTATAAAGAAAATCGTACCTCACAAACTAGTGATCAGAATCACTAGCCAATCGGCGTCATATCATAATTGTTCAAGTCAGAATTTACCGTGGTTATGTATAGTCAGCCAAAATGCAAATCATCACCCTGGGAGTAACTTATCTAAAATGTTTAACTCTTCTCACTGGGAAGTGTAATTCTTGCTAATAGAAATAATGCCAAAAATAATTATAAAAAACACGTTCAAATTGTTTATTATATTAGCACTTTAAAAGTAATCTATATCAAGTCACAAAAAATGAGTTGTTAATTAATACTGCACATTTGTAAACAGTTTCGTATATATGGTAAATACTAAATTAGATTAATTTTATTTTTAAATAAAGTCAATTTACCTCAGTATAATGTATATATTTAAAATTAATAATTAAAAACAAATCATTAATATTAAAAGATATATGTATTTAAAATTTTACAAAAGTAACACTAAAAAAATAAAGAAAGGGCATTTGGACATACTCCTTATAAGGGTGACAGAAGAAACGGTAATTCCAACTTAAAAATAGATGTGTTGATTCTGTAAAGTTGAATATTTTTGTACTAAAAGTCATCCTGATAATTCCGCTTGCCTAGAAAGCCAGCGTTGCTTCTGTGGTCGTGATTTTCAATTGGGGCGATTGTACTTCCCGGGTAAGCCACTGCCTATATTAATATAACCAAGTATTTTTAAGATTAAAAATATATGTGTGTTGTAAATATCAGCTGGGTACGTGAAAAGGTATTGTTTTAATTTTTCTTACCTAAAAATGTTTCTATAACATTTGTATATGGGTCATTCCATATGAAATCAATAAAAGGGGTGTGCCGTAATGACTTTTAATTTTAATAAAAAAAATTGGTGAAGATCCTTGTGGTGCCCGAAATGCTAAATCACACCATTTATTTATTTTATTGTATAACTTCTGATCAGTACCCATCCGAAGTCAAGAATTGGGACAATTTCATACTTGTACATAATGAGCTCTAGATTTTTATTTAAAACAGGTATTGAAATGGTTATTACTTTATTTGAAAGGGTCATAAATGTGCATTTTATATAATACAATAAAATTGAACTAAAATAATTAGGAACAAGATGGTGACCATACCAAATTTTCACAATATTTTCTCATTTTTGCGATATTTGATTGGACCCTGTGTCAACCTTGTTGGGTTTCCCTTTTTTAACTTTATGTCTACAATTATAAATCTTTCATTATCGTATTTATAAGCTTATATAAATTTTTTTCAGTTAATTAATATAGTTACCCAGTTTTGGATATTATTTCCTATGATATTCCACTCCATATATTTTCGTCGATATCTAAAATAAATAGATATATTATTTTTAAACCAAATGAACGTTGTTTGTAACTCACATTTCAAGTAGAAGCGTTTTAACCTAAAGATGAAAAGCGATATGAAACGAGTCTAGATGATATCCTAGCAGATTTATGAAAAATATGCAGAAAGATAGAATATTTGAGGTTGAATAATATATTTAAAAAGTTTTTAGCTGAATTAATTCTAACCCACCATATTTTGGAAAATTTTCAATATTCCCATTAAAAAAAAAAACAAAGTGATATAAAAAAATATAACAAGTAGGTATTATAAAATAATATTAATATCGCATGCCATAAATAGGAACCGATATACACTGTGTGTATAGCAAACTTGGTGCTCCTTCATTGGTATGAAGTGTTACTTGCAACAGTATAGACAACCAGTGAATAACGTTAAAACTAGATTAATAATAACGTTAACGTCCAATTTCTTTTAATATTATTCAAAGTTAACAGGAACTGGACTGCCAATAAAAACAACTCTTGTTAAATATGTATATTTAACAAGAATTGTTTTTATTGACAGTCCATTTCCTGTTCACTTTAAATAATGTTAAAAGCAGAGTCATAGTTTGAACTTATCAAGACGAAAACCGATTATGTTATACATAATACTGTAACGGGTTCCCTGAGGTTCGAACTAGGGTTGTTAATATTAAAACAGAGTTACTTATTTTAAGTAATAAATACTAAATTTATTTAAAAATAAATTAACACTGAATATCTAAATAACCCTAAATATTGATTACCTACTTACCTAACTTATTTACACACTATTCATTTATTTTCAAGGTTGCTCACATTTACTTTGAAGATTTCAATATAACCGTGAGCACCCCGATTATGAGGCTCTTTCGAAGACTCTTGGCCGTCGAGCGCCCTACTGAGACTATATGTAGAGTCTCTCAGCGAGACTAATTGATCAGCACCTTCGGTTCGCCTTATATATGTGCCGAGAGGAAGCTTCTGAAATATTCTCGCGGTTCCCAATCATTCCGTTCGCGTCGCTACCTTCTAGTTCGTATGCATTCAAGGTCATCGTATTTACGCGCTTGTAGATAACGCTGGAATATTCTAGGGTGTGCTCGTTTCAATACGCTTGTAAAATATTCGAAATTTATTCATAAATATATTTATTAGGTTGTTTCGTTTGAAACGACTCTTGTTTTTTACGCTCTGTTGACAAAATAGTGTTATAAATGTAAAAAAAAATTCTTACTAAATTTCAGTCGTTAATTTTAATTCTTAGTCACTAGTTGATTTGAAAATTTACTCAATCATTTAAATTGTAAATCAAACGACTTTTTTTCAATTAGGTATATTTCTACTACTTGGCATAGGTGGATCACTACGCGCTTCATTTTTCCAAAAATAATTTCCATTTTAATTAATTTTATGTTTCATAATAAACAGCATACTTTACTCATACTTTACACCATATATTCTACAATTGTTACATTTACTGCTACATATACCAGAAAAATCTAGTGTCCCTATATTTTATTTTAACAGCGTACAATATGTTGTAATTTTGTTATTATATTTGTTTAAGGTTTTCTTTATTTACTTACAATTAAAAATAAATTTCTAATTAATATTTGTCTTAAATGTACTCCAAATACCTGAATCAAAACTGCAAATCAATCTAATTCTATAATATCATATATTGTAGGTACATACAGTAATTAGTAAATATTCGGATTGGTATTCGCAGATAACTAAAATCGAACATTGATTTCATTTCTAATGTAAATCCCAGCAGGTTTTTTTAGCGACGACCTCCTGTTAAAATTCTTCTTAAAATAAAACTAAGTAAATTGTTTTTCTCCAGTATGGGGCCTCTCATGAATTCCTAATATATTATATATTTTTGATTAATTTTTTTAAAGTAAAAAGCGACTAATGGCTTTTCGCTGCGTGCTACCTTTCACACACCACTTCGATTTCTTTGTTATAGAAATTTATATTACATTAAAAACAGACAGGTGGTTTCCTTCCAATAAGCATTCTTGCTTGCTTTACCTTCGTAGCAACTACATTAAAACTATTAGTACAATAAGAACATGTAAATATTTTTTCACTTGTGTGAAACTTTTATGCAGAATTAGATTTACATTTTTATGAAACCATTTATTTCAATAAAAAAAAGTAAATGGTTTTTTATCGAGTATGAATCCTTTCGTGGTTTGCTTTCCTATTAGCTGTTATAAAACTCTTCCTACAATAAGAACACGGAAATGGTTTTTCTCCAGTATGAAGTCTTTCGTGAATTACTAAGCCATGTCTTCTACTAAAGGTCTTCGTACAATACGAACAAGAAAATGGTTTTTCTCCATTATGGATCCTTTCGTGCTCTACTTTAATAGCTTCCGTTTTAAAACATTTGGCACAATAAGAACAAGCAAATGGTTTTTTTTCTATATGAATCCTTTCGTGCTTTACTTTTGAATCAGCTGATTTAAAACTTTTAGTACAATAAGAACACGCAAATGGTTTTTCACCAGTATGAATCCTTTCGTGAATTATTATTTCTTGTTTTCTTCTAAAAGTCTTTCTACAAAACGAACAAGCAAATGGTTTTAATCCAGTATGGAACTTCTCATGCTCTCGCTTGGTACCAGGTCGTTTAAAACGTTTAGTACAATAAGAACACGCATATAACTTTTCTCCATTGTGAATTTGTTCGTGCTCTACTTTATCAGCTTCTGTTTTAAAACATTTAGGACAATAAGAACAAGCAAATGGATTTTTTTCTACATGAATCCTTTCGTGCGTTACTTTTGAATCAGCTGATCTAAAACTTTTACTACAATAAGAACATGTAAATGGTTTTTCGCCAGTATGTATCCTTTCGTGAATTACTAATCCGTCTCTTCTATTAAAAATCTTTGTACAATAAGAACAAGAAAATAGTTTTTCTTCGGTATGTATCTTTTGGTGTTTTAGTTTCGCATCAGCATCATTAAAACTTTTAGTACAATAAGAACATGCAAATTGTTTTTTTCCTCTATGTATCTTCTCGTGCGTTACTTTTGCACCAGCTGATGTAAAACTTATAGTACAATAAGAACACGCAAATGGTTTTTCTCCCGTATGAATCCGTTCATGAATTACTAATCCATCTCTTCTATTAAATGTCTTTGTACAATACGAACAAGCAAGTGATTTTATCCCAGTATGAACCTTTTCATGCTTTACTTTTGCACTAGCTGATATAAAACTCTTGGTACAATAAAAACAAGAAAACGGTTTTTCTCCAGTATGAATTCTTTTATGAATTATTAAGCCTTTTTTTGTAGTACATTTTTTTGTACAATACGAACAAGCAAATGGTTTTATTCCGGTATGGTACTTTTCATGCCGCCCTTTGGCATTACTTGTTGAAAAACTTTTAATACAATACGAACAGGTAAATGGTTTTTCTCCGGTATGAATTCTTTCGTGCTTTACTTTCGCTTCAGCTGCTATAAAGCTCTTAGTACAATAGGAACACATAAAAGGTTTTTCTCCTGTATGAATCCTCTCATGAATTACCAATCCATCTTTTCTAGTAAAAGTCTTTGTACAGAACGAACAAGCAAATGCTTTTACTCCAGTGTGGGTTTTTTCGTGCTTTACCTTCGAACTAGATGATGTAAAACTCATGGTACAATAAGAGCAAGAAAATGGTTTTTCCCCAGTATGAATTCTTTTATGACTTAGTAAGCCTTCTTTTCTAGTAAAAGTTTTTTTACAATAAGAACAAGCAAATACGTTTTTTCTAGTCTGTAGTAATTTATTTTGGAGTGGTTTATCGCTTTTATAAATTAAATAATTCTCATGATTAGGAGAGTGCTGAGTTAAATTATACTGTTCTTCTGTAATTGGCGCATGTATTCCAGTTGTTAATAAATCTGGTGTTCGAAAAGTGCACTTGTCAGTTATTTCATCATTTTTTAAATTAGAACTATTTCTATTCGTCAAAATTTCATTAGAGGACATATTTTTGTGTGCAAATAAAACATTTTCTTTTTTAGCAAATTGTGATTCGTCCAATTTCTTGTCTTCTGTCGTTGAAATTTGATTTTCTTGCGTTAATCTGCCTTTATACAAAGTTAAATCATTTTTAAATATTCCCAGGTCTATCTCTGAATGCAATTTTTCATTGATTTTTAATTGAAAGTTTGTAGTGGTTCCATATGCACATGTTTTGGGTGATGGTAGCCTACAACAAACACATAGTTAGTAATTCAAAACTACAAATTATGTTACTAAAAATATGTAAGTAAACAGGCATTTCCTAAATTATTCCAAAGAAGTCTGTTGCGCACATAAACAGCAAATTATACAAAATTCGTATCTTCCGGCCTAGTGATCAGGATTACACAATTGCTGAACAATGATTAGCTAAGTAGTTTCATATCATGATGATTCGAATCGGAGTTTCGTTGATGTACTTCCCCAGTAAGCCACTGTATCACGCGTTCACTGCTGCCTATATCTATATAACAAAGTATTACTCAAACTAAAAATTAATGTGTTGAAAACATCATTTGGGTAACTAAAAAGGTATTGTTTTAATTTTTCTCACCTAAAAAAGTTTCTGTAATATTGATTGGACATTAGTATATACATGTCACGTTTAGTATATCACACATAAGAAATTAAGTTTTATTGGACTTACAAAAATGTTTAAATTAAAATTCAATTTCAAATCTTAATACTTATAATTATCGGAAAAATTATCAGTTTATAGCATAGTGTCATTATATATTAAACTAAGACATTAGTTTAATATATAATGACATCTTATATAAATTAAAATCAAAATTACACAACTACAAATAATCTCTATTTAAAATCATAGTTACAGCCTTTCATGTAATTATTTTCCAAAAATTAATTGCCATTTTAATTTATTTTGTTTCACAATAAACAGCATAATATTCATACACAAATTTTACACCAAAAGTTCTAGAATTGTTATATATAATGGTACATATAGAAACAGAAAAATCTAGTGTCCATATACTTTATTTTAACAGTGTACAATATATTGTAATTTCGTTATTGTGTTTGTTTAAAGTTTTATTTATTGTCAGACCAATTATAAATAAATTTTTAATTACCATATGCTTTAACTGTATTTAAATAGATACACTAAAAGCATGACATAAGCATTATTAAATAAGCAATGAAAAGAATAAAATTAAAGTTTTCCTGTTGCTACAAAGATATTGCGTTTTTCATTAATATACATCCACGTACATTGGCAAATAAATATATTTTTTACCAAAATTATAATTGCGTTTATTATATCATCCTTTATTTATAACATCGTGCAGTATACGTCAAATATCTGAATCAAAAGTGCAAGATCAAACTAATAAAATAAAACGTACCATAGGTACAAACAGGAATTAGTAAATTTTTATAATCACATTAGCAGATATTTAAGATAAAACATTAGTTACATCTTCAGTCATTTTACATTCCACATCTCATTAATTTTTTTTCCATTAAAAATACAATTTGTATCCGTCCCGGCCTTATTTTGGTATTAACCAATTTAAAACTATTAGTAGAATAAGAACACAAAAATAGTATTTCTCCGGTGTAAATTCTTTTGTAGATTACCAAGTCATCTTTCTATTAAGTCTTCCTACAATACGAACAAGTAAGTGGTTTTACTCTAGTTTGAAACTTCTCCTCCCTTCGCTTCGCAGGGCTCTTTTTTTATGTGACATCTTTCGTGCTTTGCCTTCGTACTAGCTGATATAAAACTTCTGGTACAATAAGAACAAGCATACGGTTTTTCTCCAGTATGAATCCTTTCGTGAATAACTAATCCAGCTTTTCTATTAAAACTCTTTGTACAATGAGAACAAATAAATGGTTTTAATCCAAGATGGATCTTTTCGTGTTTTCGTTTCGCATCAGCCACTTTAAAACATTTAGTACAATAAGAACATGCAAACGGTCTTTCTCCTGTATGGATCCTTTCGTGCATTACTAATACATCTTTTCTGTGAAAAGTCTTTGTACAATACGAACAAGCAAGTTCTTTTGCTCCAATATGAATCTTTTCATGTTTTGCCTTTGCACTAGCTGATATAAAACACTTGGTACAGTAAGAACAAGAAAATGGTTTTTCTCCGGTATGAATTCTTTTATGAATTACTAAGTCTTCTTTTGTAGTAAAAGTTTTTTTACAATCAAAACAAGCAAAGGTTTTTATTCCAATATGGTACTTCTCATGCCTTACCTTCCCATTACTTGTTGGAAAACTTTTAGTACAATAAGAACAAGGAAATGGTTTTTCTCCAGTATGGATTCTTTCGTGCTTTACTTTCGCATCAAGCGCTATAAAACTTTTAGGACAATAAGCACACCCAAATGGTTTTTCTCCTGTATGGATCCTTTCGTGAATTACTAAACCATCTTTTCTAGCAAAAGTTTTGGTACAGTACGAACAACCAAATGCTTTTACTCCAGTATGGGTCTTTTCGTGCTTCATTTTCGAATTAGTCGATGTAAAACTCATTGTGCAATAAGAACAAGAAAATGGTTTTTCTCCAGTATGAATTCTTTTGTGACTTACTAAGCTTTCTTTTCTAGTAAAGGTTTTTTTACAATAAGAACAATCAAATACTTTTTTTCTATTCTGTTGCAATTTATACCTAATTTTAATGGAATCTTTTGTATAATGCAAACGTTCGAGTTGCTTATCGCTTCTGTAAGTAAAATGACCTTTACGTTTGACAAACTGGTCAGTTAAATGATACTGTTCTTCGGTATCTGAAACATGTATTCCAGTTGAAACAAAAACTGGTGATCGAAAAGTAGAGACATTTTCATGTGCAATTAAAGTATTGTCTTTTTTAGCATATTGTAATTCGTCGAATTTATTCTCTTCTGTACTTGAAATTTGACTTTCTTCCGTTAATCTGTCATTATGCAAAGTTCCATCATTTTCAAATATTTTCATATCCACCTCTGAATGCAATTTTTCATCGTATTCTAATTTAAAGTTTGTAGTGATTCCGTAATTAGAAGCTCTTGGTGATAGTTGCCTACAAAAAATACATAGTTAGTAATTCAGAACTACAAATCTTATCTGTAAAAATATTTAAACAAACTGGCGTTTCATCAAATACTCCAAACTAGTCCGATGCGCACACAAACAACAAATTATAAAAAATTCGTATCTTGCGACCTAGTGATCAGGATTTCATAATTACTAAATAAGCACTAGCAAGATGGTATCTTATCATGATGACTCAAATCGGAGATTAGCATAAAGTACACGGCCACTAATGCCTAAATTAACCATGTAACCAAATATTTTAAGATTAAAAATTAATGTGTTGAAAACATCCTTTGGGTTACTGAAAAAGTTTTGTTTTAATTTTTCTAACATAAAAAAAGTTCTATAACATCTATTAAATATTAGTATGTAAATTTCACTTTTAATATACAAACAATAAAGATTTTCGGATTTTCGATAATAATATATGTCTCTTCTTCGAGTTCTCTGTCTTGTAAGAACAACCAAAGCAACAAAGAATGATACAGTATGCAAAAAATTAAAAAAAACAATCCAATCAAACTTATTAGTAAGCAATGGAAATTTAATAATACATAATGGATTTCTCGAGTTACACAAATAAATATATCTTGCACAAAAAGCAGACCATTATCAAAATCATCAATACATTCAAACTTGGTAAATCTTTCTTCAGATAAAAGATCTAACCAATTTTCATTGTTCACCTATGGTCAAACAAAAAAAAATGTAAAAAAAAAATAAAAATAAGAATAAACTCACCTCTTCCGTTTCTTGCCCTCCTGTAGAATTCGCCATACTCTGCTTTTTTAAAATAATTGAAAATTGTTTCTTTTTTATGTCTAAAATAAATAGGTACATATATCATTCTTAAACTAAACTATCGTAGCTTCTAACCCACATTCAAAGTCGGAGCATTTTCAGACGAATATGAAAAACGGCAGACAATAGGTCAAAATGATATCCCAGCAAAAGATGCGGAAAGACAGGATATTTGAGGTTGAATAAATTATTTAAAAAGTTTTGAGCTGTGTTACCCCCAACCCTACCAATTTTAAGAAATCTTGATGATTCCCATTTTTAAAATACGTGATATAAGAAAACGTAACAATTACTATAGAATTAAAGTACTATCGTGTACCATAAACAAAAGGAACGGATATTGCTTGTGTGGACAATAAAAGAAAAAACATTTTTTTCAAAAATTCATTATCGTTTTAATTTCTTCTATGATTCACATTAAACAGCATCCCATACTCATGCTTTACACCAAATATTGTAGAATTATTCCATACTATCTTTTACCCGCAGCTTCGCTCACGAGGGCTAAGTTTGATTCCTACAGGAACGGAATAATTTTACGAGATAAAAAATAGCATATAGCACTCTCTTACCCATAAACTATTTCAATGCAAAAAATCCCAACAATCCTTTGCTCCGTTTCTGCCTGAAAGAAAAACAAACAAACAAACACACTTTCGTATTTGTATACTCGTAGGGATTAGTAGGGGAAGTTAACCGGTTGTGGGCATTGTCCGGTTGTGGGCACCCCCGTATAACTTTTGATCGTGAGCAGATACAGGTGTTTTCATGATCGTCATTTGTTCGCAATGTCAGTACTATGTTTTATTCCTAATATAAAGCGTACAGACGCATATGCGTAGTAGCTAAGCGTTATTCCATGTTTTCATCTCTAAAAATGTTCCGCGATGTAATCGTTTATTGTGTTTAAAGTGCGATAAATAAAAGTAACTTATTGCAAAAGGTCGATCTAATTTAAATATATGCAGGAAATTAAATATATTTTATAATTTTAATTTCAATTCAATCAAAACCTTCGCCTAATAAATTTGCCAGTCATTTGTCGACAGCTATGAATTTTCCAGTTGTGGGCACCTACATTTTACTATTTGTGGGCACTAAAGTTTTTGCCATTTAAACCTTGTATTTCGCTTACAATTTGTCGAATATTGTTGTTCATGTTAACATAACCCCCCTGCGGAGTCTAGGGGTGTATCTGCGGCCTGATTTCGAGGGGGGCGGGCAAAGACCCAGATCGATTATGATGTACAACAAAAATGTAAAGATAGCAAAACTTTTTCACAATAATTTAAAAAAAAATTAAACATTTTTAATTTTGGATTTCAAACAGACTTCTTTTCGCAACTCGACTATTAAAAATCAGATTTTCGATTGTCGAGCATCTTTGACAGACCAATTCATATGATTTGAAAATTGTAAATAATATATTTACGAAATTTTTGCGGATTTTTTTGTGCATTTTTAACCATGCCGATTTCAAAAATCAATTTTGATGCATACATTGGAGCCATTTGACAATGATCCCGTGAAGTCCACTGCGAAAGCCTATTTTAAATTTTATTTTTATCTATTTTCCTAACCGAAGGCTTTGAATATGAATAAATTGTGTATTTTCTCTATATAGTAGCGTTTTACTCCATATTTTCCCATTTTGAGGAGATTTTCCTAATGTTGATATAAAATTAATTCCTTTGCCAGTAATTAACTAAGGTCTCTAGCTTCCCGATAATATGCTCATTCTGCATAATTATTGAGTTGGTCAAAAGTTATGGCCTAAATAGCTAACTGTGCCCACAACCGGTTAACTTCCCCTAGAGATAATAGTACAATCGAAAAATAGAAAAAACTAGTGTCCGTATTCTTTCTATTAGAGCAGCGTTTCTCAACCGCTGGTTCGCGGAGGAATTTTACTGGTCCGCGGACAATTTATGTTACAATTAACTTATGTAGTAGTTCTTTAATACCTAGTAAAATTTTGTTGTTAAAAAAATATCACTGGTCCGCGAATTTTTTTTTACAGATTTTACTGGTCCGCGGGCCAAAAAAGGTTGAGAAACGCTGTATTAGAGTGTATAATATATTAAAATTTTGTTATTTATTTCCTAACATTTTATTTATTTTCATACAATTATAAATACATTTTTAATTATTATTTGTCTTAAATATATTAAAATCATACAATAGAAGCATCACATAAGCATTATTAAATGAGCAATTGAAAAGAATGAAAATTAAAGTATCTTTTTACTACAAAAATTTTACATATTACAAATTACTGGGTATCCCAAAAACTAAAGATTCAATTTTAAAAGTAGATGAAAGCTGAAATTTTGAAACCTATAGTCCTGTAGAGTTTTCACACCTGACACACAAACAATGACTAAATTATTAATTTCGATAGCCAATCAGAACCAAGCTATAGCGATAAGAAAAGAGTGTCGAGATTCGGCAATAGCAGTAACTAAGCCGCTGTAGCGTGATTCTGATAAGCTATCGAAATGAATTATTTAGTCAGTGACTGTGCGTCAAATGCGAAAACGTCAAAAGATTGCTAATTTAAAAACTTCATCCATATCTATCCTTAAATGGCCTCCATTTTTAGCATACACGTTATATTGTATTATCTCTGTAGATTTCCTTTGTTTACTGAACCAAGCAACTTAAAAAAAAACAGAATTTAACTTACATTTTTTAGATTGCCGTTTGTTAGGCGCCAAATACTTCAATAAAACTATAATATCAATCTAATTCTATAAAACGTCATTTATCGTACATACAGCGCACATAGGTCGATTACTAAGAACCAGCTGGTCATAAGTCAAATTTTAAAAAGAAACGGATAGTTATCTAAGTACTCAAGATTAACAAAGGAATATAGCAGTAACAAAAATTTACCTTTCCCGCCAAAAATACATTCTGCGTGCGCGTGTGCCTGCAATTGCAACTTGATTGTAACACAAATTTTAGTTTATTGATATCAGTAGAAGTAATTAAAAAAAATATTTTTGTGTTTTCTACTTGATATTTTGCAACGATTGTGATGGATTCATGTAATTCAAGTACGAGTTGTTATATTCTGACGTATTTAAAGTTTTATAATTTTATTTTACAGCATCTGTACAATTTTAAAAATTGCATAATATTTTTTTGTTGATTTCTTTGTTTAAATGTCATTTTCTTATATTATCGCCTCTGATCACCTAATGTTTCTTTTGGTTTTAAATACTTTATATATATTGAGTGCGGATAGCTTCGGATGTTCTACTTAAAGATCTTTTAAGGTTGAAGTTATAAAAAAAAACATTTTTCTTCAAATTTAAAAAGTGCAATTTTTTTTTGTTTTGGGTACCTCTCGTGTAATTTTTTTTTTAAATTAATATTTGCATAGCATGTTTATTATACAAGGAACTATATGTACTATATCATAAAATATCTTATAAAAAAACAAAATACAATGTAAAATATTTTTGACCACCTAAATTCCTTTAATCGACCTATGTGCAGCGATTATAAAGATCAATTTTAAATATTTACATACGCTTATGCAAACATTTAAAAACAAACATTAAATTACATCCTTAGTAGAAATTGTTTTCTATTCTTTCACATTCCAACTCTCAATCAAAACAAGCAAATCGTGTCTCTCCAGTATACTACTGGCCATATTAAATAGAACACACAAAATAAGTATGATATAATAAATATACGTTGAAAACTTTCTTCTATATGTATTTTATAAATAATTATCAATTGGGTTTTAAAAAATCATAAGTAAAACCCAACTAATAATAATGTTTTTTAAATTTATTATATAAAATGGTGTATTTGCGTTGGACAAATTTAATGGAACAAGTATAGATAGCAGAATTAATCACTAATTAATTTGACAATTGGGTGAAAATCAGACGTGTTTAGCTAACCCGAAACGTCTTTTTATTTACATGTGAATTTATTTATATTAATTATGCATCTTAAACAACTTATTAAAATTCTAAAAGACCTTTATGATCGACATCTGAATTACAGAAAAGTGTCAGAAATTAGTGGTGTATCGTTATCAACAGTGCATAGATTTATCAACAAGGATGAATCTAAGGTGAAAAATACTCCCTAGACCAAAGCCTAAGCTCACTCAACGAGATGAACGACAGATTCAACGAGTTGTGCACAATTACAGCGATGAGTTAAGGCGATGTACCAGTCGTGTATTCAAAATAAAGCTTATTTAAATCATGTGTCAACTAGGACAATTAAAAGGAAGCTTAATATATTCAATTTTAAATACAAAACCTTAACCAAACAGATTTAACGCACGGAAGGACATAAGGTAAAGCGGTATAAGGCTTGTCGCACCTGGATTCAAGTTTGCATTGATTGGAAAACTGTTATATTCATCGATGAAAAGCGATTTTCCCTAGATGGTCCTGATAATTGGTCGACGTATGTTGATCCTGATTGCAAAAATGTGAGAGATAGAGTTTGATGCGGGGGAGGCGGATACATGATCTGGGGCATGATGAGTTCAACCGGACTATTTTGGATTAAATTTTTGAAAGACAAAGTTAATTCTACTCAATACATTGATGTTCTCAAGGAAGCCAAGGCTATTCTTGATAAACAATTTGGTGATGAAAATTATGTATTTCAACAAAATAATTGCACAATTCATAAATCTCGACAAACAACAACATGGCTAAAAAATTCTATTATTGAAGTCTTAGAATGGCCCGCGAAGAGTCCCGATTTAAATATTATTGAGAACATGTGGTCACACTAAAGTCAGAAAGTGTACGCTACAAAAGTTAAGTTTAATTCAAAAAATGAATTAAAATTTGCTTTTGAAAAGGCAGTATCTGAAATAAATCATACAGGGTCAGAATATATTGATACTGTGTATATGTCTATTAACAAACGTCTACTTGACTGTTTTAAACGAAAAGGAGGTTTTATCAATTATTAAATAATAATGGTAGTGTAAAAATGTATTAAAAATAGGTTGTTCCAAAAAAATTGTCCACTTAAATTACATTAATTTCATTAATTTAAATTTAATTACTTATGTTAAATATTTGAAGATGTTGTATTTTGAATATCATAATATACGAATATTATATACGAAGTTTGGCCGGAATCTATTCATTAGTTTTTGAATTATAACATGTTCAATTTTATTTGGCCAGCAGTGTATCAATTCGTTCCTGAATTACTAATAATTGATATTTATTACAATAAAAACCCGCAAATTGTTTTTCTCCCGTGTGCAACATTTCATATACAATTTTAATTTTTTTATGAAAACAATTTTACATTAAGAACAAGCAAATGGTTTCTTTGTAGTAAGAATCCTTTGCTGCTTTACTTTCGTAACAATTCTTTAAAACTATTAGTACAATAAAAATACGCAAATAGTTTTCCTCCTGTATGGAACATTTCGTACATTGCTTTCGCATGGAAATAATTTTTATCCTGTATGAGTTTTTTCGTGTCGTATTAAACTATATTTGTGAATAAAACTCTTGCTACAATAACAACAAACAAATTGTTTTTCACCGGCATGAATGCTTTCGTGACATATCAAAGAACTGTTTCGACGAAAAGCCTTTTTACAATAGGAACAAGTATATGGTTTTTCCCCGGTATGAATCCTTTCGTGCTTTACTTTTGCATCAGCTGATTTAAAACTTTTAGTACAATAAGAACATGAAAATGGTTTTTCTCCTGTATGGATCCTTTCGTGAACTGCTAAAACATCTTTTCTACTAAAGGCCTTTGAACAATACGAACAAGCAAGTGACTTTATACCAGTATGGCTCTTTTCGTGCATTACTCTTGCATAAGGAGCATTAAAACTTTTAGTACAATAAGAACATGCAAATGGTTTTTCTCCTGTATGTACCCTCTCGTGAATTACTAAATCAGGTTTTCTACAAAACGTCTTTTCACAATGAGAGCAAACAAATGGTTTTACTCCAGTATGGATCTTTTCGTGCTTTCCTTTCTCATCAGCCGATTTAAAACTTTTAGTACAAAAAGAGCACGCAAATGGTTTTTCCCCTGTATGAATTCTTTCGTGAATTATTAAGGCACTGTTTTTGTTAAAAGTTTTTTTACAATGAGAACAAGAAAATGCTTTGCCTCTAGTATGGATTCTTTCGTGTTTTACTTTATTAGCGGCTACTGTAAAACTTTTGTTGCAAAAAGAACAAGGAAATTGTTCTTCACTAGTATGGATTCTTTCGTGCACTATTTTATTACCAACTGCGGTAAATCTTTTTTTACAATAAGAACAACCAAATGGTTTTTCTCCAGTGTGCATTCTTTCGTGAGTCACTAAATTATCTTTTTTGTTAAAACTTTTTTTGCAATAAGAACAATGAAATGGTTTTTCTCCAGTATGGATCCTTTCGTGCCTTACTTTCACATTAGATGATCTAAAACTCTTAGTACAATAAGAACACATAAATGGCTTTTCTCCAGTATGGATCCTTTCGTGAATTACTAATCCATCTTTTACAGAAAAACTCTTATTACAATAAGAACAAGCAAATGGTTTTTCTATAGTTTTAATAGAATCTTTCGAACAATGTTTAACCTCATTATCGCTTTCATAAGTTATATGACTTTCGTGATTAGCAGAGTGCTGTGTTAAATTATATTGCTCTTCTGCAATTGCGGCATGTATTCCAGTTGATACAAAAACTGGAGTTCGCAGAGTGCAGTTGTCAGTCATTTCCTTTTTAGCAAATTGTGATTGGTTAACTCTATTCTCTGTTGTTGTTAAAATTTTATTTTCTTCCGTTAATCTGTCATTATGCAAAGTGCCGTCACTTTCAAATATTTCCAAATCTATCTCCGCATGCAATTTTTCATCTATTTCTAATTTAAAATTTGCAGTAGTTGCGTAATCTGAAGATATTGGCGATGGTTGCCTACAAAAAATAGATAGTTAGTATATCAGACTTACTAAATTCGGAATTAAAGATATGTAAGCTGGCACACATTTCATAAAACGAACCAAAAAATCCATTGCGTACACAATCGGATGATTATAAAAAAATTGTATCTTCCAAATTAGTGGTCAGTAACGTCCATTGTCGAAGACGAAAATTTAACTTTAGTAAAAATTTCTATAAAACTTGCTAATAACTATAATAATATCAATGTAAATCGTGTAGGAAATATTTGGTATTATATAGGTACTAATACAAAAAGTACTAATTAAGATTTATAAATTTATTTCATTTGACAGACGACACATGACGTTGGCCAAACCAATCCCCCCGCTATCGGCTACAAACAACTCGTGCGCATTCGTAATTATGTGCGATGTCGGCGGCTGATACAAAACTTCCGCTTCGGCTAATCCTTGAGTTTATTTCATATTATTGTTGTAAGGTAAAAGTACCGGTTTTGGATACTGTACCAGTTGTGGACATTTACCACTTTATTTTGACAAATGTCAAATATAAGAATTATCGCTACTTGCTATAAATGTAATTAATGTATGTTTAACTACGATAAAAACATCAATGATGTTTTTTTCGTATTTTTTAAGGTATTTTATCAAAATTACTCAAGTGTCTAAAACTGGACCTAACGTGTCGAAAACCGGTACTTTTACCTTATATGACTAATTGTAAAATTAAGATTTTTATAATAATGCAAAAAATTTCTATATAAAAATTGTAAATGCAGGCAAATTTTACATTGAAGTAGATGCGTTGCTAATAGTTGCAAATTTTTGAAAATAAGTTTTGCCACTGCACATGTCCGATTTCGAGTGATGGGTAATCTACTCATTCTAGAGTAATACAAGTTTGTGATTTGCTTTGTATTAGTGTTAAAAATACAAAATTGGTAATAGAGCTGCCACCTACCAGATATTGCTAATTCGAAGGTGATCTGATCCTCTTTCTTGTACTGGAGAAATAGTATAATATTATAGTTAGAAATTAATTTGCCGACATTATTTATTTGAGCTCGGAATTCATCTTGCAAGACCGCACATGGAACGGCATTTATCAAAAAATCTTCCTCTATAAGAAATATTTTAAAGATGGAGGAAGAAAATATGGTACCCGTTCTAATTCCAATAAAACCTGAACAACAACCTGATGTGCAATCTGGCCCACCGATTAGTGTCAAGTGAAGTAAAATAGCCTGCGCAAAATGTTCTAAACCTCTTTGAAATTCACATCGAGTTGAAATACGCTTAGAGTGTAGTAAGTAAAACTTTTAATGTTTTACTTTGTATTTTTCACTAGCTTAAAATAGTTCTTATTAAATGGAGTTACAAATAACCCCATCTAAGTAAGTATGAGTGTAACTTTCATCTAAACAGTTTAGGGTTAAGAAATCAACCCCCTTGTTCCACCTCCAAGAGAGGGTGAATATGTTTGGATGAAATATATTTTAAACAAAATTCTTAATAGATCCTAAAATGGAATCAATTTAAACTCTATTAAGTGCCGTTTATATCAAACTTAGTGGCGTTGGTAATGCTAATAGTGGTGTAAAAAGTATTGGAAGTGAACTTGTCGTTCACATAGATCAGCAGTGGTATTCAAAAGACATGCGTAATCAGCGTCTTCAAGATTCAGTTTTTAGGTTATATTAAGCACATGAGTGCTAACTATATGACAACCCGCCGGTCGCGCTTGTGTTCTTTCTATAACGGCAACGCACAATAATGTAACTATATGGTAACTGGTTTGTCTAATATTGGTAGAGATGTTTAATTTTCTCATGGTCTATGAGTCATGCCTGCGCAAAAGATAGTAAATGGTCCTAGCTTACTACTACACTATGACCTGAAAACATCACCATTCTTGTAGCGGAGTTGTTTGTTATTGAGCTTGTTTGCTTGAAGTGCATGTTTCCGTTTAATATTTTAATTAAAACAGTATTTTTCAGGGGTATATTTAGTTTGCGTTTTTATTCAGTATTAGTATGTTTTCGGTTTCCATTTATTATTTTCATGCGTCTCTAGAGCTCTGCTTTTGCGCAGATATTTGAAAGATCATAGACCATAAGAAAATCAAACGTCCTGATCGCTATAGCACGTGCCAAAGTTTTTACGCTACTCTCACCATCTTAATTCTACACTACGAGAATGTAAACGAAAGTTTTATGTAAACGGCCCTTGACTTGGACTTCAAGTCTATCATTATAAATTTTTCACTATCATATTTATAAGCTTGTACCTATGGATTCCTTCCAGTGTTAATCAATTGATATAGTTACGTCAGCTTTGCCTATTATTCCTCTCCATTTCCACTCAATATATTTTCGTCAATATCTAAAATAAATACATACATGATTTTTAAACTAAACGATCGTTGTTTCTAACTCACATTTAAAGACGGACCATTTTCAGCCGAAGGTGAATTGATATTCCAGCAGCTTTATGCAAAAATATGCGGAGAGACAGCATATTTGAGGTTGAATAATTTATTTAAAACATTTTTAGCTCTAGTACCTACCCGCTATCTTATTTAGGAAATCTACCTTATTCCCATTTGTAAAATATGTGATATAAGAAAACGTAAAATTACTATAGAATTAAATTGATCTTGCGTACCATAAAAAAATAGGAATGCATATTGGTTGGGTAGAAAGAAAAAACAAAAAAAATTCAAAAATGAATTATCGTTTTGATTTTTTCTATGATTCACGTTAAACAGCATCCCATACTGATCATTTACACCAAATATTGTAGAACTATTACATATAATACAATAGTACAAATAGAAATAGAAAAAACTAGTGTCCGTATAATTTCCATTAACTGTATAATATAATGTAATTTTGTTATTGTATTTGATAACGATGCATAATATAAGCATTATTTTATAAGAAATTAACAAAAAATGAATATAAAGTTTTTTTACTATAACAATATTAGATATTACATATTCCAAAAATAAAGTATTAAATTTTAAGTGTAGATGCGTGCTGAAATTTTGCGGCAAAAAGTCCTGTGGCGTTTTCGTACCTAACATACAGGTGATGACTAAAAGCACGCTATAGAGAAAGACGACAGTAGTGAGTCTATGCGGAAGCATTAATAAAACCACATGCAAAAAACCACTCTCCTCTTACCGGTATAGCTTGATTCTGATTCGCTAACGAAATAAATAAATAACCCAGTATCTGTACAACAGGTGCAAAAACGCCACAGAACTGCTCATTTCAGTATTTCATTTCGCATTTGCAACCAGTAGATATTAATTTTAAATATGTACATTTGCATAAGCGAATATCTAAAATATCCTAATCAAAATAAGCAAATGGTTTTCTCCAGTATGCACTCTTTAGTTTATTACTAATTAATATTCCCTAATACTAGTCTTATTAAAATAAAAAGCCCCAAATCGTCTATTCGTCCATTCGTGATGACTTTGATAATCACGGCATTGAAATGTACGACGGCGTTTTTTTTTAATTATGAATAGATAAAAAAAGATGAAGATAAATCATACTCCGTAACTATTTATATGTATTTTTCTTTGAATCAATACCACACAACGTTTTTCTGAAATTTTTTTTTTAATTTAAATTTTTGAGTATTTTTTTGGCATGCAACGCATTATCGTATTTTATATTAATATATATGGTAAAAATTATTTCGCTTAACAAATGTTTCGCGTTACGAATTATGGTCGTTATGTGAGGTTCCACTGTGTTTGCATGTCAAAGAATCACAAAAGTATAGTTTTGAACAATGACAAAAAATATTTCTTTTTGTTGGATAGTGAAATAATTAATTAAAAATATCTCTCCGGAATATGAGACGGCAACTCATACACAATTAGGTCTTTGAATTTTTTTTTGTGATAAATGGAAAGATCATATATAATTTTTATAACAAAACTATTTTTATTTTTTTTTTCGCAATATTTCAAAAGTTATATCAAAATAAAAATTAATTTTTGAATCCAGTACCGAAAACACGCCGACAGCTCCCGAACAAACCAGAGCGTGTGTGACGTCATAATGTTAGTTTTCATTCATTGCAGCTTATACAGAAATAATAAATGCAGTGTTTTGATCTATTTAATTCTGTTGTCATAGTTAAATACTCAAGTTTATATTGAAAATGTCGAACCTCAAAAGTTATCGTTCTTATTTTGTACCATTATGTACAAATACTACAAAAACAACTCCTGACAAAATGTTTTTAAATGTTTCCCAAGATGAAAAACGTCGAAATAAATGGTCTCAAGCAGTGCATCGTTATAATCCCAAAACAAAATCGAATTTTTTTTGTTGTGAAGATCTTTTCGATGTAAGTATTTTATAACACAATTGTTATTAATTATTATTTATCTAAGTTTACAAATCAAATAAGTAGAATTCAGTTAAAAATATATCAACATCAGGAATATTATCAGACTTTGCCTTTATAAATCCTTTATCACACATAGCTAATCGGAATTAACTAACAAATCGTTTTTTAGCAGTAAATTTTCAATATTATTGTCAACTCACGTGTAATAGCCTTAAACGCTGTCCTGTTATTAAACAGCTATAACATTATGACGTCACAAATATGGTGACCAATCTTAGCGCGTTCATAGTCACGTGATTTTTTTTTTAAATTTTATCAATTTTTAATTGCTTATAATTAATTGAAAAAAAAATTCTTTTAAGTATTTTGCATTAAATATCCATATTATTAATAATAAAGTTTTAAAATACATAACAAAAATCAATAATTTTTTTTCTTCAAATACCTAATAACTTTATTGATACGTTATATTTTACAAAAAAAATGTTTTATCGCGAAACTCAATAGGGCAGATGGATCGAAAACAGGATGTCATTTACCTATGAGGTCGTTCGTGTAGTGTTAACGCTGATTTTCTTATAAAACATTTTTACAAAAATAAACAAACAAATGATTTTACAAAATTCTATGTACAACAAGAACAAACCTATGATTTTTCTCCTGTATGACTTCGTGAACTATTAATCGTGATTTTCCTATGAAACCCTTATTAGAAAAAGAACAAAACAATGGTTTTACTTCTGAATGTATTAGTGCGTGCAGTTTTAAGTCCCGTTTGTCTATAAAACCCTTTTGACAAACAGAACAAACAAATGGTTTTACTCCCGTATGAATTCGTTCGTGAATTATTACAAATGATTTTGTGGTAAAACCCTTTTTTCAAACAGAACAAACAAATGGTTTTACTCCTGTGTGAATTCGTTCGTGACTTATTAATTGTGATTTTGTTACAAAACCCTTTTCGCAAAGAGAACAAACAAATAATTTTACTTCTAAATGAATTCGTTCGTGGACTGTTAAATCGGATTTTCTTTTAAAACTCTTTTTACAAACAGGACAAACAAATGGTTTTACTCCCGTATGAATACGTTCGTGAATTATTACTCGTGATTTTGTGGTAAAACCCTTTTTACAAACAGAACAAACAAATGGTTTTACTCCTGTGTGAATTCCTTCGTGACATATTAATTGTGATTTTGTTGTAAAACCCTTTTTACAAACAGAACACAAAAATGGTTTTACTCCTGTGTGAATTCGTTCGTGCACTGTTAAATGTTGTTTGGTTATAAAACTTTTTTGACAAACAGAACAAACAAATCGTTTTACTCCTGTATGAATTCGTTCGTGAATTGTTAATTGTGATTTTGTTATTAAACCCTTTTTACAAACAAAACAAACATATGGTTTTACTTCTGAATGTATTAGTGCGTGAACTATTAATCGTGATTTTCTTGCAAAACCCTTTTTACAAATAGAACACACAAATGGTTTTACTCCTGTATGAATTCGTTGGTGAATTGTTAATTGATATTTTGTTATAAAACGTTTTTTACAAAATGAACAAACAAATGATTTTACTCCTGTATGAATTCGTTCGTGACGTATTCGTTGTTGTTTTGAAATAAAACCTTTTTTACAAACAGAACAAACAAATGGTTTTACTCCTGTATGAATTCGTTCGTGAATTATTAGTTCCGATTTTGTAGTTAAACCTTTTTTACAAACAGAACAACCATATGGTTTTACTTCTAAATGTATTGGTACGTGTAATATTAATTGTGATTTTGTTCTAAAATCCTTTTTACAAACAAAACAAACAAAAGGTTTTACTCCTGTGTGAATTCGTTCGTGCACTGTTAACTCTCGTTTTGTTATAAAACCTTTATTACAAACAGAACAAACATATCGTTTTACTCCTGTATGAATTCGTTCGTGAACTGTTAATTGTGGTTTTGTTGTAAAACCCTTTTTACAAACAGAACAAAGAAATGGTTTTATTCCTGTATGAATTAGTTCGTGAATTATTACTCGTCGTTTTGTGGTAAAACCCTTTTTACAAACAGAACAAACAAATGGTTTTACTCCTGTATGAATTCGTTGGTGAATTGTTAATTGTGGTTTTGTTATAAAACCTTTATTACAAAACGAACAAACAAATGGTTTTACTCCTGTATGAATTCGTTCGTGGATTATTAATTGTTGTTTTGAAATAAAACCTTTTTGACAAACAGAACAAACAAATGATTTCACTCCTGTATGAATACGTGCGTGAATTTTAAACTGTAATTTTGTTGTAAAATATTTTTTACAAAGAGAACAAACAAATCGCTTTTCTCCTGCATGTATTCGTTCGTGCTGTTGTATAGCACATTTTCTATTAATTATTTTTTTACAATAAAAACAAGAAAATTTTTTTATAGTACTATTTCTTATATGGGTTATTAACATCTGTTTCTGTAAAAAACTTTCTTTGCAATAAAAACAAATAAATTCTTTTCCCCCAGTACAATTTACTTCCTGTATCATAGAATTAACTTTTTGATGAACACTGGTTTGAATATAAGAGCCAGCTAATATTTTATTTTCAGTATGAAATCGACCATAGACATTTTTCGTATTGTCAACTTGAAACGACTCTTTGCAAGACAAACAATGGAATACTGTGTCTTCACCATTACTTGTAAAATGACCCTCATTTATAGCGTGGTGGTGAGTAAATTGAACTTTTATATCTGTGATTAAGACACGCAATTCAGAAAAGTTAAACTTTTCGTGTATATTTTTTACTATTGATGCAATCTTTTGAATATCAGCAGAATTCTGACTATGTATTATGCTACGTCGTGCGTCGAAATCAGTTATTTCCTTGCTACATTTTAAATTATCTATTGTATTCTCTTTGGTGTAAATTAATCTGCATTTATTTTTTGTTTCAGAAGCATTAATATCATTTAGAGATTGTGCAATACTAAAATTTTTTCGTTTCACTTTATTCTTGCATAGACTTTTCCATTCTGGTTGTATTGTCTTATTTGGATCTCGTAACAGCGTTGATTTTGTTGTAGTAGCATTATTCAAATGGTTTCTTTTTGTATATGATAGCTTTTTCGTCCAATTATTAGATCGTGTCTTAAAATTGGATTGTACCTTCACATTTTGATTAGGTTTCTCACTACGACTTTTCAAGTTGGTGTTTGGGGCGAGGCTCTCTTCAAGTAAATTGTTAACTTGAATTGCCTCATCTATTTCCCAAATTCCCAAATCTATTGCTGAATGTAACTTTATATCAGGCTTTTCTTCAATTTGTAATTTAATATCTTCTGTCCATTCATTTTCATTAATATTCTTTAGTATTTTCCTGAAACATAATTTATGTAAGCAACTGTTAATTTCATATTGAATACCTCGATCACTGATCTCTATACATATTGTAGCAAACGCGATAAATGAATGAAGCGACCTCGATAGATTTGCTTAATCACCCGCGAGATACTTCTATCTCACGCTTCCTCACTTTAGTTACGACCGAGTCTGTTATTGTGAAGTGTCAACGCTCTAACTCCGTACGCCCGGTGAATCTACAAGGTAAGCGCTATCGCTATCCGTATAAATAAATGTAAATAAATATACCAGTGACAATCGTTTAAATAAAAATACGAGTGTAAATAAATTAGTTAATGTATTAGAACCGTAAGTTAGTTAGTTAGTAAATAAATAATTATTAAGTGCTAGTGTTTAAGTTATTGGTGAAGGAGAATTTGTTTATAATTTTGTGTTAATAAATCGTAATTGTAAATTGAGTGGCCAACTGTATGTGTTATTATTCACAACCCGAGTACAAACCGCTTTTGCTCTCGTTGGATTTGGGATTTGGATTAGGAAATCCGTTACAATATATATAATTAGCCGATACTGTAGTCTGCCATTGGCGCCTTCAGAACACAGCTCAAGAAATGGTTCCAATATTATAGTAAAAAAACTGATAATATAAAGTTTCTTTAATGTCTAATAACGTCATAGTTATAAGAAAAATAAAAAAAGTTTAATAAAAAACTTACTAGGATTGTTAAAATACAACTAAATGTTAAGTGAAAAAAATTCATCATTATGACTTTCAAGATATTTAAAGCAAGTTTGTTTTATTTTAAATAGATTTTTACACGATTAAATAGCATTCCCTTTTGTCGTTTTATTTATACAGTGTGTCCCAAATAAAGTAGGCTAACATGGGTATCTTTCTTATTAGTGAAGATAGAAGTTTGGTTAAATGGGCAATGTTTTGCAGTTTTAGGTGCCCATTCAGATTCTGTTAAGAAAATTTTAAAATTCCGAATAGTTCCAAAGTTATCGTAAAAAAACTGAAAATTGTCATTTTATTTAATGTCAAATAACTTTGTAATTATAAAATATACAAAAAAAAGTTTAATATAAAAGTTACTAGGTTTCATAAAATACAGATAGAAATTAAGTCAAAATTAAATCCAAAATGGCAGTTTTCAAGATATTGATACCAACTTTCTTATTTTAAATAGACGCCATATTGGATTTTTACATAGTTAAATAGCATTTTTTTTTCTCTTTTCAACCATGTATAACAACCCATATTTAAATAAAAAATTATTAACAATATTAAATTTTTCTGTTTTAAATCAAGTAGCCATGAATTATCAAAGAATTAAACAGCACAATACAAGCCAACGTCATTATATTTATTTTTTGACTAATATTGTAAGTTTTTTGAATAATAATTATTATTGCCTTATAAATAATTCAAAATTGCAAAGTTTTTTACTGAGCAGTATGATATGCTTTGTACCTACATTAAATGTTACACAAGCTCCTGCGTTGCTGCACAAACAAACTTTAACAATTTTCCAAGAAAAAAAATAATTTATAAAGATCATCTTCCACATTCTTTCAATTTGGATACTGTAAACATCCATACTTCTGCATATTCACATCCAATCTTTTAATAATTTTAACGTTTGGTTGCTTTTTTTTTTAAAAACTGTTAAAGTATGTTTGTGCAGCAACGCAGGAGCTTTTGTAACATTTAATGTAGGTACAAAACATATCATACTGCTCAGTAAAAAACTTTGCAATTTTGAATTATTTATAAGGCAATAATAATTATTATTCAAAAAACTTACAATATTAGTCAAAAAATAAATATAATGACGTTGGCTTGTATTGTGCTGTTTAATTGTTCTTTGATAATTCATGGCTACTTGATTTAACACAGAAAAATTTAATATTGTTAATAATTTTTTATTTAAATATGGGTTGTTATACATGGTTGAAAAGAGAAAAAAAATGCTATTTAACTATGTAAAAATCTAATATGGCACCCATTTAAAATAAGAAAGTTGGTATCAATATCTTGAAAACTGCCATTTTGGATTTAATTTTGACTTAATTTCTATCTGTATTTTATGAAACCTAGTAACTTTTATATTAAACTTTTTTTTGTAAATTTTATAATTACAAAGTTATTTGACATTAAAGAAAATGACAATTTTCAGTTTTTTTACGATAACTTGGGAACTATTCGGAATTTTAAAATTTTCTTAACAGAATCTGAATGGGCACCTAAAACTGCAAAACATTTCCTATTTAACCAAACTTCTATCTTCACTAATAAGAAAGATACCCATGTTAGCCTACTCTATTTGGGACACACTGTATAAGAAATATTTAAAGAATTTATAATTTTATTTTTTCTCTATTGTTTATAAAAAGACACAATTTTTAATATTTGAAATTGATTAATTTTTTGATATTAAAATACTACCTTTGTTCCATATTAAATGGGCTATTGGCATTCTTGGCCGAAAATAACGAGTTTTTCAAGTAGGCTTAGATACACATATTTTTGTGATAATTATATTAATGAAGTTGTCATTGAATGTAACTTTATTATTTTTCTGTCTTTAAGTTGTGAATTTTGAAACCTGACAGTTTTTGGTTTATGTCACTTTTATTATCCTTAAACATGGGAAAAGATAATTTGAAGAGTGAGACCAAAGAAACCATATTCGATTTTCTGTTATAAATTCTTTACAAATGACTATGGAGAGCATTATGAATTGAAGTGGTAATCTCTCTGAGTGCTGTCTCAGTTTCTGAAGTTAGCGATCTCCATGTCATATCTCCATCTATCCCGTGCTGTATGTATTAATGTTTCTCTGTTCATTCCCAACCAATTTCTTATATTGCTCATACAAGATGTTTTCCTCCTTCCTCGCGCCTTTCTTCCTTCAATTTATCCTTCTATTATGTACTGTAATGTTATGTATCGTTCATGTGTCTTATGTGTCCAAAATAGGATAGCTTCCTTTTCTTTATGTTGTCGATTAGTTCTCTGTTGAAGTAGTTGAAGTAGTAATAACGCTTCTAAACTACTACTATTAAAAAAATATTATTTCTAATTTTTAAACACCGACTGTTTACATTGTCTAACTTTATTAACCCCCAGTAAATCAAAAAATGGACGTGCATTAAGGGGTTAATTAAATTAATCAAATGGCTCATTTATTTTGGAATTTTTGAAAATCGCTTATGGCTTATTTAATATGGAACAGAGGTAGTCTAATATAATTTTATCTAATCATCTTTTATAAATTTAAGTAAAGTGCATTGAGAAAAATAAAGTATTTATTACCACTGAAAATATATGAATAACAGTGTTTGAAGTTAACAGGAATTGCACTGCAAATCCAAGTGTTTAACGTGGTGTTTTAAAGTAAAACATGTAAGTGTTTTTTTCATTCTTAGTATTTAGAAATTAAACTGTATAAACTATTAAATAAAACATTACAAGTGTTTTAAAAAGAAATATAAAACACTATAGTGCTTTATTTAAAAACGCTTTATCCGTTTAATGATAAAAACACTTCTAACTGGTTAGTCATGTACCGTGTACTTTTATATAAAGTGTTTTAAAATGAAACAGATACTATCAAATTAAACGTTTACAGAGAAAAACGTTTCGGCCATAAAACGTTTGTATAATAGAACTTTAATTTTTTAAAACACATTAAATTATTGAAGTCACTACGATAAATGGTTTCTCTCCTGTATGAATCCTTTCGTGAATTACTAAATTATCCTTTTTATTAAAACTCTTCTTACAATAAGAACAATCAAATAGTTTTTCACTGGTATGGATCTTTTCGTGCCTTACATTTGCATAATGATAACACAGCCACACAAAAAAAAAGTCATGGTCGGGTCAGAAGGTCAGACCATAAATTCTATATGCATTTGGGGTCGCTGAATCCGAATCCGGGGTCAAAAATACCCCTGCACGTCTGATTGTGAGTTCCGACATAACCTCGAAAAACCTATTTTATAAACAATTTAACATTTTAACGTTGTGATTTAAGCTGTAAAGTAACCAACCGGTTATTATCACATAAGCCGTTTACCTTATTACTCCATAACCTCATATTCTCATAACCTCACATACGAACAACCTTAAAACATTCGTAATCTCACGTATTAAACACCAACTAAAAAATTTTAACTCAAGTTCTAAACGAAAAAACCAAGCAGTGAAACACTGTTTTCCCGTAACCTTGTAACCTTATAACCCCACGATCATATAATTTTGTAACTCCATATCTCAATAACCACAATAACTTCAGAAATTAAACACTGAATTTTTTATTTAAGCTGTAAACTAAAAAACCAATTAGACAAACGCTATAATCCCTTCACCCGGTATCCCTATAACCCAATAACGAATAACCAAATGGAAATTAAATGACTAGAGTAAACAAACTTGAAACTAAACTATTAGAATGGACGATCGGTAAAATCAGATTCTTAAATCAAGTGTCAGGTTCTTTTTTCGTACTATACCAGGTATTTTTCTCATTAAATGATCTATGCAACGATTTACGCTTTGTATCTTCTTTTGGTGTATCTCGCTTTAGCCTCCAACAGAAATCTGCCATCATATTGTAACGAACCTGCTAGCAACCTCTATTGACTATTTGGCTAGCTCAGGCGTTCGGGAATATTCTAGAGATGGCGTGTGGACGGAATATCATAGAAGTTCGAGAATAGGTAAGAAGCTTTGTCTTCGGGTTTATATAAGGTGAATGGAGTGCACCGTAAGGCAGTCTCGGTGGGACACTCGATCGACGAGTGTCTCCGAATGAGTCTCCTCACTGGAGTGCTCGGGGAAGAGTTTGAATCTTCAAAGATAAGGCGGGCAACAGTGTAGATAAATAATTAAGTGTGAAAATAAATAAGTTGAGTGTACCAATAAGTTAGTTAAGTGTATAAATAAATAAATTAGCAAGTAAACAATATTTAAGCTAGGTTAATGTAAGTGTTAATTAATTATTTAATAAATAAGCTACTATTAGTGTAAATAAATTACCGAAGTTTTAATATTCACAACCCTAGTTCGAGCCCCCCCAGCGAACATGTTACAATATTTTTTAGTTTACAGCTGAAATTATTGTGGTTATTGAGTTATGGGGTTACAAAATTATGGGGTGTGGGGTTATAGAGTTACAAGGTTACGGGAAAACAGTGTTTCACTGATTCGTTTTTTCGTTTAGAACTTGAGTTAAAATTTTTAGTTGGTGTTTAATACGTAAGATTACGAATGTTTTAAGGTTGTTCAGTTGTGAGGTTATGGGAATATGAGGTTATAGAGTAATGAGGTAAAGGGTTTATGAGATAACCGGTTGGTTACTTTACAGCTTAAATAACAACGTTAAAATATTAAATACATAAAGAATTTATGGCCTGACCTGACCCGATCATGACTTTTTTTTTTGTGTGGCTGTGTAACATAAGAATTCTTTTATATTTTTTCCTTTGCTGAATACTTACCCCACAATTTGAAGTTGACCAGTATACTATTGTTAATTTTAACCTTTTTCTAGTATTTTATATTTTGAAGATTTTAAAGGGATTTGCGATAAGAAATCCTTAAGCAGCTTAACATTGTCAATCAAACGAGAAAAACGACCAATTTTGACCAAAATCGGCGTACTTTAATTGCTTATAACTATTTAATAACAATATTTATAAAAACAATAAAATAAATACGATAATTTAACAAGCTTTCTCGTTCGATTGGTAAAAAAAGAAATTAATTCTCTTTATTTTTGAATGCACAACAATGGTTAGAAGTTTAGTCTGTTTTATGCTTTATTAATTTTTTTGCGTAAAACACGTTAATAAATCAAAAATCGAAGATCGTTACGTTTTAAAGATATATGGTTTCTATCTATACAAAAAATTTCAACATTTTATCTCCAAAAATACGGCAATAGGACGGGAACGCAGTTCGCATTTATAATACATTGGGCGAAATTTGGTAGTCTACAGCCTTAAGTGTTATCCAGAAGGCAACCATAAAACATAACAGTGGACAAATATAATTCTTATTGGTATGAGTCAATAGCCCACAAGCCCTTAACACAAAATATTGCAAAATTATTACATAATATTGTATGTAATAATTTTACTTATATATAGACATTGAAACAACTAGTATCCATATAGTTTCTATTAACATATATGCATATTTTGTTATTTTAATTGTTAATCATTTATTTATTTTCATACAATTATAAATACATTTTTAATTAGTGGTTGTCTTAAATATATTACATAGAATAATGACATAAAAATTATTAAATGAGCAATAGATAAGAATGACCATTAAGGTATCTTTAATTTTTAAAGTATTTTTTAGTATAGAATATTACATATTACATACCGGGAGTTCTATTTAAAGTGCAGCGAATTTATAATTCCTAAAATAATAAGAATTTAAAAAAAGTATAGATATACAAGTTTCTTTAATTTATACAATCTATATACTGGCATAAATTTAATTTTTCACAACTTCCGCTTTTACCGAAAACGGTGTCGACTTTCTTATCTTAAATAAAAGGGTGTTAATTTTTTTATATAATTCAATAGAGCTTGTCAAAGGCTTCCCAACAATGTATAACAAGTTATCATTTAATCAATAAATACTTTCAAAAATAAATTATTGAAACATTCCCATAATTTGAAATATAAATTTTTTTAAAATTTTTTATTAATCAAAAAGTTACCTATTCTAAACTTTAGAAAGCCTTCGACGAGCTTTATTCAATTACACAGGGCTGCAAATTCAAGGTCATGACGTTCTCTCTAGAATTTGACAACTGATTCTGGAGTATTTTAATACGCTGATTACGAATATGAACTTAGTTTTTCTCCATGACCCACAAATTTTTTGGAAAAGCTACAGATAGAAATTAGAAAAAAACACGTTTTTACACAGAAAAAAATTTATATAAAAAAAAGTACCTGCTTTCTAACTTTGAAAACTATTAAAATATTATTAAAAGACATTGTTAAGCTACAATACATATCGATTTTTTTGTGGAATCTGGTTCTTTTTTCCCTAAGGCTTCTGTTATGCGATTTTCTCTGAAATTTCGGTTTGGATTGTCGCACTTCAGTAACCAACAATAGTCTACCATCATGGTGAAATTCCAACTCTCTTGATACCTGTCTTCAAGTTCTTTCAAATCTTGGTGAAACCTTTCGCCTTGTTCTTCGCTAACGGCTCCTAGATTTTCTGGAAAGTATTTAATGTTCCGAATTCAATACATGAAATTTAATGCTCATATTACAGCCCATTAAACCCAAATTTGTTATCATTTTGCTTACAATTTTTTTATAGTCCAAGTTTTTATTGTTCCCCAAAAAGTTTTTCACCATTTGCTTATAAGATTTCCACTCTTGTAACTCGACATCATTGAGTTTTATCTTGGCTTCTGATAACGATGGAAAAACTGAATGTAAATATTTAAAACCTTCCTCATCTTTATTTAGAGTCTTCACAAACTGCTTCATTATACCCAATTTTAATTAAATTTGGGTCTAATGGGCTGTAATATGGGCATTAAACTTCATTTCCATAAGTAGCACATTGAATACTTACCAGAAAATCTAGGAGCCGTTAGCGAAGAACAAAGCCAAAGGTTTCACCAAGATTTAAAAGAACTTGAAGACAGGTATCAAGAGAGATGTAATTTCACCATGATCGTGGACTATTGTTGGTTACTGAAGTGCGACAATCCAAACCGGAAATTTCAGAGAAAATCGCATAACAGAAGCTTTGGGGAAAAAAGAACCAGATTCCACAAAAAATCGATATGTATTGTAGCTTAACAATGTCTTGTAATAATAGTTATCAAAGTTAGAAAGCAGGTACTTTTTTTTATATAAATTTTTTTGTGTTTTTTCTCAAATTTCTATCTGTAGCTTTTCTGAAAAATTTGTGGGTGATGGAGAAAAACTAAGTTCATATTCGTAATCAGCGTATCAAAATACCCCAGAATCAGTTGTCAAATTCTAGAGAGGACGTCATGGCCTAAAATTTACAGGCCTGTGATATCAATGAAATTATAGTATGTCTACTATAACTATACTATGGGTTGCCAACCCTGCATGGATCCTTTTCCTTATGACACTTTTCGTGTTTTGCTTTCACATCAGCTGTCATAAAACATCTAGTACAGTAAGAACAGGCAAATGGTTTTTCTCCGGTATGAATTCTTTCGTGGCATATTAATGCAGCGTTACTATTAAAATGCTTATTACAATAAGAACAAGTAAATCGTTTTTCTCCGGTATGAATCCTTTCGTGTATAACTTTTGTACTAGATGATCTAAAACTTTTAGTACAATAAGTACACATAAATGGTTTTTCTCCAGTATGAATTCTCTCGTGAATTACTAAACAAAGTTTTCTAGCAAAAGCCTTTTGACAATGCGAACAAATAAATGGTTTTACTCCAGTATGAACTATTTCGTGACTTTCTTTCTCCATAGCTGTTTTAAAACCTTTAGTACAATAAGAGCACGTAAAAGGTTTTTCCCCAGTATGAATTCTTTGGTGAATTACTAAGGCACATTTTCTATAATAAGTTTTTTTACAATAAGAACAAGAAAATGGTTTTTCTATAATATGGCTTCTTTCGTGCACTACTTTATTACTAACTGTAGTAAATCTTTTTTTACAAATAGAACAACCAAATGGTTTTTCTCCAGTATGCATTCTTTCGTGAATTACTAAATTATCTTTTTTATTAAAACTCTTTTTACAATAAGAACAATCAAATGGTGTTTCACCGGGATGGTTCTTTTCGTGCCTTACTTTTGTATAATGAGAATTAAACCTTTTATTACAATAAGAACAGCTAAATGGTTTCTCTCCAGTATGAATCCTTTCGTGAATTACCAAATTATCCTTTTTATTAAAACTCTTTTTACAATAAGAACAATCAAATGGTGTTTCACCGGGATGGTTCTTTTCGTGCCTTACTTTTGCATAATGAGAATTAAACCTTTTATTACAATAAGAACAGATAAATGGTTTCTCTCCAGTATGAATCCTTTCGTGAATTACCAAATTATCCTTTTTATTAAAACTCTTTTTACAATAAGAACAACCAAATGGTTTTTCACCAGTATGATTCTTTTCGTGCCTTACTTTTGTATAATGAGAATTAAACCTTTTATTACAATAAGAACAGATAAATGGTTTCTCTCCAGTATGAATCCTTTCGTGAATTACCAAATTATCCTTTTTATTAAAACTCTTTTTACAATAAGAACAATCAAATGGTTTTTCACCGGTATGGTTCTTTTCGTGCCTTACTTTTGTACAATGAGAATAAAACCTTTTATTACAATAAAAACAGATAAATGGTTTCTCTCCAGTATGAATCCTTTCGTGAATTACCAAATTATCCTTTTTATTAAAACTCTTTTTACAATAAGAACAATCAAATGGTTTTTCACCGGTATGGATCTTTTCGTGCCTTACTTTTGCATAATGAGCATTAAATCTTTTAGTACAATAAGAACATGTAAATGGTTTCTCTCCAGTATGAATCCTTTCGTGAATTACTAATCCAGTTTTTCCAGTAAAACTCTTAGTACAATAAGAACAAACAAATGGTTTTTCTACTGTCGATTGTAATTTATACCTATTTTTAATAGAATTTTTCGTATAATGCAAACGTTTGACATGATTATCGCTTCCATGATTAGCAGATTTCTGCTTTAAATTATACTGTTCTGCTGTATTCTGTATTCCACATGTTAGTACAACTGGTGTTCGGAAAGAGCACTTGTTCACTTCTTTAGTTATTAAATTAGAATTTCTGATTTTTATATGTTCATTAGGTGACACATATTGTTGTACAGCTAAAACATTTTCTTTTTTAGCAAATTGTGAATGGTTAACTCTATTCTCTGTTGTTGTAGAAATTTGATTTTCTTCTCTTAATAAGTCGTTATACAAAACTCCATAATTTTCAAATATGCCCAGATCTATCTCTGAATGAAATTTTTCATCGATATCTAATTTAAGGTCTGCAATAGTTGCATACTGAGTAGCTATTGGTGATAGTTGCCTACAACAAATATCTAATTAGAAATTCAGACTTACAAAATTCGTTTTTAAAAATATTCAATCAAACTCATATATCATAAAATGAATCTGACTATGTATTATTTTTATTTTTGCACCTATAACCGCTATTAAATCTTGTAGTTAAAATCAATGGTAAGGACTAATTTAACTAACTCAACGCAATCGTGTTACTCTGTTGTATCTTTGATACACTACTTACACAGTCAATAAAGACGCAAGTGATGAAATAAAAACAGCAAACATTAATTTTTTTAATTACATTTATGATTTACAATTAACAGCAACCCATATTCATTACAAAATTATTACATACAATAGTACATATAAACATTGAAACAACTAGTATCTATATAGTTTCTATTAACAGTGTATAATATATGCGAATTTTGTTATTTTAATTGTTAATCTTTTATTTATTTTCATACAATTATAAAATCATTTTTAATTAATGGTTGTCTTAAATATATTAATATACAATGGCATAATGACATAAAAATTATTAAATGAGCAATAGAAAAGCATGAACATTAAAGTATCGTTAATTTTTAAAGTATTTTTTAGTATAGAATATTACATACCGGGCGTTTCATTTAAAGTGCAACGAGTTTATAATTGCTAGAATAATAAAAATTTTTAAAAAAGGTTCAAATATACAAGTTTCTTTAATTTATACAATCTATGCACTGGCATAAATATAAATTTTGCAAAACTTCCGCTTTTATCGAAAACGGTGTTTACTTTTTTATCTTAAATAAAAGGGTGTTAATTTTTTTATATAATTGGATAGAGCTTGTCAAGGGCTTCCCAACATAGTATAACAAGTTACCATTTGATCAATAAATACTTTAAAAAAAAAATTATTGAAACATTCCTATAATTTGAAATATAAATGTTTTTTTTTTAATTTTTTATTAATCAAAAAGTTACCTGATACACATTTTTAAAGAGCCTTCGATAAGCCTTATCCAATTATCTATAAAAATTAATACCCTTCTATTTTAGATAAAAAAGTTGACACGGTTTCTGGTTAAACTGGAAGTAAGGCAAAATTTATATTTAGGTCAGTAAATAGATTGTATAAATTAAGGAAACTTTTATATTGTAAATATTTAAAATTTTCATTATTTTTATTTAAATAAAACACTCGGTATATGTATACTGGACGTCCCAAACATAAACAATCAAATTTTAAGGATAGATGGATGACAAAAATCAATATACGTTTTTTACAACGTTGTTTGTTAGACACCAAATACCTGAATAAAACTACAATATCAATCTCATTCAATAAAACGTCATTTACCCTACATACAGCCATTAGAAAATATTCGTATTTGCACATTGTAAATATCAATTCTAAATATTCACAATCATATTTGTGAATATCTAAAATCAAATACTAGTTAAAATTCCCCCCTATTCTTTTAGAATTCACCTCCTTGTAAAATCCCTTTTACAACAAAAATAAGCAAATCGTTTTTTTTTTCTAGAATGAATCCTTTCGTAAATTGCTAATAAATATTCCCTAATAAAAGCTTTTATCCAATAAAAATCCACAAATCAATTTTCTTCTGTGTGCAACCCTTAATACATGTTTGACATATGTACAATTTATGAGCTTTGATGCTTAAAGCATGTTTTAAGATGATAAGTTGCTTGAAAAAGTTTCAATAAACAAACGAAATATTGCAACATTTAACAACAGTTGTTTTATTAAAAGTCCAATTCCTATTACCATTCATTAATTAAAATTCATATTTGATGAAAATATTAATTACAATAAAACAAGCAAATGGTTTTTCTCCAGTATGAATTCTTTCGTTTATTACTAATATATATTCCCTAATACAAGTCTTATTACAATAAAACACCTTAAATCGTTTTACACTTGTGTGCAACCGTTCATACACAATTTGAATAATTATTATGAAAACAATTTTACAGTAAAAGCAAGCAAATGGTTTCTTATCACAATGAATCATTTCGTGTTTTATTTTTGTAACAATTCTTGAAAACTATTAATACAATGAAAACAAGCAAATAGTTTTTCTCCTGTATAAAACTTTTCATGCAGAATTATTTTTTCTCTTTTATAAAACCATGTATTTCAATAAAAACAGGTAAATGGTTTTTATCATGTATGAATTCTTTTGCGCTTTACTTTCCCACCAGCTAAAGCTCATGGTACAATAAGAATACGCAAATGGTTTTTCTCCGTTATGAATCTTTTCATTAATTACTAATGTATTTCTTGTATTAAAGATCTTTCCACAATACAAAAAAGCTAATGGCTTTGCTCTAGTATAGAACTTCTCCCGCATTCGCTTCTCATGGATCCTTTTCTTTATGACGCTTTTCGTGTTTTGCTTTCACATCAGCTGACATAAAACATCTAGTACAGTAAGAGCAGGCAAACGGTTTTTCTCCAGTATGAATTCTTTCGTGGCTTATTAATGAAGCGTTTCTATGAAAATCCTTTTTACAATAAGAACATGTAAATCGTTTTTCTCCGGTATGGATCCT
Organism: Sinopyrophorus schimmeli; assembly: GCA_036325965.1. Lineage (NCBI taxonomy): Eukaryota > Metazoa > Arthropoda > Insecta > Coleoptera > Elateridae > Sinopyrophorus > Sinopyrophorus schimmeli. The sequence goes on along the minus strand of JARFIZ010000024.1, from coordinate 4,263,671 downwards.
TTCGTGCATAACTTTTGCACCAGATGATTTAAAACTTTTAGTACAAAAAGAACACGTAAATGGTTTTTCTCCAGTATGGATTCTCTCGTGAATTACTAAACTATTTTTTCTAGCAAAAGCCTTTTGACAATGCGAACAAATAAATGGCTTTACTCCAGTATGAACTATTTCGTGACTTTCTTTCTCATCCGCTGTTTTAAAACTTTTATTACAATAAGAGCACGTAAAAGGTTTTTCTCCGGTATGAATTCTTTCGTGAATTACTAAGCCACGTTTTCTATAATAAGTTTTTTTACAATAAGAACAAGAATAAGGTTTTTCTATAATATGGATTTTTTCGTGTTGTATTTTATTACCAGCTATTCTAAAACTTTTTTTGCAAAATGAACAGGAAAATGGTTTTTCACCAGTATGAATTCTTTCGTGCACTACTTTATTACCAACTGCTGTAAATCTTTTTTTACAAAAAGAACAACCAAATGGTTTTTCTCCAGTATGCATTCTTTCGTGAATTATCAAATTATCCTTTTTAATAAAACTCTTTTTACAATAAGAACAATCAAATGGTTTTTCACCGGTATGGATCTTTTCGTGCCTTACTTTTGCATAATGAGCATTAAATCTTTTAGTACAATAAGAACATGTAAATGGTTTCTCTCCAGTATGAATCCTTTCGTGAATTACTAATCCAGTTTTTCCAGTAAAACTCTTAGTACAATAAGAACAAACAAATGATTTTTCTACTGACGATTGTAATTTATACCTATTTTTAATAGAATTGTTCGTATAATGCAAACGTTTGACATCATTATCGCTTCCATTATTAGCAGAGTTCTGAGTTAAATTATACTGTTCTTCTGTATTCTGTATTCCACATGTTAGTAAAACTGGTGTTAAGAAAGTGCAGTTGTTCACTTCTTCAGTTATTAAATTAGAATTATTTCTGCTTTTTATATGTTCATTAGGTGACACATGTTGTTGTACAGCTAAAACATTTTCTTTTTTAGCAGATTGTGAACGGTTAACTCTATTCTCTCTTGTTGTTAAAATTTGATTTTCTTGTCTTAATAAGTCATTATACAAAACTCCATCATTTTCAAATGTCTCCAGATCTATTTCTGAATGCAATTTTTCATCGATATCTAATTTAAGGTCTGCAATAGTTGCATACTGAGTAGCTATTGGTGATAATTGCCTACAACAAATATTTAATTAGTAATTCAGATCTACAGAATTCGTTATTAAAAATATCCAATCAAACACATATATCATAAAATGAACCAAAGAATTCAATGCGCACACAATGGTCAAATTATAAAAATTCAGTATGTTCTAATATTTCATAATTTTAACTGATTTCATATCATGATCAATTAAATCGGAGTTTATCTTAAAGATTAAATCACTGGCTCACGCGTCCACTAATCCCTGTAATAGTATAACCAAGTATGGTTAATACCAAATATATATATGTTGGGAAAATCATTTCTGTAAGTGTAAAGATATTGTTTTAATTCTTATATTTATTTTATAGATATTGCATTAAACGTCATAAATAGCATAATGCTGATTTATGGCTTTCTTTGCAAGAACAACCGAGCATACTTCACATCTGCGACTATTTGGTTTTAGCACTCTAGGATTCTTAGGTACTAGCTTTAAAATAAACGCTCGGATCAATACTGACCCAGGTATATTATTAATCGTTTCATAATGACCTCTTGGATGTGTTACAGTTAAGTTTTATCCAGAAGGCGACCACAAAACATAACAGTAGACAAATCTTGTTCTTATTTGAATGAGTCAATAGTCCACGATCCCTAACATAATCCTAGAAGAATTCCAGTGGCACAAGAAATCTTCAAATTTTTAAGACAAAGAACAAACCTATAACTTACCTTTTAAAATGGGAAAACACTATTTTTCCATTATATTTTGTCACGTATTCGTACTATCAATTTTTAAAACTAGTTGATTTTAAACAACAAATAGTAAACGCTACGTTCAAGGATATCTGTATAAATTGGTTAGTGCAATTATTGGACAATAGTTTTGACAATTTTTTTTATTTGAATAGTTACCGAAAATGGTCGCAAAACAGCGGTGGCCAGCGAACCGGCAAACTGACCCTACCTCGAATTACAAGGCTTTTTAAATAAGTTAAAAAAGCCTAAGTCCGTTTGTGCAATACTTCTCACCCTTCTTCAATTTTATTGCGGTCCGGCTAGAGCAACACATTAGGTGGATAATGTTTCTTTGCTATTGTTTGACCAATCATAAAAAAAATATTTTATTGACTGACTTATGGAAAAGTCCTAAGAAGCTCGACGAGTCAATGTCAGAACATCGTGGCGCCACTTGTATAAATATCTCTCCGAATAAATATTAAGTTTCTAAAGTCAGCTCCATGAGGCTATACAAATTTCTTCTTACCACATCTTATTTTTATATTTGCACCTATAAGCGCTATTAAATCTTGTAGTTAAAAAAAATGGTAAAGACTAATTTAACTAAGTCAACGCAATCATATTACGTTGTGATACACTACTTACACACTCAATAAAAACGCAAATAAAGAAATAGAAACAATAAGAAAAAATTTATTTCTTCAAAAATTAATTGTTTTAATTACATTTATGATTTACAATTAACAGAATCCATATTCATGCTCTACACCAAATATTGTAAAATTATTACATATAATGTACACATTGAAACAACTAGTATCCGTATAGTTTCTATTAAGAGAATATAATATATTTGAATTATGTTATTTTATTTGTTAATCTTTTATTTATTTTCATACAATTATAAATATATTTTTAATTAGTGGTTGTCTTAAATATATTAATATACAATAAAATAATGACATAAACATTAATAAATGAGCAATAGAGAAAAATAAACATTAATACAGTCGAACCCCGATAAGTCAAATTGTTGATAACTCAAACTCGAACCTGTTTCCCTAGGACTTAGCTATCTCAACGTTAATACTTTTATATCGATAACTCAAATTTTTTGATAAGTCGAAGCGTTTTACAATTTTCTAAATTTGAGTTTCCATTAGTAAATATTTCGATAACTCGTAATTAAATTTTACAACTTTTCATAAAAAGGAAAAAGTTTTATACTACAAGACAGGATTTGGATGTTTTGACGGCGGCACTTCAATGAGATTTAAATACTAATTTATTTTTAAATGTCTTATAAATAGTTATAAATTTTAAGATGGTTTTACCGTTTATTTTACAAGAAAAAGAACTATTTTTGAATTTTACAATTAGTTTTCATTTTGATAGTTATTCGTCGAGTACGAAGACTAATAAATGTGTTTTACGTTCTTTATAGTTTGTAACAGAGTATAATAGAAAACCTAAAAAAAATTAATACTTTTTCTAAAATTATTTACGTATTAACATGGAGTGTAAACGAAAATTAAAAAGTTTAAGCATAAAGGAGAAAATTAATCTTATTCCCGCAAACACTTTATCAACCATTTTAAAAAACAGGGCCTAACTGTATCTGCTGAAGATAGAAATAACCACCATTCTAGAAAAAAGCTAAAGGAGTCTTCTTTTCCCAATCTGGAGAAAGCTATGATTGAATGGTTTCAGTATGCACGTAATAAAAATATTCCGATTTCGGAACCTGTACTGTTACAAAAATCAGAAGAGTTCGCGCGCCTATTACATTATGATAATTTCAAAGCAAGTCAGGGTTGGCTGGAAAAAGTTAAAAAAAGGAACCTCATTATTCAAAAAGTAATATGTGGTTAAAGTGCACAAGTGTCTGAAAACGATTGCAAACTTTGGAGACATAAAGTCTTAACACATTACTGCAAGAGTATAAACATAGCAATATTTTTAACGCCAATCTAACTGCTTTGTTTTTTAAATACTTACCGGATAAAACTTTGATTTTTTTAAATGAAAAGTGTTACGGTGGGAAACGCAACAAGGAAAGAGTGACTTTGATCGTAGGAGCTATAAATGAATGATATATATATATACGGAAATATTTAACTGAACTTTTTTTGATAACTCGAATTATTTTTGGTGTCCCTTAGACTTCGATTTATCGAGGTTCGACTGTATATCTTTAATTTTTAAAGTATATTTTTAGTATTAAATCTTAAATAATATTACATACCGGGTGTTTTATTTAAAGTGCTACGAGTTTATAATTCCTAGAATAATAAAAATTTCAAAAAAGTACAAACATAAAAGTTTCTTTAATTTATACAATCTATGTACTGACATAAAAAGAAATTATGTACTTCTTCCGATTTTACCGGAAACGGTGTCAACTTTCTTATCTTACATAGAAGAGTGTTAATTTACCATTTGATCAAAAAATACTTAAAAAAAAACTTTACTAAAACATTCCCATAATTTGAAATATAAATATTTTTTTTAAATTATTTATTAATCAAATAGTTACCCGTTATACATTTTTTAAAGCCCTAAACATGCTCCATCCAATTATATAAAAAAATTAATGCCCTTCTATTTCTGACCAGTATGAATATTTTCGTATTTTACTTTCGCAACAAGTGCTTTAAAACTATTGGTAGGTACAACAAAAAAACGTAGATGGTTTTTCTCCAATATGAAAATTTTCATGTAGAAAAAGATTTTCTTTTGAATGAAATCATTTAATGCCATAAGAACAGGTAAACGGTGTTTATCATGTATGAATCCTTAGGTAGTTTACTTTCCCATCAACTGCTCTAAAACTCGTGATACAATTAGAACACGCAAATAGATTTTCTCCTTTCGTAAATAACAAAGGCATTTTTTCTACAATACAAAATAGCAGGCGGTTCCACTCTAGTATAAAACTTCTCATGCTTTCGTTTCGCATGGATCTTCTTCTATATGACTTCGTTCGTGCATTACTTTCGCACTATCTGATGTAGAACTTCTAGTACGATAAGAACTGATGAATGTTTTTTCACCTCTATGAGTTTTTTCGTGACTTACTAAAATACATTTGCGATGAAAACCCCTGCTGCAATAAGAACAAATAAATGGTTTCTCATCAGAATGAATACTTTCGTGATTTCTCAAAGAAGATTTTCTACTAAAAGACTTATTACAATGACTACAACCAAATGGTTTTTCTCCGGTATGAATCCTTTCGTGATTACCTTTTGCATTAGCCGATTTAAAACTTTTAGTACAATAAGAGCACGAAAATGGTTTTTCTCCTGTATGTTGCCTTTCGTGCATTACTTTCGCACCAGATGATGTAAAACTAATAGTACAATAAGAACACGCAAATGGTTTTTCTCCTGTATGGATCCTTTCGTGAATTACTAATCCAAGTTTTGTATTACAAGTCTTTGTACAATACGAACAAGCAAGTGATTTTAATCCATTATGGATATTTTCGTGCTGTGCTTTCGTTCTAGGTGATGTGAAACGTTTGCTACAATAACCACAAGAAAATAGTTTTTCCCCAGTATGAATTCTTTCATGGAATCGTAAGCCTGCTTTTGTAGTAAACGTTTTTTCACATGTAGAACAAGTAAATGGTTTTATTCCAGTGTGGTGCATCTCATGCTTCAGTTTCCCTTTTTTGTTTGGAAAATGTTTAGTACAATAAGAACAAGAGAATGGTTTGTCTCCGGTATGAATTCTTTCGTGATTTACTTTCGCATCAGTTGTTGTAAAGCTTTTAGTACAATAAGAACACGTAAATGGTTTTTCTCCTGTGTGAAGCCTTTCGTGAACTAGTAATCCATCTTTTCTAGTAAAAGTCTTTGTACAGTACGAACAAGTAAACGCTTTTACTCCAGTATGAATCTTTTCGTGCTTTATTTTAGAATTAGTTGATGTAAAACTCATGGTACAATAAGAACAAGAAAATGGTCTTTCTCCAGTATGAATTCGTTTATGAATTACTAAGCTTTCTTTTCTGGTAAAAGTTTTTTTACAATAAGAACAACCAAATATTTTTTTTCTAGTCTGTTGGAGTTTATATCCATATTTAATGGAATCCTTCTTATAAACAAACTTTCCGGGGTGCTTATCGTTTCTATAACTTATATGGCCTTCATAATTCGCAGAGTGCTTAGTTAAGTTATATTGCTGTTCTGTAATTGAGGCACGCGTTTCAGTTGTTAATGAAACTGGTGTTCGGAAAGTGAAATTGTCAATCATTTCTTCAGATTCCAAATTTGAATTATTTGTATTACGCAAAACTCCAGTAGGTGACATGTTTTGGTGTGCAGCTAATACGTTTTCTTTTATAGCAAATTGTGATTCGTCAACTTTATTGTCTTCCCTCGTCGATATTTGATTTTCTTCCGTTAATCTGTCATTATAAAAATTTCCATCACTTTTAAGTATCCCCAGATCTATCTCTGAATGCAATTTTTCATCGATTTCTATCTTAAAATTTGTAATAGTTCCATACTCAGAAGCTCTTGGTGATGGTTGTCTACAACAAATATCTAGTTAGTAATTCAGAACTGCAAATTTTGTTACTAAAAATATATAAGCAAACAGGCATTTTATAAAATGTTACAAACAAGTTCGGTGCGTATACAAACAGTAAATTTAAACAAGTTTTTTTTTAAAAGCTGAACTAATATAATAAGTATAAATAAAACTTTTCACTTGTTTCCTACATCCAAACAATTTTATTAAAACCAATTTATAATTTGAAAGTCCATTAAGTTATATTGTCCAATGTAGCTCAAATATAGCCCTTTAGTTCAAATATAACTTGACACTGCTGTCACGCACTGAACCTATAACCGCCATTAAATCTTGAAAAAAAAAATGGTAACGAACTCATAATGCAATCATGTTACACTGTTGAACCTTTAATTAACAATCCCATCACTAACCGCTAGTAACACCTTCGGTACACAATTCGCGCGCATTCGTACAATAGCAAGAAATAACAAGAATTTTTTTTTTTTTAATTTTATTGTTTAAATATCATTTATAATTCACGAATAACAGAATCCCTGTATTCATGCTTTACACTAAATATTTTAAACATTTTCGGGATTTTAAATTAAAAAATTAATTGTGGGAAAACCGATAAGGATACCGTAATGAAATTTTCAGGACTTATTGTGTAATATTTATATTTTAATAAAAAAAATTTTAAAAGTCCTGTAACTACTCATGTGCCGTATTTTTTTCTATTACTCCTTTGGAATTTGTCTTTTTTTCCATAATAAATTAGGTAGTCTTAACTTTTGAGATTTCAGAAGTATATCTTTATATTTAAATATGTTACTATAAATTCAGTGTGTGTATTTACGTAGCTTTTCTATTTTCATTTATTGGTGTCTTACCTGTCTTAGCATTTAGCAGATAAAATTATATAGTTATATTTATTGATACGATTACAATAGGGTTTCCTTTTTTGTACCATTATAAAATTTTCATTATCCTACTTACAGCAGTGTGCAAATTAATTTAAATATACCTAAAATTTTAACTTTTCAACAGTTGGCAACATCTTATGATACTTGCGACGGCCATTTTCTTTTACTTGTACTGTCATTTTGTGCGTAATAACCTATTGCAAGCTACGAATGTTTAATTTTAGTCTTCTCGCAGAATTTATTTTTTATAAATCTTCAATCTTAATTGGCTATTTTCGTATTTTTTTTTTGTGTTCGTGTCTTTTTTGATGATGGATATTTCGCCCAGAAAACGAACAAAGATCGTTATTTTGAGTCAGCATACGTCTATAACTCAAAAGGCCATTGCTAAACAGTTTGGGGTAAGCTGGGGGGCTATAAATAAAATTTTAAAGCAAAAAAGGAAAACTGGATCAATTGAAATGGAGAGAAAAGGAAACTGTGAAAGAAAAAGGAAAACAACTGCCAGAGATTAAACCTTTTTAACCAAGGAAAGTAAGTTAAATCCTAGAAAAACAAGCTTTGACCTTCAACAAGATTTAGCACACGCTGGAGTTGATATTATCACTTATGTTCACATTAATTCGCACACTACTGTACATATAAGCTTGTATGACTTTCTTCAAGTGTTTATAAATTAATATAGTTACCTACGCCAACTTTCGCTTTTATTTCCTATGATATTTCGCTTCATATATTTTCTTCATTATCTAAAATAAATACTCATATGAATTATAAACTGGGGGGTGGTTTTACAAGTTCCGAATAAACAGAAAATACAGCTATTCCATAGATTAAAATAAATAATGACGTTTTACAACTAACTTTTATTCCCGAAATAGCTTATTTGCAGAATAAGCAAACGAATATCTTATTCCACAAATGCCGGCTAGTTAACGCAGCTATCAAAGAAATAATAAAAAACATAAACTAAATATATTATTATTAACGTTTGTGTGTCCGCACTTTCTTTTTGTCACATTTACCGCGCATTGCTTAAAGCAAAGAAACCATTTTGAACCTTAATAACTTTTGACTGAATAGAGATATTTAGATAGTTTAATTGATGAAACCTCCGTTGCTTACGTAGCATTGATAAAATCTAAGTGGGATTGTCTTGAACGGCTTTTTTTGAAGATGCTCGGGCGTAACACGTTTGCAGATGCGGTTAAAAAGTATTTCGAGAAAGCGAATTCCTGAGTATTTTTTCCTGTAGAAAATTCTCTTCACATGATTGTAGAACCACAAATTTTAGATTCAAAGGTCGGGGAGCAAGGAGGCCATTGAGACTTCCTGATGAAAGGGAACTACAGTCGAACCTCGATAAACCGAATTTTTGATAACTCGAATTATTTTTAGTTTCCCTTCAACTTCGACTTATCAAGGTTCGACTGTATTAATAAATAAAATGTTAAAACACTTAAAAAATGCTTTTGCGAAAATTTAAGAAAAACATAATCCATGTAGAAATGGATAATTTGGAAAAGGTTGAAAATGATTTGCGAAAAGTTGAATGTAGTTTGAAAAAAACGAATTTGACTTGCAAAAACAGTGAATTTGGATTAGAAAACCTAAAATAACAAATACAAATTAAAAATTAAAACAAGGTAATATAACTTTATAAGTTATTTAAGGAAAGTAAATTATTAACATCTGCTGTCACGACAATTAAAAAAAAATTGTTAACTATACCAATTTTTAACTAGTACAGTCAAACCTGTTAATGTCAATGTAATTCTGATAAAAAGTAACTAATGCATAGTTATTTAACTGTTGTATTTCATAAAATAATACAGAAATCTTAAAAAACAAACATACAATCCATAACTATTAATTATTCAAATAACTAATTAGCTGTCAAATAATTTTCAGGAATACAAGTACATATACTAATGCATAGAAAATTAAACATTGGTCATTAATTACGTATATACTAAAATTAAACAAAAAACCAAATTAAACTTTCTGATAATTTTGTCTGTAAAACAATCCCATAAGTTTGGTTAATGTTCGTAATTTGTATTGTAAAATTTAGTTTGGAGTTTTATGAAATATTAATGTTCGTGTCTAGACTACTTAATACAGTATATGCAAAATAATAAAATGCACGAATTCTTTAAAAAAAGGCTATAAATTTTAAAGGGTCTAATTGCCAAAAGTCTAAATTTTATTAGTTTACTATAGAAAGAGGTTCCAGGTGCTAAGCCTGACAAAAATTATTAAATGCTATCGGAACATTCAGTAAAGGTATCATTCGGAAGACGAGGATAATCGAAGTGTGCCAAAATGTTTCTCGTTATGCATCTTTTAAAAAAAAACGTCACTTTCAACAAACTTCTCCCTAGTCCATCTCAAAACTGCCTGGAACAACGAGCAGCCTTTTAACATTCTGTTGGATGTCAGTTATATTACATCTTCGTTCTTTTAGTGCAGTTTTCAATCTAGGAAATAACCAAAAATTGCAACAACCTAAGCCGGAATGAAAAAACTGTTTGAAGGAACAAACCTAAATTGTAAGCTGATAAATGCATCGTTCATCATGACAATGTACAACGATACAGGGTGCTCTTTAAGAGAGACTTTCAGGGTAAAAAAGCGATTATCAATCAGAGCATCCTCCATATGCACGCGACTTATCTCCCTGAGCTTTTTGACTATTTACTAAATTGAAAACCGCGCTGAAAAGAAAAAGATTTTTTTAATATAACTATAATTCAACATTAATATGAGACCACAGTTCAACAATATTGCAGCAAATAACTTCCAGTCCTGCTTCCAGAAATGGAAATCTTGATTAGTATATGGATGCACAACGAGAATACTTTTAAGATTTCAGTAGTCACTAGTCTACAGTTTCTATATTTTTTGAATGAACCTCGTATATTTCATTCGTATTTCTTTCTACAAAAATCCAATTGATTCAAAACAAAGGGAAAACAAAGAGAAACCAACTAATAAGTAAACTAAATTCTAGTTTCTGTTTTTAATTTTGCGATATAAAGCTATTCTCATATTAATGTATATCTTGTTTATATTATTATAGAAAGAGAAAAATCAAGGTCATTTATTTTGCATATTTGAATAGAAATTTTTTTTTAATTTGCGGTAGTTAAAATTAGACCCTTTCAAAATAGAAGTCTTCAAATGTTCATTATTTGGTATGGCATCTCCACTAATTCGTTATTTATGTAAGCATAAGGAGAAAATTGTTTTTATTCAATATGTGTTCCTTCATGCTTTACTTTATCATCACATGTTGTAAATCTTTTATTACAATAAGAACAACCAAATGGTTTATCTCTAGTATGGATTCTTTCGTGTTTTACTTTGTTACCGGCTATTGTAAAAGATTTTTTACAAAAAGAACAAAAAAACGGTTTTTCGCCGGTATGGATTCTTTCGTGCATTATTTTATTACCAACCGCTGTAAATCTTTTTTTACAATAAGAACAACCAAAGGGTTTTTCTCCAGTATGGATTCTTTCGTGCATTACTAAAGTGTACTTTTTATTAAAACTCTTTTTGCAATAAGAACAATCAAATGGTTTTACTCCGGTGTGAATTGTTTCGTGTTTTACTTTATTACCAGCTGTTGTAAACCGTTTTTTACAATGGGAACACACAAATGGTTTGTTTCCTGTATGGGTTCTTTGGTGAACTATTAGATTATCTTTTTTATTAAAACTTTTTTTACATTTAAAACAAACAAATAGATTTTGTCCTGTATGCATATTTTCGTGACGTATTTTCTCATACTTTGCTCCAAAACATTTTTCACAGTAAGAACAAGTAAAAGGTTTTTCGCTAGTTTGGTGTAATTTATAATTATGTTTAGTAGGACTCCCCATAAAATGCATATTTTCGAGGTGCTTATCTCTTCTGTGACTAGTAAACTGACATTCACGATTAAAAGATCGCTGTATTAATTGATCCTGTTTTTCTGTAAATGAAGCTTGTGCTCTGAACCTTAGTGAAGTTTGGGTTCGTAAAGTGTAGTTTTCAGCCATTTGTTTAGTTTTTAAGCTGGAATTTTTTATGTTGCTCAAATGTTCATTAAGTGCAACGTCATTTTGTCTAACCAAAACTGTTTCATTGTTGGACATTTGTAATTGGTCAGTTCGATTCTCTTTTGAATTAAACATCCGAAAATCATGGTTTTCTTGAGTGGCATTAACACCATCTAAAGATTGTGCAAAATTTACGTTTGCTTTTACTTTACGTTCATGTTGAGTTCTATATGTGGTTTTTTTAATTTTTTTATTTCTATATTGCTGACACTGTAATCCTTCTATTGAGACATTACTTAAAATATTTATTTGTTTATTATTTTTAGATCGTAGTTCATAATTGGATACCAGCTTCGCATTTTGTTTACCATGATGGTTACGAATATTCAACACTTGTGTCGTTGAAATGCAGTTTTCTTCAGTTAAAGTTGCATCGATTTGAAATACTCCCAAATCTATTTTTGTATGTAATTTTTCTCCAATTGCCGATTTTGGATCTGTAGTAGTATTATGTGCAAATGGCACTTGTGATAAATTCCTAAAACAAATGTATGGTTAGTAACTAAAAACTACAAAAAAGTATTACATTATTTAATATGTTTATTAGAGTGGTCGTTAAAAATTAAATTTGTCCCGACGCCCCAAAAAAACCTTCCTATTGATGAAAAAATACGGGGGATTTTCTTTAAATTTTTATTAACAAAAATAACACGTGCCTCAAGACAATATAAATTCATTTTTTGATAAAATCGTAGTTTTTTGTAAGTATCTTTTAACGTATAGGGATTTGAGAAAAAATTATAGCAGCAATTATGTAGAAAAATTCAATTCTCTACAAAAAAGATCTTTTCCAATTTTTTCATGGAATTCATATTTATAGAGATATTCTCAAGAATAAATTCATTAACTTCATATAGTCAACATCTTAAGATCGTCAAACGTCATTCTTTCAGAAATATATACAATTTTGTAAAACTATAATAAATTCTAGTTGTTACAATTTTTTTTATATTTCAGAAAACATGACGTTTGTAGGTCTTAAAATGTTGACTATATGGAGTTAATGAATTTATTATTGGGAATATCTCCATAAATATGAATTTCATGAAGAAAATGAAAAAGGCCTTTTTTATAGAGAATTGAATTTCCTACAAAATTGTTCCTATAACTTTTTCTCAAATCCCTATACCTTAAGAGATACTCACAAAAAACTACGATTTTATCAAAAAATGAATTTATATTGTCTTGAGGCACGTGTTGTTTTTAATAAAAAATTTTTTTAAATCACCCGTATTTTTTCATCAAAAGGAAGATTTTGGGCCGTCGGAAAAAAATTAATTTTTAACGACCACCCTAATGTTTATACGTTGTAAGTAAATTTTTGTACATTTTTTTTGTAATATGTATAGGAAAGCTACAAACTAAGGATAATAGTACGTGGCCATATAGAGTTATTTGATGTAAAAATTATGACAAATTTTTTATTCCTCTGTTAATTGTATATAATTTGTATCAACGTACTTGCACATGTCCCTTAATTTAAGCGGCAAATTAGTTTTTTATCTACGCAACTACTTTTTATACAACGTCTTATCTCAGCCGGTTAGATAAAATAGTTTACTATAGTATTTTATTTATTTTGTTTCCATATCGGAAAATCGCAACTTCTTATTTAAACGTATTAATTGTAAATCAGTTATTTTTGATTTTGTTTATGATACTAATGTTTAAAATTCATCGAATAAGTGATAACAATATTTCCTTTCGATTCTTGTTTTTTCATATTCTGGAAGTGTGGAGTTTAACTGTGTGAGGTGCCTATTCAAGAGTTCTCTAATTTTGATTCACGATAGCTACAGTAGATATAAATTATTTGTAGAAATAGGGCCAAGTTTGCAATTCTTTATCCATAAAAAATATAACATCTCAAATTGCGGCAAATCTGGACTGTACACTGTATAGTAAAAACACTCTCTGCTGTCTTAGAACAATTAATTATCTTCTTTCAACTTAGAAATCGTTGATTTAAAAATGTATCCAATGTCAACACTGAAATATAAAATTTTCTTTTGTTAATCTGTACGAAATAAATGTTTTTATAACTTATACCTGTTTTGTTGCAATATATGTAAGTTCGTTTCTTTGACGTGATTTCTTCTCTATGATGAAAATATATATTGTAACAAAATAAAAACTAATTTAAGACTCACCTTTGATAGAAAATCAAATTACCGTCAATTATTACCTAATCTTACACACAGCACTTCTTAACAACTGAAATAAAAATAACACACAAAATTCTAAGTTAATTTTTCAAATTGAAGTAAAACACTTTTATTATTCTATCATAGAGTACAACAACATCTTACATATTTTTTAAATACCAGGAGTAAAAAAAACGGACAATCCGTGTAAGTCAATAGATGAAGGTAAATACAGCGTTATTTAACGTTCACACAGCAATTAATAGATATTTACATTTGGTTTTGGAAAGTTCAAAAATCAAACATTTTTTACATTCCTAGTATGGATCTTTTCATGTTTTGTTAAATTCCCCTTCCTAGTAAAACCCTTTTTACAATAAGAACAAACGAATGGTTTCTCTCCCGTGTGAATCCTTTCATGAGCAATGTGATAAGCTTTTCTAGTAAAACACTTTTTACAAAATGAACAAATAAATAGTTTTCTTCCAGTATGAACATTTTCATGCTGGACTTTAACACGAGCAGATGTAAAAGTTTTATTACAATATGAACAAGGATATGGTTTTTCTCCTGTATGACTCCTTTCGTGAACTATTAGTTCACGTTTTCTATTAAAACCCTTTTTACAATAAGAACAAACATTTGGTTTTTCGCCAGTATGGATCCTTTCGTGTATTACTTTCCCACCAGAAGTATTAAATCTTTTTTTACACCAACAACAAGAAAACGGTTTTTCTCCTGTGTGAAACCTTTCGTGCACAATTTGATTTTCCTTTTTATAAAAACATTTTTTACAATATGAACAAGCAAATGGTTTTTCTCCTGTATGAATCCTTTCGTGATTAACTAATGCATTTTTTCTATTAAAAGTCTTTTTACAAAAAGCACAATCAAATGGTTTTTCTCCAGTATGGATTCTTTCGTGAATAATTAAATTAACCTTTTGGTTAAAATTTTTTCTACAATAAAAACAAGTATATAATTTTTCGCCAGAGTGGATCATTTCGTGCTGTACTTTCTCTCCAGCTGTTTTAAAACTCTTAGTACAGTAAGAACAAGCAAATGGTTTTTCTCCGGTATGAATCCTCTCGTGATTTAGTAATATATTTTTTCTATTAAAAACCTTCTTACAATAAGAGCAAAAATATGTTTTTTCTCCAGTATGGATTCGTGCGTGAACTACTAAATTACTTCTTTTGTTAAAACTTTTTTCACAATCAGAACAAGAAAATAGTTTCTTTCCGGTATGGAGCCTTTCGTGCTTTAATAATTTATACTTTTTGTTACTAAAAACTTTCGTAGAAGAGAAACGTTTGCGTTGTTTATCACTCCTGGAAATAAAATGGTCTTCGTCATTAGCAGAGTTCTCAATTAAATGACTGTGATCTTCTTCCGTTGATCGCTCATTATACGAAGTTTCATCATTGTTAAATATTCCCAAATCTATATCTAAATGCAGTTTTTCATCGATTTCTAATTTAACGATTTCGGTAGTTTTGTATTTACCAGTTACCGATGATAATTGCCTAAAACAAATATATAATTAGTAATTAAGAACTGTAAACTTAGTCGCCAAAAATACTTAAGCAAATGTGTATTTTTTAGAGTACGCGGATCACTGAAGTCGAAAATTTTAAATAATACGTAACTTTCAAACTGGTGATCAGGGATTCATCATTTCAGAATAATGACTAGCTAATTGTCGTCGTTTATTTGAGACCTGTTCGTTTGAATCGGTGGTTAACATGAGAAAGTACTTCCTGATTAACACATTGCACCACAAGTCGTGTTTGATGCCTATATTAATGACTAGGTATTTTTAAGGCTCAAAATATGTCTGTTGGAAACATTATTCAAGAAATAAAAAATAATTGTTTAAATTTTATTGGCATAAAACAGATTCTTTAACATCCATTTCAGATTAGTATAAATATGTAATTTTAATATACCATATACGAGAAGTTAAGTTTCACCGTACGCAATGAAATATTTACAAGAATATTCCATAACTGCAAATTATAATATTTGAAAGATATACTATGTACAGTCAAACTAAGAAGTAATAAACACCCTAGAAACACGTCCTAGAACTAATGGTACTAAAATTACAAAGATCAATCTTAATTGTTTTTTAACCATTCAGCGCCAGATTTTGTCCCTTGGAATAGTACGTTTACTGTAGGTCTGTTTCTAAGGTGTTGATTACTTCTTAGTTTGACTGTACATTCTAGCAATTTTCTCAATCAGTAGATTAGAGTTATCGAAAATGATAACAAAGTTTTCTAAGTACCAAACTAGCAGAGCAAGCGACACAGTATGCAAGAAACCAAATTACAATGCAACCAAATTTATTAGTCATCAATGGAAAAGACACTAAGCAATTTTCACAGTAGCACAAATCAAAATACCTTGTACTAAGATTGCAATAGGATTAAAACGATTAATTTTAAAATAAATTTTTCTTTTATAAAATTTTTATTATTTTCTACCTTCCAACTGGTTTATATTTCTATTGCTACTAAAACATTTATTATTTTTAAACATTAGGAATTAGTTGTTATTTTTTTAGACAACGTACGTGCAACATCAGTTTTTTTGAAAATTAATTTCGTATATTCTACTCGATATTCGCTACAAGTATTACTCAAACTAGATACATATGTATCCAAACTAATATTATAAATGCAAAAGTACATAACCCTGCCTGTCTGTCTGTCTGTTTGTCTGTTACCTTTTCACAGCTAAACTACTGAACCAATTTTGATGAATTTTGGTATAGAAATATATTGAACCTTGGAGAACGATATAGGCTTCTTTTTGTCGCGAAAATAAAACTTGAAGGGCGTTACATAGGGTATAAAATTTTCTATGGGGAATCAATCATTTCTCAAATAAGGGATATAAAATTCCTCATAATTATACTTTTGGTAAGAAATAACGAATGAGTTTCCGCTGGTCTTATGTAATCTATAACAATTATTAATAGAACCTTTCATAGAGTAATAACTTTCAAGCTACTTATCGCCTATATAAGAAGTTAATCATTCTTTATAATTTCATTGTTTATTAAATGATTCCTTTGCACTACGTTTAAATCGAGGTTTATAACTGAATACGATTTGATCTTTTTCCTTAAGTGCAGCATTCTGATTTTTCAATAAATGTATAGATTTTGTTTTTGCAATGCAATTTGCTTCGGTTATTCCGTGATTTAGTAGTGCTGCATCTATTTCAAATATTCCCAAATCTAGCCTCTAATGCAATTCTTCATTGATTTCTAATTTAATGTATGTAGTAGTTTCATTATCGTAAGTCATTGGTAGCGATTTCCTAAAACAAACATTAGTTAATAAGTAACACTTAAAGAAAAAAAAACATAACTAAACTGAATATGCTGCCACTACGTAGTTCCCGTAGAAGAAATATGACGAAACGTTACAAAAAAGAACTTCTGTTTCACTGAACCTATTTTATCATTCCAACTATAGTTTTATCAAAGACTTCGATGAAAATACGATGTTAAGCACACTTTTATTCAAATATACAATTATACAGTACAATTACAATTAATGTGTTTTATGGAAGTTACAGTAATGAAATGGAGTCAGCGTATTAGTACTTCTAAATAAAACGAAAAAAAACGTAAGCTTTTAAATAACTGATGTACAATAAATTATTAACATTTGCTTTGTAATGTATCAAGACAAATTTTCATTTTAATAGAAAAAAAAAACAATTAAGATTAATTTCTAGATATTTTAATCAAATCTATTAATGTCTCTTATGAAAATATGTGTATTTGAGATATTTTAAGAAACCTCGCCAAAGATGAGAACGATTAAACAATTTTTTGGGGGTTGCTCACGCATTTTAAAAATTTTAAAAATTATATAAAATAACAAATTTAAAAAACACAATATTTTAAGTATGTATTAATTTTTTTTTTTTAAATATAATATTAAAAATACAAAGTCAATTACTGTAATATTTATTCAAAACACCGAATTAATACTTTGTAATTAGTTTTACCATGTTCATATTATATTTATGTACAAGAATATAATTTTTTTTTGTCCGATTGTATATTTTAATCACTACAATGTGTATTAAAAGTAAAATAAAAATGAAGTCTTAATATTAATATTTAAAGATCGCCCAATACTTCACCAATAATGAACTAAAAATGTTTAAAATACATATTTTGATTTGAAAATTTATAAGGCTTATTATTTTTTGATGTATAAGTAGGTATTGTATTTACCGTACCAAGAAAAAAATTGATAAAAAAAATTTAAGTTTTTACTATTTTTGAAATTTATAAAATTCGTAAGCGACCTCTAAAAAATTTTCAATCGTTTTCATCTTTGGAGAGGTTTCTTAATATATGTTGCATTAACACATTTTCAAAGACAAAAAAAGCCAGTTTTATGCGTTACCTTAAAGAATATATTTTACTGTTAATGCGCGCGTTTCAGTGAAAGTATAAACAAGTGAGTATAAATAAACGAAATCTGCAATGTAACCGAACAATGCAGAAGCTTCTTTCAGCCGAAGTAAACACATTTATTAAAGAAGACAATAAACGCATATATTAATTATCTATTTAGTTTATACTTTAATTAAATCAACACTTGAACTTAATATATATATAAATAAAGAAATTCTAATTTCGTCTATTAATCCTTTCATGTTTTACTCGGTTATCTCTTTTTTTAATTCCGTTTCTGGAATAATACGAAAAGGATTTTCTACTCTAGTGTGGTGTTTTTCATGGTTTACTTTCTCACCACATGTTGTAAAACCTCTTTCGCAATAAGAGCAAGAAAATGGATTTTCAACACCATGAAGTCTTTCGTGTCTTAGTTTCTCATAAGATGTTCTGAACATTTTATCACAATAGGAACAATCAAAAAGTTTCTCTTCTGTGTGAATCCGTTCATGGACAATTAGAATATCTTTTCTATGAAAACATTTTCCGCAAAAAGAACAAGCAAATGGTTTTTCGCCAGTATGCATAGCTTCGTGTTCTACTTTACTACGAGATGTAGTAAAGGTTTTGTTACAATAAGAACAAGAAAATGGTTTTTCTCCTGTGTGAATCCTTTCATGTTTAACTTTATGTCCTATTCTAGTAAAACACTTTCCACAAAAAGAACAAGCAAATTGTTTTTCGCCGGTATGGGTGATTTCGTGTTCTGCTTTGTTATAGAATGTAGTAAAAGTTTTATCACAAAAAGAACAATTAAATGGTTTGTGTCCGGTATGAATCCTTTCATGAGTAATTTTATGACCTATTCTACTAAAGCACTTTCCGCAATAAGAACAAGGGAAACCTTTTTCTCCCGTATGCATACTTTCGTGGTCTACTTTACCACGAGCTGTTGAAAAAGTTTTCTCACAATAAGAACAACTAAATGGTTTCTCTCCTGTGTGAATCCTTTCATGCGTAATTTGATGCCCTATTCTATTAAAACACTTTCCACAAAAAGAACAAGCAAATGGTTTTTCACGAGTGTGAATGGCTTCGTGGTACGCTTTGCTATGGGATGTCGTAAAAGTTTTCTTACAATAAGAACAATTAAATGGTTTCTGTCCTGTGTGAAGCCTTTCGTGCGTAATTTTATGCCCTATTCTACTAAAGCACTTTTCGCAATAAGAACAAGCAAATGGCTTTTCTTCAGTATGGATTCTTTCGTGCTTTATTTTATCACTAGATGTTCTAAAAGTTTTATCACAATAAGAACAAGGAAATGGCTTTTCACCATTATGAATTCTCTCGTGATTTACTTTCTCACCAGATGTTCTGAACAGTTTATTGCAATAAGAACAAACGAATGGTTTCTCTCCTGTGTGAATCCTTTCATGAGTAATCTGAGTATCTCTTCTATTGAAACATTTTTTACAATACGAACAAGCAAATGGTTTTTCTCCAGTGTGGATTATTTCGTGCTTTCCTTTGTCGCCAGCTGTTTTAAAACTTTTATTGCAATAACTACAAGGAAATGCTTTTTCTTTAATGTCATGTATAATTTCTTCATCTAGTTTCTGTTGATCGTAAGGACTTTTCAACAAACGTGTAGGTTTCGTCTTTGACATGTAAATTTCGTTAATTATTTTGTTTTTGCCTAATGTTGGATCTATTTGATATACTCCCAAATCTATCTCTGAATGTAATATTTCTGCGGTTTCTAATTTGCAATCATGGTCACAAGCAGTCGGTGATGGTTTCCTAAAACAAATTATCGTAAGTTACAATTAGAAAGCAGATTTATTTAAAGATAAATAGCAATACGTAAGTTAAAATTTAAAAATCATGTAGTACTCGCAAGATAAATAAGTCAATAACTTATATAAAACCACCTTCCTTTCACATACACTTACGTTTTTCTTCAGTCCAGTTTTCGTTATGGTGCTACTTTTCAATTAAATATAAAAATAGGTCATAAATAAATATAGATTTTATATTTTTTAACACTAGTTTCCACAAAAAAAGTATCTAATACATAGGTTTTCTAAAAAACGTCGTTTAAAAACATGTTGACTTGGCGTAAAGCATTATAATTCATGAATTAAAAATCGGCTGCACAAGAACCGAATAGCGCATATATTCACCAATTGATAATAAATAAACTTCTTAATACTCATAAATATAATATTTTGTCGAATAGATGAGGGCGTGCAGTTTTAAACGGCCTTATAAAAAAATGCGTTTAAAACTGCACACCTGATCTAATTCACAAAGTAAGTTAATAATTGCACCATATTTATTTGGAGTCCCCCTGCAAGGATTGTAATGTAACTTACATAATAAATTCGTGCGAGTTTAGTAGTTACCAAAAGGCGAAGAAAGCACAAAAATATTCAACGTCGTTTATTTTATTTCGGACTTTTACTTCCGATAAATTTGTGAATAAGATGTGTATAAAATGAATTCTACTGTTATGATGCTTAAATGATATGTTTCAAAATGCCCAAAATATGGAACGTGATCTACACTGTTTGAAGAATAATCTTACAAGGGACCCTTTTTAGTGGTCCGTGGCTTTACGCAATGAGACCCACATCATTCGATAGAGCATCAAAACCTACTCTAGAAAACGTTTTCAAATTTTGCGAAATTATTTGTGTTACGATAAGACAAGCTCCAGAAGTTTGTGTTAATCTGTCAAAACTGGTTTTTCCTATTATACACGGCGAATTGTACTTTATATAACATAATACCGTAGTCGAGTGGAAAACGCGTTCGCGCTCTAATCTTTTGCATTTTGTTGCCTCGGGTTCGAGTCCTCTAGGTAGCAAAAGGAATTTTGCAATTTTTTTTGAAGGAGAATTGTTTATTTTCGTTTATACAATGATTAGATGTGTTTTTCGACGAAAAATAGGTATAAACAGCACAAAATCACCGGAAAATATATAAACTAAATTAAAAAGTTTTTAATAAATTTATGTTTTCCGTTAACAGGGTTGTATTACCAATAAGTACGCATACTGTCAAAATTATTTGCAGTGTGTGGACGAAGTGCTTTACTATTCTATTATTGTTGTGATTAATTCAGTATTGTAAAATCAATCTTTTTGAAGACTACTTTGACCAGTGTTTTTTTTAAGAACAACGATATGTTATTATGTTGTTTATAAAATTATAACTTAAAAGTTAAATTAAGAACATAAAGTAAATTGTAAGGATCAAAATCTTTATTTATTAGCTTGTGTGGTCGACGACAACAAAGTGTCGAAAGCAAAGCCGGTGTTGATAATAAGAGCATAAGCCAAAAGAATACTCTTCACATCCAGCTTCTTGGCATAGGGATTCGTCAAATTGGGGATAACACACTTGAACCGGCGTCTGGTAGGAAGAAATCGCTTCATTGGAGTAGCCACTCTTCTTCCAGGCATTGCGAATTTTTTAACAAAAAAACATCCAATCATTGTATAAACGACAATAAACAATTCTCCTATAAAAAAAATTGCAAAAATTTCTTTGCTGCCTAGAGGATTCGAACTCGGGGCATAAAATGCAAAACATTGGAGCGCGAGCGCGTACTCCAGTCGACCACCGGATTATGTTATATAACTTGCAATTCGCCATGTATAATAGAGGACACCAGTTTTGACAGATTAACACAAACTTCTGGAGCTTGTCTTGTCGTAACACGAATCATTTCGCAAAATTTAAAAACGCTTTCTAGAGTAGGTTTTGATGCTCTATCGAATGATGTGGGTCTCATTGCGTAAAGCCACGGACCACTAAAAAGGGTCCCTTGTTAGTTATGTAATTGTCAAATTTTAATTTGTATTGACGTTTTACTGTCATCATTTGTCAAAAATTGTTGTTTTATGTAATAAATACAAATTACGCTATTTATTGGTGCTACCATTTAAAATTTCACTTACAATAAACTTTTAATGGTTTGCTTATTTACATTCTTAAATAACATCTACAATATATTTATAGTTTGTTGGAAAAAAAACGGTTCTAAATGGAAAATATTAAAACGGGCATTTTCAAACGCACTACCGATTTCGCATTTTTACTGAGAATTATTAGTATTTGAACACTTTAAAATCATTATTTTTAGTCAAAAATTTTATAACGTGTGTGTACAAGTGCAAACTATCGTATAAATTCGTCCTTTGTTTAAAATTACTTTTTTTAATACTCATAAATAATATGTTTTGTCGATTAAGTCGGTCAGGCATTTTCAAACGTACCTAAGTGTAAATAAAAAACCATGTTCCGTTTTTATTTAAAAATATATATATTTTTAAATTTTAATTATCTATAATAAAGAATAATTAAAATATTAAATTTATTTACATCATTATCACATGGATCATCTAAAGTACCCATTTCTAATTTTTTTACTTTTATAATAATTGGTTAAAATAGAAATGTCACTTATGTTTTATTATTTTTAATTTAACAATGTTTTATTAATGGTAAATAAATGGTTGATAGGCAACGTGAGAAAGTTGTACGTATGCGCAAAAAAAAATTATCAAACCGGCATCGAAATTTCTTTGATATTTCTTCTAAATTATTATAATCATATGAATCGTCAAAAGTGAGGTTTCGGATCCTATTTTACGTGTCGAAATGTCATACTTTCTTCCCTCGGTAAGTAATATACTATATTGATTTACAAATGACGTTAACCGTCTTTGATGACGCGCATTGCTTGTTTCGTTGACTCTTCTAAACAAAGCTTCAACTTATATCCCTTATTTGCAGTAATCAATTCCAATTTGAAAAAGTTTCTATTTTACATCGTGAACAAAATAAACATAAAAAAAATTTAAGTAAAATGGTTTATATCAAAATTAATAAAACTGTAAATTTGCGTTCGGATACTCAAGGCCTTAGTTTAATATATAATGACATCTTAAATAAAATTAAAACATAAAACTAAAATTAAACATAAAATTTAAATCAAAATTATACAACTACAAATAATTTCTTTTTAGAATCATAGTTACAGCCTTTCATATAATTATTTAGAATCATAGTTGCAATCTTTCATATTTAAAAATCTCTCATTTTGACACATGTAGAATTATTGAGTTTTAATGGTTAACTTCCTTTTTGTGTTGTTAAGGTATTTTATAATTTATATTATTTTATAAAATACTTGTAGTTATTGTTGTTATACTTTGTTAATTTTCAGTTGCTTGATAAAGTTTCAATAAAGAAACGAAACGTTCCAAGTTAACAATTTGTTGTTTTATTGTGTCCAATTCCAGTGAACATTAACATATTATAAGATATTGGACGTGAACATTATGATTAATTATATAAAAAGCAAATATTTCATTAAAATTAAATAATATTCAGCCTTTACCACGCAATATGAAACAATTAATAATAGTTCACCTTGTAATATGTTCTCGTAATTCAAATAAATAAATATAAACCTAATAGACAAATTTGTTAAATTAAAAACATTTAAATATCGTTCCTTTTCATGTACTCTTAGTTTGTCCCACCAACTAAAACAGTTTTTTCAATAAGAACAAGTAAACAGTTTTTCTCCGTTATGAACTCGTTTGTGCTTTACCATTAATTCGAAAACGTCTTTCACAATAAGAAATGGTTTCTCTGCAGTAAGAATTTTTTCATGAGTAAACATCTTGTCTATTAAAACACTTTTTACGTTACGAACAAGTAGATGGCTTTTCTGAAGTATGGGTTTTTTCGTGTTTTCCTTTCTGCTCAGATGATCTAAAAGCTTGTTGACAATAAGAACAAACTTATGGTTTTTCTCCTGTGTGAATTCTTTCATGAACTGCTTTATCAATAGCTCTTCTAAAACATTGTTTGCAATACGAACACTCAAATGCTTTCTGTCTGCTGTGAATCCTTTCATGTTTAATTTTTTGCTCGATTCTACGAAAGTACTTTCCACAACATGAACAAGCAAACGAGTTTTGTTCAAAATGAATTCTTTCATGCCTTTCTCTATTACTAGCGGTTGTAAAACTTTTTTCGCAATAAGAACAAGAAAATGGTTTTTCTTCTAAATGAGATCTTTCGTGCCTCATTTTTAAACATTCTGTTGTAAAACCTTTTTGGCAATAAGAACAAATAAATGGCTTTTCTCCAGTGTGAATTCTTTCATGGCTTATTCTAGTACGGACTGATTTAAACATTTTATTACAATAAGAACAAGCAAATGGCTTTTCTCCAGTATGGATTCTTTCATGCTGTACTTTTTCACCAGACGATTTAAAAGTTTTTTCACAATAACTACAAAGATATGGTTTTTCTCCTGTGTGAAGCCTTTCATGAATAATTTGAGTCCCTTTAGTAATAAAACGTTTTTCACAATAAGAACAAGCAAATTGCTTCTCTCCAGTATGAGTACGTTCGTGAGTCATTTTATTACGACATGTCGTAAAAGTCTTTTTACAATACAAACAAGGATAAACGTTTTTTCCAGTATGAATTCTTTCGTGGGTGACTTTGTCAGCAGCTAGTCTAAAACTTCTGTTACAAAAAGAACAAGCAAATGGTTTTTCCCCAGTATGGATTCTTTCGTGCGCTATTTGATAATCTTTACGATTAAAGCACTTTTCGCAATAGGAACAAGCAAATGGCTTTCCAGATGTATGTATTCTTTCGTGTTTTACTCTGTTACGACTTGTTTTAAAGGTTTTATCACAGTAAGAGCAAATAAATCGTTTGTCGCTAGTCTTATGTGGTTTATAATTATCTTTATCAGATATTTCTTTAGTTTTTAAGTTTAACAAATTTGTATTGCTCAAATGTTCATCATAAACGTTGTCCTGTTGTGTATCTAAAACATTAAATTTCTTAGAATAATTTGATTGGTTAATGATAGTTTTCTTCAAATTAAATAACAGAGGTTCATGTATAGCTTCAGTGTGCTCAATATAATCCAAAGATTGTGCTCCATTTATATTTCTTGTGTTTGCTTTGCGTTCAGTTGTATCTATTTCTTTTTTCAAAGTATCAAAGTGAAATATTCCTAGGTCTATCTCTGAATGAAGCTTTTTATCAAATTCAACTTTTATGTCTGCGATATCCATTGGTAATGATTGCCTGAAACAAATAAGTATATAGTTAGTTATTCAGAACTAAAACATTGTTGTTAAAATAAAAATGTCAGTAAATGTAAAGCGTTAGAACACCAATTTTATAGGGTTTACATAAAAGAGGTATGTAAAAATACTATTAAATTGCAAAATAAGTTCGTTCCGTTTATGTTGTACTATTTTCACTATTATTTGTTGTTATATTGATTATACTAGTAGGTATATCAGCTGATTATTAGATTTTTTTTTCTTTTCTTAATTATTATTTATATTTGATTAAATTATAGCTTTTATATCCGTTTGTTAATGTATCTTCAAGTCGGGAATAAATCAGTATCATTAATTTCCATCTTTATTTGTTAAAATGGTGTCGTCGATGACATAGAATTTATTTATTCTGTATACCACAATTTGGGACACACAATTGGGGCAAAGGAAGTATTAAAAAATAATTTACCTAAATATACGTCTTTTCACTAATTATTTTAATTCCGCTTTAAAAGCACCTTTTTTAGCAGAAAATAAAGGACTTAGCGGCATAAGAAAAAATGATCTCCGATTCTTTTCAAACTTGGTGTAATTATAGTGTTACATAATCAGAATATACACACAAAAAAACTTTTATAAGTATTTTGAGATAAAAAAGTACTAGTAATTTTTTTGGTCAAAAAAAGTTATAATAATTTTTGGATGCTAAGTGATATCTGGAAAATTCTTTCACTGTGATTGTCAGTAAAAAGTGGTGCTTCAATGAGAATAGAAGTTAGCTCAGAAAAATTGTGTCTTCGATTGAAATCACCAAGGTGAATTTTATAATCTCAAAATTGGCCATTGTGGCAAATGGTTACCAAACATTTTAAGGGTGATTTTGATACGATTTGATGAGTAGTTTGATATTAAATTTTGAAAAGTTTGGTAACCGTTTGCCAAAGAGGTCAATTTTGAGATTATAATTTCTACTTTGGTGATTTCAATCGAACTCACAATTTTTCTGGGCTAATTTCTATTCACATCGACGCACCACTCCTTACTGACAATCACAGTGAAAGAATTTTCCAGATATCACTTAGCATTCAAAAGTTATTATAACTTTATTTTTGACCAAAAAATTACTAGTACTTTTTTATCTCAAAATATTTTTAAAAGTTTTTTTGTGTGTATATTCTGTTTATGTAACACTATAATTACACCAAGTTTGAAAAGAATCGGAAACCATTTTTTCTTATGCCGCTAAGTCCTTTGCTTCATTTGAAAATTAATTGAATGAAATGGTTTTATAGTGGTTGAAAAGCTTTACAAAAAAAATCCAGAATATTCTGTGATTAGTTTCGCTGTTAATCTCGAAAAAAGTGATTTTTTAGAAAGTTCCAACTTTAACTTTGAATAACTATGACAGGATTCCGGTAAAACTTAATTAGTTCATAAAATAAAATAAGTAAGAGAGTGTACCCGGGTATGAGACGGGTTTTGTTTATGAGCCAAAATTTTTTACTGGTTAAATAAAGTCGGGTGTTCTATTCACTGTTGGAAAGATAATGAAAATACACAACTTTTGTCCGCAGAAAGTTTTGTGATTCCATTAATATGCAATATTTTATGACCAATTTTCTAAGCATCAGTGTTTTGACAAGAAAAAAAATTGTATCTAGGTATGAGACACCTACAAAAATACATTAAAAATTGTAAAATATAAAGTAAAAACCTCATATCTATTTAAAAAGTTTAATTTTTTATGTTTTCCATAATTTTTATTTATCAATTTCCTCTTCATAATCGTCGCAATGTTTGCATGTGTAGATGCTTGCACACATGTTTGCGCACTTCAAAAGCTTGCAAATATTGCATTAAATGTTGTTAACATCGTTCAATTTGTTCGGCAACAACTTTATACTAATGATGTTTTTGCTTTGGAACCCTTGGGTAGTGGTAATATGCTGTGTCTCATACCCGGACAATGACGACATTTTGACAATTAAAAAAAAATTGTTTTCCAACCACATATTGGCCTAATCCAATATTGTATCGTAAAATATAAGAAAAACACTAAATGCTATACATTACACTTTCCTTTTTTAATTGATTTACATGAAAAAAACAACACTTTGAAAAAAATTAAAAACGTTTCACAATTGAATTTCACATGTGATGTTTGCAGGTGATATAAGCAATGCGTCGATTCATTTCAGTGTTAGCACAAAAACTGACTGATGACCAAAGAAATATTTGACAGTAATCAGATCGGCCATATTGACATTGCATAATGAAAATAATTGACTGTCTCATACCTGGAGCCTGTCTCATACCTGGGAACGCTCCCCTACTTGTAATATATGTCAATTTATAAAATAACTTATAGACTAACACTATAAATTTGATTATATCATAATTATATAATCTTCAAAAATATGGAGGTCATACAATTTTAATAGATGTCAACATATAGAATTATATATTATCAATATATGTTAAAAGTATATAATTATATAATTACAACAGCAAAAAGATAGTTATTTTAATACATATTTCTATAGCATCAATTATATTGTAATATAAATGGTACTACATTGTCCGACATATTTTTAGAATATTTTTGTTTTTCATGCGGGTACGTTTCGCATCCATAACAAAACAATGTTTCTATTACCGCTTTGTTCACACGCAGTTGGAGGTTCTCGATGCTGTTTTTCAATTTAGTTTATCTTTATCTAAAGCTAAGAGAATTGAATATAGTAAAATTACAACTATTATATACTTACCTCATTATATATTAACAAAATGCTAATTAGTGGAATTTCCCGCAGTATAAACAAAAACTATAATCCAAAAATTCTTAAAAGAAACTTAAGAAGTTCTTCAATCATATTGTAACGGATTTCCCAATCCAAATCCAATATCCAACGAGAGCAAAAGCGGTTCGTACTCGGGTTGTGAATAATAACACACAGTTGGCCACTCAATTTACAATTACGATTTATTAACACAAAATTATAAACAAATTCTCCTTCACCAATAACTTCAACACTAGCACTTAACAATTATTTAATTTACCAACTAACTAACTTACGGTTCTAATACACTAACTAATTTATTTACACTCGTATATTTATTTAAACGATTGTCACTGGTATATTTATTTACATTTATCTATACGGATAGCGATAGCCCTTACCTCGTAGATTCACCGAGCGTACGGAGTTAGAGCGTTGACACTTCACAATAACAGACTCGGTCGTAACTAAAATGAGGAAGCATTTGGGAAGTTTATATATGTGTTGTTTAATCTGTTTATCTGGCTCCTAGAGTATTCGAAATACATCTGCTGTACAGAGATATGGCCAATTCAAGGTAACTCAGATCGAACATTCTAGTTATACGTGTATTAAGAGATATTGAGATATATCCGCTTACTCAATATATCACGGTCGCGCGCGAGTATCTCGCGCTTGATTAAGTACACCTATCACGGCTCTACACTCGATCACCGTGCCCGTTACAATAGTAATTAAAAAATAGTAATCATATCTTAAATATTTTAAAAACAATATTGATAAAACTTTGGGTTTAATTTTTGAAAACAGTGGATAGTCTCGGTCATTCTCATCGAAAGCAACCCAAAGAGTTTTTGCCCTTGCAAAAGCTCGCAATTGTAATAATGATCTCAATCATTATTGTTATTACAAGTTTTTTTTTTCTTATATATGGATCTTCTCGTGCGCTGCTCGATGGTCTGTCCTACTAAAACATTTTTTACAATACGAACATACAAATTGCTTTTCATCAGTATGAATTCCTTCGTAAAGAAATTTCTTATTATTAAAAATATAACGCTTCCAACAGTTAGAGCAAGCAAATGGTCTTTCTCCTGTATGTATTCTCTCATGAACTAACTTAGTGGTATTTGTTTTAAACCTCTTTAAACAAACGGAACAAGGATATATTCTTTTTTCGTTGTAAATCTTTTCCTGCTGTGCTTTATCTGTAGCTGCCTGAATTACTTTCTTATCATGTAATATACAATTTTTCTCAGAGTTAGAGCAAGCAAATGGTTTGTCTTAAGTAAAAAAAATTCCATGTATCTTTTGATTGATGTTCTTTCTAGAGGATTTTGTACAATATCAACACGCAGGTGTTTTTCCCCTTGAATGAATTCTCTGGTGAACTCTTCTACCCTTATCTGATGTAAAACTCATCGGATAAAAAGAACAATCAAATAATCTTTGCTTTGTATCAATCCTGTCATGTTTTATTAGATAGTCTTTTGTACTAAAACATTTTTTACAATATGAAGAAACGAATGGTGTTTCTCCTGTATGGATCCGCGTCATTTATTATTTCGTAGTGTTTGTTATTAAAAGACTTTTTACAATATGAACAAGAAGATGTTAGTTTTAGTACGTTTTGAACAATCAGTTTTACCTACCGTAAAGATGTTTCTAATTTTATTGTTAATAGCAGTATGCAAAGGTTGTGGGGCGTTTATGTTTTTTCTTTTTGCTTGGTGTTCATATTGAGTTTTACTAGTCGCTATTTTGAATTTCTTGTTTCTATTTGATTGAAG
Source organism: Sinopyrophorus schimmeli (assembly GCA_036325965.1). Taxonomy (NCBI): domain Eukaryota; kingdom Metazoa; phylum Arthropoda; class Insecta; order Coleoptera; family Elateridae; genus Sinopyrophorus; species Sinopyrophorus schimmeli. The sequence goes on along the minus strand of JARFIZ010000024.1, from coordinate 4,233,959 downwards.
ATTACGTTTTTTTGTCGATGCGATACTTAAAAAATTGCTTGGTTCATTAAACATTTCCTTTAGAATATTTTTGGATCGCAATCCATAATTTGATACCGATTTAGTATTATTGGTACTGTCACCATTATGATTTTCCACTAAAAATATAGATTGTTGTTTCTGCAATGAAGTTATTTTCAAATGAGCATGGCATCTATTTCTAAAATTCCTAAGTCTACATTTGTATGTAGATATTCTTTGAGTTCTAGTTTTAGGTCTGTAGCATTTCCATATTTACCGCTAATTAGTGAAAGTTTCCTAAACAAATATGTATATAATTAATAATTTAAAACAAGGAAGTGCTGTTAAATAGAAAATAATGCTATTTTAGTTAAAAACAGATATTTAAGCGGTAAATGTCATCAGAGAAATATTTTATTGTTCTCTATAAGTTATAATTATTACAATGGTTTAACATAAATTATTTGCTTCAAACTTCGTATCAGATGCATTTGTGCTATGAAATATAGAAGAGTAAACAAAACAAGCAAATGTACGTCACTAATAGAAATTTTTATTGACAACATAATAAATAAAAAACCCTGTTCTCTTTTTATTTAAAATTATATTTTTAAATTTTACTTACCAATAATCAAGAATAATTTAAATATTAAATTTGTTTAAATCATTATCACATGGATCACCAAAAGTAGGCATTTTTAATTTTTTGCCTTTTATAATAAAATGGTTAAAATAGAAATGTCACGTATGTTTTATTATTTTTACTTTAACAATGTTTTATAAATGGTAAATAAATGGTTGATAAGTAACGTTTGAAAGTTGGACATCAACAGTTTTTGATGACATGCATTGCTTGTTTCGTTGACTCTTCTATACAAAGCTTTAACTTATATGGTTTATTTGCGGTAATAATTTATAAAAAGCAAATATTTCATTAAAATTAAATAATATTCAGCCTTTACCACGCAATACGAAACAATTAATAATAGTTCACCTTGTAATGTTCTCGTAATTAAGATAAAACAATATAAACCTAATAGACAAATATGTTAAATTAAGAACATTTAAATATCATTTCTTTTCATGTAATCTTAGTTTGTCCCTCCTACTAAAACACTTTTTACAATAAAAACAAGTAAACATTTTTTTTTCCAGTATGAACTCGTTTGTGCTTTACCAGTAGTTCTAAAACGTCTTTCACAATAAGAACAACAAAATGGTTTCTCTGAAGTCTTTTCATAAGTAATTTAAATATCTTTTTTATTGAAACACTTTTTACATTACGAACAAGTAGATGGCTTTTCTAAAGTATGGGTTTTTTCGTGTTTTCCTTTCTGCTCAGACGATCTAAAAGCTTGTTGACAATAAGAACAAACTTATGGTTTTTCTCCTGTGTGAATTCTTTCATGAACTGCTTTATCAATAGCTCTTCTAAAACATTGTTTGCAATGCGAACACTCAAATGCTTTCTGTTTGGTGTGAATCCTTTCATGCTTAATTTTTTGCTCTATTCTACGAAAGCACTTTCCACAATATGAACAAGGAAACGAGTTTTGTTCAGAATGAATTCTTTCATGCCTTTCTCTATTACTAGCGGATGTAAAACTTTTTTCGCAATAAGAACAAGAAAATGGTTTTTCTTCTAAATGAGATCTTTCGTGCCTCATTTTTACACATTCTGTTGTAAAACCTTTTTGGCAATAAGAACAAATAAATGGTTTTTCTCCAGTGTGAATTTTTTCATGGCTTATTCTAGTACGGACTGATTTAAACATTTTATTACAATAAGAACAAGCATATGGCTTTTCTCCAGTATGGATTCTTTCATGCAGTACTTTTTCACTAGACGATCTAAACGTTTTTTGACAATAACTACAAACATATGGTTTTTCTCCTGTGTGAATTCGTTCATGTTGAATTTGAGTCCCTTTATGAGTAAAACGTTTTTCACAATAAGAACAAGCAAATTTCTTCTCTCCAGTATGAGTACGTTCGTGATCCATTTTACTACGACATCTCGTAAAAGTTTTTTTACAATACAAACAAGGATAAACGTTTTTTCCAGTATGAATTCTTTCGTGGGTGACTTTGTCAGCAGCTACTCTAAAACTTCTGTTACAAAAAGAACAAGCAAATGGTTTTTCCCCAGTATGGATTCTTTCGTGCGCTATTTGATAATCTTTACGATTAAAGCACTTTTCGCAATAGGAACAAGCAAATGGCTTTCCAGATGTATGTATTCTTTCGTGTTTTACTCTGTTACGATTTGTTTTAAAGGTTTTTTCACAGTAAGAGCAAATAAATCGTTTGTCGCTAGTCTTATGTGGTTGATAATTATCTTTATCAGATATTTCTTTAGTTTTTAAGTTTAACATATTTGTATTGCTCAAATGTTCATCATAAATGTTGTCCTGTTGTGTATCTAAAACATTAAATTTCTTAGAATCATTTGATTGGTTAATGATAGTTTTCTTCAAATTAAATAACAGAGGTTCATGTATAGCTTCAGTGTGCTCAATATAATCCAAAGATTGTGCTCCATTTATATTTCTTGTGTTTGCTTTGCGTTCAGTTGTATCTATTTCTTTTTTTAAAGTATCAAAGTGAAATATTCCTAGGTCTATCTCTGAATGAAGCTTTTTATCAAATCCAAATTTTATGTCTGCGATATCCATTGGTAATGATTGCCTGAAACAAATAAGTATATAGTTAGTTATTCAGAACTAAAAGATTCTTGTTAAAATAAAAATGTCAGCAAATGTAAAGCGTTATTACACCAATTTTATAGGGCTTACATAAAAGAGTTATGTAAAAATACTATTGGATTGCAAAATAAGTTCGTTACGTTTATGTTCTAGTATTTTCACTATTTTTTGTTGTTATATTGATTATACTAATATATCAGCTGATTATTAGATTTTTTCTATTCTTAATTTTATATCCGTTTGTTAATGTATCTTCAAGTCGGGATTAAATCAGTATCATTAATTTCCATCTTTACTTGTTAAAATGCTGTCGTCGATGACATAGAATTTATTTTTTCTGTATACCAAAATTTGGGACACAATTGGGGCAGAGGGAGTATTAAAAAATAATTTATGTACCTAAATATCCGTCTTTTCACTAATTATTTTAATTCCACTTTAAAAGCACCTTTTTAACAGAAAATAAATTTGCTTCATTTGAAAATTAGTTGAATAACATGATTTTATAGTGGTTGAAAAGCTTTACAAAACAAATCCAGAATATTGTGTAATTAGTTTCCCTGTTAATCTCGAAAAAAGTGATTTTTTAGAAGGTTCCAACTTTAACCATAAATAACTATGACAGGATTCCGAGAAAAATTAATTAGTTCATGAAATAAAATAAGTACTTGTAATATATGTAAAATAAAATAACTTATAGACTAACACTATAAATTTGATTATATCATAATTATATAATTTTCAAATATACGGAGGTCATACAATTTTAATAAATGTCAGCATATTGTAGCAAACGCGATAAATGAATGAAGCGGCCTCGATAGATTTGCTTAATCACCCGCGAGATACTTCTATCTCACGCGCGCGACCGTGAGATATTGAGTAAGCGTAGATATCCCAATAATCTTTTAACACACAACTAACTAGAGTTTTCTATCTACATTACCTTGAAATGTCTGTATCGCCAAAGCCCAGATACTTCTCGAAGCTTCCGAATAGATTAAGCAACACATATATAAACTCCGAAACACTTCCTCACTTGAGTTTCGACCGAGTCTGTTATTGTGAAGTGTCAACGCTCTAACTCCGTACGCCCGGTGAATCTACGAGGTAAGCGCTATCGCTATCCGTATAGATAAATGTAAATAAATATACCAGTGACAATCGTTTAAATAAATAAACGAGTGTAAATAAATTAGTTAGTGTATTAGAACCGTAAGTTAGTTAGTTAGTAAATAAATAATTGTTAAGTGCTAGTGTTTAAGTTATTGGTGAAGGAGAATTTGTTTATTATTTTGTGCTAATAAATCGTAATTGTAAATTTAGTGGCCAACTGCGTGTCATTATTCACAACCCGAGTACGAACCGCTTTTGCTCTCGTTGGATAGTGGATTTGTATTGGGAAATCCGTTACAATATAGAATTATATATTATATCAATATATGTTTTTAAGTATATAAGGTAAAAGTACCGGTTTTGGACACATTAGGCACAGTTTTAGACACTTGAGTAATTTTGATAAAATACCTTAAAAAATACGAAAAAAACATTATTGATGTGTCTATCGTAGTTAAACATACATTCATTACACTTATAGTAAGTAGCGATAATTCTTATATTTGACATTTGTCAAAATAAAGTAGAAAATGTCCACAACTAGTACAGTGTCCAAAACCGGTACTTCTACCTTAATTAAATAATTACAACAGCAAAAAGATAGCTATTTTAATACATATTTCTATAGCATCAATTATATTGTAATATAAATGGTACTACATTGTTCGACATATTTTTAGAATATTTTTTTTTCATGCGGGTATGTTTCGCATCCATAACAAAGAAATGTTTTTATTACCGCATTGTACAGACGCAGCTTGCAGGTTCTCGATGCTGTTTTTCAATTCAGTTTATCTTTATCTAAAACTAAGAAAATTGACTATTGTAAAATTACAACTATTATATACTTACCTAATAATATAATAACAAAATGCTGGTTAGTGGAATTTCCAGCAGTATGAACAAAAACTATAATCCAAAAATTCTTAAAAATATAACGCTTCCCACAATTAGAGCAAGCAAATGGCCTTTCTCCTGTATGTATTCTCTCATGAACTGACTTAGTGGTATTTGTTTTAAACCTCTTTAAACAAACGGAACAAGGATATATTCTTTTTTCGTTGTAAATGTTTTCCTGCTGTGCTTTATCTGCAGCTGCCTGAATTACTTTCTTATCATGTAATATAGAATTTTTCTCTGTGTTAGAGCAAGAAAATGGTTTGTCTTAAGTAAAAAAAATTCCACGTATCTTTTAATTGGTATTCTTTCTAGAAGATTTTATACAATATGAACACGCAAGTGTTATTTCCCTTGAATGAATTCTCTGGTAAACTCTTCTACCCTTATCAGATGTAAAACTCATCCCACAAAAAGAACAATCAAATAATCTTTGCTTTGTATCAATCCTGTCATGTTTTATTAGATAGTCTTTTGTACTAAAACATTTTTTACAATATGAAGAAACGAATGGTGTTTCTCCTGTATGGATCCGCGTCATTTATTATTTCGTAGTGTTTGTTATTAAAAGACATTTTACAGTATGAACAAGAAGATGGTTTCTGTCCTGCCTGAAGTACAGTCGAACTTCCATAAGTCGAACGCCGATAAGGCGAATTTTTGATAGCTCGAACTCGAACCTTTTTCCCTAAGATTTGCCTATCTCAACGTTAATATTTTTATATCAATAACTCGAATTTTAATAAATCGAATTATTTAATAAATCTAAGCGTTTTACAATTCCCTAAATTCAAGTTTCCATTAGTAAATATTTCCAAACTCGAAGTTAAATTTTACAACTTTTTATAAAATACCTGTTAGGATTAAAGAACGGGTCGGTTCGATGTTATTGGTGGTTAAAAGCTCTATTGTGTACTACGATGAAAAGGTTTTTACTACAAGCTGCTTTGACGGCGGCACTTCAATGGGATTTAAAAACTAATTTATATTTAAATGCCTTATGAACAGTTTTAAATTTTAAGATGATTTTACCGTTTATTTTACAAGAAAAGAAATTACTTTTCCATTTTAGTTTTCATTTTGGTAGTTATTCGTCAAGTACGAGGAATAACAAATGTGTTTTACATTCTTTATAGTTTGTAACAGAGTATAACAGAAAATCTAAAAAACATTAATACTTTTTCTAAAATTATTTACGTATTAACATGGAGTGTAAACCAAAATTAAAAAGTTTAAGCATAAGGGAGAAAATTAATCTTATAAAAGAAGTGGAACGTGGGCTCAAAACAAAAAAAGATATAGCTAAAGATTTTGGTATTCCCGCAAACACTTTATCAACCATTTTAAAAAACAGAGACCTAATTGTAGCTGCTGAAAATACAAATGACCACCATTCTAGAAAAAGGCTAAAGGAGTATCCTTTTCCCAATATGGAGAAAGCTATGATTGAATGGTTTCGGGGTATGCATGTAATAAAAATATTCCGATTTCGGGACTTGTACTGTTAGAAATATCAGAAAAGTTCGCGCGCCTATTACATTATGATAATTTCAAAGCAAGTCAGGGTTGGCTGGAGAATTTAAAAAAAAGGAACCTCATCATTCAAAGACTAATATGTGGTTAAAGTGCAAAAGTGTCTAAAAACGATTGTGAATTTTGGAGGCATAAAGTCTTGACACCATTACTGCAAGAATATGAACATATGAAAATATTTTTATCGACTATGAAACTGCCCGGGAAAAAAAATTATATAATCATATAAAATTATATATAAATTATCATATATAATTATATACGAATTTTGGCGCGATATAATTTTATCTAGTTTTATATAATTTTACATAATTATATAAAATTATATACAGTAAAACCTGTTTTTGTGTGGTGGATAGGGACCGCATAAAATAAATCGTACAAAAAAAAATTCGGAAATTTTATAAATAATTACATTTTTATAAATAATTACATATATTATATTATGACATATAGGTAATAAACAACTTTGTACAATATACTACCTAAAATTTTTTTATGCGGTCGATAGGGACCGCATAAAAAAAGTCGCACCTAGAAAATACATCAATTATTTACGAAATAGATGAAAAAATGCTTTCAATTAAATTAAATAATTAAATTAGACCTGGAAAAATTGTAAAAACATTTAATTCTTCATTGTACATATACATGGAGAAGTTTTCAAATTGTACATTAAATAGTTCGCTGCTACTTGTCATAATCTAAAACGCGCATCTACTTGGGATAAATTGGTCCAAAATCGCTTTCGTCGTTTGAAAATAGGATTTCAATTGATTTTTTTCTTTTGGTACCATAAAGTCAGTGCCAACGCCGCTGAGATTCATATACCGCATAAAAATAAATCGCACAAAAAAATGCACAAAAATAAAATCGCACAAAACAGAACGCACAAAAATAAATCCGCATAAAAAAGGACCGCACAAAAACAGGTTTTACTGTATAACTATAAAAAATAAATTTTATATAATAATTCCCGTACAGCAACAATTGTGGTAATTACCATCAGTCTACTAATTAGAACCTTTGTGATTCAGTATCTGCTTATTTAGTGAAAGGAAAGGTAGTTTACAAGGAGTAGCGCGGTGTGCAATTGATTATGTCATCGATGAATCTGAAACAGAATTATACATCTTTTTTGGGGATTTGAACCCCGGACTCCTGGATCATGAAACTGCTTGCTTTGCCACTGACCTACGAAGCTTTCTCAAATATTTACTAAAAATGTCTTATAAAAATGACATACTAAAATGACAATCTTTCATGTTTGACACATGTCAAATTTTGAGTTTTGATGGTTAAAATATTTTTTGACATATGTTAAGTTGCTTGAAAAAATTTCAATAAAGAAACAAAACGTTGCACATTTAACAAGAGTTAACTCTTGGACAACAATAAAACAATTGTTTTATTGTTCTAAAATTCCTAATAACTCTAAATATTATTAAAAGACATCAGACGTTAATATTATGATTAATGTCCTAAACTTAGTAAATTATCTAATTTATAAATTTGTCCTGAAGTTAGTATAATGATAAATAATTTTAAAGAAAAAAGCAAATAATAACAATTATATCGAAAATATTAAAAATATATTTTTTTATATGTATATGATTTTATAAAATTATATAAAATCATATAAAATGTTTTCCCGGTTTATATAAAAATATATATAATTATGTACAAGTTTATATAATGACATTATATGTATATAATTTAATATAAGCAATCTAATATATATAATTATACATAATTACATATGATTATATAAAATACTTTTTTCCCGGAATACGCTACTTTATAAAATTTTATATAGTTTTATATAATTATATAAATTTATACATAATTATATATACATTAATATAAAACTATATAAAGTTATACATGATTATGTGATTATATAAAAAAAAAATTTCCCGGGTGGTTTGTTTTTTAAATGCTTAACGGATAAAACTTTGACTTTTTTAAATGAAAAGTGTTACGGTGAGAAACGCAGCAAAAAAAGAGTGACTTTGATGGTAGGAGCTAAAAATCAATTATATATATATATATATATATATATATCTATACGTAAGTGTGTAACGGAACTTTTTTTAATAACTCGAATTATTGATAACTCGAATTAATTTTGGTCTCCCTTCGACTTCGACTTTTGAACAATCAGTCTTACCTACCGTAGAGATGTTTCTAATTTTATTGTCCATAGCAGTATGCAAAGGTTGTGCGGCGTTTATGTTTTCTCTTTTTGCTTGGTGTTCATATTGAGTTTTACGAGTCGCTATTTTTAATTGGTTGTTTCTATTTGGTTGAAGATTACGTTTTTTTGCCGATGCGATACCTAAAAGAATGCTTGGTTCATTAAACATTTCCTTTAGAGTATTTTTGGATCGCAGTCCATAATTTAATACCCATTTAGTTTTATTCGAACTGTAACCATTGTGATTTTCCACTTAAAAATATAGATTTTTGTTTCTGCAATGAAGTTATTTTCAAATAAACTTTCATATTTTAGTATGGCATTTATTTCTAAAATTCCTAAATCTACGTTTGTATGTAGCTTTCTTCGAGTTCTAGTTTTAGGTCTGTAGCATTTCCATATTTACCGCTAATTAGCGAACGTTTCCTAAACAAATATAATTACTAATTTAAAACAGGGAAGTGCTGTTAAATAGAAAATAATGCTATTTTAGTTAAAAACCGATATCTAAACCGGCAATGTCATCAGAGTAATATTTTTATTGCTCTCTATAAGTTATAATTATTACAATGGTTTAACATAAATTAATTTACTTCAAACTTCGTATCAGATGCATTTGTGCTATGAAATATAGAAGAGTAAACGAAACAAGCAAATGTGCGTCACTAATAGGTAGTCGCTTGCAGTGGACGCTGTTCACTTACATTGCGTTTATTGAGATTAGTCGCGCGTATACGGACGTATACGCGCTACCACCAAGTCGCGGGACTACGCTTCCAATGGACGACCGGCCTTAGCCTATATCCCTTATTTTCGGTAATATTTTATAAAAAGCAAATATTTCATTAAAATTAAATAATATTCAGCCTTTACTACGCAATACGAAACAATTAATAAAAGTTCACCTTTTAATATGTTCTCGTAATTAAGATAAATGAATATAAACCTAATAGATAAATTTGTTAAATTAAGAACATTTAAATATCGTTTTTTTTCATGTACTCTTAGTTTGTCCCATCTACTAAATCAGTTTTTACAATAACAACAAGTAAACAGTTTTTCTCAGGTATGAACTCGTTTGTGCTTTACCAGTAATTCGAAAACATCTTTCACAATATAAACAAAGAAATGGTTTCTCTGCAGTATGAATCTTTTCATGAGTAAATTAAATATATTTTCTGTTAAAACACTTTTTACATTACGAACAAGTAGATGGCTGTTCTAAAGTATAGGTTTTTTCATGTTTTCCTTTCTGCCCGGACGATCTAAAAGCTTGTTGACAATAAGAACAAACTTATGGTTTTTCTCCTGTGTGAATTCTTTCATGAACTGCTTTATCAATAGCTCTTCTAAAACATTGTTTGCAATGCGAACACTCAAATGCTTTCTGTTTGGTGTGAATCCTTTCATGCTTAATTTTTTGCTCTATTCTACGAAAGCACTTTCCACAATTTGAACAAGCAAACGAGTTTTTTTCAGAATGAATTCTTTCATGCCTTTCTCTATTACTGGCGGCTGTAAAACTTTTCTCACAATAAGAACAAGAAAATAGCTTTTCTTCTAAATGAGATTTTTCGTGCCTCATTTTTAAACATTCTGTTGTAAAACCTTTTTGACAATAAGAACAAATAAATGGTTTTTCTCCAGTGTGAATTTTTTCATGGCTTATTCTAGTACGAACTGATTTAAACATTTTATTACAATAAGAACAAGCAAATGGCTTTTCACCAGTATGGATTCTTTCATGCGTATGTTTTTCACCAGATGATCTAAAAGTTTTTTGACAATAACTACAAACATATGGTTTTTCTCCTGTATGATGTCTTTCATGTCTAATATGAGGCTCTTTAGTAAAAAAACGTTTTTCACAATAAGAACAAGCAAATGGCTTCTCTCCAGTATGAGTACGTTCGTGAGCCTTTTTATTATGACATCTCGTAAAAGTTTTATTACAATACAAACAAGGATAAACGTTTTTTCCAGTATGACTTCTTTCGTGGGTACCTTTTTCAGTAGCTGATCTAAAACTTCTATTACAATAAGAACAAGTAAATGGTTTTTCCCCAGTATGGATTCGTTCGTGCGATATTTGATAATCTTTACGATTAAAGCACTTTTCGCAATAGGAACAAGCAAATGGCTTTCCAGATGTATGTATTCTTTCGTGTTTTACTCTGTTACGACTTGTTTTAAAGGTTTTATCACAGTAAGAGCAAATAAATCGTTTGTCGTTAGTCTTATGTGGTGTATAATTATCTTTATCAGATATTTCTTTCGTTTTTAAGTTTAACATATTTGTATTGCTCAAATGTTCATCATAAACGTTGTCCTGTTGTGTATCTAAAACATTAAATTTCTTAGAATCATTTGATTGGTTAATGATAGTATTCTTCAAATTAAATAACAGAGGTTCAGGTATAGCTTCAATGTGCTCAGTATTATCTAAAGACTGTGCTGCATTTATATTTGTTGCGTTTGCTTTGCGTTCGGTTGTATCTATTTCTTTTTTCGCCTTGTCATTTCTGGTATCGAAGTGAAATATTCCTAGGTCTATCTCTGAATGAAGCTTTGTATCAATTCCAACTTTTATGTCTGTGATGTCCATTCGTAATGATTGCCTGAAACAAATAAGTATATAGTAAGTTTTTCAGAACTAAAAGATTGTGGTAAGAATTAAAATGTCAGTACCTAAATGTAAAGCGTTATTGCACCAATTTTATCGGGTTTACATAAAAGAGGTATTTAGAAATATGTACTATTGGATTGCAAAATAAGTTCGTTCCGTTTATGTTCTAAAATTTTCACTTTTTTTTGTTGTGATTAATTGTATATCAGCTGATTATTAGATTTTTCATATCACATGCATAGAAACAACGCGTTTTGATCTCTGTTTTGCCAGTCGAAACAAAACAATTTCAGACCAATGCGACTGTGTCAGTCAGAAATGACATTTGTTTCTCCCCTAGGGGAGAAACAAATGTCATCAGATCGTTGTCAAAGATTTTAATAAATTACAAAACTCGTTGTTTCATTACATGTGATATAAAAAATAGTATGTGTGGCACGGAATGAAACAAAGACGATTTCAGACCAGGGCGATGACAGCCCTCGCTTCGCTTAAGCAGTCAACTCTCGCCCTCGTCAGAAATCGTCTTGTTTCACCCCTTGCCACACAATATACTATTTTCTATTCTTAATTATTATTTATATTTGATTAAATTAGAGCTTTTATATCCGTGTGTTAATGTATCTTCAAGTTGGGATTAAATCAGTATCATTAATTTCCATTTTTACTTGTTAAAATGCTGTCGTCGTTGACATAGAATTTATTTTTTCTGTATACCACAATTTAGAACACACAATTGGGACAGAGGGAATATTAAAAAATAATTTACCTAAATATACGTCTTTTCACTAATTATTTTAATTCCACTTTAAAAGCACCTTTTTTAACAAAAAATAAATTTGCTTCATTTGAAAATTAATTGAATAACATAATTTTATAGTGGTTGAAAAGCTTTACAAAACAAATCCAAAATATTGTGTGATTAGTTTCGCTGTTAATCTCGAAAAAAGTAAATTTTTAGAAGGTTCCAACTTTAACCTTGAATAACTATAGAAAAATAGCTGATTTATCCAAAGAATTTAAGAGACCTTACTGGTAGAAAATTAAATTCTCTACGAAAATATTTATCGGATATTTATGTACGTTACCTCGCTATTCAGACATAACTCAAAAACATTTTCTATGTTATTTAAATAGAAAATGGAAATTTGCATTTAAGCATCACCAAACATGAATATTAAATGCACAAATTTTAACAAGCCCTCTATTTCCTCTTCCAACAACATAGACTTGTAACTTTGAAAAAAAAACTTGATTTTTTAATTACTGTATAAAACAATTTTCTTCACGTTCCTTTTTCACAAATGAATTTACAGAGAGTCGATTATAGGTGTTTGTATTTTCTTCTAAAAAATATTTGTTTAATAAGGTAAGTAAACCATGGAAGGCCATGCTCATTCGAAGGCCAATTACACTGGCACACAAAAATAAAAAAGTGGTTAGTACTTTTGACCAGACCCACCTAGAGTTATGTATTTCGATGCCCTGAATCCGAATTTGAGGTCGGTTTACCCAATATACCTCTAAAATTTTGAGTAAATTTCAAAAAACCACTAAAAATTGCAATTATGAAAATGAAGAAAATTGGATTAAACTAGATCAAATCTTCCTTATATATATATTTTGATGAGATGAATCCAAATTTAGAATCTCTTAATCTCGATCATTCATATATTTATCTAAAATCGTAAAAAATAGTAAAAAAGTAGAACATAGCCAAAAATATCACGAGCACACAAAAAAAGTGGTCAGTACTTTTGACCAGACCCACCTAGGCTTATGTGTTTTGATGCCCTGAATCCAAATCCGAAGTCCGTTTGGCCCGTACACTCTCAAAATTTTGAGTAAATTGCGAAAAACTGCTTCAATTGGCTAAAAATTGCAGTTTTTTGCAATTTACTCAAAATTTTAGAGGTATATTGGGTAAACCGACCTCAGTTTCGGATTCAGGGCATCGAAATACATAACCCTAAGTGGGTCTGGTCAAAAGTACTAACCACTTTTTTATTTTTGTGTGCCAGTGTTATTAAAAAGTCGTAGTTATTGCCATGTGATGACAAAGTTCTTCTACTCACATTAACACCCATCGCATTCAAAGACATGGAAGCGGCGGCGAGTCTCTAGCGCCGCTATTTTGTCCGTGCAGTTCCTTTCTTCGTTGTCTTCCGTCGTCAGCGTTAAAATTGTAACTCGCGCTCACAGCAACACGTAATTTTTAAGTAAATAACTTATTTTTTTCTTTATTTTTTTTACTCTGAATTAATATATAAGGATTTGCTATAGTACTAAAGCAAACATATTACTTTATTTCTACTTCATTTAAAATATCGGTAGGATCCTTGTAAGACCAATCAAAAATTTGACAGCTGGCCTGTTTTTATAATTCCATTATAAAAGTGATTTGCAACTTATTTGATATCAATATAATACTCATTAGTATTATTTTTAAAACATTTACACGAATACAGTCAAAGTTATACGATTGTGTTCAAGTAATGTTCGTTGAGTATTTTATATATTATGATAAGCATTAAATGTTTCGTTTTGATGAAACACCTTTTTATGTAGTTTAAGTATAAACAGATATTTTGATTGTCACAACGTTAGTTTTAAATCAATCGACTGATTTATTATATTAGCATTGTATGGAGCCCTTGTTCTTAGTAAGGCCGTTTCGAAGAGGTTAGTAAAACTTACGTTTAACAAATAGTGGTTAAATCTGCAATAAAAAAAGTTTTATATATTACATAATAAACTAAAGTGTTACTTAATAATTTGTTTGTTTCATTTATGCAGTAAATAAACCAATAATAACTGTTTATTCGTTAGGGTGGCCTTCCATGGTCCACCCACCTTACTTATAAGTATCAATCTCTTATAATATTAAAAAAGGTCCATACTCCTTGTAGGAGTGTCGAGTCTGTATATAAAAAAGTAAAAAGACATGACTCAGCAAAGTTTATTTCCTGAAAATTATAATAAAAGTTATTTTTCCTAAAAGGAAAAATTACCATGGAGCGATCCCTCAATTAGCATCAAAATTCATGGTCCAACGATTTTGGACGTTGGTTTGGATGCCCATCTGGTGACTTCTTCCAGGCTGCGGTCTCCCTCCAAAACAAGAATCGACAAATGGACCACCAACGTCAGCACGCAGAGTGTGAATCAGATGAGGAAGAGCAATGAAAGTTGTCAATACCGATATGATTCTAATATGCAACTAATGTATATTTATAAGATTTTCACTTCAGAAAATAATGACGCATATTTAAAAATCAAAAATAGAATCAATCATTTATTAAACTAAATTTATAAATACATAAAATAACATTATTTTTTATGTTTTTTATATTGCTTATATTACGATCCTGTACAATGTACCAATAACTAAGTTGAATGATGTTAAACCAATTTAAATAAATTATTTGTATTAAGTACTATGAGCACAGGATAAAAGTTACCTATTCTTGAGGGTTTAACTCCTCCTTAAGACAAATCAAGTCAGAGTGTTTATCAAAATAAGATATAGTGGGTTGGTCTTACAATTCTTGAAACAGTGTTTCTTTATCAGTCACGTTTTATTACCAATTAAAATCTTAAGAAAATAAAATAAAGCTGGATCGTATGTTGTCATAACTGAACTGCTTACATAGACGATTTGGAGTATTTTAACTTACCTACTATATTTTTGTATTATACCTATATTATTATTTGCTACTTTAGCATCGTGTTAGAATTTTTATATTTATTAACTTATTGCAAAACACAAAAGCTTTTAATAATATCAATTAAGAGGTTGACTAAAGAAAAATTTCGACTGCGTGCTTCATATTAAATAATGAAGAGGTCATATTTCAAATAATTCTTTACACCTATTTAGACATATTAAAATTTGATTTTGATAAAATCTAAATTAATTAAATATCCAAACATTAATTATAATTGTTGAAACTAGGTGGTAAAAATGTATGACTTATTGATATCTTCTAAAAACACTAAGAATAATACTTCATTCTATTCATTATATTCACAAGGACAACCTCAGATAAGGTGAATCACATATTTTGTTAGGAGTAAGGGTCGACACATTTGTATACGGAGCATTAAAATCTGTGGTTCGAATTTTGCTGATAGGTTGTTTTTTCGGTACATGTTAAATAAAAAACAATCGTTTTTTTTTAATTAGGTAGCATTCGTTCTTTGTGTCTAAAATATCATTTAAAAGTAAATATGGCATTTGCCAAAAACTATATTTAATATGACACAAATCATATAACATTTTTTTTAACAATAATTAAAAACATGAATAAGTTTATTTTTCAATGTTGCATAATCTAAGAAGATATTTATCAATAACAGAGAAAACAATATATTTTGTACTAATCAAGATTACTGCAGACACATCATGTTGAACTCGAATTATTTAGAACAGCGTTTAAAAAAAACGCGGTCATTGGGATTCGAACTCCAAACTACGTTTTCTTTAGACCACTGCTTTAATCTTCAGAGCAGGGGGTTCTTATCATGATGACGGAATTTTACAGAAGTATCGTTATTTAGCGGACACGTCTTAGATAATTCGAAATTACAAACGTTCATTCTTTATAACATCGTGCAAAAACAATATCATATCGAGCAACTAAAATTGTAAATAATATAAAGAGCAAAAATACTACATAAGCAGTTTCTAGTCATTGTAGAATGAAAGAGCAATTCTATTTTTACAATCTCCTAATACTGTCTAATACTGGCTCGTTGTATTTTGTTTTCATAATATCTTAAGTGGTTGATAAATAAACATTTCTACATTTACTTCGGAAAAATAAACTTTAATAATAAAACACTGTTAATAATTTTAAGGCCATCCCATTATATTTTAATGTGATAACCTCTTGACTTGATTTGTCTTAAGGAGGAGTTAAATCCTCAATAATAGGTAACTTTTATCCTGTGCTCATAGTACAAGCAAATGGTTTTTCCTTGTATAATTTTTTTCACGAACTGTTGTTCTAGTACTTATCTTAAAACTTTTGCACAATGAGAACAGCCAAATGGCTTATACTAGTACAAATGCTGTCGAAAATCATTTTTCTATAGTTCTTAGTAAAACCTTTTTTACAATTTTTAATTGGTTGAATCATAAGTAAGTTGATCCTCATAATTATGAGAATGTTGGTTCAGTTGCTCCTTCTTCTCTCTAATTAAGGCATTTATTAAATATTTTTTTGTTTTTAAATTTAAAGTTTGTATATCGCTCAGATGTTGATGAAGTGTACCAGTTTGTCCTGAATATATTTGTTTAATTTTCTTTCTGTATTTTGTTTGCTTCTTTACATAAGATATCATCGAATCATTTTGGATGTTTCTTATTTTTATTTTGTATTTTGTTTTGTCTTCTGCTTCTTTAATTTTTTTATTTCTATATCGTCGGGACGTTAATCCTTCTATATGAATCTTATTAAGAACATTTCTTTGTCTATTAAATATTCCTTTAACGGCATTTTTAGATCGCAGTCCATAATTAGATACCACTTTTACCTTTTTCCTTAGTTTAGTATTACGACTTTTCAATAAATGCGTAGATTTTTTCTTAGAAATAAAGTTTTCTTCCTTTATTGGGTCATTTTGTAGATTTTCATGCATTTCAAATATTCCCAAATCTATCTCTGAATGTAAGTTCTCTTCGATTTCTACTTTAAAGTCTGTAATAGTTTTGTGTTCAAAAAGCATTGGTGATGATTTCCTAAAACAAATATGTACATAATTAGTGATTCAGAATTACAAAAAAGTTTTGAATACATGAAAATGCTATTGCAATGTTAAAAATAAGATTCTTCGCCACACTTTGCCACGTCTACAAAGTGTGGCAGATCCAGTGAAAGAAACAAAATTAAATACGATTTTTCTCTTTTTATACAGATTTTATTTCGGCGATTTTTAAGTTATTTCATGTTAGAATATTTTTTGCACATTTTTTTATTTTATTTATTAGGTTATTTTTAATACAAACACACATACTCTTAAGACAGAAGTGATGATGGTTTTTTTAAGCAAACATTAATTAGTAATTTATAATTCCAAGTTATTAAGCTGGTTCACTTGTAATTTTTTTATTGTTAGTTTTTTTAAATGTTTTATAGTTAAGACTAATCCCTGGAAAATAAGCTCAATTAAGATAATGTAAGTATTAAATAACATACGATTAAGAAATCTGATGTTTTGCGACATACGCTCATTCAAATAATTTTTAAGGCTCATTTTGGAGCTAAATTTAAAATAATTTCATTTTAAATATCAATGTGTTAGCACAAACCTTGTAAAAAAATATATTTCAGTAAATATTCTATGGTTAATAACATAATAGATTATCTTTCTACAATTGTGTTTTAGTAAAATACTTTGTACCTACCTTATGGGGGTTTTTATATGGACACGTCCATATAAAATATTGTAAAAAAACAAAAAATCTACTAACGTTATCAAAAAATAATTTTGGTCTTTTAAATTATGTAATAACATAAAATAGCCCATACGAATTAAATAAATGTGTTATAAATGATTAAGAATATAAAACAATTAATTTAATCGACATAGTATTACATACATAGTTAACTAGTTATATCTAAAATAAAGACATATATCTCTTGTTACCTATTTTATTTAATTTGCAGATACCTAAAATTGTAAAAAATAGGCGTCTAAATTAATATTAACCCCCCAGAGCGAAAGTGGGGTGTACGTACACCCCACTGCTTCTATTTTGTGCATCCGCAAACGTCTAGATGACCAATTCTGGCATGACTTCGACATAATTGCTTCTGAAGTTGTTCTTAGACAGTGCTGGGAGTTGGTACACTGTCGGAGGTGATAAGCCCTTTAATGTATCAGTTTCAGAAGGAACAAAGCGCATAAGGTAAAGCAGCACACCACCTTGTAGTACATTAAAGAAAAATCCACCTTGCCTCGGAAGGGTTAAAAAAACGTACCTACTACTATTTTTCAAAAAAGAATTCATTTTTTAATTTTCAATTTTATTACTTTTTACCTATACTAATTTATGAAAAGCAGCAATGCAAATAATTCTACATACGTACATAATGTAACAGGCACGTGCTGCCGAATATTCGATAGTACTCTGGAAGCAAGCTCTTGAACACCGCGACCGTGAACGCAGCCTTGGTTGGAGGTCGAATGTTAAACAGAAATTTTTCGAGACTCAAAGTCTACAGAAACTTTCGATAAAGGCGATTAAGGTGTATGTAACGCGCCGATACACCATATCTCCTTAGAACGCTTGCAGTAACCATAAAAGTAAAGACAACGAACAGTAAAAATAAATTTGTGGAGTGTACAAATAAATTTAGTGTGTGAATAAATAAAACCAGTAATATAATAATTAAAATGGCTATAAATTAAGTTTAATTGTTAGTAAAACACATCGGAGTTTTAATATTCACAACTGTAGTTCGAACAGCACTGAATTCATTCCAATATTGTAACGATTTTGCTAAGGTTTGAACTAAGGTTGCAAATATTAAGAGTCGGTCACTTATTTTACACAACAATGAAAATTAATTTAACAAATAAATCGCAAATTATTTAAAACAATAACTAAAATATTAGTAGATTTACTTAATATTATTATTTAACTTACTAAATTAATTTACTTACACCTTAACGCACTAAACTAATTAATTTACATACTTCCACTTATTTATTTTTATCGCTCGTTAGAGATCACTTTCACTTTCACCGACAGCGGTTTATTTGTGTAGTTACTTGACAATATGCGACTTCTAGAGATGTCTATTGAGTTCTCCGTTTAATCGATAGAAGTGTTCAAGGCCGCGCACCGAGTTAGCTTATCTCGAGTGTTAGTCCCAGATAAGTCTAGCACAGGGATGAGCAACACGCGGCCCGCGGGCCGTTTGCGGCCCTTTAAATATGTTTATGCGGCCCGCCGAGCATTTCTAAAATTGAATTTATTTTATCGACTTTCTCCCATCAATATATTCTTCTTCTTCTTCTTTATCTTCGCCTTTAATGCAATTGTTCCAACTGCTCCCTTATCGGGGTAGGCGTGTTCTTAAGGAGTATTCTCTTCTATTATAAACCATTTCCGGAGGTATGTCATAATCACATTGAAGCTTCACGGAAGACCTATTCTAGGTACTTTTTGGCCTGCCTGGTTTTCTTTTAGGTTCATCTCCCATCAATATATTGTTATAAAATTAATTATAATAAAATGGTAGTACATACTAAACCGGCGCCAAACCGGCCCGCCAAAAAATTTTAAAATTTAAATTGGCGCGTTGATTAAAAAGGTTCCTCACCCCTGCTCTAGCACGTTCGCTACAGTTTCTTAAGCAAAACCTCGCATTCCTCTACACGGATAACCATGTGGTTTCCAAATCATACCATTTTTGATTGAAAAATCTAATCTCAAGTGTGGCATGGCTTTAGAATAATAGTGGTAGGTACACATATCGCATCACAGTGATATGGATTTTGTATCAGTTTGACGGCATGTACATATATTTACTATTTATAAATCGAGCTTATGTGTAGCTGTCAAAACGGCCCCATTTAGTATACGTTAGATACGGATTTTGTATCAGCGATTACGATTTTGTATCATCCAATTTCAATATCACTTTTTTTCTCGTATATAAAAATGGTGATCAAAACAGCAGACTTTAATATTTTTCTTTATTCTTGAGACATTTACGACTAACAAACCGTACATAATTTTTTAAAAATATCAAAACTTCTCCAGTATTGGGCCCCAGCAATGGAAACTGCCTACCTAACTCTATTTTATCATTTTAACAGTTGACTTTGTAGATGGTCAGTTAAATACAGTTTTGTTTATACTTATTTGCATAAATTAATATTATTCAAATAGAAGTGTTTTATATGGACGATAAAACTATAGTGACTGCGTAAAGTAACCGCAAACTATTGAAGCAAAAAAGGGGATAAGTAAGTACTACTAGCAACAAATCCGACGTTTCCAATTACAAAGAAAACAATACTTCATCATCATCATCTACATCAAGAATTAAACCTATTGTTTTGTTAAACAATACTTTAAAACCTTTTTCACATTTTCTTTTCCAAAATTAGTACCAGACGGAGAAGATGAACGTTTCTCGCAATATCAATTCATTTTTTATTTAAATTTAACATTTTACAACTGCAAATATTAACAATGAAATAAAAGCTGATAGTTAACTTATAAAGTAAAAACTAAAATCTAACAAAAAATAATGCATACTTACAAAGTACTCCGGTTTGCATTGCTTGAAACCAACTCATTCGAAAATAATATCTGGTTGGTGCTGACGTCGACAACGCGTCTCAAAATGGCGAATAATGTCATTCTTAAAATAAAATTTTTGATTACACGAATTACAAATATACGTTTGCGCTTCGTTATGCATTCTTGAATGTTTCACCATGCTTGTACGTTGACTGAAACCTTTATGGCAATAAGGACATACGAAAGGCTTTTCACCGGTGTGAATTCTTTCGTGTTCTATCTTATAAGCTTTCTTGTTAAATACTTTTTCACAATAAACACATTTGTGTACTGTTACTGGAGCGTGTAAAAGATGATGCGCTATCAGCGCTTTACGTTTTTCGAAAGTTTTACCACACGTGTCACAAACGCACGACGTAAAAGGCTGATGTACATTCTTACAGTGAAGTACAACACGTTGCTTGGTTGAATATACTTTGTCGCAAATAGGACAATTATAAGTTTTGCTAACATTGTAGTGTATACGGCTTTGATGACCCTTTAGGTCATTTAAAATAGTAAAACGAATTCCACATTCTTCGCATTGATAGGGCTTGGTACCTGTGTGAAGGTTTTTATGTTGCATTAGTGCGGTATATCTAGGAAATCCCCTACCACAGATTTCGCATTTAAATTTTTTGAAATGCTCATGCATCGTATACAAATGTGTTTTAATATTTGCATATTTCACTGTAGTTTTTCTGCAGAGTGTACAGTGGTATAGTTTGTCCGAATTGTGCGTTTGTGAGTGAAATATATAATCAATCAGTATCTTAAAACCAATATTACAAATATCACAAGTAAATTGATCTTCATGTGTATTATAATGCTCGCTTAACTCTTCTTTGGTATCTAAAACGATTGAACAGATTTCACATCTATGACAGTCCGGAGTTGGTATTCTAGGAGTTTTGGATTCACATTTTTTAATAAAGGCTCGGGTCAATACTGACCTAGGTGTATTATGAATCGTCTCATGATGTATTCTTAGTTCGGTCACAGTTAATTTTTGTTCCGAGGAACATTCGTGGCAATAATATTTTCTTTTTTCTTCTTTTTTGTTTGTATTATATATGCGATCAAGTGTTTTATCGGGATTACTATTAGATTTCTTTAAAGATGACAATCTTCTTCGATAATTAAATTTTTGTAGTTTAGTAGTTATGACTTTGGTAGTAGGTCTTGTATTAGACGCCTTCCGAATATTCCCTCGTGTTATATTTTTTTTTGAATTCGTTTTGAGGGCATTTCCTTTTTTTGTTTTTGTTCTTCCGGTAAAAGACTTAGTGTTTTTTAAACTATTAACATTAATTGTATTCTTTTTTCTTGATGACTTTCTTACGTTGATTTGCTTGTTGCTATACAAACGTGTTACGTTTTCTTTTTTGATTTCCTTTTTTGTAATCTTGACATTGTTACTTCCTAGGTTAATAGTTAATTTATTGTTTTCCTCCTTCTCTTGAAATTTATTATTTGCTTTTACGATTTTAATAAAAGGCTGTTCAATTTTTCGATTTTGAGATTTAAAAAAATTTCTTTTGCCATTTCTTGTAGTCAATGTTTGTGCAGCTTGCCGTGTATGCGTTATTGCTGTTTTTGTTAATTGTGGTTGAGTTTTCGCTTGTCTCGTTAAATTTTGTGGCCGTCTCGGTTTTGCAATTTGTAATAAACTTACAGGATCGTTTAATACGTTTCTCTTTTCGTAATGAAAACAATTGTTTTCCAAGTTATATCCTTTTTCGTTAAAGACCATATCAGTATTGGATCGTCGAACGAAATCAAGGAAAAGTTCCTCTTTAAGTTGAAATTGCAAAGGTATTTCGTGAACACCAACGTTCCTAAAAAATATTTTTATTAGTTTAAAATTAAATAAAAACAAATTCATAAAGCACTAAAACCTATAAGTTAAAAGTTTTGATGTCTATATCGTTCAATAAAAATATTTAAGAAAATGCGTTTTGCTTTATTATGCATATAATTGTGCCGTTTAAATAATCTTAAACTGCGCAATATTTAGGTACAAAAAAAATGTTTTTATTATGTACACATACATAGGTATTTTCAAAAATATTTCCTCCCATACAGTTTATTTTTGCCAATTCTTTTAGTTTGGAGTAGGTAGAAATGGTTCTACTAGAAATGTTTGTTGTCTTTTGTTGCTATATCTATCTTGTTAAAAGCTTACAATTAAACAAATTGTCAGACGCAAAAAAAAACTATAAATCAACATTAGCAAGTATTGATAATTGACTAGACAATATTTACTTCTTATGAGAATTTCGTTTTAAGTTTTTTTTTTCTAAATGTGAAAATGCAGTTTTATTTATTTTAGCTAATATCCAACATTGTTTATTAATATATATTTTAATAATTCTCAAAACCATATCTGAATTTCAAGTTTTCATATCCCCAATGTCCATTTGGAAGCTTAACATAATTTTATACTCAGTAACTAGCCCTTGTAGTTTCCTGAAACATACTTCATTAGTTTTTTATAATAACTGAGTGAAAAAGCAGGAAATAACTTTGTTCAGAGCAATTTTTGAATTGCTATTATAAAAAGATTCAGTTAAAAACGAAATCTTCTACAAAAGTAAGATTAATTTTATTCTTACCTCAATATTGGTTTCATCATCATCCGATTTCCCCGTTTGAAACTTTGTTGTGAATGTTGTAGTGTTTCAAAGATTCAAGGGACCTACAGTTTTACGTGAGTTCCGAACCACGGCAATTTCTAGGGAAATTTTTAGAGCAGTTTTACTCTTGCCAGGTGTACAGCCTTGCAAAGAGAAAAGGAGCGTGAAATTTGCCGATGGTCGGCGCGAGGATTCGAACAACTTCGAACCCACCTTCCCAGCGCAGCAGCCCAAACACTAAACCACTTGCGCCCCGCTTCCTCTATTGGTTTCATAAAACCAAAATTCAGGTACCCATCTCATAAAATCTTCTTCCTCTATTTTACAAGTATTTATGACAAAACTCTTTTCACAATAACTACATTTGTGAATTTTTAGTCGAGAATGAACATACCTTAGTAGCGCGACTACGCTTCCAATGGATGACTCAGAGAAAAGGTATGTAGAGAAATGAAACCTGCGTGTTAAACCTTGGAAACACAAACCTCTGGTGGAGTGGATGCAGAACTAAAAATTTATATGGGCGATTTCAAAATAACGGTTTTGGATTCCGGCTTCTTCCCCTTGCCCCTCTAAAATCATACTATTTAAATGCTTATATTATTAAAATTAATTCAGTAAAATGCATCTTTATTTTTAATACTTTATTTCATGAAATAATATACATAATATTATCATATTAAAAATATAATCAACAATCATGTTATAATAAATAAAATTTAATTAAATATAAACATAAAAATAAACAATATTAAGTAAAAAAAGATCAAAAATATTTACAAGTATCAAAAACATAACAGGTCACATTTTATATAAAAAATATAATATAAAAGATGCACAACTAATACATTACAATATAATGTTAAAAAGTTTAACATTGTTTACAATTAAAATAAACATATAATATGTATATTTTAAGTAATAATTAATAAAATGTTTACTTACCTCCAAACAGCTGATGTAAAAAACACTACTAAAACGCCATTAAAATTTCAGAAAACTACTAAATAGTAGGAATTTTAAAAATGGTTATGAAACTTGCTAAATTTGTATATGCGCAATGCAGTTTTTCCCCCTGCACACTGGATGCAGCAATGGCGTGTGTTTTCCAATGCGAGCTTCACCTCCCTGGGATGATTGGTCTTAACCAGAGGCTTAGCGACCAACTTCAACATATAGATTTTAATATCTAGCCTATTCGCGCGCATTATAAAAAATAATTTTCTTCATTTTATCATAACGTGCTACAGGAAGTATAACTTAAAAAATGTTTTAGTAACTGTGGAAAACACACAGATTTTTACAAATGCACAAAAAGATCCAAATCTCCTTTATTTTAGAATCTTTTGAAAAAGATAAAAAAAATATCAAGCCATTGGAATGTCGGAATTACAGTTTAGAACGACGGCCACTGTATTTGAAAATATTTTATTTTGTACAATTCCTTTAATTTAAATAATCGTGTTATAAACGATGAACAATAGCAAACATTTAATACAAAGTTAATTATTAAACTCTAAAAACAAACACTTATTGATATAATATAACAAACTAATATGATTTTATTTTCTAACATTTTTCTTACTGGACAAATAACGTTTTTTTGTTTCCAATTTGCAAACTTATTATGCAAACGAGAGAAGATAGTAATATTGACTCCCAATACTATTTTTTTCTTAAAATGTACAATTTAATCACATTAGAAAAAAAATTGCATATACTCATTTATAAACTAATCGGCTAAGAGTTTATATACATTCAATTAAAATACTATACAAAAACTGTAAATCATAAACAGTGCTTATAATATGGACCCTCCTCATATATTTACAATAATCACAAATGTAATAATCGTATTCACTTCTAGTACCTATAGTGCATAATTTTTAAGTTCCAATTCTATGAATTATGTAATTGGGAAGTATACGGCTAAAACATTTAAGAACTAACGATATTAATTCCTGTGGAAATAATCATATAGTATAAAATCATTTTTTTTTTAAAAAAAAAGGAATCAATATTTTTTTAATCCTTAAGATATCTACGACTAGCAAAACTTACATAAACAATAATTTTTTAAAAATATCGAAATTTCTTCTTTATAGGACCTCATTGATGTCAACTTTGAACCTCACGCTTTTTATCATTTTAACAGCGGGCTCTGTAGCTGGTCAGACAAATACAGTTCTGTTTATAGTTATATCCACGAATTATTACTACTCAAATAAAAGTATCTATTTTTTTATCCAGGGACCCAACAAAAACTGTAGTAGGTACATACATAAAATGACGGCAAAATTTTAAAAATGAAATAATAGTTGTCAATTACGTTATCAAGTAAAAAAATAAAATCTAACAAAAAAAAATGCATAGTGAAAAAGTATTCTCGGTTTATATTACTTAAAAATAATTTATTGTAAAATAGTATGTGGTAGTTGCTGACGTCGACAACGCGTTTCAAAATGCCTAATAATATCTTCTTTAAAATAAAATTTTTGATTGCATGAATTACAAATATACGTTTGTGCTTCGCTATGCATTCTTGAGTGTTTAACCATGCTTGTGCGTTGACTGAAACCTTTTTGGCAATAAGGACAAACGAAAGGCTTTTCGCCGCTGTGAATTCTTTCGTGTTCTATTTTATAGGCTTTCTTGTTAAACACTTTTTCACAATAACAACATTTGTGTACTTTTACTGGAGCATGTAAAAGACGATGCGTTATCAGAGCTCTACGTTTATCGAAAGTTTTACCGCATATGTCACAAACGCAGAATATAAAAGGCTGATGTACATTCTTACAATGAAATCCGAGACGTCGCTTAGATGAATATACTTTGTCGCAAATAGGACAATTATAATTTTTATTTATATTGTAGTGTTTACGGCTTCGATGACAGCTTAGGTCATTTAAAATGGCAAAACTCATACCACATTCTTCGCATTGATAGGGCTTGACACCTTTGTGGATGTTCATATGTTGCATTAAGTAGGGATATATCGCAAATCCTTTCCCACAAATTTTACATTTACATTTTTTGAAATGTTCATGGCTCATATACAAATGTCTTTTAATGTCTGTATATTTCTCTGCAGTTTTACTGCATAGCGTACAGCGGTATAGTTTGTCCGAATTGTGCGTTTGTGAGTGAAATATATAATCAATCAGTATCTTAAACCCTACATTACAAACATCACAAATAAATTGATCTTCGTGTGTATTATAATGCTCATTTAATTCTTCTTTGGTATTTAAAACGATTGAGCAGATTTCACATCTATGGAAGTCCGGATTTCGAATTCTAGGTTTTTTCGATACACATTTTTTAATAAAAGCTCGGGTCAGTACTGACCTAGGGGTATTATGGCTCGTTTCATAATGTATTCTTAGTTCTGTTACAGTTAGTTTTCGTTCAGAGCAACATATGTGGCAATAATAGTTCCTTTTTTCTTCTTTTTTATTTTTATTATTTATGGATTCAAATGATTCGCCGAGATTACATTTTTTTAATGGGGACAATCGCCTTTGATACTTTCGTTTTTGTATTTTAGTACTTCTGACTTTGGCAATAGTTCTTGTGTTAGATGGCTTCACAATGTTCTCTTTTTTAGTTGACACTGTTATATTTTTTTTTGAATTCGATTTAAGGGCGTTTCCTTTTTTTGTTATTGATGGTAAATGTGTTCTTTCCGACAAAGATTTAGTGCTTTTTAAAATTTTAACATTAATTGTATGCTTTTTTCTTGATGACTTGCCTACTTTTGTTTGCTTATTGCTATCTAACGGTGTTAGATTTTCTTTTTTAATTTCCTTTTTTATAATATTGGCATCGTGCCTTCGCAGGTTCATAATTAATGTATCTTTTCTCTCCTTTTCTGGAGATTTCTTATCGGTTATTTTAAAATCACATGAGATTTTTCGATTCAAAACTCTCTCAACGTCTGCTTCTATTTTACAATTATTTTTATTCATTGTAGTTTTTGCAGTTTTCTGTATATGGTTTGTTGGTGTTGTTAATTGTGGTTGAGTTTTCGTTTCTTTCGTTTTTCTAGGCCGTCCAGGTTTTAAAATTTGGAATAAACCTACAGAGTCTTCTATGACATTTCTGTTTTCGTATCGAAAACAATTATTTTTCGAAATATACGTTTGTTCGTTAAGGGCCACATTGATATCGGATCGTGAAGCGAAATCACAAAGAAGTTCCTCTTTAAGTGGAAGTTGCAATGGTATTTCATGAATATTAAAGTGCCTAAAAAATATTTTTATTAGTTTAGAATTAAAAATACAAATTCATAAAGCAAATCTCATTCAATAAAAATATTTTAAAAAATTGTCTTCTGTTTAGTTCTGCATATAATTAAGGTATAACAAAAAATTAAATTGATCAATTCTAGAACATCTCTTCAAAAAAATTATTTTTTTCATTTACATATTATAGCTAGTTTTAAAATATTTTTTTCTATACTGTTCGAAAACTTTTTTGCAAACTAATGGTAAATTAAAAGTTGGTCACAAAGTAGTCAATTTGTTTTCTGCTGAAACACAAAATTAAAGATGTAAAAAATAATCACGAGGTGGGTTATATCAGCCATTTCTACAAAATTTAATTAATTTAAATTCATGAATTGCAAGCCAATTAAAATCTAAAATAATAATTCAATTATCACTTATTTAAAAACTATTCTGTAAAGACACCTATTTAAATTCTAACCCAATTCTTACCAAGTACGCTTTTCACTAATCGTATGCGCATGTCCAATGTAAAAATTTGTAAAATATCCGTGAATTTTACAAACGGTTTCCAAACAGTTATGCTAAATGCTGAAACACTAAACTAACTTTAAATTTGATAAACTTTTTGTGCTGGAACGCTAATCAGCATGTGCGCAAGCGTCTGTCCATTTGCAACTGTTTGTGACTGCTGAAGAAACAAACCTTATGAAGCAATTACGAATATTCTGGAAGTTCTGACACAGTTATTTCATGCTCTTTATATTCGCAACAATAATAATTAAGTTTTTCTATTTTTTTTTTCTTGATGTGTTAGATTAGTCGTTCAACAATTGTCATTTTTTTTGTTGATAGCACTTGTTTTATTTTCTTAACTCTAACAGTATATTTTTTCCGTTTGGTATCCTTTTAAAGTTTTACCATTTAAATTGTAATAGTTTTTTTATCAGTTATGTTTATTTAAAGTCTTTGCGTGTTCCTTACAAGGAAAATGTCGACATGTGTAGTTATGGACGCTCGTTAAAAGTTATCCTTTTTTAACCTGCTTAGAAAATTATTTTTAAGTTGCATGCAAATAATTTATTAAAATAAAATGACTGGGAAGTGAGATGGGAAAGATGGTTGATAAGGTTTAAAATTAATTAAACATGAGCGACTAATAAAGGTCTGTAACTCTATTCACGAGACTTAACAAGCGGTTTAGCGACCAACTTCAACATGTAGACTTTAATATCTAGCCTATGCGCGCGAATCATACAAATTAACTCTCTTCAATTTTTCATAACGTACCAAAAGAAGTACGTATAACTTAAAAAACGTTTTGGTAGCAGTGGAAAGCCCACAGATTTTTACAAATGAGCAAAACACCCAAATCTCTTTTAATGCTAATTTTTGGTAAAAAAAATGAGAAATCGAAGTGTATATGAGATTGGAATTTCGGAATGACAGTTTATAACGACGCCCACTGAATTTGAAAATACTTTATTTTGTACAATTCCTTTAATTTAAATAATTGTGTTATAATCGATAAACAATAGCGAACAATTAATACAAAGATAATTATTAAACTCTAAAAAGACAAACACTTATCTATTACTATTGCTATAATAAAACAAACCAATATGATTTTATTTTCTAACATTTTGCTTACTGTACAACTATCTAAAATTAAAATAAAAAACGCAACGTACTTCTTTAAAAAATATTTTTTACGTGTCGAATTTGCAAATTTTTCATGTAAATGAGAGAAGGTAGTAATATTGAACCCTAATACTATGTCCTTGTTAAAATTTAACCAAATAAGAAAAAATATTTGTATACTCAAACATAAACTAATGAGTTAAAAGATTTTATACATTTAATTAAAAGACTATAAAAAGTGTAAATCGCAAACAGTGTTTATAATATGGACCCTCCTTACTTATTTACAATAATCACAAGTGTAATAATCGTATTCACTTCCAGTACAGTCAACATGTATCCGAACTAGTGATCTCCAATCACTAGGACGGAGTCCTCAAAGAGCCGCTGAAAGTTATTGTAGGTTCCGAAAATTTTGAAATGTTCTTCTGTTTCATAGTAAATGTAATTGTAAGAAAATGGTAACAACAAATACAATACTGTACACAGGTCTTGTATGTTTATTATGAATTCAGTTTTTATTACTCACACATATGGGGACCATAATACATGAATTTACAAAAAGTTTAAAGTTTAAAACAAATTAAAACATTCACTGTAGTGAAGGACAATGGTTAATTTCAAAAAAAATTGTTGCATTACTAACCGAGTACCTACTAACAATTTTTAAATTACAATTCAATGAATTATATAATTGCGTAAAATACAGTCACCTATTGAGAAATAATCATATGTCATACAAAACATTTTTTTATTCTAAAAAAAAAAAGTAATCAATAGTTTCTTAATTCTTGGGACGTCTACGACTACCAAACTTTCCGTAAACAATCATTTTTAAAATATATAAAGATATCTTCATTATATGACCTCAACGATGTCAACTTCGCTCCTAACTCTTTTTATCATTTTAACAGCTGGCTTTGTAGTTGGTCAATCAAATAGAGTTCTGCTTAGAGATATACCTACCACAGAATAGGGGGAAAGTGGCATGAAACAGCCAAGTTTTGAAACAGCCATTATCAATTACGCGGCAGTTTTCATACGAATCGTTTATGTATTATCATTTTAAGATAGCAACACTAGCCAGATATCCCCCACAAAAATTTGACCGTTCACCGTCAATAAACGGCGCCGATACGACGTATTGAAGATTTTGTCGTCAAAAAGTAAGGTTTTGAGTTCAGTTTATTTGTTTTCTAACGCCTATACGTACAAAACTAATAATAATATGATTACACTATAATTTTATAGATATATTAGGCCTTCTAATAACGTATATATTTTGTAGACTAATCTTTGATTTCATAGTAATTTTCGAGATTTTGTTTCTTGGGAGAATATGTTTTGAAATAGCCGGACTGCAGTGTAATGAAACAGCCACCTTTTAATTCCATAAAATGCAATAATAATTGTAGTAACAGCAATCAAGAGTGGTACCGATGCAAAATTGTAATGGTTGGGCATATAAATCCTGTGGCATAAAAGGGGAAATTGCATTATTTTTGCTAAAAACGTTTTTAAGTTTTTGCAATGATTGATCTCAAACGTCAAATTTTTTGACAGTTTCTTAGATTTATGTAAGTCAATATTTTATTGAGAGTTTGCGTTATTTAAAACGTTTTATAATTATATAAGATCTAAAATTATAGCTTAAGTTTATTATTAAATAATATCTTCGTTAATGTGCAGTTTTAATCTTGTAATAAGAACATGGCTTTTTCAAAAATTGGGTTGGCTGTTTCAATACCTATAGGTTATGAAAAAGCCAAATTTTATTTTTTTTATAAATGATTAGAAGTCGAAAAATATCGTTAATTTTAAAAAATGTTTTATGACATTACGTACATAAATGTATGAACAATTACAGATTTAAAAAAAAATTTGATTTATTTATGTCCTATATTATTTATCCCTTTTTTTAAAACTGGCTGTTTCATGCCACTTTCCCCCTACCCATACCAAGAAGCGAAACTTGTCGTCGTCAAATTTGATCTTTATGTTCCCATCCACGTGTCGTCCGCCATCTTAACGGAGCGGGTTTTTTGATTATGATGAAATAGTGCGTAAATAACTACTAATAACTGTAAGTTCCGTTAGTAAATTTCTCTCCTCCCATCTATAGAGGTCGCTTACAAAAATACTCAATGTGTACTCAACTTTTCAGACAAATTTAGACAATAAGTTAGAAAGAAATAGAATGCATCCGATTTGTTGTTCCTTTAAAACCAAGTTTTAAGTTGCCATAGAATTCGGCCAGGCGTGTACAAAACGGAGGAACCTCGCTTCTCTTTTGAGTATTCTGTGGTTATATCCACAAAATATTACTATTAAAATAAAATAAAATAAAACAAAAAATTTTTAAAAAATGAAATAAAAGCTGACAATTAAGTTATCAAGTCAAAACTAAAATCTAACAAAAAGAATGCATAGTGAAAAAGTATTTTCGGGTTTATATTAATATACTTAAAAATAATTTATTATGAAATAGTATCTGGTAGTTGCTGACGTCGACAACGCGTTTCAAAATGCCGAATAATTTCTCCCTTAAAATAAAACTTTTGATTACATGAATTGCAAATATACGTTTGCGCTTCTCTATGCATTCTTGAGTGTCTAACCATGCTTGTACGTTGTGTGAAACTTTTTGCAGTAAGGGCAAACGAATGGTTTTTCACCGGTGTGGATTCTTTCGTGTTCTATTTTATAAGCTTTCATGGTAAATGATTTTTCACAATAACGACATTTGTGTACTTTAACTTTAGCATGTAAAAGACGATGCGTTAGCAGAGCAGTGCGCTTGTCGAAAGTTTTACCGCATATGTCACAAACGCAAAATATAGAAGGCTGATGTACACTCCTATAGTGAAATTCAAGACGTGACTTAGATGAATATACCTTGTCGCAAATAAGGCAATTTTATGTACATTGTAGTGTTTTTGCGTTTATGATGACTTAGGTCATTTAAAATAGCAAAACTAATACCACATTCTTCGCATTGATAGGGCTCGACTCCTTTGTGGATATTCATATGTTGCATTAGGTGGGGATATACGGCAAATCCTTTCCCACAAATTTTACACTTACATCTTTTGAAATGTTCGTGGCTCATATACAAATGTTTTTTAATATCTCTATATTTCTCTTTAGTTTTACTGCATAGCGTACAGTGGTATAGTTTGTCCGAATTGTGCATTTGTGAGTGAAATATATAATCAATCAGTATCTTAAAACCAACATTACAAACATCACAAGTAAATTGATCTTCATGTGTATTATAGTGCTCACTTAATTCTTTTTTCGAATCTAAAACGATTGAGCAGATTTCACATCTATAGAGGTCCGGATTTCGCATTCTAGGAGTTTTTGATGCACATCTTTTAATGAACGCTCGGGTCAGTACTGACCTAGGGGTATTATGAGTCGTTTCATAATGTATTCTTAGTTCTGTTACAGTTAGTTTTCGTTCAGAGCAACATATGTGGCAATAATAGTTCCTTTTTTCTTCTTTTTTATTTTTATTATTTATGGATTCAAATGATTCGCCGAGATTACATTTTTTTAATGGGGACAATCGCCTTTGATACTTTCGTTTTTGTATTTTAGTACTTCTGACTTTGGCAATAGTTCTTGTGTTAGATGGCTTCACAATGTTCTCTTTTTTAGTTGACACTGTTATATTTTTTTTTGAATTCGATTTAAGGGCGTTTCCTTTTTTTGTTATTGATGGTAAATGTGTTCTTTCCGACAAAGATTTAGTGCTTTTTAAAATTTTAACATTAATTGTATGCTTTTTTCTTGATGACTTGCCTACTTTTGTTTGCTTATTGCTATCTAACGGTGTTAGATTTTCTTTTTTAATTTCCTTTTTTATAATATTGGCATCGTGCCTTCGCAGGTTCATAATTAATGTATCTTTTCTCTCCTTTTCTGGAGATTTCTTATCGGTTATTTTAAAATCACATGAGATTTTTCGATTCAAAACTCTCTCAACGTCTGCTTCTATTTTACAATTATTTTTATTCATTGTAGTTTTTGCAGTTTTCTGTATATGGTTTGTTGGTGTTGTTAATTGTGGTTGAGTTTTCGTTTCTTTCGTTTTTCTAGGCCGTCCAGGTTTTAAAATTTGGAATAAACCTACAGAGTCTTCTATGACATTTCTGTTTTCGTATCGAAAACAATTATTTTTCGAAATATACGTTTGTTCGTTAAGGGCCACATTGATATCGGATCGTGAAGCGAAATCACAAAGAAGTTCCTCTTTAAGTGGAAGTTGCAATGGTATTTCATGAATATTAAAGTGCCTAAAAAATATTTTTATTAGTTTAGAATTAAAAATACAAATTCATAAAGCAAATCTCATTCAATAAAAATATTTTAAAAAATTGTCTTCTGTTTAGTTCTGCATATAATTAAGGTATAACAAAAAATTAAATTGATCAATTCTAGAACATCTCTTCAAAAAAATTATTTTTTTCATTTACATATTATAGCTAGTTTTAAAATATTTTTTTCTATACTGTTCGAAAACTTTTTTGCAAACTAATGGTAAATTAAAAGTTGGTCACAAAGTAGTCAATTTGTTTTCTGCTGAAACACAAAATTAAAGATGTAAAAAATAATCACGAGGTGGGTTATATCAGCCATTTCTACAAAATTTAATTAATTTAAATTCATGAATTGCAAGCCAATTAAAATCTAAAATAATAATTCAATTATCACTTATTTAAAAACTATTCTGTAAAGACACCTATTTAAATTCTAACCCAATTCTTACCAAGTACGCTTTTCACTAATCGTATGCGCATGTCCAATGTAAAAATTTGTAAAATATCCGTGAATTTTACAAACGGTTTCCAAACAGTTATGCTAAATGCTGAAACACTAAACTAACTTTAAATTTGATAAACTTTTTGTGCTGGAACGCTAATCAGCATGTGCGCAAGCGTCTGTCCATTTGCAACTGTTTGTGACTGCTGAAGAAACAAACCTTATGAAGCAATTACGAATATTCTGGAAGTTCTGACACAGTTATTTCATGCTCTTTATATTCGCAACAATAATAATTAAGTTTTTCTATTTTTTTTTTCTTGATGTGTTAGATTAGTCGTTCAACAATTGTCATTTTTTTTGTTGATAGCACTTGTTTTATTTTCTTAACTCTAACAGTATATTTTTTCCGTTTGGTATCCTTTTAAAGTTTTACCATTTAAATTGTAATAGTTTTTTTATCAGTTATGTTTATTTAAAGTCTTTGCGTGTTCCTTACAAGGAAAATGTCGACATGTGTAGTTATGGACGCTCGTTAAAAGTTATCCTTTTTTAACCTGCTTAGAAAATTATTTTTAAGTTGCATGCAAATAATTTATTAAAATAAAATGACTGGGAAGTGAGATGGGAAAGATGGTTGATAAGGTTTAAAATTAATTAAACATGAGCGACTAATAAAGGTCTGTAACTCTATTCACGAGACTTAACAAGCGGTTTAGCGACCAACTTCAACATGTAGACTTTAATATCTAGCCTATGCGCGCGAATCATACAAATTAACTCTCTTCAATTTTTCATAACGTACCAAAAGAAGTACGTATAACTTAAAAAACGTTTTGGTAGCAGTGGAAAGCCCACAGATTTTTACAAATGAGCAAAAACACCCAAATCTCTTTTAATGCTAATTTTTGGTAAAAAAAATGAGAAATCGAAGTGTATATGAGATTGGAATTTCGGAATGACAGTTTATAACGACGCCCACTGAATTTTAAAATACTTTATTTTGTACAATTCCTTTAATTTAAATAATTGTGTTATAATCGATAAACAATAGCGAACAATTAATACAAAGATAATTATTAAACTCTAAAAAGACAAACACTTATCTATTACTATTGCTATAATAAAACAAACCAATATGATTTTATTTTCTAACATTTTGCTTACTGTACAACTATCTAAAATTAAAATAAAAAACGCAACGTACTTCTTTAAAAAATATTTTTTACGTGTCGAATTTGCAAATTTTTCATGTAAATGAGAGAAGGTAGTAATATTGAACCCTAATACTATGTCCTTGTTAAAATTTAACCAAATAAGAAAAAATATTTGTATACTCAAACATAAACTAATGAGTTAAAAGATTTTATACATTTAATTAAAAGACTATAAAAAGTGTAAATCGCAAACAGTGTTTATAATATGGACCCTCCTTACTTATTTACAATAATCACAAGTGTAATAATCGTATTCACTTCCAGTACAGTCAACATGTATCCGAACTAGTGATCTCCAATCACTAGGACGGAGTCCTCAAAGAGCCGCTGAAAGTTATTGTAGGTTCCGAAAATTTTGAAATGTTCTTCTGTTTCATAGTAAATGTAATTGTAAGAAAATGGTAACAACAAATACAATACTGTACACAGGTCTTGTATGTTTATTATGAATTCCAGTTTTTTATTACTCACACATATGGGGACCATAATACATGAATTTACAAAAAGTTTAAAGTTTAAAACAAATTAAAACATTCACTGTAGTGAAGGACAATGGTTAATTTCAAAAAAAATTGTTGCATTACTAACCGAGTACCTACTAACAATTTTTAAATTACAATTCAATGAATTATATAATTGCGTAAAATACAGTCACCTATTGAGAAATAATCATATGTCATACAAAACATTTTTTTATTCTAAAAAAAAAAAGTAATCAATAGTTTCTTAATTCTTGGGACGTCTACGACTACCAAACTTTCCGTAAACAATCATTTTTAAAATATATAAAGATATCTTCATTATATGACCTCAACGATGTCAACTTCGCTCCTAACTCTTTTTATCATTTTAACAGCTGGCTTTGTAGTTGGTCAATCAAATAGAGTTCTGCTTAGAGATATACCTACCACAGAATAGGGGGAAAGTGGCATGAAACAGCCAAGTTTTGAAACAGCCATTATCAATTACGCGGCAGTTTTCATACGAATCGTTTATGTATTATCATTTTAAGATAGCAACACTAGCCAGATATCCCCACAAAATTTGACCGTTCACCGTCAATAAACGGCGCCGATACGACGTATTGAAGATTTTGTCGTCAAAAGTAAGGTTTTGAGTTCAGTTTATTTGTTTTCTAACGCCTATACGTACAAAACTAATAATAATATGATTACACTATAATTTTATAGATATATTAGGCCTTCTAATAACGTATATATTTTGTAGACTAATCTTTGATTTCATAGTAATTTTCGAGATTTTGTTTCTTGGGAGAATATGTTTTGAAATAGCCGGACTGCAGTGTAATGAAACAGCCACCTTTTAATTCCATAAAATGCAATAATAATTGTAGTAACAGCAATCAAGAGTGGTACCGATGCAAAATTGTAATGGTTGGGCATATAAATCCTGTGGCATAAAAGGGAAATTGCATTATTTTTGCTAAAAACGTTTTTAAGTTTTTGCAATGATTGATCTCAAACGTCAAATTTTTTGACAGTTTCTTAGATTTATGTAAGTCAATATTTTATTGAGAGTTTGCGTTATTTAAAACGTTTTATAATTATATAAGATCTAAAATTATAGCTTAAGTTTATTATTAAATAATATCTTCGTTAATGTGCAGTTTTAATCTTGTAATAAGAACATGGCTTTTTCAAAATTGGGTTGGCTGTTTCAATACCTATAGGTTATGAAAAGCCAAATTTTATTTTTTTTATAAATGATTAGAAGTCGAAAAATATCGTTAATTTTAAAAAATGTTTTATGACATTACGTACATAAATGTATGAACAATTACAGATTTAAAAAAAAATTTGATTTATTTATGTCCTATATTATTTATCCCTTTTTTTAAAACTGGCTGTTTCATGCCACTTTCCCCCTACCCATACCAAGAAGCGAAACTTGTCGTCGTCAAATTTGATCTTTATGTTCCCATCCACGTGTCGTCCGCCATCTTAACGGAGCGGGTTTTTTGATTATGATGAAATAGTGCGTAAATAACTACTAATAACTGTAAGTTCCGTTAGTAAATTTCTCTCCTCCCATCTATAGAGGTCGCTTACAAAAATACTCAATGTGTACTCAACTTTTCAGACAAATTTAGACAATAAGTTAGAAAGAAATAGAATGCATCCGATTTGTTGTTCCTTTAAAACCAAGTTTTAAGTTGCCATAGAATTCGGCCAGGCGTGTACAAAAACGGAGGAACCTCGCTTCTCTTTTGAGTATTCTGTGGTTATATCCACAAAATATTACTATTAAAATAAAATAAAATAAAACAGAAAATTTTAAAAATGAAATAAAAGCTGACAATTAAGTTATCAAGTCAAAACTAAAATCTAACAAAAAAGAATGCATAGTGAAAAAGTATTTTCGGGTTTATATTAATATACTTAAAAATAATTTATTATGAAATAGTATCTGGTAGTTGCTGACGTCGACAACGCGTTTCAAAATGCCGAATAATTTCTCCCTTAAAATAAAACTTTTGATTACATGAATTGCAAATATACGTTTGCGCTTCTCTATGCATTCTTGAGTGTCTAACCATGCTTGTACGTTGTGTGAAACTTTTTTTGCAGTAAGGGCAAACGAATGGTTTTTCACCGGTGTGGATTCTTTCGTGTTCTATTTTATAAGCTTTCATGGTAAATGATTTTTCACAATAACGACATTTGTGTACTTTAACTTTAGCATGTAAAAGACGATGCGTTAGCAGAGCAGTGCGCTTGTCGAAAGTTTTACCGCATATGTCACAAACGCAAAATATAGAAGGCTGATGTACACTCCTATAGTGAAATTCAAGACGTGACTTAGATGAATATACCTTGTCGCAAATAAGGCAATTTTTATGTACATTGTAGTGTTTTTTGCGTTTATGATGACTTAGGTCATTTAAAATAGCAAAACTAATACCACATTCTTCGCATTGATAGGGCTCGACTCCTTTGTGGATATTCATATGTTGCATTAGGTGGGGATATACGGCAAATCCTTTCCCACAAATTTTACACTTACATCTTTTGAAATGTTCGTGGCTCATATACAAATGTTTTTTAATATCTCTATATTTCTCTTTAGTT
The DNA here is from genome assembly GCA_036325965.1 of Sinopyrophorus schimmeli. Lineage (NCBI taxonomy): Eukaryota > Metazoa > Arthropoda > Insecta > Coleoptera > Elateridae > Sinopyrophorus > Sinopyrophorus schimmeli. The sequence goes on along the minus strand of JARFIZ010000024.1, from coordinate 4,196,005 downwards.
TTACTGCATAGCGTACAGTGGTATAGTTTGTCCGAATTGTGCATTTGTGAGTGAAATATATAATCAATCAGTATCTTAAAACCAACATTACAAACATCACAAGTAAATTGATCTTCATGTGTATTATAGTGCTCACTTAATTCTTTTTTCGAATCTAAAACGATTGAGCAGATTTCACATCTATAGAGGTCCGGATTTCGCATTCTAGGAGTTTTTGATGCACATCTTTTAATGAACGCTCGGGTCAGTACTGACCTAGGGGTATTATGAGTCATTTCATAATGTATTCTGAGTTCTGTTACAGTTAATTTTCGTTCAGAGCAACATATGTGGCAATAATATTTGCTTACTTCTTCTTTTGTATTTGTATTATTTATGGAATCAAACGATTCACCAAGGTTACTGTTACATTTTTTTAAAGGTGACAATTGTATTTCATACATTCGTGTTTGTAGTTCATTACTTCTATCTTTAGCAATAGTTCTTGTGTTAGATGCCTTCACAATATTCTCTTTTGTAGTTGACACTCTTATATTGTTTCTTACTTTTGATTGCTCATTATTATCCAAAAATGTTAGATTTTTTTCTTTAGTTTCCTTTTTTGTAATATTATCATTTTTCTCTTTATCTGGAAATTTCTTGTTTGTTTTTTTGGTTTTCTTTAAATCGCATGAGATTTTGCGATTCCGAGGTTTCTCCGCGCCTTTTTTTCTTTTACAATTACTTTTATTCATTTTAGTTTTTCGTATATGCCCCGTTGTTGTTGTTTTTAATTGTGGTTGAGTTTTCGTTTTTCTAGGCCGTCCTTGTTTTGCAATTTGTAGTAAACCTAGAGAATCGTCTATGAAATTTCTATTTTCGTGTTGAAAACAATTATTTTCCAAGATATACTTGTGTTCGTTAAGGCCCACATCGATATCGGATCGTGGGACGAAATCACAAAGAGGTTCCTCTTTAAGTTGAAGTTGCAATGGTGTTTCATGAATAATAAAGTGCCTAAAAAATATTTTTATTAGTTTAGAATTAAAAATACAAATTCGTAAAGCAAATCTCATACAGTAAAAATATTTTGAAAAATTGTCTTCTGTTTGGTTCTGCATTTAATTATGTTATAACAAAAAATTAAATCGATCAATTCTAGAACATCTCTTCAAAAAAATTGTTTATTTTATTTCCATATTAGAGCTAGTTTAAGAATATTTCTTTCTATACAGTTTACTTTCTTCCAATAGTTATTTTGTGTTTTTACATATTTTTAAGTTTGCAGTAGGTATGCTTCGATTAGATATTATTTGGTGTCTTTTGCTACCCCATTTCTATCTTGTAGAAAAATTACAATCAAACAAACAAAATGAAAAACACAATGAAAAACTAAATATCAACACTTCTGTGAACTTGTTTTTAAGTTGTCTTTATAAATATGAAAATACAGTTTTATTTATTTTAACTAATATCCAACATTGTTTAGTAATATGTACATATTTTAATAATATCAAAACCAATTTGAATACAATTTTAAGTTTTCATATATCCAATCCTCATTCGATTTGAGATAATTTTATATTCAGTAACTAGACATTGTAGTTTCCTGCAACATATTTCATTAGTATTTTTTATAATAACTAAGGGTAAAAGCAGTACAGCACTCTAATTTTAAAAAGGTTAGATTAAAAAATAAATCAACAAATGTAAGATTAATTTTATTCTTACCTCTTACCAAAAATTAGTTCCCATCCTACAAAATCTTTCTAACTCGATTTTACCCGCTTTTATGGCAAAACTTTTTTCACAATAGCTACCTTTTTGCAGGGACTTTTGGCAATCGATGAACCAAAAAGAAAACCAGGTACGCCGAAAATTACATGGAATTGGTTTTCCGTGAAGCTTCCACATGATTATAATATACCTCCAGAAATGGTTTAGAACAGAAGAGAATACTCCTTACGAACACGCCTACTGCGATAATGAAGTAGTTGGAACAACTGCATTAAGAAGAATAGTGATTATTAACAGCGTAAAGTAATGAAAAAATGCATTATTTGTGCATCCATATATTCAAATATTTTTCTAATCTGAAGATATATAATGTTACATGCGGCCCGCGTCTTTATCATTCCTATAAATACACTCTATTCCAGGGGTTCCCAATCTTTTTTATACTGGGACTCCCTTTACAGGTTGTAATATTTTGCGACGCCCTTCTAAAGAAATATATTTATTTATTGCTCTAGCAGATATTAATATTAATTAATTTATTTGTCATTTAATAAAATGTTTTAAAGACTGGTATAATTTTAATTTACTAATTTTTCTTTGAAGCACATATGTTACATTCAAAGCACGTTGTAATGAAGCCGCCTATAAGTTAAAGCAAATTTGCGTTAAGTAAAGGGGCGGATTTTATGTATTGATTTTTCACGAAGCCTTCAAAGTATTGATTTTTCAAGAAGCCTTTAAAGTATTGATTTTTAGATTTGCCAAACAGGTAGTTACATGTTCAAAAAATTTACAGTTGTTGCGTTATAAGCGGAATTTTGTGAATTTAAAAATAAGTCTTTTTTGAGATATTTTCATAGCGGAAAGTTTGATAAGCTGTAATTATGTTTTGCAAAAAGTAATACAAATTAGTTTAAATTAATTTATAAGAGTTGAAATAAAAAATATAATTAAACAAATATTTCAAATTTCCATTTTTAAGTAATATATTAAAGTCATTTAAAAAAATAGTTTAAAGACTGGTATAATTTAAATTTCCTAATTTTTCTTTGAAGCACATATCTTACATTCAAATCACGTTGTATTGAAGCTGCCTATAAGTTAAGGCAAATTTGCGTTAAGTAAAGGGGCGGAGTTTATGTATTGATGTTTCACGAAGCCTTCAAAGTATTGATTTTTCAAGAAGCCTTCAAAATATTGATTTTTAGATTTGCCAAACAGGTAGCTACATGTTCAAAACATGTTTAAAACTCTTTATTCCTGTAGACATAAAGTCGTAAACTGTTTAAACACGGTTTACAACTGTTGTGTCTTTTGGTTCGGTCAAAATTTGGTGATGAATCGTGAACAGAAGAAAAAATAGAGTAATTAGCCGAGTTATACAAAGAATATCTTTTATTGTGGAACAACTCCAGAAATAGAGTACACACCCAAAATCGTTTAAAACTGACAGCGTACTCACCAAATAATTGTTTTTTTCCAAGCATGGTTTAAAACTGTTACAAACAAGTTTGCAACTCTGGTAAATACCCACCTTAATAGAGATCTGTGCCCCTATTCTGTTGGTAGCCCTTTCTTCGTAACTTTTTTCGATTAACTTCAACATGTAAATTTTAATGTCTACTGTCTGTGTGCGTATCGTAAAAGTCAACTCTCCTCATTTTTTTCATAACGCTTAAAAAAAGTATAACTAAAAAAAAATGTTTTAGTAGCTGTAGAAAAAACACAGATTTTTACAAATTTTTACAAAAACCCCTTAATTTTCTTTTACTTTATAATCTCTTTTCAAGATAAAAAAATTAAAATAAAAAGAGGATAAAGTGTATATGCCATTTGAATTTCATAATTATAGTTTATAACGATGTCCACTGTATTTTAAGATAATCTATTTCGTACAATTTTTTTAATTTAGATATATGTGTTATAAATGGTAACATTACAAACAATTAATTCTATTAACGTAGAATAGCATACAAAGGTAATTAGTAAACTCTAAAAAACAAAACTACCTATTACTATTGATATAATAAATATAATATATATAATAAACCATATTAAACTAATATGATTTTATTTTCCAACAGTTTGCTTCCTGTATAGCTATCTAAAATTAAACTAAAAAAACCCCACATACTTGTTAAATTTTTTTTTTTAAATTTCGAATTTGCAATTTTATCATGCAAACAAAAAAATATAGTAATATTGACCCCTAATACTGTAGCTGACAGGGTAAAACGTCCAATGAATGACCGATTTGTTGCATAGAGAGCTATTTTGATATAAAAAAAATAGTAAACAAATTAATAAACCCAAAACAACTGCTACAGTTTAAATGAGATACTATTTTTGTTTATAAATTAATAAAAACGTCGCAATTTGGTCATAAATTTTATAAAATTAACTATAAAGAGTATAAAACGAGGAGTCCAGTAAATAACTTCTTCGTCTAAATATCGCCCGGGGTATAGCGCGGTGTATAACTGATTAATTAATTCGCATAGTAAAAACGAGTAATTTATAAAATTATATAAATATTATTTTAAACACCATGCTTAGATGTACTATGAGCACAGGATAAAAGTTACCTATTCTTAAGGATTTAACTCCTCCTTAAGACAAATCAAGTCAAGAGTTTATCACATTAAAATATAGTGGGTTGGCCTTAAAATTATTAACAGTGTTTTATTATTAAAGTTTATTTTTCCGAAGTAAATGTAGAAATGTTTATTTATCAACCACTTAAGATATTATGAAAACAAAATACAACGAGCCCGTATATTCACAGTATTAGGAGATTGTAAAAATAGAATTGCTCTTTCATTCTACAATGGCTAGAAACAACTGCTTATGTAGTATTTTTGCTCTTTATATTATTTACAATTTTAGTTTCTCGATATGATATTGTTTTTGCACGATGTTATAAAGAATGAACGCCTGTAATTTCGAATTATCTAAGACGTGTCCGTTAAATAACGATACTTCTGTAAAATTCCGTCATCATGATGAGACCCCCTTGCTCTGAAGATTAAAGCAGTGGTCTAAAGAAAACGTAGTTTGGAGTTCGAATCCCAATGACCGCGTTTTTTTTAAACGCTGTTCGAAATAATTCGAGTTGAACATGATGTGTCTGCAGTAATCTTGATTAGTACAAAATATATTGTTTTCTCTGTTATTGATAAATATCATCTTAGATTATGCAACATTGAAAAATCAAATTATTCATGTTTTTAATTATTGTTAAAAAAAATGTTACATGATTTGTGTCATATTAAATATAATTTTTGGCAAATGCCATATTTACTTTTAAATGATATTTGAGACACAAAGAACGAATGCTACCTAATTAAAAAAAACGATTGTTTTTTATTTAATATGTACCGAAAAAACAACCTATCAGCAAAATTCGAACCACAGATTTTAATGCTCCGTATACAAATGCGTCGACCCTTACTTCTAACAAAATATGTGATTTTGTCCTTGTGAATATAATGAATACAATGAAGTATTATTCTTAGTGTTTTTAGAAGATATCAATAAGTCATACATTTTTACCACCTAGTTTCAACAATTATAATTAATGTTTGGATATTTAATTAATTTAGATTTTATCAAAATCAAATTTTAATATGTCTAAATAGGTGTAAAGAATTATTTGAAATATGTCCCCTTCATTATTTAATATGAAGCACGCAGTCGAGATTTTTCTTTAGTCAACCTCTTAATTGATATTATTAAAAGCTTTTGTGTTTTGCAATATGTTAATAAATATAAAATTCTAACACGATTCTAAAGTAGCAAATAATAATATAGGTATAATACAAAAATATAGTAGGTAAGTTAAAATACTCCAAATCGTCTATGTAAGCAGTTCAGTTATGACAACATACGATCCAGCTTTATTTTATTTTCTTAAGATTTTAATTGGTAATAAAACGTGACTGATAAAGAAACACTGTTTCAAGAATTGTAAGACCAACCCACTATATCTTATTTTGATAAACACTCTGACTTGATTTGTCTTAAGGAGGAGTTAAACCCTCAAGAATAGGTAACTTTTATCCTGTGCTCATAGTACCTACGCATAATTATTTTTTCCTTTATATTCCTTTATATTATATTATCCTTTTGGTATTCTATACATCATAAGTTTTATTTATTTCATTTAAATGAACAAAAAAGACATACAAGATTGCATAAATTAATATATCATATACCTATATAAATAAATATTTTTAATTGTTATAAACATTAGTTCACGTAACGATCATTCACTGGTAGCGGATCAAAGACTAGACGTTTTACCCTAGTTAAATTATAAAGTAAAAAATAAAATTTAACAAAAAGAAGCGTAGTGAAAAAGTATTCCCGGTTTGGATTACATGAAGACTAATTTATTGTAAAATAATATCTGATAGCTGCTGATTTCGACAACGCGTTTCGAAATGCCGAATAATATCTTCTTTAAAATAAAATTTTTGATTACATGAATTGCAAATGTACGTTTGCGCTTCGCTATGCTTCCTTGAATGTTTTACCATGCTTGTACGTTGGCTGAAGCCTTTTTGGCAATAAGGACAAACGAAAGGCTTTTCACCGGTGTGAATTCTCTCGTGTAATACTTTATAAGCCTTCTTGTTAAATTCTTTTTCACAATAACCACATTTGTGTGCTTTGACCGTAGCATGCATAAGATTATGCACTAACAAAGCTTCTTGTTTGTTGAAAATTTTACCACATATGTCACAAACGCACGATGTAGAAGGCCGATGTACAGCCTTACAGTGAATTCGAACGCGTTGCTTTGTTAAATATACTTTGTCGCAAATCGGACAATTATGAGTTTTACTGACATTGTAGTGTTTACGGTGTTTATGAATCCATAGGTCATTTAAAATAGCAAAACTAATACCACATTCTTCGCATTGATAAGGTTTGACACCTGTGTGAATGTTCATATGTTGCATTAGCGTCGTGGATGCCAACATTCCTTTTCCACAGATTTCACATCTAAATTTTTTAAATTGTTCATGCCTCGAATACAAATGTTTTTTCATATCGGCATGTTTCTCTGCAGTTTTACTGCATAGCGTACAGTGGTATAGTTTATCCGGATTGTGCATTTGTGAGTGAAATATATAATCAATCAGTATCTTAAATCCCACATTACAAATATCACATGTAAATTGATCTTCGTGTGTATTATAATGCTCATTTAATTCTTTTTTGGTATTTAAAACGATTGAGCAGATTTCACATCTATGGAATTCCGAACTTCCTATTCTAGAAGTTTTTGATACACATTTTTTAATAAAATCTTGGGTGAGTGCTGAACTTGGTGTATTATGAATCGTTTCATAATGCATTCTTAGTTCTGTTACATTTATTTTTTGATCAGAGCAACATATCTGGCAATAATAGTTTTTTTTTTGTTCTTTTTTCTTTGTATTATTTGTCGAATCAAATGATTTATTCATATTACTATTACCTTTTTTTGGAGGCAATAATGGTCTTTGATACTTTCGTTTTTGTAGTTTAGTACTTGTGACTTTGGCGGTAGCTCTTGTGCTAGATGCCTTCCCAACGTTCTCTCTTGTAGTGCACATTGTAATATATTTTTTTGAAGTAGTTTTGAGGGTGTTTGCTTTTTTCGATCCTGATTGTACGTTTGTTCTTTCGGTCAAGGATTTGGTGTTTTTTAAATTATTAAAATGAATTGTAGTCTTTTTTCTTGATGACTTTTTTACTTTTGTTTGGTTATTGCTATCCAAACTTGTTAGATTTTCTTTTTTAGTTTCCGTTTTTATAATCTTAGAATTGGGACTTTGTAGTTTTATAATTAATTTACCCTTTTTCTCCTTATCTTGAGATTTCTTAGTTGTTGTATCGATTTTTTTTAAATCACTTGGAATTACTTCAGTGATGTGTTTAACAACGGGTTGTTTAATTTTTCGATTCTGCGGTTTATCGACGCTTGTTTTACTTTTACAATTCTTTTTATTCGTTCTTGTTTGTTCAGTTTTCCGTGTATGCGTTGTTGTTGTTTTTAATAATTGTGGTTGAGGTTTCACTCTTTTCGTTGTATTTCTTGGCCGTCCCGACTTTGCAATTTGTAATAAACTTACAGAGTCGTTTATTACATTTCTGTTTTCGTAATGAAAACAATTATTTTCCAACATATAACTTTTTTCGTTAAGGACCACATTGATATCGGGTAGTGGAACGAAATCACGCAAAAGTTCCTCTTTAAGCTGAAGCGGTAATGGTATTTCATGAACACCAAAGTGCCTAAAAAATATTTTTATCAGTTTAAAATTTTAAAAAACAAACACATTTATAAAGCACTAAAATCTATACATTAAAAGTTACAACATCAATTTGATTCAATAAAAATATTTAAAAAATTTGTCTTCTGTTGAGATCTGCATATAATTATGTCATAACAAAAAAATGTAATAATCAATTTTAGTACCAACATCTCTTCAATTTTTTATTTTTTCATCGTGCGGCTTAAATATTTATTAACTTCACATGTAATTTTTTTTATTTACATATTTCACATATTTCTTTTTATACAGTTTACTTTCAGCCTATGGTTTTTCTGAGTTTTTACATTTCCTTCTATTTGCAGTGAGAATACTTGTATGAGAAATTATTTGTCGTTTTTTGCTTCCCCATTTCTATCTTGTAAAAAGTTTACAATTAAACAGATTGTTAAACGCAAAGAAAACTATGCATCAACATTAAGCAAGTATTGATATTTGGCTACACAAGCATTACATCGTCTGAGAACTTGTTTTTAAGTACTTTCTATAAATGTGTAAATATAGTTTTATTTATTTTAACTAATATCTAATATCGTTTATTATTATTTATTTCAATAATTGTCAAAACTATATCTGAATACAATTTTAAGTTTTCATATCTCCAATTTCCATTTGAAAACTGTAGGTAATTTTATATTCAGTTATTAACGCTTGTAGTTTTCTGAAACATATTTCATTAGTATATTACATTAACTCTGTGAAAAATCCGCACTTACTTCAAAACAAATTTTATACTGTTATTTTACAAATGTTAGTTGCAAATGAAATCTTCTACAGTTGTAAGATTAATTTTATTCTTACCACAAAATATCCATGATCCAAACATTAGTTAGCCATTTTACAAAATCAGAGTTTTGTATTTTGCTGCAGCTTATACATTCTTTATATATTAAATAAATGCTACAAAGTGTCCACAAACGGTATAGCGTCCAAAACTGGTGCGTCTGCCCTATATGGGGATTAAAATATTTGAAACAAACATCTTGTTCAAAGCTATCACATCACAAAATAGTAAAAAAGAATGGCAGCAACACGAAATATTTGCTTAGACATGTTTAAATAAAACACTAATACTAACAACCGTTAAATTTTACAGCTGCAAGATCCTGGAAGTGCAGCTGTAGTTAGAAGTATTGACAAAACGTTGCCTTATAATTATTTTAATAGAAAATTGTGGATTTTTCCCTGTAAAGATATGTGATTAAAATTATTAATTTTTTTTAGTGTTTCTGACCCTTTTTTAAAATCCTAAAATAGTACATATATTATTCATCTAGGGAAGAAAGTATGACATTCCGACCCGCGTGTTGTTGTCTCCCGAGCCGAAGGCGTGGGCGATAAAAACGCGGGTCATGATGTCATATTTTCATCCCGTGGTGAGTACCAATTTTTTATCACACCGGCATCGAAATTCTTTCATATTTCTTCTAAATTATCATTATCATATGAGTCATCTGAAGTAGCCATTTTTAATTTTTTTACATTTATAATTATTGGTTAAAATAGAAATGTCTTCTTCTTCTTAATTCTTAATTAGCTTCTCCGTAGGAGGTTGCTTATCATAATGGCTATTTGTATTTTGGATGTCACTGCTCGGAACAGGTCGACTGAAGACATATCAAACCATTCTCGTAAATTACGTAGCCAGGATGTTCTACGTCATATATGTTTTATTATTTTTATTTTAGCTATGTTTTATTTATTGTAAATAAGTCGTTGTTAGGTAACGTGAAAAAGTTTAACGTACGTGCAATCAAATTGAAGCATGCGTGTTTCTTATTTAGCTGAGAGAGAATGTGGCACTTTCTAGCCTATTTTAGCTGCGTAACTAGCCCCCTTGCAAAAAGTGAGGTGGCAACATTGCCCAATTCATCAGTGGACGGCCCGCAGTCATACCTCACATTGCACTATGTGGGCCGTGATCAGAAAAGTGTGATGACCAAGAATCTACGATGTTTGCTTCTTCCGCAGACAACTTCTAACTACCTTTCTCTCCAAGTAGAAATTTATTTATTTGTATTGTGTTTTTGAGCAAATGGCAAAAAGGCTAGTCGAAAGGTTGTCGATGAGCTGTGAAGTAATGTTCTGGTTGCAAAAATAGGAATCTTAGATCTGATTTTTATTTGAAAAAATCTGATTTAGATCTTTTAAGATCGTTTAGACACAATGCCACAGCAAGTATTATTATTTAAATTAATACCAAGTATTAGTTAGCTTTTTTTAATAAATTACGTTTTAATTAAATACATACATATGAATGAACCTACATTAATCCGTAAGCAAAATGGGAACATACATGTAGAACAAATAAACTTGATAATAAAATACAGGTAGAGAGCAGCTCCGCTACGTTCAAGAAACGAAACAAGAATGGTAATGTTTTCGAGTTAGATTATATCGTCGATCTTACCATTATAGATGTTTGAAAGACTCATGAACATTGCGCATTGAACCAAAACACGCAGGGTTACCCTTTCTACACAAGAAACTACCTACTTTTCAACCTAGAAACATTCGCTTTAATATGGGTTTATTTTTATCCTTGTTCTCATGGCGTGAAGATCTTGCATAGTGGTTTATTTACATTTCTTCTTTCGATTATGTTCTTGGCTTACGTGTATTTAAAAACAATCTGTCTTTTTTAAGACAATTGCATATTAACTTTAGTATAACTCTTTGATTTGGGTAGTATATTTTCACCACTAGTCCTCTTTCCTGATTTATAACTCCTCCTTCGCGCATTAACGTAGTCATGAGTCTTTCAAACATCTATAGACCAGTTGTTCAGACATGACTCATAGCCCAAGAAAAAATAGATGGACTATAGTTAATTTACAAAGTAATAAATAACAAAATCTAACAAAAAAAAATGCATAATGACAAAGCATTCCCGGTTTGCATGACTAAAAAATAACTCGTGGAAATTTTTTTTGGTAGCTGCTAACGGCGACAACGTGTTTCTAAATGCCGAATAATGTCTTCCTTAAAATAAAATTTTTGATTACACGAACCGCAAATGTACGTTTGCGCTTCGCTGTGCATTCTTGAGTGTTTAACCATGCTTGTACGTTGACTGAAACCCTTCTCACAATAAGGACAAACGAAAGGCTTTTCTCCGGTGTGAATTCGTTCGTGTTCCCGCTTATAATTTTTCATTGTAAAAGATTTCTCACAATAACCACACTTATGTATTTTTTCTGGAGCATGTAAAATATGATGCGCTACGAGAGCTTTCTGTTTGTCGAAAGTTTTACCACATATGTCACAAACGCACGATGTAAAAGGCTGATGGACAGTCCTACAGTGAATTAGAACTCGCTGCTTAGTTAAATATACCTTGTCGCAAATCGGACAATTGTAAAATTTGCTTGCATTGTAGTGTACACGGCTTTGATGACATCTTAGGTCATTTAAAATAGCAAAACTAATGCCACATTCTTCGCATTGATATGGCTTGGCACCTGTGTGTATGTTCATATGTTGCATGAAAGAAGAATATCCCGAATATCCTTTTCCACAGATTTCGCATTTGAATTTTCTGAAATGTTCATGCGTCGTATATAAATGGGCTTTAATATCTGTATATTTCTCTGTGGCTTTTTTGCATAGAGTACAATGGTATAGTTTATCCGAACTGTGCGTTTGTAAGTGAAATATATAATCAATCAGTATCTTAAAACCAACATTACAAATATCACAAGTAAATTGATCTTCATGTGAAGAATAATGCTCAAGTAATTCTTCTTTGACATTTAAAACTATTGAACAAATTTCACATCTATGACAGGCCGGTTTCCGTACTCTAGGCGTTTTGGCTTTAAATCTTCTAATAAAATCTCGGGTCATTACCGCCTTTGGTACATTATGAATCGTTTCATAATGTTGCCTTAGCTCTGTTACAGTCAATTTCTGTTCGGAACAACATTCGTGGCAATAATAGTTTTTTTTTTCTTCTTTTTTATTTGTATTGTTTATGTGATCAAGTAATTTATCGGGATCACTGATACGTTTCTTTAAAGACAGCAAACTTTTTCGATAATTTCGTTTTTGTACTTTTGTACTTCTGACTTTGGTGGTGGTCCTTGTGTTAGATGTTTTCCGAATGTTTTCTCTTTTAGTTGATATTGTTATATTTTTCTTTGGCGTCGTTATGAGGGAGTATTCTTTTTTTATTTTTGATCGTAAATTTGTTCTTACAGTCAAAGATTTTGAGTTTTCTAAACTATTAATATTTTTTGTATTCTTTTTTTTTGGTAATTGGCTTACTGCCATTTGCTTCTTGCGATCAAAAAGTGTTCGATTTTTTTCTTTAGTTTCCTTTATTATACTATTGGCACCGTGCTTTTCGTTGTTTAAAATGAATTTATCTTGTTTGTTCTTACCTTGGGATTCCTTATTTGTTTTTTCGGTTTCTTTAAAATTGCGTGGGATTACTTCAGCCGTATATTTAACGACAGGTTGTTTAATGTTTCGATTCTGAAGTTTATTGGCGCTTACTTTTCTTTTGCCGTTCCTTGTAGTCATTCTTTTAGCAGAATTCGGTGTATGTGTTTTTGTTAATTGTGATTGAGTTTTCGTTTTTTGCGTTGTATTTCTAAGCCGTCTCGATTTTGCAATTCGTAATAAACTTAAAGAGTCGTCTATTGCGTGTCTGTTTTCGTAATAAAAGCAATTATTTTCCAACATATATTTTTTTTCGTTAAGGACCGCCTCGATATCGGATCGTGCAACGATTTCATGGAAAAGTTCCTCTTTAAGTTGAACTGGTAATGGTATTTCATCAATACCAAAGTGCCTAAAAAATATTTTTATCAGTTTAGAATTAAAAAAAAACAAATGTATAAAGCACTAAAACCTATATATTAAATGTTTTAACGCCGATTTCATTCTATGGTGTAACAGACATTTAGAAAGTGTGGCAAAAGATATCAAAACAAGTTGGAACATCACAGTACACGCTTGAAAAAAATTAATATCCTGAAAATATGATAATATAGTAGTACAATTGATATTATATATGATATTATATACCTACTTGATGACATAGAAAATTATATACATATATTAAATTTGCTATTTTTTTCGGTTTTAATTATATACTTTTATACTTTAAATATATATTTATATATACATATATTAATATTATATGAACTATACTATATTATATATCTATTCATTATATTTCAATCTATCAAGAAAGTTATATGCAGCAAATTATATTTCGAAACTATACATATAAAGGTTCCATAATAAAATATATATTTATTTTTATATAACATAATATACTTTCCAATTTATATCAACATTATATTTACGAATACATAAATTTTTGCCGTATTATAAAATTATATATTTATAATATATTTTCTTATATATAACTGAAATCTATATTATTTTCTTGCAGGTAATACCTTAGCTATAAACCCCCTGGGGATAACCTTACGAACATTAAACGCTTAAATAAATTTAAACATCTAGATTTGCCTGTTAGATTTTAGATTTTAAAGAAATTCTAATATGTATTATTCAGGAAATTGTAAAGTTGTATGTAGCTTTTAAGAAAACTTAGGGTATTAAGTTTTTGTATCTTGCTCTAATGTTAATCCATGTACACATCACATTTGCCTATTGTAATGCTTTTACAGATTGCAAATAGTAAACAACAAATAAAAAAAAAATCATTTAATAAAAATATAAAAAAAATTGTATCCGGTATATTTATATACCTACTTATACATATTTTTTATTATAAAATAAAAAATTAGATCAATTTTGAAGCATTGTTGACAAGCCTATCTCCTCTATTTCAATGCATATTTGATATGCAATTTCTATGATTTTTTTGATTTAAAAAATATATAGAGATGACTTTAATGGCATCGCTATAACAGAATTAAACAAATTTTTTTGAAATATTCTAATTTATTACACATTTTCAAATTAAAGTTTATGATACCACAACTCAAACATATTATACATAAGGCCACTTGACTTGGAGTGTGTTGTTATTCAGTTTAGGTTCATTGATAAGTGAGGTTAGCTACTAGTACTATAGATGTTTGAAAGACTCGTAAACATTGCGCGAAAAACCAAAACACGCCAGGTTACCCTTTCCACATAAGAAACTACCTACTCTTCAACCTAGAAACATTCGCTTTAATATGGGTTTATTTTTATCCTTGTTCTCGTGGCGTGAAGATCTTTCATAGTGGTTTATTTGCATTTCTTCTATCGATTTTTTTCTTGGCTTACGTTTTTTAAAAACAATCTGTCTTTTTCAAGACTAGTCCTCTTTCCTAATTTATAACTTCTCCTTCGCGCATTAGCGTAGTCATGAGTCTTTCAAACATCTATAGTACTAGTGCTAAAAGCGATTTTTTAGAAAAGTTTCTATTGTGTAATATTTCTAAATGTATTGGTTTGAAAAAGTTGTAGCAAAATAAAAGCTGAGCACTGTTGACGAGAACCACAGGTTTATTCAGAAAATTATTAAATTAGGCTGTAAAATACTCGCCACATATATATATATATATATATATTAAATTAAGTTACATCTTTATTATGAATAAAATGTTTCTTATTACTCTCCCTTATGAAGGTCCATAATATATGAATATAAAAAATGTGTTTAAAATAAAGTAAAACCTTTGCTGTAATGAAGAATAATGTTTCTTTCTGTACTCGATTAAGAATCTAACGACTTTTAAATTACAACTCTATGAATTATGTGATTTCAAAAATCACGGGTAAAACATTCAAGAACAAATTTTATTATATATTAAAAAGAGGGGCCGTATTACTACTGTATCCACTTACCATATTAATTTCTGAAAAAATAATCACATTGTACAAAAAATTGTTTTATTTTACAAAAGGTGATCAAAACTACCGTCTTAAATCCTTTCTTCTTTCTCGTGATACTTAGGACTGACAAGATTTCCATAAACGATAATTAAAAAATACTAAAATATCTCATTTATAGGGGCTCAACGATGTCAACTTAATACGTAATTATTTTATCGTTTTCACAGTTGGCTTTGTAGTTGGTCAGTCAAATACAGTTCTGTTTATGGTATCATACATATAATATTCAAATAGGACTGGCTATTTTAAATTGACGGACCCAAAGAAAATTTCAAAGTAACCGCGAAATATTGTAGCAACCAAAAAGACATTTCTACCAAAAAATTTGATATTTTGAATTATAAAAAAAAGCCATAATATGAAACTTCTTTTACGACTTTTTTTGCAAAATTGGCATTTGGATGAAACCTTGCACCCGTCTTGCAATATCAAGCTACATACATAAGTTCAGTTTTAAACTTAAAATATTAATAACGGAATAAAAGCTGGTAGTTAACTTATAAAATAAAAATACATAGTTAGAAGTATCCCGATTGGCATTCTTCTAAAATATTTCATTGTAAAAAAATATCTTGTAGCTGCTAACGTCGACAACGCATTTCAAAATGCCGAATAATGTCTTCCTTAAAATAAAATTTTTGGTTACACGAATTACAAATATACGTTTGTGCTTCGCTATGCATTCTTGAATGTTTGACCATGCTTGTGCGTTGGTTGAAACCTTTTTGGCAATAAGGACAAACGAAAGGCCTTTCTCCGGTGTGAATTCTTTCGTGTGCTGTCTTATAACCTTTCTTGTTAAATGATTTTTCGCAATAACCACATTTGTGTGCTTTTACTTGATCATGTAAGAGGAGATGCTTTAACAGTGCCCTGCGCTTTTCAAAAATTTTACCACACATGTCACAAATGCTCAACGTAGAAGTAGGCTGGTGTATAGTTCTACAGTGAGCTAGAACACGTTTCTTACTTGAATACATTTTCTCGCAAATAGGACAATGATGATTTTTGCTTCTTATGTCGTGTTTACCTTTTTGATGACATTTTAGTTGATTTAGAATAGCGAAACGAATACCACATTCTTCGCACTGATAGGGCTTCGCACCTGTGTGGGTGTTCATATGTTGCATTAGGTAGGGATATCCAGAAAATCCTTTCCCACAGATTTCGCATTTAAATTTTTTAAAATGTTCATGCGACGCATACAAATGCTTTTTAATAGCCTTAGGATTTTCTGTAGCTCTTGTGCAAAGCGTACAGTGATATAATTTATCCGGATTGTGCGTTTGTGAGTGAAATATATAATCAATCAGTATCTTAAAGCCAATATTACAAACATCACAAATAAATTGATCTTCATGTTTAGTATAATGCTCACTTAATTCTTTTTTGCTATTTAAAACGATTGAACAAATTTCACATCTATGGCAGTTGAGATTTGGTATTCTAGAATTTTTTGACACACATGTTTTAATAAAAGCTCGAGTCAGTGCTGATCTAGGTGTATTATGAATCGATTCGTAATGTATTCTTAGTTCTGTTACAGTTAATTTTTGTTCAGAACAACATTCGTGACAATAATAGTTCATTTTTTCTTCTTTTTTCTTAGTTGTATTTATGGAATCAAATGATTCACCGAGATTACTATTACATTTCTTTAAAGGCGACAATCTTCTTTGGTACTTTGGTATTTGTAGTTTAATATTCCTAACTTTGGCAGTAGTTGTGCTAGATGCCTTTTGAATGTTCTTTCTTGTAGTGGACATTGTTACGTTTTTCGTTGAAGTCGTTTTGAGGGGTCTTCCTTTTTTAGATTTTAGTTGTAGATTTGTTCTTTCAGTCAAAGGTTTAGAATTTTTTAAACTATTAACATTGATTGTATTTTTTTTTCTTGAAGACTTCCTTACTTTTATGTGGTCTTTGCTATCTAAACGTGTTACATTTTCTTTTTTAGTTTCTTTCTTTATACTCTGGACACTGTGCTTTTGTAGGTTTATAATTGATTTATCGTTTTTGTCCTTATCTTGGGGTTTCTTTTTTGTTTCTTTCGTTTTATTAAAATTAAGGGAAATTATTTCGGTTGAATGTTTAATAGCCAGTTGTTTAGTTTTTAGATTCTGAAGTTTATCGACGCTTGCTTCTCTTTTACACTTCCTTGTAATTATTGTTTTTGCATTTTTTCGTGTATACATTGTTTTAGTGTTTGTTAACTGCTGTGTAGTTGTTGGGTGGCTCGCTGTTTCAATTTTTAATATGCCTACAGATTCGTTTAACATATTAGTGTTTTCGTAGCAGAACCAATTATCTTCCCAGGTATATTTTTTTTCGACCACGTTGATATCATAGTATGGAATTAAATCTCCACCAGGTTCGTCTTTCAGTTGAAGTTGAAAAGGTAGGTCATAAATACCAAAGTTCCTAAAAAAATGTCTATTAGTTTAAGAAAAAGAAGTTTATATAACAATAAAACCTATACATAAAATGTATAAATACGTATGTATATAAATTTAAAAAAATAGTATTTAGAAAAACTGTCTCCGGGTTGTGTATTACAATAAAATCTTAAACATATTTAATTATAGGACACCAGTAGTTTGCATTAGCCGTAGCTGGCAACTGGTGCTCATGCGCAGTGTGAATTAGGCGTACTTGGTTACTGAATAAGTGTGATGCGAGTTAATTGTATGAGCGCCATCTTGTGGAGATATTTTAAGTGGTTAGAGTTGTCTCTATTATTCATGACGCTGTTTTACCCGCTAGGCCATTAAACCTTTCGATACTGTACTGTATGTATTCGATTGCTTATTAAAAATCCTTACCTAAAATTAGTATTACAATACGTACTTATTATTATGTAAAATTTAAAAAAAACAAGTGGTGTCGCTTCGCCAGTTTGCCCCCCCCCCCCCGTAGTCTGCCACAAAGTGCTTTATTTTATAATAACTGGAAAAATTAATTTTGAATAAAAAAATTAAATTTTTAAAAATTACTATTTTTTAATGTCAAAAAACTTAAATTTTATTTTAGACGATAATAATTACAAATATTTTTTAAAATTAACTCATTTTTTTCTTAATAACAAATAAAATATTTAATTTAAATGCGTTTTAATTTTGCATTTAAGGCTTTCGCGTTATTAATTTCTCTCATTGAAAAATTACTCTTTGAACTAAGAAATAAGATATGGATCATAGCCTATGTATCCTATCCGTATCATAGGACACGTTTAAAGATAAACTTTGCAATAGCTGTTCTTAAGGATGCGCAACAGATGGTAACCTCAAAGTGGACGGTGGGCGAAATAAATTTCAGAACGTGTGCACTAAATAAATACATTTGTTAGGAAAGGCGTATAACAATCATTGGATGTCGACAGGCTAAACAAAAAGAAAAAGACGAATAATAAGATATAAAAATAAATAAATAATCTTTTTCTGTTGATAAATATAATGAATTTTATTTTATTTCCATACCTTCAGTCTAAAATTAGACTTGGGGATGTGAAATTTTATATAAAAACACCAGACCAAAGTTTCTTAAAGGCATAGTTAACTAAAAATCAATTTTTTGTTTTTTATATATTTTGTAGTCAGATGATGGTCTTGCAATAAATTCTTATTTATAAATCAAAAATTATTACTATTTAACTCCAGAGACCAAAATTTGTGAGACCCAGTGACGCCAACGACGATACAGCGCTGACTTCAGCGTACAGCGTTTTTATGGAAATTCGCCATATTCTCTTTTACAATTCGGTTTAATGTGTGTTGTATTAAACGATTTAGATAAAGTATTTTAAAATAATATCAAACATAATTTTAATTAATTTTGTGGTTTTTAAACTGTAGAAACAAATTAAAATGGTTTATTGTTGCGTTGTAGGTTGCAAAATCAACTCTAACAAAAATGAAGGAATTTCTGGATATTGATTTTTAACTTTATTCACAACACAAGCAGATATTATTGTTCCATTATTTTGACCTAAAGGTAGTCATCCATTTATTCAATAAATAAATTTTTACAAGTAAAAAAAATATTTTATCAAGACATTAAATAGGGCAGGTGGATCAAAAACAGGATCTTATATACCTATAAGGTCGTTCGTGTATTGTTAATGCTGATTTTCATCTAAAACATTTTTAAAAAATAAACAAACAAATGATTTAACACCTGTATGAATTCGTTCGTGTACTACAAAACGTGATTTTTTTACAAAATTCTTTGTACAAGAACAAACCTATAATTTATCTCATCTATGACTTCGTTCATGAATTATTAATCGTGATTTTCTTATGAAACCTTTTTTACAAACAGAACAAACAAATGGTTTTACTCCTGTATGAATTCGTTGGTGAATTGTTAATTGTGGTTTTGTTATAAAATCTTTATTACAAAATGAACAAACAAATGGTTTTACTCCTGCATGAATTCGTTCGTGGACTGTTAAATCTTATTTTCTTATATAGTCCCTTTTACAAACAGAACAGACAAATGTTTTTTATCTTATACTAATTTGTTAGTAAATTGTTATTTCTAATTTTCTTATAAAACCCTTTTTACAAAATGAACACACATAAGGTGTTACTCCTGAATGAATTCGTTTCTGCACTGCTAAATTCGATTTATCCGAAAATTCTTATTACAAAAAAAACAAATGATTATACTCTGATATGAATTCGTTCGTGCTTTATTAAATCTGACTTTCTTACATAACTCTTGTTTCAAACCGAACAAACAAATGGTTTCACTGCGTTGTGAATTCGTTCGTGAACGGTTAATTGTGATTTTGTTGTAAAACCCTTTTCGCAAACAGAACAAACAAATGGTTTTATTTCTGAATGAATTCGTTCGTGTATTATTAATTGCCATTTTCTTCTAAAACCCTTATTACAAAAAGAACAAACAAATGGTTTTATGTCTGTATGAATTAATTCGTGGGCTACTAAAATTGTTTTCTTTGTAAAACCCTTTTTACAAACAGAACAAACAAATGGTTTTACTGCTTTGTGAATTCGCTCGTGAATAGTTAATTGTGATTTTGTTGTAAAACCCTTTTCGCAAACAGAACAAACAAATGATTTTACTTCTGAATGAATTCGTTCGTGAATTGTTAATTGCCATTTTGTTCGCAAACCCTTTTTACAAAAAGAACAAACAAATGGTTTTATGTCTGTATGAATTAATTCGTGGGCTATTAAAACTCTTTGCTTTGCAAAACCCTTTTTACAAACCGAACAAACAAATGGTTTTACTCCTGTATGAATTGGTTCATGATTTATTAATTGCCATTTTGTGTTAAAACCCTTTTTACAAACAAAACAAACAAATTGTTTTACTTCTGAATGAATTCGAACGTGCTGTGTTAAGTGTCGTTTTGATATGAACCCCTTTTCACAAACAGAACAAACAAATGGTTTTACACCTGAATGAGTTCGTTCGTGAATTATTAATAGTGATTTTCTTGCAAAACCCTTTTTACAATCAGAACAAACAAAAGGTTTTACACTTGTATGAATTCGTTCGTGATCTTTTAGTTGCCATTTTGTTTTCAAGCCCTTTGTACAAAAAGAACAAACAAATTGATTTAGTTCTGAATGAATTCGTTCGTGATCTTTTAGTTGCCATTTTGTTTTCAAGCTCTTTGTACAAAAAGAACAAACAAATGGTTTTTTTATGTCTGTATGAATAAGTTCGTGGACTACTAAATTTGTTTTATATTTATAACCCTTTTTACAAACAGAACAAACAAATGGTTTCACACCTGTATGAACTCGTTCGTGAATAGTTAATTGTGTTTTTGTTATAAAACCCTTTTTACAAACAGAACAAACAAATGGTTTTACTCCTGTATGATTTCGGTTGTGGATTATTAATTGTGATTTATAAATAAAACCTTTCTTACAAAAAGAACAAACAAACGGTTTTACTTCTGCATGAATTCGTTCGTGACGTTTTAAAACAGATTTGCTGTTAAAAATTTTCTTGCAATAAGCACAAGTAAATACATTTTCTCCAGTAATATTTTCTTTCGGTAACATAGAATTAACTTTTCGTTGAGCACTGGTTTGAAAATAAGAATCAACTAGTATTTTATTTCCAATATGAAATCGGCCATAAATATTTGCCGCATTGTCAACTTCAAACGGCTCCTTACAATACAAACAATGGAATACTGTATCTTCACCATTACTTGTGAAATGACCCTCGTTTATAGCGTGGTGGTGAGTAACTTGGTCCTTTATATCTGTAATTAAGACACGTAATTCAGAAAAGATAAACTTTTCTGTTATAATTTGTGTTGTTGATCCAGACTTTTGAATATCACCACAATTCTGACTAAATGTTCTGTTGGGTCGTGCGTAGAAATCAGTTATTTTTTTGATAACTTTTGAATTGTCCACTACATTATCTTTCACGTAAATTAATATAGAATTACTTTTTATTTCAGAATAGTTAATTTCATTTAGAGATTGCGTAGTACCAAGATTTCTTCTTTTAACCTTGTTCTTACACCCAGATTTCCATACTGTTTGTGTTGTCTTATTCGGATCTCGAAACAGCATTGATTTTATTGTGGTAGCATTGTTGAAAAGGTTTCTCTTCGTATATGGTACCTTGTTCAGGCTATTTTTAGATTGTATCCGAAAATTGGGTAGTACCTTCACATTTTGATTGGGTTTATCATTACGACTTTTAAAATTGGTGTTTGGGGCGAGGCTGTATTCAGGTAAACTGTTAACTTGTAGTGCACCATCTATTTCAAATTTTCCTAAGTCTATTGCTGAATGTAACTTTATATCAGGCTTATCTTCAATTTCCAATTTAATGTCTTCTGTCCATTCGTATTTATTAATATTCTTTAGTAGTGTCCTGAAACATAATTTATGTTAGTAACTATCAATTTTATTTTGAATACCTCGATTACTGATATCTCTCTCTCTCACTATTCGTACTAATATATGCCTAAATGCAAAAGTGTGTTAGTGGAATTGTTTTCCTTTCACGTAGATACTGAGCAACGGATCGATAAAACTTTTTGCATTGAGATAGTTTAAAGGCAGCAGATAGCCATAGACTACATTATATTGGGAAAAATGCACGGTTCTTCTGAGATTCAAATTAGCCTACGGGATAGAAGCCATAGGTAAAATGAAATAGTGTTTTGTACTTTGCAAGTTTTACTTGTATAAATATATTTCATGATTATTATGGTTATATGTGCATATGGATTAGTGTAATTACTTATAAAGCTTGTTAATTTTTGTACTAAATTTTTCAGCTACTTCTACAATAAAATTCACATGAAAATCTTGTGTTTTTCTGTATCTCGAAATTTCTATATGTGGAATTTTTATCATTGTGCAAGGGAGGATCGACTTAAAGAAGTTTGACAGTACCTGCATTAAAACTATGAATTTTAATATTTGTTTTTAATCTTGCAAATATGACATCTGTCAGATTTTCTACATCTTCTATATCAGATTTTCTAAATCTTTTGACACTTTATTTCTAATGGTGTATCCAAGGTCTCAACCAAAATTTAGCTCTGTCGGAATTTTTGTTATTTGAAATGTCTATTTTGACCGGACTAATTTCTATATCTCGAATTTTTATCATTGTGCAATGGAGGATCGACTTAAAAAAGTTTGACAGTACCTGCATTAAAACTATGAATTTTAATTTTATTCTTGCAAATATGACATCTGACAGATTAATTAATAGTTAGAATGGCAGGTATGAGGTTTACAATAAATAAACAAATGTTATTCTAACAGCATTGAAATGAGTGTAACCTTATTCAGCGGGCAGAAAGAAGTCATTTTCTGCCCTAGGGATAAAGGTGATCAATTTTGCCCGGCAACAGTCGCATTAATCTGAAATTGTGTGGTTTTGACTTGCTAAGCAGACATTGTAACTATCAGTTTAAATGCAGGTAATATGAAAAAATTATTAACGTGCTATAAAGAAATTTTGTTTGAGAAGAAAGAATTTTCGACCGGTTAGACGACTTTTGTTATGAAGCCCTCTATAATTTTTAATGGTTAAAATTGATTCATTTTTAATATTATGGGATAATGTAATTTCGCCCAATCATTTTTTAAAATATTAACTAAAGTGTATTGAATGTTTATTCTAAGCCTTGTAGGCTTATAAACTTTTCTTATTCTTGCTTTAATGGTAGGTACGCCACTGGTATCTATCAGAAGAAAAAAAACAACTGCTATTTACACTAAAATGACTGGAAAACTGATCAAACAAACCGAAAAACCACACAGTGGGTAAACTGCCTAAAGCGCGTAGGTTAAGGTCCATTGATCATATAAACCCCATATATTCAAAAAATGTTATATCTTTACGTATCTATTTATTCAACTTTAATTAGAAAACCAATACAGCAGTTCAAAATCAAATTAAAACACCAATATTTCTAAATTATGCCACAAAAACTTAATTTATATTAATTATATATTTATATTAAATTCTACAGTTATGAAATTTATATATAAGTCGTTCCATAATAAAAAAATAAGAATAACATATATTCAACCACAACTTTCAATACTTAACAAACCTTGTACAAAAAAGCTATCAAACCAGCAAGTAACCCAAATTTCGAATGTCAGGCAATTCCAGACTGGCAATACCGCGATAATTTCTGTAAAAAGAAAATCAGTATCGTTTTATTATTTACTTTTCAATACTAGTGTCTTATTCCTTATTTTTTTAATTGTGCAATGGCATTATAATGAATAATATAAGAGTTTAGGCTAAAAATAAAACAAGAAACATACCAAATGCCATTTTTACTAACTGTTAATACACCTAAATAAAAATTGATCTTTTGTATGCATTAAAGTTGGATGGTTTCCGTCCTTTATGGATATATTTGTATACAATTAGATGATATTTTGAATAATATTTATACAAAACAAGTAGAACGCTTTAATGTCTTATTTAATACATTTTTATAATAAAAATTTGTTTGCGATAATAATTAACTTACAAGTTGTGGGTCTATACTTATAGTTATGAATATGAGTAAAGGGAATTTTATAAGTAAAAATTTAATTAATTAACACTGTCTAATAACGTGTTTTGCTGTTAATCAAATTCAACATTTCTGATAACCTACATGTATAAATACAACAGAGACTCGATTATATGGACCTCAGTTATACGGATTCGCGATTATCCAGATTGTCAACCGCGCTCGGACTCGATGCGAAAATTAAACTTCATTATTAATAACTAAATCTTATATTATTTTCTTATCAAATTTTCTTACCAAACAGTGCCTTACTTTCTTGATTTTAAGATAATGCGCAACTGTTTTATTAATTTTTTAATACATTGCGATTTTTGTTGATTTTACGATTTATATTTGTTTTCTTCTTGCCAATAAATACCTAACAATATATAGTTAAAATTAATTTTTTTTCGTCATTCAATTAACCGAATTTTCGATTATCCGAATGAGCTACAACAATATTTAGTCTCTATAACCGAGTCTCTACTGTATTACCAGAAAAATAAAATGGCCATTCAATTCCATCCGAATATTAAATATTTGACAAAATATTTAGTTAACATTATTGTGAAAATTTTAATGCATAAAGAATTATATAAAGTAAAAAATAATTATTATTATTTCAGTTTTGAACAATGGCAAAAGCATATTGTTTTTTGTGGGACAGTGTAATTATTAAATAAAATAGCCCTCCAGGATATAAGACAGCAACTTATGTACAATTACTTTATATGTAGATATAAAATATTAAAAAAAAAATGTTTCGTCAGGAATCTCAAAAGGGTAGATCGATCAAAGAGAGGACTTTATACTTTATGGTTTCTCTTGTGTATGCATTCGTTCCCGGGTTACTAATTTTGATTTTCTTATAAAACACCGTTTATAAAAAAAGCAAACAAATAATTTGACACCTGTATAAAGTTGTTCGTCGATTATTAAACTATATTTCCATAAAACCGTTGTTACAAAAAGAACGAAATAATGGCTTCGCTAATGTATGACTTTGTAGGTAGATATTAATTCTGATTTTCTTCTAACTCCCTTTTTACAAACAGTATAAACGAATGGTTTTAATCCTGTATGAAGTGGTTAGTAAATTGTTAATTTTAATTTCCGTATAATTTCCTATAAAACACTTTTTACAAAATGAACACCCAAATGGTGTTACTCATGAATGAATTTGTTTATGCACTGCTAAATTCGATTTATTCGTAAAATTCTTATTACAAAAAAACCAAATGATTATACTCTGGTATGAATTCGTTCGTGCTTTATTAAATCTGACTTTCTTACATAACTCTTTTTTCAAACCGCACAAAGAAATGGTTTTACTGGTATGTGAATACGTTGGTGAATTATTAATGCTGATTTAGTTGCACAACCCTTTTCACAAACAGTACATTTAAATCGTTTTAATCCTGTATGCATTGGTTCATGATTTATTAATTGCCTTTTTGTTTTAAAACTCTTTTTACAAACAGAACAAACAAATAGTTTTACTCGTGTGTGAATGCCTTGGTGAATTATTAATCCTGATTTTGTTGTAAAACGCTTTTTACAAACAGTAGGGGGAAAGTGGCATGAAACAGCCAAGTTTTGAAAAAGCCATTATCAATTACGCGGTAGTTTCCATACGAATCGTTCATGTATTATTATTTTAAGATACCAACACTAGCCAGATATCCCCCACAAAAATTTGACCGTTCACCGTCAATAAACGGCGCCGATACGACGTATTGAAGATTTTGTCGTCAAAAAGTAAGGTTTTGAGTTCAGTTTATTTGTTTACTAACGCCTATACGTACAAAACTAATAATAATATGATTACACTATAATTTTATAGATATATTAGGCCTTCTAATAACGTTTATATTTTGTAGACTAATCTTTGATTTCATAGTAATTTTCGAGATTTTGTTTCTTGAGAGAATATGTTTTGAAATAGCCGGACTGCAGTGTAATGAAAAAGCCACCTTTTAATTGCATAAAATGCAATAATAATTGTAGTAACAGCAATTAAGAGTGGTACCGATGCAAAGTTGTAATGGTTGGGCATATAAATCCTGTGGCGTAAAAGGTAAATTGCATTATGTTTGCTAAAAACGTTTTTAAGTTTTTGCAATGATTGATCTCAAACGTCAATTTTTTTGACAGTTTCTTAGATTTATGTAAGTAAATATTTTATCGAGAGTTTGCGTTATTTAAAACGTTTTATAATTATATAAGATCTAAAAATATAGCTTAAGATTATTATTAAATAATATCTTCGTTAATGTGCAGTTTTAATCTTGTAATAAGAACATGGCTTTTTCAAAAATTGGGTTGGCTGTTTCAATACCTATAGGTTATGAAAAAGCCAAATTTTATTTTATTCATAAATGATTAGAAGTCGAAAAATATCGTTAATTTTGAAAAATGTTTTATGACATTACGTACTTAAAAGTATGAACAATTACAGATTTAAAAAAAAAATTGATTTATTTATGTCCTATATTATTTATCCCTTTTTATAAAACTGGCTATTTCATGCCACTTTCCCCCTACATACAAATGCTTTTACTCCTGTATGAATTGGTTCATGTTTCAATAATTGCAATTTTGTGTTAAAACCCTTTTTACAAACAGAACAAACAAATGGTTTTACTTCTGAATGAATTACTTCGTGAACTGCTAATCTTGACTTTGTTATAAAACCCTTTTTACAGACAGAACAAACAAATGGTTTTACTTGTGTGTGAATACCTTGGTGATTTATTAATCCTGATTTTGTTGTAAAACGCTTTTTACAAACAGTACATACAAATGCTTTTACTCCTGTATGAATTGGTTCATGTTTCATTAATTGCCACTTTGTGTTAAAACCCTTTTTACAAACAGAACAAACAAATGGTTTGACTCCTGTATGAATTGGTTCATGTTTCAGTAATTGCGACTTTGTGTTAAAACCCTTTTTACAAACAGAACAAACAAATGGTTTTACTTCTGAATGAATTACTTCGTGAACTGCTAATCTTGTTTTTGTTATAAAACCCTTTTTACAGACAAAACAAACAAATGGTTTTACTTGTGTGTGAATGCCTTGGTGATTTATTAATCCTGATTGTGTTGTAAAATGCTTTTTACAAACAGTACATTTAAGTGGTTTTACTCTTGTATGAATTAGTTTATGATTTATTAAATGCCGTTTTCTTTTAAAACCTTTTTTACAAACCAAACAAACAAATGGTTTTACTCCTGTATGAATTAGTTCATGATTTATTAATTGCCTTTCTCTTTTAAAACCTTTTTTACAAACTAAACAAGCAAATGGTTTTACTCGTGTGTGAATGCCTTGGTGAATTATTAATCCTGATTTTGTTGTAAAATGGTTTTTACAAACAGTATATTCAAATGGGTTTACTCTTGTATGAATTGGTTCATGATTTATTAAATGCCATTTTCTGTTAAAACCTTTTTTACAAACCAAACAAACAAAAGGTTTTATTCCTGTGTGAATTTGTTCATGTTGTTTTAAAACATATTTCTTGTTAAAACTTTTTTTACAGTAAACACAAGTAAATACTTTTTCTCCAGTGAAATTTTCTTTTTGTAACATAGAATTAACTTTTTGTTGAACACTGGTTTGAAAATAAGAGCCAACTAGTATTTTATTTTCAATATGAAATCGGCCATGAACATTTGGCGTATTGTCAACTTTAAACGGCTCCTTACAATACAAACAATGGAATACTGTATCTTCACCATTAGTTGTGAAATTACCCTCGTTTATAGCGTGGTGGTGAGTGACTTGGTCCTTTATATCTGTAATTAAGACACGTAATTCAGAAAAGATAAACTTTTCTGTTATAATTTTTGTTGTTGATCCAGACTTTTGAATATCGCCACAATTCTGACTAAATGTTCTATTGCGTCGTGCGTGGAAATCAGTTATTTTTTTGATAACTTTTGAATTGTCCACTACATTATCTTTCACGTAAATTAATATAGAATTGCTTTTTATTTCAGAATAGTTAATTTCATTTAGAGATTGCGTAGTACCAAGATTTCTTCTTTTAACCTTATTCTTACACCCAGATTTCCATACTGTTTGTGTTGTCTTATTCGGATCTCGAAACAGCATTGATTTTATTGTGGTAGCATTGTTGAAATGGTTTCTCTTTGTATATGGTACCTTGTTCAGGCTATTTTTAGATTGTTTCCGAAAATTGGGTAGTGCCTTCACATTTTGATTGGGTTTATCATTACGACTTTTGAAATTGGTGTTTGGGGCGAGACTGTATTCAAGTAAACTGTTAACTTGTAATGCAGCATCTATTTTAAATTGTTCTAAGTCTATTGCTGAATGTAACTCTATATCCGGCTTATCTTCAAATTCTAATTGAATATCCTCTGTCCATTCGTATTTATTAATATACTTTTGTAGAGTCCTGAAACATAATTTATGTGAGTAACTGTCAATTTTAGTTTAAACACAGTAGCATAGAGGCGAGAGGCTATCATATTTAAATGCGTATTGAGGTTTGTCTTGCAAACAACTCGTAGAAAGCCTTCGCAATGATATTTTTTCTCGAGATCGTAGTAATACGTAAACTTTCGAGTGCGTTCGTGCGCTGGGCTACACCTCTAACGCTTGAACGGTATCTAATGAAGGTCATTCGAACTTATACGGAAAAAACAAAAAAACATTAATTAATTAATTTTTATATATTTATATGAAAATCCAATATAGCCTATGTTACTCACGAAGAATGTAGCTTTCTAATGGTGAAAGAATTTTTAAAATCGGCCCAGTAGTTTCTGAGCCTATTCTTTGCATACAAACTTACAAATCGTTCCTCTTTATAATATTAGTATAGATTACTGTTATACAATTTTGTTAATTTTCACTTGCTTGAATAAATTTCAATAAAAAAGCGAAACGTAGCAAATTTAACAATAGTTGTTTTATTAACAGTGTCCAATTCCGGTTAACTTCAAACAATATTAAAAGACATTGGACATGAATATTATGATTTATATAAATAATGTTAGTACATGGGAGATAATTGATAAATTAATAAAAAGTGTTTAAAGGAGCGCCACCGCTCTTAACACTTACACTAATCAAGGACAATTAATTTATATTAAGTACTGAGCCACACACAAATTGGACCAATATCGGACTTGGGAATTGGAGACAAAGGAAAAAAAACATGGTTCAATATGTACAGTAGCGCCCAAAAGTGAGTGCCGAAACCGTTTTTCACGCATAACTTTTTGAAATCTCGGCCAATTTACTTCAAATTTTAGTATATTGTACAGTTTGATGTTGGAAAATATTATTAATAGTTAACTGTTGCGCAGATACGGTATTTTAGGTTATGTTCCATTTCTACTGCAATAGTCATTTTTTACATATTCCGCGCCGTCACATTATTGGTTTTTTCTTGAATATTTGGGTTATTTTTTTTGTGTTCAGTAACAATTGACCAAGTTGTAACAATGCCAAGGGTTGAAACTTCTCCAGCCATTCGGAAAGCAATTATAGATATGAAAAACTCTGGCATGAAGGCAGCTGCCATTTCACGGATTCTAAAGATGCCAGCTCGTACTGTCTCAAGAATTATTCAAAGGTTTGATCAGAGAAATTCTGTTGAGAATGATAAAAGAACTGGTAGACCACGTGTTACTTCTTCCCGGCTGGATACACGCATTGTTCGTCGCTCCAAAGCGGATCCGATTCTCTCAGCTGTGGATCTGGCAGCAGAATTCAATCAAAGTGAAGGTCTAAATATTAGTCAAATGACAGTTTCACGAAGATTGAGTGATGCTGGTTTGAATGGCAGACGTCCAACTAAAAAACCTTTCATCAAACTCAAGAATCGAAAGGATCGCGTGGATTTTGCAAAGCGGCACTTGCATTGGACAGCAGCCGAGTGGAGTCAAGTACTTTTCACAGATGAATCTAAGTTCAATCTATTTGGAAGCGACGGAATACAATACATAAGACGTCCTCCTGGAGAAAGATACAATTCAAAATACATAAAACCGACAGTAAAACATGGAGGTGGATCAGTTATGGTTTATGGAGCCTTCTCTCGTAATGGCATGGGCCCCATCATTAAAATTAACGGAATAATGACTGGCCAAAGTTACAAAAATATGCTGACTAATGTCGTCTTACCATGGGCCCATACAAATATGCCTCCTAGATGGATTCTACAACAGGATAACGATCCTAAGCACACCTCCTCGATTGTCAAGACTTCATTGCAGCAGCAACAAATCAGGATTCTTCAGTGGCCCAGTCAATCTCCGACCTCAACCCGATAGAACACTTGTGGAAAGAGCTGGCAAGACGTTGTCGAAACAAAAACATTAAGAATAAAGATGAAAAATTTGCCGAATTGGACAAGGAATGGAATGCAATGCCTGATTCAGTCTTTGAAAATCTTATTGATTCAATGCCATCTCGCTGTCAGGCAGTTATAAAATCTCGTGGTTTCCCAACTAAGTATTAGGCATTTTTATGATTATAAAATTGTTTTAGTGTATTGTTATACAGTTATTTTTCATTAAATCGTTCTTAGTGTTCTGTTCTGAAAAATGCGTTTTTTACACAAATAAGTCTGAGCTCGTTTAACTTCTGTAAATTTTTGTTTATCACGTTTTAAACATAATAATTCTTTTTCTCATACAAAACTGTATAACATACTCAAAAATGAAGTAAAATGGCCCATATTTTAAAAAGTTCTTCTCGAAAAATCATTTAGGCACTCACTTTTGGGCGCTACTGTATATTTTTCGAACATTATATTGTTAATCTTATAATGCAGTTCTATTAATTTAATTGCAACCATTTTGTTTCAAGCCAGTAAAGTAAATAAAAATATACATAGGGTCATTCCATATGAAATAAACAAATGGGATGTGCCGCATGATTTTTAATTTTAATAAAAAAAATTGTAGATGATCTTTGTGGTGCCAGAAATGTTAAACCACCACCATTTATTTTTTTTATTGTATAACTTCTGATCAGACCCATCCTAAGTCAAAAATTGAGTCAATTTCATACTTATACATAATGGGCTCTAGCTTTTTATTTAGAATAGGTATTGAAATAGTAGTTACTTTATTAAAAAGGGTCATAAATGTGCATTTTATATAATACAATAAAATTAAATTAAAACAATTAGGAACAAGATGGTGACCATCCGAAATTTTCACAATTTTTTCTCATTTTTACGATATTTGATTGGACCCTGTGTCAACCTTTTTGTAATTTAAGGGTTGATTTTTTTTTACAATAAAGTACTAACTCTAGTGATGTCGTGAGATAATTATCATTGTCCTAGAATAAAATCTTCTACGAAAAAAAAAATTGTGAAAATTGATAATTTTGAAAAAAGCTCCACTTTAACCGCAAAAAACCAATGGTGAGAAAAAAATAAAAATCTGAAATTTTCAGAAAATGTAGTCCATATCTTCGTTAACAAAGTCCAATTAGTGCCATTCTGTTATTTTCACGTCTTTAGGAAATATGATTTTTTAAAAGTGCTACTTTTACAACTAAATATGAAAATAATCTGGGAGTTTGGTAATATATAGAAGTTTTATAACTTATTTAAACTATTAGAATTATGTCAATTTATAATAAAAATAATCAAATAAAAGTCAAAATTTTCAAATTCTGGTATTATACAAAAAAAAAATATATACCTATGCAGAAATGATTTATTTTTTATTACAAACTTTTACTATCTAGAGATTTTCTGAGCTAGAATATCGTCGCACTTTTAATTTATTATTTGAGATGGGGACAAAACAATGATACGATTGTGTGTTTTTTATTGATATTATATTATTTTTAATAAATAACAGAATTTGAAAATTTTGATTTTGATTTAATTATTTTTATCATAAATTGACATAATTCTAATAGTTTAAATAAGTTATAAAACTTCTATACGTTATCAAACTCCCAGATTATTTTCATATTTAGTTGTAAAAGTCGCAGTTTTAAAAAAATCATATTTCCTAAAGAGCTGAAAATAACAGAATGGCACTAATTGGACTTCATTAACGAAGATATGGACTACATTTTCTGAAAATTTCAGATTTTTATTTTTTCCTCCACATAGGTTTTTTTGGAGTCAAAGTTGAGCTTTTTTCAAAATTATCAAATTTCACAATTTTTTTTTCGCAGAAGATTTTATTCTAGGACAATAATAATTATGTCACGACATGACGAGAGTTAGTACTTTAACGTAAAAAAAATCAACCCTTAATATGCAAAAGGGTTGACACAGGGTCCAATCAAATATCGTAAAAATGAAAAAAAATTGTGAAAATGTCGGATGGTCACCATCTCCTTCCTATTTGTTTTAGTTTAATTTTATTGTATTATATAAAATGCACATTTATGACCCTTTCAAATAAAGTAACAACCATTTTAATACCTGTTCTAAATAAAAAGCTAGAGCCCATTATGTACAAGTATGAAATTAAACCAATTTTTGAATTCGGATGGGTACTGATCAGAAGTTATACAATAAAACAAAAATAAATGGTGGTGGTTTAGCATTTCTGGCACCACAAAAATTTTCTACAATTTTTTTTATTAAAATTAAAAATCATGTGGCACACCCCATTTGTAAATTCCATATGGAATGACCCCATATTAATTTGAAGAGTGGCGCAATGCTTGAGTGTGTTGAGGTATGTGCCAAGCGACCTGGGTTCAATCACACTCCAAAATCATCATATAACTATACACCTCTCTCACCTTGCAAGGCAGTGGGCAACCGGTAAGGGAAAAACTGCTTCAAGAAAATTTTCCCAATAATACCCTATTTGTCCTTGTCCTATGACATACACAACAAAGAGCATAAATGGCGAAATAGCCTAGGTGCGAATTCAGGCATGGCATTTTAGTAAGAAAGAAGAAGTTTGTATATTAAATGTAAAAAATGTAAACTTCTCTAGAACCTTTTTTATAACTTTACTATTTGTAATTAATATTGTGCACATAATATGTTCATTTCTTAAATGCAGTTAGATTTTTGTATTTCCCTAATTATAATATTCGGTGTGCAATCAGTAAAAAAAGTTCTGCTGTTTTTACTAAAATTACTGGAAAATTGACTAAACAAACCAAAAAACCTTATAGTGAATAACTGCCTAAAGCGGGTAGGTTAAGGTTCATTAATCAATATAAACCCCATATTTTCAAAAAATGGTATATTTTTCCATAGTTACATAATCTAATTATTCAACTATAATTAAAAAAGCAATACAGAAGTTCAAAATTAAACTAAAACACCAATCTTTCTAAACTATGCCATAAAAAGCAAGTGTAATTAACTTTCTAAAACAAAGTTTATTCATCCTAATTTATATATTTATCAAATTTATATATAAGTCGTCCACAATAAAAAAATAAGAAACAGCATTAAGCTTTAATAAACTACGAATAACATATGTTCAACCACCACCTTCTATACTTAACAAACCGTGTACAAAAAAAAATACCAGCAAGTAGCCCGAAATTCGAATGTCAAGCAATTCTAGACTGGAAAGAACGTGATATCTTGTTTAAAAAGAAAAATAAAATCGCCGATTTTTAACAATCGTTAAAACACGATCATATTTATAAAAAAAAGCCAAACAGGCTAGATAAACATTTAAAAATTTTTAAATATTGATTATTATATAACAATATAATTTTTTCAAATAAATACAGTTTATACAAAATTTCAACCTATGTATTTTTTTTTTAGAATAGTTTAGGTATTTATTTGCATGTTAAAGAATTGCAATAGTAAAGTTTTGAACAATAATAAATAATATTCTTTTTTGTTGAACAGTTTAATTATTTGGGCTGTATAATTTACCCGGTTAGGCCGGCTAAAAAAGTTAGCTAAGTTAATTAGCTAGCTAACTTATCAGCTTGGCTAATTTAACCGGTTAATATAGCTTCGTTCAGCTAATTAGCTAACGGCTAACCGCCTAAACTGCAAATTTGTTTTAAGCTGTTTAGTGATTTCTTATTCACGAACAGGTTCAAAAAATAATATTGATGTTGCTTTTATGACAAACAAAGTGACAATAGAGTAGAATTAGGATTACGATTTATTGGGAGAGGTGAACATTAGTCCAATCGTAATTTATTAGGTTAATTAATATTTTACAATAACTTCGAAACTATTCGGAATTTTGAAATTTTCTTAACGGAATTTGAATTGGCACCTAAAACTGCAAAACATTGCCCATTTAACCAAACTTCTAGCTTTACTAATAAGAAAGATACCCACGTTAGTCTACTCAATTTGGGACACCCTGTATACATTATAATACGATTTATATACAGGGTGTTTTACGACAAACTTACACTATCTACATATTAAAAACTACCCACACAATTTTTATAAAAATTGGTACAGAGGGATAACAAGTTATGGCAAATTCAGGGAAAATATTTTGAAAGACATGCCACTTCCGGTTATACCGGAAATGAACAGAAACTTCGTTATTCTAAATAGAACACCCTATATATTATTTTTTTTCGGATTCTACCTTAAATTTTATTATTACTTTATGTAAAATACCCTATACCTAAAATGTATACTTTTCGAGATATTAATTTTTTTAATGAATAATTGTCAGTTTCAGACCCTTATATTAAAAATTCTATGTGAACATCCCCTATACCAAATAAAATGAATCTTGCCGGGTTAATGAGTAGGAAGATCAAGCTAATTGAGGACCTGTTCAAAATTGTTTTATTGTATACAGGGTTAGTAAAAAAAGGTGTAGAAAGTTCAACTTCAAAAAAGTCAAATATCTTAATTTTTTTAAATGAAACTACCATTGTTTTTTCTTTTACTGAAATCTACGGCCAAAAATAAAGGAAGTTTATATTTACTTTCCTATACCTAAACCTAAGGATTTTTGAGATATTAACAAAAGTTTTAAAGTTTTTATTATTTCTACCTTATTGTTGCTTATTAAAAGTAGACCGTGTTATTAATTTTTTTAATTTAGTAGGCCGTATATGTAGCTTTTTTAATTAAATATTAATTGTTATTATTTGTGGTTATTGGCACTTTTACCAAGTGATAGATATAGCTCGTTTGGAATCAAACAATAAAGATTATGTAACTTTATTTTTAATTCATGGTGAATGTGACAGAGTTATTACTAGAACACCCACCTGTGACACCGTGAAAAGAATACTTAAAAATTTAGCACAATTTTGTTGTTTTAAACAAAAAGTTAAGAAAATGCAACCTATTGTTGTTAATCATATTATTACAATTTTTTTATGTAGTTCCACATACATACATTACAGAAACCAATAAAAAGTGTTCATAATTTCGTCCTTGTACTTCCAAGCACTTCGAGAGCCTTCTAATCACACCTTCGTTTATTGCACGGCCAATCATTTCTTCGGGGAGAGAATTGAATGCATTGTAAACTCTAAATTCACAATTTTCCTTTGTTGTAAGGGGATGGAAATATACTTCATTTTTTATGTAACCCCATAAAAAGAAATCTAGAGGTGTTATGTCTGGTGATCGAAAAGGCCACCGGAAAGGACCATTGTTTGCAATCCACCTATCTTCAAACGACTCATCTAAAAATTGGTTTACTATTCTAGAACAATGAGGAGCTCCATCATGAAGAAAAAATAGTTTTCGAAATTCTTCAGGTGGTAAACGATCTAAATAATTTGTTTTTAATTCTTTTAATGTATCTAGATATCTTTCACCTAAAAAAGTAGTTATTAAAAAAAATAATAAAATTATGTAACCCCAATTTCTAACCATTTAAGTTACCATTATAAAAGTGAAGAGCTACAACTTGGTCGTTTCTGATTGCACAAAAGACATTAAATTCCCATCGCTCTTGAAAACCGCGAACCCTTGTTAAATTTTGATTTTTTTTGCTCCAATAATGCGAGTTGTGCCTATTAAACATTCCGTTTTTTGTAAATTTTGTTTAGTCACACCATATAATATTTTTCAAAAATTCATTATCTTCTTGACATTTTATCATTACAAATTCAGCAAATTCTATTCTTTTATTATAATCTGTTACTTTTAAACTTTGAACTGGGTAATAAGAATAGGGACGAAACTTATTATTGTTTAAAATTCGCTGAATAGATATTATAGATATACCTAAATCTCTCGCACCCCAACGTAAAGACCTTTCGGGATAAGCAGTGTAGTGTCCAAGAACATTAATTGTATTAATATTATTATCAACAATAGGCTTTACTTTCTTAACTTGTTGTTTAAAACAACCAAATTGTGTTAAATTTTTAAGTATTCTTTTCACGGTGTCACGAGTAGGTCGTGGTCGATCTGGATATCTTGTAGCAAATAAAACACATGTTCTAGTAATAACTCTGTCACATTCACCATGTATTAAAAGTAAATTTGCATAAGCTTCATTGTTTGGTTCCAAACGAGCCATAACTATCACTTGGTAAAAGTGCCAATAATCACAAAAATAATGACAACTAATATTGAATTAAAACAGCTACATATACGGCCTACTAAAATAAAAAAATGAATAACACGGTCTACCTATAATAAGCAGCAATAAGACAGAAATAATTAAAATTTTTAAACTTTTGTTAATATCTCAAAAACCCTTAGGTTTAGGTATAGGAAAGAAAACATAAACTCCCTTTATTTTTGGCCGTAGATTTGAGTAAAAGAAAAAAAATGGTAGTTTCATTTAAAAAAATTAAGATATTTTTACTTTTTCGAAGTTGAACTTTCTACACCTTTTTTTACCAACCCTGTATACAATAAAGCAATTTTGAACAGGTCCCCAATTAGCTTGATCTTCCTACTTATTAACCCGGCAAGACTCATTTTATTTGGTATAGGGGATGTTCACATAGAATTCTTAATATAAGGGTCTGAAACTGTCAATTATTCATTAAAAAAATTAATATCTCAAAAAGTATACATTTTAGGTATAAGGTATTTTACATAAAGTAATATTAAAATTTAACGCAGAATCAAAAAAAATATATATATATATAGGCTGTTCTATTTAAAATAACGAAGTTGCTGTTCACTTCCGGTGTGACGGAAAGTGGCATGTTTTTCAAAATATTTTCCCTGAATTCGCCATAACTTGTTATCCCTCTGTACCAATTTTTATAAAAATAGTGTGGGTAGTTTTCAATATATAGATAGTGTAAGTTTGTCGTAAAACACCCTGTATATAAATCGTATTATAATGTATACAGGGTGTCCCAAATTGAGTAGACTAACGTGGGTATCTTTCTTATTAGTAAAGCTAGAAGTTTGGTTAAATGGGCAATGTTTTGCAGTTTTAGGTGCCAATTCAAATTCCGTTAAGAAAATTTCAAAATTCCGAATAGTTTCGAAGTTATCGTAAAATATTAATTAACCTAATAAATTACGATTGGACTAATGTTCACCCCTCCCAATAAATCGTAATCCTAATTCTACTCTATTGTCACTTTCTTTGTCATAAAATTATTAATTAAAAATAGTCCTCCAGATAATGGGACGGAAACATATGCACAATTACTTTAATGACAGTATATTTTATAAAAAAAAATGTATCGTCAGGAATCTCATTAAGGGTAGATCGATCAAAAACAGGACTTTATATTTTATGATTTCTCTTGCGTGTAAATTTATTCGTCCATTATATCAATTGTGATTTTCTTATAAAACACTGTTTATAAAAAAAATAAACAAAAAATTTTACACCTGTATGAAGTTCTTCGACAATTATTAAATTATATATCGATAAAAATATTCCTACAAACAAAACAAAATTATGGCTTCTATAATGGTTGATTTTGTACATGGAGTATTAATTGTGATTATCGTCTAACTTCCTTTTTAGAAACAGAAAATAAAATGGTTTTACTATTGTATGAATTCGTTCGTGGATAGCTAAATTAGATTTATTCATAAAACACTGCTTAAAAAAAATAAAAAATCATTATATTTTTGTAATAATTAGTTCGTGCTTTATTAAATGTGAGTTTCCATTAAAAGCCTTCTTATTAAAAGAACAAATATAAAAACTTTCTCCCGTATGAATTCGTTCGTGACTTATTAAATCTGACTTTCTAATAAAACTATTTTTACAAACCGAACAAATAAATCGTTCTACTCATCTATGATTTCGTTCGTGGATTCTTACATCTAATTTTCTTATATAGCCCCTTTTACAAACACACCAAACAAATCGTTTTAATTATGAATGAAGTCGTTCGTGAATTATTAAATTTGATTTTGTTATAAAACCCTTTTCGCAAACAGA
Source organism: Sinopyrophorus schimmeli (assembly GCA_036325965.1). Lineage (NCBI taxonomy): Eukaryota > Metazoa > Arthropoda > Insecta > Coleoptera > Elateridae > Sinopyrophorus > Sinopyrophorus schimmeli. The sequence continues at coordinate 4,157,770 of JARFIZ010000024.1, read as the reverse complement.
ACAAACAAATGGTTTTACTTCCGAATGAATTCGTTCATGAATTTTTAATTTGGTTTGTGTTATAAAACCCTTTTCGCAAACAGAACAAACAAATGGCTTTACTTCTAAATGAACTCGTTCGTGGACTGTTACATCTGCTTTTCTTTTAAAACCCTTTTTACAAACAGAGCAAACAAATGGTTTTACTTCTGAATGAATTACTTCGTGAATTATTAATTTTGATTTTATTACAAAACCCTTTTTACAAACAGAACAAACAAATGGTTTTACTCCTTTATGAATTCGTTCGTGCCGTGTTAAATTCTGTTTGTCCCTAAAACCCTTTTGACAAATAGAACAAACAAATGGTTTTAATGCTATGTGAATTCGTTCGTGACTTATTAATTGTGATTTTACAATAAAACCTTTTTTACAAACAGAACAAACAAATGGTTTTAATCCTGTGTGAATTCGTTCGTGACTTATTAATTGTGATTTTAAAATAAAACCTTTTTTACAAACAGAACAAACAAATGATTTTACTCCTGCATGAATTCTTTGGTGAATTGCTAATTGTGATTTTGTTGTTAAACCTGTTTTACAAACAGAACAAACAAACGGTTTCACTTCTGAATGTACTCGTACGTGAACTATTAATTCTGATTTTCCTCTAAAACCCTTTTGACAAACAAAACAAATAAATGGTTTCACTCCTGTATGAATTCGTTCGTGAATTTTGAATTGTGTTTTTGATATAAAACCCTTTTGACAAACAGAACAAACAAATGGTTTTAATCCTGTGTGAATTCGTTCGTGATTTATTAATTGTGATTTTAAAATAAAACCTTTTTTACAAACAGAACAAACAAATGATTTTACTCCTGCATGAATTCGTTGGTGAATTGTTAATTGTGATTTTGTTGTTACACCTTTTTTACAAACAGAACAAACAAATGGTCTCACTTCTAAATGTACTCGTGAGTGTACTATTAATTCTGATTTTCCTCTAAAACACTTTTGACAAACAGAACAAATAAATGGTTTTATTCCTGTATGAATTCGTTCGTGAATTATGAATTGTGTTTTTGTTCTAAAGCCCTTTTGACAAACAGAACAAACAAATGGTTTTTTTCCTGTATGAATTCGTTCGTGCCGTTTTAAAGCACATTTTCTATTAATATTTTTTTTACTAGTTTGAAAATAAGAGCCAATTAGTATTTTATTTTCAATATGAAATTGGCCATAGACATTTGCCGCATTGTCAACTTCAAACGGCTCCTTACAATACAAACAATGGAATACTGTATCTTCACCATTACTTGTAAAATAACCCTCGTTTATAGAGTGGTGGTGAGTCACTTGGTCCTTTATATCTGTAATTAGGACACGTAATTCAGAAAAGATAAACTTTTCTGTTATAATTTGTGTTGTTGATGCAGACTTTTGAATATCACCACAATTCTGTCTAAATGTTCTCTTACGTCGTGCGTGGAAATCAATTATTTTTTTGATAACTGTTGAATTATCCACTACATTATCTTTCACGTAAATTAATATAGAATTACTTTTTATTTCAGAATAATTAATGTCATTTAGAGATTGCGTAGTACTAAGATTTCTTCTTTCAGCCTTATCCTTACTCCCAGATTTCCATACTGTTTGTGTTGTCTTATTTGGATCTCGAAACAGCGTTGATTTTATTGTAGTAGCATTATTGAAATGATTTCTCTTTGTATATCGTACCTTGCCCGGGCTTTGAAATGGACTTTTTTGTTTTTTAATGTTTGGGTGAAATATCTTAAATAAGAATGTTATTCATTATCTTTTATTTCAAATTGTAATTTTACAATCCTGCTTAAATTTTTAAAAAATTTATTTTCTTAAGAGAAATTTTTAAGCATTTTTGAAAGTTTATCGACGAAAAATTTATTTTTAATTATTTGTGTTAATTATTTTTTATTTTTAAAATAAATTTTTGAATTATTTTTAGGATAAACTAAAATTTATTTTTTATACTTTATATAGTAGTTTTAAAAAAATTATAAATTTGGAAAATTTCCGGAAGATTTCCGATAATGTTTTATTGAAAAATTAAAAATTTTTAAAATTTCGTTTTTTACCTTTTAGTAAATTATTATGGAATTCATTTAAAATAAATAATTTACTGTAATTTTTTCAGGCGAAGAAAAACTTAAAGAAAAAAACAAAACGGAATCAAGTAGCTAACCTAAAAAGTTTTTTTATTATAAACTAAAAAAAACATTAATCAAAATATTTATTTAATTAATTCCCATAAAAAATAAACTTTTTTCCATTTAAAAAGGGAGTAAAAGGAAAAAGGGGGGGAAGTTAAGGAAATATTGTTAATATGTTTCCTTAAAAAAATAAAAAAAATACACTTAACTAAAAAACAACATTAGATCGAAAATTAAAAAATTTTTTTTTTTTTTTCTTTTTTATAACTAAAATTGAAAAAAAAACAACTTTATACAAAAAATTTTTAATGGTTCCTTGTTATTTTAATTAAAAATTATTATTTTAAAAATTTAAATATATGGTTTATAAGATAATAGAAAAAAAAGTTTCCCCGGTTTCCACATTGGTACCACAAATTTAATAAACAAATTAAAAAAATTTAAAATCTTTTAATAATATATTTTCAAAAAAAAAAAACAAAAAAAGTTTCCCCTTTACAACACTTGCCCCATTTTAATAAAATATGAAATTTTTATTAAATTTGGGAACCAATGTCGGGAAACTTTTTTTTCATTCCCTTTTAGGATATTTTTTTTAATATAAATTAAATTTATGTTAAAAAAATTTTTTTTTTAAATTTTAAGTTAAAATAAAAATTTTTATATAATAAAATAAATTAAAAAAAACAAATGCCTTATTTAAGTTGTTAAAAATTAAAATTTTATATAAGTTAAGAAATCTTTTTATTTTTTTGAAAATAATAAATAATAAAAAATTTTTTTGGTATAACTTTTTTTTTGGGATTAAATTTGTTTTTTTAGAAAAAATTGTTTTAAATTTAAAAAATAAAAATTTTTAAAAAAATTTTGGGTTTGGTAAATATTTTTTTATTTAATAAAAAAAAAAAAATTTTAAATTTCTTAAAAAAATAACATAAATCAATTTTTTCAAATTTTCCCCAAAACTCTTAAAAAGGAATTTTTAAAAAAAAAATTTTTAAATTTTTATAAATTAATGGTTTAATATAAAAAGTTTCTTTTAATTTGTAAATTAATCTTTACCATTTTAAATAAAAAAATTAAATTTTATTAAAATTGCTAAATGTTAATTTTTTTTTTTTTTTATTTTAAATTAAAAAAAAATTTCATTTTAATTTAAAATTAAAAAAAGTTAATTTTATTTTTACCTTAAAAGTTTTATTTATTACATTTTAAACCTTAAAACAATTTGAATTTCAAACTGCTGATTTTTAATTTATTTTTAACAAAAAAGTTTAGGATTGAATTTTTTTAAACCTTAAAAAAAGTTTCATTTATTAAACTAAAAATTTTCATTTACTTAAACCTTTAAAAAAATTTATAAATATATTTTTTAAACCTTTAAAAAAAGTTTTAATTATTTTATTTTTTTAAACCTTTAAAAAAAGTTTTAATATTATCTTTTAACCTTTAAAAAAAAGTTTATGAAATTTTTTAAACCTTAAAAAAAGTTTCATTTATTTTTAAACTTTAAAAAAATTTCATTCTATCTTAAATTTAAAAAGTTTCATTATTATTTAAAACTTTTAAAAAAAGTTTCATTTGATTATTTTTTAAACCTTTTAAAAATTTTTTATTCTTTAATTTTATTTTTTTGTTAAAAGATATTTTTTAAAGCTTCTATAAGCTAAATCCTTAACCTTGGTGCTTATAATAAAAATTTTATTTTTTTACATAATTAATTTTTATTTATTTTTAATAATTTTTTTATATTTAATTTTAATCTCCTTCTTTTTTGAATTTTTTTAATTTTCTCCGGTTGAAATGGCTTTTTGTTTTTTTTTGTGAATATCATCCGTAACTTTATTCATTATCCTTTTATTACAAATTTAATTTACAACCTGCTTAAAAGTCTTAAAATTTTTTAAATAAAAAAATTAAAAATAGTTTAAAAAATAAAAAAATTTATTTATTAAATTTTTTTTTAAATTATTTTTTTTAAAATTTATTAAATTATTTTAAACTTTCTAAGGCTTATTGAAAAAATTTTAGTTATTTGATTAAATTAATTTTTTTTTTTATATAACTTTTGTTTTTTCTAAAAAATTACAAAACTTTTAATTTAAGTATAGAATAATAAAATTTTTTTTAATTTATCCCAAAAAAGTAGTAAAATAAATTTTTTATTTAAAATGTTAAAGAATTATTTAATTAAATAAAAAAAAATTTCAAAAATTATAGATAACATTAGTTTAAAAAATTTTTTTTAATAAATTAATAAATATTTAAAAAAAAAATTTTAAAATTCTTAAAAATATCTTTAATTTAAAAAAAATAATTGAAATTGCAAATTAATTATTTTAAATAATTAAATATAAAAAATTTAAATTTTTTAAAATTTAATTTTTTGTTTCAATAATAAATATAAAAGTTTTTTTAAAGGGAAATAACCATATTTTGTTAAAAGATTGGGTAAATTACTTAAAAATTGCTTATTAAGTTTTTTAAAATTTTGGAAACCAACGTTCCTTTTAGGAATCAAAATTTTTTTTTATTTTTTTTTTTAGTTAAAAAAATTTTAAAAAAAAATAAAAATTTTTTATAATTTTAATTTTTAATTTTTAAATTTTTTTATTAAGAAAAAATTTGTTTTTTTTAAATTTATATTAAATAATTTTTTAAATTTTAAATTTAATTTATAATTGTTTTAATTTGATAATAAATTTAAAAAATGTTATTAATTAATTTTTTAATTTAAAAATAATTTAAAAATTTAATTTTTTTATTTTATTTTTAAAAATAAAAAAAAAAAATTAAAAATTTTTTATCTACAAATAAAAGTTTAATGGAAAATAAACCCTATAAGATATTTACAATGCAGTGATAAAGAAAAAAAAAAGTAAATTTTACTTTTTATATTATTATACTTTTTATAAAAAATATAGGAATTACACCGGTACCCAAACTTCTAGGGACGAGAAAACAAAAACCAACCTTCTAAAAAGAACGGTGGTTTAAAATTTAAAAATAAATTTAATTTTTTTATATGGAAAAAAATTTTAAATAACAAAACAAACAACAAAGGGTAGTTAAACCCTAAAAGTTTTTAATTAATAAAAAAGAAATAAAAACATTAACAAAAAATATTAAAAATTTCATTTTAATTACAAAAAAAATAAAAAATACCCTTAAACAAAAACACAATAAATGAAATAAAAAAACTTTATAAAGGTTAAAGAAAAGTAAATTAAAATTTAAAAATTTTTAAAATTTAAATTTACTTTTTTATTGTTTTTAAAATTTAAGAAATTTTTTTATTTGGATTCGTACGAAAATATATAATTACTATATAGTACGAAAAATTTTTATTATTTTGGTAAAAAAATTTTTAAAAAATGTTTTGGATAATTTTATATTTATAAATGATTTATTTTAGAAATGACAAAAAATCCTTACAATATAAAACTATTGCCTATTAAATTCTTTTTTTAAAAATATTTTTATCAAAATAATAAAAATTTCGTCTAATGAATCGACATGAATTAGTAATTATGATAATTTTGTACAATCCAATTTTAAACCAGGGAAATTTATTTAAAAAATTAAAAAGGGTAAAAATTTATTTAAATTATTTAAATTAAAAAAAAATTTTAATTTGTTAATTTAAACTCAAAAAAAATGTATTTTTGATTTTATCTTTAAAGTTTTATTTAATTTCAAATAAAAAAAAATTGAATTTTTGTAAAACTTTAAAAAAAACATTTTAATTAAAATTTAACAAAAATTTTTAGGTAAATTTTAACCTTTAAAAAAAAAGTTTCTTGTTATTTTCCTTTAAAAAAAGTTTATAAATAATATTTATTTAAACCTTTAAAAAGTTTAATTATTATTTTTAACCTTTAAAAAAAATTTTTTGAATTTTAAACCTTTAAAAAAAGTTTTAATTTAATTTTTTTCCTAAAATTTTTATTTAATTATATTTAAATTAAAAAATTTAATTTAATTAATTTTTAAAAAAATGATTTTTTAATTTATTTTTAACAAAAAGTTTATTATATTTTTTTAAACCTTTAAAAAAAGTTTCATAGTATTTTAAACCTTTAAAAAAAGTTTCAATTATTATCTTTTAACCTTTAAAAAAAAAGTTTATATGGAAATTGTTAAACCTTAAAAAAAGTTTCATTTTTATCTTTTAAACCTTTAAAAAAAAATTTTTAATCTTATTTACCTTTAAAAAAAAAGTTTCTTTATTTATTTTAAATTTAAAAAAAGTTTCATTATTATTTTTAAATTTAAAAAAGTTTCATATTATTTTTAAACTTAAAAAAAGTTTCATGTTTTATCTTTAAACCTTTAAAAAAAAATTTTTAATTTTAATTTACCTTTAAAAAATGTTTCTTAGTATTTTTAAACCTTTAAAAAAATTTCTTGTGTATTTAAAAACTTTAAAAAAAAGTTATATTTTTAAATTTAAATTTTAAAAATTTCATTTTTTGATATTTAGTTAAACATTTTTAAAGCTTCCTAAAGCTAAAAGATCTTAAACCTTGGTGCTTATAATGAAAAATTTTAATGCTATGTGAATTCGTTCGTGACTTATTAATTGTGATTTTACAATAAAACCTTTTTTACAAACAGAACAAACAAATGGTTTTAATCCTGTGTGAATTCGTTCGTGACTTATTAATTGTGATTTTAAAATAAAACCTTTTTTACAAACAGAACAAACAAATGATTTTACTCCTGCATGAATTCGTTGGTGAATTGCTAATTGTGATTTTGTTGTTAAACCTGTTTTACAAACAGAACAAACAAACGGTTTCACTTCTGAATGTACTCGTACGTGAACTATTAATTCTGATTTTCCTCTAAAACCCTTTTGACAAACAAAACAAATAAATGGTTTCACTCCTGTATGAATTCGTTCGTGAATTTTGAATTGTGTTTTTGATATAAAACCCTTTTGACAAACAGAACAAACAAATGGTTTTAATCCTGTGTGAATTCGTTCGTGATTTATTAATTGTGATTTTAAAATAAAACCTTTTTTACAAACAGAACAAACAAATGATTTTACTCCTGCATGAATTCGTTGGTGAATTGTTAATTGTGATTTTGTTGTTACACCTTTTTTACAAACAGAACAAACAAATGGTCTCACTTCTAAATGTACTCGTGAGTGTACTATTAATTCTGATTTTCCTCTAAAACACTTTTGACAAACAGAACAAATAAATGGTTTTATTCCTGTATGAATTCGTTCGTGAATTATGAATTGTGTTTTTGTTCTAAAGCCCTTTTGACAAACAGAACAAACAAATGGTTTTTTTCCTGTATGAATTCGTTCGTGCCGTTTTAAAGCACATTTTCTATTAATATTTTTTTTACTAGTTTGAAAATAAGAGCCAATTAGTATTTTATTTTCAATATGAAATTGGCCATAGACATTTGCCGCATTGTCAACTTCAAACGGCTCCTTACAATACAAACAATGGAATACTGTATCTTCACCATTACTTGTAAAATAACCCTCGTTTATAGAGTGGTGGTGAGTCACTTGGTCCTTTATATCTGTAATTAGGACACGTAATTCAGAAAAGATAAACTTTTCTGTTATAATTTGTGTTGTTGATGCAGACTTTTGAATATCACCACAATTCTGTCTAAATGTTCTCTTACGTCGTGCGTGGAAATCAATTATTTTTTTGATAACTTTTGAATTATCCACTACATTATCTTTCACGTAAATTAATATAGAATTACTTTTTATTTCAGAATAATTAATGTCATTTAGAGATTGCGTAGTACTAAGATTTCTTCTTTCAGCCTTATCCTTACTCCCAGATTTCCATACTGTTTGTGTTGTCTTATTTGGATCTCGAAACAGCGTTGATTTTATTGTAGTAGCATTATTGAAATGATTTCTCTTTGTATATCGTACCTTGCCCGGGCTATGTTTAGATCGTATCGGAAAATTGGGTAATACCTTCACATTTTTATTAGGTTTATCATTACGACTTTTGAAATTGGTGTTTTGGGCGAGGCTGTATTCAGGAAAACTGTTAACTTGCAGTGCCGCATCTATTTCCAAAATTCTAAAGTCTAGTGGCGAATGTAACATTATATCAGGCTTATCTTCAATTTCCAATTTAATGTCTTCTGTCCATTCGTATTTATTAATATTCTTTAGTAGTGTCCTGAAACATAATTTAGGTTAGTAACTATCAATTATATTTTGAATACCTCGATCAATGATCTCTATACATATATATAATTAGCCGATACTGTAGTCTGCCATTGGCGCCTTTAGATCACAGCTCAAGAATAAGATTACTGATATCACTCTCTCTTTCTCACTATTCTTACTAATATATAAATGCAAAAGTGTGTTTGTTGAATTGTTTTCCTTTCACGTAGAAACGGAGTAACGGATCGATAAAACTTTTTGCATTGAGAGAGTTTAAAGACAGGAGATAGCCATAGACTACATTTTATTTCGGAAAAATGCACGGTTCTTGTGACATTCAACTTAGCCTACGGGATAGAAGCCATAGGTAAAATGAAATAGTGTTCTGTACTTTGCAAGTTTTATTTGTATAAATATATTTCATAATTATTATAGTTATATGTGTATATGGATTGGTGTAGTTACTTATAAAGCTTGTTAATTTTTGTATTTAATTTTTCAGCTACTTCTACAATAAAATTCACATGAAAATCTTGTGTTTTTCTGTATCTGGAAATTTCTATATGTCGAATTTTTATCATTGTACAATGGAGGATCAACTTAAAGAAGTATGACAGTACCTGCATTAAAACTATGAATTTTAATATTTATTTTTAATCTTGCTAATATGACACCTGTCAGATTATTTAATCTGACAGATTAATTAATGGTTAGAATGGCAGTTATGAGTTTTACAATAAATAAACAAATGTTATTCTAACAGCATTGAAATGAGTGTAACTTTATTCAGCGGGCAGAAAAAAGTCATTTTCTGCCCTAGGGATAAAGGTGATCAATTTTTGCCCGGCAACAGTCGCATTGATCTGAAATTGTGTGGTTTTGACATTCTAACTATCAGTTTATATGCAGGTAATATGAAAAAATTATTAACGTGCTATAAAGAAATTTTGTTTGAGAAGAAAGAATTTTTGACCGGTTAGACGACTTTTTTTTATGAAGCCCTCTATAGTTTTTAATGGTTAAAATTGATTAATTTCTAATATTATGGGATAATATAATTTCACCTAATCATATTTTAAAAAATTAACTAAAGTGTATTAAATGTTTATTCTAAGCCTTGTAGGCTTATAAACTTTCTTTATTCTTCCTATAATGGTAGGTACGCCACTGGTATCTATCAAAGAGGAAAAAAAAGACCTGCTATTTACACTAAAATGACTGGAAAACTGATCAAACAAACCGAAAAACCACACAGTGGGTAAATTGCCTAAAGCGCGTAGGTTAAGGTCCATTGATCATATAAATCCCATATATTAAAAAAATGGTATATTTTTACGTATCTATTTATTCAACTTTAATTAGAAAACCACTACAGCAGTTCAAAATCAAACTAAAACACCAATATTTCTAAATTATGCCACAAAAACTTAATTTATATTAATTATATCGTTATATTAAATTCTACACTTATCAAATTTATACACCGTGTCCCAGTACTAATAGACGCTATTGATACATCTCACAGAAAATAAAATTCTGAGACGAAAAGTCCTTTGTCATTTTTTGATGAGACCCATAGATAATTAGTTATTAATAAAAATGGGTGGTCAATCAGGTGCGCGTTATAGCAGCAAGAAGAAAGAGGGGGAAAGTGAGAAGTGACAGCAAGAGTGAGATGAAGGCGGGACAGCAGCAGGCTCGCTCGCACGGCAGTCTACGGGAGTAAAGGAGCTTTAACAACGGGACGAAAAATTAATTTCTGGACTTTCTGAAGAGTCGAGCACATAAGAGTTAATGATTGGACTTTTCGTCCCGTTGTTAAAAAAATAAGAAACAGCATTAAGCTGTAAAAAATAAGAATAACATATATTCAACCACAACCTTCTATACTTAACAAGCCTTGTACAAAAAAGCTATCAAACCAGCAAGTAACCCGAATTTCGAATGTCAGGCAATTCCAGACTGGCAAAAACACGATAATTTCTGTAAAAAAAAATCAGAATCGTTTTATTATTTATTTTTCACTACTTGTTTCTTATTCCTTATTTTTTTAATTGTCAAATAGCCTTATAATGAATAATATAACAGTTTAGGCTAAAAATAAAACAAGAAACATACCAAATGCCATTTTTACTAACTGTTAATACACCTAAATAAAAATTGATCTTTTGTATGCATTAAAGTTGGATGGTTTCCGTCCTTTATGGATATATTTGTATACAATTAGATGATATTTTGAATAATATTTATACAAAACAAGTAGAACGCTTTAATGTCTCATTTAATACATTTTTATAATAAAAACTTGTTTACGATAAAAATTAACTTACAAGTTGTGGGTCTACACTTATATTTATAGATATAATTAAAGGGAATTAGAAGAACACATTGATAACACTGGCACACAAAAATAAAAAAGTGGCTAGTACTTTTGACCAGACCCACCTAGGGTTATGTATTTCGATGCCCTGAATCCGAATTTGAGGTCGGTTAACCCAATATACCTCTAAAATTTTGAGTAAATTGCAAGAAACCACTAAAAATTGCAGTTATGAAAATGAAGAAAATTTGATTAAACTAGATCAAATCTTCCTTATATGTATATTTTGATGAAATGATTCTAAATTCAGAATCTCTTAATCTCGATCATTTATATATTTATCCAAAATCGTAAAAAATAGTAAAAAAGTAGTAGAACATAGCCAAAAATATCACGAGCACACAAAAAAAAGTGGTCAGTACTTTTGACCAGACCCACCTAGTGTTATGTATTTCGATGCGCTGAATCCAAATCCGAAGTCCGTTTGGCCCGTACACCCCCACAATTTTTAGTAAATTGCAAAAAACTGCTTCAATTGGCTAAAAATTGCAGTTTTTTGCAATTTGCTCAAAATTTTAGAGGTATACTGGGTAAACCGACCTCAAATTCGGATTCCTAGGTAGGTCTGGTCAAAAGTACTGACCACTTTTTTATTTTTATGTGCCAGTATAATTATTACCCCTTTTCTATCTTCTGACGAATCGGGTAATGTTGCATATATCGTCTGACTCTAATGCTGTTTGCATTTGTTTTGTTGTGTGTAACTGATAATTAACTTAACTATAAACAGTTTCAAAATGCAGTTTCAGTTAATTAGGTATTTGAAAAAAAATTATTGATTTTTTTTATGTATTTTAAAACTTTATTATTAATAATATGGATATTTAATGCAAAATACTTAAAATAAATTTTTTTTCAATTAATTATAAGCAATTAAAAATTGATAAAATTTAAAAAAAAATCACGTGACTATAAACGCGCCAAAATTGGCCACCATCTTTGTGACGTCATAATGTTATAGCTGTTTAATAACAGGACAGCGTTTACGGCTATTACACGTGAGTTGACAATAATATGAAAAATTTACTGCTAAAAAACGATTTGTTAGTTAATTCTGATTAGCTATGTGTGATAAAGGATTTATAAAGGCAAAGTCTGATAATATTCCTGATGTTGATATATTTTTTTACTGAATTCTACTTATTTGATTTGTATACTTGGATAAATAATAATTACTAACAATAGTGTTATAAAATACTTACATCGAAATGATCTTCACAACAAAAAAAATTCGATTTTGTTTTGGGATTATAACGATGCACTGCTTGAAACCATTTATTTCGACGTTTTTCATCTTGGGGAACATTTAAAAACATTTTGTCAGGAGTTGTTTTTGTAGTATTTATACATAATGGTACAAAACAAGAACGATAACTTTTGTGGTTCGACATTTTTAATATAAACTTGAGTATTTAACTATAACAAAAGAATTAAATAGATCAAAACACTGCATTTATTATTTCTGTATAAGCTGCAATGAATGAAAACTAACATTATGACGTCACACACGCTCATGTTTGTTCGGGAGCTGTCGGCGTGTTTTCGGTACTGGATTCAAAATTAATTTTTATTTTGATATAACTTTTGAAATATTGCGAAAAAAATAAAAATAAAAATAGTTTTGTTATAAAACTTATATATGATCTTTCCATTTATCAAAAAAAAAAATTCAAAGACCTAATTGTCAAAATTCCAAATTTTAGTTTTGTCATCCTAAAAGTGATTTTTCCGTGTGTGCGACGCCCCAAAAAAACCTTCCTTTTAATGAAAAAATACGGGAAATTTTTTTTAACAAAAATAACACGTGAGTCAAGATAATCAAAGTTCATTTTTTGATAAAATTGTAGTTTTTTGTAAGTATCTCTTAAAGTATACGAATTTGAGAAATAGTTATGGGAGTATTTTGTCGTAAATTCAATTCTCTAAAAAGGTATTTTCCATTTTCTTCATGAAATTCATATTTATAGAGGTATTCTCAATGATAAATTTAATAATTACATATAGTCACCATTTTAAGACCCTCAAGCGTCATTCTTTCTTAAATATATACAACTTCGTAAAACAATAATAAATTGTAGTTACAAAATTTTTTAATTTCAGAAAAAATGACGTTTGTAGGCCTTAAAATGTTGACTATATGGATTTAATGAATTTATTATTACTTTATACTTTATGTTTTCTCTTGTGTATGCATTCGCTTGTAGATTACTAATTGTGATTTTCATATAAAACGCTGTTTATAAAAAAAACAAAAATAGTTTTACACCTGTATGAAGTTGTTCGTCGATTATTAAATTATATTTACATAAAACAATTGTTACAAAAAGAACGAAATAATGGCTTCGTTAATATATAATTTTGCAGATGTAGTATTAATTCTGATTTTCTTCTAACTCCCTGTTTACAAATAGAACAGACGAATGGTTTTAGTCTTCTATGAATTTGTTAGTGAATTATTAACTCCAATTTTCTTATAAAACCCTTATTACAAAATGAACTCCTGAATGAATTCGTTTATGCACGGCTAAATTCGATTTATCCGTAAAATCCACATTATGGTATCCACATTATGGTATGAATTCGTTCGTGCTTTATTAAATCTGACTTTCTTACATAACTCTTTTTTTCAAACCAAACAAACAAATGGTTTTAATGGTGTGTGAATTAGTTCGTGGACTACTAAATTTGTTTTTGTTATAAAACCCATTTCGCAAACAGAACAAACAAATGGTTTTACTCCTGTATGAATTCGTTCGTGCTGTGTTAAGTACTATTTGTCTATAAAAGCCTATTGACAAACAGAACACACAAATGATTTTATTCCTGTATGAATTCGTTCGTGTCGTGTTAAGTACCGTTTGTCTATAAAACCCTTTTTACAAACAGAACAAACAAATAGTTTTAATTAAGAATGAAGTCGTTCGTGAATTATGAATTTTGATTTTGTCATAAAACCCTTTTTGCAAACAGAACAAACAAATGGTTTTACTTCTGAATGAATTCGTTCATGAATTTTTAATTTTGTTTTTGTTATAAAACCCTTTTCGCAAACAGAACAAACAAATGGTTTTACTTCTGAATGAATTCGCTCGTGAATTATTAATTGCCATTTTGTTCTCAAACCCTTTTTACAAAAAGAACAAACAAATGGTTTTATGTCTGTATGAATGAGTTCGTGGACTACTAAAATTGTTTTTGTTGTAAAACCCATTTCGCAAACAGAACAAACAAATGGTTTTAGTCCTGTATGAATTCGTTCGTGCTGTGTTAAGTATTGTTTGTTTATAAAAGCCTTTTGACAAACAGAACAAACAAATGATTTCATTCCTGTATGAATTCGTTCGTGCCGTGTTAAGTTCCGTTTGTCTATAAAACTCTTTTTACAAACAGAACAAACATATGGTTTTACTCCTGTATGAATTCGTTCGTGAATTATTAATCGTTCTTTTAATGTAAAACCTTTTTTACAAAGAGAACAAATAAATGGTTTTGCTCCTGTGTGAATTCTTTGGTGAATTGTTAATTGTGTTTTTGTTATAAAACCCTTTTTACATACAGAACAAACAAATCGTTTTTTTTCTGTATGAATTCGTTCGTGCCGTTTTAAAGCACATTTTCTATTAATATTTTTTTTATTGGTTTGAAAATAAGAGGCAATTAATATTTTATTTTCAATATGAAATCGGCCATAGATATTTGCCTCATTGTCAACTTCAAACGGCTCCTTACAATACACACAATCGAATACTGTATCTTCCCCATTACTTGTGAAATGACCCTCGTTTATAGCGTGGTGGTGAGTCACTTGGTCCTTTATATCTGTAATTAAGACACGTAATTCAGAAAAGATAAACTTTTCTGTTATAATTTGTGTTGTTGATGCAGACTTTTGAATATCACCACAATTCTGTCTAAATGTTCTGTTGCGTCGTGCGTAGAAATCAGTTATTTTTTTGATAACTTTTGAATTATTCACTACATTATCTTTCACGTAAATTAATATAGAATTACTTTTTATTTCAGAATAGTTAATGTCATTTAGAGATTGCGTAGTACTAAGAATTCTTCTTTCAAACTTATCCTTACACCCAGATTTCCATACTGTTTGTCTTGTCTTATTTGGATCTCGAAACAGCGTTGATTTTATTGTAGTAGCATTATTGAAATGATTTCTCTTTGTATATAGTACCTTGCCCGGGCTATGTTTAGATCGTATCGGAAAATTGGGTAGTACCTTCACATTTTGATTAGGTTTATCATTACGACTTTTGACATTGATGTTTGGAGCGAGTCTGTATTCAGGTAAACTGTTAACTTGCAGTGACGCATCCAATGTTCCCAGGTCTATTGCTGAATGTAACCTTATATCAGACTTATCTTCAATTTCCAATTTAATGTCTTCTGTCCCTTCGTATTTATTAATATTCTTCAATAGTGTCCTGAAACATAATTTATGTTAGCAACTATCAATTTCATATTGAATACCTCGATGACTGATCTCTATACATAGATATAATAAGCCGATAGTGTAGTCTGCCATTGGCGCCTTTAGAACACAGCTCAAGAAATGGTTCCATTATTATAGTAAAAAAACTGATAATATTTAGTTTCTTTAATGTCGAATAACGTCATAGTTATAAGAAACATAAAAAAAGTTTAATAAAAAACTTATAAGGTTTGTTAAAATACAACTAAATGTTAAGTGAAAAAAATTTATGATTACAATTTTCAAGATATTTAAAGCAATTTTTTTTATTTTAAATAGAATTTATAATTTTATTTTTTCTCTATTGCTATAAAAAGACATACAATTTTTAATATTTAAAATTGATTAATTTTTTGATGCTAAAATACTACCTTTGTTCCATATTAAATGGGCCATTTGAATTCTTGGTCGAAAATAACGAGCTACTAAACAGTTTTTCAAGTAGGCTTTGATATACATATTTTTGTGGTAATTATTAATAAAGTTGTCATTGAATGTAACTTTATTGTTTTTTTGTCTTTAAGTTGTGAATTGTGAAACCTGACAGTTTTTGGTTTATGTCACTTTTATTATCCTTAAACATGAGAAAAGATAATTTGAAGAGTGAGACCAAAGAAACCATATTCGAGTTTCTGTTATAAATTCTTTACAAATGACTATGGAGAGCATTACGAATTGAAGTGGTAATAACGCTTCTAAACTACTACTATTAAAAAAATATTATTTCTTATTTTTAAACTCAGACTGTTTACATTGTCTAATCTCATTATCCCCCAGTAAAACAAAAATGGCTGTGCATTAAGAGGTTAATAAAATTAATCAAATGATTCATTTATTTTGGAATTTTTAAAAATCGCTTATGGCTCATTTAATATGAAACAGAGGTAGTGTAATATAATTTCATCTAATCATCTTTTATAAATTTAAGTAAAGTGCATTGAGAAAAATAAAGTATAAATAAAGTATTTATTACCACTGAAAATATATGAATAACAGTGTTTGAAGTTAACAGGAATTGCACTGCAAATCCAAGTGTTTAACGTGGTGTTTTAAAGTAAAATATGTAAGTGTTTTTTTCATTCTTAGTATTTAGAAATTCAACTGTATAAACGTTTAAACTATTACATAAAACATTACAAGTGTTTTAAAAAGAAATATAAAACACTAAAGTGCTTTATTTAAAAACGCTTTATCCGTTTAATGATAAAAACTCTTCTAACTGATTAGTCATGTACCGTGTACTTTTATATAAAGTGTTTTAAAATAAAACAGACTCTATCAAATTAAACATTTACGGAGAAAAACGTTTCGGCCATAAAACGTTTGTATAATAGAACTTTAATTTTTTAAAACACATTAAATTATTGAAGTCACTAAATTATATCTGTAATTAATATAACAAATAAATATGTATATTTTTATAAAATATTATTATTGTTGTTATTAAAAGAAGTTTTCAAATTGTTAGTTATTTTAGGTTTTATCCTACAAATTCTAATCAATTAAAATTAATTAAAAGAATAGAGGTTAGATATTTTATTTTAAAACAGGCGAGAGGGTGTAGAAAAATTAAATACCCAACATTGATAATTTGTTGTTGGTTATTAAAAAATATCTGGTATCGATAATATGTTCAGTTGGGGTTCATAATAAATAGTTTCAAGCCTTGATATTACAAATAAAATTTGGCCATTTAATATACAGATATCATTCATTTCTGCTAATAATGGCATTATTTCTTCATTATATTCAAGTAAAACTATACTGTTATGATTGTTTGGGAAACAACCCAGCAAACCGGTTTCACCCTCACACTGCTGTGTTTTTTCAACGGCAGGCACAAATGTTAGTATACTCAGCTCCCTCGACAAGTGTAAAACAGTAGATTTTCAGTTCTTTCTTTTAGTGATAACTTGCATTTTTTTTTAGTTTATGTATATTTAACAGGTATTTATAAAATAAAAATTGTTATTTAAAAAATATAATAAGAAAATGATTAAAAGTATACAAACATTTAGTTTTTAGTAATGATATTCTAAATTTTTTCAAATTTTTTGTATTAAATTTTGCGTTTAAATACTATAATATTATACTGATTTTTATTTAATAGTTATATTATATATAGAAATGGCTAGAAAAATCTAAATTATTATTCGGTATCATATTTTACGACGATTTTTATTATTAAAATTTTCAGATAATTAATTGATTGAATCAAACACTTAAAGTGTTTTGTTATTTAAAACACTTTATATGCATTCTTATATAAAACATTTTAAATGTTTTAGAATTAAACATTTGTGGTGTTTATCTTACATTAAACACTACGTAGCGTTTAGTTGGTGACTACAAGTAGTTAAACGCTTAAAATGTTTTAAAATAAAACACTTGGATTTGCAGTGTGCTCACTCAACTATTGTTAAATTTGCAAAGTTTCGCTTCTTTATTGAAACTTTTTCAAGCAACTGAAAATTAACAAGTATTTTATAAATAAAATTTATTAAATTCTTGTATTTATTATTACTGTTATACAATTTTATTAATTTTCACTTGCTTGAAAAAAATTAAATAAAAAAGCGAAACGAAACAAATTTAACAAAAGTTGTTTTATTGACAGTGTTCAATTCCTGTTAACTCCAAACAATATTAAAAGATAATGGACATGTATTATGATTTATATGAATAATGTTAGTACATGGGAGATAAAAAATGTTCAAAGAAGCCCCACTGCACTTAACACTTACACTAATCAAGGACAATTAATTTATGTTAAGTACTGAGCCACACACAAATTGGACCAATATCGGTCTTAGGAATTCAATACAAAGGAAACAAAGAAAAAAAAAACGTGGTTCAAAATATATATTTTTTGAACCTTTTATTGTTAATCTTATAATGCAGTTCTGTTAATTTAATTGCAACCATTTTGTTTCAAGTCAGTTAAGTAAATAAAAATATACATATTAAGTTGAAGAGTGGCGTGGCGCAAAGCTTGAGTGTGTTGAACGATGTGCCAACCGACCTGGGTTCAATCCCACTCCAAAATCATCATATCACTATACACCTCTCTTTCCTTGCAAGGCAGTGGGCAACCGGCAAGGAAAAAACTGCCTCAAAAAAATATCCCCAATAATACCCTATTTGTCCTTGTAATACTCTATGACATATACAACAAAGAGCAGAAGCGGCGAAATAGCCTAGGTGCGGATTCTGGCACGGCATTTTAGTAAAAAGAACTTTGTATATTAAATGTAAAAATTGTAAACATAATATGTTCATTTGCTAAATGCAGTTAGATTTTTGTATTTGTCTAATTATAATATTCGGTGTGCAATCAATAAAAAAAGTTCTGTTGTTTTCACTAAAATTACTGAAAGACCGATCAAACAAACCGAAAAACCATGTAGTGAATAACTGCCTAAAATGGGTAGGTTAAGGTTCATTGATCAATATAAACCCCATATTATCAAAAAATGGTATATTTTTCTATAGTTACATAATCTAATTATTCAACTATAATTAAAAAATCAATACAGAAGGTCAAAATTAAACTAAAACACCAATATTTCTAAACTATGCCATAAAAAGCAAGTGTAATTAACTTTCTAAAACAAAGTTTATTCATCCTAATTTATATATTTATCAAATTTATATATAAGTCGTCCACAATAAAAAAATAAGAAACAGCATTAAGCTGTAATAACTAAGAATAACATATGTTCAACCACCACCTTCTATACTTAACAAACCGTGTACAAAAAAATCTATCATACCATCAAGTAGCCCGAAATTCGAATGTCAAGCAATTCTAGACTGGATAAAACGTGATATCTTCTGTAAAAAGAAAAATAGAATCGCCGATTTTTAACGATCGTTAAAACGGGATTACTCATCATATTAATAAAGGTAATAAGTCAAACAGGTTAGAAAATCGTTTAAAAAATTGATTATTATAAAACAATATAATTTTTTCAAATAAATACATTTTATACAAAATTTTAACCTATGTATTTTTTTTTAGAATAGTTTAGGTATTTATTTGCATGTTAAAGAATCGCAATAGTACATTTTTGAACAATGGCAAATAATATTATTTCTTGTTGTACAGTTTAATTATTTGGGCTGTACAATTTCACCGGTTAAGCCGGCTAAAAAAGTTAGCTAAGTTAATTAGCTAGCTAACTGATCAGCTTGGCTAATTTAACCAGTTAATCTAGCTTCGCTCAGCTAATTAGCTAACGGTTAACCGGCTAAAATACAAATTTGTTTTAAGCTGTTTAATGATTTCTTATTCACGGACAGGTTCAAAAAATAAAATTGATGTTGCTTTTATGACAAACAAAACGACACTAGAGTAAGATTAGGATTACGATTTATTGAGAGGGGTGAACATTAGTGCAATAGTAATTTATTACATTAATTAATATTTTACGATAACTTCAAAACTATTCGGAATTTTGAATTTTTCTTAACGGAATCTAAATTGGAACCTAAAACTGCAAAAGATTGCCCATTTAACCAAACTTCAAGCTTCACTAACAAGAAAGATATCCATGTTAGTCTACTCAATTTAGGACACCCTGTATACATTATAATACGATTTATATATACTAGTATATAATAGAAATTATTATCCTTGTTTATTTTTATAATAAAAAAATATTAATATTATTTTTTGAACTTGTCCGTGAATAAGAAATCATTAAATAGCTTAAAAAAATTAGCAGTTTAGCCGGTTAGTCCTTAACTAATTAGCGGAGCTAAACTAGATTATCCGGCTAAGTCGCCAGATAATTAGGTAAGCTAATTTAGCTAACTGGTTAAATTAGTTAATCTGATCAGTTAGCTGGCTAATTAACTGAGCTAACTTTTTTAGTCGGCTTAACCTGCTAAATTGTACAGCCCAAGTAATTATTATTTAAAAATAGTCCTCCAGATAATGGGACGGAAACATATGCACAATTACTTTAATGACAGTATATTTTATAAAAAAAAATGTTTCGTCAAGAATCTCAAAAGGGTAGGTTGATCAAAGAGAAAACTTTATACTTAATGATTTCTCTTGCGTGTAAAATTCGTAGCTTATATCAATTGTGATATTCTTATAAAACACTGTTTATAAAAAAAACAAACAAAAACTTTTACACTTGTATAAAGTTTTTCGGCGATTATTAAATTACATTTCGATAAAACCATTCCTACAAAAAAAAACAAAATTCTGGCTTCTATAATGTATTTTTTTGTACGTGGAGCATTAATTGTGATTTTCGTCTAACTTCCTTTTTACAAACAGCACAGACGAATGGTTTTACTATTGTATGAATTTGTTCGTAGATAGCTAAATTAGATTTATCCATAAAACACTGCTTAAAACAAATAAAAAATGATTATATTCTGGTAATAATTCATTCGTGCTTTATTACATGTGAGGTTCTAATAAAAGCCTTCTTATTAAAAGAATAAACATATAAACTCTCTCCTGTATGAATTCGTTCGTGACTTATTAAATCTGACTTTCTAACAAAACTCTTTTTACAAACCGAACAAATAAATCGTTTTATTCTTGTATGAATGGGTTCGTAAATCAGTAATCGTGATTTTGTTGTAAAACCCTTTTTACAAACAAAACAAACAAATGGTTTTACTCCTGTATGATTTCGTACGTGGATTCTTAATCTGATTTTCTTATATAGCCCCTTTTACAAACAGAACAAACAAATGGTTTTAATTATGAATAAAGTCGTTCGTGAAATATTAATTTTAATTTTGACATAAAACCCTTTTCTCAAACAGAACAGACAAATGGTTTTACTACTGAATGAATTCATTCGTGAATTATTAATTTTATTATATTATGAAACCCTTTTTACAAAAAGAACAAAGAAATAGTTTTATTCGTGTATACATTCGTTCGTGGACTCTCAAATCTGTTTTTTTGAAAACCCTTTTTACAAATAGAACAAACAAATGGTTTTACTTCTGAATGAATTCGTTCGTGGACTGTTAAATCTTATTTTCTTTTATAGCCCCTTGTACAAACAGAACAGACGAATGTTTTTATCTTGTATGAATTTGTTAGTAAATTGTTAATTCTAATTTGCTTATAAAAGCATTTGTACAAAATGAACACAAATGTTGTTCTCTTGAATGAATTCGTTTATGCACTGCTAAATACGATTTATACGTAAAGTTTTTATTACAAGAAAAAACAAATGATTATACTCTGGTATGAATTCGTTCGTGCTTTTTTAAATCTGACTTTCTTATATAACTCTTTTTTCAAACCGAACAAACAAATGGTTTCACTGCGTTGTGAATTCGTTCGTGAATAGTTAATTTTGTTTTTGTTATAAAACCCTTTTCGCAAACAGAACAAACAAATGGTTTTACACCTGTATGAACTCGTTCGTGAATGGTTAATTGTGCTTTTGTTGTAAAACCCTTTTCGCAAACAGAACAAACAAATGGTTTTACTCCTGAATGAATTCGTTCGTGAATTATTAATTGCCATTTTGTTCTCAAACCCTTTTTACAAAAAGAACAAACAAAAGGTTTTATGTCTGTATGAATTAATTCGTGGGCTACTAAAACTCTTTGGTTTGCAAAACCCTTTTTACAAACAGAACAAACAAATGGTTTTACTCCTGTATGAATTAGTTCATGATTTGTTAATTGCCATTTTGTATTAAAACCCTTTTTACAAACAAAACAAACAAATTGTTTTACTTCTGAATGAATTCCTTCGTGCTGTATTAAGTGTCGTTTTGATATGAACCCCTTTTCACAAACAAAACAAACAAATGGTTTTACACCTGTATGAGTTTGTTCGTGAATTTTTAATACTGATTTTCTTGCAAAACTCTTTTTACAATAAGAACAAATAAATGGTTTTATACCTGTATGAATTCGTTCGTGAATTATTAATTGTGATTTTGTTATAAAACTCTTTTTACAATCAGAACAAACAAATGGTTTTACACCTGTATGAACTCGTTCGTGAATTATTAATTGTGATTTTGTTATAAAATCCTTATTACAAACAGAACAAACAAATGGTTTTACTCCTGTATGAATTGGTTTATGATTCATTAATTGCCATTTTGTGATAAAACCCTTTTTACAAACAAAACAAACAAATTGTTTTACTTCTGAATGAATTCGTTCGTGTTGTATTAAATGTCGTTTTGATATGAACCCCTTTTCACAAACAGAACAAACAATTGGTTTTACACCTGTATGAGTTCGTTCGTGAATGGTTAATTGTGTTTTTGTTATAAAACCCTTTTTACAAACAGAACAAACAAATGATTTTACTCCTGTATGATTTCGGTTGTGGATCATTAATTGTGATTTATAAATAAAACCTTTCTTACAAAAAGAACAAACAAATGGTTTAACTTCTGCATGAATTCGTTCGTGTCGTTTTAAAACAGATTTGCTGTTAAAACTTTTTTTGCAATAAGCACAAGTAAATACGTTTTCTCCAGTAATATTTTTTTTTGGTAATATAGTATTAACTTTTAGTTGAACACTGGTTTGAAAATGAGAGCCAACTAGTATTTTATTTGCAATATGAAATCGGCCATAGATATTTGCCGCCTTGTCAACTGCAAACGGCTCCTTACAATACAAACAATGGAATACTGTATCTTCACCATTACTTGTAAAATGACCCTCGTTTATAGCGTGGTGGTGAGTCACTTGGTCCTTTATATCTGTAATTAAGACACGTAATTCGGAAAAGATAAACTTTTCTGTTATAATTTTTGTTGATGCAGACTTTTGCATATCACCACAATTCTGTCTAAATGTTCTGTAGCGTCGTTCGTGGAAATCAGTTATTTTTTTGATAACTTTTGAATTATCCACCACATTATCTTTCACGTAAATTAATATGGAATTACTTTTTATTTCAGAATAGTTAATTTCATTTAGCGACTGTGTAGTACAAAGATTTTTTCTTTTAACCTTATCCTTACACCCAGATTTCCATAATGTTTGCATTGTCTTATTCGGATCTCGAAACAGCATTGATGTTATTGTGGTAGCGTTGTTGAAATTTTTTCTCTTTGTATATGGTACCTTGTTCGGGCTGTTTTTAGATTGTATGCGAAAATTGGGTAGTACTTTCACATTTTGATTAGGTTTATCATTACGACTTTTGAAATCGATGTTTGGGGCGAGTCTGTATTCAGGTAAACTATTAACTTGCAGTGACGCATCTAATTCCAATGTTCCCAGGTCTATTGCTGAATGTAACTTTATATCAGGCTTATCTTCAAATTCCAATTTAATGTCTTCTGTCCATTCGTATTTATTAATATTCTTTAATAGTGTCCTGAAACATAATTTATGTGAGTAACTGTCAATTTTATTTTGAATACCTCAATTACTGATATCTCTGTCTCTCTCTCTCTCTCTCTCTCTCTCTACACACACACTATTCATAATATATAAATGCAAAAGTGTGTTTGTTGAATTGTTTTCCTTTCACGTAGAAACGGAGCAACGGATTGATAAGACGTTTTGCATTGAGATAGTTTAAAGGCAGAGATAGCCATAGATAGACTGCATTTTATTTCGGAAAAATACACGGTTCTTGTGACATTCAACTTAGCCTACGGGATAGAAGCCATAGGTAAAATGAAATAGTGTTTTGTACTTTGCAAGTTTTACTTGTATAAATATATTTCATAATAATTATGGTTATATGTGCATATGGATTGATGTAATTACTTATAAAGCTTGTTAATTTTTTTACTGTATTTTTCAGCTACTTCTACAATAAAATTCACATGAAAATTTTGTGTTTTTCTGTATCTCAAAATTTAGTCCGGTCAAATTAGACATAAAAATAGTGGTCAAATAACAAAAATTCCAACGGAGCTAAATTTTGGTTGAGACCTTGGGTACACCATTAGAAATAAAGTGTCAAAAGTTCCCATCAATCCCATATGTGCGAAAAAAGTTATTCGGGGTCAAAGGTCAAAATTTGAGATTTTTTGAATTTTTTTCTAAAACGGTAAGTTTTAAGAAAAAAGTTCAGACAAAAATTATAAATCTTAAAATTATCTACAAAAATGGTGTTTATCCTGTTTTTTTCCTAAAAATCACCATTCATGAGATATCTCAATTCTGCACTAAAGGAAAAATTTAAAGCGTCAATAAAATTTTCTTAATCTTTTGACACTTTATTTCTAATGGTGTATCCAAGGTCTCAACCAAAATTTAGCTCTGTCGGAATTTTTGTTATTTGAAATGTCTATTTTGACCGGACTAATTTCTATATCTCGAATTTTTATCATTGTACAATGGAGGATCGACTTAAAGAAGTTTGACAGTACCTGCATTAAAACTATGAATTTTAATTTTATTCTTGCAAATATGACATCTGTCAGATTAATTAATGGTTAGAATGGCAGCTATGTAGTTTACAATAAATAAACAAATATTATTCTAACAGCATTGAAATGAGTGTAACCTTATTCAGCGGGCAGAAAGAAGTCATTTTCTGTCCTAGGGATAAAGGTGATCAATTTTTGCCCGGCAACAGTCTCATTTATCTGAAATTGTGTGGTTTTGACTTGCTAAGCAGACATTGAAACTCTCAGTTTCAATGCAGATAATATGAAAAAATTATTAACGTGCTATGAAGAAATTTTGTATAAGAAGAAAAACTTTTCGACCAGTTAGACGATTTTTTTTTATAAAGCCGTCTATAATTTTTAATGATTAGAATTGAGTCATTTTTAATATCATGGTATAATATAATTTCACCTAATCATTTATTTTAAAGTTTAACTAAAGTGTATTGTAAAAGATATAAGGGAAGGTGGCCTAAAGCGGGTAGGTTCAGGTTCATCGATTAATATGAACCACTTCGGCTAAAAAAAAAGTGTCTTTTTTCGATTTACGTAATACAATTATTAAACTTTAATTTTATAAAAAAAAATAATTACATTTTTGCTTTAATTGTAGAAATAAATTCAAAAATATAAAGTGTTAAAAATTAACCGCTTTGCCCGACAGTGGGGCCTAAAGCGGGATGGCTCTCATAAACCAATCGGATTAATCAAAACCTTTAAAAAAAATTATCTACACTTGACATGTTCTTGACAGTAAAATTAGTATTAAGTTATATTAAGCATTTTTATATTATAACTGCTAATTTGTTCCAATCTTAATATTACTTCGGTTTACCATTGTTTTTAAATCTTAATTGCTTCGACGCTTTAAATCACTTATTTTTAATACCAATTTATTCCTATCAACGAGTTCTTATCAATTATAATAAAATTACTCCTTCTGGTACAAGCAAAGAGGGTATCTACCCGCTTTGCCCAAACACACATTTCTTAGTTTTGATACATTAACGTAAAAAATAATAGATGGATTTTAAAATATTTAGTCAAATAATAAAACTAGTTTATTGTAAAAGAAAATCCCATTATAAAAAATGGGTTAATGTGAAGGGTTTTAGTAGCAATTGAAGTTAAATTAATTTCAAACATTTTACAAAATTATTAAATTTTTTGTTTTTTAATTTTTTCACGTTATTAAGCAACTTAGGTGTCAAAAGTAGTATGCCATCAATTAGGCTGGGTACTGGCATTGTAAATAAATATATAAATTTCAGCTAATATATAACATATCCATATAAGGGCCGTTACCCGCTTTGGGCTACCTACCCGCTTTAGGCCACCCTCCCCTACGTGTATGTCCAAAGTATTTATTAGAGCTACTTTATTAATAATGTTAGTACATTGTACAATATAAAATTCTAAAAATCTGTTTTATAACATTAATATTTGTAATTAATATTGAGTACATAATATGTTAATTTTTTATATGCAGTTAGAGATTTGTCTGTTAGATATTGTCTATTATATTTGATGTGCATGTGTATATTATAAAAGTATTTAATAAAACCATGAATTACATTCACCTCAAAAATTATTGCCGAACCATATCCGTCCATCAGAGAAATGTCCAACCGAAGTATATCCGATGTTAAAACGATAAGCATTTAATTTGTTAACCTGAAGGAATATACTTAGGAGTTTCCGTTAATTTCAATAACCTTAGAAATTAGTTTAGCATATCCGCTAATCAATGTTAACGACAATAGTTTTAAGTTAACTAATGGTAGTAATAATAACAATAAAACGTATTTTGTAGTTGAAAACATTACTTTAAATAAACGAGAAATATAATTCATGTAATAAACAATTACATTCAATGTTTATTCTAAGCCTAGTAGGCCTATAAACTTTTCTTATTCTTGCTATAATGGTAGGTACGCCACTGGTATCTATCAAAGAGAAAACACACTTCCACTGTTTCAACTAAAATGACTCGAAAACTGATCAAACGAACCGAAAAAGATCGCATTGGTTAAACTGCCTAAAGTGGGTAGGTTAAGGTCTATTGATCATATAAACCCCATATAATCAAAAAATGGTATATTTTTACGTAGCTATTTATTCAACTTTAATTAGAAAACCAATACAGACGCCAATGTTTCTATATTATGCCACAAAAACTTAATTTATATTAATTATATAGGTACATATTTATATTAAATTCTACACTTATCAAATTTATATACAGGTTGTCCCAGTACTAATAGACGCCATTGATACATCTCACAGAAAATAAAATTCTGAGACAAAAAGTCCTTTGACATTTTTTGATCAGACCCATAGATAATTAGTTATTAGTAAAAATGGGTGGCCAATCAGATGCGCGTTATAGCAGCAAGAAGAAAGAGGGGAAAAGTGAGAAATGACTGCAAGAGTGAGATAAAGGCGGGACAGCAGCATTAACAACGGGACGAAAAGTCCAAGCATTAACTCTTATGTGCTCGACTCCAGAAATTCCAGAAATTAATTTTAGTGAAGAGGCACCTGAGTGTTGAATCTCCGAAATAGTGACTGTGTTTACTCCCGTAGACTGTCGTGCGAGTGAGCCTGCTGCTGTCCCGCCTTCATCTCACCCTTGCAGTCACCTCTCACTTTCCCTCTCTTTCTTCTTGCTGCTATAACGCGCACCTGATTGGCCACCCATTTTTATTAATAACTAATTATCTATGGGTCTGATCAAAAAATGACAAAGGACTTTTCGTCTCAGATTTTTATTTTCTGTCAGATGTATCAATGACGTCTATTAGTTCTGAGACACGGTGTATAGGTCGTTCCATAATAAAAAAATAAGAAACAGCATTAATAAATAAGGATAATATATGTATGTTCAAGCATAACCTTCCATACTTAACAAGCCGTGTACAAAAAAACTACAAACCAGCAAGTAACCCAAATTTCGAATGTTAGGCAATTCCAGACTGGCAAAAACGCGATACTTTGTATAAAAAGACAAATAGAACCGTTTTATAATTTATTTTTCACTTCTTGTTTCTTATTCATTTTTTTTTAATTGTGTACTGGCATAATAATGAATAATACAACAGTTTAGGCAAAAAATAAAACAAGAAACCTACCAAATGCCATTGTTACTAACTGTTAATACACATAAATAAAAATAGCTCTTTTGTAGGTATGCATTAAGATTGGATAAATGGTTGCCTTCCTGTATGGATACATTTGTATACTATTAGATGATATTTTGATTAATATTTATACAAATCAAGTAGAACACTTTAATGTTTTATTTAATACATTTTTATAGTAAAAACCTGTTTGCGATAAAAATTAACTTACAAGTTCCGGTCTATACTTATATTTATTGATATAATTAAGGGAAAATAAAAAAAAAATTAATCAAATAATACTGTCTAATGACGTTTCTTGCTGTCATCAAATTCAACATTTCTGGTAACCTACATACCATATTAGCCAAAATATAGAAACAGATGGATGGTTTTAATGTTGTATGAATTTGTTAGTGAATTGTTAATTCTAATTTTGTTAGAAAACCCTTTTGACAAAAAGAAAACAAAAATGGTGTTACTCCTGAATGAATACGTATGGAGATTGCAAAATTAGAATTATCCGTAAAATCCTTATTCCAAAAAAAAAAAATTAACAAATTGTTATACTCGGGTATGAATTCCTTCGTGGTTTATTAAATCTGACTTTCTTACGTAACTCTGTTTTCAAACCGAACAAACAAATGGTTTTACTCGTGTGTGAATGCGTTGGTGAATTATTAATCGTGATTTAGTTGCACAACCCTTTTTACAAACAGTACATTCAAATCGTTTTTCTCCTGTATGAATTGGTTCATGATTTAATAATTGCCATTTTGTGTTAAAACCTTTTTTACAAGCGAAGCAAACAAATTGTTTTACTTTTGAATGAATTCCTTCATGAGTTTTTAATTTTGTTTTTGTTATAAAACCCTTTTCGCAAACAGAACAAACAAATGGTTTTACTTCTGAATGAATTCGTTCGTGAATTATTAATTGCCATTTTGTTCTCAAACCCTTTTTACAAAAAGAACAAGCAAATGGTTTGGTGTCTGTATGAATTAGTTCGTGGACTACTAAATTTGTTTTATTTTTAAAACCCTTTTTACAAACAGAACAAACAAATGGTTTTACAGCTTCATGAACTCGTTCGTGAATTGTTAATAGTGTTTTTGTTGTAAAACCCTTTTTACAAATAGAACAAACAAATGGTTTTATTCCTGTATGATTTCGTTTGTGGACTGTTAATTGTGATTTTGTTGTAAAACCCTTTTTACAAACAGAACAAACAAATGGTTTTACTCCTGTATGAATTCGTTCGTGCATTATTAAATGTGATTTTGAAGTAAAACCTTTTTGACAAACATAACAAACAAATGCCTTTACTTTTGATTGTATTTTTTCGTGTCGTTTAAAAACTGATGTGCTATTTAAACGTTTTTCGCAGTAAAAACAAGTAAATGCTTTTTCTCCAGTACAATTTTCTCTCTGTAACATAGAATGAACGTTTTGTTGAACACTGGTTTGAAAAGAAGAGTCAACTAGTATTTTATTTTCAATATAAAATCCGCCATTGACATTTTTCTTATTGTACACTTCAAACGACTCGTTACAATACGAACAATGGAATACGGTATCTTCACCATTACTTGTGAAATAACCCTCTTTTATAACGTGGTGGTGAGTGACTTGGTCCATTATATCTGTAATTAAGACCCCTAATTCAGAAAAGATAAACTTTTCTGTTATAATTTGTGTTGATCCAGACTTTTGAATATCACCACAATTCTGACTAAATGTTCTGTTGCGTCGTGCGTAAAAATCAGTTACTTTCTTGATCATTTTTGAATTATCTACTGCATTATCTTTCACGTAAATTAATATGGAATTTATTTTTGTTTCAGAATGATTAATGTCATTTAGAGATTGCGTAGTACTAAGATTTCTTCTTTTAACCTTATCCTTACACCCAGGTTTCCATACTGTTTGTGTTGTCTTATTTGGATCTCGAAACAACGTTGATTTTATTGTAGTAGCATTATTGAAATGGTTTTTCTTTGTATATCGTACCTTGTCCGGGTTATGTTTAGATCGTATCGGAAAATTGGGTAGTACCTTCACATTTTGATTAGGTTTATCATTACAACTTTTGAAATTGGTATTTTGGGCGAGGCTGTATTCAGGTAAACTGTTAACCTGCAGTGCTGCATCTATTTCCAAAATTCTCAAGTCTAGTGGCGAATGTAACTTTATATCAGGCTGATCTTCAATTTCCATTTTAATATCTTCTGTCCATTTATATTTATTAATATTCTTTAGTAGTGTCCTAAAACATAATTAATGTTAGTAACTGTTAATTTTATTTTGAATACCTAGATTACTGATGTCTCTCTCTCTCTCTATTCCTAGTAATCCCCCCTATAATACGGTACTCTTATAATGCGTTCTCATGTCCCTCGTATAACACGTGTTTTTCCCCCATATAACGCAGGAATTTTCCACGTTATACATATTTCTGTACTGTAAAATTTATAATAATTTGTACAATTCATAATCAATTTTGCGGACGTTTGCACATTACGTCAATTATGTTCTTATAAAATTAAATTAAATTATTTTATTAAATTTATGTTTCTTGTTTTTGAATTGTAAGAACATTGATTATACATATATCTACTAAAAGATGTACATAACACGTTATACGGGGTTATACGAACGCGTTGTACGAGAAAACTCGTACAACGCGTTTTCTCATAACGCGGCACCAATCTACCGTGTTATAGGGGTGATTACTGTATTAATGTGCGGGTGTGTTTGTTGGTTTTTTTCCTTTCACTTAGAAACGGAGCAATGGATCGATGTGATTTTTTGCATTCGTGCGTTTATGGGTAGAAGAGTGCCATAGGCTATTTTTTATACCGGAAAAAGGCACTGTTCCTGTGGAATTCAACTTAGCCCATGAAAGTGAAGCCATAGGTAAAAACTGTCATATTGACGCATACTTCAACTTTTTTGGTCGTCCGTCAAACTTTTTTACGTTGCTTAACAACTTATTTACAATTAATAAAATATTGTTAAAGTAAAATATAACTGAAATTTCTATTTTAACTAATAATTATGTCGAAAAATTGTAATGAGTACTTCAGGAGATTCAGGTAATAATGATGATTCAGAAGAAATATCAAGAATTTCAATCCTGTTTGATAAAAAATCATATACACCTAGGCAGAAAATTATTATTATTTCCTAGTAATTTATACTTTTATGAAATAAAACAACGTGCTCGTTATAACGGACCAGAAGAAACTTAACTTTATTAGTTTATAACACATAGACAACTTAAGTTTTCAAAGTAATAATATAGATGGCGCAACAATATAGTTATAGGAATGTTTTTATTTTTTGAGAACAAACTCTAAAATACAGATACATATTAAAACAATACACTTACAATTAGTGTTTATCATTTCCCGATAATTTTTATTTCTCGACAAATAAAGAATTTTTTTTCCATTCTCGAGAGTTGAAAATATTACATATTTATGCAAAAATGTTGAATCATAGGTACAAAATGTATATAAATGAACTTGGAAAACATTTAAGGCAAGAAAATAATAACAAGAAACGCATTGAAAGTACCTATTTTATTCAAAAATAGTTAAAAAATACCTTACATAATCGAAAAAAAAATGAAAAATAATAACTATTAACTAACAAACATTGAACTTAGAACTTACAAACTAAAATTTATTTAGAAGTACGAAAAACTAAATACATAATACAAAAATTGAAAATATGTGCGGGCTGTGCGCTCCACCGCTCGAGACCGTACTATACCGCGACACCTCGGAACTGTTCATCCCATCACGGATTGACATTACATTAAAATAACCCTCTTGACAAGAATCGCAGTCAGAGGCACAAATCTAAAAAAATATTTTTGTGTAAAATGCTTTGAGTCATATGAAGTAACTACACAAAAAAAAAATGATTGACTTCGATGTGTCAAATGCTCAGAATGTCTTCATGAGATTTATACGATGTATATAGACATGTGTAATGTATGTTCCAAAGCTGAACCAAGAGAAAAAAAAATAATAACAATTAAAATCCATTAAATGCGACGTCTCTACCAAGCGCGAGGAAGAGACGCCGCATTATTAGTTTCCTTTATCATTAATTTTAAAAGTATTTCTAAATATAATTGTTATTTAGTTTTGCATTGGTATTAAAGCATTATATAACAATTAAAATCTGTTAAAATATTATTTCATTAAACGATATATTGGCAATGTTATGATTTTTTTTAGAATTATGAGGCTTCTCTCCTGGATTTACCCTATATAGTTTTTCTTATGTATGAATTCGTAGGTGCCTAACTAAATCGCAATTTCTTCTAAAACGTTCCATATTTAACAAGAGTTGATTTTATTGACAGATCAATTCCTGTGAACTTTAAATAATACTTATCAATAATGTTTGTACATTGGAGATAATTGATAAATTAACAAAATGTGTTCACTGATACGGTTGCCTTATTTTGATGTTCGAGCGTCAGGGTCATATCTACTCTTCATAGAGTGTCAACATCTCCATTTACCAAAATTGACGTTAAGGCTGTTTTCGTATGATACAAAACTGCGTAAACTTTGTGATCTAATTTGTCCCTCACTTTACCAAAAGATCTTGATTGCAAAGCGTTGTCAACATTTCGCTATTCATCTACGCCTGTAAGTTATTAACTATTTTTTGCAAAATATGTGAACTGAATTTCTTTAGCGTACTTAATGATGTAGTTTTATTTAAACCATAGTTTCTTCTTTTTTAATTGTACGGTATGTGTTTGCTTTATCTTTCGGTACTGCTATTTTTTTTACTTGCCTTTTCACAGGAGTTGAAACTGAATCGTCATCTGAACGTGGCGGCGTATTACTTACAAAATTTAATAATGCCTTTTTCTTTTCTCTGTATTTTTGTGATGCTTCTTTCCAATATTTTCTTCGCGTACGTTTTTCCCGCTCTGACATCTCAGCAATTTTCTTCACTTTTTTTTCGCCTTTTTTCTTCTGATAGTAGGCTCGGCTTTTAGCGTTTATAATCTTTCTCTGTTCATCAGTCATCTTATCTATAAACTTTCTTTTTCTAGCGTTAGCTGCTTCTCTGTGCCTCAAATAAGCCTTACTACCTTTTTTCAGTTGCTTTTTTGGTCCTTTTTTGTTTTTTCTAGTCTTGCGAGACTCCATATTGCTATGAAAAAATAACAAGTACAATAATTATCTCATTGATCTGTAAATTTATTGAGAAATAAAAATTACAATAGCAGATATCACATAAACAGATAGAAAATATATCACTTCGGGAACGCATTAGTCTTTCCGAAAACATTCACAAAATGACCGTTCACGAAATGACGTTTTCAAATAACCGCGCTTTTTTTTAATACTGTGGCCATCTTAGACGCGGTGTAATACGATTTTTTTGAGATCTAATTGTAAGACGACCACCTATACAAAAGACCAATTTGAGCAAGAATCTACGGTGGTCCTGTTAGAGAGGTTTAACGGTATTTACCTCACCGTATAAGTGTTACTGTCGTGCCAAGTTTGTAATAAAAAATGTATTTAAAATATCAGCGTTTTGACCCACGAGTTGGGTTACGTGTTTTTCCCCATATAACGCAGGAATTTTCCACGTTATACATATTTCTGTACTGTAAAATTTATAATAATTTGTACAATTCATAATCAATTTTGCGGACGTTTGCACATTACGTCAATTATGTTCTTATAAAATTAAATTAAATTATTTTATTAAATTTATGTTTCTTGTTTTTGAATTGTAAGAACATTGATTATACATATATCTACTAAAAGATGTACATAACACGTTATACGGGGTTATACGAACGCGTTGTACGAGAAAACTCGTACAACGCGTTTTCTCATAACGCGGCACCAATCTACCGTGTTATAGGGGTGATTACTGTATTAATGTGCGGGTGTGTTTGTTGGTTTTTTTCCTTTCACTTAGAAACGGAGCAATGGATCGATGTGATTTTTTGCATTCGTGCGTTTATGGGTAGAAGAGTGCCATAGGCTATTTTTTATACCGGAAAAAGGCACTGTTCCTGTGGAATTCAACTTAGCCCATGAAAGTGAAGCCATAGGTAAAAACTGTCATATTGACGCATACTTCAACTTTTTTGGTCGTCCGTCAAACTTTTTTACGTTGCTTAACAACTTATTTACAATTAATAAAATATTGTTAAAGTAAAATATAACTGAAATTTCTATTTTAACTAATAATTATGTCGAAAAATTGTAATGAGTACTTCAGGAGATTCAGGTAATAATGATGATTCAGAAGAAATATCAAGAATTTCAATCCTGTTTGATAAAAAATCATATACACCTAGGCAGAAAATTATTATTATTTCCTAGTAATTTATACTTTTATGAAATAAAACAACGTGCTCGTTATAACGGACCAGAAGAAACTTAACTTTATTAGTTTATAACACATAGACAACTTAAGTTTTCAAAGTAATAATATAGATGGCGCAACAATATAGTTATAGGAATGTTTTTATTTTTTGAGAACAAACTCTAAAATACAGATACATATTAAAACAATACACTTACAATTAGTGTTTATCATTTCCCGATAATTTTTATTTCTCGACAAATAAAGAATTTTTTTTCCATTCTCGAGAGTTGAAAATATTACATATTTATGCAAAAATGTTGAATCATAGGTACAAAATGTATATAAATGAACTTGGAAAACATTTAAGGCAAGAAAATAATAACAAGAAACGCATTGAAAGTACCTATTTTATTCAAAAATAGTTAAAAAATACCTTACATAATCGAAAAAAAAATGAAAAATAATAACTATTAACTAACAAACATTGAACTTAGAACTTACAAACTAAAATTTATTTAGAAGTACGAAAAACTAAATACATAATACAAAAATTGAAAATATGTGCGGGCTGTGCGCTCCACCGCTCGAGACCGTACTATACCGCGACACCTCGGAACTGTTCATCCCATCACGGATTGACATTACATTAAAATAACCCTCTTGACAAGAATCGCAGTCAGAGGCACAAATCTAAAAAAATATTTTTGTGTAAAATGCTTTGAGTCATATGAAGTAACTACACAAAAAAAAAATGATTGACTTCGATGTGTCAAATGCTCAGAATGTCTTCATGAGATTTATACGATGTATATAGACATGTGTAATGTATGTTCCAAAGCTGAACCAAGAGAAAAAAAAATAATAACAATTAAAATCCATTAAATGCGACGTCTCTACCAAGCGCGAGGAAGAGACGCCGCATTATTAGTTTCCTTTATCATTAATTTTAAAAGTATTTCTAAATATAATTGTTATTTAGTTTTGCATTGGTATTAAAGCATTATATAACAATTAAAATCTGTTAAAATATTATTTCATTAAACGATATATTGGCAATGTTATGATTTTTTAGAATTATGAGGCTTCTCTCCTGGATTTACCCTATATAGTTTTTCTTATGTATGAATTCGTAGGTGCCTAACTAAATCGCAATTTCTTCTAAAACGTTCCATATTTAACAAGAGTTGATTTTATTGACAGATCAATTCCTGTGAACTTTAAATAATACTTATCAATAATGTTTGTACATTGGAGATAATTGATAAATTAACAAAATGTGTTCACTGATACGGTTGCCTTATTTTGATGTTCGAGCGTCAGGGTCATATCTACTCTTCATAGAGTGTCAACATCTCCATTTACCAAAATTGACGTTAAGGCTGTTTTCGTATGATACAAAACTGCGTAAACTTTGTGATCTAATTTGTCCCTCACTTTACCAAAAGATCTTGATTGCAAAGCGTTGTCAACATTTCGCTATTCATCTACGCCTGTAAGTTATTAACTATTTTTTTTGCAAAATATGTGAACTGAATTTCTTTAGCGTACTTAATGATGTAGTTTTATTTAAACCATAGTTTCTTCTTTTTTAATTGTACGGTATGTGTTTGCTTTATCTTTCGGTACTGCTATTTTTTTTACTTGCCTTTTCACAGGAGTTGAAACTGAATCGTCATCTGAACGTGGCGGCGTATTACTTACAAAATTTAATAATGCCTTTTTCTTTTCTCTGTATTTTTGTGATGCTTCTTTCCAATATTTTCTTCGCGTACGTTTTTCCCGCTCTGACATCTCAGCAATTTTCTTCACTTTTTTTTCGCCTTTTTTCTTCTGATAGTAGGCTCGGCTTTTAGCGTTTATAATCTTTCTCTGTTCATCAGTCATCTTATCTATAAACTTTCTTTTTCTAGCGTTAGCTGCTTCTCTGTGCCTCAAATAAGCCTTACTACCTTTTTTCAATTGCTTTTTTGGTCCTTTTTTGTTTTTTCTAGTCTTGCGAGACTCCATATTGCTATGAAAAAATAACAAGTACAATAATTATCTCATTGATCTGTAAATTTATTGAGAAATAAAAATTACAATAGCAGATATCACATAAACAGATAGAAAATATATCACTTCGGGAACGCATTAGTCTTTCCGAAAACATTCACAAAATGACCGTTCACGAAATGACGTTTTCAAATAACCGCGCTTTTTTTTAATACTGTGGCCATCTTAGACGCGGTGTAATACGATTTTTTTGAGATCTAATTGTAAGACGACCACCTATACAAAAGAACAATTTGAGCAAGAATCTACGGTGGTCCTGTTAGAGAGGTTTAACGGTATTTACCTCACCGTATAAGTGTTACTGTCGTGCCAAGTTTGTAATAAAAAAAATGTATTTAAAATATCAGCGTTTTGACCCACGAGTTGGGTTACGGAACGAATTAAATTCGTATCTCAAAGACTCACTGTACTTCTACTTAAAATAATTTTATTATTTCAATAATACACAATTGTGTTATTGAAATAAATCGATCATTAATAAGTAATGTAAACTTTTAAATATATTTTATTGTATGTGAATTCTTGGTGTTTGTTTCTGAGGATGGTACTTTTGAAAGTTATAATAATTATGGGTTCTATAATATTATTTATTTTATGTTAATGTTCACTGGAATTGGACACAATAAAACACAAATTGTTAACTTGCAACGTTTCGTTTCTTTATTGAAACTTTATCAAGCAACTGAAAATTAACAAACTATAACAACAATAACTACAAGTATTTTATAAAATAATATAAATTATAAAATACCTTAACAACACAAAAAGGAAGTTAACCATTAAAACTCAATAATTCTACATGTGTCAAAATGAAAGATTTTTAAATATGAAAGATTGCAACTATGATTCTAAATAATTATATACGTCAAAATGAAAGTTTTTTTTTTTTTATTTTAAAAAATATGAAAGATTGTAACTATGATTCTAAATAATTACATGAAAGGCTGTAACTATGATTCTAAAAAGAAAATTATTTGTAGTTGTATAATTTTGATTTAAATTTTATGATTAATTTTAGTTTTATGTTTTAATTTTATTTAAGATGTCATTATATATTAAACTAAGGCCTTGAGTATCCGAACGCAAATTTACAGTTTTATTAATTTTGATATAAACCATTTCACTTAAATTTCTTTTATGTATATTTTGTTCACGATGTAAAATGGAAACGTTTTCAAATTGGAATTGATGTCCAACATCAAAATGGTGCATAGCTAATGCTGTTTTGTTTGGTTTAACATAATTTATATTTTTACAATCATTTTTATGTTGTTTTAATCTTTCTTCAAGTCTTTGATTTGTTTGACCAATGTAACTACTTCCACAGCTACATGGTATTTTATAAATCAAACCAGATTGTTGAAGAAGAGAATTGGATCTTTTAATTTGCTATAAACTGTATTAATTGTTTTTATATTATAAAATGCTAGTTTTCCACCTCTTGGTCTAATAAAACGATCTATACTACTGGACAAAAAAGATGTCCAACAAATAACAACATACTTTAAATTTCCTTACATCAAAGAATTGTCCAGTAGTATAGATCGTTTTATTAGACCAAGAGGTGGAAAACTAGCATTTTATAATATAAAACAATTAATACAGTTTATAGCAAATTAAAATCCAATTCTCTTCTTCAACAATCTGGTTTGATTTATAAAATACCATGTAGCTGTGGAAGTAGTTACATTGGTCAAACAAATCAAAGACTTGAAGAAAGATTAAAACAACATAAAATGATTGTAAAAATATAAATTATGTTAAACCAAACAAAACAGCATTAGCTATGCACCATTTTGATGTTGGACATCAATTCCAATTTGAAAACGTTTCCATTTTACATCGTGAACAAAATATACATAAAAGAAATTTAAGTGAAATGGTTTATATCAAAATTAATAAAACTGTAAATTTGCGTTCGGATACTCAAGGCCTTAGTTTAATATATAATGACATCTTAAATAAAATTAAAACATAAAACTAAAATTAATCATAAAATTTAAATCAAAATTATACAACTACAAATAATTTTCTTTTTAGAATCATAGTTACAGCCTTTCATGTAATTATTTAGAATCATAGTTACAATCTTTCATATTTTTAAAAAAAAAAAAAAAAAAAACTTTCATTTTGACGTATATAATTATTTAGAATCATAGTTGCAATCTTTCATATTTAAAAATCTTTCATTTTGACACATGTAGAATTATTGAGTTTTAATGGTTAACTTCCTTTTTGTGTTGTTAAGGTATTTTATAATTTATATTATTTTATAAAATACTTGTAGTTATTGTTGTTATAGTTTGTTAATTTTCAGTTGCTTGATAAAGTTTCAATAAAGAAACGAAACGTTGCAAGTTAACAATTTGTGTTTTATTGTGTCCAATTCCAGTGAACATTAACATATTATAAGATATTGGACGTGAACATTATGATTAATTATTTATTTTCTTATTAACAATTTTATTTTATTACTATTATTATAACTATCTTTAATTTTATTATTACTATTTCTTATACTAGTCTTTAGTGTTATTACCTATTAAACTGCATTGCTTTCGTTTATAACATTACAAGTACTGTTGTTGCTAATCAGCATTACCTGTAAAGAACTCGGCATCATATAATGGAAATCAACACCTGTTTTGCAATTGGACAAAAGCAATACAACGGATAATGTAACACTATAAATTATTATTAACTTTTGTAATACACTGTATGATGTACAGTTAAAAAATATTAATTGTAGTATTTACTGATGTTAATGTTTAGAAAAAAATGAGATTTTAATAACAAATTTTGCGGTGAAGCAAATTCCCCACTTTTTGTAGAAAATTACATTTCCTATAAAATTGTCATTGACTTTTTAGCTGTAACTTTGACCTAGCTAATCTAAGAGTCGCGCGCGATCTGCATATCCGCACATTTTTCTTCAATTAAAAAAAATAACAAATAAATTGATTAATCTTAATGTCTGCTAAATCAACAAACAAATATATTCTTTTAGAAGGGCGTCACAAAAAAATTAAAACCTATAAAGGGAGTCGCAGGAAAAGAAGATTGGGAACCCCTGATCTATAATACATGCTACTATCGAACTTAAGGCGACCTTAAAGAAGATATTTTATTGTCAAAGTGAAATTTATCTGACAATACTTTAATCGTTATAAATCAAACCTCTGAATTTCATATCTTTGCAATTGCCAAAAATAATAATTAATAATCTGTTTTTAAGTGCACTGCTACACGGGTTATCGTAAAAATGCAAGGAACTTACACCACAAAAATTAAAGAGCGTTGATGAATTTTTATAGAAAAGGTACGTTCTTTCCCAGACCCCAACCAAGTCCTTGATTTAAATAAATTATTAAAAATAAGTTACTCATTCCCATTCTTAAAAATTGATTATTTACCGTTCCGTAGCATTTGGAATTCTAAACATAATGCCATTGCGACATTTCACTACAATGCACTATGCCACGAGAAACACTTCAATACCATCCAAAGTTCAATACACAACAATAAACAAACAAATAACAAAACTATTATACACCAATATTAAACAATTAACAAATAGAGACATATAGGTGATATTTAAATTGCTTACCACAAAATGATGTTGATAATAAGAAACTCAACTACATTTTTAGGTTAACCGGATACGATTCCTATAAGAAATTGGTTGTATAGTAGGAATCTAAAAGATGGTTTAAAACCTTGCTAAATATCTATATGCGTTCTGTAGTTTTACTCACTGCATGTCGTTGAATCGTATGGTATACTACTTTGCCAGTTGCTCATCTGCCAATATAAGTTCAACCCCACAGAAGCAACTGCTATATAGACTGATGGTGCAAAAAACCGACTATAATTTTGTATTCGGTCTCTTATAAAAATATATTAATTTAACGTATTTTAAGAAACTTCACCAAAGATGAGAACAATTAAAAACTTTCTAGAGGTCGTTCATACATTTAAAAAATTTGAAAAATAATAAAAAATTGAATTTTTTTTATCAATTTTTTTCACGTTACAATAAATACTTATACCTACATAAAAAATAATGAATCCTTTAAAATTTCAAAACATAATACAAATTTTTTAAGAGTCGCTTAAGGATTTTTAAAAATTTTGAAAATTTTAAATACAGTGGAAACTCGGTTATTCGGACTAATTATTGTTGCAGCTCATACGGATAATCAAAAATTCGGTTAATTGAATGTATAGAAAAAAACAAATTTTAGCACATTTAACAAAAATACGACAGTTGAAGTCAGCCGTCTAAGAAAATAAGTTAATAATTGTGAATCTTGCTTAAAATCGAGTGTGCACATTCGAGCTCAAAGTGGCACATTCCGATCTCGGGAAAATAAAGCGCGCCGCTCCGCGTCGCGCTTTATTTGCCTCCCTCGCTCGGAAATGTGCCACTTTTCGCTCGAATGCACACATCTTCGTGTTTATCGGATTCGACTATATTAATAACAAATCCTTCAAATCCAGATTTTCTATTCGAAAAAAGTTTTCGCTTGAAAGTGCACATATTTCTTAATAATTGAATTTGCCTATCTTATTCTTCTCTCTTACAAATAATATTAATTAAATCAAACTGAACTAAATGTACCACTTCTCGCTTTTCTTTTAATTAAAAATTACAGTAGGGTATTTTTTACCTAAAACCACAATTCTAATTTAGTACTTTTAAACTAGACTAGATGGGAGAACTTTATCGTACATGAAAAAAAATTCTTTAACTTTTTCCGAATTTTGACTTTCATTGTCCAACCTTTTTTTAAACATACCCCACCTAAGTCATTCTAAAATTTTGATGCACCCCCTATGTAACATATAAATATTTTTTTATATTTAAAAATTGAATTAATCCATAAATGAAGTCTAATTACAACAGTGTATACAAAATATGCCTTTAAACCAATTTGTTTAAAATTTTTACAAAAATGAAAATTACCCAAAAATATTTGGAGACATTAATTTTGACCTATAAACATTCAACAATCTGCAAAAGATGATATAAAATTCAACTAGTTGATTTTTAGTGGCCCACTTCAGAAAATTTGACTCATATACAATTTTAAATAATCAAAAGTGCGAATTATTAAACATTCTAAAGTACACCTAAAAATATTTTTATCAAGCTCGCTACAATTAGGCGTGCGGAAGAGCACTATGATAACTTATCAAAAGGAATAAAATATCTAACCTTTTTCAAACAAAAAATTGATCTAATTTATTCGACTTTTAATTTTTTGAATTGAAGAATAAAATAATAACATAGGCAAATCCAATAAATACGAGGATGTGCGCATTCGAGCGAAAAGTGGCACATTTCCGAGCGAGGGAGGCAAATGAAGCGCGACGCGAAGCGGCGCGCTTCATTTTCCCGAGATCGGAATGTGCCACTTTGAGCTCGAATGTGCACACTCGGTTTTAAGCACGATTACGAAACGTCCGGTTTTAACAAGAAAAAACTTGGTCAAATTGTTAGGTATATGTTTAGAAAAAACGCAACAAATGTTGGTCACAAAATAAAATAGTCGCACATTATCTTAAAATTAACAAAGCAAAAAAACACTGTTTAGTGCGACATACAAAATAAAATAATTAATTTAGTAAGAAATATAGAGATTAAATTTTCGCAACGAGTCCGAACGCTGTTGACAATCCGGATAATCGCGAATCCGTATAACTGAGGTTTTACTGTATTACTGTTAGTACTTTTAGTCTGCTTTTATTTATAATTCGTATTTATAATTTATAATTCTATTTTAAGCGTTTCTTATATACTGTCGCTACAATTTAATATGCCCAAAGATAAATCACAATTTTAAGTAAAATTAAAAATGTTCTGAGAAAGCCAATGCAAAAAAATTGTTGCTTGTCAATGTCTAATGTACTCAGAGTTTCATAATGCGATGCAGTATAACTTGAAGAAATTCTAAGATAAAGTATTTCTTAATAAAATGTTAATACAATTTGGACATTGTCGACTATCACAGCTAGAATTTGTATAGAACAACTCTAATACATAAACGCAAATACAACAACGTACCTTTTTAATAACAAAATTGACAAAATTCAATTGCATATTATACGCTTTTTGTATTAAAACGCATATTTTATGGTTTTTCAAATAAAGGTATATTTAGCATTTTCTAAGAAATCAATTCGTATTCTATAATCCACTTGGACAATTACCTAACAATGTCTTTATGTTTTACTTATTTAACTTGGTTTGTTAAAGAAAAAAAATATTTTTCTATTTGTAGAAACATATTTCTTTGAAATTATTTTTAAAAGCGCTTATACTCGAGCGGTCCCCATTATGTCAAAGATTAACAAAAAATACGAACATAAAAAAAAAATTTAAGTAGGAAATAGTTATTTAACTCAAAATTTTAATTAAAACTAAAAATATTCTCGCCGACCTTAGGCGCAAACCAATTTTCAACTTTTATTTCGTAAAATTGCACTCCGGCGGTAACTGTTTATTAGTATATAGTGCCGTTATACTGCAAATCTGGTCATAAATCCTTGCAAAGGCCTTTGTCGTTAAGAGTGCTTTTATTTGCAACCCTTTTATAATAAATACCTGTATTTCTGTTTAGCATCTTTCTTCACACTATTCACCTTTAGTGAGTGTCTTGTTGAAAATGTCGTCATCGTCATAAAAAAAATACTGTCGCATTCGCCTTAGGTACTGATGTAATTCAATAAGTATCAAAATCAAAAACTCTCTACTTTCCCCTATTATATGGTTTCGAATCCGCCACAAATAGCATCGCGTCATCTTCAGCTTATTCATTGCCGGTCTCGTCACCTTCGTCATGGCACCCTTTGCAATTCTTTTGTACATAGCGGGTGTTTCATTTAAATTGCCACGAGCTTATAACACCTAAACTAACAAAGCTTTCAAAAAAAGTACAAGTCTAAATGTTTCTTTGATTTATACAATCCATGAACTGGCATAAATATAAATTTTGTACTACTTCCGGT
Organism: Sinopyrophorus schimmeli; assembly: GCA_036325965.1. Classification (NCBI taxonomy): domain Eukaryota; kingdom Metazoa; phylum Arthropoda; class Insecta; order Coleoptera; family Elateridae; genus Sinopyrophorus; species Sinopyrophorus schimmeli. The sequence continues at coordinate 4,114,651 of JARFIZ010000024.1, read as the reverse complement.
TTAACCGAAAATGGTGTCAACTTACTTATCTTAACTAGAAGGGTATTAATTTTTTTATATAATTGAATGGAGCTCGTCCAGGACTTTTCAAAAATGTATAACAAGTTATCATTTGATTAATAAAAAATTTAAAAAATATTTGTATTTCGCATTATAAAGCTGTTCCAATAAAATGCCACGAGCTTATAATGACTAAAAAATAAGAATTTCAAAAAAAGTACAAGTATAAAAATTTCTTGAATTTATAATCTATGTACTTCTGTACATTTTTTTAAATTCTTATTAGTTTTGAAATTATAAGACTGTGGCACATTACTAAAACACTATATTCTGTCCGGCCAACAGAAATAGTTAAGCCACTCCCACAGATGTGCCCTAAATTTAAATAGAATTTTTTCTATTGGCTTAATTTTTAAACCACGTAACACAAGCAACCATATAAGCATTTATGTCCTGCAAGAATGGGGACAAACTTGATTATTAATTTGTACCGTGTGAAACTGGGCACTGCATACATTGGTTCAATTTAGTGGGACGAGGCTTAACTATTTCTGTTGGCCGGACAAAGTATAGTAAGTAAAACTTTTAAAAAAATTTGAAATTATTTATTAATCAAATGGTAACTTGTTATACATTTTTGGAAAATCGTTGACTAACTTTATTCAATTAAAAAAAATAAATACCCTTCTATTTAAAACAGGAAAGTCGATACCATTTCTGGTTAAACCAGAAGTAGTACACAATTGATATTTATGCCAGTACATAGATTTGCGTAAATGAAAGAAACTTTTATACTTAAACTTTTTTTGAATTTTTTTTAGATTAGAAGTTATAAGCTCGTGGCACTTTAAATAAAACACCCGGTATTATCGTAGTATACGGCAAAAAAAATTAATTACTATTATTATTTATAAGGACTAATATAACAAACTTTTATTTTAATTTTTTTTTATATATGTTTTGGCGTTGAACTTATTTTTGCAAACAAGTGTTGGATTTAAAGCTGAATTCTCTATTCTCTTTTTAAAAACGGTCATCTTTTTACAATAGAATTTTGTAAAAGAGTATATTATGAATACCTGGGCTTAAACTACCTGCAAAAGGGGAATCCAGTATAGCGGTTCGTCAAAGTGAAAAAAGTTTTAGACTTAATCCGCTCGGCTAAATATTTTCACTCCTGCTTCGCCTTATATAAAATACCTTGTCATTTATTTATGATTAACTGTAGTGGCTACTTTTCAAGAAAATCTGGAAGTTTCAGAGACTTACAATTTTAATTGAAAATCGGGATGAAAACACTTTAAAATTTTTTTATTTACTAAATATCGAAATATTTAACAATCTTTACCTCCCCCAGAATCCATGAGACTGACCTCTTTCGGGGTGTGATATTTGAAATTTACGGTACCACCCACCTGGAGTATTATATTTGTTTTGCAATTCGCCATATTTGGGGGTTTTGTAGTAATAATCTTCTACGCGGGCTAGACGGGTTGAAAGATGACTTAAAATAATAATTACTAAAACCTCTAACGAAAATATCGTTAGTGCCGATTACTAACTACATATAATGGTAAAAATCAATAAACGTTTGGCTGATATTCATTTTATTTAACATCAAATTTTGAACGCATTAAATACCAGAAGTGTCCATATAATAAGCATAAATACAAAAAACAAAATCATCACAAACAACAAAAATACTTGTTAGAAATCCCAATACCTAAATATTCAAAATACAGTAGACGCCGCTTAATGTGATCACTTTGGGACCGAGATAAATTGATCACATTAACCGGCTGATAACAATAAGCGAAAAACCCCAGCGTAGAAATGCTCTTGTATTGTGTCGGTTGGTTCCAAACCAGTTTGATCACACTAACAGGTTGATAACATTAACCGTGATCACATTAAGCGGCGTCTACTGTAGTCAATTTAAATTTATTATAACATGGTCAGTTTTTGATTCAAAATTTTTCTACAACTAAAAACAGTAAAATAGTTGCCATTCAATATGAATCCGGCAGTGGGCTTTACAATACATATTACTTATTAAAACAACTTAGAATATTGTAGATAGGCACGATACACTTATACCGGTATGCTACTCCTGATGCACAATTACGTCAAGTTCGCACAAATGACGTCACTGCGAAGTATATAGCTTGTTCAGTAGCATGGTGAAATCGTGATTTTAATTTAAATAATACTTTTATTATTGTTAGTGTAAGAATGAGCATACCTGTATAAGTGTGTCGTGGTAAATAGACATAAAACTAAACTTAAAAACCTTCGAATAAACAAATAAAAGTATAACGTACAAAAATGAGACACTGCTAGTTATGGTCAGTTACAGTACTTCTAAAACATAACTATAAACGATGACCGTGAATTTCAAAATGACGAATAATTTCATGTTTAAAGTAAAATTTTTGATTACACGAATAACATATATAAATTCTCGCATTACGATGCATTCTTGAATGTCTGACCATACTTGATCGTTGACTGAAGCATTTATCGCAAAAAGGGCAACTGTACGGCTGCTCTCCGGTGTGAATTCGTTCATGCTCTATTTTATTGCATTTTGTGACAAAAGCTTTTCCACAAAAACTACATCCATGTATTTTAGGTTCTGTATGCAATCTTTTATGTATCTGCAGCTTGTTAGGTTTATCAAATATTTTTCCACAAACGTCACATATCGAACACTTCGGTTTTTCATGTACCTTTTTACGATGAATTTTCATAGCTGCGTGGCTCGAATATACTTTTCGACAAATCGGACAACGACTATCTTTATTTCGTTCACCATGTGTTTTTAAATGTTGCTTCAAATACGCAGACAAAAAAAAACTACTGCCGCATATCTCGCACTGAAAAGGTTTAACTCCCGTATGAATGTTCATATGTTGTAATAAATTAGGATAAATATTAAATCTTTTGCCACAAATTTCACATTCAAATTTTTTTAAATATTCATGCGTGTAATAAAGATGTTGCTTAATGCGGTACGCTTTTTCCGCAGTCACTTCACATAATGTACAGCGATATAATTTATCTTCGCTGTGTGTTTGCGAATGTATTATAAAATCAATGTGTCTCTTAAACCCCGAACAACAAGCGTCACATGTGAACTGATCTTCATGTGTGGCATAATGTTCATTTAATTGTTCCTTACTGTCTAAAACGATTGAACAGATCTCACATCTATGAGAATTAACTGGAACTCTATGATTTTTTGATATACAATTTAATACAAAAGCTCGGTTCATAATTGATCGTGATACACCATGGTCCTTTTCATAATGATCTCTGAGTTGTGTTACTGTTAAACTCTTATCAGAGTGACATTCACGACAATAATATCTGGCCTTTTCTGGACTTATTTTGTGATTTAGTAACACTTAACAGGTCAGTAGATTTATCGTTTGCCGCTATTATTTTTGCCTTTTTCTGTTCATTTGTAATACCTGATAGTTTAGTAGATTCATCGTATGAAAAAATCGGTGCAAGCAAATGCGGTTTATTTTTTATCCCTCTTTGTCTTGTTATATTACCTCTAACTTCGGCTCTATTTCTAGATTTTTGTTCATCTTTTCTTTCTATTGGAATTGGTAGATTTTGTTTTAAAGAAATTATTACATCATTAAAACCTGTAATTGTGTTTGGTTTTTTAAATGTATTTGAAACTTCTTTCTTCTTGTCGGTGCGGGAAGGAGTCAAAAACTCTGTTTTAATCCAATTTCCTAAGTTCGTGTCAAAATTACTTTGCGTGTTGTCATTTAATTTAGTAGATGAATATATTTTTAAACTCGTTTTTCTATTCGTAGTAACACTCGGACCACTTTGTGTAGCTTTGTTGAATTCTAGCAGTTTATCTGAGTTTACTTGCATTTTTTTTGAAAGCTTCTCCTTCCAAGTCGTTAATAAATTTTGAGCATTATAGTTAGAATTATGATTTGATTCTGTTAAAGTGCCGTTGTTTAACAATTCGTCCGTTTCATGAGTTCTGTTATTCAATAGATATTGGGAGGATCGTTCATATTGGATCTCGATTTCGTATATTTCGTTCTTCGTATTCCTAAAAAAATGTTAATTTATAAAACAACATAAAAATATATTGGTATTTAAAAGTACTACATTAAACAAATTCTGTGAGGAATTCCTACACAAAGTGTCCTACTTACAATATAGTAGTCTATATATAATTATCTGTATCAAAAAATATTCTAACAAATGTTGTTTCTTTAAAAATTATTTATTAATATTAGATATTCTAATAATGTTTAATGTTGACGCATGTAGAATTATTGAGTTTTGATGGTTAAATTCCTTTTTGTGTTAAGGTATTTTATAATTTATATTTATTTATAAAATACTTGTAGTTATTGTTGTTACACTTTGTTAATTTTCAGTTGCTTGATAAAGTTTCAATAAAAGAAACGAAACGTCGCAAGTTTAACAATTGTTGTTTTATTGTGTCCAATTCCAGTGAACATTAAACATTATTAAAAGATATTGGACGTGAACATTATGATTAATTAGATATTCTATTTTCAGAGTTCTCTGTTTTAGAACTGACATCCGTTTAAAGATGGAATTTCCTTGTAATCCTTGACGAAACTAACCAACACTTCATTAACCGTATATTGATTATAATGTTTAATGTCGTCGACGCTTGCTATAATAACTATTCAATTATAAAAAAAATTAAATATCCTTCTATTTAAAACAGGAAAGTCGATACCATTTCTGGTTAAACCGGAAGTAGTACAAAATTGATATTTATGCCAGTACATAGATTGTGGAAATTAACAAACTTTTTTTGAATTTTTTAGTTTTGAAAATATCGTTAGTGCCGATTAATAATTACATATAATGGTAAAATCAATAAACGTTTGGCTAATATTCATTTTATTTAACATCAAATTTTGAACGCATTAAATACCAGAACTGTCCATATAATAAGCATAAATACGAAAAACAAAATGATCACAAGCCACAAAAATACTTGTTAGAAATCCCAATACCTAAATATTCCAAGTAGTCAATTTAAATTTATTATAACATGGTCAGTTTTTGATTCAAAATTTTTCTACAACTAAAAACAGTAAAATAGTTGCCATTCAGTATGAATCCGGCAATGGGCTTTACAATACATATTATTTATTTATTAAAACAACTTAGAATATTGTAGATAGGCACGATACATTTATACCAGTATGCGACTCCTGAGGCACAATTACGTCAAGTTCGCGCAGGTGACGTCACTGCGAAGTATATAGCTTGTTCAGCAGCATGGTGAAATCGTGATTTTAATTTAAATAATACTTTTATTATTGTTAGTGTAAGAAAGTGCATTTTTTTTCATTCTATTTAATAATTACACGTTAAAAATGAGAAAATTTTAGTTTAAGAATAAGAAATATTGATTATTTGAACAATTGTTATTTATTAACAATTATTAAAGATTTGTAAAACTTACATACATTGCTATTTCTTGCAATAAAACGTGATTAAACTGCATCATATATGGTTTTAAAGTCACGAATCTAGCCCGTGCTTCGCAGTGACGTCAGACGTGGGGACTACCTTAGAGCATAAGCAAACCGGTATAAGTGTATCGTGGTATATAGACATAAAACTAAACTTAAAAACCTTCGAATAAACTTAGAATAAAAAGTATAACGTACAAAAATGAGATACTGCTAGTTATGGTCAGTTACAGTACTTCTAAAACATAACTATAAACGATGACCGTGAATTTCAAAATGACGAATAATTTCATGTTTAAAGTAAAATTTTTGATTGCACGAATAACATATATAAATTCTCGCATTACCATGCATTCTTGAATGCCTGACCATGCTTGATCGTTGACTGAAGCATTTTTCGCAAAAAGGGCAACTGTATGGCTGCTCTCCGGTGTGAATTCGTTCATGCTCTATTTTATTATGGTTATTGACAAAAGCTTTTCCACAAAAACTACATCCATGTATTTTAGGTTTTGTATGCAAAGTTTCATGTGTCCGCAGCTTGTTAGGTTTATCAAATATTTTTCCACAAACGTTACATATCGAACATTTCGGTTTTTCATGTACCTTTTTACGATGAACTTTCATAGCTGCGTCGCTCGAATATACTTTTCGACAAATGGGACATCGATTATCTTATTTCGTTCACCATGTGTTTTTAAATGTTGCTTCAAATACGCAGAAAAAAAAAAGCTACTGCCGCATATCTCGCACTGAAAAGGTTTAACTCCCGTATGAGTGTTCATATGTTCTACTAAGTAAGGATAAATACTATATTTTTTGCCACAAATTTCACATTCAAATTTTTTTAAATATTCATGCGTGTAATAAAGATGCTGCTTAATGCGGTACGCCTTTTCTGCAGTCACTTCACATAATGTACAGCGATATAATTTATCTTCGCTGTGTGTTTGCGAATGTATTATAAAATCAATGTGTCTCTTAAAACCCGAACAACAAGCGTCACATGTGAACTGATCTTCATGTGTGGCATAATGTTCATTTAATTGTTCCTTACTGTCTAAAACGATTGAACAGATCTCACATCTATGACAATTAACTGGAACTCTATGATTTTTTGATATACAATTTAATACAAAAGCTCGGTTCATAATTGATCGTGATACACCATGGTCCTTTTCATAATGATCTCTGAGTTGTGTTACTGTTAAACTCTTATCAGAGTGACATTCACGACAATAATATCTGGCCTTTTCTGGCTTATTGTGTGATTTAGTAACATTTGGCAGGTCAGTAGATTTATCGTTTGAAATAATCGGCGCAAGCAAATGCGGTTTATATTTTATCTGTCTTTGTCTTGTTATATTACCTGTAACTTCGGCTTTATTTCTAGATTTTTGTTTATCTTTTCTTTCTATTGGACTTGGTAGATTTTGTTTTGAAGAAATTATTAAATCATTAAAACCTATAAATGTATTTGAAACTTCCTTTTTCTTGTCGGTGCGTGAAGGAGTCAAAAACTCTGTTTTAATGCAATTTCCTAAGTTCGAGTCAAACGTACTTTGCGTGCTGTCATATTGGATCTCGGTTTTGTATATTTCGTTCTTCATATTCCTAAAAGAATGTTAATTTATAAAACAACATAAAAATATATTGGTCTTTAAAAGTACTACATTAAACAAATTGTGTGAGGAATTCCTACACAAAGTGTCCTACTTACAATATAGTAGTCTACATATATATAATTCTCTGTATCAAAAAATATTCTAACAAATGTGGTTTTAAATAAAAACCTATAAAAATTATTTATTAATATTAGATATTCTATTTTCAGAGTTCTCTGTTTTAGAACTGCCATCCGTTTAAAGATGAAATTTCCTTGTAGTCCTTGACGAACCTAGCCAACACTTCATTAACCGTACATTGATATTTAATGTTTAATGTTGTCAACGCTTGCTATAATAACTTGAGCTAGAAATAAAATACGAATTTTTCGAATATCGCAATTTTCAAAAACGACTATTTTTTGTTATACCTAATATTAAAATAATATTAAGATATTTGAACATTCAAATGTTCGAATATTTTGAAAGTTGAGTGATGTAATAAGAATAATCCCCGGTCTATATAAAATGGTAAAATACAACGCATTTTAGTTGAATAGCGATAGTAAATGTAGGCAGTGTTACTTTTGCGGCCATCGAAATTACAAATTAGTTCCCATTCATAAATTTCTGAGACACAGAAGAAACTAGAGCTGAAAATCGTATACAAATTTTTTGAATATTCGAAAACGACTATTTTTTTACCTCAAGTGATATAGATATATCCAAATATTCGAAGTTTCAAATATTTCGATTGTTGAGTAGTCGAATGTGCGAATTTATTCGAATAGTCAAGTTAACGTTTGAACGAATATTCGAATCGAAGATACATCATACGTTGCAGAAACAGTCACCCTCTGCGGCACCTGAGCAGTCGCTTCTGTTCAGATGACGATCTGTAAATTTATTTCGACAATTGTACACTTTTCTAAAAAATCGATAATTGATAACACGACACACATAAGCGTAGCTTCGTATTCATAATGGTTGTCCCGAATATATACGCGTAATCAGCGGTGGATTTATACTAGGGGCAGTCGGGCACTAGCCCAGGGCGGCAAATTTTCTAGGGCGGAAAAATTTGGAAAGTGTAAAAAAAAATTTTCCAGTCTTATCAAGATCGGGCATTATTTCAATTGTAAAAATGCTTACCATTATTCGATTGTAATTTATTCAAAATTATTCTCACGGTGTTAAACGGAACTATCTTTGTCTTTATAATTCTTAGAAAAAAAAAACAAATATTTTTTTATGTTTTTGAAGTACATAATGTATAATAAATTTTCAGCAGTAAATAAGTTATTTTAATTTTAAAAAATAAGATGCATAAACTATAAGTTTGAGTAAAATTTCAGTAATGGGGCGGCATTTTTTTCTAGTGCCCAGGGGCGGCATAAGTTTAAATCCGGCCCTGCGCGTAATCATTCCTAGTAATAGAAATTCTTTTGATTAACAAATTCTCTTATAGTTATTCTACATTTTTCCTAACCTTACTTCTGCGGGTCACGCTACACGTAGCCTTTCCATGCAGCCACGTCTTTTGTGGACCATACAGTTTTAGCAAAGGGAGCTGGAATCCAGAGCCAGGCCCAAATCAACAATGGTGGTTTTAGTGAGTTTGCGAACCACACGCGGCTCGGTAGGAGACGAGTGTTTTAGCGAAAAGTTTTACCATGCCAAAAAATAATAATAGAGAAAACATGCAAATAATGCAAAGTTCAATTTGCTTAGGCGGCGTGCTACTTACGAGGTGAAAAACATAACGTGAACTGTATTCTATTTTGGCTCTTCAATATATTAACTTATTGTATCATTTATTTCAGATGTTTATAAGCTATTATAAATATAAACTAAAATAATAAATATGTAGAATCATTTTTTCAACAAGTGCCAGTAAATATAACGCAAAATCAGAACCTGCTATATAGGGACGAGCAACCCGAACATTTGTCCGAAGCACCACAGTTTAGGGGCATCATTTTGGCTGTAAATGTGGCCAAACATTGATGTGTTAAATACCCAATTAATAGGAAATTTCAAGTATCCATTTTTTCGTTCGCTAAAAATTTACTTAGAAAGAAAAATTGATAATGCAGATAACGGATATATACCTACGCTAGCGATAAAAATATGTTACCACTAGCAGAACCACTACGTACAGTCGGCCTAAGAATTAATCAACACCCTAGAGCAGCACCTACAGTGATCGTGCTATTTTTAAACAATTAATAGAAAAAATTATTTGTTGTACTTATAAAAGCCGTCATAAATCTCCTTAAACACTATTTTTTACTAAAACCTGTCTCTTGGAATAGCTCGATTACGGTAAGTACTATTTTTAGGGTGTTGATTACTTCTTAGGCTGACTGTACAGTACATCGTGGTGCTTAAGAGGTTACATATAATGATAAAAATCAAAAAAAAAAAATTGTCTGATATTCGTTTTATTTAACATCATTCTTGAACGTATGCACACATTAAATACTGAAATGTTTATGTACTAAGCGTAAATAGGAAAATCAAAATTATTACAAAAAACAAAACTACGTGTTAGAAATCCTATTACCTAAAAGTTCCAAATAATAAATTTACATTTATTAAAACGTGATCAGTTTAGGATTCAAACTTTTCTAAAAATAAGAATTGTAAAATAGTTTCCATTCCGTATGGATCCCGTCGTAGAGTCTTTACAATACATATTAGTTATTAAAACAATAATGACTACAGTAGACAGATATAAAACTAAACTTGAAATTTTTATTCTAATCATAAAAAAAAGATACTACTAGCTATTGTTAGTTATAGAACTTCAACATATAACTATAAACGATGACAGCGAACTTCAAAATGGCGAATAATTTCATGTTTAAAGTAAAATTTTTGATTACATGAATAACATATATAAATTCCCGCTTTACGATGCATTCTTGAATGTCTGACCATGCTTGAACGTTGATTGAAACCTTTTTTGCAAAAAGGGCAAATGTTCGGCTTCTCTCCAGTGTGAATGCGTTCATGGATCACTTTAGCACGATTTGATACAAAAGCTTTTTCACAATAACTACATATATGCCGTTTAGGTTTGGTATGTAAAGATGTATGTACCCGCAGCGCCGCAAGTTTATCGAATAATTTTCCGCAAATGTCACACATATTAGTTGACGGTTCTTTATGAATATTGTTATAATGACTTTTCATATATTTCCTCGTGGGAAATGCTTTTCCACAAATCGGACAGTCGTTGCCTTTAGTTCGTTCATGTGCCTTTAAATGTTCCTTCAAATATCTGGAAAGAAAAAAACGAATGCCACATATTTCGCACTGAAAGGGTTTAGTTCCCGTATGAGTATTCATATGTTCTAATAAATAGCCATATATATTAAATTTCTGTCCACATGTTTCACATTCATATTTTTTAAAATGTTCATGCAAATAAAGATGTCTCTTAATGTGGTTAGCTTCTTTCGTAGTCTCTCCACATAATGTACAGCGATATAATTTTTCTTCACTGTGTGTTTGCGAATGTATTATATAATCGATGTGTCGCTTAAAACCTGAACTACAAGTATCGCATGTGAACTGATCTTCGTGTGTGGCATAATGTTCATTTAATTGTTTTTTAGTGTCTAAAACCGTTAAACAAATTTCACATCTATAACACTTTGGGTTTGCTTGTCTAGGAAATCTAGATGTACGTTTTAATACAAAAGCTCGGTTCATAGTCGAAGATGGCACACCATGGTTCTTTTCATAATGCTCTCTAAGTTGTGATACTGTTAAACGCTGATCAGAGCAACATTCATGACAATAATAAAGGGCCTTTTCTGGCTTTTTCTCTGATTTAGTCACACTTGGTGCGTTAGTGGATTTATCATTTGAAACTATTGTTTTTGCCCTTTTTCGTTGATTTTTAATAGGTGGTGGTTCAGTACTTTTATCGTTAGAAATAATCGATACACGCAAATCTTGTTTCTTTTTTATCTGCCTTGGTGTTGTAGTATCACGCTTAACACCGATTTTCTTCCTAAATTGTTTTTTGTCTTCTCTTTGCTTTAAACAAATTATTGAATCACTAACACCTGTAGTTGTATTCGGTGTTTCCAACGTATTTGTATTTTCCTCCTTCTTCTCCGAGCCTTGTAATGGTGTCAAAAACTTAGGTTTAATAAAATTTCTTAAGATTAATTCAAAATGACTTTGCTGACTTTGCCTCATGTTTCTGTCTGACAGTCTATCTGATTTTAGTGACATTTTGCTTTGAAGCTTCTCCTTCCAAACTGTTAATAAATGTTGAGCATTTTGGTCAACGTTATCGTTTGTTTGTTTTACAGTACCGTTGCTTAATAATTCATTCCTTCATGAGTTTTGTGATCCAATAGATATTGGGTGGAATTTTGAGGCTGGACTTCAGTTTCGTATTCTTCCTTCTTCACATTCCTAAAAAAAATGTTAATTTATAATATAACAAAAATATATTAGTAATTTAAAAGTACTAGATACATTAAACAAATTGTGTGACCAATCCCTACACAAAGTGTGCCACTTACAGTATAACAGTTCGTAAGTTATTCTTTAAATCACAAAATATTTTAAGAAAATGTTTAAAATAAAAAACTTAAAAATGATTAATTATTATTAGATATTCCATGGAATTACTTTGTAATCCTTGACAAATTTAGTAAAACCAATTAACCGTATGTTGTTGTTTAATGTTTAGTGTTCTTTCCCATTGCACACTATGAGTAATCATTATACTAAGAGATATACTGTAGGAAACCAATTTAATGAAAAAATTCATAAAATTAATAACATAAGTCAACTTTGCTATTAAATTAATATTTTTTATTATTTATTAATAAAAAAATTAATATATATTAGTTAGATAAAATAACATTTTCACTATTTGAAAAGAATTGAATATAGGTTTGAATAAGATAGTGTTGGAAAAATAAAATACGTGTGTATATTTATTGTAATGTTTTCTTTATTGTTCTTTTACGTGGGATCGTTTAATCAAAGATCTAAGGCGAAAATACATCCTACAGCTAAAAATAATTTCTTTGTTGCTCGTTTGCTTGCAGAATTGTTGCTAAATAATTCTTACAACAAAGTATAGTTTCTCCATTTAATTTTTTTAAATTTCTTCTAATTTAGCAAGTTGTTCCATAAGGATTGGTGTGGGTTTCAATAAACCACCTTCGCTTAAATGGTCACACCAAGTAGAGGATTAATTAGATGTCGCAGGACTCGAATTATTTTAGGTTTCCCTTCAACTTTGACTTATCGAGGTTCAACTGTATCTATTTTAACGAATTTCTCTCCACTCACTAAGCAAGGGTTCGTACTAGGGTTGTCAATAATAACACAGTTGGCCACTTATTTTACAATTACGATTTATTTAACACAAGAATTAACAAATTCTCCTTTTCCAATAACTTAAACACTAGCACTTAACAATTATTTAATTTACTAACTAATTACTTACGGTTCTAATACACTAAACTAATTTATATACACTCGTATATTTATTTAAACGAATGACACTCGTATATTGTTTACATTATCTATACGGATAGCGATAGCGGTTACCTTGTAAATTCACCGAGCGGAGTTAAAAACATTGCCACTCACGAACAACTCTTGACTTAAACTCAAGTGTGGAAGTATCGCGGTGTTTATATATGTGTTGTGCTATCTGGCTCCCAGATTATTCTAGATACATCTGGTCCACAGCGATATCGTCAATTCAAGGTAACGCAGATAGAAAACTCTAGTTAGTAGTGCCTTAAGAAATACTGAGATATATTCGCTTACTCAATATCTCACGATCGCGCGCGCAAGCTATTTAAGTATCTCGCGCTTGTTTAAGTAAGTCTATCACGGCTCTACACTCGATTACCATGCCCGTTACACTATGTTAGACACAGATGCCTAATTCGCACAATTTCCGATAATGAGCAGATTGGCATCTGAGCAACAGCAAATGCTCAAATGCCAAAATCCGCATTTCGGCATCCGAATATTTGGTTTCAGGCATTTCACAGTGTATTTTTTTTCAATCCAACGATTCAATACTCATTATCAATTTCCGTCTGTAGCAGTACTTCTAACCTTGTGAAATGCGACAGAACAAAAACGTATCAAAATACGAAGTTCGGCTACGTTGGTAACAATAACTGTGCGACAACATAGATTAAAGATGTAATAGATGGTTCACTCTATTGTTCTCAAGTATTTCTATAGAAGCAATCATGCACAAGAATTTGGCCATAGGCGCACTATTTTAGGATTCAGAGAAAGCGTGCAGTTTTGTTCTACTACTAGTTTATTCAACAGAGATTTATCTGTTTATTTCAATCAATTACCGACTTTATGGATGAATCTCAATTGAAGTGGTATGGACATGTTCAACGTCGAAATCAGACCCACATAGTGCACCGAGTTTTCGCAAAAGGTGAACCTAAAAGAAAACCAGGCAGGCCGAAAAGTACCTGTAATAGGTATTCCGTGAAGCTTCAATGTGATTATAACATACCTCCGGAAATGGTTTATAATAGAAGAGAATACTCCTTAAGAACACGCCTACCCCGATAAGGGAGCAGTTGGAACAATTGCATTAAAGGCGAAGATAAAAAAGAAGAAGATTTCAATCTCCTATCATTATAAGCTATCTTTTAAGATTAAATAGCATGTGGTGTTCTAGTTGTTTATCTTCAGTTTTTAATGACTATTAAATACATTAGGTCGGTCGTCTTATCGAAAACCCATTTACACGACACTGGTGTTTTTCAAGGTATTTCGAATGCGCAGAGGCTCATTCTGGTGTGGGCAGAGTTTAATCCCTCTAATCGAGAACAAAGGAGTGGTCCATCTGCTCTATACCTAATCTGTGGCGACAATATATTGGAGACACTGCTACAGAATCTGGACCAAAGTATAATGCACCATTTGTAACCTCACAACTGTGAAAGAAAAGGCTAAGCTAAAGTTTAATTAATTTAATTAGCTAGCAATTAAATTAATTTTTTCTTTAACATCTTTGAGGCTACAAGGGACTGTTCAGTTTGTTTTACTGTTATATAGTAAATATTTTGTAACAAATAACATTATTGATATACAAGTCTCGAAACTTAACTTGATACTTGAAATATGCAGACGATAACATGAGACTTTCCATGGACAACGGAGACTAGTTCTACAGTCCGAGAAACTACAAACGAAGACACAAGTTTTAAAATGTTAGTATATTTTTCATTTATAATTTTCATAAACAATTAAGTTAATAAGTACTTACCTGAATATCACATCTATTATAAAAACCTCACTGTTTAATTAATTGTCGTTTAAATTTTTAATATTTATACAAGCAATCTTTAGACAAAATGGATTCGAACTGGAACAACACTACGACAGTTCTACTAACACCAGGCTCTCCCCACTATTTCAACGCAACTTGTCTGCGCGTTCAGTTTCCAAGTTAAGTTCCGAGACTTGTAATGCTTATAAAGGGCTTTTTGATTAGGTCTCTCCACTATACCCATTTACCAATTTTTATGTATTTCTATGTTTCCAAATTATCTTATTCTTTACAAGAAACGACATTCTCATTTTCCACGTTTCGCTTTACTTTCATTATACATAGCACATCCACAAAGTACATATTACAAAGTTTTTTTTCAATTGTACAACTGAGCGTTAAAGCACAATTGTCGAATTTTGAAATGTGCTCATCAAAGCATATGGTTGCACTCTAGGCCAACTGATCAATAGTATATCCTCTATTGCCGAAATGACCACTCGCGTCGACATCTGAACATTTGGTTCTGTTCAGATGGAAATCTGCACATTTCATTCAACAATTATGCGAATACAAAATCCTTATTTCAACGATTTAGAACATTAGAAGCAAATACATAACTAAAATTAAAAGCCTACACACTATATCTAAAGTATTAAAAATATTCAAATATAAAGAAACTGAACTACAAATGGTCATTTATAACTCTTTTTTTAACTATAAACGACGACAACGAATTTTAAAATGACGAATAATTTCATGTTTGAAGTAAAATTTTTGATTGCATGAATAACATATATAAATTCTTGAATTAGGATGTATTCTTGAATGCCTGACCATGGTTGAACGTTGTTTGAACCTTTTTTTGCAAAAAGGGCAGATGTACGGCCTCAGTCCGGTGTGAATTCGTTCATGCTCTATTTTATTGCGTTTTATGACAAAAGCCTTTTCACAATAACTACATCTATGCAGTTTAGAATTTTTATGAAAAGCTTTATGTGCTCTTAGTAGATCAGAGTTACAACATTTTTTTCCACAAACGTCACATATAAAACATTTCGGTGTACCATGTTTGAATTTAACGTGCTGTTTCATAGCTTTGTTACTGACATATATCTTTCCGCAAATAAGACATTGATTATCTTTATTGTGTTCACGATGTGAATTATTTAAATGTTTTTTTAAATATGCGAAAAAAGGAAAGCAATATCCGCATTTTTCACATTGAAATGGTTTGGCTCCCGTATGGAGGTTCATATGTTGTAGTAAATAAGCATATGTAATAAATTTTTTTTTACAAGTTTTACATTCAAAATTTTTAAAACAATCGTGTCCTACTTTGAGATGTTTCTTAATAAAAGTAGCTTTTTCCGCAGTCACTTCACATAATGTACAGCGATATAATTTATCTTCACTGTGTGTTTGCGAATGTATTATATAATCGATGTGTCGCTTAAAACGTAAAGGACATATATCACAAGTGAATTGATCTTCATGTGTCGTATAATGTTCATTTAATTGTTTCTTACTGTCTAAAATGGTTGAACAGATCTCACATCTATGACAATAAACTAGAACTCTAGATTTTTTTGATATACAATTTAATATAAAGGCTCGGTTCATAATTGATGGCGATACACCATGGTCCTTTTCATAATGCTCTCTGAGTTGTGATAATGTTAACCTTTTATCAGATAAACATTCTCGACAATAATATCTAGGCGTTTCTGGTTTTTTATGTGATTTAGCAACACATGGCGGGTCAGCCGATTTATTGTTTAACGCTATTATTTTTACCTTTTTTTGTTTATTTGTAATACGTGGTAGTTTAGTAGATTTATCTTTTGAAATAATCGGCGCAAGCAAATGCCGTTTATTTTTTATCTGTCTTTGTCTTGTTTTATTACCTGTAACTCCCACTTTATTTCTAGATTTTTGTTCATCTTTTCTTTCTATTGAACTTGGTAGTTTTTGTTTTGAAGAAATTATTAAATCATTAAAACCTGTAATAGTGTTTGATTTTTTAAATGTACTTGAAACTTCCTTCTTCTTGTCGGTGCATGAAGGGGCCAAAGAATCTGTTTTAATGCAATTTCCCAAGTTCGAGTCAAAAGTACTTTGCGTGCTGTCATTTAACTTAGTAGATGGACATATTTCTAAACTCGTTTTTGTATTTGTAGTAACACTTGGATCACTTTGTATAGCTTCGTTAAATTCTGGCAGTCTATCTGAGTTTACTGACATTATTTTTGAAAGCTTCTCCTTCCAACTCGTTAATAAATTTTGAGCATTATAGCCAGAATTTCTTTTCATTGAACTTGGTAGATTTTGTTTTAATGAATCCTTAAAACCTGTAATTCTATTTGGTTTTTTAAATGTATTCTTTCTAGATTTTATTTCACCTTCTCTTCCTATTGAAGTCCGTAAATTTTGCTTTACAGAAATTATCGAATCATTAATACGTGTAATTTTATTCCTGTTTCTAAACGTATTTGTAACTTCTTCGTTCTTGTCGGCGCGTTCTAATAGCGTCAGAAACTTTGTTTTAATAGAATTTGCAAAGTTTGAGTCAAAACTCGCGCATTCTTCTCTTTTAAATTCGAAAATACTCTGCGCGTTTTCCTCTAATTCAGTTGTTTCTAAACTCGTTTTTGTATTTGTAGTAACACTTGCATTGCTAGGTGTATCCTCGCTTAATTCTGGAAGACTATTATCTGATTTTAGCGACATTGTTCTTCCAACATTCTTTTTCCAAATTGTTAATATATTTTGAGTGTTATGGTCAAAATTATCATTTGTTTCTGTTAAAGTATCGTTGCTGAATAAATGATCCATTTCAGGAGATTTGTAAATCAATAGATTTTTTAGGGATTTTTGATGCTGGATCTCGGATCTGCATACTTCGTTCGGCATATTCCTAAAAAAACAATTGTTAATTTATAAAATAACATAAAAATATACCATTCACTTAAAAGTAATAATATAAATAAATCGAGTAAGATAAAAGTGTCCCACTTACAATGCAGTATAGTCCATATGAAATTCTTCGTATCAAACAATATTAAAAAAAATGTTTTAATTAAAGATCTTTAAAAATTATTTAATAATACTAGATATCGTCGGCGATACTGCAATACTGCGTAACTAGCTTTTTTCATAAGGTCGAATTTCCAATGTTATTTTATTCAATGTTAGTCTCTATGGAAAAAGCTAGTTACGCGGTATTGCAGTATCGCCGACGATATACCATTTACAGAGTTTTGTGTTTTAAAACTAAAATCTTTTTAAAGTTGAAAAATCCTGGTAATTCTTGAGGAATTTAGTAAACACTTTATTAAACGTATATCGTTGTTTAATGTATAGTGTACGTTCTCACTGCACACTTGGTTCTTAGGTCAGTGTAACGTTGTGCTTTGTTGCTATTGGTGAGAAGAATGTCGAAGAATAATCTTCAGAATTATTTTCGTCCGCTTCGTCTGCTATAAAACATACATTCCTAAAATCAGATTTAGAAAAATAAACTAGGTCCATCAAATTTGCGCAAACAGTTCAAGAGTCTATAACGGGGATATTCTGATAAATAACTGCAAGTTTGTTTTCATAGCATCGCATAGCATGCAACGAGAACATAATGTAAGAACATTTTGCCATAATATAAAGCAGCGATTCTGGGCTTTTTAAGAAATACATAAACAATTACAAGATTTTTGCGAAACACTGACGCATAATACAACTATATATGTATCTCTGTTTTCAAAGTGGGTTATTAACCTGTTAGGATAAATGTGAAAATATTGAAGCTTTGTCTCAAATGTAACAGGAGCAGGTAGTACTGCTCACTGACCAAAATAGAATAAAGTTTTAGGCAAGGTAAAAAAGCTTTCTGTGAAGCAAATAAAGATAAATATATTGCGTATGTCTAATCTTAACCTAAAAACGAAAAGTACGTTCGAATACCTCCTATTTCCCCCAATGTACAAAGTGCTATATTTTATTGATACCAAAAAATACATCTACTGCAGAGTGAAATGAAATATTTAGGTTAGGGTTTTCGATACCTTTATTGTTATTAGTCCTACCCAAGTTTATTTGCTATAGACTAAACATAGTTTAGTTTTCTCTCTAACATCTTTGAGGTTACAAATGGGAGCTTAAGTTTTATACAGTTTCTGTTATACTGTCTTCACAGTAAATATCACAACAGCACCTCATGTCGTAACAAATAACATTACTAGAGTGTACTCTAAGAGAAGTTCCGAGACTTGTAAGTCTCGGAACTTCTCTTGATACTTGAAATGGGTAGAATATAACATAACACGTCCGATGAGCAACAGAGACAATGTGCCCTACGTTCCGAAAAAATACAATCAAAGACACAAGTTTTAAAAATGTACATAATATTTTTTATTTATAATTTCCATAAACAATTAGGTTTATAAATACTTACCTGTATATCACGGCTATTATTAAAACATCACTGTTTAATATATTGTTATTTAACTATTTAGATTTATACCAACTATCTTTAACAAAATGGATTCGAAATGTAACGTTACAAACACCGCGGCAGTTCTATCCAAACTAGTTTCTCCCCACTATTTCAACGCAAGTTCACTGCGCATTCAGTTCCTAGTAGAGATGTTTGATTTTTTCATGGTCTATGAGTCATGCCTGTGCAAGACAGAAAATGGTCTCAGCCTGCTGCTACACTCTGAGCTGAAAACAAAACCATTCTTGTTTTATTTCTTGAATGTAACGGGGTTGTTTATACCTGTGGTTTGTTATTGAGTTTATTTTTTACACGTGTATGTTGCCGTTTAATAATTTATTAAACCAGTCTTTTTCAGTAGTATTTTTATTTTGAGTTTTTATTCACTGTAAGTATGTTTTTAGTTTGCATTTATTATTTTCATCTGTCTCCAGAGCTCCGCCTTCGCGCAGATATTTCGAAGATCATAGACCATGAAAAAATCAAACATCTCTACCAAGTTAAGTTGAAAGACTTGTAATGTTTATTAATTTTTTTTAATAAGTATCTACCGGTACTCAAACACTATTTTCTATGTATTTCGATGTATTCGAATGATCTTCTTACGAAAAATGACATTCTCATTTTTTACGTTTTGCTTTTCTTTGATTATCCATAGCATAACCACAAAGTTTTAAAACATTCTTCGATATTGCAAGTGAGCGTTAATGCGCAATTTCCGAATTTTGATAGATCCCCATCAGAGCATCACATTATTGCACTATTCGCAAACTAATCAATAATATATCACCTGTTGCCGAATCATTCACCCTCTTCGACATCTGAGCATGTTTAAATCTGACAAAGAAACTGGTGTCGAAATTTTGCGAGAAAATACCGCAACAATTGCAATATGAATAAAGCTTTTCAATAATTTTGTGTTTATATTTAAGTAGTAACATATAAGTTAAATAATTTTCATGAAGAAACTTTATTTTATTCACAATATGCTATCGATTATTAACTTTGTTAATTATGGTTTATTATCTGTTTATTGCGATTTATGTGAAAATTAACTTAAATTGCGTTTATAACGGGTTCATTTAAAGTATAGGGAAAGGTCGGGTAGGCCCGAACACTATTAAGAATTACAAATAAAAAATAAAAATTAATAAATTTGTTTTTATTTTTGATTTAAAATGAAAGCAGGACTTTTAAGTTTATACTAATTAAAAATTTGTAATCATATAATATTAGCAATACAAAAAGTGGCGGGTAGCCCCGAACTACTACTCATTGGTGATCCAATCGTTTTTTAGCCTTACAAACATCACAAAAATAATTAATATCTCAACAATCTATATAAATACAATTTTCATGTGTCCAGTCCACTCATAACATTGAATCCAGTCTTTATCAAAAGTTTCTCTGCATATGATGCATTCAGTTCCTTTCTCTCGGTCTTCTTGGGAAAACTTCGAATATTTTTGTCGATTTTCAATATTTTTTTACAATTTATTGTTGTTTGCTCTGACAATTTTATTGTTTTTAGTATTCCGCTTTTCTTCTAAATTTTGTTTTAAAGAAGCTGTTAAAATTTCGGTCCTTTGGGTTTTTCGAACTCTCGTTGCTAAACGTTTTTTTGATGCATCAGGAAATGGTGACAGTTGTTTTAATACATGTGCTGCGCTGATTGAAGGCATCGGGTCATTATCAGTCAATATTTGTCTAGGTATGCAAGGTATGAAAATTCTGTTAAAGGCTGTGTGTTTGTGGGTTTTGGGCCATGGCTAATTGAAGGGAATAAAACTGAGCGTTGGACTATTTCAGACTAATTAAAATTAGTTTCCTGGGCTATATCTGTCATCGATGACGGTAAAAACTCAATTTCTGTAAATATTTCAGGGTTTAAGGGAAATATTCCTGTGCATTTAAAGCCGTTTTCTGCTATATCAAGTTTGGCTGCCTTGCTAAAGGCTTCATCAACAAGTGCAGCAATATCATAGTCCGTGATTCTAGCTACACAATGGCGCCTCATCCATGATGAAGATGCAGTTGCAAATGCAGCCTTAAATGGTTTAAAAAATGTCCTATCTAATGGTTGTAGTTTATGTGTTGAATGAGGTGGTGTGCTCAACATATGAATGTAATGTTTACGTGCATATTCTATAACTGCCAGCTCTTTATGACAAGGATGTTCATTTAAAATTAAGAGAACAGGATTAGTTTCGGTTGGCTGAACGTGCTGTTTAAAATGCTGCAACCATTGCAAGAACACATCACCGTTCATCCACCCTGTCTCCTGGTGAACCGCTATACTTCCTGGCGGAGCTCCTATCATTAAACAATCGTTCCTATCCATTTTCTCGCGGGAAAAAATGAAGAGTGGAGGTATAAAATGACCAGTGACATTCATTGCAAAAGTTAATGTGATATTTCGTCCGCCTTCCGCAGATGTTAATTTGCCAACTTGTTTTTTAACTTTTATCGAAATTACTTTATGATTTTTGTACACATTCGATACCTCTGTTTCATCTGTGTTGTAAATTCGTGAAGGGTGGAACTTATATTTTTCTTGAAGCTGTTCAAGGTAGTCGAAGAACTGCTTCACTTGTGGTTTATTACACCCTGCAGCCCGCGCAACGCTAGTGGATTTAGGTGTTCTGAAAGTAATATCCGGATATTTTTTAATGAAACTGTAATAAAAATCTTTGCCTGCTGCTCTTTTCTCTTTATTAAATCTATGGAGGATTTTGAGACTTTCTGCTAGATCGAAAGATAATTTCAAAAACTCCTTCCTACTTAATGGCATCAAACGATTTTCAAGATCTTTAACGTGTTCGTATAGTTGTTCAGACAAGTTCCCAGAAAATGTGGATTCAAATCGTCCCAATTTGGGAAAGAAAGCAATTTCTTTTCCACTTTTCAAAGCTTTCAGGCGATCGTGAAGTGAGCTTCTTGGTACGTCGTACCTTTCTGTTGCTTGTCTTATAGTTAACTTGCCTTCCGTCACACATTTAACTGCTTCTTTCATTGTACTTTCGTCCCACTTTCCTCTGTTACTATATCTTCCTTTAAATTTTCGCATTTTGTAAGTATATCTGCAATAATAAAAGATATTGTAACGTTTTTATAGATGTTGACCACCGTTGCGATTCGTACTGGATTTGAAAAATAAACAAAAATAACTGAAGTAATAATTGATTTATTTATACAGTAATATAACCACTATTTATATTCACAGTAAATAATAAAGTACCGACAAGTTATTTATACCAACTGTAGCATAGATTAACTTTTGAAAAAGGTTATTAATTGAACTAAAATAGTGTCCGGGGGTACCCGATTGTTAACATGAAACATTTTTATTCATAGCTCCAAAGATGTACTAGAAATGTTTCAGATACTATTACAAAGTTTAAATCTAATGCATTTTCTTCAACTTCAAACAAAGAACAAGTGCTCACACTTACGTTTTCCACTTGATAACTTGGAATGAAATCTAACGAGCGCGATGAAAAACCTTTAGATTAAATTGTAACTGGCTCGGCGTCCACGTGGCGACTAAATTGCATTTGTTTTTGCTCTAGACGACGCCTGTTTAAAATAAAATTTTACCAATGCAACGTGATTAGTTTCTTGGTAATTTTTATGTCCGCGGTTACCCGTCGTCCGAGGCTACTCGACCTTCCCCTAGCTATATTTTCTTTACATTGGTTTCTTTTCAGTTTAATCCTAGATTATTTTAGGTTGGGTTTAACTCAAGTTTAAAATTAGATTTTTTTTAAAGCATTTAAATTGTTTAATTTGGGTTTATTAGGCGACTATTCGAATCCGTCAGTGTATGTGCCTGCAGCCCATTAAATGTATCCCACATTTTTTTAAAATGGCACATATCAAAGATTTGGGTTTTTGATGTTTATTTTTATAATGAATTTTCATAGCTGCCATACTGAAATACATTTTTCCACATATAGAACATTGATTATATTTATTTAATTCACCCTGTAGGTATAGTAAATAAGCATGTGCACTAAATGTTTTTTTACAACTTTAATATTCAATTATTTTAAAAATAATCATGGCTATAATAAAGATGCTGTTTAATGAGGTCAGCTTTTTCCGCAGTCACACTACATAATGTAAATCGATACAATTAATCTTCATTGTGTTATTGCGAATGTATTATATAATCAATGTGTCGCTTAAAACCTAAAAGACAAATCATCGGTGATACTGCAATACAGCGTAAATAGCTTTTTCATAGCGACTAACATTAAAAATTCAACTTTTTAAAAAAGCTAGTTACGCGGTATTGCAGTATCGCCGACGAAATATCATATATAAATTGATCTTCATGTGTCGTATAATGTTCATTTAATTGTTCCTTAGTGTCTAAAACGATTGAACAGATCTTACATCTATGACAACAAGCTGGAACTCTAGGAATTTTTGATAAGCATTTTATATACCATATAAAAACACAGTTCATAATTGATGGTGGTACACCATGGTCCTTTACGTAATGCTGTTTAAGTTGGGATACTGTTAAACTTTTATTAGACAAGCATTCATGACAATAATACCTTACATTTTCCGACTTTTTATGTGATTTAGTATCACTATAGTGGAGTATGGTGGCAGATTGGTTATGAAATTTTGAGTAGACATTTAAAACTTTAGGTGATTATTTATAATGATAAAACTACAAAATCCTCAAAATTTCTACATTCAAAAGTTGACGCAACATTGTTTTAATCGCAAAAAACGGTATTTTTAACCCTTTTATAGTGTTTTTTTGGATTTTATTTTTTTCAACACCTTAGACTGCAAATTAAAGAGCCAAATTGTTACCCTTTTTTTGTCAATATTTAAGGAATCTTCAGTTAAAATTTTGTAAAGTTATGTTTGTCCGCCTCCCAGAAATATATACCTATATGTATATACCGTCAATAGCTTAAAACAGGCTAAATTTTAGAAATATTTTTTGAGTTCTTTCACCCAAAAGTATAAGTTAAAAACTTCAATTTGCTGAAAAAAAATTGTAATAGATTAAATGGCCATAAAAACCACAGCCATTTGAATATTTAAAAAAAATTCAGTAAAAATAAAATTTTTAGTTGAAATTTAGACATAAATGTTTAACAAATTTCATTCAATTCAGTATAAATTTGCCCAAGTTATTTTAAAATCAATTTTGCCCCTAAAAAACATATACCATATATATATCTATTGGTGGAAGGGAGACGAACATAACCGCACGAAATTTTAACTGAAGAATCCTTGAATATTGACAAAAAAAGGGTACCAGTTTGGCTCCTTAATTCGCAGCCTAAGGTATAAAAAAAATAAAAACCTAAAATGGGTTAAAAAACCCTTTTCCGCGATTAAAACAATATTTCGACAACGTTTGAAGGTAGAAATTTTGAGAATTTTCTAGTTTTATTTATCATTACAAATAATCAACCAAAGTTTTAAACCACTACTCAAAATTTTCTATTCTATGCCATTTTGGTCCCACCTTACTCCACTACTAGGTGGGTCAGTAGATTTATCGTTTGAAATACTCCGTACACGTAAATGTCGTTTAATTTTTATCTGCCTTCGTATTGTAGTATTACCCTGAACAGTAGTTTTCTTTTTAGATAGTTTTTCATCTTCTCTTCTTATTGAAGTTGGTTGGTTTTGCTTTATAGAAATTATTGAATCATTATCACCTGTAATTGAATCCACCCTTTTAAACGTATTTGTAACTTCTTCGTTCTTGTCGGCGCGTTGCAAAACTGTCAAAAAATTTGTTTTAATATAATTTGATAAGTTTGAGTTAATATTTGCATATCTTTCTTTTCTAAGTTCTAAAATTCTTTTGCTGTTCTTGTTTAACTCAGTACGCATAAGTGTTTTTAAGCTCGTTTTTGTATTTGTAGTAACTCTTTTTTTTTTAATAGCTTTTTTTAATTTTGGCGGACTACTATCTGATTTTAACGACATTTTTGTCAAAAGCTTCTTCTTCCACATTGTTAATAAATTTTGAGCATCATGGTCAAAGTTATCGCTTGTTTTTGTTAATTTATCGTTCCTTAATAATTCATCCATTTCATGAGTTCTGTTTTTCAATGGATATTGGGTGGATTTTTGGTGCTGGATTTCAGTTGTGTATACTTCATTGTTCATATTCCTAAAAGAAGTAGTTAATTTACAATATACAATATTTATTTACCATTACTAATTTAAGCTATTTTGCACTTACAATACAGTGGCCTATAGATAATTGTTAACATCAAAAAATATTTTAAAAATACATATGTTTCAAATAAAGATCTTTTAAAAATTATTTATTAATAGTAGTGGTGTCAATTTTTTTCCACAAATTTCATTTTCATATTTGTTAAAATGGTCATTCGTAGTCATTTCACATAATGGACAGCGATACAATTTATCTTCACTGTGAGTTTGCGAATCTACTATAAAATCAATGTGATTTTATTAAAATATTATGCGCGATATACCTAATAATCTTATTATAAAACTAATCTTGAACTGCCTAATGCAGTGTTTCCCAAACTTTTAAATGGTTTCAAGCATTTTTGAACCCTTCGTACTAATTAGTAAAAATTTCTTGACTACAATATGCACAATCGTCACACTTAAGAGGTTATACGCAGTTAGAATTTACAAAAAACCGATTTTATTTATTCAATTTTCGTAATGTATATACAGTAGCGCCCAAAAGTGAGTGCCTAAATGATTTTTCGAGAAGAACTTTTTAAAATATGGGCCATTTTACTTCATTTTTGAGTATGTTATACAGTTTTGTATAAGAAAAAGAATTATTATGTTTAAAACGTGATAAACAAAAATTTACGGAAGTTAAACGAGCTCAGACTTATTTGTGTAAAAAACGCATTTTTCAGAACAGAACACTAAGAACGATTTAATAAAAAATAACTGTATAACAATACACTAAAACAATTTTATAATCATAAAATGCCTAATACTTAGTTGGGAAACCACGAGATTTTATAACTGCCTGACAGCGAGATGGCATTGAATCAATAAGATTTTCAAAGGCTGAATCAGGCATTGCATTCCATTCCTTGTCCAATTCGGCAAATTTTTCATCTTTATTCTTAATGTTTTTGTTTCGACAACGTCTTGCCAGCTCTTTCCACAAGTGTTCTATCGGGTTGAGGTCGGGAGATTGACTGGGCCACTGAAGAATCCTGATTTGTTGCTGCTGCAATCAAGTCTTGACAATCGAGGAGGTGTGCTTAAGATCGTTATCCTGTTGTAGAATCCATCTAGGAGGCATATTTGTATGGGCCCATGGTAAGACGACATTAGTCAGCATATCTTTGTAACTTTGTCCAGTCATTATTCCGTTAATTTTAATGATGGGGCCCATGCCATTACGAGAGAAGGCTCCATAAACCATAACTGATCCACCTCCATGTTTTACTGTCGGTTTTATGTATTTTGAATTGTATCTTTCTCCAGCAAGACGTCTTATGTATTGTATTCCGTCGCTTCCAAATAGATTGAACTTAGATTCATCTGTGAAAAGTACTTGACTCCACTCGGCTGCTGTCCAATGCAAGTGCCGCTTTGCAAAATCCACGCGATCCTTTCGATTCTTGAGTTTGATGAAAGGTTTTTTAGCTGGACGTCTGCCATTCAAACCAGCATCACTCAATCTTCGGGAAACTGTCATTCGACTAATATTTAGACCTTCACTTTGATTGAATTCTGCTGCCAGATCCACAGCTGAGAGAATCGGATCCGCTTTGGAGCGACAAACAATGCGTGTATCCAGCCGGGAAGAAGTAACACGTGGTCTACCATTTCTTTTATCATTCTCAACAGAATTTCTCTGATCAAACCTTTGAATAATTCTTGAGACAGTACGAGCTGGCATCTTTAGAATCCGTGAAATGGCAGCTGCCTTCATGCCAGAGTTTTCATATCTATAATTGTTTCCGAATGGCTGGAGAAGTTTCAACCCTTGGCATTGTTAAAACTTGGTCAATTGTTACTGAACACAAAAAAAATAACCCAAATATTCAAGAAAAAACCAATAATGTGACGGCGCGGAATATGTAAAAAATGACTATTGCAGTAGAAATGGAACATAACCTAAAATACCGTATCTGCGCAACAGTTAACTATTAATAATATTTTCCAACATCAAACTGTACAATATACTGAAATTTGAAGTAAATTGGCCGAGATTGCAAAAAGTTATGCGTGAAAAACGGTTTCGGCACTCACTTTTGGGCGCTACTGTATATTTAAGGTGTAGATCACCAAATTTCGTCCAATGTATTTTAAATGGGACCGGCGTTCCCGTCCTATTGCCGTATTTTTAAAGATAAAAAATGAACTTTCCGGAGATCATCTACAGGAGCTTTAAAAATAACCAATTTTTTAAATCATGTTACAAGTCTCAAAACTTTTTTGATACCTGAAATGCGCAAACGATAACATGAGACTTCCGATGTGCAACAGAAACAGGGCGCCCTACGTTTCGAGAAAGTACAATCGGAGACACAAATTTTACACATGTAATTATTTTTTTCATTTATAATCTACAAACAATTAACTTTATGAATACTTACCTGTATATCACAGACATTATTAACACCACTGTTTAATTTGTTATTAATACAAACAATCTTTGAATAAAATCCAAATTAAAACAAAGAAAAACAATAAAACAAAATAGCACAACACAAAAACAATATAACAACAAACAAATACTAAAACAAACGACAAATAAAAAATCACGTGGAACACAACGAAAAGATACTTTCTCTCGAACTGTACCGATACAAACACTACGGCAAGTCTATCCAAAATGGTCTCTCCCCATTTTTTCACCGCAAGTTCACAGCTCTTTCAGTTTTCAGGTATCAAGATAAGTTGAACAATATACCGGGTGTTTCATTTAAAGTTCCACGAGCTTATAATGACTAAACTAACAAAATTTTCAAAAAAAGTACAAGTATAAAAGTTTCTTTAATTTATCCAATCTATGTACGGCATGAATATAAATGTTGTACTACTTCCGGTTTAACCAAAAACGGTGTCGACTTCTTTATCTTAACTGTATAACAATTAAATTATTTCTTGATCAAATGGTAACTTGTTATACACTTTGGAAAGCACTATCCAATTATTTACCAAAAATTAATACCGTTCTATTTAAGATAAGAAAATTAAGACAATTTCCGGTTAAACCGGAAGTAAGTCAAAATTTATATTTAAGTCAGTAAATAGATTATATAAATTAAAGAAACTTTTATACTGTACTTTTTTTGACAATTTTATTATTTTACTTATATTATATTACTTTAAATGAAACACCTGGTACTTACATGTAAATTTTTATATTAATCCAATAAATTGCGCTTTCAGAATAAATTCTTGAAAAATTGCCTTTTCTCGGCGTCCTAACTGCGTATAACTCCTTAAACGCCTAAAAACCATCTTTAAATCATTTGATTGCCAACAGTTCAAAATAAAATATTGGCTAACTAAAAATTACAAAAGAAAAAGTCGCTTAAAAACGTATTTTATTAAATTCCTCGCGTAACCCTTGCCTAGCCTTCGCATATTCCTAGGGGTACGCATACCCCACTTTGGAAAAAACTCATTTAATAGCACCGCAAAGCACCATTTAAATTAAAAATAAATTAATTGGCAAATGTAAAGTAGCGCCGCGATTCACGTACGCGCTATGTATTGCTTCAAGAGACGCCACGAAGCGTTTGCAAAAGGGTCGCCATATTGCGCACATTTGTTTTTATGACGAAACAAGCGCAACTGTAGTGGTAGAAAATTTTGACGGACGGTGCGACAAACTGCGACTGCGTCGCGCAAGCATTGCTGTATCGCTTTCGACTCGCAAGAAAAAGTGGTCGCCTGTATACGCTCTTACAGTTTAAACCAGGAAATTCTACAATACATACAAAACTGTATTATTTTGATTGTCGTGATTAAAGATAGAGAAATAAAGCAATTCTTAAAGTTTTTTTCATTCAAAATATGACAGCAAATCACCAAATCCTTAAACAACATTAAGTTCAATGATGTTTGAGACTAACTTGACTTACCTAATTTAAAGACATTAGTAATCAGTACTAGTAGACTAAAAATCAAATTATTAACGCAAGAGACTCAGTACTCAATCACTATTTTTCCGAGTTAAACGCAATAAAGTTATAAATACATTTGTATTTACTAATATACATTTTTTTTAAATAATTAATAACCGTTGTCAAAATTAATAAAATTTCAAGTAATAAATCAACACCAATTCGTAAAATTAATATTTAAAAATAAATATTCGGTTACTCCACCCGATCACACAAATATCAATAAAATTAGTAGTCGATCAGTATATACCCCAGTACCCGATCACTAAAAAGTACTTTTATAAACCCAAAAAGAATACTAGTTTAATTTCAATATCTATGTAAACGATTATTTATTAAATTCAGGAATAATTAATACTAATTTTAATCAAAATGTTCATAAATAATAATAACGAGTTTAAATAAAATAAATTAGCTGAAAAGTAAAAGTTAAATTAAATAATATGATTTTTTAGTATTCTTTTTTGACTTTTTCATGAGCATTCTTGCCTTTTTGCAGTTTTTTTTTATTTGTTTGTTCTTCATCCTGTTCTTTAAAAAAAAATTTGCATTTTATCTAAGCAATTTTTTCTCTTCTCGAACAATTTTATTTTCTTTTTGCTTAAGACTTGTAGAGCTTGGTACGAAAAAGTCGATAATTTTTTGATAAAATCAGATCAAAATTAGATCCTTGTTTTTTTTTGTTAAGAAACGAGAACAAAACCTAATAATAATGATTTCTTTGTTTTTTCGAATGATTTTCGTCACTTGTGAATTAAACGAAAACCAAGTCAAAATTTTAAAATCAAAGAATATTTAAAAATATGAGTAAAGATACGTAAAAATAAAAATAAAATTAGTTTAAATCAAGAATAATATATTGATCGATTACTAGAGAAATTCAAATATTTGATTGCAATATTGTAAAAGTGCCGATGGAAACTAGTACGAATTGCTGAATTTGTGTATGGATATCTTTGGCAGATCTTTTATGAGTTACAATGCCTTCAGAAACTCATAAAAAAACCATCTTTCCATAATAGATCCAAACACATTCAAGTAAAATATCACTTTACTAGAGAAGTTGAAGATAAGGGATTAATAGATGTGTTGTCTAAAATGAAATATGGAAAACTTATAACTGAAATGAGTATAGTCTTTGTTAAGTAACAATTTTTACATATAAGTGAGATTGTGTAAGACGTGTTGCATATATGTATATATCCAAAAATAGTTGATAAAATTGATTACTGTTATACAACTACAATAGAACAATAAAAAAGTTTATTTCCCAACAGACATTCATTGAAAAAAGGTTTTTCCTACCACATGTGCTGTTTTCTCTTACAATATTAAAACAGATGAAGACTAAAGGATATCTTATGCTTGATCAATGTTTTATTGACAATTATAAAAATGTAAAACAAGATTTTTGCCAAAATTCATACAATCCTTTTTCGTTTTCAGGTCCAATCCACACTCCAAATTCTGCTGCTTTTTTAAAACGCCCAATACATTCATTTCCAATATATTTTTCGATATATTGTATCGAGTCCTTTTTCTCGTCACTGTTATCTATCATTAGTTGCCTATTATACTCTAAAGTATAGTCCTCTACACCGCTACCTAGCATTTTACTATAGTCAATTGCATCAGAATTGAATGGATGGAGTCCAGTTGCTTCAAATCCTTTGGACAAAATAACTTCTAAATCTAAGAGATTCAAAGCTTTGGCTAACACATTTCCGAAGTTTTCCTTATTTAATGATGCGCCGTTATGTTCTTCGCCCCATTCCATCACGGCACTTTTGTAGGCTTTCTTCAAGGGTTTAAATAACGCAACATCTAAAGGTTGCATGAACTGAGTTGCGTTTGGATATAAAGCAATTAGTTCGATGTGTTTTTTCGCGCAGAATTCAGTTAAAGGAAGAGTAAGGCGAGAACTATGTCCATCAACGTATAAAATGATGGGAAACACAATATCTTTCTCCACACACCATGGATAAAAAATGTTTACGATGTAATCGTAAAAGCTTTCGGCTGTCATCCCACCATTTTCGCTTTTGCCAGCTGCAAACGAACTTGGAAGGAAGTTGGCCTTGTTCGCAGGAAGCTTTGCTCCTTTAAACATGATCAATCCTGGCGGCATTTGTCCTTTTGCATTGCACGTAACTAACGCCGTCAAGAATTCTTTATCGTCATTAAATAAATTACAGACACTTTTTTGTACTTTTTTCACAATAACTTTTTCAGATTTTGGATTTAAAAAAAAACAGCGATCGTCTACATTAAATATACGTGTGGGCTCAATATGCAACAAATTTTTTGAATTTAAAAATGCACCTACTTCATAGAACCATAATTTAATGGATTGTTTATCAACAGCGACTCGTCTTTTTGTTAAATTTTGACCGGTCAGTAAGCTTAAAGACTCTTTATGACGTTTCATAAAGCAATGATACCAATGTTTTGACGGTCTATTGTTTATAAAAGGTGTTTTTTTATTTAATTTATTGCAGATCAACTGTACACTGTCCAGAACTGAATTCTTCGTCTGTGGAAATCCGTTACTGCCTAAGTAAAGTATCCAGTTTACTAAGTTGTTCTCCTCTTCTGGGTTTAATACTGTACTAGGGCCTTTTTTCATTACCAAAGAATAGATACCCCTACATCTTGATCTTAAAGTTGTAAAAGGTATATTATATCTCTTTGCAGACTGACGAATACTTGTCCCATTTTGTACTGCTGTCAGGGCTTTCTTCATTGCTGTTAAAGAGTACTGTTGCTCTTTTCTGACCTTGCCCATGATAGTTTTGCTGTTAATTATAATAAATATATTAATTAGTAATAACGTAAGTCAATAATAGAATTAATATTAGTTATAGTTATAGGTTATGTTAACTTCAAATTTAACCTACAATTGTAATACACTTTATAAAAAAATTTTTTGTTAAATTATTATTACGAACAATATTTTTAAAATCATTTCACTTTCATATTATTATATTAATTATTTAAAACATGGAAAATTGTAAAATAATGTTTTATTAAAATAACATAACATGAGGACCATAAGCTAATGTAGAAAATAAAAAAAATGGTACAGTTTTAATAACATAAAAATTATTAAACTTATTAAACATTATTAACATAAGATTATATCGTTGCACGTTATCTGTAATAAACAACTGTCAAATATGAAAATACACGTGACGCGTGTTGCCACTGTTTAAGGTGCTGGGTTTATAAGCGATTAAATAGTATATTGTGTAATACGTGCGGTAAGTTGTCGATCGTCCACCAGCGCGGAGTTGAGCATACAAACAAAGTGAGTGCGCTCATTCGCTCGAGTGGGCAATCCACAACATCGCACAAGTTGCAGATACTATTTTTTATTATGAATGCGGCATATCTTGGGACAAATTGGAGTCCAGGGGCAAAGTCCCGGTAGGGTCTATATTTATAACACATTAGTTTTCATAGTCAGTACTTTCGTCAGTTTCCGGGATCAGATCGGGATTAACACTCGTTTCAAACATTCGTTTCTAATTTTTATTTTATTTTAATGTATTAATATGAATATAAATTTTTTAAATGTCAACCTCACTTTTTCAAACTTGACACTTCGATTGTGTTTCTTTAGTTATTCAATACTACGATCTTTTAATTTTACTCTGGTTTGTGGTAAAAGTATTCAAGATTGT
The DNA here is from genome assembly GCA_036325965.1 of Sinopyrophorus schimmeli. Taxonomy (NCBI): domain Eukaryota; kingdom Metazoa; phylum Arthropoda; class Insecta; order Coleoptera; family Elateridae; genus Sinopyrophorus; species Sinopyrophorus schimmeli. The sequence continues at coordinate 4,081,947 of JARFIZ010000024.1, read as the reverse complement.
CTACCGGTCATCTTTTAACTTAGATTAAAATCATTTAAAACCTTTATTAAGCAAAAAGATAAGATATTTTACTCTCGTAGTTCCTTTACACAATTAAGTATAGTTAAAAAATCGACAACAATGTGAAAAATAAAAATGCTATGAAAAATGTTCAAATTAGACAAAATATAATTCATTTAAGTTCCTTCTAAAACACCCAGGTTTTGAAACTTTCAATATAAACAATAGAACTGTTTACTTCGAATTTTCGTGGAATTTTTACAGTACAAACTTATTATTTAAACAATTTAAAATACTTTAGGCTAAAACGCAAATAAAATTAAAACATTACAAACTACATAAAAAATAATCAAATATAAAATGCTGAACAACCAACGATTATTGTCTGTTAGAGAACTTCCAACTACAGACGATGACTGTGGGTTTCAAAATGACGAATAATTTCGTCTTTGAAATAAAATTTTTTATTACATGTATAACATATGTAAATTCTTGCTTTACGATGCATTCTTGAATGCCTGACCATACTTGAACGTTGACTGAAGCCCCTTTTGCAAAAAGGGCAAATGTACGGCTTCTGACCGTTGTGAATTCGTTCGTGTTCTATTTTTGTACCTTTCATGAGAAAACTTTTTTCGCAATAGCTACATTTGTGCTTTTTGGATTTTGAGTGTAAATATTTATGCGCCCTCAACGAAATAGATTTAGCAAATTCTTTTCCACAAATATCGCATATGCAACGTTTAGGTGGTCCACGCGTTTCTCTACAATGGATTTGCACAGATTCCTTACTGGAATACATCTTTCCAGAAATAAAACATTTGCTTTCTTCAGCATGCGTTGTATCTAAATGTAGTTTCAAATATTTCAAAAGAGAGAAACCATTACCGCATTTTTCACATTGAAAGGGTTTCGCTCCCGTATGGGTGTTCATATGTTCCAGTAAATGAGCGTTTGTATTAAATTGTCTTCCACACGTTTCGCATTCAAATTTCTTTAATTGCTCATGTACAGAGTAGAGGTGCCGTTTAATACCATTTAGTTTTTGCGTAGTCATTCCACATAATGTACAGCGATACAATTTATCTTCACTGTGTGTTTGCAAATGTATAATATAGTCGATGTGGCGTTTGACACCCAAACAACAAATATCGCACGTGAACTGATCTTCGTGTGTGCCATAATGTTCATTTAATTGTTCTTTAGTGTCTAATATAACTGAACAGATTTCACACTTATAGTAATTCGGTAGTGTTGTTCTAGGATTTTTACACGTACATCTTTGTATAAAAGCTCGGTCGATCACTGACGGTGGTACACCATGTTCCCTTCCATAGTGATCTCTGAGTTGTGATACTGTTAATTTTTGATCAAATGTGCATTCCCGACAATAATATCTAGCTTTTTCTGGCTCCTTGTGTCGTTTAGTAACGTTTAGTAAATCAGTAGGTTTATCGTCTGCAATAACATTTATCTGTGAGTTTAGTTTAGGAATTTTATCCTTAGCAATAGCTTTGTTTCTAGATGGATTCATATTTTTTCTACTTGTTGTAGTTGATAGATTTATTTTTAAATCGTTTTGACCTTCGGGTTTTTCAATAATAGCATTCGTACTTTTCAAATTACTACCAGTTTTATATCTGTTTCGAATTACTTCTTTCTTTTCGGTATCCTGAATTTCGGTTTTCGGTTCGAACTCTAAGTACATTTCATCAATTTCAATCTTGATATCCCTAAAAAAAATAACCAGTTTGTAAAACATTTAAAAAGGATAGTAATTGCTTAATTTTTTTATTATTTTCTTGTATTCCTTCTTGAATCTAATCATCATATTGTTAAGCAGAAACTTTTATTTCTACTAATGTTACCTAAAACGGTTAAAAAAATAGGGTTTACAAAATTAATAAATTCAATTCAAAACTTCTGATTTAGGTATAATAAGAAATTCTATCACCTAGAATGCAAATTTAAATTAATTTGAAAGCAACGCCATGCTTACAAATAAAAATATCAAAATTGCAAACAACAATTATTTCACTTTATTTAAATAGATTAGTATATTAAATTTTCTACTATTTAATATAGTATTTAATTCTTTATCAATTCCTTGTGTAACATCCATACTGAATTTAAAAAGCTAAAGTTTAATTTAATTAAAAATAGTTCCAATATTCCAAGTTATGCTAAATTAGTAAAAAAACTGTTTCATTTCCCCTCTCCGCACCTGTATATTTTTTCAATAAAAATATATTATAAAATAGGTTATGTCTTAATTGTACATAATAAAAATACGTAGGTATCGTAATCCTCACGTCACATAGTGCAGTCAACAATAACCGCAATTATTCCACCTAAAATAACAGCTTTATCGAACATCTCAATGACCTAAAAGGTTAAACACCGGAAGTTTAATCTAAAAGACCACTGTTCAACAAACCGTTGTACCAGCCAAATGCTTTTTCTCCAATAAATAACAACATACGTCGTCAGAGGATAAAGTCCAGTCAACAGTGTAACCAAAACTATTTCACCTAAAACATCAGGTTTATGAAATGGCATAGGGGGTTAAACACCAGAAGCTTGTTCTAAAAGAACACCGTCCGAATTGTCGTGCCGGCCAATTGGTTTTTCCTTCAATAAAACAACATATGACGTTATCGATAAAACAGAAAAGTAACTATTTACCAACATCTCCACAAGATGACGATCATACACTTAAATCAGACCTGCGCATTAACCACATGCGCATAATTGAAAATGCGCACGCGCAAACTTGTCCCCAGAACTTATGAGTCCATCTACTAAACTGATAACTATGTATGTTTCTCATTAAAACAATCTTCATACAGGGTGTCACGCGAATAGATACTTAATTTTAATTTTCTGAAGTAATTGTTAATCGTAGTCTGTCTGCAACAAGATAATGTTAAAAATGCACTTACCCTTGCATTAATATTTTGAAGAACATGACCATTATATTTTCAAAATGTATGCTAAATAAACCTATTTTTTGAATTTCTCGTATTTTCAACGTTATGGACAGGTTTAAGGTATTAATCTCTAACTGGGTTATCATAAAAGGTTTAAGATAAAAGGGGAAGAAAGGAAGCATGCTTCAAAAAATTAGTAACACTGCAACACACAAAAATTGCTTTTAGAAAACATGTTGAAGATTGGTCCTAAAAAGAATTTCTTCTAAACAGGTCATTTTTTATTTAAAATATTTCCTTTAATAATGACAATCATTTTTTTTTGCCAATCTGAATACGTTCGTGAACTTTTAACAATGTCAAATTGTTATTGTAACGATTTAAAACACTAGAGAAGTAAAACTAGTAAAAAAAAATACAATTACAATCCAATAAACGAAAAAAATCAGTAATTCAACATAAAAACGAAACTACTGGTGGTTATTTTCATGTCGGTTGACGAACTTCTAACTATAGACGGCGACAGTGAGTTTCAAAATGACGAATAATTTCATGTTTAAAGTAAAATTTGTGATTGCATGAATAACATATATAAATTCCTGCTTCGCGATGCATTCTTGAATGCCTGACCATGGCCGAACGTTGACTGAAACCTTTCTCGCAGTAAGGACAAACGAAAGGCTTTTCTCCGGTGTGAATTCGCTCGTGCTCTCTTTTGGTACCTTTTTTGACAAAACTTTTTTCGCAATAACTGCATTTGTGCAGTTTGTGTTCCGTATGTATAACTCTATGCGCTGACAGGCCACTAGATTTAGCAAATTCTTTTCCACAAATATCACATATACAACGTTTGGGTGGTTGATGGATTTCTCTACAATGTATTTTCATAGATAATTTACTAGCATACACCTTTCCGCAAATAGGACATTGAGTATCTTTGCTTTGATTGCTGTGTGTCTTACTTATATGCTGCTTCAAGTAATTCAAAAGTGCAAAGCTACTACCGCATTTTTCACACTGAAAGGGTTTAGCTCCCGTATGGATGTTCATATGTTCCAGCAAGTATCTATATATATTAAATTTTTTTCCACAAATTTCGCATTCAAATTTTCTAAAGTGTTCATGTCTATAATAGAGGTGCTGTTTTATACTATTAAGTTTTTCCATCGTCACTTCACATAATGTACAGCGATACAATTTATCTTCACTGTGAGTTTGCGCATGAATTATATAATCGATGTGCCTTTTGAAACCTATATCACAAATATCGCATGTGAACTGATCTTCATGTGTGGCATAATGTAGATTTAATTGTTCTTTGGTGTCTAGAACGATTGAACAGATTTCACACTTATAGTAATTCGGTAGTGTCGCTCTAGGATTTTTAGACATACATCTTTGAACAAAAGCTCGGTTGATCACCGATGCTGGGATAGCATGTTCCATTCCATAGTGCTCTCTGAGCTGTGATACTGTTAATTTCTGATCGAATGTACATTCCCGACAATAATATCTAGACCTTTCTGACTTTTTGTGTCGTACAACAGCATTTAGTGAATTAATAGTTTTATCGTTTGCAGTAATAAATGCCCCCAAAACTGGTTTTGCACTTTTAACTTTACCATCGACTTCCTTTGTAAACGTATCTATATTTATTCTATCTATCGAAGTTGATAGATTTTGTTTCGAATCATTTTGTACTTCACATGCTACAAAAATGGCACTTGTACTTTTCAAATCATCGATACTTTTAATACTATTCGTTTCCGTATCGCGTAATAGACTAACATTTTTAATTTTAATATAATTTTTCGAATTGCCGTTTTTATGACGTAGTTGCGTTATATTCTTATTTTGATTTTGTGCCTTTTTGTTGAATTCTTGCTGTTCCAGTGATTCCGTCGATGTTTTTCTTGAAAGTTGCATTTTGAATAAATTTTGGTGATCATTGTAAACGTTAGCTAAAGTATTCTTGCTTAGTCCTTCATGTATTTCGTTATTTATGTTTGAACATACAATGGAGTCTTCGTGCTGGATTTCTGATTTATAAACTTCCATCTTCACATTCCTAAAAAAAACATAGTTAGATTTTACAGTTACGTTTGTATAACAAAATAATAGTAATGGATAATTACTAATCCTAAGATATCATATTGCTTACACATAGTATTTCACTTGAGATGCGCACGTTCCTATCATTGTTAATATCAAAGTACTACATCTGAAAAAAAATTGTTTCAAATAAAGTTTTTGATCTTCGAAAAATAATTTTTTATTCTTTCAAAGTCGCCCATTTTCACTGCATGGCATCAAAACTTTTATTATTAAATAAACACTTTTTATATTAGTTAAATTTTTATATTCTTTGTCAAAATTGGCCACCACTTTCCTCGGCGTAGATTAATGCTTAATCTAATTGTTCTTAGATAACATAAAGTATTAAAAACATATTTTAATAAACCAAAAAAATATTTCGAAGTTTACAAGTTACCATTATCCTTATTATTTGTGCAGGCAATTTTACTTTCTTCGGTAGCCATAAATTAAAATTATCCAAACTGACATGATTATAAATAATAACGCAAAATTAATTATTTCTGAAATCAAGTAACTTCATTTTGTCAAACAAAAGCATGCATCAGTTTGTACAGAATGTAACACGGTATTAAAATCCCTTTGAGTCTATTAATGAATTTTATACTTATGTCACGCATCAGTTAAGTTTTATATGCAATTGAGGTAATAAACTACAATGATTAAATAAAATTCATTTTATTACATTTTCTTTAAAATGCAGGTATGTTGTCTCCTATTTTATTAAAATTCATGATATGGTTTCATAATTAACCTGAATCTTGAAGACATACCAAAAATTATTATCATGTGCTGTAGAACAAAAAACATTTAATGTTTATCATATTGTGCTGTTATATATATATATGTATATCTTAATAAATATTAAAACTGTACTTCATAATAATAAAAATATTATTAAAATTACGTGCTTTATATGATCACATAAAAAAATCTTCTCAATTACAAATTTACCTTACTAAAATTACCTACACAAATATTTTTTTAAATTACTAACCTAGATAAGAGACCCAGTAACCAATCATTATTTTGCAGTGTTCAACGGAATAAAGCTATAAAAATATGTCCATCTATTCTTTTCGTTATTGATTAATAAGGATTTTCAGATATAAAATTCTCATCCCAGTTGTTTGCATTAGTCATTTCGTTTTGGCAGTATCTGGTCAGGTTTTAGAACTGTATGTCAGAATTGGCCTTATTGTTGTTTTAGAGATTTTTCCCTTACATTTAAAGAGTGGCGCTGGTACATCTAGTGGTTTCCAAGTTAATGTGAGAGTACATCAAGGATCTGTTTTGAGTCCTCTCCTTTTTAACATGGTAATTAATTACTTGACAAGTGATTTAATAAAAAAGCTTCCTTCTAGTATCTTATATGCAGACGATCTTGTATTGGTTGCAGACAACTGGAAGAAGTGCTAGAAAGTTGAAGAGAAACCTTAGAAGATAATGGTTTAAGCATAAGCAGATCCAAGACGGAATATATGTACGTAAACTTCTCTGAACAAATTGGTCCAGCACGTACAATATTTTTAGAGGGTGAACCACTACCAATGACCCATGAGTTTAAATACTTGGGGTCTATTACAAATGATAAGGGTACAGCTTACATATCCGAGGTTCATGGGGTATTCAATCAATTAAGGACTTTATGGATGAATCTCAATTGAAGTGGTATAGACATGTTCAACGTCGAAATCAGAACCACATAGTGCATAGTGTTTTGGCAATCGATGAACGTAAAAGAAAACCAGGTAGACCAAAAAGCACATGAAATAGGTTTTCTGTGAAGAACCCGTCTACCCCGATAAGGGAGCACTTGGAAAAATTGCATTAAGGGCGAAGATAAAGAAGAAGAAATTGCTAAATTATAAATAAAGATGCTATTATATCTATTTAATTTAAACAAGACAAATTGCAGTAAAATCTCCCATAGACGGACACCAATGGTCATTAAATTTTTGTCCGTGTAAGAGAGGTGGCCGTCTAAAAGAAAAAATACTAAAATGCATATAAAGCATAGGCACTTCTCTCCGTCATCAAAAAAGTGTACGTTGACTGAAGGTGTCCTTCTAAGAGAGATGTCCGTAAATAGACGTTTTACTGTATATCGAAAATTAAACTGTAAATATCTCCTTTTTGTTGGGTACTAACATAATTTTAAATTATTGTTTTTGAAAATAATGATTTATTATTTCTTTCAAAGACCTCTTAGGCTGAATTGGAATGTACGCGGGCCGGAGTGGACCCGCGGGCCGGTGGTTGTCCACCGTTGTTATAGGCCAAGGGTCCCCAAACTTTTTACGCTTAAGAGCACATTCTAAAATGCTGGTCGAGTGGCGGGCACCATTTATTTTTTCAAGGTAAATTTATAATGCCACATGGATCTTTTCTGCCAAAAGAAGCATTTTTTCAATTTTTTTTTAAAGTAGTTGCACAGCGGCGGGCACACTTAATACGGTCAGCCATAGTGCCCTCGGGCATAGGGTTGGGGGACCAGGGTTATAGGTAATAAACAACCGTTAAATATGAAAATACATATGACGCGCGTCGCCGCTATAAATGTAGCTTGACTTGTAAACGTGTAAAACAGATATAATTCACGAATACAGTTCCAAAATTATTAAATACTTTTTATCAAACATTAGAATATTTGATTACATAATAAATTTTACTTTAGGAATAGTTTATTAATATTACAATAATTTTTTTATGTAGCAGTTTTCACATAATTATTTTTTAAATAAGAAAAATACTGAAATTGGTCGGGCATTAAATCCTGGTCGGATACTGGGTCTCTTGCATTATGACATATTTAAGATAAAAACATTTATTACGTGATTTACAGACGTAAATTTTTCGTCGCTGTACCCATTTTTAAATTGCCCTCGATCGTTGTTTAAAACTTCTTTTGGCATAAGGACATGTGCGTTTTCTCGTGTTCTAATTTAAAATAATTTATACTAAATTTTTTCTCGCAGTATCTGCATTTGTGAGATTCGGTTTCGGCATGAATTCTGCGGTGTCTCAACACAGAACGAGCCCCTTTAAAGGTTTTACCACAAATGTCGCACTTAGCCTGAGGTTCGTGAAACAATTTGTGATGTCTAGCAAGGCTCGCCTTGTTTGTAAACATCTTAAAGCAAATCGGGCACTGGGTATCTTTATTTTGGAAATCGTGTTTCTGAATTTGGTGACGTTTCAGATGGACCGAGAGAGCGAACCTAGCATCGCACTTATCGCACTTGAACGGTTTGGCTCCTGTATGAATATTCATATGTTGTCGTAGACAATAGTATATGTTGAACCCTCTTCCACAAACTTCGCATTTAAATTTTTTAAAATGATCATGCGTAGAATATAAGTGTAGTTTAATTGAATGGTCCGTTTCTTTAGTAGCTTCACACAAAGTACAACGATACAACTTCTCCGGATCGTGTGTTTGAACATGACATATATATTCAATCAGTAGCTTGGAACCCATACCACAAATCTGACATTTATACTGAAAAGTATGCTTAGCATAATGCGAATTTAAAAAACTTTCCGATTCGAAAACAGTCGAACATATTTCACATCTATGGCAATTCGGTATGGGTGTTAGAGGTCTCTCGGTCACTTCCGACTTTTTGATTTTTTTTAAAGTTTTAGACTTTATGAACTTTTTGGACTTTTTTGATATTTGTGTCTTCACAGTTAATTTGTGTGGATCAGGCTTAATTTTATTCCGCTCTTTATTTTTAATTTTATTTATTCCTGGCAATTTTTTTCCCTTTATCGAAGTTTTTGTTTCTTCATCTATTCCATCTCCAATACTCTCCTTTTTCACTTTAATTCCGCCTTTCGCTTTTTTACCGGTATTTTGTAGATATCTCGAATCTTTGGATTGAATACTATTTTTGGGTCTTGTCGTGTGCACTTTTGGTAATATTCCAGTCGCATTTGAATTATTTGACATCATTGTAAAGTTTTCTTTAAGAACGTATTTTTGGATGGGATCCGTTTGTTGCGTCCTGCTTACTCTTCCTCGGTAATAAACCACTGGATTAGTTTCGAATGAATCTGCCTTCATTGTACTCCACTTTTTATTATTAATATTATATATCTCTGGGTTGTCTCTTGCTAGATCCAAAGCGTTTGTTTTCACATTTGCCCCGCATCCAACGCTCTTATATTTTACTTTTCTTTGTCGCTTAGTTTTTTTAGTGGTATCTTGCAAACAACTCAAAGCTTTACATTGAATACTATTTTTGCTACTTGCTGTATTCAGATTCTGTAATACTCCAGGTGCATTTAAATTATTCGATATTTTTGTGAGGTTTTCTTCGAAAACGTCTCCTTGGGTAGATGTAATTGTATTGCTTTTGCTCCCCACATCAGATAGAATTCCATCATTTAACTGATATTGGTAGTTTGATACTGACGTTGCAATATTCGAGAGAATTCCTTTGGGATCATTGAACGCATTTGAAGAGTCTAATGGATCGCCATTCAGAATTTTGTATATACCAGCAATGCTCAAATTTACTGCTGTCGATAAAGGTGATTGGCATTCATCTTGAACGCTGGAGGTAACTTGATGCAACGTTGAATTTCCATCCCTAAAATTTCTCTTATTAGATTATAAAATTTACAACTAAAAGATTAAATAGCTATTACTTTAGTTAAAAAAAAAACAAAACGCTACTTTATTAACACGTTTATTGATGTTCTTTAACATACTTTTCTGAAAGAAAATTCAAATATGTGTGTAATTTTATTAAGATTCGGTATACGATGTGTTCATTAATATTGAATACATTGTCAAATACAAGTTTTTTCAAATGCAAATCCTTTATTATGTAATTAATTTTCTATTGTACAGCATAATTCATTTGGTTGGACAACAGAAAACATATATATTTTTAACAAAAAAAATACAAAAATGCAGAATAATAGATACAAGAAATTTCTATTAAAAAAATGTGCACTACTCTGTATAGCTTGTGTTAGTAAAATACATTTGACAATAAAAGCAACTAAATGGATTTTCTCTTTTGTGGATTCTTTCGTGTCCTGTTCAATATAAATTATTTCCTTTGCAATTGGATACCACCTTCACCTTTTTCTATACGATCACCCTTATGCCTTCTCACTATATCCCAAAATGGTGTCTTTCTGGTATGTATACAAAAATAAATTGTTATTATTCTCCATATTTTAATCTATTTTAAGCAAGATGGGTGTAAATTAGCCCAAAATCTATACGAAGCGACATTCTTCGTATGGTTTCAAGAACCACTTAAAAAACAATTTGGCAACATTGCACTAGCATACTACTATAATAATACATAAATTTTCACAGTAATGGTTATAATTAAAATCTCACTAGAATACAAAGTTTGTTTTAGAACATTGTCAAATATGTTTTTTTTGTAGAAATGTTAAAAACGAACTTCGTAATTAAAAAAAATAAAAAGTTAACGAAACAATAGGTTTAAAATTTCTTCATTATTTTGTATTGCAACTATCTCTACTATTAAACTAACATTTATAGATCAAAGTCGAGAACTCGGTAAAGACGTATGAAGCATGATACAAAATTTTAACATAAACACTGATTTTTTTTTTAAGCACTAAACTAAAAACCCAATTAGACAAACCCTATAATATAAAATTATTTAGACAAACGCTCATTTAGTGGACTAAGGTAAAGGGCCCAGTTACGGACACTTTAAGAGTGACAGCTGTGGTTATAACAGGATAACTTATAAAAAATTTAATTTAAATAATTAATATTTTTTTTCATATGTAAGTTCACGATTTCTAGAAAAGGTCATATGCGTAAAATAATTATTTGAAGCAGATTAATAATTTAAATTAATGTTTTACAAAATTATGTTTGAAGACTCAGTTTCGGACACTTAAAATTTCTATTGCTGTAGTTTCGGACACTGGCATCGGCCTAGTTACTGACACTCCATATGTCAAAATTATTTGTCATTTATTAGGTTATACACTATCAAATTTAAATTTATTATAATCTAACATAATTTGTTATAATGTATCATTTATTATAAATAAAATGTTAATTTTTTCAACACAACAATAATTAAAATAATAAAATTAAATATTATAAAAACAAATACGTAAACATAACATAGGTTAAAATTTGAGTGTCCATAACTGTAACATACCTATAAAATTGAGTATAGTTATGGACACTCATATTTTAATAATAAAATATAATTTACTATGATGTTTTGATATTTAAAAGTAAAGAGTAGTTAATTATTAATCGAACCATATATTTTTTATAATATTTTTATACTTACGTGATGATTAAATCACTAATTCAATAGTCGAACGCTCTTCTGTCAATTGCTTAGACCAGTGGTTTCCAACCTTTTTGTACCTACGCCACACTTTAAAAAAAAATTGTTGCGCCCCCTTAATTTTTCTAACAATCTAATTTTATAAATACTCAACAGATATTATAATTTATTTAATGGGCTACAAAATAATATACAATATTATGTAAAAATATACATAAAAATTGTTTGATACCTATTCGACTTTTTTGGTTTGTATTCGAAAATTATATTTTGGAACAGCTGCATGCCCCCCTTGCAACAGTCTCGCGCCCCCCTAGGAGGGCGCGCCCCACAGGTTGCAAACCACTGGGTTAGACTATAACTAAAAAATGACTTTCACATTCACTCCCGGCTTAAATATTATTTTATATTAAGTGAGTTTGTTTTTGTAACTGATATCGTCATCAAATAGGTACAAGATGAATTTATTTTAATTTTGAAAATATACATTTATCAATTCAAGGTAATTTTCTTTTTATTAATTGAAAGTAAAGTTGAAAGTGTCCGAAACCGGGTCAGTGTCAGTAACTGGGTCTTTTACCTTACTCATTTTATACTCTACTTAATTTTACAAAGTTTCTGACCAAATTGCTATAATGTTTTCAGTAATTCATAAACAAAAATAATATCTCATTTGAAATGTAACGGTTGTTTTGGGTCCATGAATTTGTTAACTATTAATTTACATCAAATTAGCTTCCTATGCAATAAATTGGTCATTCACTGGACGTTTTACCCTATACCATTCAATTAAATATAAAATATTTTTTATATTAAAAAAAAATAAAAATAAACCTATGTACATACTAGCAAGCGCTCTGTTTGTCCTTGTATGTAAGTACCCTTTTTATACAGGAAGTAAATGGCTTTTTTATTTGCCTCCCAAATTCGTTCGTGGAATACTACCTTACATTTTTATTAAAACCCACATTGCAATAAACACATACAAATATTTTTTCATCAGAATGAATTCATTTATGATACTAAACGATATTTTCTATTAAAACTCTTATTAAAATAAAAACAAACAAAAGTTTTAATTTTATATGACTTCGTGCGTGTATTAATAATTGTGATTTACTTAAAAAACCTTTCTTACAAAAAGCACAAACATATAATCTCTATCCTGTATGAACTCGTTCGTGCTTTGTTAAATTACTTTTGACATAAAAACCCTTTTTACAAACAGAACAAACAAATTGTTTTATTCCTGTATGAATTCGTTGGTGCTTTGTTAAACCGCCCTTTTCCTTAAAACCCTTTTTACAAATAGAACAAATAAATGGTTTTTCTCCTGTATGAATTCGTTCGTGGATAATTAAATCGGCTTTCCTATAAAAATCCTTATTGCAAAAAGGACAAACAAGTGATTTTACTCCTGTATGAACTTGTTCATGCATTACTAAATATGATTTTCTCGTAAAACTCTTCTTGCAAACAGAACAAATATGTTTCTCTTCTGTATGAATTTCTTCATGCGTTGTTAAACGTGATTTTTTCATAAAACCCTTGTTACAAACAGGACAAATAAATGGTTTTTCTCCTGTATGAATTCCTTCATGAATTGTTAATTGCCATTTATCTGTAAAACCTTTTTTACAAAAAGAACAAATAAATGGTTTTTCTCCTGTATGGATTCGTTCATGGATTGTTAATTGCCATTTATCTGTAAAACCTTTTTTACAAAAAGAACAAACAAATGGTTTTTCTCCTGTATGGATTCGTTCATGGATTTTTAATGCTGTTTTTACTCTAAAACCCCTATTACAAAAAAACAAATAAATGGCTTTTCTCCTGTATGAATTCGTTCGTGCATTATTAAATGGCTTTTCTCATGAAAACCCTTTTTACAAAAAGAACAAACAAATGGGTTTTCTCCTGTATGCATTCGTTCATGCCTTGTTAAACGCGATTGGCTACTAAAATTCTTCGTACAATAAGAACAAGAAATAATTTGTTTATTATGACACCTCATATGAGTCATTAGCCTTTGTTTATTTAAAAAACATTTTTTACAATAAGAACAAGTAAACCCTTCTTCTCCAGTACGATTCGTGTTCTGTAGATCAGTGCAGCTTTTCAACAAATGCGTAGATTTGGTATTTTCAATTACCCTTTCTTGAGGTACAGTGTTAACTTGTAGTGACGTATCTATTTCAAAAATTCCCAAGTCTGTGGCTGTATGTAGCTTTAAATCTAGGTTATCTTCAATTCCTGATTTCATATCTTTTGGCTTTTTGTATTCAACATACTTCTGTTGTAGTTCCCTGCAACATAATTTAGTTTAGTAATTATAAAAGCAATTACAAATCAGTACATTCAAACTGAATGCCTCAATATTCAAGGAGTCAGTAAATGACAACATAAACAAGAAAATAAAATTCCAAAAATTCATCTCAAGTCTAGTATTAATGATATTGATTTATGCACTTGTTATAGGTCTGGTAGCTACGTTGGCAGCGCCGGATTGAGCAATCTTGGCGCCCCCTAGGGTCCCAAAATTGCGAAACACTTAAATATTGCTTTACAGTCCTAGCTGCCAGTCTGTAGCACCTTCCACATCTATTTAAGAAGAGGTGCCCATATTTATACCTGTGCCCGTTTTTACACCCTTTCCTCTAACAGGCTACCAGTATTTTTTTGAGTAGGTACTATTGGCATGGGTGAATGGCAAGTATTAAAATATCATTTCCTAAAAGATTAAATCAAAAATACGCCGAAGGTCAAGAAAATCGTTTGTGCCAAGGTCGTTTCTTGCTCAAAAATATAAAAATTTGCAATTTAGGATTATATCATTCATTTTATGATAATTTAGTTCATGCTGCTGAATAATGAATATTCTTATGTGCAACGTTTAAATAATGTTTTTAAAATCTTTGGTTAATTATAGAAGAGCTGTGATATAAAATATAAGTAATAAGTAAAGGTGTGAATTATATGCAAAAAAAAGAAACAGTTATGCGCATATATAAGTATAAGATTTGAACAAAATGAGTTTTGCTATAGGGGAAGGTGGCCTAAAGCGGGTAGGTTAAGGTTCATCGATTAATATGAACCACTTCGGCTAAAAAACAGTGTTTCTTTTTTAAATTTGCGTAATACAATTATTAAACTTTAATTTTATAAAAAAAAATAATTACATTTTTGCTTTAATTGTAGAAATAAATTCAAAAATATAAAATGTCAGAAATTAACCGCTTTGCCCGACAGGGAGGACTAAAGCGGGTAGGCTTTCATAAATCATTCGGATTAATCAAAACCTTTGAAAAAAATTATCTACACTTGACATGTTCTTGACAGTAACATTAGTATTAAGTTATATTAAGCATTTTCATATTATAACTGCTAATTTGTTCCAATCTTAATATTACTTCGGTTTCCCATTGTTTTTAAATCTTAATTGCTTCAACGCTTTAAATCACTTATTTTTAATACCAATTTATTCCTATCAACTAGTTCCTATCAATTATAATAAAATTACTACTTCTGGTACAAGCAAAGACGGTACCTACCCGCTTTGCCCAAACACACATTTCTTAGTTTTGATACATTAACATAAAAAATAATGGATGGATCTTAAAATATTTAGGCAAATAATAAACCTAGTTTATTGTAAAAGAAAACCCCATTATAAAAAATGAGTTTATGTGAAGAGTTTTAGTAGCAATTGAAGTTAAATTAATTTCAAACATTTTGCAAAATTATTAAATTTTTTGTTTTTTAATTTTTATTTTTTTGACGTTATTAAGCAACTTAGGTGTCAAAAGTAGTATGACATCAATTAGGCTAAGTACTGGCAGTGTAAATAAATATATAAATTTCAGCTAATATATATAATATCCACATAAGGGCCGTTACCCGCTTTAGGCCACCCTCCCCTACATATATGCAACTCATCTGATGCCTAATATTTAAAAAAATATATATATACATAGGATTTATTAAGAATAAGTGGTTTTTACATACACTTCATTAATAAATATATATATATATATATATATACAGTGTGTCCCAAATAGAGTAGGCTAACATGGGTATCTTTCTTATTAGTAAAGATAGAAGTTTGGTTAAATGGGCAATGTTTTGCAGTTTTAGGTGCCCATTCAGATTCTGTTAAGAAAATTTTAAAATTCCGAATAGTTTCGAAGTTATCGTAAAAAAACTGAAAATCGTCATTTTCTTTAATGTCAAATAACTTTGTAATTATAAAAATTACAAGAAAAAGTTTAATATAAAAATTACTAGGTTTCATAAAATACAAATATAAATTAAATTAAAATTAAATTCAAAATGGCGGTTTCCAAGATATTGATACCAACTTTCTTATTTTAAACGGACGCCATATTGGATTTTTACATAGTTAAATAGCATTTTTTTTTCTCTTTTCAACCATGTATAACAACTCATATTTAAATAAAAAATTAATAATAATATTAAATTTTTCTGTTTTAAATCAAGTAACCATAAATTATCAAAGAACAAAAAAACAGCATAATACAAGCCAACGTCATCATATTTATTTTCTGACTAATATTGTAAGTTTTTTGAATAATAATTATTATTGCCTTACTAATAATTCAAAATGGCAAAGATTTGAACTGAGCATTATGGTATGTTTTGTACCTACATTAAATATTACAAAAGCTCCTGCGTTGCGGCACAAACATACTTTAACAGTTTTCCAAAATAATTCATGGCTACTTGGTTTAAAACAGAAAAATTTAATATTGTTAATAATTTTTTATTTAAATATGAGTTGTTATACATGGTTGAAAAGAGAAAAAAAATGCTATTTAACTATGTAAAAATCCAATATGGCGTCCATTTAAAATAAGAAAGTTGGTATCAATATCTTGGAAACTGCCATTTTAAATTTAATTTTGATTTAATTTCTATTTGTATTTTATGAAACCTAGTCATTTTTATATTAAACTTTTTTTTGTAATTTTTATAATTACAAAGTTATGTGACATTAAAGAAAATGACAATTTTCAGTCTTTTTACAATAACTTTGAAACTATTGGGAATTTTAAAATTTTCTTAACAGAATCTGAATGGGCACCTAAAACTGCAAAACATTGCCCATTTAACCAAACTTTTATCTTCACTAATAAGAAAGATACCCATGTTAGCCTACTCTATTTGGGACACACTGTATATATAAGGCGAGTTTCTTTACAGCTGTCGCCGCGTTGAAAGAAGAAAGAGAGGGCGCCCAAGGAAAACATGGCACAAGGAGGTACATGAAGCCATGCTAGCTAGAAATCTTCAAGAGAATTGGCACGACAGAAAACAGTGGAGATTAATAAATATATACCTAGATAAATTAATAATTTCATAATTTTCAATTAATACTGGTTTAATATTGTAACGGATTTCCCCAATCCAAATCCACCATCCAACGAGAGCAAAAGCGGTTCGTACTCGGGTTGTGAATAATAACACAGTTGGCCACTAAATTTACAATTACGATTTATTAACACAAAATAATAAACAAATTCTCCTTCTCCAATAACTTAAACACTAGCACTTAACAATTATTTATTTACTAACTAACTAACTTACGATTCTAATTCACTAACTAATTTATTTACACTCGTATATTTATTTAAACGATTGTCACTGGTATATTTATTTACATCTATACCGATAGCGATAGCGCTTACCTCGTAGATTCACCGGGCGTACGGAGTTAGAGCGTTGACACTACACAATAACAGACTCGGTCGTAACTACAGTGAGGAAGTGTTTCAGAGTTTATATATGTGTTGCTTAATCTATTCGGAAGCTTCGAGAAGTATCTGGGCCTTGGCGATACAGTCATTTCAAGGTAATGTAGATAGAAAACTCTAGTTAGCTGTGCGTTAAAAGATTATTGGGATATCTACGCTTACTCAATATCTCACGGTCGCGCGCGTGAGATAGAAGTATCTCGCGGGTGATTAAGCAAATCTATCGAGGCCGCTTCATTCATTTATCGCGTTTGCTACAATATTTATTTAGTTAGAAATATTTTGATAAAAACTAACAATTCAATATTTTTCCAAATTTTGTAATAGAAATTAATGCCTTCTATCGCTTAAAACTAATTTATAGGTAGAAAAACTTTTATCTACATCAACAGATGTAATGGGAGCATTGGAGAGTTGTGATATAATATCAGGAGTTAATTCTAGACCTTTGACAAATTCAAAATATTTTTTTAAATTTGAAAACTCGTTTTACATAAAAAAATTTTCAGTTTTTCTCAGAAAAATATTAATATGCAAAATATGGAAGTTTGATTAAAAAATGCAAGACATAGTCGATATATGAAAAATATGCAATTTTAAATTGAACAATGAAAAATACTCCAATGCGTATAAATTTAAAAATTCAAGCAAATTGGTTAAACAATAAACAATATGCATTTGGCATACATTCTCAACTTTAGTGCTAAGACAATAGTTGTCTTTAATTGTAAGAATTAATAATGATAAAAATACTAAAATAGTTATTCTGTTGCTTTGAGTAACTGATATTTGGTCTTAATATTTAAAATAAAAAACTGTATTTGGTTAGCTATTTTCACTTTTATTTATACATCTAAAACTTGGAAGTGACATTTTATAATAAAACAGCGTATGGTAAACTCATATCCCAGAAATTAACTAAAAAACTTAACTTAAAATATTTTGTATAGTATAATTATCATTTACATCTATAAAAAAAACGATAGAACAATCCAAAAATAAGAAGTTTCTGATGGGGTCTTGTAACAAAATGTTTTTTGAGATAAGCGGTTGAATAGCCTCAATATGAATTTGTATAACATGAAATCACCTATTGATAATTAAAAGCCCTAAAAAAATCATCAGAGTAATTTTTATAAAAACAATATGAAATGTTTTAAAGAATTTATTTCATAAGTAAGATAAAACGTCCAGTCTGTGACCACCGACCAGTAAATAACCGTTACAAGAAATACTGTTTATAACAATTAAAAATAATTTATAGTTATGAAAACTTGTATGTCTCCTTTTTGTTTTCAGTAAAGAAATAAAAGTAATAATAAAATGTATAGCTAAAATATTTAAATTTATATTACAGTTTATAAGATTTAAATACATTGTTGAAGCTTTTTGAAGGATGCAATTAAAAACGTTAGACATAACCTCCTAAGCGCCAACAAAGTCTGTGATTTATAAAACACCAAATGCAAATATAATTAAAAGTTATACATAAGTACATCTACTTGTAAGCTTATTATTTAAAATAAATTTTATGAATCATTTGTTTTTAATAGAGGATTAAATTAATCAGTCATGAATGAACTGGGCTATATCACAGTCATTATTTAGACAAAAGTTCATTTAGTGGACTCCTCATTTTATACTCTACTTAATTTTACAAAGTTTATGACCAAATTGCTATGTTTTCAGTAATTCATAAACAATAATAATATCTCATTTAAAATGTAACGGTTGATTTGGGTCTATGAATTTCTTAACTATTAATTTACATAAAATTCGCTTCCGATGCAATAAATTGGTCATTCACTGGACGTTTTACCCTATACAATGCAATTAAATATAAAAACATTTTTTATATTAATAAGAATTAAAAATAAACCCATGTACTAGCAAGCGCTGTGTTTGTTGTCGTATGTAAGTACCTTTTTTATACAGGAAGTAAATGTTTTTTTATTTCCCTAGTAAATTCGTTCATGGAATACTACTTTACAGTTTTATTAAAACCCATATTGCAATAAACACATACAAATAATTTTTCATCAGCATGAATCCGTTTATGATACTAAACGATACTTTCTATTAAAACTCTTATTAAAATAAAAACAAACGAAAGTTTTCATTTTATATGACTTCGTGCGTGTATTAATAATTGTGAATTTTTTAAAAAACCTTTCTTACAAAAAGCACAAACATATATTCTCTCTCCTGTATGAACTCGTTCGTGCTTTGTTAAATTACTTTTGTCATAAAAATCCTTTTTACAAATAGAACAAACAAATTGTTTTATTCCTGTATGAATTCGTTGGTGCTTTGTTAAACAGCCTTTCTCATAAAAAACCTTTTTACAAATAGAACAAACAAATAGTTTTACTCATGTATGAATTCGTTCGTGCTTTATTAAACTGGCTTTGCTATAAAAATCCTTATTGCAAAAAAGTACAAACAAGTGATTTTACTCCTGTATGAACTCGTTCATGCCTTACTAAATGTGATTTTCTCGTAAAACTCTTCTTACAAACAGAACAAATATGTTTCTTTTCTGTATGAATTTTTTCATGCGTTGTTAAACGTGATTTTTTCATAAAACCCTTGTTACAAACGAGACAAATAAATGGTTTTTCTCCTGTATGAATTCCTTCATGAAGTATTAACTGCGCCTTTTCTGTAAAACCTTTTTTACAAACAGGACAAATAAATGGTTTTTCTCCTGTATGAATTCGTTCATGGATTGTTAATTGCCATTTATCTGTAAAACCTTTTTTACAAAAAGTACAAAGGAATGTCTTTTCGCCTGTATGAATTCGTTCGTGGATGTTTAATACTGATTTTACTCTAAAACCCCTATTACAAAAAGAACAAATAAATGGTTTTTCTCCTGTATGAATTCGTTCATGGATTATTAACTTCGGTTTTTCTATAAAACCTTTTTTGCAAAAAGAACAAATAAATGGTTTTTCTCCTGTATGGATTCGTTCATGCATTGTTAATTGCCATTTATCTTTAAAACCTTTTTTACAAAAAGAACAAACGAATGGTTTTTCTCCTGTATGGATTCGTTCGTGGATGTTTAGTACTGATTTTACTCTAAAACCCCTATTACAAAAAGAACAAATAAATGGTTTTTCTCCTGTATGAATTCGTTCGTGCTTTATTAAATGGTATTTCTGATGAAAACCCTTTTTACAAAAAGAACAAACAAATGGTTTTTCACCTGTATGAATTCGTTCGTGCTTTATTAAATGGTTTTTCTGATGAAAGCCCTTTTTACAAAAAGAACAAACAAATGGTTTTTCTCCTGTATGAATTCGTTCGTGTTTTATTAAATCGTTTTTCTGATAAAAACCCTTTTTACAAAAAGAACAAACAAATGGGTTTTCTCCTGTATGCATTCGTTCATGACTTGTTAAACGCGATTTCCTACTGAAATTCTTCGTACAATAAGAACAAGAAATATTTTGTTTATTATGACACCTCACATGGGTCATTAGCCTTTGTTTATTTAAAAAACATTTTTTACAATAAGAACAAGTAAACCCTTCTTCTCCAGTACGATTTGTGTTCCGTAGATCATTGCAGCTTTTCAACAAATGCGTAGATTTAGTATTTTTAATGACCCTTTCTTGGGGTAAAGTGTTAACTTGTACTGGCGTATGTATTTCAAAAATTCCCAAGTCTACCGCTGAATGTAGCTTTAAATCTAGTTTATCTTCAATTCCTGATTTAATATCTTTTATCTTTTTGTATTCATCATACTTCTGTTGTAGTTCCCTGCAACATAATTTAGTTTATTAACTATCAATTACAAATCAGTACATTCAAACTGAAGACCCCGATATTCAAAGACTCAGTAAATGACAAAATAAACGAGAAAATCAAATACCAAAAATTCATCCCAAGTCGAATATTGATGATATTGATATTGATGCACTTGTTATATAGTATCTACCTTGGCAGAGCCGGCTCGAGCAATCTTGGCGCCTCCTAGGGTGCCAAGATTACAAAAGACTTAAATAGCGCTCTTAAAAGAAAATTCACCGTAAAATAAAACACAAATGTAAACAGATTAAGTGTGTAATTTTTAATCAAATAATTATAGTACAGATAGTTTTTTCTTAAAATATTAGATAGTATATCGATACACCTTCTTTTTTATATAAAAGAGTGAAATATGTAAACTTTTAAAAAGAACTGCCGCCGATGGAGCCCTCAAATACGGGCGCCCTAGGCAGTTGCCAACTTCGCCTATATGAACGGGCCGGCCCAGTACCTTGCTATAAAGGGACAATTGGGTCAGGCTTAGCCCAGTTGTCACACCAATGTTACAAGCCTTGCCGCGAGCTTGGATGATGTACATGTCCCAAACCTTGGAAATCCAAGCTTGGACCAAGCTTAAAAAAATATATATTACTAGCCGTTGCCCGCGACTTCGTCCGCGTCTATGGTTAGTCTCTGAGAGATGTCAGACTCTTTGAGAAAAAGCTGAATCAAATTTGGTAAAGGTTTACAAAAGGTGAACACTCGCGAAACTTTCTATTTGGTATAAATACATATAAATGCAATTTTGGGCAGTATGAAAGTTACCTTATTTTTTTTGTAAAATTTCTCCAGCTTTAAAATTTACTACTAGAAAAGTCGAAGGTTGTAGGCTGCGCTAGATACGTGGGTTCTAAGTGATTCGAATCCCCGCGCTGACTATCGAAAATTTCACGCTCCTCTTCTCAAGGCAAGATTGGGCACCTGACAAGAGTAAAACTGTTCAAAAATGTTTCCCTAAAAATTGTCGTGGTTCGGAAACCAAGTAAAACTGTAGGTCCCTTGAATGTCTGCAACACTACAACATTCACAACAAAGATTCAAGCGGGTGAAATCGCCTAAACCTAACTACAGGTACAAAAAGGCAAGAAGAAAAGTTTAGTTTTTATTCTTTTATCTTGCGCATTTCATTTACTATTGCAGTGAATGACTGGTGATTAGTTGATCGGAAGTAAATACCGCCTTAACATTACCTGGACAACCATCTTCAAGATAATCTCTTGAATTCATAGATTGCATTGAAATATTTGATTTATATTTCTTCTTTAAACATGCGTTAAGATTAAGATTCGATAGCACTCCGTTCGCATTCAATGCAAGTTATCCAATTGCGATAGGTATCCATATCCAATCTTCATATGATATTACTGGTGCGTTACAATTAAAGAATAGCTTCAACATCAACTCAGTGAGTTTGATTGTTGAAAATTAAAATGACGATTTTATATTTTGTATCAAAAGTATCCAGAATAGTCCTTCTGCAAGGATTAGTTATTGTAGTTTATACGTGTTTGTGCCTAAACCTCAAGCATTCATTTCAAATGTCAAGAAAAAAAAGTGTTATGTAAGCGTTGGAAGTGTTAATGTGGGTTTTCTGCCTAAAATTTTGAACAGGCCTGCCTTAATCCAGACAGCGTGTTTCCACCCAACCTTTGAATTAACGACCCCGGTTGCTCGTTGTTCAATATTACGCGGTTTAAATATTAAAAAAATATTCCAGTTGAATTTTATTCTATACACAATAATTAAAAGAAATATATTGAAGGTCACTCGATATAATTTAATAGTCAGAGAATATGTAAAGAAGAAGCGTAGGTAGAAGTATAAACACTTGGTTGTATTATTCTTTATTATGAAGCAAATTTATTAAACATAAAAATATTAATTTCTACCTAAATCTAATTAGCCAGAAGTTTGACCATCAATCGAATTCTAATTTTTAGTAGTCTCAAAATGCTTAATTATACTTAACCAGACATTAAAATTATTTCTAAGTAACAATTTCTTCATTATATTTGCTCTACCTGGTTTGTTATTTATTAATACTCTATACCAATTTTTATAAAAATCGTGTGAGTAGTTTCCTATATATAGATAGTGTAAGCTCGTCGTGAAATACCCTGTATATGCAAATAATCCGGTGCATATTTAAAAAAAATATATATACATAAGATTTATTAAGAATAAATGATTTTTACATACACTTCATTAATAAATATATACATAAACTTATAATTTCATAATTTTCAATTAATACTAGTTTAATATTTATTTAGTTAGAAATATTTTGATAAAAACTAACAATTCAATATTTCTTCACATTTTCTGCTATAAATCATCATTGTCTTCTATCGCTCAAAACTAATTTGTAGGTAGAAAAACTTTTATCTACATCAACAGATGTAATGGGAGCATTGGAAAGTTGTGATATAATGTCAGGAGTTAATTCTAGACCTTTGACCAATTCAAAATATTTTTTTAAATTTGAAAACTCTCGATTTTACATAAAAACTTTTTCAGTTTTTTGGAAAAAAAATTAATATGCAAAATATGGAAAATTGATTAAAAAATGCAAAATATAGTCGATATATGCAAAATATACAATTTTAAATTGATCAATGAAAAATACTCGTGTGTTCAAATTTAAAAATTCAAGAAAATTGGTTAAAAAATAAACAATATGCATTTAACATACATTCACAAATTTAGTGATAAAACAATAGTTGTCTTATCACTTATATTTTTACAATAAAAAAACAGTATTAAATAATATTAATTGTAAAAATTAATAATGATAAAAATACTGAAAAAAGTTATACGCTAATTAATCTGTTGCTTTGAGTAACTGATATTTGTTCTTGATATTTAAAATAAAAAACTGTATTTGGTTAGCTATTATCAATTTTATTTATACATGTAAACTTGGAAGTGACATTTTATTATAAAACTTACACAGTAAAAAATTTTGGTGTAAAGTTGGACCAGGCGACTTTTACACGGCCGTGTAAGTGTGAAATTTTGGTGTAAAATTTCCTTCGTGTAAAATTTTCACTTGAGTAAATTTTACACGGTGTAATTTACTGTTTTACACCATTCCGTGTTATTATTTATAACTTTACCAATTTGAGTAACTGATTATTGGTCTTAATATTTAAAATAAAAAACTGTATTTGGTTAGCTATTTTCAATTTTATTTATACATCTAAAACTTGGAAGTGACATTTTATAATAAAACTTGGCGTATGGTAAACTCATATCCCAGAAATTAACTAAAAAACTTAACTTAAAATATTTTCTATAGTATAATTATCATTTACATCTATAAAAAACACGATAGAACAATCCAAAAATAAAAAATTTTTGATGGGGTCTTTTAACAAAATGTTTTTTGAGATATGCGGTTGAATAGCCTCAATATGAAGTTGTATAACATGAAATCACCTATTGATAATTAAAAGCCCCAAAAAAATCATCAGAGTAATTTTTATAAAAACAATATGAAATGTTTTAAAGAACTTATTTTCTAAGTAAGGTAAGACGTCCAGTCTGTGACCACTGACCAGTAAAAAACCGTTACGAGAAATAATGTTTATAACAATTAAAAAATAATTTATACTTATGAAAACTGGTATATCTCTTTTTTGGTTTTAGTAAAGAAATAAAAGTAATAATAAAATGTGTAGCTAAAATATTTAAATTTATATTGCAGTTTGTAAGATTATAATACATTGTTAAAGCTTTTTTGAAGGACGCAAATAAAAAGGTTAGACATAACCTCCTAAGCACCAACAAAGTCAGTGATTTATAAAACACCAAAAGCAACTGTAATTAAAAGTTATACATAAGTACATCTAAGCTTATTATTTAAAATAAATTTTATGAAATATTCGTTTTTAATAGATGATTAAATTAATCAGTCATGAATAATCTGGGCTATATCACGGTCATTATTCAGACAAAAGTTCATTTAGTGGACTCCTCATTTTATACTCTACTTAATTTTACAAAGT
Source organism: Sinopyrophorus schimmeli (assembly GCA_036325965.1). Taxonomy (NCBI): domain Eukaryota; kingdom Metazoa; phylum Arthropoda; class Insecta; order Coleoptera; family Elateridae; genus Sinopyrophorus; species Sinopyrophorus schimmeli. Next base: position 4,057,018 of record JARFIZ010000024.1, on the reverse strand, counting down.
TTATAACCAAATTGCTATACTGTTTACAGTAATTCATAAACAAACATAATATCTCATTTGAAATGTAAAGGTTGTTTAGGGTCTATGAATTTGTTAACTATTTCTTTACGTCAAATAAATTGGTCATTCACTAGACGTTTTACCATATACAATGCAATTAAATATAAAAATATTTTTTATATTAAAAAGAATTAAAAATAAACCTAGACGGAGAAAAAAATATCCTTAATATAACTATCTAACGTATACCCAATTGACGTATTGTTCTGACAAGGATTCGAATGTCTAATTTAACGATATTTATAAGTCAATTTGACAATTCATAGTATGATCAAAACAGCTCTACATAGTATACTTATAATAAGGATTCATTTATTTGATTCAAGCGTTCAAACGAAAAGCTCTCGTGAACGTGTGCAGTACCCGTCGTGAAGGTAACTGGATAGTTAATTTGAGGATTTGAATAGCTATAATAGGGATTCGTATGGTTATTATAACGATATTTTGTTCTCCGTGCATATCCGTTAAATCACTATGACAAGAATCTTTTGAATGTCTAAAACAGTAATACGGATCATTACTATAACGATCCGCAATAAGGATACTCTGGATAGCTAAATTAGCTATACGGCGTATCCCTGTGAAAGATAACTATCCAACGGATAGCTATAATAAAGATACGTATGGTTATTAAAACCATATTTTTTTCTCCTTGTATAATCATTATTTTTCGTAACTATAGAAAATATTTTAAGTTAAGTTTTTTAGTTAATTTCTGGAATATGAGTTTACCCTACACTAAGTTTTGTAATAAAATGTCACTTACAAGTTTTAGATGTATAAATAAAATTGTAAATAGCTAACCAAATACAGTTTTTTATTTTAAATATTAAGAACAAATATCAGTTAGGGAGAAAGTGGCATGAAACAGCCAAGTTTTGAAAGAGCCATTATCAATTACGCGGTAGTTTTCATACGAATCGTTTATGTATTATTATTTTAAGATAGCAACACTAGTCAGGTATCCCCCACAAAAATTTGACCGTTCACCGTCAATAAACGGCGCCAATACGACGTATTGAAGATTTTGTCGTCAAAAAGTAAGGTTTTAAGTTCAGTTTATTTGTTTTCTAACGCCTATACGTACAAAACTAATAATAATATGATTACACTATAATTTTATAGATATATTAGGCCTTCTAATAACGTATATATTTTGTAGACTAATCTTTGATTTCCTAGTAATTTTCGAGATTTTGTTTCTTAAGAGAATATGTTTTGAAAGGGCCGGACTGCAGTGTAATGAAAGAGCCACCTTTTAATTGCATAAAATGCAATAATAATTGTAGTAACAGCAATAAAGAGTGGTACCGATGCAAAGTTGTAATGGTTAGGCATATAAATCCTATGGCGTAAAAGGGAAATGGCATTATTTTTGCTAAAAACGTTTTTAAGTTTTTGCAATGATTGATCTCCAACGTCAAATTTTTTGACAGTTTCTTAGATTTATGTAAGTCAATATTTTATCCAGAATTTGCGTTATTCAAAATGTTTTATAATTATATAAGATCTAAAATTATAGCTTAAGATTATTATTAAATAATATCTTCGTTAATGTGCAGTTTTAATCTTGTAATAAGAACATGGCTTTTTCAAAACTTGGGTTGGCTCTTTCAATACCTATAGGTTATGAAAAAGCCAAATTTTATTTTTTTTATAAATGATTAGAAGTCGAAAAATATCGTTAATTTTGAAAAATGTTTTATGATATTACGTACATAAATGCATAAACAATTACAATTAAAAATAAACCCATGTACTAGCAAGCGCCCTGTTTGTTGTCGTATGTAATTACCTTTTTTATACAGGAAGTAAATGTTTTTTTATTTCCCTAGGAAATTCGTTCGTGGAATACTACCTTACATTTTTATTAAAACCCGCATTGCAATAAACTCATACAAATAATTGTCATCAGAATGAATTCGTGTAAGATACTAAACGATATTTTCTATTAAAACTCTTATTAAAATACAAATAAACGAAAGTTTTCATTTTATATGACTTCGTGCGTGTATTAATAATTGTGATTTTCTTAAAAAACCTTTCTTACAAAAAGCACAAACATATATTCTCTATCCTGTATGAACTCGTTCGTGCTTTGTTAAATTACTTTTGTCATAAAAATCTTTTTTACAAATAGAACAAACAAATTGTTTTATTCCTGTATGAATTCGTTGGTGCTTTGTTAAACCGCCCTTTTCATTAAAACCCTTTTTACAAATAAAACAAACAAATGGTTTTTCTCCTGTATGAATTCGTTCGTGGATTATTAAATCGGCTTTCCTATAAAAATCCTTATTGCAAAAAGGACAAACAAGTGATTTTACTCCTGTATGAAGTCGTTCATGTATTACTAAATGTGATTTTCTTGTAAAACTCTTCTTGCAAACAGAACAATTATGTTTCTCTTCTGTATGAATTTCTTCATGCGTTGTTAAACGTGATTTTTTCATAAAACCCTTGTTACAAACAGGACAAATAAATGGTTTTTCTCCTGTATGAATTCCTTCATGGATTGTTAATTGCCATTTATCTGTAAAACCTTTTTTACAAAAAGAACAAATAAATGGTTTTTCTCCTGTATGGATTCGTTCATGGATTGTTAATTGCCTTTTATCTGTAAAATCTTTTTTACAAAAAGAACAAACAAATGGTTTTTCTCCTGTATGGATTCGTTCATGGATTTTTAATGCTGTTTTTACTCTAAAACCCCTATTACAAAAAAAACAAATAAATGGCTTTTCTCCTGTATGAATTCGTTCGTGCATTATTAAATGGCTTTTCTCATGAAAACCCTTTTTACAAAAAGAACAAACAAATGGGTTTTCTCCTGTATGCATTCGTTCATGCCTTGTTAAACGCGATTGGCTACTAAAATTCTTCGTACAATAAGAACAAGAAATAATTTGTTTATTATGACACCTCATATGAGTCATTAGCCTTTGTTTATTTAAAAAACATTTTTTACAATAAGAACAAGTAAACCCTTCTTCTCCAGTACGATTCGTGTTCTGTAGATCAGTGCAGCTTTTCAACAAATGCGTAGATTTGGTATTTTCAATTACCCTTTCTTGGGGTACAGTGTTAACTTGTAATGACGTATCTATTTCAAAAATTCCCAAGTCTGTGGCTGTATGTAGCTTTAAATCTAGGTTATCTTCAATTCCTGATTTCATATCTTTTGTCTTTTTGTATTCAACATACTTCTGTTGTAGTTCCCTGCAACATAATTTAGTTTAGTAATTACAAAAGCAATTACAGATCAGTACATTCAAACTGAATGCCTCAATATTCAAGGAGTCAGTAAATGACAACATAAACAAGAAAATAAAATTTCAAAAATTCATCTCAAGTCCAGTATTAATGATATTGATTTATGCACTTGTTATAGGTCTGGTAGCTACCTTGGCAGCGCCGGATTGAGCAATCTTGGCGCCCCGTAGGGCCCCAAAATTGCGAAACACTTAAATATTGCTTTACAGTCCTAGCTGCCAGTCTGTAGCACCTTCCATATCTATTTAAGAAGAGGTGCCCATATTTATACCTGTGCCCGTTTTTACACCCTTTCCTCTAACAGGCTACCAGTATTTTTTTCAGTAGGTACTATTGGCATGGGTGAATGGCAAGTATTAAAATATCATTTCCTAAAAGATTAAATCAAAAATACGCGGAAGGTCAAGAAAATCCTTTGTGCCCAGGTCCTATACCTATCAATGCTCAAAAATATAAAAATTTGAAATTTAGGATTATATCATTCATTTTATGATAATTTAGTTCATGCTGCTGAATAATGAATATTCTTATGTGCGACGTTTAAATAATGTTTTTAAAATCTTTGGTTAATTATAGAAGAGCTGTGAAATAAAATATAAGTAATAAGTAAAGGTGTGAATTATATGCAAAAAAAAGAAACAGTTATGCGCAAATATAAGTATCAGATTTGAACAAAATATACAAGGAGTTTTGCTATAGGTACATACATATATGCAACTAATCTGATGGCTAATATTAAATTTTCTACAAAATAACAGTTTACCAATTAAATGAAAAAATTACTAATTTTTAAAAAATTATACTTTTAAACGTTAATAGAAAAAAGAGGGTTGAATCTAGAGACTCGACTCCATGCTTTTTTGTAGAGAATTTAATGCTGAAAAAGGATCTGTGGTTGTTTATTCGGAAAAAAACGTTCTACATAGTTTGCAGGTGAAATAAGGTTAAAATATCATTTTTCTGTGTTAAATCGATGGGAGAGCTTTAAATTTGATGATGGGCCTTTTAAAATTAATATTAAAAACTGAAATTTTAACACAATTTTTTTTGTAACATGTAAAATGAGAATTTCACATGAAATCGAAAAAAAAAATATTGATTTATTTTGAAACATCCTAATATACATAAGATTTATTAAGAATAAGGGGTTTTACATACATTTCATTAATAAATACCTATATACCTAGATAAATTAATAATTTCATAATTTTCAATTAATACTAGTTTAATATTTATTTAGTTAGAAATATTTTGATAAAAACTAACAATTCAATATTTTTCCAAATTTTCTAAGAGAAATGATTGCCTTCTATCGCTTAAAACTAATTTTTAGGTAGAAAAACTTTTATCTACATCAACAGATGTTATGGGAGGATTGGAGAGTCGTGATATAATATCAGGAGTTAATTCTAGACCTTTGATAAATTCAAAATATTTTTTAAATTTGGAAACACTCGTTTTTACATAAAAAAATTTTCAGTTTATCTGAGAAAAATATTAATATGCAAAATATGGAAGTTTGATTAAAAAATGCAAGACATAGTCGATATATGCAAAATATGCAATTTTAAATTGATCAAAAAAAAATACTCCAGTGCGCCTAAATTTAAAAATTCAAGGAAATTGGTTAAAAAATAAACAATATGCATTTGGTATACATTCTCAACTTTAGTGATAAGACAACTTTATAATGTTTTATATTTTTACAATAGCAAAACAGAATTAAATAATATTAATTGTAAGAATCAATAATGATAAAAATACTGAAAAAAGTTATTCTGTTGCTTTGAGTATCTGATATTTGGTCTTAATATTTAAAATAAAAAACTGTATTTGGTTAGCTATTTTCAATTTTATTTATACATCTAAAACTTGGAAGGGACATTTTATTATAAAACTTAGCGTATGGTAAACTCATATCCCATAAATTAACTAAAAAACTTAACTTAAAATATTTTCTATAGTATAATTATCATTTACATCTATATAAAAAAAACGATAAAACAATCAAAAAATAAAAAGTTTTTGATGGGGTCTTTTAACAAAATGTTTTTTGAGATATGCGGTTGAATAGCCTCAATATGAAGTTGTATAACATGAAATCACCTATTGATAATTAAAAGCCCCAAAAAAATCATCAGAATAATTTTTATAAAAACAATATGAAATGTTTTAAAGAATTTATTTCATAAGTAAGGTAAAACGTCCAGTCTGGAACCACCGAACAGTAAATAACCGTTACGAGAAATAATGTTTATAACAATTAAAAAATAACTTATAGTTATGAAAACTTGTAGGGGAAGGTGGCCTAGAGCGGGTAGGTTAAGGTTCATCGATTAAAATGAACCACTTCGGCTAAAAGTAAAGTGTTTCTTTTTTATATTTACGTAATACAATTATTAAACTTTAATTTTATAAAAAAAAAATAATTACATTTTTGCTTTAATTGTAGAAATAAATTCAAAAATATAAAATGTCAGAAATTAACCGCTTTGCCCGACAGTGGGGCCTAAAGCGGGTAGGCTCTTATAAACAAATCGGATTAATCAAAACCTTTGAAAAAAATTATCTACACTTGACATGTTCTTGACAGTAACATTAGTATTAAGTTATATTAAGCATTTTCCCATTATACAGGGTGTCCAGACGCTTACTCCCAAAGTTATTTTCTTGTTAAATAAAAACTATTAAACATACCAAAATTATTTTAACATAAATGGAGTTATAAAAGTTGGGAAATTTATTTACACTCGTTTTTGTTGTCACATAACACACACAATGACCACTGCAAGGACAACATATACTACTGACCAAAGAGTCGCCATTGTCCGATTGTGGTATATTTCTGGTGAAAATGCCAAAATACTCTTAGAGCATACTGCAGCCAAGTGGATTACCACACAATTCTGTCCACGAAAACAATTACAACGTAAATATTAAAATTTACATTTTAACCTAAAATTTAGGTTAAATAAAATTTCCAAATTTTTATGTTTATTTTGTTTTTTTAATTATTTTCATGGATAAGTTTAAGAGGACAGGCAATATTTGTGACGATAAGTCGTACACAGCCAATGATGACCCAACTGTGGCCACCTCTGAAAACGTTGAGCGGGTGAGGAAACTATTCGCTGAGGGACCGAGTACTTGACTCAGGCGGGCAGAGCAGTCTTTGGATATCTCCAAATCAACTATCCATAATACTTTACGGAAAAACCTGGAAAAGTTTCTCTATAAAATCCAAATTATGCAAGCCTAAAGACCCAACAGTTTAACCCGATGCTAGGCTTCGTCACGTTATCCTTAAGGAGGGGGACATTTTGAAAATTAAATTTATTAAAATAAATTTCCCATCTTTTGTCTAGCAAATGCTTTTTATTTGATTAAATTATATTTAATAGTTGTCTAGATATTAAAAATCAAGTTGGGAGTAAGCGTCTGGACACTCTGTAACTGCTAATTTGTTCCAATCTTAATATTACTTCGGTTTACCATTGTTTTTAAATCTTAATTACTTCAACGCTTTAAATCACTTATTTTTAATACCAATTTATTCCTATCAATTATAATAAAATTACTCCTTCTGGTACAAGCAAAGAGGGTATCTACCCGCTTTGCCCAAACACACATTTCTTAGTTGTGATACATTAACGTAAAAAATAATGGATGGATATTAAAATATTTAGTCAAATAATAAAACTAGTTTATTGTAAAAGAAAACCCCATTATAAAAAATGGGTTAATGTGAAGAGTTTTAGTAGCAATTGAAGTTAAATTAATTTCAAACATTTTACAAAATTATTAAATTTTTTGTTTTTTAATTTTTTGATGTTATTAAGCAACTTAGGTGTCAAAAGTAGTATGACATCAATTAGGCTGGGTACTGGCATTGTAAATAAATAGATAAATTTCGGCTAATATATAACATATCCATATAAAGGCCGTTACCCGCTTTGGGCTACCTACCCGGTTTAGGCCACCCTCCCCTATGTCTCCTTTTTGGTTTCAGTAAAGAAATAAAATAATAATAAAATGTGTAGCTAAAATATTTAAATTTATATTGCAGTTTGTAAGATTAAAATAAATTGTTGAAGCTTTTTTGAAGGACGCAATTAAAAAGGTTAAACATAACCTCTTAAGCACCAACAAAGTCAGTGATTTATAAAACCACAAAAGCAACTGTAATTAAAAGTTATACATAAGTACATCTAAGCCTATTATTTAAAATAAATTTTATGAAATATTCGTTTTTAATAGACGATTAAATTAATCAGTAATGAATGAACTGGGTTATATCACGGTCATTATTTAGACAAAAGCCCATTTAGTGGACTCCTCATTTTATACTCTACTTAATTTTACAAAGTTTATGACCAAATTGCTATAATGTTTTCAGTAATTCATAAACAAAAATAATATCTAATTTGAAATGTAACAGTTGTTTTGGGTCTATGAATTTGTTAACTATTAATTTACATCAAATTAGCTTCCGATGCAATAAATTGGTCATTCACTGGACGTTTTACCCTATACAATTCAATTAAATATAAAATATTTTTTATATTAAAAAAAATTAAAAATAAACCTATGTACTAGCAAGGGCTCTGTTTGTCCTTGTATGTAAGTACCCTTTTTATACAGGAAGTAAATGGTTTTTTTATTTCCCTAGTAAATTCGTTCGTGGAATACTACCTTACATTTTTATTAAAACCCACATTGCAATAAACACATACAAATAATTTTCATCAGAATGAATTCGTGTAAGATACTAAACGATATTTTCTATTAAAACTCTTATTAAAATACAAATAAACGAAAGTTTTCATTTTATATGACTTCGTGCGTGTATTAATAATTGTGATTTTCTTAAAAAACCTTTCTTACAAAAAGCACAAACATATATTCTCTCTCCTGTATGAACTCGTTCGTGCTTGGTTAAATTACTTTTGTCATAAAAATCCTTTTTACAAATAGAACAAACAAATTGTTTTATTCCTGTATGAATTCGTTGGTGCTTTGTTAAACCGCCCTTTTCATTAAAACCCTTTTTACAAATAAAACAAACAAATGGTTTTTCTCCTGTATGAATTCGTTCGTGGATTATTAAATCGGCTTTCCTATAAAAATCCTTATTGCAAAAAGGACAAACAAGTGATTTTACTTCTGTATGAAGTCGTTCATGTATTACTAAATGTGATTTTCTTGTAAAACTCTTCTTGCAAACAGAACAATTATGTTTCTCTTCTGTATGAATTTCTTCATGCGTTGTTAAACGTGATTTTGTCACAAAACCCTTGTTACAAATAGAACAAACAAATGGTTTTTCTCCTGTATGAATTCGTTCGTGGATTATTAAGTCGCATTTCCTATAAAAATCCTTATTGCAAAAAGAACAAACAAGTGATTTTACTCCTGCATGAACTCGTTCATGCATTACTAAATGGGATTTTCTCGTAAAACTCTTCTTGCAAACAGAACAAATATGTTTCTCTTCTGTATGAATTTCTTCATGCATTGTTAAACGTGATTTTGTCGTATAACCCTTGTTACAAACAGGACAAATAAATGGTTTTTCTCCTGTATGAATTCGTTCATGAATTATTAACTGCGGTTTTTCTCTAAAACCTTTTTTACAAAAAGAACAAGTAAATGGTTTTTCTCCTGTATGGATTCGTTCATGGATTGTTAATTGCCATTTATCTGTAAAACCTTTTTTACAAAAAGAACAAACAAATGGTTTTTCTCCTGTATGGATTCGTTCATGGATTTTTAATACTGTTTTTACTCTAAAACCCCTATTACAAAAAGAACAAATAAATGGCTTTTCTCCTGTATGAATTCGTTCGTGCTTTATTAATTCGCCTTTCTGATGAAAACCCTTTCTACAAAAAGAACAAACAAATGGGTTTTCTCCTGTATGCATTCGTTCATGACTTGTTAAACGCGATTTCTTACTGAAATTCTTCGTACAATAAGAACAAGAAAAAATTTGTTTATTATGACACCTCATATGAGTCATTAGCCTTTGTTTATTTAAAAAACATTTTTTACAATAAGAACAAGTAAACCTTTCTTCTCCAGTACGATTCGTGTTCTGTAGATCAGTGCAGCTTTTCAACAAATTCATAGATTTGGTATTTTCAATTACCCTTTCTTGAGATACAGTGTTAACTTTTAGTGACGTATCTAGATCAAAATTCCCAAGTCTGTTGCTGAATGTAGCTTTAAATCTAGTTTATCTTCAATTCCTGATTTCATATCTTTTGTCTTTTTGTATTCATCATACTTCTGTTGTAGTTCCCTGCAATATAATTTAGTTTAGTAACTGTCAATTACAAATCAGTACATTCAAACTGAATGCCTCGATATTCAAGAACTCAGTAAATGACAAAATAAACAAAAAAATAAAATTACAAAAATTCATCTCAAGTTAAATATTGATGATATTAAATTATGCACTTGTTATATGGTAGCTACCTTGGCAGCGCCGGCTCGAGCAACCTTGCCGCCCCCTAGGGTGCCAAGATTGCAAAAGACTTAAATGGCGCTCTTAAAAGGAAATTCACCGCACAATAAAACACAAAAGTAAACAGATTAAGTGTGTCATTTTTAAACAAATAGTTATAGTACAAATATTATTTTCTTAAAATATTAGATAGTATATCGATACACCTTCTTTTTTTATATAAAAGAATGAAATATGTAAACTTTTAAAAAGAACTGCCGCCGATGGCGTATACAAACACGGGCGCCCTAGGCAGTTGCCTAGTTTGCCTATATGAACGGGCCGGCCCTGTACCTTGCTATAAAGGGACAATTGGGTCAGGCTTAGCCCAGTCGTCATACCAATGGCACAAGCCTTGCCGCAGACTTGAATGATGTACAGTCTTAAAACTTTCTATTCAACACCCTACTGACTGCGCCTTGTGGAAGAAAAAAAGGCAACCAGTTTAACGAATAGGCTTGGTTACTTTTAACTCAAGAAGTTACCAAATTCAAAACATTTAAAACAGCATTTCTTTTTAAAAGGAGCGGTTCTTATATTTTTAAATTTTGCGCGTGTGCAGACTTTTTTCGTCTGTGTTTCGTTGCGTAACATTGAAGTGATAATGAGTTGCTACAAGCGGTTTTTTTTTATTAGCTGAAATAAAATATAAATTTTGATATATTTTAAGATTGCTAATAAAGTGAAGACAAAAGATTTATTAATAATTAAAATTGTATCTTCTTTATTTTCACTTCTCATACAGTTGATCCGAACTACTGCACCGTCGGTGTTTCGCATATATTGTTATTAGAGGGGGATCATAATTCTAAGTGACGGACAGTAATTAGTGGGGGCGTGAAGTAATAATTGAGTAGCCCTATAAATAAATTTATAAATAATAAAATAATTATTTATTGTATTTTATCGAAATTTTAATTTTATAAAAATCAGCTTTATTAAATAATCTTAAATTATGGATAATAATGGTTTGATGATCAAAAAATAAGCAGACACACGACAAAACAAATTGTGACTTTGCAAGGTTATCGTCCATCCAAATCTTCTCACAAAAGATACCCCTAATAAGCTTTCTCTCCTTAACCTGTTTAAATGTTTTCTAGCCAAAACTGTTATAGAATTGGTTTCTAAGCAAATACTTCTATTTTAAAAAGTTTCAAACCGTACGGAATGTAAAATCTTTAATGGTAATTTGAACTGTTCGTAGAATTTATTGAATTTTTCTTTTTCAAAAACAACATAAGTCAGTTTACTCTAATTTTACAGAAATCAATAAAAATTTTTATTTTAATAATTATAAACAATTCTTAAGATTAAACTAATAATCGTTGTTCTAGGAGTTTTGACATATATTCTGTTGAATTATTTTAAATTAGAACTTTGTCAGCGTGAATTAATTTTAATAAAATTAATTTTTTATCATATCTGTACCAAAAATTTAAAATTGTGCTCTGTTTATTGAGAAAGAATTTACAAGTTTATGAGAAAAGAAATGAAATAAATTGACAGATTTACTAATATGCCCGTAAACATTAACCAAAATTTAAACTTTTATATTTAAACAACATATTGTGGCTTAAATGTAAAACCTACATATATGATGCCATATGCTTTTTTGTAGAAATATTTACTAATACTACTGTCATACATTGTTTTAACTTATGTATATCAAAGGGTTTAAGCAGCTAATGCGAAAAAGCATAATTTTTTTAAAGATTATTTTAAATTAAATCGTAGCTTATGTCGGAGATGAAAGCTATATTCTGCCAAATATCATCAAGTCGTTTTAGCAGGTTCGCGGTTATAAGGTAAAAAACAGAGAGACAAAATTACTTTCGTATTTATAAATTAACTAGCTGACCCGCCCGGCTTCGCACGGGTATTGCGATTTCGAAGTAAAAACAATTTTTTTTTCAAAATAAAATATAGCGTATGTTACTCAAGGATAGTGTCTTCTACCTATTAATTCAAGTCCCGTCAAAATCGGTTCAGCCGTTTCCGATATACGGAGCACAATACCCATTAACAAAATGATTCGCCATTTATTGTATTCATTTGTTACAAAAAATGTGATAAATAAAGAACCGCTCTACCGATTTTGTGCAAACTTCACATAAACCATCTACTAAATAGTCCGAACAAAGCCTAAACATTTGGTTTGGATAGGTGAGCCCGTTCTTGAGTTATAAAATTACAACAAAAAGTGGCATTGATTTATATATATTTATATATATACAGTAGCGCCCAAAAGTGAGTGCCGAAACCGTTTTTCACGCATAACTTTTTGCAATCTCGGCCAATTTACTTCAAATTTTAGTATATTGTACAGTTTGATGTTGGAAAATATTATTAATAGTTAACTGTTGCGCAGATACGGTATTTTAGGTTATGTTCCATTTCTACTGCAATAGTCATTTTTTACATATTCCGCGCCGTCACATTATTGGTTTTTTCTTGAATATTTGGGTTATTTTTTTTGTGTTCAGTAACAATTGACCAAGTTTTAACAATGCCAAGGGTTGAAACTTCTCCAGCCATTCGGAAAGCAATTATAGATATGAAAAACTCTGGCATGAAGGCAGCTGCCATTTCACGGATTCTAAAGATGCCAGCTCGTACTGTCTCAAGAATTATTCAAAGGTTTGATCAGAGAAATTCTGTTGAGAATGATAAAAGAACTGGTAGACCACGTGTTACTTCTTCCCGGCTGGATACACGCATTGTTCGTCGCTCCAAAGCGGATCCGATTCTCTCAGCTGTGGATCTGGCAGCAGAATTCAATCAAAGTGAAGGTCTAAATATTAGTCGAATGACAGTTTCCAGAAGATTGAGTGATGCTGGTTTGAATGGCAGACGTCCAGCTAAAAAACCTTTCATCAAACTCAAGAATCGAAAGGATCGCGTGGATTTTGCAAAGCGGCACTTGCATTGGACAGCAGCCGAGTGGAGTCAAGTACTTTTCACAGATGAATCTAAGTTCAATCTATTTGGAAGCGACGGAATACAATACATAAGACGTCCTGCTGGAGAAAGATACAATTCAAAATACATAAAACCGACAGTAAAACATGGAGGTGGATCAGTTATGGTTTATGGAGCCTTCTCTCGTAATGGCATGGGCCCCATCATTAAAATTAACGGAATAATGACTGGACAAAGTTACAAAGATATGCTGACTAATGTCGTCTTACCATGGGCCCATACAAATATGCCTCCTAGATGGATTCTACAACAGGATAACGATCCTAAGCACACCTCCTCGATTGTCAAGACTTCATTGCAGCAGCAACAAATCAGGATTCTTCAGTGGCCCAGTCAATCTCCGACCTCAACCCGATAGAACACTTGTGGAAAGAGCTGGCAAGACGTTGTCGAAACAAAACATTAAGAATAAAGATGAAAAATTTGCCGAATTGGACAAGGAATGGAATGCAATGCCTGATTCAGTCTTTGAAAATCTTATTGATTCAATGCCATCTCGCTGTCAGGCAGTTATAAAATCTCGTGGTTTCCCAACTAAGTATTAGGCATTTTATGATTATAAAATTGTTTTAGTGTATTGTTATACAGTTATTTTTCATTAAATCGTTCTTAGTGTTCTGTTCTGAAAATCGCGTTTTTTACACAAATAGGTCTGAGCTCGTTTAACTTCCGTAAATTTTTGTTTATCACGTTTTAAACATAATAATTCTTTTTCTCATACAAAACTGTATAACATACTCAAAAATGAAGTAAAATGGCCCATATTTTAAAAAGTTCTTTTCGAAAAATCATTTAGGCACTCACTTTTGGGCGCTACTGTATATATATCAGACCATTGCCCGCGACTTCATCCGCATCTATTGATAATGTATAAAACACCGAGAACACTGAAATTCCTTAACACATGGTTGGCCTCTGATAGATGTCAGACCCTTTGAAGAAACCCGATTATAAAGTTCAAGAAAAAAAATTAAAGTCAAAATTTTCAAAAAGCTGAATCAAAGGGTCATGTCCAGGAGCGGAGGAAAATCCCCGTTTTTGCGCACGAATTTGACTACGGATTATTGTAGAACAGAGGTCAAGGTTCACCACGATATGTTTAAAAAAGTTCTACGGCATCGGAAACATGGTCAAATCATTGTCTAAAGTGTAATGTTAGAGCCCATTGAAATACATATAAAGACCCAACAAACAGTGATTTGTATGTAAGCGACGTTGGCAGAGTGGTCAGCGTGCTGACTAAAAGATTTACTTTGTGCTTTTTTCTTAATTATGCGTTTTTCAGTTATGTGTATCGATTATGTTTGACATAAACTCTAATAGTTTGCAATAGCCTTTGTGTCCTCCTTTTTTCTTCTTGAAAAACTATAATTTCAGCTAAAAAATGCATTTTCCCAGTTTCCTACTTGAATGTTTGAAGCAAGATTTGACCATGTTCCCAACGAGGTAGAATTTTTTTACAACCCCTTTCGCACTCCTCAACCATCATACTTTTTATTTCTGAACTCAAATTTGTGCGCAAATCCGGGGATTTTCCTCCGCTCCTGGACATGACCCTTTGATAAAGGTTTACAAAAAGTAAACACTCGCGAAACTTTCTATTTGGTTTAAATACATATAAATGCAACTTTGTGCAATATGAAAGTTACCAAATTTTTTTGAAAATGTTCTCCACTTTTAAAATATACTACTTGTAAAGTCGAAGGTTTTAGGCTGCGCTAGATACGTGGATTCGAAGTGATTCGAATCCCGCACTGACCATCGAAAATTTCACGCTCCTCTTCTCAAGGCAAGATTGGGCACCTGACAAGAGTAAAACTGCTCGAAAAAGTTTCCCTAGAAATTGTCGTGGTTCGGAACCCAAGTAAAACTGTAGGTCCTTTGAATGTATGCAACACTACAACATTCTCAACAAAGATTCAAGCGGGTGAAATCGCCTAAACCTAACTACAGGTACAAAAAGGCAAGAAGAAAAGTTTAGTTTTTATACTTTTATCTTGTGCAATTCATTTACTATTACAGTGAATGACTGGTGATTAGTAGTCATATATCGTTGATCGGAAGTAAATAGCGCCTTAACATTACCTGGACAACCATCTTCAAGATAATTTCTTGAATCCATAGATTCCATTAAAATATTTGATTTATATTTTTTCTTTAAACATACATTAAGATTCGACAGTACTTCGTTTGCATTTAATGTAAGTTATCCAATTGCGATAGTTATCCATATCCAATCTTCATATGATATTACTGGTGCGTTACAATTGAAGAATAGCTTAATCATCAACTCAGTGAGTTTGATTGTTGGAAATTAAAATAACGATTTTATATTTTGTTTTAAAAGTATCCTAAAAGGATTAGTTATTGTAGTTTATACATGTTTGTGCCTAAACCTCAAACATTAATTTCACATTTCAAGAAAAGGAAGTTATATTTAAGCGTTGGAAGTGTAATTGTAGGTTTTCTACGTAAAACTAACACAGGAACAGGAATTAAACTTTTAATAAAACAATTGTTGTTAACGTTTCCTTTCTTCATTGAAACTTTTTCAAGCAACTGAAAATGAACAATTTTGTATAACAACAATAACTACAAGTATTTTATAAATAATTAAAAATTATAAAATACCTTAAGATTTCAAAAAATGTTTTAACCATCAAATAAAAGAAATTTAAATGAAATGGTTTTTATCAAAATTAATAAAACTGTAAATTTACGTTCAGATACTCAAGGCCTTGGTTTAATATACAGGGTGTCCCAAATTGAGTAAGCTAACATGGGTATCTTTCTTATTAGTGAAGATAGAAGTTTCGTTAATTGGGCAATGTTTTGCAGTTTTAGGTGCCAATTCAGATTCCGTTAAGAAACTTAAAATTCCGAATACTTCCGAAGTTATCGTAAAAAAACTGAAAATCGTCATTTTCTTTAAAGTCAAATAACTTTGTAATTATAAAATTTAGAGAAAAAAGTTGAATATAAAAGTTACTTGGTTTCATAAAATACAGATAGAAATTAAGTCAAAATTAAATTCAAAATGGCGGTTTTCAAGATATTGATACCAACTTTCTTATTTTAAATGGACGCCATATTGGATTTTTACATAGTTAAATAGCATTTGTTTTTTCTCTTTTCAACCATGTATAACAACCCATATTTAAATAAAAAATTATTAACATTATTACATTTTTCTGTTTTAAATCTTGATTTAAAACAGAAAAATTTGATAATTTGATAATTTTGAAAAATTTGATAATTCATAGCTACTTGTAGCCATGAATTATCAAAGAACAATAAAACAGCATAATTCAAGCCAAGGTCATTATAATTATTTTTTGACCGATATTGTAAGTTTTTTGAATAATAATAATAATTACCTTATAAATAATTCAAAATGGCAAAGTTTTTAATTGACATGAGCAGTATGTATGTTTTATACCTACGTTAAATGTTACGAAAGCTCCTGCGTTGTAGCACAAACATATTTTAACAGTTTTCAAAAAAAAAAAGCAACCAAACGTTAAAATTTTTAAAAGATTGAATGTGAATATGCAGATGTCAGAATCTTTACAGTAACCAAATTGAAAAAATGTTGAAGATGATCATTATTTTTTTTTTGAAAAAAAAATTACTTTAAGGACAAATACCGCCCAAATTAAGCAGTTTTGTACTGAAGCAATTTTTTTTCAATCAGCTTACTTTGGTCTACAGAATGTGTGAAAATGTTTGTAAAAACCTTTTACACACACCCTATATAATAATAATATTAATCATTATAATCAATAAATAAGGTATAACCGTATAAGATAAAAATAATCTCGCCTTACTATGATACCACATTATATTATAAAATAAATTGTATATGTAAGTGCTTATAAGAAAACTTTAACCTTTATTTTTTAATTATCTGCATATCATTGAATTTACAAATATTAATTTCAAAATACATGTATCCAAAATTCAACATAAGATCAGAAATACAATTTCGTTTAAGACATACAATACGCCAAATGGAAAAGCCACATTTACACAGCAAACATTATCAGAAAAATCACTAGATTAGGAACAATAAAAATGTATCTCAGAAGTTAGCAGGCACTTAGTCGTTCTAAAAAGAACGGTTTTTTATGTATGGAAGAGCAACAGAACGCACAGAATAATGAAAACACGAAGAAAAACACACATGCAAAAATAGAATCGAGCGTTTGACAGCAATACGTCAAATTTATTGGAATATTTCGCTATTCGCCTGTGTAAACCTATCTGCGAAGCAACCAATCACAGATCAAGGTTTTAGCGCGTATAATTTAAAACGCTCTCCTAGTTTTAAAACGGAGTATAAATGAGATTTACAATTGAAACGCTTATTGGAATACATACAAAGAGAAAGTTTCTATCTTGTATTAGTTCGTTCGTGGATTATTAATTCTAATTTTCTTATAAAACCGTTTTTACAAAAAGAAAAAACATAGTTTTTCTTCAGTATAAATTCGTTGGCGCCTTACCAAAAGTGATTTTATCTTAAGTCCTTCTTACAAAAACAACAACCAAATGGATTCTATTCCGCATGAATCCGTTCATGCTTTGTTAAATAACTTTTGTCAGAAAAACTTTTTTTACAAAACGAACAAACATATGGTTTCCCACCTGTGTGAATTCGTTCGTGCCTTACTAAGACTGATTTTGTCCCAAAAGCTCTCTTACAAAAAGAGCAAACATATGGTTGTACTCCTGTATGAACTCGTTTGTGGATTATTAATCGCGATTTATTTACAAAACCCTTTTCACAAAAAGAGCAAACAAAAGGTTTTTCTCCTGTATGAATTCGTTCATGCAGTACTAAACTAGTTTTTCTCGTAAAACTCTTATTGCAAAAAGAACAAATATGTTGTTTCTCTTCTGTATGAATTCGCTCATGACTTACTAAATGTTTTTTTCTCGTAAAACCCTTCTTGCAAAAAGAACAAATATGTTGTTTCTCTTCTGTATGAATTCGCTCATGCCTTATTAAACGTGATTTTTTTATAAAACCCCTGTTACAAAAAGAACAAATAAATCGTTTTCCTACTGCATGAATTCGTTCATGGATTATTAACTGCGCGTTTTCCGTAAAACCTTTTTTACAAAAATAACAAATAAATGGTTTTTCTCCTGTATGAAATCGTTCATGGATTATTAAGTGCGCTTCTTCTGTAAAAGATTTTTTACAAATACAACAAATAAATTGTTTTCCTTCAGTATGAATTCGTTTATGGATTATTAATTGACATTGATCTATAAAACCTTTTTTACAAATAGAACAAACGAATGGTTTTTTTCCTGTATGGATTCGTTCGTGGATTTTTAATACTGATTTTCTTGTAAAACCCTTATTACAGAATGAACAAATAAATGGCTTTTCTCCTGTATGATTTCGCTCGTGACTTAATAATTTGTAATTCTCAGAAAAACCCTTTTTACAAAAAGAACAAACAAATGGGTTTTCTCCTGTATGCATTAGTTCATGACTTGTTAAACGCGATTGGCTACTAAAATTCTTCTTACAATAAGAAAAAGTAAACCCTTCTTCTCCAGTACGATTAGTGTTCTGTAGATCATTGCAGCTTTTCAACAAATACGTAGATTTGGTATATACAATGACCCTTTCTTGAGGTAAAGTGTTAACTTGTACTGACGTATCTATTTCAAAAATTCCCAAATCTGTCGGTGAATGTAGCATTAAATCTAGTTTATCTTCAATTCCTAATTTAATATCTTCTGTCTTTTCGTATTCATCATACTTCTGTTGTAGTTCCCTGCAACATAATTTAGTTTAGTAATTAAAAAAGCAATTACAAATCAGTACATTCAAACTGAATGCCTCGATATTCAAGAACTCAGTAAATGACAACATAAACGAGAAAATAAAATTCCAAAAATTCATCTCAAGTCCAATACTGATGATATTGATTGATGCACTTGTTATATGGTAGCTACCTTGGCAGTGCCGGCTCGAGCAATATTGGCGTTTCCTAGAGTGCCAAGATTGCGAAAGACTTAAATGGCGCTCTTAAAAGAACATTCACCGGAAAATAAAACACAAATGGGTCATTTCATATGAAATTAACAAATAGGGTGTGCCGCATGATTTTAATTTTAATAAAAAAAATTGTATATGATCTTTGTGATGCCAGATATGCTAAACCACCACCATTTATTTTCTTTATTGTATAACTTCTGATCAGTATCTATCCGAATTCAAAAATTTGGTCAATTTCATACTTGTACATAATGGGCTCTAGCTTTTTATTTAGAACGGCCATTGAAATGGTTGTTACTTTATTTGAAAGGGTCATAAATGTGCGTTTTATATAATACAATAAAATTGAACTAAAACAATTAGGAACACGATGGTGACCATCCGAAATGTTCACAATTTTTTATCATTTTTACGATATTTCATTCGACCCTGTGTCAACCCTGTTGCATATTAAGGGTTGATTTTTTTTTACAATAAAGTACTAACTCTTGTAATGTCGTAACATAATTATGATTACATAGGTTACGTGGGTTCCAAGTGTTTCTAAGCCCCGCGTTGAACATCGAAAATTTCACGCTCCTCTTATCAAGGCAAGATTGAGCAACTGGCAAGAGTCAAACTGCTCGAAAAAATTTCCCTAGAAATTGTTGTAGTTCGGAACGCAAGTAAAACTGTAGGTCCCTTGAATGTCTGCAACACTACAACATTCACAACAAAGATTCAAGCGGGTGAAATCGCCTAAACCTAACTACAGGTACAAAAAGGCAAGAAGAAGAGTTTAGTTTTTATTCTTTTATCTGCGCAATTCATTTACTATTGCAGTGAATGACTGGTGATTAGTAGTCATATATGGTTGATCGGAAGTAAATACCGCCTTAACATTACCTGGACAACCATCTTCAAGATAATTTCTTGAATCCATAGATTCCATTAAAATATTTGATTTATATTTCTTCGTTAAACATACGTTAAGATTAAGATTTGACAGCACTTCGTTCGCATTCAATGTAAGTTATCCAATTGCGATAGGTATCCATATCCAATCTTCATATGATATTACTGGTGCGTTACAATTGAAGAATAGCTTAATCATCAAGTCAGTGAATTTGATTGCTGGATATTAAAATAACGATTTTATATTTTGTATTAAAAGTAGCCAGAATAGTCCTTCTGAAAGGATTAGTTATTGTAGTTTATACATGTTTGTACCTAAACCTCAAGCATTCATTTCACATTTCAAGAAAAGGAAGTTTTATTTAAGCGTTGCAAGTGTAAATGTAGGTTTTCTACTTAAAACTAACAGAGGCCTGCATTAATCCAGACAGCGTGCTTCCACCCGACCCTTAAATTAATGACCCCGGTTACTCGTTGTTCAACATTACGCGGTTTAAATATCAAAAAAAATATTCCAATTGCATTTTATTTTACACATAATAATTAAAAGAAAAATAGTGAAGGTCAGTCGATATAATTTAATAGTCAAAGGATATCTAAAGGAGATCCGTAGGTAGAAGTATAAACACTTTGTTGTATTATTTTTTATTATGCAACACATTGATTAAACTTAAAATTATTAATTTCTAACTAAATCTAACTAGTCAGAACTTTGATAATAAATCCAATGCTAATTTTTATTAGTCTCCAAAAGTTCATGTGCTTAACCAAACATTAAAATTATTTCTAAATTTGCAAAAAGAGCTTTTTTTCAGTAACAATTTCTTCGTTATATTTGGTCTAGCTGGTTTGTTATTAACATGAATACGTTCCTGTTGTAATTTACCATGGATAGCCTTAAATTATATGTTACACAAGATACAAACAAAAGGTCTATATCAGGGGTGGCCAAGCTCCTTGATAGTCCAAGCCATTTTTCAAAATTTGAAATTTTCGCGAGCCGCAATTAAATACGTATTTAAAAGGTATACAAAAAAGATTTAAAATTTTTTTTTAATTTAAAATAAAAATTGTTACAACGTTGCACTTAGTCTTTCATATTTGTTGCCAGTAAATTAAAAAACATTTTGAAACACATACGGAACGATAATATTTTTTTTATATACAGTGTGTCCCAAATAGAGTGGGCTAACATGGGTATCTTTCTTATTAGTGAAGATAGAAGTTTGGTTAAATGGGCAATGTTTTGCAGTTTTAGGTGCCCATTCAGATTCTGTTAAGAAAATTTTAAAATTCCGAATAGTTCCGAAGTTATCGTAAAAAAACTGAAAATCGTCATTTTATTTAATGTCAAATAACTTTGTAATTATAAAATTTACAAAAAAAAGTTTAATATAAAAGTTACTAGGTTCCATAAAATACAGATAAAAATTAAGTCAAAATTAAATTCAAAATGGCAGTTTTTGAGATATTGATACCAACTTTCTTATTTTAAATGGGCACCATATTGGATTTTTACATAGTTAAATAGAATTTTTTTTTCTCTTTTCAACCATGTATAACAACCCATATTTAAATAAAAAATTATTAACAATATTAAATTTTTCTGTTTTAAATCAAGTAGCCATGAATTATCAAAGAACAATTAAACAGCATAATACAAGTCAACGTCAATAAATTTATTTTTTGACTAATATTGTAAGTTTTTTGAATAATAATTATTATTGCCTTATAAATAATTCAAAATGGCAAAGTTTTTAACTGAGCAGTATGATATGTTTTGTACCTACATTAAATGTCAAAGGTCCTGCGTTGCTGCACAAACATACTTAAACAGTTTTCCAAAAAAAAAGGACTCAAACGTTAAAATTTTTAAAAGATTGGATGTGAATATGCAGAAGTATGGATGTTTACAGTAACCAAATTGAAAAAATGTGGAAGATGATCTTTATCATTTTTTTTTCTTGGAAAACTGTTAAAGTATGTTTGCCCAGCAACGCAGCAGCTTTTGTAACATTTAATGTAGGTACAAAACATATCATACTGCGTAGTTAAAAATTTTGCCATTTTGAATTATTTATAAGGCAATAATAATTATTATTCAACAAACTTACAATATTAGTCAAAAAATAAATATAATGACGTTAGCTTGTATTATGCTGTTTAATTGTTCTTTAATAATCCATGACTACTTGATTTAAAACAGAAAAATTTAATATTGTTAATAATTTTTTATTTAAATATGGGTTGTTATACATGGCTGAAAAGAGAAAAAAAAATGATATTTAACTATGTAAAAATCTAATATGGCACCCATTTAAAATAAGAAAGTTGGTATCAATATCTCAAAAACCGCCATTTTGAATTTAATTTTGTTTAATTTCTATCTGTATTTTATGGAACCTAGTAACTTTTGTATTAAACTTTTTTTTGTAATTTTTATAATTACAAAGTTATTTGACATTAAAGAAAATGACGATTTTCAGTTTTTTTACGATAACTTCGGAACTATTCGGAATTTTAAAATTTTCTTAACGGAATCTGAATGGGCACGTAAAACTGCAAAACATTGCCCATTTAACCAAACTTCTATCTTCACTAATAAGAAAGATACCCATGTTAGCCCACTCAATTTGGGACACCCTGTATAATAGTACAAAAATTAAAAAGGAACTCGGGTATATTTATCGAGAGCCACAAATAATCCTTCAAAGACCCGCATATGGCTCGCGCGCCCCAGTTTGGCCACCCCTGGTCTGTACAAACACCTACCACATATTCCTTAAATCAAAATAAGCGGATTGAAGTAAACTTGCCCGTTAGTAAGTACAAAAAAGCGTAGTTGTGGTACTATACAAATTAAAATTGTTTGTTACTATAAAATTTTATAACGGCTTATGTCATTTTGCTAACATTTGGTACATCGATATCGTTTTATTGGTCAGACAAACCCATATGAAAATTACAATTTACCTCAATCCATAAGCGTAGAATGTGGGTTTTTTAATAATTGCATAATCCAAATACACTCGAACCTCCATAAATCGAATTCCGATACGTCGAATATTTGATAGCTCGAACTCGAACCTGTTTCCCTAAGATTTGTCTACCTCAACGTTAATATTTTAATGTCGATAACTCGGATTTCAATAACTCGAATTTTTTAATAAGTCGAAGCGTTTTACAATTCCCTAAATACGAGTTTCCATTACTAAATATTTCGATAACTCGAAGTTAAATTTTACAACTTTTCATAAAATTACACTACCTGGTAGGATTAAAGAACGGGTCGGTTCGATGTTATTGGTGGTTAAAAGGTCTATTGTAAACTACGATGAAAAGGTTTTATACCCACTACAAACTGTTTTGACGGCGGCACTTCAATTGGATGTAAAAACTAATTCATGTTTCAATGCCTTATAAACAATTATGAATTTTAAGATAGTTTTACAAGAAAATAAACTATTTTTTCACGGTATAACTATATTTTGAATAAATTGCAAACAACTGCAATTTTTAGCCAATTTAAGCTTTTTTTGTAATTTTCTCAAATTTTGAGGGCGTACAAGTCAAACGGACTTTGGATTTGGATTCAGTGCATCGAAATACATAACCTTAGGTAGATTTGGTCAAAAGTACTAGGCAGTTTTTTTTGGGTGCTACTTTCTACTGCTTTATTGCTGTTTTATACAATTTTGGATAAATATATTAATGATTGAGATTAACAGATTCAGAATTTGGATTTATCTCATCAAAATATACATATAAGAAAGATTTGATCTAGTTTAATCAAATTTTCTTCATTTTCATAACTGCAATTTTTACTGGTTTTTGCAATTTACTCAAAATTTTAGAAGTGTACGGTTTAAACCGAGCTCAAATTCGGATTCAAGGCATCGAAATACATAAGCCTAAGTGGGTCTAGTCAAAAGTACTGATCACTTTTTTTTGTGTGCCAGTGTTATTAATTGTAATTTTTTTATATAACCGTTTTTACAAAAAGAAAAAACATAGTTTTTCTTCTGTTTGAATTCGTTGGCGCTTTACCAAAAGTGATTTTATCTTAAGTCCTTCTTACAAAAAGAAGAACCAAATGGTTTCTATATCGCATGAATCCATTTGTGCCTTGCTAAATGACTTTTCTTAGAAAAGCATTTTTTACAAAAAGAGCAAACAAAAAGATTTTCTCCTGTATGAATTCCTTCATGGAGTACTAAATTTCTTTTTCTCGTGAAACCCTTATTGGAAAAAGAATAAATATGTTGTTTCTCTTCTGTATGAATTCGCTCATGCTTTAATAAACGTGATTTTTTTATAAAACCAATGCTACAAATAGAACAAACAAATGGTTTTTCTACTGTATGAATTCGTTCGTGGATTATTAAGTCGTATTTCCTATAAAAATCCTTATTGCAAAAAGAACAAACAAGTGATTTTACTCCTGTATGAACACGTTCATGCATTACTAAATGAGATTTTCTCGTAAAACTCTTCTTGCAAACAGAACAAATATATTTTCCTTCTGTATGAATTTCTTCACGGATTAATAACTGTGCTCTTTCTGTAAAACCTTTTTTACAAAAAGACCAAATAACTGGTTTTTCTTCAGTATGAATTCGTTCATGGATTATTAATTGACATTGATCTATAAAACCTTTTGTACAAATAGAACAAACGAATGGTTTTTCTCCTGTATGGATTCGTTCGTGGATTATTAATACTGATTTTCTTGTAAAACCCTTATTACAGAAAGAACAAATATATGGCTTTTCTCCTGTATGAATTCGCTCGTGCATTATTAATTGGTAATTCTCATAAAAACTCTTTTTACAAAAAGAGCAAACAAATGATTTTTCTCTTGCATGAAATCCTTCGTGAATTATTAATTTGGACATATCATTAAAACCCCTTTTACAAAAAGAACAAACAAATAAGTTTTCGCCTGTATGCATTAATTCATGACTTGTTAAATACGATTGGCTACTAAAAATCGTCTTACAATAAGAACAAGTAAACCCTACTTCTCCAGTACGATTTGTGTTCTGTAGATCATTGCAGCTTTTCAACAAATGCGTAGATTTGGTATTTTCAATTACCCTTTCTTGAGGTACAGTGTTAACTTGTAGTGACGTATCTATTTCAAAAATTCCCAAGTCTGTCGCTGAATGTAGCTTTAAATCCAGTTTACCTTCAATTCCAAATTTAATATCTTCTAGCTTTTCGTATTCATCATACTTCTGTTGTAGTTCCCTGCAACATAATTTAATTTAGTAATTACAAAAACAATTACAAGACAGTACATTCAAACAGAATGCCTCTATATTCAAGGACTCAGTAAATGACAACATAAACAAGAAAGTAAAATTCCAAAAATTCATCTCAAGTTATTTGGTGGTGGTTTAGCACTACTGGCACCACAAAGATCATCTACAATTTTTTTTATTAAAATTAAAAAACATGCGGCACACTATTTAATTCAAATTTGTTTATTTCATATGGAATGACCCAAATGTAAATAGATTAAGTGTATAACTTTTAATCGAATAATTATAGTACAAATATTATTAAATAGATAGTATATCTATACACCTTCTTTTTTTACATAAAAGAGTGAAATAGGTAAACTTTTAAAAAGAAGTGCCGCCGATGGCACCCTCAAATACGAGGGCCCTAGACAATTCCCTAGTTCGCTTATTTAAACGGGCCGGCCCTGTACCTTGCTAGAAAGGGACAATTGGATCAGACTTAGCCCAGTCGTCATACCAATGTTACAAACCTTGCCGCAAACTTGGAAAATGTACACGTCCAAACCTTGGTAATCCAAGCTTGGGCCAAGTTTTAAAAAATATATATTACTAGCCGTTGCCCGCGACTTCGTTCGCGTCTATTGTTAATGTATAAAACACCGAGAACACTGAAATTCCTTAACACATGGTTGGTCTCTGAGAGATGTCAGACCCTTTGAGAAAACCTGGTTATAAAGTTCAAGAAAAAAATTCAAGTCAAAATTTTCAAAAATCCGAAAAAAAATTGATAAAGGATTACAAAAAGTGAACACTCGCGAACTTTCTATTTGGTATAAATACATATAAATGCAACTTTGTGCAGTATAAAAGTTACCTAATTTTTTTGACAAATTTCCCCACTTAAAATACAGGGTGTCTTAAATTGAGTAGGCTAACATGGGTATCTTTCTTATTAGTAAAGATAGAAGTTTGGTTAAATGGGCAATGTTTTGCAGTTTTAGGTGCCCATTCAGATTCTGTTAAGAAAATTTTAAAATTCCGAATAGTTCCGAAGTTATGGTCAAAAAACTAAAAATTGTCATTTTCTTTAATGTCAAATAACTTTGTAATTATAGAAATTAAAAAAAAAAGTTTAATACAAAAGTTACTAGGTTTCATAAAGTACAGATGGAAATTAAGTCAAAATTAAATTCAAAATGGCGGTTTCCAAGATATTGACACCAACTTTCTAATTTTAAATAGGCGCCATATTAGATTTTTACAGAGTTAAATAGCATTTTTTTTTCTCTTTTCAACCATGTATAACAACCCAAATTTAAATAAAAAATTATTAACAATATTAAATTTTTCTGTTTAAAATCTAGTAGCCATGAATTATCAAAGAACAATAAAACAGCATAATACAAGCCAAGGTCATTATATTTATTTTTTAACTGATATTGTAAGTTTTTTAAATAATAATAAATATTACCTTAGAAATAGTTCAAAATGGCAAAGTTTTTAACTACGCAGTATGATATGTTTTGTACCTACATTAAATGTTACAAAAGCTCCTGCGTTGCTGCACAAACATACTTTAACAGTTTTCAAAAAAAAAATGATGAAGATCGTCTTCCACATTCCTTCAATTTGGTTATTGTAAACATCCATACTTCTACATATTCACATCCAATCTTTTAAAAATTTTAAGGTTCCGTTGCTTTTTTTTTGGAAAACTGTTAAAGTATGTTTGTGCAACAACGCAGGAGCTTTTGTAACATTTAATGTAAGTACACAACATATCATACTGCGTAGTTAAAAACTTTGCCATTTTTAATTATTTATAAAGTAATAATTATTATTATTTAAAAAACTTACAATATCAGTCAAAAAATAAATATAATGACCTTGGCTTGTATAATGCTTGAATAAGCGAAAAAAAATGCTATTTAACTATGTAAAAATCCAATGTGGCGCCTATTTAAAATAAAAAAGTTGGTATCAATATCTTGGAAACCGCCATTTTTAATTTAATTTTGACTTAATTTCCATCTGTACTTTATGAAACCTAGTAACTTTTGTATTAAACTTTTTTTTTTAATTTCTATAATTACAAAGTTATTTGACATTAAAGAAAATGACAATTTTTAGTTTTTTGACCATAACTTCGGAACTATTCGGAATTTTAAAATTTTCTTAACAGAATCTGAATGGGCACCTAAAACTGCAAAACATTGCCCATTTAACCAAACTTCTATCTCCACTAATAAGAAAGATACCCATGTTAGCCTACTCAATTTGGGACACACTGTATACTACTTGAAAATTCGAAGATTGTACGGTGCACTATATACGTGGGTTCGAAGTGGTTCTAAGGCCCGCGCTGATTATCGAAAATTTCAGCTCCTCTTCTCATTACAATAATGAGCACCTGGCAAGAGTAAAACTGCTCGAAAAAATTTCCCTAGAAAATGTCGTGGTTCGGAACCCAAGTAAAACTGTAGGTCCCTTGAATGTCTGCAACACTACAAGATTCACAACAAAAATTCAAGCGAGTGAAATCTCCTAAACCTGACCACAGGTACAAAAAGGCAAAAAGAAAAGTTTAGTTTTAGCCTGCCTTAATCCAGACAGCGTGCTTTCACCCGACCCTCGAATTAACGACCCCGGTTGCTCGTTGTTCAACATTATGGAGTTTAAATATTAGGAAATATGCCAGTTGCACTTTATTTTACATACAATAATTAAAAGATATATCCTGAAGGTCACCCGATATAATTTAATAGTCAAAGGATATCTAAAGGAGATCCGTAGGTAGAAGTATAAACACTTTGTTGTATTATTTTTTATTATGAAACACATTGATTAAACATAAACATATTAATTTCTAACTAAATCTAACTAGCCAGAACTTTAACAATCAATAGAATTCTAATTTTTATTAGTCTCAAAAAGTTCAATTATGCTTATCCAGACATTAAAATTATTTCGAAAATTCCAAAGAGCTTTTTTTTTCAGTAACAATTTCTTCATTATATTTGCTCTAGCTGGTTTGTTATTAACATGAATACGTTCCTGTTGTAATTTACCATGGATAGCTTGAAACGATTTGTTTCACAAGATAGAAACAAAAGATCTATACAAACATCTACCACATATTCCTTAGATCAACTTGCCTATTTGTAAGTACAAAGAGGCTCAGATGGGGTACTATATAAATTAAAATTGTTTGTTGTTATAAAATTTATAACGGCTTATGCCATTTTGCGAACATTTCGTACATCGATACCGTTTTATTGGTCAGACAAACCGATATCAAAATTATAATTTACCTCAATCCATAAGCGTGGAACATGGCTTTTTTTATTAAAAAAACCATAGATATTTAGATATTTAGATTATGCAATTATTATTGCATAATCTTGAATCTATCCAATGAAAAAAAAATAAGGTTAGATATAAAATTAAGATTGCATAACGTCAGCGATACTACAATATCGCGTAACTAGCTTTTTTCATAAGGTCGAATTTCCAATGTTATTTTATTGAATGTTAGTCTCTATGGAAAAAGCTAGTTAACCATAATATTGCGGTATCGCCGACGATAACTTATTTACTAGAAAACAGGTATTCTTAATAAGATTCCGTTTCGCTCACGTGCTTTTTGCAAATTATGTGTATTTTAATAATTCACAGTACATTTTACAAATAAATTAAGGTGCTACAGTGAGAGGATATTATAACCAAAATTTACAGTTACAAAAATTATAATTTTTACCATGTTTTATCGTAGACCGGGACTGTACTCTTATAACTGCAATTTTTACAGTGTAACATCGCAAATTTTATTTAAGAAATTATACTACTCAAAGTCATAATACGTATTTTTGAAGTTTCTAAAAATTACGATGTTACATTGTAAAATGAACTAGTCGGTACAGTAGATTTTCATATATTTAAATAAATTTGAAATTATTTTTACGATTAACACCTCATCACAAAGATGCGTGAAATTATTCATTGTGAAATTGTCTAAAAAATATACAACCTGAGTAATCGATCAATTCTTCATTATAAAAATTTCGGTCCTACAGAGCTCGTTTACTAATAAGTTTAAGAAAAATTTCTTAAGCATTTATATTAGACCACATGCAAAAAATTATTTTGGACGTTATAAGTAACAAAGTGACTTCGAACTTTGAAGAATGTTACATCGTAATTTTTCCAAATGAAATTTAATACAATAAACTATTACAAAAATTACGATGTTGAATAGTAAAAATTAATATCTAAACAATAAATATTAATCATAATATTCACGTCCAATATATTTTAATATTCATTAATGTTAACAGGAATTAAACTTTTAATAAAACAACTGTTGTTAAGTGTGTCACGTTTCCTTTCATCATTGAAACTCTTTCAAGGAACTGAAAATGAACAAATTTATATAACAACAATAACTACAAGTATAAAATACCTTAACATTTCAAAAAATGTTTTAACCATCAAATAAAAGAAATTTAAGTGACATCGTTTTTATCAAAATTAATAAAACTGTAAATTTACGTTCACATACTTAAGGCCTTAGTTTAATATATAAAGACATCTTAAATAAAATAAAATCAAAAATAGGTTCCCCAATCTAAATTTTATAATTAATCCCATCGCCTTTCAATCGCATAGAAATTTGAAATGTGCAATTATTAAAAAATTCAGGGTTCTATGCCTATGAATTGATGTTCATTATAATTGTGATATAACTTTCTCTCCTATAAAACTACGTCAACGTACCAAATTTTTGCAAAATAGTTACTGTAAAGACAAACAGCGCCCAAATTAAGCAGTTTTGTACAGACGCAATTTTTTTTCAATCAGCTTACTTTGGTCTACAGAGCGTGTGAAAAATATTTGTAAAATTTTTTACACACACCCTATATAAATAATTATATTAAGCATTATAATCAATAACTAAATTAGGTATAAGATAAAAATAGTTCCGCCTTACTATGATACCACAGTATATTATAAAATAAGTTTTATATGTAGGTTCTTTTTTTAACAAACTTTAACCTTAATTTTTTAATTATCTGCATATGATTTAATTTACAAATATTAATTTTAAAATACATGTATCTAAAATTTAATATAAGACCAGAAATACAATTAAAACTCTTATTGGAATAAATACAAAGACAAAGTTTTAATCTTGTATTAGTTCGTTCGTGGATTATTAATTCTAATTTTCTTATAAAACCGTTTTTACAGAAAGAACAAACATATAGTTTTTCTTCTGTATGAATTCGTTGGCGCTTCACAAAAAATGATTTTATATTAAGTCCTTACAAAAAGAACAACCGAAGGGTTTCTATCCGGTATGAATCCGTTCGTGCAATATTAAATTGCCTTTCTGAACAAAACCTTTTTTACAAAATGAACAAACGTATGGTTTCTCGCCTGTGTGAATTCGTTCGTGCCTTACTAAGACTGATTTTGTCCCAAAAGGTCTCTTACAAAAAGAGCAAACATATGGTTGTGCTCCTGTATGAACTCGTTCGTGGATTATTAGTTGTGCTTTAGTCAGAAAACCCTTTTTACAAAAAGAGCAAACAAATGGTTTTTCTCCTGTATGAATTCGTTCGTGAATTACTAATTCTGATCTTCTTAAATAACGCTTTTTACAAAAAGAACAAACAAATAGTTTTTCTTCTGTATGAATTCGTATGTGGGTTGTTAAACGTGATTTACTCAAAAAACCCTTATCACAAAAAGAACAAAAAAATGGCTTTTCTCCTGTATGAAATCGTTCGTGAATTACTAACTCTGATTTTGTGAGAAACCTCTTTTTACAAAAAAAACAAACAAATAATTTTACTCCCTTATGAATTCGTTCGTGAGTTGTTAAATTTCCTTTGCTATAAAACCCTTTTTTACAAAGACAACAAACAAAAGGTTTTACTCCTGTATGAATTCGTTCGTGGATTATTAATTGTGATTTAATCGTACAACCCTTTTTACAAAAAGAGCAAACAAATGGTTTTTCTCCTGTATGAATTCGTTCGTGGATTATTAATTGTGATTTAATCGTAAAACCCTTTTTACAAAAAGAGCAAACAAATGGTTTTTCTCCTGTATGAATTCGTTCGTGAATTACTAAGTCTGATCTTCTTCGAAAACCCTTTTTACAAATAGAACAAGTATGTGATTTCTGTGCTGTATGAATTCGTTCGTGAATTATTAAATCTGATTTTGCTGTAAAACCCTTTTTACAAAAAGAACAAAAAAGACTTTGTGTAGTGTGACACCTTATATGCCTAATTATCTCCTGTTTGTTTACAAAACGTTTATTACAATAAAAACAAATAAAAGCTTCTTTTCCCGTACTATTTGTTTTCTGTAACATAGAATTAGATTTTTTATCAACTCTGGTTTGAAAATAAGAGCCAGAGAGTAATTTATTTTCAATATGAGATCTGTCATTTTTCATATTGACAACCTCAAACGCCTCATTACAATGCGAACAATGGAACACAGTACCTTCACCATTATTTGTAAAATAACCCTCGTTTATAGCGTGGTGGTGAGTAATTTGGTCCTTTATATCCGTAACTAAAACGCTTAATTCAGGGAAGATTGATTTTTCTAGTATATTTATTGTTATCGATGCAGGCTTTTGAATAGCACCCAAAGGCCGACTTAGTGTGCCGTTATGTCGTAACTGAAAATCTGTTATTTCCTTTGTAACTTTTAAATTATCTTGTGTGTTTTCTGTCACGTAAGTTAAACTTGAATCATTTATGGTTTCCACCTGATTAGTACAATTTAAAGGTTGAGCAGTACTAATATTGCTTCTTTTCCATTTACCCTTACATAGGGATTTCCTTGCTGGTTGTGATGGACTATTTGTATCTCGTAAAAGCTTTTGGTATTTTTTAGTAGTATTATATAAAGCGTTTTTCTTTGTATAACGTAGTTGTTTCATAGTATTTTTAGGTCTCGATCTATAACGAGATGGTACTTTCATATATGTAACATCTTGATCAATACGCCTTTTCAACACATGTGTAGCTTTAATATTTTCGATGAGGCTTTCTTTCGGTAAAGTGTTAAATTGCAGTAACGCATCTATTTTCCAAATTCCCAAGTCTATCGCTGAATGGAGCTTTAAATCTGACTTATTATCAATTCCTAATTTTATGTCTCCTGTCTTTTCGTACTCATCAATATTCTGTTGTATTTCCCTGCAACATAATCTAAGTTAGTCACTATAAATTAATTATATCAACACAAGAAAATCATGGCCAGTGTTAGGGTGGTGGTTAAAATTTTTTTTCCGGCGTTTCTAAAACACCTTCCTTTTGATCACGAAATACGGGTGATTTCTTTAAAATTTTTTTAACAAAAATAACACGTGCATCAATACAATCAAAGTTCATTTTTTGAGAAAATCGTAGTTTTTTATAAGCATCTCTTAACGTACACGGATTTGAGAAAAAGTTATAGAAAATTATATTCGCTATAAAAAAAGTATTTTTCATTTTCTTCATGAAATTCATATTTATGGAGATATTCTCAATAATAAATTCATTAACTTCATATAGTCAACATTTTAAGACCTACAAACGTCAGTTTTTCTGAAATGTAAACAATTTTGTAACAACTAAAATTTATTATAGTTTTACGAAATTGTATATATTTCAGAAAGAATGATGTTTGACGATCTTAAAATGTTGACTATATGAAGTTAATGAATTATTGACAATACCTCTATAAATATGAATTTCATGAAGAAAATGGAAAAGATCTTTTTTGTAGAGAATTGAATTTTCTACACAATAGCCTCTATAACTTTTTCTCAAATCCGTATACTTTATGAGATACTTACAAAAAACTACGATTTTATCAAAAAATGAACTTATATTGTCTTGAGGCACGTTTTATTTTTGTTAAAAAAAATTCCCCTGTATTTTTTCATCAAAAAGAAGGTTTTTTAGGCGGTCGGAAAAAAATTAATGTTTAACGTCCACCCTAGTCTGTATATTTGACCAGGCCCATGTATCTAAATGTATTTTGTTGCACTAAATTCAAATCCGAAGTTCGTTTGATCTACAAGGGAAGAGTGTCATAAAAGAGCCAGTTTAAAAAAAAGGATAAATAATATAGAAGGATATAAATAAATAAAAAAAATTGTGTAATCTATAATTGTTTATTCATTGATGTACGTAATGTCATAAAACATTTTTCAAAATGAACGATACTTTTAGACTTCTAATCATTTATAAAAAGAATGAAATTCGGGTCTTTCATAACCTACAGGTATTGAAAGAGGTTTTGAAGAGGTTTTGAAAGAGCCATGTTCTTATTACAGGACTAAAACTGTATATTAACGAAGATATTATTTAATAATAATTTTAAGATATAATTTTATATCTTATAGGTACATATAATTATAAAACGTTTTAAATAACGCAAACCCTGGATAAAATATTTACTTAAATCTAAGAAACTCTAAAAAAATTTGCCGTTTGAGATCAATCATTACAAATTGACTAGGTATGTTCTTTTTAAGAACTAATATTATGTTAATTAAAAACAAAACAAAAAAATTCAAAATTCAAAACAAAGATAAAAAATTCAAGAAACTTAAAAACATTTTTATCAAAAATAATGCAATTTCTTTTTACGCCACAGGATTAATGTGTTCAACCGCTACGAATTTTGCATCGGTACCAGTCTTAATTGCTGTTACTATAAATTATTATTGCACACTATACAATTAAAAGCTGGCCCTTTCAGTACACTGCAGTTCGGCTCTTTCAAAACATATTCTCTCAAGAAACAAAATCTCGAAAATTAGTATGAAATGAAGGATTAGCCTGCATATATTGGTATATGTTATTAGAAGGCCTAATATATCTATAAATTTATATTATAATAATATTACCATTAGTTTTGTACGTAAAGACATCAGAAAACAAATAAAATGAACTCAAAAATTAATTTTTGACGAAAAAATCTTCAATAAGTCGTACGGGCGCCGTTTATTGACGGTAAACTGTCAAATATTTGTAAGCGATATCTGGCTAGTGTTACTATCTTAAAATAATAATACGCGCACGATTCGTTCGAAAAACACCGCGTAAATAATAATGGCTCTTTCATGGCACTTTCCCCTTACACCCTCATAACTGGTTAAATTGCAAAAAACTGCTAAAAATGACTAAAAATTTCAGTTATAAAAGTGCAAAAAAAACGTCTATTAAGATTATTTAGTGCGAATTCGTTTTATAGTTTATATATCATATTTATAAACCAATGTAGGTTAACAATTGATTAGCTTTGATAAATACAAGATAGGTTAGTTCTTTAAAATAAAATTCTTCTAAAAAATAGTTATTATATAAATTATAGAAAATTTAATATTTATTATTATTAGACTCCAAAATTCGCATGAACTTAATAGTTTAGCAGATATAGGTACTACCCAGGCTCATAATAGTTCGGCCGGCTCATATTTGCGACATATGCGTTTATAAATTACAAAACTTATGAAAGTATTTTGTAAAATTGTGTTAATTATATTAAAATGTAGAGTCTTAACTTACAAAACTGAAAATGTATTCAATATATTTAATACATAATAGGTATATAATACAAAATGTGGTCAAACCCAGGGGCCAGAATAGTTCGGCCACCATTTAATATTGAGTTACTTATACTTTGTTCTTAATTGGAGCTTTAATTTGACTAGCCATTGTATTCACAAAACTAACACATTTTTCTGGCAGACTTATATTCCATATATCCTGTAAAGTTTCTTTTAATTAGAGAATGGTTCGTGCTGGAGACTTCCGAAGTTTTTTATTTATATTGTGCCAAAGGATCTCAATAAGAGACAGATCTGGACCTGAATATTGATATATCATGCTTTTGCAATCATGTCTGAACATGTTTGCTATATGACACGCCAGGGCGTCCTGCTGGAATGTAAAGCCACCTTCAAACGTTTGCAATGCTGCTATTCAGAGTAACACTAAACGTTCTTCAAGAATATCTCAGTACCTCTGCGCGATCACGGTGCTATCAGTAAAATGCGATTTACCCACACCCCTTCCCGACATACAACCCCACACCATATCATATGCTGGAATATTTATTTTTTCTACTAAACAATTTGTATATGTTTCTGAAAATGTACGCAATACCCGTTTCTGTGTGTCACCCACATAAACATCAAAATTAGACTCATCACTAGAAATGATGCTAAATCATTGTTGTGGAGTACAGTTTAGGTGTTCCTAGGCTTATTTTAACCTGTTACGCTTCTGTAATTTGGTTGCAAAGGGCTTTTATTTTGCCTAGAAAAAAATTGAGCTGCTAGCAAATTTGTTCTATTCGCGAAAATTGGATAAATATTTCGTTGTAAAACTTTTATCTTATTTTTCGAATAGTTCTCTTCGCTGTCGACATTAAAATTGCCTTTACGATACTTTTTCTTCATAATACTGTTATTTCTTTTGTTTTGATCCGCCGATTTGTTTTTATAATTTGCTTCAGTAGTTGTGGCTGGACGTCGGGT
The DNA here is from genome assembly GCA_036325965.1 of Sinopyrophorus schimmeli. NCBI lineage: Eukaryota > Metazoa > Arthropoda > Insecta > Coleoptera > Elateridae > Sinopyrophorus > Sinopyrophorus schimmeli. The sequence goes on along the minus strand of JARFIZ010000024.1, from coordinate 4,021,481 downwards.
TTTGATTTTTTCTTCAATTTTCCAGTATTTTTATGTAAATTAATAATATCTTGTACTTTAAAAAGCGGCACTCAATACGAAGCTGATATTCGACGGCCCGAAATGCCCTTTTCATAAGCAGCGATCGAAAGACGAAAATCTTTGCTCAAAAGTTTGCCAAGAGGCATTTTGCTAAAAATAATACTATAAACCACTACACAGTAATCTTTTATTACGTTCTACAGAAGTCAGCAGTGTCTGCTGACTTCTGGTTAAATATTACGATAACATATTATAGTAACCGAACTATTATGACCCGTCAGTTGTATTACATTTTTGGTTGTATAATTGTTGCCGCTAATGTAATTTAAATAAAATTTTTGAATTATGTAAGTTTAAAGTCTATATTTCACCGTAATAAAAAAAATTTATACAAAATTCGAACACTTGTTTCTAGGTTTCACAATTTGTTCGGACATTGACTTCAACATTTGAACCGCCCGAACTATTATGAGCCCGTGTGGTAGGTATGACCAATAAAAACTTTCAATGCAGAGTAGCCGCAGCAGCGCGTGAGTAGAAGAGAGACAACAATACTTTAAGGTAAGTCACTGCTATTTACGCTACTATCAAAAAGGCGTAATAAATAATTAAAAAACAGTCCTTAATGATGAAAATTTTCCCATTTGTCACTACGAAGGTTATTTTATTGACTAAATTATAAAGAATATAAAAATAAATCTTTAATGTCTTATCACTTATTTTAATGGATTTATAAGTCACTACAATTCGTCAAAATGGTGATTTTTTTAAACTTTAAAAATTCATATCTTATGAAATATTAACTAGATCAACAAGAATTATAGGTCCTTTTTTATTTATATTAAAGTAACAATATAAAAAAATATCCCGTTTAAAAATAACGTTTTTTAGAAATTATTTAAACAATTTCGTTTTTAACAAAATAAAAAGAAATAATGTCGGAATAGTTTTTGACACTCATGCGCCGACATTTTCCTAGACTAACTGCCCAAGTAACTAAAAGATTCCGTGATAAAAAAAAATATCAATTGTTTACCATGGCCCCCTCGATCACCTGACCTGAACTCCATAGAACGTGGATGAGATATGATGGGTAAAAATATTGTCCGTTTACCTTATACCCAGAATACTCTAGACGAACTGCGACAACAGCTTCAGACAGCCTGGGATAAGATGCTTAAAATACATTAAACCATTCCAAAAAATAACACAGTCACACAAAAAAAAAGTCATGATTGGGTCAGAAGGTCAGACCATAAATTCTATATGTATTTGGGGTCGCTGAATCCGAATCCGAGGTCAAAAATACCCCTGCACGTCTAAGTTCCGACATAACCTCAAAAAACCTATTTTGAGGCAATTTAATATTTTAACGTTGTTATTCAAGCTGTAAAGTAACCAACCGGTTATTATGACATAAACCCTTTACCTCATTACTCCATAACCCCATATTCCCATAACCTCACAACTGAACGACCTTAAAACATTCGTAATCTTACGTATTAAACACCAACTAAAATATCTTAACTCAAGTTCTAAACGAAAAAACGAAGCAGTGAAACACTGTTTTCCCGTAACCTTGTAACTCTATTACCCCACGACCCCATAATTTTGTAACCCTATAACTGAATAACCACAATAATTTCAGAAATTAAACACTGAAATTTTTTTAGTTAAGCTGTAAACTAAAAAATATGATGGCAGATTTCTGTTGGAGGCTAAAGCGAGATACACCAAAAAAAGATACAAAGCGTAAATCGTTGCATAAATCATTTAATGAGAAAAAAACCCGGTATAGTACGAAAAAAGAACCTGACACTTGATTTAAGAATCTGATTTTACCCATCGTCCATTCTAATCGTTTAGTTTCAAGTTTGTTTACTCGAGTCATTCAATTGCCATTTGGTTATTCGTTATTCGGTTATAGGGATACGGGGTGAAGGGATTATAGGGTTTGTCTAATTGGTTTTTTAGCTTAGTTTAAATTAAAAAAATTCAGTGTTTAATTGCTGAAGTTATTGTGGTTAATGAGTTATGGGATTACAAAATTATGGGATCGTAGGGTTATAAGATTACAAGGTTACGAGAAAATAGTGTTTCACTGCTAATTTTTTTCGTTTAGAACTGGAATTAAAATTTTTTAGTTGGTGTTTAATGCGTGAGATTACGAATGGTTTAAGGTTGTTCAGTTGTGAGGTTATGGAAATATGAGGTTATGGAGTAATAAGGTAAAGGGTTTATGTGATAATAACCGGTTGGTTACTTTGCAGCTTGAATCACAACGTTAAAATGTTAAATTGCCTATAAAATAGGTTTTTTGAGGTTATGTCGGAACTCAGACGTGCAGGGGTATTTTTCACCCCGGATTCGGATTCAGCGACCCCAAATACATATAGAATTTATGGTCTGACCTTCTGACCCGACCATGACTTTTTTTTGTGTGGCTGTGTAATTAATAATAATAGTCAGTATTATTTAATAGTCAGAGGAAAACTAAAAAGAAACCTAGGTAGAAGTATAAACACTTGGTTGTATTATTCTTTATTATGAAGCAAATTTATTACACATAAAAATATTAATCTCTACCTAAATCTAATTAGCCAGAAGATTGACCATAAATCGAATTCTAATTTTTATGCATTTCGAAAATTTCAACTACTCTTAACCAGATATTAAACTTATTTCTAAAGTTGTAAAAAGAGGCTATTTTTCAGTAATAATTTGTCCCATATATTTTTTTTACCTCTTATTGTTAGTGCGGCTCCTTACATTTTGTTCTACTGTTAGTTTCAAATCAACATGTATAATACAATAATAATATCCGGCTTGTTATTAATGTAGATACGTTCGTGTTATAATTTACCATAAATAATCTTACAATTTTATAAGTTTTTTTTATTATATAATTTATAACGGCCTTATGCCATTTTGCTAACATTTGGTACATTCACGTAGTTCTATAGGATAGACAAACCCATATCAAACTTATAATTCACGTCCAACCATAATCATAGAACGTCGGTTTTTTAATACAGTCAACTCGCGTTATAACGAAGCTCGATATAACGAAAATCTCGATATAAAGAAAGAAACCGCCGGTCCCTTGAGAATCTCGCTTTATAACGAAAATTTTAATGGAGTTTGGTCCCCTCGATATAACGAAGTTTTCTTGACCAAAGTCTAATAATTTTTGGTAAAAAAGTAAGTACTGTAGGTATGTTATATAATTTACATAATGTGTTTCTACACAATTTTTGATTTTTTTATCTTAAAGCAATGCAAACTTAACACTATCAATTATCAATTACTTGCAAAGCCATGACCTTGACGACAGTGTATTCTCAAGTACAGTAGACGCCGCTTAATGTGATGACTTTGGGACCGAGATAAAGTGATCACACTAACCGACTGATAACAATAAGCGAAAGATACCAGCGGAGCAAGTAAAACTTAAACAAAAATTTTATGAACTAAATAGTGTGTATTAATTAGATTCGTTGATGTACACATTAAGATATATAAATTTTATTTAATGTATAATGCAATTTTTTATAAAATTTACGTTAAAAACAACTTATTTTAGAACAAAACAAAATAAAGTATTAAAAACATACATAATGTGTTAGAGGTATCGGCATCACTGTAAAAATATCCATATAACGCACAATGCAAAAAGGTCTTATTTTTTGAAAAAAATGTTCAATTGTTGGTTAAATTTTGGATTTTCTTAATACATTAAGTATTTTTTAAAACAATACAACTTACATAAAATTTGACAAAACGAGTACACAACGATTCAAAAAACGAAAACATACTAATTGTAAGCTTGACTGCGTTTTTTGTTACTACAATTAGGGGATTAATTTATTTTCTGAGAAAAATGGATATTCCTTGAAACAGCATCGCTAGTTCCAGTCGTGCTTTGTTCTCAAAAACCATAAAAGATAGTCTCTCATTGTCTAACGGACTGAACTTTGATCACAATAAACGAAATATCGATAATAATAACCGAATAAATTTTAATGCTTTTGTATTGTGTCGGTTGGTTCCAAACCAGTTTGATCACACTAAGCGGCTGATAACATTAACCGTGATCACATTAAGCGGCGTCTACTGTATCTTAAATCTGGAGAACGCAATTGAACGGACACGTACAGTCACCTGCAAACAAACTAAAATTACGGATTTTTTTTAGATTATACTTGTTTCTATTTCTATTGTTTTTTTTATTGTTGTATTCTATTGTTTTATTAAAAAAAAAATACATTTATGCGTTATATTGGTTATTTTATTAAGCGACAACGAATTTGTGGTGTATTGGATTGATTTATTCTATATCTTTAAACAAATTTGTAAAAGTTTGTTAATTTATGCTTTTATAATAAAGAATTTCGATATAATAAACTTTCGATATAACGAACTTTTTCGTGGGTCCCTTGAAATTCGTTATAACGCGAGTTGACTGTATTGGAAACTACACACACGATTTTTATAAAAATTGGTATAAATAGATAAAAAGTTATGCAAAATGGAAAATATTTTCACAGACATGCCGCTTCCGGTTATACCGAAGTGAACAGCAACTTCGTTATTTTAAACAGAACACCCTATATATTATTAACTTTCCGTATTCTACGTTAAATTTTAATGTTACTTTATGTAAAATACCCTATACCTAAAATGTATACTTTTCAATATACATTAATTTTTTAATGAATAATTGTCAGTTGCAGACCTTCATATTAAACATCCCCTATCAGGTTAATGAGTAAGAAAATCAAGCTAATTGGTGACATGTACAAAACTGCTTTGTTGTATATAGGGTTCGTAAAAAAAGTATAAAAAGTGCAACATCAAAAAAGTCAAATATTTTTAAATCAAACTACAATTTTTTTCCTCTTATTTATTATAAAACTGTTTTTACAAAAAGAACAAACATAGAGCTCTGTATGAATTCATTAGTGGTTTATTAAATATGATTTTATCATAAAAATTCTTCTTATAAAAAGAACAGAAGTATGGTTCCTACTCCGTATGAATTCGTTCGTGCTTTGTAAAATTGCATTTCTGAAAGAAACCTTTCTTACGCAGTTAACAACCATATGGTTTTACTACTGTATGAGTTCGTTCGTGAATTACTAATTTGCCTTTCACACGAAAACCCTTGTTACAAAAAGAACAAAAAAATGGCGTTACCCCAGGGTGCATTCGTTCGTGATTTATTAAGCTGCTTTTTAAACAAAAACCCCTTTTACAAAAAGAGCAAACAAATGGTTTTTCTCTTGTATGAATTCGTTCGTGACTTTTTAAACGTTGTTTTTTTACAAAACCCTTTTTACAAAAAGAACAAACAAATGGTTTTTCTCCTGTATGAATTCGTTCGTGAATTACTAAGGCATGTTTTCTCACAAAACCCTTATTACAAAAAGAACAAACAAATGATTTTTCTCCTGCGTGAATTCGTTCGTGAGTTGTTAAAGTTCCTTTGCTATAAAACCCTTTTTTACAAAGACAACAAACAAAAGGTTTTACTCCTGTATGAATTCGTTCGTGGATTATTAATTGTGATTTAGTCGTACAACCCTTTTTACAAAAAGAGCAAACAAATGGTTTTTCTCGTGTATGAATTCGTTCGTGAATTACTAAGTATGATCTTCTTCGAAAACCCTTTTTACAAATAGAACAAGTATGTGGTTTCTGTGCTGTATGAATTCGTTCGTGAATTATTAAATCTGATTTTGCTGTAAAACCCTTTTTACAAAAAGAACAAAAAAGACTTTGTGTAGTGTGACACCTTATATGCCTAATTATCTCCTGTTTGTTTACAAAACGTTTATTACAATAAAAACAAATAAAAGCTTCTTTTCCCGTACTATTTGTTTTCTGTAACATAGAATTAGATTTTTTATCAACTCTGGTTTGAAAATAAGAGCCAGAGAGTAATTTATTTTCAATATGAGATCTGTCATTTTTCATATTGACAACCTCAAACGCCTCATTACAATGCGAACAATGGAACACAGTACCTTCACCATTATTTGTAAAATGACCCTCGTTTACAGCGTGGTGGTGAGTAATTTGGTCCTTTATATCCGTAACTAAAACGCTTAATTCAGGGAAGATTGATTTTTCTAGTATATTTATTGTTATCGATGCAGGCTTTTGAATACCACCCAAAGGTCGACTTAGTGTGCCGTTATGTCGTGACTGAAAATCTGTTATTTCCTTTGTAACTTTTAAATTATCTTGTGTGTTTTCTGTCACGTAAGTTAAACTTGAATCATTTATGGTTTCCACCTGATTAGTACAATTTAAAGGTTGAGCAGTACTAATATTGCTTCTTTTCCATTTACCCTTACATAGGGATTTCCTTGCTGGTTGTGATGGACTATTTGTATCTCGTAAAAGCTTTTGGTATTTTTTAGTAGTATTATATAAAGCGTTTTTCTTTGTATAACGTAGTTGTTTCATAGTATTTTTAGGTCTCGATCTATAACGAGATGGTACTTTCATATATGTAACATCTTGCTCAATACGCCTTTTCAACACATGTGTAGCTTTAATATTTTCGATGAGGCTTTCTTTCGGTAAAGTGTTAAATTGCAGTAACGCATCTATTTTCCAAATTCCCAAGTCTATCGCTGAATGGAGCTTTAAATCTGACTTATTATCAATTCCTAATTTTATGTCTCCTGTCTTTTCGTACTCATCAATATTCTGTTGTATTTCCCTGCAACATAATCTAAGTTAGTCACTATAAATTAATTATATCAACACAAAAAAAACATGCCCAGTGTTAGGGTGGTGGTTAAAAAATTTTTATCCGGCGTTTCTAAAAAACCTTCCTTTTGATCAAGAAATACGGGTGATTTCTTTAAAAATAACACGTGCATCAATACAATCGAAGTTCATTTTTTGATAAAATCGTAGTTTTTTATAAGCATCTCTTAACGTACACGGTTTTGAGAAAAAGTTATAGAAAATTATATTCGCTATAAAAAAAGTCTTTTTCATTTTCTTCATAAAATTCATATTTATGGAGATATTCTCAATAATAAAATCATTAACTCCATATAGTCAACATTTTAAGACCTACAAACGTCATTTTTTCTGAAATGTAAAAAATTTTGTAACAACTAAAATTTATTATAGTTTTACGAAATTGTATATATTTCAGAAAGAATGATGTTTGACGATCTTAAAATGTTGACTATATGAAGTTAATGAATTATTGACAATACCTCTATAAATATGAATTTCCTGAAAAAAATGGAAAAGATCTTTTTTGTAGAGAATTGAATTTTCTACACAATAGCCTCTATAACTTTTTCTCAAATCCGTATACTTTATGAGATACTTACAAAAAACTAGGATTTTATCAAAAAATGAACTTATATTGTCTTGAGGCACGTGTTATTTTTGTTAAAAAAAGTTCGTTTGATCTACAGGGGAAGAGTGTCATAAAAGAGCCAGTTTAAAAAAAAAGGATAAATAATATAGAAAGATATAAATAAATAAAAAAAATTGTGTAATCTGTAATTGTTTATTCATTTATGTACGTAATGTCATAAAACATTTTTCAAAATGAACGATACTTTTAGACTTCTAATCATTTATAAAAAGAATGAAATTCGGGTCTTTCATAACCTACAGGTATTAAAAGAGGTTTTGAAGAGGTTTTGAAAGAGCCATGTTCTTATTACAGGACTAAAACTGTATATTAACGAAGATATTATTTAATAATAATTTTAAGATATAATTTTATATCTTATAGGTACATATAATTATAAAACGTTTTAAATAACGCAAACTCTGGATAAAATATTTACTTAAATCTAAGAAACTCTAAAAAAATTTGCCGTTTGAAATCAATCATTACAAATTGACTAGGTATGTTCTTTTTAAGAACTAATATTATGTTAATTAAAAACAAAACAAAAGAATTCAAAATTCAAAACAAAGATAAAAAATTCAAGAAACTTAAAAACATTTTTATCAAAAATAATGCAATTTCTTTTTACGCCACAGGATTAATGTGTTCAACCGCTACGAATTTTACATCGGTACCACTCTTGATTGCTGTTACTATAAATTATTATTGCACACTATACAATTAAAAGCTGGCCCTTTCAGTACACTGCAGTTCGGCTCTTTCAAAACATATTCTCTCAAGAAACAAAATCTCGAAGATTAGTATGAAATAAAGGATTAGCCTGCATATATTGGTATATGTTATTAGAAGGCCTAATATATCTATAAATTTATATTATAATAATATTACCATTAGTTTTGTACGTATAGACATCAGAAAACAAATAAAATGAACTCAAAAATTAATTTTTGACGAAAAAACCTTCAATAAGTCGTACGGACGCCGTTTATTGACGGTAAACTGTCAAATATTTGTGGGCGATATCTGGCTAGTGTTACTATCTTAAAATAAAAATACGCGCACGATTCGTTCGAAAAACACCGCGTAAATAATAATGGCTCTTTCATGGCACTTTCCCCCTACACCCTCATAACTAGTTAAATTGCAAAAAACTGCTAAAAATGACTAAAAATTTCAGTTATAAAAGTGCAAAAAAAACGTCTATTAAGATTATTTAGTGCGCATTCGTTTTATAGTTTATATATCATATTTATAAACCAATGTAGGTTAACAATTGATTAGCTTTGATAAATACAAGATAGGTTAGTTCTTTAAAATAAAATTCTTCTAAAAAATAGTTATTATATAAATTATAGAAAATTTAATATTTATTATTATTAGACTCCAAAATTCGCATGAACTTAATAGTTTAGCAGATATAGGTACTACCCAGGCTCATAATAGTTCGGCCGGCTCATATTTGCGACATATGCGTTTATAAATTACAAAACTTATGAAAGTATTTTGTAAAATTGTGTTAATTATATTAAAATGTAGAGTCTTAACTTACAAAAACTGAAAAATGTATTCAATATATTTAATACATAATAGGTATATAATACAAAATGTGGTCAAACCCAGGGGCCAGAATAGTTCGGCCACCATTTAATATTGAGTTACTTATACTTTGTTCTTAATTGGAGCTTTAATTTGACTAGCCATTGTATTCACAAAACTAACACATTTTTCTGGCAGACTTATATTTCATATATCCTGTAAAGTTTCTTTTAATTAGAGAATGGTTCGTGCTGGAGACTTCCGAAGTTTTTTATTTATATTGTGCCAAAGGATCTCAATAAGAGACAGATCTGGACCTGAATATTGATATATCATGCTTTTGCAATCATGTCTGAACATGTTTGCTATATGACACGCCAGGGCGTCCTGCTGGAATGTAAAGCCACCTTCAAACGTTTGCAATGCTGCTATTCAGAGTAACACTAAACGTTCTTCAAGAATATCTCAGTACCTCTGCGCGATCACGGTGCTATCAGTAAAATGCGATTTACCCACACCCCTTCCCGACATACAACCCCACACCATATCATATGCTGGAATATTTATTTTTTCTACTAAACAATTTGTATATGTTTCTGAAAATGTACGCAATACCCGTTTCTGTGTGTCACCCACATAAACATCAAAATTAGACTCATCACTAGAAATGATGCTAAATCATTGTTGTGGAGTACAGTTTAGGTGTTCCTAGGCTTATTTTAACCTGTTACGCTTCTGTAATTTGGTTGCAAAGGGCTTTTATTTTGCCTAGAAAAAAATTGAGCTGCTAGCAAATTTGTTCTATTCGCGAAAATTGGATAAATATTTCGTTGTAAAACTTTTATCTTATTTTTCGAATAGTTCTCTTCGCTGTCGACATTAAAATTGCCTTTACGATACTTTTTCTTCATAATACTGTTATTTCTTTTGTTTTGATCCGCCGATTTGTTTTTATAATTTGCTTCAGTAGTTGTGGCTGGACGTCGGGTTTTGATTTTTTCTTCAATTTTCCAGTATTTTTATGTAAATTAATAATATCTTGTACTTTAAAAAGCGGCACTCAATACGAAGCTGATATTCGACGGCCCGAAATGCCCTTTTCATAAGCAGCGATCGAAAGACGAAAATCTTTGCTCAAAAGTTTGCCAAGAGGCATTTTGCTAAAAATAATACTATAAACCACTACACAGTAATCTTTTATTACGTTCTACAGAAGTCAGCAGTGTCTGCTGACTTCTGGTTAAATATTACGATAACATATTATAGTAACCGAACTATTATGACCCGTCAGTTGTATTACATTTTTGGTTGTATAATTGTTGCCGCTAATGTAATTTAAATAAAATTTTTGAATTATGTAAGTTTAAAGTCTATATTTCACCGTAATAAAAAAAATTTATACAAAATTCGAACACTTGTTTCTAGGTTTCACAATTTGTTCGGACATTGACTTCAACATTTGAACCGCCCGAACTATTATGAGCCCGTGTGGTAGGTATGACCAATAAAACTTTCAATGCAGAGTAGCCGCAGCAGCGTGAGTAGAAGAGAGACAACAATACTTTAAGGTAAGTCACTGCTATTTACGCTACTATCAAAAAGGCGTAATAAATAATTAAAAAACAGTCCTTAATGATGAAAATTTTCCCATTTGTCACTACGAAGGTTATTTTATTGACTAAATTATAAAGAATATAAAAATAAATCTTTAATGTCTTATCACTTATTTTAATGGATTTATAAGTCACTACAATTCGTCAAAATGGTGATTTTTTTAAACTTTAAAAATTCATATCTTATGAAATATTAACTAGATCAACAAGAATTATAGGTCCTTTTTTATTTATATTAAAGTAACAATATAAAAAAATATCCCGTTTAAAAATAACGTTTTTTAGAAATTATTTAAACAATTTCGTTTTTAACAAAATAAAAGAAATAATGTCGGAATAGTTTTTGACACTCATGCGCCGACATTTTCCTAGACTAACTGCCCAAGTAACTAAAAGATTCCGTGATAAAAAAAAATATCAATTGTTTACCATGGCCCCCTCGATCACCTGACCTGAACTCCATAGAACGTGGATGAGATATGATGGGTAAAAATATTGTCCGTTTACCTTATACCCAGAATACTCTAGACGAACTGCGACAACAGCTTCAGACAGCCTGGGATAAGATGCTTAAAATACATTAAACCATTCCAAAAAATAACACAGTCACACAAAAAAAAAGTCATGATTGGGTCAGAAGGTCAGACCATAAATTCTATATGTATTTGGGGTCGCTGAATCCGAATCCGAGGTCAAAAATACCCCTGCACGTCTAAGTTCCGACATAACCTCAAAAAACCTATTTTGAGGCAATTTAATATTTTAACGTTGTTATTCAAGCTGTAAAGTAACCAACCGGTTATTATGACATAAACCCTTTACCTCATTACTCCATAACCCCATATTCCCATAACCTCACAACTGAACAACCTTAAAACATTCGTAATCTTACGTATTAAACACCAACTAAAATATCTTAACTCAAGTTCTAAACGAAAAAACGAAGCAGTGAAACACTGTTTTCCCGTAACCTTGTAACTCTATTACCCCACGACCCCATAATTTTGTAACCCTATAACTGAATAACCACAATAATTTCAGAAATTAAACACTGAAATTTTTTTAGTTAAGCTGTAAACTAAAAAATATGATGGCAGATTTCTGTTGGAGGCTAAAGCGAGATACACCAAAAAAAGATACAAAGCGTAAATCGTTGCATAAATCATTTAATGAGAAAAAAACCCGGTATAGTACGAAAAAAGAACCCATCGTCCATTCTGATCGTTTAGTTTCAAGTTTGTTTACTCGAGTCATTCAATTGCCATTTGGTTATTCGTTATTCGGTTATAGGGATACGGGGTGAAGGGATTATAGGGTTTGTCTAATTGGTTTTTTAGCTTAGTTTAAATTAAAAAAAATTCAGTGTTTAATTGCTGAAGTTATTGTGGTTAATGAGTTATGGGATTACAAAATTATGGGATCGTAGGGTTATAAGATTACAAGGTTACGGGAAAATAGTGTTTCACTGCTAATTTTTTTCGTTTAGAACTGGAATTAAATTTTTTTTACTTGGTGTTTAATGCGTGAGATTACGAATGGTTTAAGGTTGTTCAGTTGTGAGGTTATGGAAATGTGAGGTTATGGAGTAATAAGGTAAAGGGTTTATGTGATAATAACCGGTTGGTTATTTTGCAGCTTGAATCACAACGTTAAAATGTTAAATTGCCTATAAAATAGGTTTTTTGAGGTTATGTCGGAACTCAGACGTGCAGGGGTATTTTTCACCCCGGATTCGGATTCAGCGACCCCAAATACATATAGAATTTATGGTCTGACCTTCTGACCCGACCATGACTTTTTTTTGTGTGGCTGTGTAATTAATAATAATAGTCAGTATTATTTAATAGTCAGAGGAAAACTAAAGAGAAACCTAGGTAGAAGTATAAACACTTGGTTGTATTATTCTTTATTATGAAGCAAATTTATTACACATAAAAATATTAATCTCTACCTAAATCTAATTAGCCAGAAGATTGACCATAAATCGAATTCTAATTTTTATGCATTTCGAAAATTTCAACTACTCTTAACCAGATATTAAACTTATTTCTAAAGTTGTAAAAAGAGGCTATTTTTCAGTAATAATTTGTCCCATATATTTTTTTTACCTCTTATTGTTAGTGCGGCTCCTTACATTTTGTTCTACTGTTAGTTTCAAATCAACATGTATAATACAATAATAATATCCGGCTTGTTATTAATGTAGATACGTTCGTGTTATAATTTACCATAAATAATCTTACAATTTTATAAGTTTTTTTTATTATATAATTTATAACGGCCTTATGCCATTTTGCTAACATTTGGTACATTCACGTAGTTCTATAGGATAGACAAACCCATATCAAACTTATAATTCACGTCCAACCATAATCATAGAACGTCGGTTTTTTAATAATTGCATATCCCAAATAATTTTTGTTTCAATAAACGATCTTTTTAATCTCTATTTACTAAGTTCAATACCGCATAAATGGAACAACGCAATAATCGTCGTGGTTCATAAAAAAGGAGATAATACAGATCTCGAAAATTATAGGCCTATCGGTTATTGGTTGGCCTATTGGTTATTTTATTAAGCGACAACGAATTTGTGGTGTATTGGATTGATTTATTCTATATCTTTAAACAAATTTGTAAAAGTTTGTTAATTTATGCTTTTATAATAAAGAATTTCGATATAATGAACTTTCGATATAACGAACTTTTTCGTGGGTCCTTGGAAATTCGTTATAACGCGAGTTGACTGTATTGGAAACTACTCACACGATTTTTATAAAAATTGGTATAGATAGATAAAAAGTTATGCAAAATGGAAAATATTTTCACAGACATGCCGCTTCCAGTTATACCGGAAGTGAACAGCAACTTCGTTATTTTAAACAGAACACCCTATATATTATTAACTTTTCGTATTCTACGTTAAATTTTAATGTTACTTTATGTAAAATACCCTATACCTAAAATGTATACTTTTCAATATACATTAATTTTTTAATGAATAATTGTCAGTTGCAGACCTTCATATTAAACATCCCCTATCAGGTTAATGAGTAAGAAAATCAAGCTAATTGGTGACATGTACAAAACTGCTTTGTTGTATATAGGGTTCGTAAAAAAAGTATAAAAAGTTCAACATCAAAAAAGTCAAATATCTTAATTTTTTTAAATCAAACTACAATTTTTTTCCTCTTATTTATTATAAAACTGTATTTACAAAAAGAACAAACATAGAGTTCTGTATGAATTCATTAGTGGTTTATTAAATATGATTTTATCATAAAAATTCTTCTTATAAAAAGAACAGAAGTATGGTTCCTACTCCGTATGAATTCTTTCGTGCTTTGTAAAATTCATTTCTGAAAGAAACCTTTCTTACGCAGTTAACAACCATATTTAACAACCTTATTTTTAAAGTTGCAAAAAGAGGCTATTTTTCAGTAATAACTTGTTCAATATATTTTCTTTGTCCTCTTAGTGCGGCTCCTTACATTTTGTTCTACTGTCAGTTTCAAATCAACATTTATAATACAATAATAATATCCGGCTTGTTATTAATGTAAATACGTTGGTGTTATAATTTACCATAAATCTTAAATTTTTTGTTACATAAGCTAGAAAAAAAAGGGTGTCTGTAAAAGATCCGCACAAATACTTACAACATTTTCCTTAGATCAAATTAAGACGATTGTAATAAACTTGAATTAGCAATTTTATACTTGTTTAGTTATTCTACAATTTATAAAGGCCTTATGCCAATTTGCTAACATTTGGCACATTCACGTAGCTCTATAGTATAGACAAACCCATATCAAAATTATATTTGATACCATTGAAATGGGCAGCATTCTAGTAGCGCTATCATGAATGCCGAATAGACAGCCGATACACTAACCTTATATAGGGTGTTTCACGACAACCTTACCCTACCTATATATTGGAAACTACTTACACGATTTTTATAAAAATGGGTATAGATGGATAACAAGTTATGGCGAATTTATGGAAAATATTTTGACAAACATGCCACTTCCGGTTATACCGCAAGTGAATACCAACTTCGTTAATTTAAACAGAACACCTTATATATTATTAACTTTTCGAATTCTACATTAAATTTTAGAGTTACTTTATGTAAAATACCCTATACTTAAATGTATACTTTTCACGATAATAATTTTTTTAATGAATAATGTCAGGTGTTGACCTATATATTGAAAATTCTATGTTAACATCCCCTATACCAAATAAATTACATATATCATACCAGGAAAATCAAGCTAATTGGTGACATGTCCAAAACTGCTTTATTGTATATAGGGTTGGTAAAAAAAGTAAAAAAGTTCAACATCAAAAAAGTCTAATATCTCAATTTTTTTAAATCAAAGTACAATTTTTTTCCTGTTATTTATTATAAAACTGTTTTTACAAAAAGAACAAACATAGAGTTCTGTATGAATTCATTAGTGGTTTACTAAATATGATTTTTTCATAAAAATTCTTCTTATAAAAAGAACAGACGTAAGGTTTAGGAACCACCGAATTCATACGGAGTAGGCTCCGTATGAATTCGTTTGTGCTTTGTTGAATTGCATTTCTGAAAGAAACCTTTCTTACGGAGAAAACAACCATATGGTTTTACGCCTGTATGAGTTCGTTCGTGAATTACTAAGGCATGTTTTTCCACAAAACCCCTCTTACAAAAAAAAACAAACAAATGGCGTTACTCAAGTGTGAATTCGTTCGTGATTTATTAAGCTGCGTTTCGCACGAAAACCCTTTTTACAAAAAGAACAAACAAATGGCTTTACTCCTGTATGAATTTGTTCATGATTTATTAAAACGCGTTTTTCACGAAAACCCTTATTACAAATAGAACAAACAAATGGTTTTAATCCTGTATGAATTCGGTCGTGAATTACTAACTCGGATTTTGTGTTAAAACCCTTTTGACAAAAAGAACAAACAAATGGCTTTACTCCAGTGTGAATTCGTTCGTGTTTTATTAAGCTGCCTTTCGCATAAAAATCCTCTTTGCAAAAAGAACAAACAAATGGTTTTACTCCTGTATGAATTCGTTCGTGAATTATTAACTTGAATTTTATGTTAAAACCCTTTTGACAAAAAGAACAAACAAATGGTTTTTCTTCTGCGTGAATTGGTTCGTGATTTATTAAATTGCGTTTTTCACGAAAACCCTTATTACAAATAGAACAAACAAATGGTTTTAATCCTGTATGAATTCGGTCGTGAATTACTAACTCGGATTTTATGTTAAAACCCTTTTGACAAAAAGAACAAACAAATGGCTTTACTCCAGTGTGAATTCGTTCGTGTTTTATTAAGCTGCCTTTCGCATAAAAATCCTTTTTGCAAAAAGAACAAACAAATGGCTTTACTCCTGTATGAATTCGTTCGTGAATTACTAAATTGGGTTTTACGTTAAAACCCTTTTGACAAAAAGAACAAACAAATGGTTTTTCTCCTGTATGAATTCGTTCGTGAATTACTAAATTGGATTTTGCGTTAAAACCCTTTTGACAAAAAGAACAAACAAATGGCGTTACCCCAGCGTGAATTCGTTCGTGACTTATTAAATTTTGTTTTCTACGAAAATGCATTTTACAGAAAGAACAAACAAATGGTTTTTCTCCTGTATGAATTCGTTCGTGAATTACTAAGGCATGTTTTGCCACAAAACCCTTTTTACAAAAAGAACAAACAAATGGTTTTATTCTTGTGTGAATTCGTTCGTGAATTATTAACTTGCTTTTCTTACAAAAACCTTTTTGACAAAAAGAACAAACAAATGATTTTTCTCCTGTATGAATTCTTTCGTGAACTACTAAATCTCTTTTTTGTATAAATCCCTTTTTACAAAAAGAACATAGAAAAAATTGTTTAGTGTGATACCTTATATGACATATTAGCATTTGTTTGTTTCTGAAATGTTTATCACAATAAAAACAAATAAACACTTTTTTTTCGGTAGGATTTGTTTTATGTAACATAGAATTATTTTTTTTATCAACTCTGGTTTGAAAACAAGAGCCAGAGATTATTTTATTTTCGATATTGAATTTTTCATAGACATTTTTCGTATTTTCAACCTCAAACGCCTTTTTACAATGCGAACAATGGAACACAGTATCTTCACCATTATTTGTAAAATAACCCTCTTTTATAGCATGGTGGTGAGTAATTTGATTTTTTATATCTGTAACTAAAACACGTAATTCAGAGAAGACTGTCTTTTCTGTTATATTTTTTGGGATCGGTGCAAATTTTTGAATACCATCCAAAGGTTGGCTGAGTGTACCGTTACGTCGTGCCCAAATATCCGTTATTTCTTTGGTACCTTTTAAATTATCTACTGTATTTTCCCTCACATAAGTTAAACTTGAATTATTTTTTGTTTCAGCACCATTAGTACAATTTATATGTGCTGGTGGTGATCTCCTATTTGTGTTTCGTAAAAGCTTTTTGTTCAATGTGTTTTTAAGTCTCGATTTATAATTGGATGGTCCTTGAACATATCTAACAAGTTGCTCATTGCGACTTTTCAACACATGTGTAGCTTTAATATTTTCGATGGAACATTCTTTAGCTAAATAGTTAACTTGTAATGGCGTATCTATTTTAAAAATGTCCAAGTCTATCGTTGAATGTAGCTTGAAATCTGACTTATCTTCAATTTCTATTTTTATATTTTCTGTCGTTTCGTACTCATCAATATTCTGTTGTAGTGCCCTGCAACATAATTTGAGTTACTAACTATCAATAATTACACTGGCACACAAAAAAAGAAAAGTGGTTGTTGGGTACGGTGGCAAAAAAAAATCTATTTTAGTTTAAACACCATAAGCTTGTCTTTATTATAGTACTTATTAAAAGGTAATGGCTCTTTTCTCGCTGTCTCCCCACTCGTCCCCCGGTTTACAGTGCCAACTTACATCTCCATGTCCCCATACAATATACATACTTAACAGTGGTCAGTACTTTTGACCACACCCACCTAGGGTTATGTATTTCGATGCCCTAAATCCGAATTTGAGGTCGGTTTACCCATTATACCTCTAAAATTTTGAGTAAATTGCAAAAAACCACTAAAAATTGCAGTTATGAAAATGAAGAAAATTTGATTAAACTAGATCAAATCTTCCTTATATGTATATTTTAATAAGATGAATCCAAATTCAGAATCTCTTAATCTCGATCATATATTTACCCAAAATCGTAAAAAATTGTAAAAAAGTAGTAGAACATAGTCAAAAATATCACTAGCACACAAAAAAAAGTGTTAAGTACTTTTGACCAGACCCACCTAAGGTTATGTATTTCGATGCGCTGAATCCAAATCCGAAGTCTGTTTGGACCGTACACCCCCAAAATTTTGGGTAAATTGCAAAAAACTGCTTCAATTGGCTAAAAACTGTAGTTTTTTTCAATTTACTCAAAATTTTAGAGGTATATTGGGTAAACCGACTT
This sequence comes from Sinopyrophorus schimmeli, assembly GCA_036325965.1. Taxonomy (NCBI): domain Eukaryota; kingdom Metazoa; phylum Arthropoda; class Insecta; order Coleoptera; family Elateridae; genus Sinopyrophorus; species Sinopyrophorus schimmeli. The sequence goes on along the minus strand of JARFIZ010000024.1, from coordinate 4,003,430 downwards.
CAAATTCGGATTCAGGGCATCGAAATACATAACCCTAGGTGGGCCTGGTCAAAAGTACTGACCACTTTTCTTTTTTTTGTGCCAGTGTACTCAGAGGACAACTAAAGAAGAAACGTAAGTAGAAGTAAAAACACTTTGTTGTATTATTCTTTATTATGGAGCAAATTTATTAAACATAAAAATATTAATATCTACCTAAATCTAATTAGCCAAAAGTTTGACCATAAATCTAATTCTAATTTTTATGAATTTCGAAAAGTTTAACTACGCTTAACTAGACATTAACCTTATTTTTAAAGTTGCAAAAAGAGGCTATTTTTCAGTAATAACTTGTTCAATATATTTTCTTTGTCCTCTTAGTGCGGCTCCTTACATTTTGTTCTACTGTCAGTTTCAAATCAACATTTATAATACAATAATAATATCCGGCTTGTTATTAATGTAAATACGTTGGTGTTATAATTTACCATAAATCTTAAATTTTTTGTTACATAAGCTAGAAAAAAAAGGGTGTCTGTAAAAGATCCGCACAAATACTTACAACATTTTCCTTAGATCAAATTAAGACGATTGTAATAAACTTGAATTAGCAATTTTATACTTGTTTAGTTATTCTACAATTTATAAAGGCCTTATGCCAATTTGCTAACATTTGGCACATTCACGTAGCTCTATAGTATAGACAAACCCATATCAAAATTATATTTGATACCATTGAAATGGGCAGCATTCTAGTAGCGCTATCATGAATGCCGAATAGACAGCCGATACACTAACCTTATATAGGGTGTTTCACGACAACCTTACCCTACCTATATATTGGAAACTACTTACACGATTTTTATAAAAATTGGTATAGATGGATAACAAGTTATGGCGAATTTATGGAAAATATTTTGACAAACATGCCACTTCCGGTTATACCGCAAGTGAATACCAACTTCGTTAATTTAAACAGAACACCCTATATATTATTAACTTTTCGAATTCTACATTAAATTTTAGAGTTACTTTATGTAAAATACCCTATACTTAAATGTATACTTTTCACGATAATAATTTTTTTAATGAATAATGTCAGGTGTTGACCTATATATTGAAAATTCTATGTTAACATCCCCTATACCAAATAAATTACATATATCATACCAAGAAAATCAAGCTAATTGGTGACATGTCCAAAACTGCTTTATTGTATATAGGGTTGGTAAAAAAAGTAAAAAAGTTCAACATCAAAAAAGTCTAATATCTCAATTTTTTTAAATCAAAGTACAATTTTTTTCCTGTTATTTATTATAAAACTGTTTTTACAAAAAGAACAAACATAGAGTTCTGTATGAATTCATTAGTGGTTTACTAAATATGATTTTTTCATAAAAATTCTTCTTATAAAAAGAACAGACGTAAGGTTTAGGAACCACCGAATTCATACGGAGTAGGCTCCGTATGAATTCGTTTGTGCTTTGTTGAATTGCATTTCTGAAAGAAACCTTTCTTACGGAGAAAACAACCATATGGTTTTACGCCTGTATGAGTTCGTTCGTGAATTACTAAGGCATGTTTTTCCACAAAACCCCTCTTACAAAAAAAAGCAAACAAATGGCGTTACTCAAGTGTGAATTCGTTCGTGATTTATTAAGTTGCGTTTCGCACGAAAACCCTCTTTTACAAAAAGAACAAACAAATGGCTTTACTCCTGTATGAATTTGTTCATGATTTATTAAAATGCGTTTTTCACGAAAACCCTTATTACAAATAGAACAAACAAATAGTTTTAATTCTGTATGAATTCGGTCGTGAATTACTAACTCGGATTTTGTGTTAAAACCCTTTTGACAAAAAGAACAAACAAATGGCGTTACTCAAGTGTGAATTCGTTCGTGATTTATTAAGTTGCGTTTCGCAGGAAAACCCTTTTTACAAAAAGAACAAATAAATGGCTGTACTCCTGTATGAATTTGTTCATGATTTATTATACTGCGTTTTACACGAAAACCCTTATTACAAATAGAACAAACAAATGGTTTTAATCCTGTATGAGTTCGTTCGTGAATTACTAACTCGTATTTTGTGTTAAACCCTTTTGACAAAAAGAACAAACAAATGGTTTTTCTACTGCGTGAATTCGTTCGTGATTTATTAAAATGCGTTTTTCACGAAAACCCTTATTACAAATAGAACAAACAAATGGTTTTAATCCTGTATGAATTCGGTCGTGAATTACTAACTCGGATTTTGTGTTAAAACCCTTTTGACAAAAAAAACAAACAAATGGCTTTACTCCAGTGTGAATTCGTTCGTGTTTTATTAAGCTGCCTTTCGCATAAAAATCCTCTTTGCAAAAAGAACAAACAAATGGTTTTACTCCTGTATGAATTCGTTCGTGAATTATTAACTTGAATTTTATGTTAAAACCCTTTTGACAAAAAGAACAAACAAATGGTTTTTCTCCTGCGTGAATTGGTTCGTGATTTATTAAACTGCGTTTTTCACGAAAACCCTTATTACAAATAGAACAAACAAATGGTTTTAATCCTGTATGAATTCGGTCGTGAATTACTAACTCGGATTTTATGTTAAAACCCTTTTGACAAAAAGAACAAACAAATGGCTTTACTCCAGTGTGAATTCGTTCGTGTTTTATTAAGCTGCTTTTCGCATAAAAATCCTTTTTGCAAAAAGAACAAACAAATGGCTTTACTCCTGTATGAATTCGTTCGTGAATTACTAAATTGGATTTTGCGTTAAAACCCTTTTGACAAAAAGAACAAACAAATGGTTTTTCTCCTGTATGAATTCGTTCGTGAATTACTAAGACATCTCTTCTCAGAAAACCCTTTTGACAAAAAGAACAAACAAATGGCGTTACCCCAGCGTGAATTCGTTCGTGACTTATTAAATTTTGTTTTCCACGAAAATGCATTTTACAGAAAGAACAAACAAATGGTTTTTCTCCTGTATGAATTCGTTCGTGAGTTACTAAAGCCTCTTTTCCACAAAAACCCTTTTGACAAAAAGAACAAACAAATGGCATTACTCCAGTGTGAATTCGTTCGTGATTTATTAAACGGCTTTTCAGACAAAAATCCTTTTTACAAAAAGAACAAACAAATGGTTTTACGCCTGTGTGAATTAGTTTGTGAAGCACTAACTTGAATTTTGTGACAAAACCCTTTTGACAAAAAGAACAAATAAAGGGTTTTTCTCCTGTATGAATTCGTTCGTGTTGTATTAAATGGCTTTTCAGCCAAAAATCCTTTTTACAATAAGAACAAACAAATGGTTTTACTTCTGTGTGAATTCGTTCATGAACTATTAAACCAGATTTGTTTTTAAATCTCTTTTTACAAAAACTACAAATAAATGGTTTTACTTCGGAGTGAACTCGTTCGTGACTTGTTAAGTCTTGTTTTGTGATAAAACCCTTTTTACAAAAAGAACAAAAAAAATTGTTTAGTATGATACCTTATATGACATATTAGCATTTGTTTGTTTCCAAAATGTATATTACAATAAAAACAAATGAACACTTTTTTTCCGGTACGAGTTGTGTTATGTAATATAGATTTAATTTTTTTACCAACTCTGGTTTGAAAATAAGAGCCCGAGCATATTTTATTTTCAATATTGAATCTTTCATAGACATTTTTCGTATTGTCAACCTCAAACGCCCCTTTACAATGCGAACAATGGAACACAGTATCTTCACCATTATTTGTAAAATAACCCTCTTTTATAGGATGGCGGTGAGTAATTTGATTTTTTATATCTGTAACTAAAACACGTAATTCAGAGAAGACTGTCTTTTCTGGTATATTTTTTGGAATCGATGCAAATTTTTGAATACCATCCAAAGGTTGGCTGAGTGTACGGTTACGTCGTGCCCGTATATCCATTATTTCTTTGGTACCTTTTAAATTATCTACTGTATTTTCTCTCGCATAAGTTAAACTTGAATTATTTTTTGTTTCAACAGCATTAGTACAATTTATAGGTGCTGGTTGTGATGTCCTATTTGTGTTTCGTAAAGGCTTTTTGTTTAATGTATTTTTAAGTCTCGATTTATAATTGGATGCTCCTTGAACATATGTAACAGGTTGCTCATTGCGACTTTTGAACAAATGTTTAGATTTAATATTTTCAATAGGGCATTCTTTAGCTAAATTGTTAACTTGTAATGGCGTATCTATATTAAAAACTCCCAAGTCTATCGTTGAATGTAGCTTGAAATCGGACTTATCTTCAATTTCAATTTTTATATTTTCTGTCGTTTCGTACTCATCAATATTCTGTTCTAGTTCCCTGCAACATAATTTAAGTTAGTAACTATCAATAATTATTTATCAGTTCTTTCGATTTGGAAGCCTTGATATTCAAAGGCTCTATAAATGACAAAATTAACAAAAAAGCAAATTTCAATAACGTCTCTTATCAATATGAATTAACCACCATGTTAAAAAGTTGAAATCATATAACAATTAAAACTTACATAACTATTATTTAAAGAAATAGTCACTATCTTCAGATACAATTTCTTTTGCCTATTCTAGTGTACACAGAAAGAAAACGAAAAATATGATAATTTTTATCTTCTAAATTAAGCATAGTACAGTAGTCGCCGCATAAGTGGTTCACTGCTTAAATGAGTCAGCCGCTTATATAGGTCCAATTTTGTGGAACTAAATCAAACAGTATAAACAACATTTAAAAATGTTAAAGAAAGTTTTGGAAAAAAATGGAGAACAAAGTGAATTTCAAATCTATTATAAAATTGAAAATATTATAAACCTATAAAAAAACTCCCTTTTCAATTGAAATGCGCGATAGCGAGAGAACGGCCCGTGAGATCGAGCCGAAATTTGGAACGCGGCCGCGTGACCATAGATGATGAAGATGGGTGAGAAATTGTATTCTTACAATGCAAATTCCGAAATATTCTAAAAATAATAAGGTGTTTATTATACTGTAACGAGCCTGCTAGCGACCTCTATTGACTATTTGGCTAGCTCAGGCGTTCGGGAATATTCTAGAGATGGCGTGTGGACGGAATATCATAGAAGTTCGAGAATAGGTAAGAAGCTTCGTCTTCGGGTTTATATAAGGCGAATGGAGTACACCGTAAGGCAGTCTCGGTGGGACACTCGATCGACGAGTGTCTCCGAATGAGTCTCCTCACTGGAGTGCTCGGGAAGAGTTTGAATCTTCAAAAATAAGGCGGGCTGAAATGCGCGATAGCGAGAGAACGGCCCGTGAGATCGAGCCGAAATTTGGAACGCGGCCGCGTGACCATAGATGATGAAGATGGGTGAGAAATTGTATTCTTACAATGCAAATTCCGAAATATTCTAAAAATAATAAGATGTTTATTATACTGTAACGAGCCTGCTAGCGACCTCTATTGACTATTTGGCTAGCTCAGGCGTTCAGAATATTCTAGAGATGGCGTGTGGACGGAATATCATAGAAGTTCGAGAATAGGTAAGAAGCTTCGTCTTCGGGTTTATATAAGGCGAATGGGTACACCGTAAGGCAGTCTCGGTGGGACACTCGATCGACGAGTGTCTCCGAATGAGTCTCCTCACTGGAGTGCTCGGGGAAGAGTTTGAATCTTCAAAAATAAGGCGGGCAACAGTGTAGATAAATAATGAAGTGTGAAAATAAATAAGTTTAGTGTACCAATAAGTTCGTTAAGTGTATAAATAAATAAATTAGCAAGTAAACAATATTTAAGCTAGGTTAATGTAAGTGTTAAGTAATTATTTAATAAATAAGCTACTATTGGTGTAAATAAATTACCGAAGTTTTAATATTCACAATAGTCCATTCAAAAGTTACATTATACCTTGCGTTTCTCAGAGGACGCAATTTTATTGTTGGGATGTGTAGGGAGGGTCACTAGAAGCTTAACTCCAAGTTTGTGGGGTTGCAACCCTTGTCCGCGCCGCCATATTAGAAAAGGTGCAAACTCCTTTTTGCTATATCTCAGAAACTATCAATCTCCCAGGAAATTTGTAAAGACATAATTTGTGGCAAATCGAATTGTCTACAATTTTGTTTATATAATTTTTATCATTAAATGAAAATTAAAAAGTTATTAACAAAATAAGAGAAAATTTCTCAACAAATTTTCTTTTTGCTCTATAACTTTTATTTTATTATTTTACAATAAAATGACCTCAACCAATCTTGTAGATGGTCTTTTAACAAACATTTTTAGCTATAATTTTTTAATTATATGCATTTATGGCGGTTTTCGAGCGCTCCAAATTAGACCGGATTTTACTACTCGTAAGAATCCCATGAAAACGAAACGTCAGCCTTACCTTTAGATAATTTTTTTTAATATAATGCTTTTGACATTTCTTGCAACAATCCTATGTTAATACTTATTTATTATTGATCCTTTTCTTACCAGAAAACTTTAGCTGTTTCGTCGTCCCTATTTATTCTATCAATTGTGCTAATGTTTCGACACGTATAGACGTGTTCAATATTGTGAATAGTATTTTCAATTTCATAGTACAATTAAGAGTTTTGTGGGCAGAATTTTTAATTCAGTGATAAGCATTTTGACTTTCTTTAAGTGTGCATCATGAGTGATTGTTTCATTTGTAAAAATTTTTGGGGACATTAAAGTAAGAACTGTGAAAGCTAAAGGAGTAAAAGCTTTGCTTGCTAGAGCAAAATCCAAAAACGATGTGGACAATGAACAATTTTACAAACTGTTTCTGAAGTTATATAGCCCTTCAGGTTTTATATATGGAGATGTCATTGCTGAGAATTTGCTGTTTCTCCATGCTTTCTCAGGATGTGACACAACATCAGCAGCCTATAACATAGGCAAACTAAAATTCATAAAATAATGGAGAAACATCTTGAGTTAGCTAGCGGTACAGCGCTATTTTCAGTGACAAAGTCGATCCATCTTTACTCACTGTCATTGGCGAACGTTTTTCGTAGCTTTATACGGTGGAAATAAAAAGGATACTCTGGACAACTGAGATGTAATGAGATATAAACGATTCGCCAAGACAGTGACCAAAAATACATTCAGTCTATCATCGCTTCCTCCAACACAAGATGCAGCCCGTTTCCACAGTCTCCGAGTGTATCACCAGGTCCAGTCGTGGCTCGGAAAACACTGTGATCCTGAAGATTGGGGCTGGAAAAAGCATGGAAACATTTTGATGCCAATCCAAACTTCCAAGCCTCCAGCACCCCGATCTAATGAAATTGATTTTCTGCAGATGCAAAGGAAATTGTGGAAGCATGTGCGGTTGCAGAAAAGCAGGTCTGAAATGCTCTGTAGTGTGCCTTAATTGTTTTGGAGAAACCTGCAGCAACGTGATGGAAATGTCTAAATTAATGGAAGAACATGAATTCGAAGATGAATTACCAACGATGACTCCAATTTCAACATCCGTCATTCCCCGAAACTTCATTTTTGATACTGAATTTGATCCTGAACCGCAGCCTGGACCATCCAAAAAAATTAGAAAAGAATAGCTGGAAAATAACTATTAACATACAGTAGCGCCCAAAAGTGAGTGCCTAAATAATTTTTCGGAAAGAACTTTTTAAAATCTGGGCCATTTTACTTCATTTTTTAGTATGTTAGACAGTTTTGTATAAGAAAAATAATTATTATGTTTAAAACGTGGTAAACAAAAACTTACGGTAGTTAAATGAGCTCAGACTCATTTGTGTAAAAAACGCATTTTTCAGAACAGAAAACTAAGAACGATTTAATGAAAAATAACTTTATAACAATACACTAAAACAGTTTTATAATGATAAAAATGCTTAATACTTAGTTGGGAAATCATGAGATTTTATAACTGCCTGACAGCGAGATGGCATTGAATCAATAAGATTTTCGATGACTGAATCAGACATTGCATTCTATCACTTGTCCAATTCGGCAAATTTTTCATCTTTATTCTTAATATTTTTGATTCGACAACGTCTTGCCAGCTCTTCCCACACGTGTTCTATTGGGTTGCGGTCAGGAGATTGACTGGGCCACTGAAGAATCCTGACTTGTTTCTGCTGCAATGAAGTCTTGACAATCGAGGAGGTGTGCTTAGGATCGTTATCCTGTTGGAGAATTCATCAAGAAGACATATTTGTATGTGCCCATGGTAAGACGACATTAGTCAGCATATCTTTGTAACTTTGTCCAGTCATTATTCCTTTAACTTTAATGATGGGGCCCATGCCATTACGAGAGAATGCGCCATAAACCATAACTGATCCACCTCCATGTTTTACTGTCGGTTTTATGTATTTGGAATTGTATCTTTCGCCAGGAGGACGTCTTATGTATTGTATTCCGTCGCTTCCAAATAGATTGAACTTAGATTCATCTGTGAAAAGTACTTGACTCTACTCGGCTGCTGTCCAATGCAAGTGCCGCTTTGCAAAATCCACGCGAGCCTTTCGATTCTTGAGTTTGATGAAAGGTTTTTTAGCTGGACGTCTGCCATTCAAACCAGCATAACTCAATCTTCTGGAAACTGTCATTCGACTAATATTTAGACCTTCACTTTGATTGAATTCTGCTGCCAAATCCACAGCTAGAGAGTCAGATCCGCTTTGGAGCGACGAACAATGCGTGTATCAAGCCGGGAAGAAGTAACACGTAGTCTACCAGTTCTTTTATCGTTCTCAACAGAATTTCTCTGATCAAACCTTTGAATAATTCTTGAAACAGTACGAGCTGGCATTTTTAGAATCCGTGAAATGGCAGTGCCTTCATGCCAGAGTTTTCATATCTATAATTGCTTTCCGAATGGCTGGAGAAGTTTCAACCCTTGGTATTGTTAAAACGTGATCAATTGTTACCGAACACAAAAAAAAATAACAAAAAAATAACCCAAATATTCAAAACAAAACAATAATGTAACGGCGCGGAATATGTAAAAAATGACTGTTGCAGTAAAAATGGAACATAACCTAAAATACCGTATCTGCGCAACAGTTAACTTTTAATAATATTTTCTAACATCAAACTGTACAATATACTAAAATTTTAAGTAAATTGGCCGAGATTGCAAAAAGTTATGCATGAAAAACGGTTTCGGCACTCACTTTTGGGCGCTACTGTATATAATTATGCCCAACATTTTCTCGCCTAGAAGTTTTCCGTGGAATAGGCCTACTGGGGATACCACGTACGAAAAATGCGCCTCAGACTCTACCTCATAGGTGGTGGGGAAAAGGGTCAATAATAAGAAAGTAATAACATAGGAATGTTTCAATAAATGTCAAACGCATTGTCTAAAAAAAGTTTATATAAACGTGAGGCTAACGTTTCGTTTTCACGCCATTGTTACGATTAGTAAAATCCGGTCTACTTTGAAGCGCTCGAAAACCGCCATAAATGCATAAAATTAAAAAATTATAGCTAAAAATGTTTGTTAAAAGACCATCTACAAGATTGGTATGAGGTCATTTTATTGTAAAATAATAAAATAAAAGTTATACAGCAAAAAGAGAATTTGTTCAGAAATTTTCTCTTATTTTTGTTAATAACTTTTTAATTTTCATTTTATGGTAAAAAGTTATATAAACAAAATTGTAGACAATTCGATTTGCCACAAATTATGTCTTTACAAATTTCCTGGGAGATTGATAGTTTCTGAGATATAGCAAAAAAGGAGTTTGCACCCCTTTTCTTATAAGGCGGCCGCGGGACAAGGGTTGCAACCCCACAAACTTGGAGTTAAGCTTCTAGTGACCCTCTCTACACATCCCAACAATAAAATTGCGTCCTCTGAGAAACGCAAGGTAAGGCCTAAAAATTGTAACATTTGAATGGACTACAAGCCTAGTTCGAGCCCCCACAGCGAACAATGTTACAATACATTTTAAAATTGAAGCTTAAGATACCATAACTCAAAAATATTCCACATAAAGCCACTTAACAAGGGGTGTGTTTTTGTTTCAGTTTAGGGTCATTTATAAGTGGTTTAAGTTACAGTACTTATTCGTCCTAAACCCTTTATAGAGGTAGAGATAAGTTAGAGGTTGTTGTATTAACTTTACAGTGTTTACAATGTCCAATATTTTAATAACTATTAAATTTTCTTCAAATTATCTAAGAACTATTTTATTATATATTTAATATTTTTAAATTTATTAAACAGAATAGTTTAGAAGATATATGTCCAATAATAACTTTCAATGCAGAGAGGCCGCAGCAGCGCGTGAGTAGAAGACAGACATCAATACTTTAAGGTGTGTCGCAACTATTTACGTTACTATCGAAAGGGCGTAATAAAAAATTAAAAAACAGTCCTTAATGATAAAAATGTTCCCATCAATAAATACGAAGGTTGTTTTATTGACTAAATTATAAAGAATATAAAAATAATTGTTTAATATCATATTACTTATTTTTATAGATTTATAAGTCACTACAATTCGTCAAAATGGTGATTTTATAAACTTTAAAAATTTATATGTTCTGAAATATTAACTATATCAAGAAAAATTATAGAACCTTTTTTATATATATTAAAGTAACAATATAAAAAAAATATCCCGTTTAAAAATAACGTTTTTTAGAAATTATTTAAACAATTTCGTTTTTAACGAAATGAGACTCTAACAAAAAAATCATGTCGAAATAGTTTTCGACACTCATGCGCCGACCCTCTCTTAGACTACCTGTCAATGTAACCAAGAGATGCCTTGATAAAAACAACATCAGTTGTTTACCATGGCCCTCTAGATCTTTCGACCTGAACCCCATAGAACGTGGCTGCGATATGATGAATAAAAAAATTATCTATTTACCTTATCCCCCAAATACTCTAGTCTCAGGATTCAGAGCATCGAAATACCTAACCCTAGGTGGGCCTGGTCAAACGTACTGACCACTTTTCTTTTTTTGTGTGCCAGTGTAATCAGAGGACAACTAAAGAAGAAGCGTAGGCACACAGATAAAAAAAATGACTTGATTCAAGAAAAATGTTTTCTTCAAAATGTCATTCTTGTTTTAAGTAGTTCAATTCTCTTAACTTAAGAAATTGATTCTTGAATCAAGGAACTTGGTTGTTTTCAAATAAGATATATACAACTTCGGCCAAGAATTTCTTTCTCTTGGATTAAGATAGACGGTAACATTGGTTCAAGATGTTACCGAACTGTATTAATAAAATATAAGGTATAAATATTTTTCGGCATACAATAAAACAAAAATTTCTTTAATTCTAAGTTTTATTCTGACTTAAACTTATAACATTCTAAATAAAAAAAATTGTTCTTCAATCAACAATAAATAATTCTTGAAATAAAATAAAATAATTCTTTATTGAAGAGAATCGTTTTAGAAGGAAGAATTCACTTGTATCGATCGAAGATAATATAGTCTTGTACCAAGTAAAAATGTTATCGATCGGAGTGATTCGACCTCTCCATCCAAGAAACATGAATTCAAGACAAGAAATTCTTGAAGCAAGACAACTAGCTCTCTTCAAAATAATTTTCTTGGATCAAGAATATTTTTCTTGAATGAAGATACTTTTTTTATCAGTGTAGAAGTAAAAACACTTGGTTGTATTATTCTTTATTATGAAGCAAATTTATTAAACATAAAAATATTAATATCTACCTAAATCTAATTAGCCAAAAGTTTGACCATAAATCTAATTTTAATTTTTATGAATTTCGAAAAGTTTAACTACGCTTAACCAGACATTAACCTTATTTTTAAAGTTGCAAAAAGAAGCTATTTTTCAGTAATAATTTGTTCAATATATTTTCTTTGCCCTCTTAGTGTGGCTCCTTACATTTTGTTTTAGTGTTAGTTTCAAATCAACATTTATAATACAATAATAATATCCGGCTTGTTATTAATGTAAATACGTTGGTGTTTTAATTTACCATAAATAATCTTCAATTTTTTGTTACATAAGCTACAAAAAAAAGGGTGTCTGTAAAAGATCCGCACAAATACTTACAACATTTCCCTTAGATCAAATTAATCCGATTGAAGTAAACTTTAATTAGTATAAAAAGACTTAGTTGATTTTGCTAACATTTGGTACATTCACGTAGTTCTATAGAATAGACAAACCCATATCAAAATTATAATTTACGTCCAACCATAATCATAGATTTCAGAAAAGCTTTCGACACCGTGGAACTATGGGCAATATTATCACCTCTAAAGCAAAGCAGAATAGATTACAGGTACACCAGTTTGATAGAACATATATACAATTATTTTATTTATTTATTTAAAGGAAAAGCGACCCTAGAACAAGTGTTCCTTAAGGGCCGTAAAATATCAATATATACAGTGAGTATTAAAATTAATATAATAATAACAAAATCAGAATAACATGAAACACAATAAGACAATAAGGAAAATCCACGCAACAATCTGCGACGACAATGTATTTCGCACAAATATAGCAACCCCACCGCCATGCCGACGTTTCCGATCGTTTCTATGTAGATGGAACATGGGCAAACTGATTTGAGCATCAACAACGTTAGAATTGAGCCAAGTCTCCGACACCGCAATAACGTCGTAATAGTTAGATCTGAAATATTCCCGAAATTCGTCAATATGGGGCACAAGAAACTGAGCATTAAGGTGAAAAATTTTTTAGTTGATTAATATGCACAAGAACAGCAGCCGAAGGCAGTTGTACAGAGTCAATATTCAAATATTATGCTGATAGGCCCGGGATATTACCAAGATCTGTCGACGGATAAACCTTAATTGGTTCAGAACCCTCTTTCAATTTTATACAAACACTGGAACCAGCAATCTAGACATTTCTTCTATTAATCGCCGGATACTTCTTTATTACAGATTGTCTTAGCTTATATAACGTTGAAGGGTATCTCTTACTGACATAAATTGGTATCTTATCTAGCTGCGGGTACAAAATATTTGCTGTAAAGTCCCGATGTTTCTTCTTAGCTGAGACAAAGGTGCCAACAAGCTGCGGCGACTTACACTTAACTATAATGTCTCGGCTTCCACCAGGACCACCTGTCTTTCCAATCCTGTCTACATAATGAAAACAATCCACTGCTAGATCCGGAACACCCAATAGCGAACCTAACCTGACCACAGTATGCACCAAATTACTAGAAGTCGTCTCAGAAATCGTCTCAGAGACTCCTGAAATAACAAATTGATCACTGAGCATCCTTGTCTCCAATTCTAGCTGACGTTTTTCTATATTTATATCAGTAGTTGCTTTTATACAATTTGCAACTTGCTTAACAAACGCAGCGCCAGTTGATGACTCGATGTTTGGCAAACGCCTTGACTCCAGTTTCGAAAAACGATTCTCTAGCGAAATGCAACTATCCTGAATTTTATCTACACGCTCTGTCAAACCAGTGAGCTTAGAGTCTAAAACTGTCAACAAATCCAACTTCTTATTTATTTGTACCAACACCGCATAAGAATCCAGAGGTACCGGACATACCGGACATTTATCGGTAATGAAGCCTTTAACATCTGATTTCGCTTGTAAACAACAACGAACCATAATACACATTGTGTGAAATTTATGTTTACAGGCTGTGCCAGCCGTCTCAACCATCGACAAATCACAAATTTGTTGACAACATATCCCGCAGTACACAGAAGACTTTTCACGAGGCATTGTCGCAAAAGTGCAGTTAACAAAGGAAATAAATTAAAAATCAATCTTCAAAGACATTTATACGTGCGTACTCACTGACATACGTCAATTACGCAACATCAAGTGTTCAACTTCATGAATACACAAACATATACAGAATAGAACGCGGAATAAGGCAAGGAGACACAATATCTCCTAAACTTTTCACAGCCGTGTTGGAATACGCATTCAGAACATTGAACTGGGATAGAAAAGCTGTGAATATTGATGGCGAATACCTGAGCCATTTACGTTTCGCCGATGCATTGTCAAAATAACAAACAAGTTCAATGAAGCCCAACAAATGCTTACTGAATTGAAACAGGCGTCCGAAAATATTGGCTTGAATATTAACTTTCGAAAAACCAAATTTATGACCAATCTAGTCCCCAATAATAACATGAAGATTGATGAAAATGTAATAGAACAGGTTTATAATTACAAATATCTAGGCCACGAAATACGAATAGGGAAGGATAATCAAACATGTGAGGTCCAACGTCGAATAGGTTTGGGATGGACGGCCTTTGGCAAGTTGCGTGACATCTTCAGGGGAGATGTCCCGACTTGCCCGAAGAAAAAAGTTTACGAACAGTGCGTTATGCCTGTAATTACATACGGTGCCGAGACCTTAACACTAACGAAAAGAACTATAACTAAATTAAGAGTTACCCAGAGAGCGATAAAGAGGGTAATGCTGGGAGTAACAATAAGAGACAAAATACCAAACACAACACTAAGAGAAAGAACAAAAGTAATGGACATTATACGATATATCACGAAAGCTAAGTGGAGATGGGCAGGTCATATAGCCCGTATGAATGATAATAGATGGACAAAAAGACTTATAGAGTGGAGACGTAGGGAAAGCAAGAGAAGCAGGAGTAGACCACTAACTAGATGGAGCGACGACATACGCACAGTAACACCAAACTGGATAAAAAAAGCACAGGATAGAAGACAATGGCAGAATCTAGAGGAGGCCTATATCCAACAGTGGATGCAAAAGACTGAGGGATGATGGATGATGATAATCATAGAACGTGGGTTTTTTAATAATTACATATTCCAAAAAAATTTTTGTTTAAGTAAACAAAAGGGTATCAAAAGAAATTAGAAAAGACTTTAAAAAATTAAAAATGTAAAATATACAAAACACAATAGAAAAGAATAAAAGTACGAAAGTACGAAGAAAAAATGTAACAAAGGAAAGGCGAGATAAATAAATTAAAAAAGAGCAATGGACAAGGAACATCAAATAAAGAAACATTACTGCTTATTGTAGAAGAATTCTATAAAAAATTATACAAAAGTAAAAGGGAAGACCACACAAACCAAGAAAAAATCGCGCAGAAAGTAATTGTAAGCCAAAGTTCTGAAACCATACCAGATGTAAACATTAGTGAGATTAATCAAGCCATGTCAAAAATGCAAGTTAATTAAGCTCCAGGTAATGACAGTATAGTCATAGAAGGCATTAGCAATGGAGTCAAACTACTTCTAGAGAAAATAAACGATCTCTTTAATCTCTATTTAGTAAGCTCAATACCGCGTAAATAGAACAACGCAATAACCGTAGTGCTTCATAAAAAAGAAGACAATACAGATCTCGACCATTATAGGCCTATCAGTCCTTTAAACTACCTATACAAGCTTTTTACAAAAAAAATAACAAGACTGGAAAACAAATTGGACCAACCACGAGAACAAACAGAATTCCGCCGACAGTGGGGAACGAACGTCCATCTTCAATCAATTAAGATACTTATAGAAAAGTCCATAGAATATAACAGACCACTGATACTGACTTTTATTGACTTTCACAAAGTATTTGATACGATTTAAATGGGCAGCATTCTAGAAGCGCTACCATGAATGGCGAATTGACAGCCGATACAATAACCTTATACAGGGTGTTTCACGACAAGCTTATACTATCTATATATTGCAAACTACTCACACGATTTTTACAAAAATTGGTAGAGATAGATAAAAAGTTATGGCAAATTTATGGAAAATATTTTCACAAACATGCCACTTCCGGTTATACCGGAAGTGAACAGCAACTTCGTTATTTTAAATAGAACACTATATATTATTAACTTTTCGTATATTACGTTAAATTTTAATGTTACTTTATGTTAAATACCCTATACCTAAAATGTGTACTTTTCAAGATATTCATTTTTTTAATAAATAATTGTTAGGTTCAGACCTTTATATTGAAAATTCTATGTGAACATCCCCTATACCAAATGAAATATATCTTATCAGGTTAATGAATAGGAAGATCAAGATAATTGGTGGCATGTCCAAAACTGCTTTATTGTATACAGGGTTCGTAAAAAAAATATAAAAAGTTCAACTTAAAAAAAAACATATCTTAATTTTTTTAAATCAAACTACCGTTTTTTTCCTCTTTTACTCAAACCTACGGCCAAAAATAAGGGGAGTTTATGTTCACTTTCCTATACCTAGACCTAAGCGTTTTTAAGATATTTAAGATATTAACAAAATTTTAATTATTTCTGCCTTATTGTTGCTTATTATAAGTAGGCCGTGTTATTAGTTTTTTTATTTTAGTAGGCCGTATATGTAGCTGTCTTAATTTACATAATATTCATTGTTTAATGCCAAACGAGCCATATGTATCACTTAGTAAAAGTGCCAATAATAAGTGTATACAATAAACCAGTTTTGGACATGTCACCAATTAGCTTGACCTTCCTACTCATTAAACGGACAATATATATTTTATTTGGTATAGGGGATGTTCACATAGAATTTTCAATATAAAAGTCTGCACCTCACAATTATTCATTAAAATAATTAATATCTCGAAAAGTAGTTCTACATGTTAGATATAGGGTATTTTACATAAGTGACATTCAATTTTAACATAGAATCCGAAAAGTTAATAATATATAGGGTGTTCTATTTAAAATAACAAAGTTGCTGTTCACTTCCGGTATAACCGGAAGTGGAAAGTCAGTCAAAATATTTTCCAAAAATTTATTTGCCAAATTTTATAAAAATCTTGTGAATAGTTTTCAATATATAGATAGTGTAAGCTCATCGTGAAACATCCTGTATACAAGGTCTATAAAAATGTAACAATGCAAGTTAAACTACATGATACTACAAACCATATTAAAATCGAACAAGTAGTTAGACAAGGAGATAGCATGTCGCCAAAACTATTTATAACAGCTCTAAAATACCTACGCCTTGCAAAGGCTCAACTAAGAACACGTGTTATATATAGATGAAGAAAAACTCAACAATTTCCGTTTCGCCGACGACATTATTTTAATAACTAATAACGTAGAAGAAATAACAGAAATTGAATCAACTTGTGCCAAGGTTGGCCTAAAAATAAACTGGGGAAAAACTAAATACATGACAAACCAAGTACCAAGCGAACAGCTAAATATTCGAGAACAATAATTTGGACTAGTAGAAAAGCACACATACCTTGGACATGAAATCAGGATCGATAGAGACAACCAAACGTGTAAAATTAAAAAAAGAATTACCTTGGCATGGGCAGCGTACGGAGTGCTCAGGTGCGTTCTTAAAAACGACATGCCAATGAATAAAAAAAGGAAGGTGTTCGACCAATGCGTCCTCCCGGTGTTCACATGCGGAGTAGAAATACTCACATATACTAAACGGCGTAACAAGAATAGCTGAACTTAAGTGGAACTGGCCGGAACATATAGCTAGAATGGAAAATACTAGATGGACATGTAAACTATTAGATTGGCGACCGACAGCAGACAAGTGTAGTAAAGAAAGAGTGGTCCAGTGTTCTCAAAAATATCTTTTTTGTTGTAAATAAGTTGTACAATTTAAGTTTTATAAATTTACGGGCATGGAAATCTAAAATATGCAAAAATTAAAAAATCCACTTACTTCGCCTATGGATTGATGTTAATAATAATTGTGATATAAGTTTTTATGTCCTATAAAACTATGTCATCGTACCAAATTTTTGCAAAATTGTTACTTTAAGGGCGAATAGCGCCCAAATTTAGCACTTTTGTACTAAACCAAGTTTACATTGTTTTTCGAAATACAATTTCGCTTATGACATGCTAAATGAGATTTAATATTAAAACTCATATAGCAAGAAAAACAAAGGCAATACTTTTATCCTGTATGAATTCGTTGGTGAATAATTAATTGTGAATTTATTATAAAACTGTTTTTACAAAAATAACAAACATAGAGTTTGCTTCTGTATGAATTCATTAGTGGTTTACTAAATGTGATTATATCATAAAAATCCTTCTTACAAAAAAACAAATGTATGGTTCCTACCCCGTATGAATACGTTCGTGCTTTGTAAAATTTCATATCTAAAGAAAACCTTTCTTACGGGGAGAACACCCATATGGTTTTACTCCTGAATGAGTTCGTTCGTGAATTACTAAGGACTGTTTTCCCATAAAACCCGTTTTACAAAAGAAACAAACAAATGGCGTTACTCAAGTGTGAATCCGAACGTGATTTATTAAGTTGGGTTTCGCACAAAAACCTTTTTTACAAAAAAAACAAACAAATGGTTTTACTCCTGTATGAATTCGTTCGTGAATTACTAAGGCCCCTTTTCTCAGAAAACCCTTTTTACAAAAAGAGCAAACAAATGGTTTTACTCCGGTGTGTATTCCTTCGTGAACTACTAACGTAAATTTTGTGGTAAAACCCTTTTTACAAAAGGAACAAATAAATGGCGTTACTCCTGCGTGAATTAGTTCGTGACTTATTAAAGTTTGTTTTCGACGAAAACCCATTTTACAAAAAGAACAAACAAATGGTTTTTCTCCTGTATGAATTCGTTCGTGAATTACTAATTGTGATTTTGTCGTAAAACCCTTTTTACATAGAGAACAAACATACGGTTTGTCTCCTGTATGAATTCGTTCGTGTACTACTAACTCTGATTTTGTGATAAAGCCCTTTTTACAAAAAGAACAAAAATGAGTGTGTGTATGATACCTTTTATGACTTATTAGCATTTGTTTGTTTACAAAATGTTTATTACAATAAAAACATATAAACGCTTCTTTTCCGGTACGATTGATTTTCTGTAACATAGAATTAATTTTTTTATCGACTCTGGTTTGAAAATTGTCAATGTGAAACGTCTCCTTACAATGCAAACAATGAAACACAGTATCTTCACCGTTATTTGTAAAATGACCCTCGTATATAGTGTGGCAGTGAGTAATTTGGTCCTTTATATCTGTAACTATAATACGTAATTCAGGAAAGATTGGCTTTTCTGGTATATTTTTTGTTCTCGATGCAGAATTTTGAATACCATCCAAACGCTGTACAAGTTCTTGATTAGCATCCAAATGTTGGCTGAATGTGCCGTTATATCGTGCTTGAAAATCAGTTATTTCCTTGGTAACTTTTAAATTATCTACGATATTTCCTCTCACATAAGTTAAACTTGAATTATTTTTTGTTTCAAAACCATTAATACAATTTAGAAGTTGTGCAGTGCCAAGACTGCTACTTTTCCTTTTGTCATTACACAGGGTTTTGCTTGCTGGTTGTGATATTCTATTTGTGTGTCGTAATAACTTTTTGTTTTTTTTAGAAGTATTATTTGAACCGTTTTCCATTGTATGAGGTAGTCGTTTCAATGTGTTTTCAAGTCCCGATGTATATTTGGATAGTCCTTTAACATATGTAACAGGTTGCTCATTACGACTTTTCAACACATGTGTAGATTTAATATTTTCGATGGGGCATTCTTTATCTAAATTGTTAACTTGTATTGGCGTATCTATTTTAAAAACTCCCAAGTCTATCGCTGAATGAAGCTTTAAATATGGCTTATCTTGAATTTGTAATTTTATATCTTCTGTCGTTTCGTACTCATCAATATTCCGTTGTAGTTCCCTGCAACATAATTTAAGTTAGTAACTATCAATAATTATTTATCAGTTCTTTCGATTTGGAGGCCTTGATATATTCAAAGACTCAATAAATGACAAAATTAACAAAAAAACAAATTTCAACTAAACACCATGTTAAAAAATTGAACATATAGGTATAACAATTAAAACTTACATAGCTACCTGAGTCGAAATTTAGAGCCTACATAGATCCCCGAGTCAATGTTTAGAGCCTACATAGATTCCCCTAGTCCGAAAAAGACCCGATTTATAGCAGTGTAACCCGACTAGGTCCGACAGTAGGCCCCTAGCTCCTACTATTCCCCAAGAGATGTGATTTTGAACCTCTGTCCGATAGCTGCAAATACCGAAATCAGCTGAGCAGCGTTGCCAGTTGTTTTTGATATTGTAATTTGTTTGTTGATCACAAGTTGGCTGTTATATTACAATTGAATACGTTTATATTTTTTCATATCATTTATACACATAAAGTACGCGTAAACTAAATACTTTTTATGTAAGTTATGGTTTTAAGCGTTGACATTGGTTATTACACTATTACGTTTATTAATTAACATCCAAATTAATTATATGTATATTTAAATGAAAAACTGTTAATACTAATAACTAAAATGTTGCTCCACAAACATACTTTAACTACTTTTACTACAGTCATTGCATAAAACTAAATACGAACAAAGTTCAATAGCCTCAAAGTTATTCTTAACTTAGATCAGCACCAAACAATTAAAATTTTTTCAGTTAAGATAATACTCGCTTACATAGCCATGCCGGTTTAACAGGCGGGTAGGTAGTCCGATATTGCCATATTACCCAAAAATTAACATTTATAGATAACGTTAACAGTTTCATCAAAACCGAAGAAAATCATTTTACCCCGAGGGATCATTTTGGATCATCTTTCTCTATATTTTATATTGCAAGTATCAAGAATAATCCTTCTGTAAGGATTAGTTATTGTACTTCATACGTTTGTCTCTAAACTTTAACCATTCAGTTGAAATACCAAGAAAGGGAAGTTTATTTCAGTATTGCAAGTGTTAATGTAGGTTTTCTACATAAAACTTTGCACAGACCTGCCTTAATTCAGACAACGTGCTTCAACCCGACTCTTGAATCAACGGACCCTATTTCACGTCGTTCAACAATATTGTTCCAATATCTAAATATTAAAGGAATATTCCAATTGCGTTACATTTTACACGCAATAATTACAAATAAATAAATAAAAGGCCCTTCAATATAATTTAATGGTCAGAGGAAAACTAAAGGAGAAGCGTAGGGTGAAGTATAAACACTTTGTTGTATTATTCTTATGAAGCAAATTTATTAAACATAAATATATTAATATATACCTAAATCTTAGTAGCCAGAAGTTTGACCACAAATCGAATTCTTATTTTTAACGCCCAGTATTTCAGTGAATGATTAACAATTCGTGTGCGCTAACGCCTGTTTAAGGCTGCGCACCGCCATGTATTTTACATACTGCGCAGCCTTAAACAAGCGTTAGCGGAAACGAATGGTTAATCATTCACTGAAATACTGGGCGTATGAGTGTCAAAAAGTTTAACTATGCTTAACCAAAAATTAAACTTCCCGGGAAAAAAATTTTTATATAATTATATAATATTATATATAAATCATCATACATAATTATATACAAATTTTGGCGCGATATAATTTTATCTAGTTTTATATAATTTTACATCTTTATATATATAATTCTTCTGTACGTCTGTTGACAGTGAACTCCTCCTAAACGGCTGAACCGATTTCAATGATTTTTTTTGTGTGTGTTCAAGTGGATTCGAGGATGGTTTAAATTCACAAAAAAACCCGGCAGATGGCGCTGCAGTCAATACCCGTGCAAAGCCGGGCGGGCGAGCTAGTCTTTATATATATAATTCTTCTGTACGTGTGTTGACAGTAAACTCCTCCTAAACGGCTGAACCGATTTGAATGAATTATTTTGTATGTGTTCAAGTGGATTCGAGGATGGTTTAGATTTACAAATAAACCCGGCAGATGGCGCTGCAGTCAATACCCGTACGAAGCCGGGCGGGCCAGCTAGTAATTTTATATAATTATGCAAAATTATATAAAACGTTTAATATATAATGACATCTTAAATAAAATTCAATCATAAAAATTAAAATCAAAATTATACATCTTAAATAAAATTAATCATAAAATTCAAATCAAATAATTCAACTACAAATAATTTCTTTTTAGAATCATAGTTACAATCTTTCATTTTGGCGCATGTAGAATTTGAGTTTTAATGGTTAACTTCCTTTTTGTGTTGTTAAGGTATTTTATAATTTATATTATTTTATAAAATACTTGTAGTTATTGTTGTTATACTTTGTTAATTTTCAGTTGCTTGATAAAGTTTCAATAAAGAAACGAAACGTTGCAAGCTTAACAATTGTGTTTTATTGTGTCCAATTCCAGTGAATATTAACATATTATTAAAAGTCAAATGAAGTAAACTTGCCTTAGTACAAATAAACTTAGTTTGGGTGCTATTAAGCATTAAAGTTACAATTTTAAAATTGTTTTTTATTATTAAAATTTATAACGACTTATTTTTGCTAACATTTGGTACACCGACATAGTATAATAGGACAGCCAAAGTCATATCAAAATTATAATTTACGTCAATCCATAAGCATAGAACGTGGGTTTTTTAATAATTGCATATTCCAAATATCCAAGCCAATACAAAAAAAAATTAAGTATAAAATTTAGATTTCATAACTTATTTTCCCCAAAACAAAAACATTATTGATACGATTTCTTTCACGGTTTCTGCAAAAATTTGTATTTTAATGATTCACAATACATTTTACAAATAAATTAAGCTGCTACTCTGGAAAAATATTATAAGGATATTATAACTGATATTTAATATAAAAACTCTTATTGCATTAAATGTCTCCTGTATGAATTCGTTCGTGAATTACTAACTTTGATTTTGTGATAAAACCTTTTTTACAGACTGAACAAACAAATGGTTTCCCTCCTGTGTGAATTCGTTCGTGAACTACTAAGTCGGATTTTCTCGCAAAACCCTTCTTACAAAGGGAACAAACATACGGTTTGACACCTGTATGACATCGTTCGTGAATTACTAACTTGGATTTAGTAATAAAACTCTTTTGACAAAAAGAACAAACAAACGGTTTTACTCCTGTGTGAATTCGTTCGTGAGATACTAAATCTTGTTTTCTTCTAAATGCCTTTTTACAAAAAAAACAAACAAATGGTTTTACTCCAGTGTGAATTCGCTCGTGAACTACTAATTCTGATTTCCTCGTAAAACCCTTCTTACAAAAAGAACAAACGTACGGATTTTCTCCTGTATGACTTCGTTCGTGAATTATTAAGTAACGTTTTCTTATAAAACCATTTTTACAAAAAGAACAAATAAATGGTTTTACTACTTCATGAATTCGTTCATGAATTACCAAGTCTGATTTTTTTCTAAATCCCTTTTTACAAGAAGAACAAACAAATGGTTTTAATCCTGTGTGAATTAGTTTGTGAGCTACTAAATGCGAACTTCTCGTAAAACACATCTTACAAAGCGAACAAACGTACGGTTTGTCTCCTGTATGACTTCGTTCGTGAATTACTAACACTGATTTTGTGATAAAACACCTTTTGCAATAGGAACAAACAAATGGTTTTACTCCTGTGTGAATTCGTTCGTGAATTATTAACTTTGATTTTGAAATAAAACCCTTTTTACAAAAAGAACAAAAAAGGCTTTGTGTAGTATGATACCTTATATGACTTATTAGCATTTGTTTTTTTACAAAATGTTTATTACAATGAAAACAAATAAACACTCCGGTGCGTTTCGCTTTCTGTATTTTTTTATCAACTCTGGTTTGAAAATCAGAGCCAGAGAATACTTTATTTTCAATATGCAATCCGTTATAGATATTTTTCGTATTGTCAACCTTAAACGTCTCTTTACAATGCGAACAATGAAACACAGTATCTTCACCATTATTTGTAAAATGACCCTCGTATATAGTGTGGTGGTGAGTAATTTGGTCCTTTATATCTGTAACTAAAACACGTAATTCAGAAAAGATTGACTTTTCTGGTATAATTTTCGATCGATGTAGATTTTTGAATATCATCTAATGGCTGGCGAGGTGTACCGTTATGTTGTGCCTAAAAATCAGTTATTTCCTTGGTAACTTAAATTATCTACTACATTTTCTCTTACATCAGTTAAATTTGAATCATTTTTTGTTTCAACACCATTAGTACAAATTAGAGGTTGTGCAGTACTAAGATTGCTCCTTTTCCTTTTGCTCTTACTTAGGGATTTCCTTGCTGGTCGTGATATCCTATTTGTGTCTCGTAAAAACTTTCTGTTTTTTTTAGTTGTATTATTTGAAGCGTTTTTCTTTGTATAAGGTAGTTGTGTCATAGTATTTTTAGGGCTCGATTGATTACTGGATGGTCCTTTAACATATTTAACAGATTGATCATTGCGACTTTTCAATACATGTGTAGATTTAATATTTTCGATGAGGCTTTCTGTAAGCGAAGTGTTAACTTGAAGTAACGCATCTATTTTAAAAATTGGCACGTCTATCGCTGAATGTAGCTTTGAATCTGGCTTATCTTCAATTTCCACTTTTATATCTCTTGCCTTATTGTACTCATCAATATTCTGTTGTAGTGCCCTGCAACATAATTTAAGTTAGTAACTGTCAATTTTTTTTCGAATCGAATGCCTTGATATTCAAACACTCAGTAAATGACAAAACTAACAAGATTACAAATATCTATGATGTCTCTTATCCCGGTTCTTGGGCATTGTTCCAAATAAACACTTGAACGGCGTTGCCCTAAAATTGTTTCCCGGCTCCACGTTGCCGAACCCTGGTGTAGAATTTACACCTTTCTGATTATTTTTGAATGTACATTATCAATATAAACTAACCACCATGTTAAAAATTGAATACAAACAATAATCAAACCATATATGTATAAGAAATTAAATCAAAATTTTCAAATTTTAAAAATTATTCTTCTATGTATATTACACTGTACACAAAAAGATTGAGAAAATTTTTTTCCTTCTATGTTAAGCAGCGTATTTATTTTTTTATTATATAACATGAAAATATTACGTTGAGTTTTGGCTAGGAGATGTATAAGAAGATAAGTTGAAAGTACCCTGAGGTAGGTTTCATAAAAAAAATATACAGATCCTAAAAATAAAGCGCGTAGTTCCGCGACAAGTTTGGTCTGACGCCTCGCTATTTTTTGACGCTGTAATGCAAATCTTGTAGGTTTCTTAGACCTAATATTTGAGTAATAAGGCATTCATATAAAAGAAAGTAACAACCTTGCCCTGGGGGTCTATCTAGCTGACATCCGATTCCGCAAACTGGAATACACACCGACCGTCTTCGCACAGCACTTCACCAATTGTACACATCAAGTTTTTAGATCCTGTGCGGACAGGTACACCTCGAAAAACCACTTACCACGATGGCATTGAGTATTTTGAAACAATCCCGTCATGACAACATTTTCATCTTGTTTAGCAAAATGTTGCCTTATTACCGCCGCACGGCGGGCAAGCACGCCGAGTATCAGCAGAATAATGATCCTAAGCATAAATCTAAAGATGTTTTCAACTGTTTCTCTGCAAAAAAGTGATCATGATGGAGTGACCTAGTCAGTCTCCTGTTCTGACCTGACTGAACACCTCTGGAAATACGTTGATCGCCAACTAAAGAGTTACTACGACCAAAAATGCCACTGAGAAGT
This sequence comes from Sinopyrophorus schimmeli, assembly GCA_036325965.1. Lineage (NCBI taxonomy): Eukaryota > Metazoa > Arthropoda > Insecta > Coleoptera > Elateridae > Sinopyrophorus > Sinopyrophorus schimmeli. The sequence continues at coordinate 3,978,034 of JARFIZ010000024.1, read as the reverse complement.
TCTTTCGGATGATAAAGGTTTGGTCCTCTATTCTGCCTTCAATACTCAATTCGTTACTTTTCTCCTTACCCCGCCGTTTTCTGGCAGTGATTGCCGCTAACGGCATTGTGGCCGTTTTAAATGTTAAAATAAAAAACGATTGCAAAATTGTTACTTTACTTCAATCGACTTATTTTAATTTAATGTAAGGAATATGTAATAGGTGGTTATATATAAAATATTTTACAGAGACACACTATATATGAATTATATTAATGATTATGATCATCAATAAGGTGTAATACCAACATAGTCTCCTCACATTGCTATGGTACCTCAGCATATTATAATAATTTAAATTTCACAAGTATGTAAGTATATTAGGGTGGTCGTTAAAAATTAATTTTTTTCGCACGGCCCAAAAAAACCTTCCTTTTGATGAAAAAATCGGGAGAATTTTTTAAAATTGTTGTTAAAAAAATAATGAGTTTCAAGACAATATAAGTTCATTTTTTGATAAAATCGTAGTTTTTTTGTAAGTATCTCTTAACCTATACAGATTTGGGAAAAAGTATTGGAGCAATTTTGAGAAAATTCAATTCTCTACAAAAAAGATCTTTTCCATTTTCTTCATAAAATTTATATTTATAGAGATATTCTCAATAATAAATTCATTAACTTCATATAGTCAACATTTTAAGATCGACAACCCTCATTCTGTCTGAAATATATACATATAATTTCGTAAAACTATAATAAATTCTAGTTGTTACAAAATTTTTTATACTTCAGAAAAAATGACGTTTGCAGGTCCTAAAATGTTGATTATATGGAGTTAATGAATTTATTATTGAGAATATCTCCGTAAATTTGAATTTCATGAAGAAAATGAAAAAGACCTTTTTTATAGAGAATTTAATTTCCTACAAAATTGCTCCTATAACTTTTTCTCCAATCAGTATACGTTAAGAGATACTTACAAAAAACTACGATTTTATCAAAAAATGAACTTAAACCGTCTTAAGTCACGTGTTATTATTGTTAAAAAAAATTTAAAAAATCCCCCGTATTTTTTCATCAAAAGGGCGGTTTCTTTGGACCGTCGGAAAAAAATTAATTTATAACGACCACCCTAAAATATATATCAAACTTTAACCTTAATTTAAAATTTTCAATAATCGGTATATGTTAATTTGAAAATTTTATTTTAAAATACATACATCCAAATTTCAATTTAAATTCAGAAATCTAATTAGCAAGTCGTACATGTGCATGAACATTTAAAAAACTAGTTTATTCTATACGTTACTTTTCGTCATCATAGACCAGTGGTGTTGCTCGACATTTTAAGCCTACATTGAAACATTTTAATTTAAGCATGTTCGTCAGATTTGTTTATTCTTCCTATATGGTAGCTATGCCACTGGCAGATAACATATTAAATAAAGACATTTACAAGTACAATATGTAGTTGTATTACGGCAAACTACTTATTTAGAAAGCAACGTTGCAAAAACTTTATTTCATAACTATACAATCCAATTAATTATAATAATATTTTTGATAATAAAATTAAAACACTTACCAGAATCGATGATAGAACCTCTGGAGCAGATCCTTAAGTACTTTAACTTATATAATGAAACAATTCACAAGACCCGGCATCCATCCAGAAGCTTTAACTGGTGTCGGTAATCGGGTTAGTGTTAGTGACGCTGCTAAATTTAGTGAAAATTCTAGTGTTAGTGACAGTGCTAGTAGCAGCTCCATTTTTGATTATGACAAGTGTTTAATTTTATTATCAATAAACGCGAAAGCCTCAAGTTCAAAAATATTGTTAATATTGAAAAGAAACTTCTAACTTTGAACTTTTCCACGCCAACTAGCATGCATTTGTTTTTTCTTCGTATTTAAGTATGCTTTTTATACAAGAAATAAATAAGTTCATGAAATACTAAATTAATTTTTTTATAAAATCGTTCGTTACAATGAGAACAAACAAAATACTAACGGAGATTTACTATTAAAACTATTTCCACAGTAAAAGCAATGCCAAAGCTCTCATTCTGCATGAATTCGCTCGTGGATTATTAATTTTGATTTTTCTATAAAAACCTTTTCACAATAAGAACAAACACAAGAGTTTTCTCCTGTATGAATTCGTTCGTGCCGTATTAAATGACATTTCTCAGAAAAAGCCTTCTTACAAAAAGAGCAAACAAATGGTTTTACTCCTGTATGAGTTCGTTCGTGTCTTGTTAAATTAGCTTTCGCATAAAAGCCCTTTTTACAAAAAGCACAGACAAAAGGTTTTACTCCTGTATGAACTCGTTCGTGGATTTTTAATTGTGATTTTCTCATAAAACCCTTCTTACAAATAGAACAAACATATGGCTTTACTCCTGTATGAATGCGTTCGTGAATCACTAACTCTGCATTTCTTATAAAACCCATTTTACAAAAAAAACAAACAAATGATTTTACTCCTGTATGAATTCTTTCGTGAATTACTAAATCTGATTTTCTCAAAAAATCCTTCTTACAAAAAGAACAAACAAATGGTTTTACTCCTGTGTGAGCTCGTTCGTGAATTATTAATTGTGATTTTCTTCCGAAACCCTTTTTACAAAAAGTACAAATAAATGGTTTTATTCCTGTATGAACTCGTTCGTGGATTATTAATTCTGATTTTCTTGTAAAACCCTTCTTACAAAATGAACAAATAAATGGGTTTTCTCCTGTATGAAGTCGTTCGTGAACTATTAAATCTGATTTTCGCGTAAAACTCTTCGTACAAGAAGAACAATGAAATGGTTTTAATCCTGTATGAATTCGTTCGTGCTGCATTAAACCTCTCCTCTGAGAAAACCCCTTTTTACAACAAGAACAAATAAATGGTTTTCCAGTAGTATGAATTAGTTCGTGCATTATTAAATGACCTTTCTGATAAAAACATTTTTTACAAAAAGAACAAACAAACGGTTTGACTCCTGTATGAATTTGTTCGTGTATTATTAATTGTGATTTTCTCATAAAACTCTCTTTACAAAAAGAACAAACAAATGGCTTTACTCCTGTATGAATATGCACATGCCTTATTAAGTTGGCCTTTGCATAAAAACCTTTTTTACAAAAAGAACACACAAATGGTTTTACTGCTGTATGAATACGTTCGTGAATTACTAAACGTGATTTAAACATAAAATCCTTCTTACAAATAGAACAAACATATGGCTTTACTCTTGTATGAATTTTTTTGTGGATTAATAATTGTTGTTTTGTTATAAAAGATTTTTTACAAGAAGAACAAGCAAATGGTTTACCTCCTGTATGAATTCGTTCGTGCCTTCTTAAATGAGATTTTCTATTAAAACCCCTTTTACAATAAGAACAAAACAGATTTTGTAAAGTATGATTCTTAATATGGGTTATTAGCATATTTTTCCTTGCAAAACTTTTTTTGCAATAAAAACAAGTAAATAATTCTTCACCAGCACGATTTGTTTTCTGTGACATAGAATTAATTTTTTGATCAACACTGGTTTCAAAATCGAAGCCCGATAATATTTTATCATCAAAATAGAATTCGTCATAAACATTTTTTGATTTGTTAACCTCGAACGCGTGCTTACAATGGAATGCTGTCTCTTCATCCTTACTTGTAAAACCACCCACGTTTAGAGTGTTGTGGTGACCAACTTCGTCCTTTATATCTGTAATTAAGGCACGACATTCAGGAACAATTAACTTTTCTGATAAATTATTTTTTATAGATATTTGAATACCAACAAAAGACTGGCTAAGTGTTCTGTTATGAGGTGCGTGGAAATCAATAATTTTCTTGTTAACTTTTAAATTATCTACTGCATTTTCCTTCACATAAGTTAATCTTAAATCATTAGATTTGTTATTTGGAATGATTCTTTCTTCGGGTAAAATGCAAACTTGCGGTGACGCATATATTCCGTCAAAAATTCCTAAGTCCATCACGGAATGTAACTTTGAATCTGTCTTATCTTCAATTTCAAATTTTATATCTTCTATCTTTTCGTATTCATCAATCTTCTGCTGTAGTTTCCTGCAATATAATTTAAGTCAGTAACCATCAATTACATATCAGTTTCTTTTTCAAATGAAAGGCCTCCATATTCAAAGACACAGTATATGACAATCTGAACAAGAAAAAAAATTTCAAAGAATAGTTCATTTGAAGTCCAGAATGTCAATATTTAGGTATAGTCTGGTGTTTACTCTTGAGCTATAAGTCATGCCTGAACAGACGATAAAAAGTAGTCTAAGATCGGCAATATAGACTAACCTAAAAACATCACGATTCTTGTTTCGTTTCTTGAATGATCTCTATCTGTTTTATTATTTTAAGTTATTATTATTAAGTTAAAAATGCGACTTTCAAGCTATTGACAATTTCTTTATTTTAAAAGGATGCCATATTTAATTTTTATATGATTAAATAGCATTTGCTTTTCTCGTTTCAACCATGAATTATTTAAAAACTACATATTTTTACTTTAAATAAAGTAAGTCAGAAAAAATACAGCACTGAATAATTCAAAAAACCTACCATATCACTCTAAAAAATTAATTTAATGATATTGGACTGCATTCCGCTGTTTTATTGTTTGTTGATAATTCATGAATACATAATTTAAAACTAAGATATTTGATATTTTTAATAATGCTTTATTCCTACGTAGTTTGTCGTACACAATAGAAAGAAATAAAAAATATTAATCGACAATATAAAAATCAATAAGACATCCATTTAACATAAAAAAGTTTTTGCTAATATTTTTTTCCATCCTTACTTCGTAATAGTTTTCAAATAATAATATTGTAATGATTTTGCTGCAATTCGATCTAGGGTTGCAAATATTAAGAGTCGGTCACTTATTTTAACAACAATTAAAATTTATTTAATAAAAGAAATGACAAATTATTTACAACAATAACTAAAATATTAGTAGATTGACTTAATAATTATTTAACTTACTAAACTAATTTACTTACACCGTCTTTATGGCAACAGATCAAGATTTCCACATGTAGTACAAAGTGAGGCGAAAATGTTTTTGTAATGTCACATGTTTATTTTTTAAAATAACAACATATTTCTAATATTATGAAAAATATTTCTAATATTATGAAAAATATCAGACATTTTATTTTTATAAATATTTTAAACAAAAAAATACTTTCATAAGAAAATGTAAAATATACTTTGACATCTGTCTCACTGTGTAGGTACAATATGCGATACACAATGAGATGGTTTGTGGTATACAGTGAGACTCAAATTTTTATATCTTAGTTGCTTTCATTGTACACCATTCATCGCACATTGTAGGAATTAAATGAAATATTGAATTTTAACAGTCCTGATAATGGTTTTGTCGGTTGTTTAATGGGAGAAGATAAAACAAGGATTATGGAATTTTTAAAGAGTAAATATCGCTTTTAACGGACATAACTAAACAACCTCCAAGTTTTTCTGTACGTCCTTAACTGATTTCAATTAAAAACTTTAACTAGTGACCTTTTTCTGGCGCTTTTTTTCAATCACTTTTATAATTATTTCTTCTTTTTTAGGAATGGCCGTTATCATGTTAGCTATAAAATGCTTGTACTATACGGTGAGCCATGTGTTATTGTATACGATTATCGACTGTCTCATTGTATACCACTTGGCCAATTTGCCTTAAAACAAAGACAAAACCATAATTGGTCAGATTTTCCGCATGCTACATTTTTTGAGTAAGTTAAATAAAACAACCGTGTTCAAGTCACGCTGGAATTAATAGTCGCAAACATTTAATTGTTAAACAGGTAAATATGTCTTAAGTAACTAAAAATAGCAGGTAACTAATTAGGCTCTAAAATACACTTGCCTCACTGTATCCACTGTCTCACTGTATGCTATTCTCCCCTACATATAGTTGTCAGGCTCCTCGCAACTTGGAAAAAGTGAGGACAATAATGCTTATTGTGAAAACTAGTATTATACCTAAGTAATTATTTAATTTTACGCTTTTTAATTTTTAAAACTTAAATTATATCGCATTATAGATCTATAAAAGACCCACCGTAGTAAAAGGTACCGCTAAATCGGCATTAGGGTAAAAACTTTTTTTTCTATTTTTTTTAATTTATGCATTTATTATAGACTAACATAATAATAGAAAACTATGCGCGTTATAAATTGTTAGGTTAATTTATACGTCTTTATGGTGGGTACTGGAAACGATAAAGGCGTATAAAAATACAATTTAAAATTCAAAATTAAAAACGGTTTTATAAATTTCAAAGTTAAAAATTATTTAAATTTTATTATTCTAAGTTAAAAAAAATCTTGTACAGTAAAAACAATTTAAATCATTTAAACAAATATTTTATTCATTGAAAGTAAAACCCCAACTATCCACAGAAATGATTATTTTCAAGTAAATGAATGAACTGGTCAATTCTTTGATAAATAATTTTGAGCCGTAGCGTGCGGAAATGTCAATCGACAGCGCCTTCTACTTATAAAAGCAAAGCACAAAAGCGCAACTACTATACAGGTTACCCAATTGTCAACTCGAGTAATTTGACTTAGACCATCCCATAAAGTGCATACGCAAATTAAGTAAATTTTGAATATAAATCCCTAATTTATGCGCAATTATGCTTGATCAAAACATGTGGCCCAATATCGCCTGCATCTCGATAATCAATTTTTACTGCTCGGCAGAGTAGGAAGATCTATGCAAATTTTACAAGAATTCAAAAGAATGCATGCATTGTAATATAATAAATAATTAATAAAATTACGCAAAATACAAATGTTACCATATGAAACTACTCTTTATGTTTTAAAATTTTATGGGATGCGCCGCATCCATGTACGTCACTGATAAGTAACAATTTTATACAGGAATTAAATGGTTTATTTTCCAGCGTCAATTGGATCGAGGAATAGCAACTTATTTTTTTATTAAAACCTTCATTACAATAAGAAAAAACAAACGATTGTTCATAGGTTCAAATTCGTTTATGAGATGCTAAATGACATTTGCTATTAAAATTGTTATTGCAATAAAAACAAACGTAAGTTTTTTATCCTGTATGAATTTGCCCGTGTAGTATTAATTGTAATTTTGTCCTAAAACCCATCCTAAAAAAATGACTGGTTTCTATTCCGTCTGATTCCGTTCGTGCTTAGTTAATTGGTCTTTCTGAGAAAAAACTTTTTTACAAAGCAAACAAACCTATGGTTTCTCACCTGTGTGAATTCGTTGGTGAACTACTAAGTATGATTTTGATACAAAAGCTTTTTACAAAACGTACCAACTAAAGGTTTTATTCCAGTATGAATACGTTCGTGGATTATTATTTGTCTTTTTCTTCTAAACCTCTTTTTACAAAAAGTACATTAAATGGTCCTATCCTGAATAAATTCGTTCGTGAACTTCTAAACGTAATTCTACCATAAAACTTCTCTTACAAAAAGTATAATTAAATTATTTTACTCCTGTATGAATTCGTTCGTGAATTATTAATTCTTGTTTTGTTCGAAAGTCCTTTTTACAAAAACAACAAACCAACGGTTTTACTCCTGTATGATATCGTTCGTGCCTTATTAATTCTTGTTTTGATTTAAACCCCTTCTTACAAAAAGTACAAACAAATGGTTTTACTCCTGTATGAATTCGTTCGTGGATTATTACGTCTCTTCTTGATCTAAACCCCTTTTTACAAATAGAACAAACAAATGGGTTTACTCCTGTATGAATTCCCACGTGGTATATTAAATTTGATTTTCTTGTAAAACCCTTTTTACAAATTGAACAAGTAAATGGTTTAACTCCTGTATGAATTCGTTCGTGGATTATTAATTCTGCTCTTGATCTAAACCCCCTTTTACAAATAGAACAAACAAATGGTTTTACTCCTGTATGAATTCCTTCGTGGTATATTAAATTTGATTTTCTTGCAAAACCCTTTTTACAAACTGAACAAGTAAATGGTTTGACTCCTGTATGAATTCGTTCGTGAATTATTAAGTCTGCTTTTGATCTAAACCCCTTTTTACAAATAGGACAAACAAATGAGTTTACTCTTGTATGAATTCCTTCGTGGTATATTAAATGTGCTTTTCTTGCAAAACCCTTTTTACAAAATGAACAAGCATATGGTTTGACTCCTGTATGAATTCGTTCGTGGATTATTAAGTCTGCTCTTGATCTAAACCCCCTTTTACAAATAGAACAAACAAATGGGTTTACTCCTGTATGAGTGCCTTCGTGCAATGATAATTGCTGTTTTGTTATAAAACATTTTTTACAATAAGAACAAAAAAGTTTCTGTTTAGTATGATGATACCTTATATGGGTTATTAACATTTGTTTCTTTACAAAACATTTGTTGCAATAAAAACAAGTAAATGTTTCATTTTTTGGTTCATTTTTTGTTATTAATGCAGACTTTTCAATTTCATCAGAAACCTGACTAAGTGTATAAGGTAGTTGTTTGAGTCTCGGTCTACAATTGGATAGAACCTTTACATTTTTATTGGATTGATCATTGTGACTTTTCAACGAATGTGTAGATCTGGTATTTTGAATTAAGCTTTCTTCAGGTAAGGTGTCAATTTGTAGAGACCCATCTATTTCAAAAATTCCCAAGTCTATGGCTGAATGTAACTTTAAATATAACTTATCTTCAACTTCTAATTTTCTAACTTCTATCTTTTCGTACTTATTAACCTTCTCTTGTAGTTCCCTGAAATACCATTAAGGTTAGTATCTATCAATTACATATCAATTCTTAGAAATTAAAGTTTTCGATATTTAAAGACAGTAAATGACAATATAATTTTTTAAACTTTTACACATTAGTTTATATAACGTAAAACATGTTGATTTCAATAAACTCCGGTAGCTCACTTACTGCAGACCAACAAACCAAATTAGAAACGCTCGGATCAAGTCCCCGACTAGCTACATTTTTTAAAATTTTTAGTATTTATTTTTACTTACTTTTTTGTTCTACACTTATAAGTATTTTTCCTAGAATCAATATTTACTTATACCAATGTCACTATGTATTTTACCGCACAAAAAAAGACGGACAAAGATGTTTAACAGAAACAAGCTAATCTCTCTCATATCTCACCGAAGTAAAGTACTTCTGCGTATTAATAACAATAGATTGCAATTATACTTAGCCCCCAAAATTGCACCTGAACATGCAGGCTTCGATATAGGAAATTGTGGAGAAGATTTGAGAATTCAACACAACTCTTTTCATATATTTAGTTGACTTTCGTAAAACATTCGATGCCGTAAAGTAGCATCAATTGTAGAAACTCTTTCAATTCTTAGGGGTTCCATCTCATTTAATATACCTCATCAAGAAGCTGTATGAAGATAGTACAGTGTCGGTTCAAGTTGATGGCATGAGCTCATGCAAATTTAAAACTCACGCTGGTGTTAGATAAGACTGCATTCTCCCTCACTTATAATAGTTTTATACGCTATTTATGGTGGGTACTGGAAACGATAAAAGCGTATGAAAAATACAATATAAAATTCAAACTAAAAAAGGTTTTATAAATTTAAAAATTCCGATTTTTTTAAATTTTTATTATCCTAAGTTAAAAAAAATCTTATAGAGTAAAAACAATTTAAATCATTTAAACAAATATTTTATTCATTAAAAGTAAAACCCCAACTATCCACAGAAATGATTATAATCGAGTAAAAGAATGAACTGGTCAATTCTTTGATAAATAATTTTGAGCCGTAGCGTGCGGAAATGCCAATCGACAGCGCCCTCTAATTAGAGAAGCAAAGCACGAAAGCGCAACTGCTATACAGGTTGCCCAATTGTCAACTCGAGCAATTCGACCTAGTCCATCCCATAAAGCGCATACGCAAATTAAGTAAGTTTTGAATATAAATCCCTGATTTATGGGCAGTTATGCCTGATCAAAACATGTCGCCCAATATCGCCTGCATCTCGATAATCAATTTTTACTGCTCGGCAGAGTAGGGAGATCTATGCAAATTTTACAAGAATTCAAAAGAATGCATGCATTGTAATATAATAAATAATTAATAAAATTACGCAAAATACAAATGTTACCATATGATACGACTCTTTACGTTTTAAAATTTTATGGGATGCGCCGCATCCATGTACGTCACTGATAAGTAACGATTCTATACAGGAATTAAATGGTTTATTTCCCAGCGTCAATTGGGTCGAGGAATAGCAACTTATTTTTTTATTAAAATCATCATTACAATAAGAAAAAACAAACGATTGTTCATAGGTTCAAATTAGTTTGTGAGATGCTATATGACATTTGCTATTAAAATTCTTATTACAATAAAAACAAACAAAACGTTTTTATTCTGTATAAATTTGCTCGTAGAGTATTAATTGTAATTTTGTCCTAAAACCCTTCCTAAAAAAATGACTGGTTTCTATTCCATCTGAATACGTTCGTGCTTAGTTAATTGGTCTTTCTGAGAAAAACCTTTTTTACAAAGCAAACAAACATAAGATTTCTCACCTGTGTGAATTTGTTGGTGAACTACTAAGTGTAATTTTGATACAAAAGCCATTTTACAAATCGTACAAACGAAAGGTTTAATTCCAGTACGAAGACGTTCGTGGATTATTATTTGTCGTTTTATTCTGAACGCTTTTTTGCAAAAAGATCAATTAAATGGTTTTACTCCTGAATGAATTCGTTCGAGAATTATTAATTGTTGTTTTGTTACAAAGCCCTTTTTACAAAAATCAAACAAACAAATGGTTTTACTTTTGTATGGATTCGTTCGTGAACTTCTAAACGTAAATCTACCATAAAACTGTTATTACAAAAAGTACAATTAAATTATTTTACTCCTGTATGAATACGTTCATGACTTACTAATTGCGATTTTGTTCTAAAAGCCTTTTTACAAAAAGTACAAACAAATGGTTTTACTCCAGAATGAATTCGTTCGTGATAAACTAAACTTTGTTTTGATACAAAATCCTTTTTACAAATAGAACAAACAAACGGTTTTACTCCTGTATGAATTCGTTCGTGCCTTATTAATGCTTGTTTTGTTACAAAATCCTTTTTACAAAAATTACAAACAAATGGTTTTACTCCTGTATGAAGTCGTTCGTGAATTACTAAATTTTGTTTCGTTACAAAATCCTTTTTACAAATAGAACACACAAACGGTTTTATTCCTGTATGAATTTGTTCGTGATGCGTTAATTCCGATTTTGATTTAAAGTCCTTTTTACAAAAAGTACAAACAAATGGTTTTACTCCTGTATGAGTTCGTTCGTGGATTATTAAGTATCCTCTTGATCTAAACGCCCTTTTACAAATAGAACAAAGAAACGCTTTTACTCCTGTATGAATTTGTTCGTGATGTGTTAGTTCTCCTTTTGATTTAAAGCCCTTTTTACAAAAAGTACAAACAAATGGTTTTAGTCCTGTATGAATTCGTTCGTGGAGTATTAAGTCTCCTTTTGATCTCAACCCCTTTTTACAAAAAGAACAAAGAAATGGTTTTACTCCTGTATGAATTCTTTCGTGGTATATTAAATGTGCTTTTCTTGCAAAACCCTTTTTACAAACTGAACAAGCAAATGGTTTAACTCCTGTATGAATTCTTTCGTGGATTATTAAATCTGCTTTTGATCTAACCCCCTTTTTACAAATAGAACAAACAAATGGGTTTACTCCTGTATGAATTCCTTCGTGGTATATTAAATGCGCTTTTCTTGAAAAACCCTTTTTACAAACTGAACAAGCAAATGGTTTGACTCCAGTATGAGTTCGTTCGTGGATTATTAAGTTTGATCTTAATCTAAACCCCCTGTTACAAATAGAACAAGCTGGTTGTACTATCCTATTTGTATTTCGTAGGAACTTTGATGTTTTTTTAGTAGCATTATTTGCAGCGTTTCTCTCTGTATAAAGTAGTTGTTTATGTCTAGGTCTACAATTGGATAGTACTTTCATATTTTTATTGGATTGATCACTATGACTTTTCAACAAATGTGCAGATTTGGTATTTTCAATAAGTCTTTCCTCAGATAAGGTGTTAATTTGTAGTGACCCAACTATTTCAAAAATTCCCAAGTCTATGGCTGAATGTAACTTTAAATCTGGATAAGCTTCAATTTCCAATGTTATAGCTTCTGTCTTTTGGTACTTATCAACCTTCTGTTGTAGTTCCCTGAAACATAATTTAAGTTACAATCAATTACATATCAGTTCTTATAAAATAAAAATAACAATATGCAAAGAGACAGTAAATGACTATCTAAACAAGAAAACAAATTTCAATAAATGGTTCATTTGACAATATTTAGGTATAGTCCGTCGATTTTCTCTTGAGATGGGAGTCATTCCTAAACAAACGCCAAAAACTAGTCTAAGATCAGCGATACAGTCTATTCGAAAAATATCACCATTCTTGTTTTATTTCTTGATTGTAACAGAGATGTTCTCTGGCTCTATTTGAAAAAAAATTAATAATATTTTGCCTTGTGAATCAAACCACGTAAGTAATTATTAAATAATTTAAATTAACACTTACTTGTGTTAAATTTCTTCAGAACCTTTTGATATTAAAATGTTAACAATATTAAAGTATCTAAGATAAAAAAAGTTTATTTCTGTAATATGTAAATATTCACAAAGACACTCCGTCATTATACTTTCGTCGTACCTGGGTGCAGATCTCGCATTTTCTTTCTGCTACTTGTTATTAATTCTAGTTGATAATATAATAAAAGTCTTAAAATATTTGCCACAATAGGTACAAGACATGACTTCTTTCATATTTACCTTCTGTTCGTTTTGAAGTTATACTTCTGTTGGCGGGTTATGAAAAAATAATGAGAGTAAATTTTTACGTTGCACACAAACAAGATGTCATCAAAATCTACATGTCGAAGTTGGTCGCTAAGCCTCCCATTAAGTCTAAAAAAAAAGTGTAGTAATAAAATAGAGTTTGTCTTTCAAGTGAAAGGCCTCCATATTCAAAGACACAGTACAATCTGGCAATCTGAACAAGAAAACAAATTTCAAAGAATAGTTCACTTGAAGGCCAGAATTGCCGATATTTAGGTATAGTCTGTTATTTTCGTCTTAAGCTATAAGTCATGCCTGAACAGACGATAAAAAGTAGTCTAAGTTCGGCAATACGGACTAACCTAAAAACATCACAATTCTTGTTTCGTTTTTTGAATGATCTCTACCTGTTTTATTATTTAGGTTGCAAAATACTTGAAGATTATTTATAATTGTAGAATGTAGAAGTTTATAAAAAGTAAAGATATAGTTAAATATTTGAATAATGATTTATAAAAGTCTATTCAAATGTTCACCCTTTTAAATATAATAATTGAAAGCGTCGCTCTAAAAGTATTTAAATAAAGTATTCAAACCTTGTTAATCACAACCGTATATATTATATTAGTGTGTGTAATTTATTGAAAATATAATCTTCAAAGAACGTCCGCATGTACATTTATTTGTTGTAACATAAAACACTTCTGTTATTACATATGTGTAAGTTTGAAGTTTTCAGATTAATCACGTCACTGCTGTAGTAGAATGTTTTCAGTTTGTATTTATTATTTTCGCCCGCCGTGAAAGCCCCACCTTTACGCAGATATTTTCAAAGCCATAGTCCTTTAGAAAATCGGCTAACTATACAGGGTGTCCAAGATTGAGTAGGTTGTAATGGACATCTTTCTCGTTAATAAAGATAGATGTTCGGTCCAAATGAGCAATGTTTTGCAATTTTATATGTCGATCCAGATTTCATTAAAAATATTTGAAAATTCCGAATTGTTCCGACATTATATACTTATAAAAAAACTTATCATAAGGAAACTGAAAATCGCTATTTTCTTTAATGTCTAATAACATCGTACTTATAAGAAATATGAAAAAAATTAACATAAAAGTTATTAGATTGATAAAGTACAACTCAAAGTTAAGTCAAAATTGCGGCTTTCAAGCTATTGACAACTATTTTTATTTTAAATGGATGCAATAATTGACATTTATATTGTAACGGATTTCCCAATCCAAATCCAATTTCCAACGAGAGCAAAAGCGGTTCGTACTCGGGTTGTGAATAATAACACACAGTTGGCCACTAAATTTACAATTACGATTTATTAACACAAATAATAAACAAATTCTCCTTCACCAATAACTTAAACACTAGCACTTAACAATTATTTACTTACTAATTAATTAACTTACGATTCTAATTCACTAACTAATTTATTTACACTCGTATATTTATTTAAACGATTGTCACTGGTATATTTATTTACATTTATTTATACGGATAGCGATAGCGCTTACCTCGTAGATTCACCGGGCGTACGGAGTTAGAGCGTTGACACTTCACAATAACAGACTCGGTCGTAACTAAAGTGAGGAAGTGTTTCGGAGTTTATATATGTGTTGCTTAATCTATTCGGAAGCTTCGAGAAGTATCTGGGCCTTGGCGATACAGTTATTTCAAGGTAATGTAGATAGAAAACTCTAATTAGCTGTGTGTTAAAAAATTATTGGGATATCTTCGCTTACTCAATATCTCACGGTCGCGCGCGTGAGATAGAAGTATCTCGCGGATGATTAAGCAAATCTATCAAGGCCGCTTCATTCATTTATCGCGTTTGCTACAATATGATTAAATAGCAATTGCTTTTCTTGTTTCAACCACAAATTATTTAAAAACTTCATATTTTTACTTTAAATAATGTAAGTCAAAAAAAAATAGAGCACGAAATAATTCAGAAAACCTACCATATCACTAGAAAAATTAATTTAATGATATTGGACTGCATTCCGCTGTTTTATTATTGTTTGATAATTCATGACTACATGATGTAAAAATAAGATATTTGATATTCTTAATAATGTTTTATTCCGACGTAGTTTGTGGCACACGATAGAAAGAAAAAAAAATTATTAATCGCCAATGTAAAATCCAATAAGACATCCATTCAACACAAGAAAGTTTTTGCTAATAATTTTTTTCATTCTTTCTTCGTACTTGTTTTCAAATAAATATATTGTAACAATTTCGGTGCAATTCGGGCTAAGGTTGCGAATATTACGAGTCGGTCACTTAATTTAGCAACAATTAAAATCTATTTAATAAAAAAATTATCAAAAATTATTTAGAACAATAACTAAAATATTAGTAGATTGTCTTAGTAATTATTTAACTTAGTAAACTAATTTACTTACACCGTTTTATAAAGGTTATGACAACAGATCAGGATTTTCACGTTGGTGCCCGTAAAAAGGATCTCCAACATATTACGACCAGTCCTCCAGTTGAGTGAAGCAACCGTTTTCAATTTTTTTTATTTGAATAAAATAATTTACAACCTTTAGATTGACAGAAATGTTTTATGCTAATGAGAGATGATACATACTGCCGAAGGATTGTGGTAAGGCTACCTAATTGACGGATTTTTTAAGCGAGATAAAATATTAATATGTAGTACAAAGTAAAGTGAAAATGTTTTTTAATGTCACATCTTTATTTTTTAATAACATGTGAAATATCAGACATTTTATTTCTATAAAATAATATTTTAAACAATAAAATACTTTTATATTAAAATATACCTTGACTCACTGTGTAGGTACTATATGCTATACACAATGAGATGGTTTGTGGTATACAGTGAGACTCAAATTTTTATATCTTACAGTTAGTTACTTGTATTGTACACCATTCATCGCACATTGTAGAAATTAAATGAAATATTGAATTTTAACAGTCCTGATAGTCGTTTGCTTAATGGGAGAAGACAAAACAAGGATTTTAGGAGTTATTTAGAGTAAATATCGCCTATAACAGACATAATGAATCAACCTCCAAGTTTTTCTGTACGTCCTTAAGGCTGTCGACTACCAAATAACGTCCAATGTATTTGAAATAGTAACTGCGTCCCCGTCCCATTGCTGTATTTTTCAAGATAAAAAATTGAAAATTTCTGTATAGTTAGAGACCACATATCTTTAAAAAGTAATGATTTTCGATTTTTGCTTAATGAACATGTTTTAAGCAAAAAAATTAATAAAGCACAAAACAGACTACACTTCTAACTGTTGCTGTGCTTTCAAAAATAAATATATTTAATTTAATTTTATATCGATCGAACGAGAAAGCTTATTAAAATGTCCCAACGATTTTATTTTTTTCATAAATATCTTTATTAAACAGTTATAAGCATTTTAAGTTCGCCAATTTTGGTAAAAAATGGTGGTTTTTTTCGTTTGATTGACAAGGCTAAACTGCTTAAAGATTTACAAACACTACCTAATCTAAAAAAAATTCGAAAGATTGAAAGATTCTCAAAACAGATAAAAAATAGGAATATGTTGCATACTTACCGCACAATTTGAATTTGACCAGTATACTATTGCTAATTTCAACATTTTTCTAGTTTTTTATGTTTTTAAAACCTTAAAGGGATTTGCGATAAGAAATCCTTAAGCAGCTTAATCTTGTCAATCAAACCAAAAAAACCACCAATTTTGACCAAAATCAGCGTACTTCAATTGCTAATAACTATTTAATATAGATATTTATGACAAAAATAAAATCGTAACGATAATTTAACAAGCTTTCCCGTTCGATTGGTAAATAACCTAATTCATTATCTTTATTTTTGAAAGCACAGCAACGGTTAGAAATTTAGTCTGTTTTATGCTTTATTAATTTTTTTGCGTAAAACACATTGATTAATCAAAAATCAAATACCGTTACGTTTCAAAGATGTATGGTGTCTATCTATATATAAACGTTCAATTTTTATATCCAATAATATTGCAATAGGCCGGGAACGCAGTTCCCATTTGAAATACATTGGACGAAATTTGGCAGTTTACAGTCTTAACTGATTTCGATTAAAAACTTAAACTAGTGACCTTTTTCTGACGCTTTTTTTCAATCGCTTTTTTACTTATTGGTTCTTTTTTAGGAATGGCCGATATCATAATAGGTATAATATCCTTGTACTATAAGGTGAGACATGTCTCATTGTATACCATTATTGTCTGTCTCATTGTGTGCTACTTGACCAATTTTCCTTAAAACAAAGGTAAAACTATAATTGGTCAGTTTTACAGCATGCTAAATTTTTGTGTAAATTTAATAAAAGAACCGTGTTCAAGTCGCGCTAGAATTAATAGTCGAAAATATTTACTTGTTTAACGGGTAAGTATGTCTTAAGTAACTAAAAATAGTAGCTAACTAATTAGACTCTAAAATACACTTTTCAATTTATACATAAATCAATTTCATTTACGGCATTCATAAACCAAATGCAAAACGAACACTATATGGGCCATATGTAAAATGACATTCCAAAGTAGAGGCTGAGGCGTTTTTAAGTAATAGTCCTTGCCTCACTGTGTCCACTGTCGCACTGTATGCTATTCTCCCCTACATATAGTGGCCAGCCTCCCTCGGAACTTGGAGAAAAGTGAGGATAATAATGCTTATTGTTAAAACTACTATTATACCTAATCAATTATTTTATTTTACGCTTCTTAATTTTTTAAACTTAAATTATATCGCGTTATAAATCTATAAAAAAACCCACCCTAGTAAAAGGTACTGCTAAATCGGCATAAGAATAAAAACTTTTGTTTCTATTTTTTTTTAATTGATGCATTTATTATCGACAAACATAAAAATAGAAAACTATAAGCGTTATAAATTGTTAGGTTAATTTATACGTTATTTATGGTAAGTACTGGAAACGATAAAAGCGTATGAAAAATACAATTTAAAATTCAAAACTAAAAAAGGTTTTATAAATTAAAAAATTCCAATTTTTTTAAATTTTTGTTATCTTAGTTAAAAAAAAATCTTATAGAGTAAAAACAATTTAAATCATTTAAACAAATATTTTATTCATTGAAAGTAAAACCCCAACTATCCACAGAAATGATTATTTTCGAGTAAAAGAATGAACTGGTCAATTCTTTGATAAATAATTTTGAGACGTAGCGTGCGGAAATGTCAATCGCCAACGCCCTCTACTTATAGAAGCAAAGCACGAAAGCGCATCTACTATACAGGTTACCCAATTGTCAACTCGAGCAATTCGACCTAGACCATCTCATA
The DNA here is from genome assembly GCA_036325965.1 of Sinopyrophorus schimmeli. Lineage (NCBI taxonomy): Eukaryota > Metazoa > Arthropoda > Insecta > Coleoptera > Elateridae > Sinopyrophorus > Sinopyrophorus schimmeli. The sequence goes on along the minus strand of JARFIZ010000024.1, from coordinate 3,959,861 downwards.
AAGCGCATACGCAAATTAAGTAAGTTTTGAATATAAATCCCTGATTTATCGGCAGTTATGCCTGATCAAAACATGTCGCCCAATATCGCCTGCATCTCGATAATCAATTTTTACTGCTCGGCAGAGTAGGAAGATCTATGCAAATTTTACAAGAATTGAAAAGAATGCATGCATTGTAATATAATAAATAATTAATAAAATTACGCAAAATACAAATGTTACCAAATGAGACTACTCTTTACGTTTTAAAATTTTATGGGATGTGCCGAAACCATGTACGTCACTGGTAAGTAACGATTTTATACAGGAATTAAATGGTTTCCAACGTCAATTGGATCGAGGAATAGCAACATATTTTTTTATTAATATGTATTACAATATGAAGAAACAAACGATTGTTCATAGGTTTAAATTCGTTTATGAGATGCTAAAATGACATTTGGTATTAAAATTCTTATTGCAATAAAAACAAACATAAGGTATTTATCCTGTAAGAATTTGCTCGTGGAGTATTAATTGTGATTTTATCCTAAAACCCTTCCTAAAAAATGAATGGTTTCTATTCCGTCTGAATCAGTTCGTTCTTTGTTAATTGGTCTTTCTGGGAAAAACCTTTTTTACAAAGCAAACAAACATATTGTTTCTCACCTGTGTGAATTCGTTGGTGAACTACTATGTTCGTGGATTATTATTTGTCGTTTTGTTCTAAACCCCTTTTTACAAAAAGTACATTAAATTGTTTTACTACTGAATGAATTCGTTCGAGAATTATTAATTGTTGTTTTGTTACAGTCCTTTTTACAAAAAAAACAAACAAATGGTTTTACTTTTCTATGGATTCGTTCGTGAACTTCTATACGCAATTCTACCATAAAACTCTTCTTACAAAAAGTACAATTATATTATTTTATTTCTGTATGAATACGTTCATGACTTACTAATTGCGATTTTGTTCTAAAAGCCTTTTTACAAAAAGTACAAACAAATGGTTTTACTCCAGAATGAATTCGTTCGTGATAAACTAAACTTTGTTTTGATACAAAATCCTTTTTACAAATAGAACAAACAAACGGTTTTACTCCTGTATGAATTCGTTCGTGCCTTATTAATGCTTGTTTTGTTACAAAATCCTTTTTACAAAAATTACAAACAAATGGTTTTACTCCTGTATGAAGTCGTTCGTGGATTACTAAATTTTGTTTCGTTACAAAATCCTTTTTACAAATAGAACACACAAACGGTTTTACTCCTGTATGAATTTTTTCGTGAATTGTTAGTTCTCTTTTTGATTTAAAGCCCTTTTTACAAAAAGTACAGACAAATGGTTTTACTCCTGTATGAATTCGTTCGTGGATTATTAAGTCCCCTCTTGATCTAAGCCCCCTTTTACAAATAGAACAAACAAACGGTTTTACTCCTGTATGAATTTGTTCGTGATTTGTTAGTTCTCTTTTTGATTTAAAGTCCTTTTTACAAAAAGTACAAACAAATGGTTTTAGTCCTGTATGAATTCGTTCGTGGAGTATTAAGTCCCCTTTTGATCTAAACCCCCTTTTACAAAAACAACAAACAAATGGTTTTAGTCCTGTATGAATTCTTTCGTGGTATATTAAATTTACTTTTCTTGAAAAACCCTTTTTACAAAATGAACAAGCAAATGGTTCAACTCCTGTATGAATTGCTTCGTGAATTATTAAGTCTCCTCTAAATCTAAACCCCTTTTTACAAATAGAACAAACAAACGGTTTTACCCCTGTATGAATTTGTTCGTGGATTACTAAATTTTGTTTTGTTACGAAATGCTTTTTACAAATAGAACAAACAAACGGTTTTACTCGTGTATGAACTCGTTCGTGTTTTATTAAATTATGTTTTCTTGTAAAACCCTTTTTACAAACTGAACAAGCAAATGGTTTGACTCCTGTATGAATTCGTTCGTGGATTATTAAATCTGTTCTTGATCTAAACCTCTTTTTACAAAGAAAACAAACAAATGGTTTTACTCCTGTATGAATTCCTTCATGGTATATTAAATATGATTTTCTTGCAAAACTCTTTTTACAAACTGAACAAGCGAATGGTTTGACTCCTGTATGAACTCGTTCGTGGATTATTAAGTCTGCTTTTGATCTAAACCCTTTTTTACAAATAGAACAAACAAATGGGTTTACTCCTGTATGGATTTTTTCGTGGTATATTAAATGCGCTTTTCTTGAAAAACCTTTCTTACAAACTGAACAAGCAAATGGTTTGACTCCAGTATGAATTCGTTCGTGAATTATTAAGTGGGATCTTGATCTAAACCCCCTTTTACAAAAAGAACAAGCTGGTTGTACTAACCTATTTGTATTTCGTAAGAACTTTAATGTTTTTTTAGTAGTATTATTTGCAGCGTTTCTCTTTGTATAAGGTAGTTGTTTATGTCTGGGTCTACAATTGGATAGTACCTTTATATTTTCATTGGATTGATCATCATGACTTTTCAACAAATGTGCAGATTTGGTATTTTCAATAAGGTTTTCTTCAGGTAAGGTTTTATTTTGTAGTGACCCATCTATTTCAAAAATTCCCAAGTCTATGGCTGTATCTAACTTTAAATCTGGATAATCTTCGATTAACAATGTTATAGCTTCTGTCTTTTGGTACTTATCGACCTTCTGTGGTAGTTCCCTGAAACATAACTTAAGTTAGTAACAACCAATACATATCAGTTCTTATAAAATAAAAATCTCAATATGCAAAGAGACAGTAAATGACTATATAAACAAAAAAAAAATTTCAATAAATGGTTCATTTGACGATATTGACGATATTTAGGTATAGTCCGTCGATTTTCTCTTGAGATAGGAGTGATTCTTGAACAAACGTCAAAAACTAGTCTAAGATCAGCGATACAGTCTAATCAAAAAATATCACCATTCTTGTTTCATTTCTTGATTGTAACGGAGATGTTCTCTGGCTCTATTTGAAAAAAATATTAATATTTTTTTCCCTTTTGAATCAAACACTTACTTGTGTATTAATTTCTTCAGAACCGTTTGATATTAAAATGTTAACAATATTAAAGTATCTAAGATAAAAAAAATAATTTCTGTAATATGTTAATATACACAAAGACACTCCTGCATTACACTTTCTTCGTCCCTCGGTGCAGACCACGCATTTTCTTTCTACTACTTGTTATTAATTCTAGTTGATATAATAATAAAAGTCTTAAAATATTTGCCACAATAGAGACAAGATATGACTTCTTTCATATTTACCCTCTGTTCGTTTTAAAGTTATACTTCTATTGGCGGGTTATGAAAAAATAATGAAAGTAAATTTTTACGTTGCGCACAAACAAGATGTCATCAAAATCTATATGTTGAAGTTGGTCGCTAAGCCTCCCGTTAAGTCTCCAGAAAAAGTGTACTAACAAAATAGAGTTTGTCTTTCAAATGAAAGGCCTCCATATTCAAAGACACAGTACAATCTGGCAATCTGAACAAGAAAACAAATTTTAAAGAATAGTTCATTTGACGTCCATAATTGACGATATTTAGATATAGTCTGTTGTTTTCGTCTTGAGCTATGTCATACCTGAACAGACGATGAAAAGTAGTCTAAGATCGGCAATACGGACTAACCTAAAAACATCCCGATTCTTGTTTCGTTTTCGAATGATCTCTACCTGTTTTATTGTTTAGATTGCAAAGTACTTTAAGATTATTTATAATTGTAGAATGCAGAAGTTTATAAAAAGTAAAGACACAGTAGAACATTTACATAATAATTTATCAAAGTCTATTAAAATTTTCACCCTTTTAAATTTAACAATTTAAGGGGTTGCTCTAAAAATATTTAGCTTGTTAATCACAACTGTATATATTATATTAGTGTCTGTAATTTATTGAAAATATAATCTTAAAAGAACGTCCACATGTACATTTATTTGTTGTAACATAAAACACTTGTGTTATTACATATGTTTAAGTTTGAAGATTTCAGATTAATCACGTCACTGCAGTAGTAGATGTTTTCAGTTTGTATTTATTATTTTCGCCCGCGTTGGAAGCCCCACCTTTGGGCAGATATTTTCAAAGCCATAGTCCTTGAGAAAATCGGCTAACTATACAGGGTGTCCCAGATTGAGTAGGTTGTCATGGTCATCTTTCTCGTTAATAAAGATAGATGTTCGGTTCAAATGAGCAATGTTTTGCAATTTTATATGTAGATTCAGATTCCAATAAAAATATTTGAAAACATCGAATTGTTCCGACATTATTATAAGAAAACTGAAAATCGCTATTTTCTTTAATGTCTAATAACTTCGTACTTGTAAGAGATATGAAAAAAAAGCTTAACATAAAAGTTGTTAGGTTTGATAAAGTACAACTCAAAGTTAAGTCAAAATTGCGGCTTTCAAGCTATTGACAACTATTTTTATTTTAAATGGATGCAATAATTGACTTTTATATGATTAAATCACATTTGATTTTCTCGTTTCAACCATGAATTATTGTAAAACTTCATATTTTTACTTTAAATAATGTAAGTCAAAAAAAATACAGCACTGAATAATTCAGAAAATCTACCATATCACTAGAAAAATTAATTTAATGATATTGGACTGCATTCCGCGGTTTTATTGTTGTTTGATAATTCATGACTAAATGATGTAAAAATAAGATATTTGATATTCTTAATAATGTTTTATTCCGACGTAGTTTGTGGCACACGATAAAAAGAAAAAAAAATATTCATCGCCAATGTAAAATCCAATAAGACATCCATTCAACACAAGCAAGTTTTTGCTAATAATTTTTTCCATTCTTTCTTCGTAATTGTTTTCAAAGAAAAATATTGTAACAATTTCGCTGAAATTCGAGCTAAGGTTGCGAATATTAAGAATCGGTGACTTATTTTAGCAACAATTAAAATTTATTTAATAAAAGAATTGACAAATTATTTACAACAATAGTAACTAAAATATTAGTAGATTTACATAATAATTATTTAACTTACTAAACTAATTTACTTACACCGTCTTCTAAACGTTATGGCAACAGATCAGGATTTTCACGTTGGTGCCCCTAAAAAAGACCTCCAACATGTTACGAACAGTCTTCCAGTTGAGTGAAACATATCGTTTTCAATTTTTTTTTATTTGAATTAAATAATTTATAAGCTTTAGATTGACAGAAATTTTTTATACTAATGACAGATGATAGATACTGCCGAAGGATTGTGGTAAGGCTACCTAATTGTTGGATTTTTTAAGCGAGATAAAATATTAATATGTAGTACAAAGTGAAGCGAAAATCTTTTATTTAATGCCACATCTTTATTTTTTAATAACATGTAAAATATCAGACATTTTATTTCTATAAAATAATAATATTTTAAACAAAAAAATACTTTCATATTAAAATATAAATACATTGACATCTGTCTCACAGTGTAGGTACCATATGCTATACACAATGAGATGGTTTGTGGTATAAAGTGAGACTCAAATTTTTATATCTTAGTGACTTGCATTGTACACCATTCACCGAACATTGTAGGAATTAAACGAACTATTGAATTTTAACAGTCCTGATAGTCGTTTTGTCGTTTGCTTAATGGGAGAAGGCAAAACAAAGATTTAGGAGTTTTCTAGAGTAAATATCGTCTTTAACACACATAATAAATCAACCTCCCAGTTTTTCTGTAGGTTCTTAAGGCTGTAGACTACCAAATTTCGTCCAATGTATTTGAAATAAGACCTGCGTTCCCGTCCTATTGATGTATTTTCAAGATAAGAAATTGAAAATTTTTGTATAGTTAGAGACCATATATCTTTAAACAGTAAATATTATAAATTTTTGATTAATCAACATGTTTTAAGCAAAAAAATTAATAAATCATAAAACAAACTAAACCTCAACATTTGATGGGCTTTCAAAAATAAAGATATTAATTTTAATTTTTTATCAATCGAACGAAAAAGCTTGTTAAAATATCCTCACGATTTTATTATTTTCATAAATATCTTTATTAAATAGTTATAAGCATTTTAAGTTCGCAATTTTGGTAAAAATTGGTGGTTTTTTTCGTTTGATTGACAAGGTTAAACTGCTTAAAGATTTACAAACACTAATCTAAGAAAAGCTCGAAAGAATAAAAAGTTCTCGAAACAGATAGAAAATAGGAATATGTTGCTGGTCAACTTCAGTTTATTTGAAATAATGGCATATATTTACAGCAAAATATTCTTAAAAGTAATAATAACATAAGAATTCTTTTATATTTTCTCTTTTTTGAATACTTACCGCACAATTTGAATTTGACCAGTATACTATTGTTAATTTCAACATTTTTCAAGTTTTTTTTATGTTTTTAAGACTTTAAAGGGACTTGCGATAAGAAAACCTTAACCAGCTTTACCTTGTCAATCAAAGCAAAAAAAACACCAATTATTACCAAAATTGGCGTACTTCAATTGCTAATAACTATTTAATAAAGATATTTATGAAAAACATAAAACCGTAACGATAATTTAACAAGCTTTGTCGTTCGATTGGTAAATAACCTAATTCATTATTTTTATTTTTGAAAGCACAGCAACGGTTAGAAATTTAGTCTGTTTTATGCTTTATTCATTTTTTGTGTAAACACATTGATTAATCAAAAATCAAAAACCGTTACGTTTTAACGATGTATGGTCTCTATCTATACATACTTTAAAATTTTGTCTCAAAAAATATAGCAATAGGCCGGGAACGCAGTTCCCATTTGAAATACATTGGACGAAATTTGGAAATTTACAGTTTTAACTGATTTCGAGTAAAAACTTTAATTAGTGACCTTATTCTTAAACTTTTTTTCAATCACTTTTTTTCTTATTGCTTCCTTTTTAGGAATGGCCGATATCATATTAGCTATAAAATTCTTGTACTATGCGGTGAGACATGTCTCATTGTATACCATTACTGACTGTCTCATTGTATGCTATTCTCCCCTAGATATAATGGCCAGGCTCCTCGCAACTTGGAGAAAAGTGAGGACAATAATGCTTATTGTTAAAACTACTATTATACCTAAGTAATTATTTGATTTTACGCTTTTTAATTTATAAAACTTTAATTATATCGCGTTATGAATCTATAAAAAACCTACCCTAGTAAGAGGTGCCGTTAAATCGGCATAAGGATAAAAACTTTTTTCTATATTTTAATTAATAAAATCAAAATAAAATTCCCCAAAATACTAATATTACCATATGAAACTACTCTTTACGTTTTAAAACTTTATGGGATGCGCCGTATCCATGTATGTCACTGGTAAGTAACGATTTTATACAGAATTTAAATGATTTATTTTGCAACGTCAATTGGATCGAGGAATAGCAACATATTTTTTTATTAAAACGCTCACTACAATAAGAAGAAACAAACGATTGTTCATAGGGTCAAATTCATTTATGAGATGCTAAATGACATTTGCTATTAAAATTCTTGTTGCAATAAAAACAAACGTAAGATATTTATCCTGTATGAATTTGCTCGTGGAAGTATTAATTGTGTTTATGTCCAAAAACCCTTCCTAAAAACATGAATTGTTTCTATTCCGTCTGAATCCGTTCGTGCTTTGTTAATTGGTATTTCTGAAAAAAACCTTTTTTACAAAGCAAACAAACGTATGGTTTCTCACCTGTATGAATTCGTTGGTGAACTACTAAGTGTGATTTTAATACAAAAGCCTTTTAACAAAACGTACAAACTAAAGGTTTTATTCCAGTATGAATACATTGGTGGATTATTATTTGTTTTTTTGTTCTAAATGACATTTTCCAAAAAGTACAAACAAATGGTTTTACTCCTGAATGAATTCGTTCGTGAATTACCAATTGTTGTTTTGTTACAAATCCCTTACTACAAAAAAAACAAACAAATGGTTTTACTCTTGTATGGATTCGTTCGTAAACTTCTAAACGTAATTCTACCATAACTCTTCTTATAAAAAGTACCATTAAATTATTTATCTCCTGCATGAATACGTTCATGACTTACTAATTGCGATTTTGTTCTAAAATCCTTTTTACAAAAAGTACAAACAAATGGTTTTACTCCAGAATGAATTCGTTCGTGATAAATTAAACCTTGTTTTGATGCAAGACCCTTTTTACAAATAGAACAAACAAACGGTTTTACTCCTGTATGAATTCGTTCGTGCGCTATTAATGCATGTTTTGTTACAAAATCCTTCTTACAAAAATTACAAACAAATGGTTTTACCCCTGTATGAATTCGTTCGTGGATTATTAAATTTTGTTTTGTTACAAAATCCTTTTTACAAATAGAACAAACAAATGGTTTTACTCCTGTATGAATTCGTTCGTGAATTATTAAGTCTCTTCTTGATCTAAACCCCCTTTTACAAATAGAACAAACAAACGGTTTTACTCCTGTATGAATTTGTTCGTGATTTGTTAGTTCTCTTTTTGATTTAAAGCCTTTATTACAAAAAGTACAAACAAATGGTTTTAGTCCTGTATGAATTCGTTCGTGGAGTGTTAAGTCTCCTTTTGATCTAAACGCCTTTTTACAAAAAGAACAAACAAATGGTTTTACTCCTGTATGAATTCTATCATGGTATATTAAACATTCTTTTTTTGCAAAACCCTTTTTACAAACTGAACAAGCAAATGGTTTAACTCCAGTATGAACTCCTTCGTGGATTATTAAGTCTGTTCTTAATCTAAACCCCTTTTTACAAATAGAACAAACAAATGGGTTTAATTCTGTGTGAACTCGTTCGTGTTTCATTAAATTTGGTTTTCTTGTAAAACCCTTTTTACAAACTGAACAAGCAAATGGTTTGACTCCTGTATGAATTCGTTCGTGGATTAATACGTCTAGTTTTGATCTAAACCCCTTTTTACAAAAAGAACAAACAAATGATTTTACTCCCGTATGAATTCCTTCATGGTATATTAAATTTCTTTTTCGTGCAAAACTCTTCTTACAAACTGAACAAGTAAATGGTTTGACACCAGTATGAATTCGTTCGTGGATTATTAAGTCTGATCTTGATCTAAACCCCCTTTTACAAATAGAACAAGCTGGTTGCACTATCCTATTTGTATGTCGTAGAAACGTTGTTTTTTAGTAGTATTATTCGCAGCGTTTCTCTTTGTGTAAGGTAGTTGTTTAGGCCTGGGTCTACAATTGGATAGTACCTTCATATTTTTATTGAATTGATTATTATGACTTTTCAACAAATGTGCAGATTTGGTATTTTCAATATGGCTTTCTTCAGGTAAGATGTTATTTTGTAGTGACCCATCTATTTCAAAAATTCCCAAGTCTATGGCTGAATGTAACTTTAAATCTGGATAATCTTCGATTTCCAATGTTATAACTTCTGTCTTTTGGTACTTATCAACCTTGTGTTGTAATTCCCTGAAACATAACTTAAGTTAGTTACAACCAATTACATATCAGTTCTTATAAAATACAAATCTCAATATGCAAAGAAACAGTAAATGACTATCTAAACAAGAAAACTAATTCCAATACAGGGTTCATTTGACGATATTTAGGTATAATCCGTCAATTTTTTCTTGAGATAGGACTCATTCCTAACCCCCGTCAAAAACTAGTCTAAGATCAGCGATACAGTCTAATCGAAAAACATCACCATTCTTGTTTCATTTCTTGATTGCAACGGAGCTGTTCTCTGGCGCTATTTGAAAAAAAAAAATTATTAATTTTTTCCCTTTTCAATCAAACCACCTAAGTAATTATTAAATAATTTAAATTAACACTTACTTGTGTATTAATTTCTTAAGGACCGTTTGATATTAAAATGTTAACAATATTATCTAAGATAAAAAAAGTTTATATCTGTAATATGTTAATATACACAAAGATACTCCTGCATTATACTTTCTTCGTCCCTCGGTGTAGACCACGCATTTTCCTTCTACTACTTGTTATTAATTCTAGTTGATAATATAATAATAGTCTTAAAACATTTGCCACAATAGGTACAAGACATGATTTCTTTCATATTTACCTTCTGTGCGTTTTGAAGTTATACTTCTATTGGCGCGTTATGAAAAAGTAATAAGAGTAAATTTTTACGTTGCGCACAAACAAGATGTCATCAAAATCCACATGTTGAAGTTGGTCGCTAAACCTCCCGTTAAGTCTCAAAAAAAAGTGTACTAACAAAATAGAGTTTGTCCTTCAAGTGAAAGGCTTCCATATTCAAAGACACAGTATATGGCAATTTGAACACGAAAACTAATTTCAAAAAATAGTTCATTTGAAGCCCAGAATTGACGATATTTAAGTATAGTCTGTTATTTTAGCCCTGAGCTATGAGTCATGCCTGAACAGATAATGAAAAGTAGTCTAAGGTCGGTAATATGAACTAACCTAAAAACATCACAATTCTTGTTTCGTTTTTTGAATTATATCTACCTGTTTTATTATTTAGGTTGCAAAATATTTGAAGGTTATTAATAATTGTAGAATGCAGAAGTTTATAAAAAGTAAAGATACAGTTAAATATTTACATAACGATTTATAAGTCTATTCAAATGTTCGCCCTTTTAAATTTAACAATTTAAAGCGTCGCTCTAAAAGCTATATTCAAACCTTGTTAATTACAACTGCACATATTATATTAGTGTCTGTAATTTATTAAAAATATAATCTTAAAGGAACGTCTGCATGTACATTTATTTGTGGTAACATAAAACCCCCAGTTTATTATTAAATATACACTTACCAGGTGTGCAACCTTAAAACGGCCGTTTTCTAATAGATGGCAGTACGCGCGCATTAGGCATCAGCCAATCTTGCCTGCCATTTTTTCTCATTGCTTTGATCTTTGCCATTAGTAAACAAAAGACAAAGTCAGCAATTTCGAACAATAACGTGTCCTTTGATCACGATAAACATGTCGAATTTGTGCCAGATAAAGAGCATTTGCGGGGAGCACTGCTATTCCTCTTCAATTGGAAGAAATCTGCCGCCGAAGCGCATAGAATTCTTGTGGAGGTCTATGGCGACAGTGCTCTGAGTGAAACTCGGTGCAGAGCGTGGTTTCGGCAATTCAGAGACGGAATTTTTAACGTCAACGACAAGAAGCGCGAAAATCGACCAAAAGTTTTTGAGGACACCGAATTGCAAGGTTTATTGGACGAAGACGATACCCAATCGCAGAAACAACTTGCCGCAAAGTTGAATGTTAGCCACCAAACAATTTCGAAACGCCTTTTTGCTATGGGAAAGATCCAAAAAATCGGGAAGTGGGTGCCACATCAATTGAACGATCGAGAGATGGAACGACGCCAGACCGCGTGCGAAATCTTGCTCGATCGGCCCAACAGAAAATCATTTTTGCATCGAATCGTCATTGGCGATGAAAAATGGATCTTTTTTGAAAACCCTAAGCGCAAAAAATCGTGGGTGGACCCCGGAGAACCCTCGACATCGTCTGCTAGGCCAAATCGATTTTGGTGGGACCAGAAGGGGCTGGTTTACTACGAACTGTTAAAACCTGGTGAAACAATCAATACTCAACGCTACCAACAACAAATCATCAAATTGGATCGTGAATTGTGCAAAAAAAGACCCGAACACGCGGATCGGCATGAGGGTATCATTTTCCAGCACGACAACGCACCATCACACACAGCAAGATTGGTCCGGGATACATTGGATGCACTTGGCTGGGAGTTGCTACCCCACCCGCCCTACTCTCCTGATTTGGCCCCTTCAGATTACCATTTGTTTGCGTCGATGGGACACACGCTTGCTAAGCAGCACTTCAATTCTTATGAAGATGTTAAAAAATGGCTCGATGGGTGGTTCTTATCCAAAGGGGATGAATTCTTTTGTGGTGGAATCCACAATCTTCCTCGAAGATAGGAAAAATGTATAGTCAGCGAAGGCAATTACTTCGAATAAAATATTTTTCACTTTTCTGCGTTAATTATTGTGTTTTGCTAAATAAAAAAACAGCCGTTTTAAGGTTGCACACCTGGTATGTTATTACAAATGTACAAGTCTGAAGTTTTCAGATTAATCACGTCACTGCAGTAGTAGAATGTTTTCAGTTTGTATTTATTATTTTCGCCCGCTGTTGAAGCCCCACCTTTACGCAAATATTTCCAAATCCATAGTCCTTGAGAAAATTGGCTGTCTATACAGGGTGTCCCATATTGAGTAGGTTGCCATGGGCATCTTTCTTGTTAATAAAGATAGATGTTTGGTTAACATAAGCAATGTTTTGGAATTTTATATGTCGATTCGGATTTCATTAAAAATATTTAGAAATTCCGAATTGTTCCAACATTATCATAAGAAAACTGAAAATCGCTATTTTCTTTAATGTCTAATAACTTCGTACTTCTAAGAGATATGAAAACAAAGCTTAACATAAAAGTTGTTAGGTTTGGTAAAGTACAACTCAAAGTTTGGTTAAAATTGCGGTTTTCAAGCTATTGACAACTTTTTTTATTTTAAATTTATTTTAATTGACATTTATATGATTAAATAACATTTGATTTTCTTGTTTCAACCATGAATTATTTAAAAACTTCATATTTTTACTTTAAATAATGTAAGTCGAAAAAAATACAGCACTGAATAATTCAGAAAACCTACCATATCACTAGAAAAAATAATTTAATGATATTGGACTGCATTCCGCGGTTTTATTGTTGTTTGATAATTCATGACTACATGATTTAAAACTAAGATATTTGATATTCTTAATAATGTTTTATTCCGATGTAGTTTATGGCACACGATAGAAAGAAAAAAAATATTAATCGCCAATGTAAAATCCAATAAGACATCCATGCAACACAAGCAAGTTTTAGCTAATAATTTTTTCCATTCTTTTTTCGTACTTGTTTTCAAATAAAAATATTGTAACAATTTCGCTGCAATTCGAGCTAAGGTTGCGAATATTAAGAATCGGTGACTTATTTTAGCAACAATTAAAATCTATTTAATAAAAGAATTGACAAATTATTTACAACAATAACTAAAATATTAGTAGATTTACATAATAATTATTTAACTTACTAAACGAATTTACTTACACCGTCTTCTAAAGGTTATGGCAACAGATCAGGATTTTCACGTTGGTGCCCGTAAAAAAGACCTCCAACATGTTACGAACAGTCTTCCAGTTGAGTGAAGCAATCGTTTTCAATTTTTTTTATTTGAATAAAATAATTTACCAGCTTTAGATTGACAGAAATATTTTATGCTAATGACAGATGATAGATACTGTCGAAGGATTGTGGCAAGGCTACCTAATTGATGGACATTTTAAGCGAGATAAAATATTAATATGTAGTACAAAGTGAAGCGAAAATGTTTTTTAATGTCACATCTTTATTTTTTAAAATAAGAACATATTTTTAATAACATGTGAAATATCAGACATTTTATTTCTATAAAATAATATTTTAAACAAAAAAAATACTTTCATACTAGAATATAAAATATACATCGACATCTGTCTCACTGTGTATGTACTATATGCTATGCACAATGAGATGGTTTGTGGTATACAGTGAGACTCAAATTTTTATATCTTATTGTTAGTTGCTTGCATTGTACACCATTCACCGAAGATTGTAGGAATTAAATGAACCTGATAGTCGCTTTGTCATTTGCTTAATGGGAGAAGACAAAACAAGGATTTTTGGAGTTTTTTAAAGTAAATATCGCCTTTAACAGACATAATGAATCAACCTCCAAGTTGTTCTGTAGGACCTTAACGTTCTAGATTACCAAATTTCTTCCAAGGTATTTGAAATAGAAACTGCGTCCCTGTTCTATTGCTGTATTTTTCAAGATAAAAAATTGATAATTTTTGTATAGTTAGAGACCATATAACTTTAAAAAGTAATAATTTTCGATTTTTGATTAATCAACATGTTTTAAACAAAAAAAATTAATAAAGCATAAAACAGACTAAACTTCTACCTGTTGATGTGCTTTCAAAAATAAAAATATTTAATTTACTTTTTTATCGATCGAACGAGAAAGCTTGTTAAAATGTCCTAATAATTTGGTTTTTTTCATAAATATCTTTATTTAATAGTTATAAGTATTTGAAGTTCGCCAATTTTGGTAAAAATTGGTGGTTGTTTTCGTTTGATTGACAAGGTTAAACTGCTTAAAGATTTACAAACACTAAACTTTTCTTAGGAAAAGTTCGAAAGAATATGAGGTTCTCAAAAACATGTAGAAAATAGACATATGTTTCTGATCAACTTCAGTTTATTTGAAATAATGAAATATATTTACAGCAAAATATTCTTAAAAGTAATAATAACATAAGAATTCTTTTATATTTTCTCCTTTTTGTATACTTACCGCACAATTTGAATATGACCAGTATACCATTGTTAATTTTAACATTTTTCTAGTTTTTCTATGTTCTTAAGACTTTAAAGAGACTTGCGATAAGAAATCCTTAAGCAGCTTAACCTTGTCAATCAAAGCAAAAAAACCACCAATTTTGACCACAATCGGCGTACTTCAATTGATAATAACTATTTAATAAAGATATTTCTGAAAAAAAAACCGTAACGATAATTTAACAAGATTTCTCGTTCGATTGGTAAAAAACCTAATTCAATATCTTTATTTTTGAAAGCACAGCAACGGTTAAAAATTTAGTCTGTTTCATGCTTTATTAATTTATTTGCGTAAAATGTGTTGATTAATCAAACATCAAAAACCGTTACGTTTTAACGATGCAATGGTAAAGAAACGCAGTTCCCATTTAAAATACACCGGACGAAATTAGGTAGTCTACAGCCTTAACTGATTTCGATTAAGAACTTTAACTAGTGAGTTTTTTCTGACGCTTTTTTTCAATCACTTTTTTACTTATTGCTTCTTTTTTAGGAATGGCCGATACCATAATAGGTATAAAATGCTTGTACTATACCCTGAGACATGACTCATTGTATACCATTATTGACTGTCTCATTGTGTACTAGTTGGCCAATTTTCCTTAAAACAAAGACATAACTATAATTGGTCAGTTTTTCAGAATGCTAAATTTTTGTGTAAATTTAATAAAAGAACCGTGTTCAAGTCGCGTTAGAATTAATAGTCGAAAATATTTACTTGTTTAACGGGTAAGTATGTCTTAAGTAACTAAAAATAGTAGTTAACTAATTAGACTGTAAAATACACTTTTCAATATATACATAAATCAATTTCACTTACGGCATTGATAAACCACATGCACAACGAACACTGTATGAGCCATATGTAATATGACATTCCAAAGTAGGAGCTGAGGCGTTTTTAAGTAATAGCCTTGCCTCACTGTGTCCACTGTCTCACTGTATGCTATTCTCCCCTACATATAGTGGCCAGGCTCCTCGCAACTTGGGAAAAAGTGAGTACAATAATGCTTATTGTTAAAACTACTATTATACCTAAGTAATTATTTTATTTTACGTTTTTAAAATTTTTAAACTTAAAGTACATCGCGTTATGGATCTATAAAAGACCCACCCTAGTAAAACGTACCGCAAAATAAACATAAAGATAAAAAAAAATTTCTCTATTTTTTTTTAATTGATGCTTTTATTATCGACAAACATTAAAATATAAAACTATAAGCTCAATAAATTGTTAGGCTAATTTATACGACTTTATGGTGGGTACTGCAAAGGATAATGGCGTATGAAAAATACATTTTAAATTCAAAACTAAAAAAAGGTTTATAAATTTTAAATTTTAAAATTTCAAATTTTTTTAATTTTTGTTATCCCAAGTTAAAAAAAATCTTATTAAGGAAAAACATTTTAAATCATTTAAACAAATAATTTATTCATTGAAAGTGAAACCCCAACTATCCACAGAAATGATTATTTTCGAGTACAAACATAAACCGGTCAATTCTTTGATAAATAATTTTAGGCCGTAGCGTCCGGAAATGTCAATCGACAGCGCCTTCTACTTATAGAAGCATAGCAGGAAAGCGCATTTACTATACAGGTTACCCAATTGTCAACTCAAGCAATTCGACCTAGACCATCCCATAAAGCGCATACGCAAATTATGGTAAGTAAGTTTTGAATATAAATCCCTAATTTATGCGCAGTTATGCCTGATCAGAACAAGTCGCCCAATATCGCCTGCATCTCGATAATCAATTTTACAAGAATTCAAAAGAATGCATGCATTGTAATATAATAAATAAAATTAATAAAATTACGGAAAATACATATGTTACAATATGAGACTACTCTTTACGTTTCAAAATTTTATGGGATGTGCCGAAACCATGTACGTCACTGGTAAGTAACGATTTTATACAGGAATTAAATGGTTTATTTTCCAACGTCAATTGGATCGAGGAATAGCAACATATTTTTTTATTAATATGTATTACAATATGAAGAAACAAACGATTGTTCATACACGGAGAAAAAAATATCGTTATAATAACCATACGTATCCCTATTATAGCTATCCGTTGGATAGTTATCTTTCACAAGGATACGCCGTATAGCTAATTTAGCTATCCAGAGTATGCTTATTGCATATCGTTATAGTAACAATCCGTATTACTGTTTTAGACATTCAAAAGATTCTTGTCATAGTGATTTAACGGATATGCACGGAGAACAAAATATCGTTATAATAACCATACGTATCCCTATTATAGCTATTCAAATCCTCAAATTAACTATCCAGTTACCTACACGACGGATACCGCACACGTTCACGAAAGCTTTTCGTTTGAACGCTTGAATCAAATAAATGAATCCTTATTATAAGTATACTATGTAGAGCTGTTTTGATCATACTATGAATTGTCAAATTGCCTTATAAATATCCTTAAATTAGACATTCGAATCCTTGTCAGAACAATACGTCAATTGGGTAAACGTTAGATAGTTATATTAAGGATATTTTTTTCTCCGTGTAGGTTCAAATTCGTTTATGAGATGCTAAATGACATTTGCTATTAAAATTCTTATTGCAATAAAAACAAGCGTAAGGTATTTATCCTGTATAAATTTGCTCATAGAGTATTAATTGTGATTTTGTCCTAAAACCCTTCCTAAAAAAATGAATGGTTTCTATTCCGTCTGAATCCGTTCGTGCTTTGTTAATTGGTCTATCTGAGAAAAACCTTTTTTACAAAGCAAACAAACCTATGGTTTCTCACCTGTGCGAATTCGTTGGTGAACTACTAAGCGTAATTTTGATACAAAAGGCTTTTCACAAATTAAACTATTTTACTCCTGTATGAATACGTTCATGACTTACTAATTGCGATTTTGTTCTAAAATCCTTTTTACAAAAAGTACAAACAAATGGTTTTACTCCAGAATGAATTTGTTCGTAATAAACTAAACATTGTTTTGATGCAAGACCCTTTTTACAAATAGAACAAACAAACAGTTTTACTCCTGTATGAATTCGTTCGTGGATTATTAAGTCTCTTCTTGATCTAAACCCCCTTTTACAAATAGAACAAACAAACGGTTTTACACCTGTATGAATTTGTTCGTGATTTGTTAGTTCTCTTTTTAATTTAAAGCCCTTTTTACAAAAAGTACAAACAAATGGTTTTAGTCCTGTATGAATTCGTTCGTAGAGTATTAAGTCTCCTTTCGATCTAAGCTTCCTTTTACAAAAAAAAAACAAATGGTTTTACTCCTGTATGAATTCTTTCGTGGTATATTAAATGTGCTTTTTTTACAAAACCCTTTTAACAAACTGAAGAAGCAAATGGTTTGACTCCTGTATGAATTCTTTCGTGGTTTATTAAGTCTTCTCTAAATCTAAACCCCTTTTTAATAATAGAACTAACTAAGTGGATTTACTCCTGTATGAACTCGTTCGTGTTTTATTAAATTATGTTTTCTTGTAAAACCCTTTTTACAAACTGAACAAGTAAATGGGTTGACTCCTGTATGAATTCGTTCGTGGATTATTAATGCTGTTCTTGATCTAAACCGCTTTTTACAAATAGAACAAACAAATGGTTTTACTCCTGTATGAATTCCTTCATGGTATATTAAATGTGATTTTCTTGCAAAACTCTTTTTACAAACTGGACAAGTAAATGGTTTAACTCCTGTATGAATTCGTTCGTGGATTATTAAGTCTGCTTTTGTTCTAAACCCCTTTTTACAAATAGAACAAGCAAATGGGTTTACTCCTGTATGAATTCCTTCGTGGCGTATTAAAGCTGATTTGTTTGTAAAACCCTTTTTACACACTGAACAAGCAAATGGTTTGACTCCAGTATGAATTCGTTCGTGGATTATTAAGTCTGCTCTTGATCTAAAACCCCTTTGACAAATAGAACAAACAAATGGTTTTACTATTGTGTGAATTCCTTCGTGGCGTATTAAAGTCGATTTGTTTGCAAAAGCCTTTTTACAAACTGAACAAGCAAATGGTTTGACTCCAGTATGAATTCGTTCGTGGATTATTAAGTCTGTTCTTGATCTAAACCCCTTTTTACACATAGAACAAACAAATGGGTTTTCTCCTGTATGAAGTCGTTCGTGCATTGCTAAACATGATTTCCGTACAAAATCCTTTTTACAAAAAGAACAAGCAAATGGTCTTACTCCTGTATGAATGCCTTCGTGAAATGATAATTGCTGTTTTGTTATAAAACTTTTTTCACAATAGCAACAAAAAAGTTTCTGTTTAGTATGATGATAACTTATATGGGTTATTAACATTTGTTTCTTTACAAAACATTTGTTGCAATAAAAACAAGTAAATGTTTCATTTAAATTTTTTGGTTTATTTTTTGTTATTAATGCAGACTTTGCAATTTCATCAGAAGCCTGACTAAATGTTCCGGTATATGGCGTGTGGAATTCAGTTATTTCCTTGGTAACTTTTAAATAATCTACCACATTTTCTTTCACATAACTTAATATTGAATAATTTTTTCTTTCGGCATCATTGGCATAATTTAGAGGTTCTGCAGCAATAGAATTGCTTTTTTTACATTTATCCTTATATAGCGATTTCCCTGCTGGTTGTACTATCCTATTTGTATTTCGTAGGAACTTTAATGTTTTTTTAGTAGTATTATTTGCTTCAAAAATTCCCAAGTCTATGGCTGAATGTAACTTTAAATCTGGATAATCTTCAATTTTCATTGTTATAGCTTCTGTCTTTGGGTACTTATTAACCTTCTGTTGGAATTCCCTGAAACATAACTTAAGTTAGTAACAACCAATTACATATCAGTTCTTATAAAATAAAAATCTTAATATTCAAAGACACAGTAAATGACTATCTAAACAAAAAAGCAAATTTCAATAAGTGGTTCATTTCACGATATTGACGATATTTAGGTATAGTCCGTCGATTTTCTCTTGAGATAGGAGTCATTCCTAAACAAACGCCAAAAACTAGTCTAAGATCAGCGATACAGTCTATTCGAAAAATATCACCATTCTTGTTTTATTTCTTCATTGTAACGGAGATGTTCTCTGGCTCTATTTGAAAAAAAATTTAATAATTTTTTGCCTTGTGAATCAAACCACGTAAGTAATTATTAAATAATTTAAATTAATACTTACTTGTGTATTAATTTCTTCAGAACCGTTTGATATTAAAATGTTAACAAGATTAAAGTATCTAAGATAAAAAAAGTTTTTTCTGTAATATGTTAATATACACAAAGACACTCCTTCATTATACTGTCTTCGTCCTTCGGTGCAGACCACGCATTTTCTTTCTACTACTTGTTATTAATTCTAGTTGATAATATAATAATAGTCTTAAAACATTTGCCACAATAGGTACAAGACATGACTTCTTTCATATTTACCTTCTGTTCGTTTTGAAGTTATACTTTTATTGGCGCGTTATGAAAAAATAATGAGAGTAAATTTTTACGTTGCGCACAAACAAGATGTCATCAAAATCTACATGTTGAAGTTGGACGCTATGCCTCCCGTTAAGTCTCCAGAAAAAGTGTACTAACAAAATAGAGTTTGTCTTTCAAATGAAAGGCCTCCATATTCAAAGACACAGTATATGGGTGATTCCATTCTAACTGTGATTTTTTGTGTCCTATACTGTTTGCTCTCACTGGTCATACATTATAAATGTATTAATAAAATTTTTGTATCAATACGATTATCATGAACATTAGGGTGGCGCAATAAAACCGACTATTTTTTTTTTGAGTCTCAAATGAAAAATGTTAGTTTTTAATGTTTTAAGAGCTACCAGCAAAGGACAGCTTAAAAAAAAATGTTTAAGAGGTCGCTCAGAATTTGTTAAAATTTCAAAATCCGTCAAAAATCGCATTTTTTTTAAATTTATTTCTCGTGACAGTATAATTTTATAGACAAACAAAAAATAAGTTTCTGAAAGTTTCAATTTAAAATTTGAGTTTTAAATGGTCGCTCAGAATTTTTTTTTATTTCTTAGTACATCACTTTGGATTTTTTCGAGTGAGATTTTAATATTCAAATTAAAATTTCATATATTTTTTTTTCTATTATTTAGTAAAATAATCAACAAAAATTCACCACGAGATGAACTAAAAAAATCAAACAAATCACAAAAATGTTTTTTTGTGATGTTCGATTTTAAAATTATTTTATTAAAACTCAATAATTTTATTTAATCAACTACAACATTTTAACAATATTTAAATAAACTTTGTTCATCTCGGGGTGAATTTTTGTTGATTATTTTACTAAATAAAAGGTAAAAAATGTATAAAATTTAATTTGAATATTAAAATCTCACTCGAAAAAATCCAAAGTGATGTACTAATAAATAAAAAAAATTCTAAGCAACCTTTTAAAACTCAAATTTTAAATTAAAACTTTCAGAAACTTATTTTTTGTTTGTCTATAAAATTATACTGTAACGAGAAAAAAAATTCGATTTTTGTCCGTTTTTGAAATTTTAAAAAATTTTGAGCGACCTTTTAAAAATTTTTTTTTGAGCTGTCCTTTGGAGGTAGCTCTTAAAACATCAAAAACTAACATTTTATCACTCGAGATTAAAAAAAAAATAGTCGGTTTTTTTTGCGCCACCCTAATGAACATATTTCATCACGTTTCTTGTATCATAAAAGTTGCAGTCCAAAGAAAACTTGCAATATTTCACTTAAATGTCAGTACAGTGTCATGTCCTTTTCTAGAATTAAGCTATAAATCGGTTATTTTTTTTGTTGCAATAAATAATTCAAACCAATTAACTAATAAATCTTAATGTACATAATCAAACTTAAAAGAAATTAACAATTTTTTTTAATACATCAATTTAAGATTGAATTCCGTCTTAATAACTTTTGTCCTCAGATTTAAGCAAATTTTGAAATTTGAATGTGTATAACTCGTGCGCCATTTACCTCAAAATTAATGGAACAACTAATAAGCCATTTTGAAAGTACGTTAACTGAGTTATGTTTACTAATATCACAAAGTGAAATTCTCAAGCGAGTTTGTGTCATTCTAAAACTCAATTTTTAAAAGTTTTGTAATAGTTATAGGAAAATCCTCTCGCACTTTCATTTTTACCATCAAATAGAATAATAATATGCATGAAAAATCAAAAAAAGTATAGTTGTAAAATCCATTAATTTTTAATCAAAAAATTAATAGAACAGAATCACCCACATGGCAATCTGAACAAGAAAACAAATTTAAAAGAATAGTTCATTTGAAGCCCAGAATTGACGATATTTAAGTATAGTCTGTTATTTTAGCCCTGAGCTATAAGTCATGCCTAAACAGACAATGAAAAGTAGTCTAAGATCGGCAATACAGTCTAACCTAAAAAACATCCCTATTCTTGTTTCGTTTTTTGAATGATCAGTTAAATATTTACATAATGATTTATCAAAGTCTATTAAAATTTTCACCCTTTTAAATTTAACAATTTAAAGCGTCGCTCTCAACATCTTTATCTATTTTCAAACCTTGTTAATCACAACTGTATATATCAGTGGTGGCCAAGCCCCTTGAGAATCCGAGCCATTTTTCAAAATTTAAAATTTTTCGCGAGCCGCAATTAAATACGTATTTAAAAAGTATGCAAAAAAGGTATTAAAAAACATTTTTTTACAGAAATGATATTTATTGAAAACAAATAAAAGTACAAAATATCTGTATTGAATTTAAATATTAAAAAATAAACACATTCTTTTTATTTCTCTTGATAATTTTTTAAAATTTCGAGAGCCACAAATAATCCTTCAAAGAGCCGCATGGGACTCGCGAGCCGCTGGTTGGCCACCTCTGGTATATATTATATTAGTGTCTGTAATATATAGAAAATATAATCTTAAAGGAACGTCTGCATGTACATTTATTTGTTGTAACATAAAACCCCCAGTTTATTATTAAATATCCACTTGTGTTATTACATATGTACAAGTTTGAAGTTTTCATATTTATCACGTCACTGCAGTAGTAGATTGTTTTCAGTTTGTATTTATTATTTTCGCCCGCCGTTGAAGCCCCACCTTTACGCAGATATTTTCAAAGCCATAGCGCTTAAGAAAATCGGCTGACTATACAAGGTGTCCCAAATTGAGTAGGTTATCTTTCTTATTAATTAAGATAGATGTTTCGTTAAATGAGCAATGTTTTGCAATTTTATATGTCGATTGGGATTCCATTAAAAATATTTGAAAATTCCGAATTTCTCCGACATTATCATAAGAAAACTGAAAATCTCTATTTTCTTTAATGTCTAATAACTTCGTACTTATAAGAGATATGAAAAAAAAAGCTTAACATCAAAGTTGTTAGGTTTGATAAAGTACAATTCAAAGTTAAGTCAAAATTGCGGCTTTCAAGCTATTGCCAACTTTTTTTATTTTAAATGGATGCCATATTTGACATTTATATGATTAAATAGCATTTGCTTTTCCCGTTTCAACCATGAATTATTTTAAAACTTCATTTTTTTATTTCAGAAAAAATAAGACACTGAATAATTTAGAAAACCTACCATATCACTAGAAAAATTAATTTAATAATATTGGACTGCATTCCGCTGTTTTATTGTTGTTTGATAATTCATGACTACATGATTTAAAACTAAGATATTTGATATTCTTAATAATGTTTTATTCCGAAGTAGTTTCGGCACACGATAGAAAGAAAAGAAAATTATTAACCACCAATGTAAAATCCAGTAAGACATCCATTCAATACAAAAAAGTTTTTGCTAATAATTTTTTCTATTCTCTCTTCGTACTTGTTTTCAAATAGAAATATTGTAACAATTTCGCTGCAATTCGAGCTAGGGTTGCAAATATTAAAAGTCGGTCACTTATTTTAGCAACAATTAAAATCTATTTAATAAAAGAATTGACAAATTATTTACAACAGTAACTAAAATATTAGTAGATTGACTTAATAATTATTTAACTTACTAAACTAATTTACTTACACCGTCTTCTAAAGGTTATGGCAACAGATCAGGATTTTCACGTTGGTGCCCGTAAAAAAGACCTCCAACATGTTACGAATAGTCTTCCAGTTGAGTGAAGCAACCGTTTTCAATTTTTTTTATTTAAATAAAATAATTTACCAGCTTTAGATTGACAGAAATATTTTATGCTAATGACAGATGATAGATACTGTCGAAGGATTGTGGTAAGGCTACCTAATTGATGGACTTTTTAAGCGAGATAAAATATTAATATGTAGTAAAAAGTGAGGCGAAAATGTTTTTTAATGTCACATCTTTATTTTTTAAAATAAAAACATATTTTTAATAACATGTGAAATATCAGACATTTTATTTCTATAAAATAATATTTTAAACAAAAAAATACTTTCATATTAAAATATAAAATATACATTGATATCTGTTTCACTGTGTAGGTACTACATGCTATACACAATAAGATGGTTTGTGGTATACAGTGAGACTCAAATGAAATAATGAATCAACCTCCAAGTTTTTCTGTACATTCTTAAGGCTGTAGACTACCAAATAACGTCCAATGTATTTTAAATAGGACCCGCGACCCGTCCTATTGCTGTATTTTTCAAGATAAAAAATTGAAAATTTCTGTACAGTTAGAGACCATATATCTTTAAAAAGTAACGATTTTCGATTTTTGATTAATCAACATGTTTTAAACAAAAAAATTAATAAAGCATAAAACAGACTAAACTTCTAACTGTTGCTGTGCTTTCAAAAATAAAGATATTAAATTTAATGTTTTATCGATCGAACTATAAAGCTTGTTAAAATATCCCAACGATTTTGTTTTTTCATAAATATCTTTATTTAATAGCTATAAGCATTTGAAGTTCACCAATTTTGGTAAAAATTGGTGGTTTTTTCCTTTAATTGACAAGGTTAAACTGCTTAAAGATTTACAAATACCAATCTAAAAAAAGTTCGAAAGAATAAAAAGTTCTCAAAACAGGTAGAAAATAAGAATATGTTGCTGGTGAAATTCAGTTTATTTGAAATAATGGAATATATTTACAACAAAATATTCTTAAAAGTAATAATAACATAAGAATTATTTTATATTTTCTCCTTTCTGCATACTTATCGCACAATTTGCATTTGACCAGTATAGTATAGTTAATTACAACATTTTTCTAGTTTTTTTATGTTTTTAAGACCTTAAAAGGATTTGCGATAAGAAATCCTTAAGCAGCTTAATCTCGTCAATCGAATCAGAAAAACAAACCAATTTTGACCAAAATCGGCGTACTTCAATTGCTAATAACTATATAATAAACATATTTATGAAAAAAATAAAACCGTAACGATAATTTAACAAGCTTTCTCGTTAGATTGGTAAAAAACCTAATTCATTATTTTTATTTTTGAAAGCACAGCAACGGTTAGAAGTTTAGACTGTTTTATGCTTTATTAATTTTTTTACGTAATTACATTGATTGATCAAAAATCAAAAACCGTTATGTTTTAAAGATGTATGGTCTCTATATATACACAAACTTTCAATTTTTATGTCCAAAAATACGGCAATAGGACGGGTACGCATTTCCCATTTAAAATACATTGAACGAAATTTGGTACTTTACAGTCTTAACTGATTTCGAGTAAAATGTTTAACTAGTGACCTTATTCTGACGCTTTTTTTCAATAACTTGTATTGCTTCTTTTTTAGGAATGGCCGATACCATATTAGCTATAAAATGCTTGTACTATGCAGTGAGACATGTCTCATTGAATAGCATTATTCACTGTCTCATTGTGTACTACTTGGCCAATTTTCCTTAAAACAAAAGCAAAACTATAATTGGTCAGTTTTGCAGCATGTTAAATTTTTGTGTAAATTTAATAAAAGAACCGTGTTCAAGTCGCGCTAGAATTAATAGACGAAAATATTTACTTGTTTAACGGGTAAGTATGTCTTAAGTAACTAAAAATAGTAAGTAACTAATTAGACTCTAAAATACACTTTTAAATATATACATAAATCAATTTCACTTATGGCATTCATAAACCACATGCACAACGAACACTGTATGGGCCATATGTAATATGACATTCCAAAGTAGGGGCTGAGGCGTTTTTAAGTAATAATCCTTGCCTCACTGTGTCCACTGTCTCACTGTATGCTATTCTCCCCTACTTATAGTGGCCAGGCTCCTCGCAACTTGGAGAAAAGTGAGGACAATAATGCTTATTGTTAAAACTATTATTATTCCTAAGTAATTATTTAATTTTACGCTTTTTAATTTTTAATTATATCACGTTATAAATCTATAAAAAACCAACCCTAGTAAAAGGTACCGCTAAATCGGCATAAAAATAAAAACTTTTTTCGCTATTTTTTTTTAATTGATGCATTTAGTATCGACAAACATAAAAATAGAAAACTATAAGCGTTATAACTTGTTAGGTTAATTCATACGTCTTTATGGTGGGTACTGGAAACGATAGAGACGTATGAAAAATAGGATTTAAAATTCAAAACTAAAAGTTTTATAAATTTAAAAATTTCAATTATTTTTCATTTTTGTTATCCTAAATTAAAAAAAAAACATAGAGAAAAAACAATTTTAATCATTTAAAAAAAATATTTTATTCATTTTTTCCACGTACGTCACTGGTAAGTAACGATTTTATACAGGAATTAAATGGTTTATTTTCCAGCGTCAATTGGATCGAGGTATAGCAACTTTTTTTTATTAAAACGCTCATTACAATATGAAAAAACAAATGATTGTTCATAGGTTCAAATTCGTTTATGAGATACTAAATGACATTTGCTACTAAAGTTCTTGTTGCAATAAAAACAAACGTAAGGTATTCCGTCTGAATCTGTTCGTGCTTTGTTAATTGGTCTTTCAGAGAAAAACCTTTTTACAAAGCAAAGAAACGTATGGTTTCTCACCTGTATGAATTCGTTGGTGAACTACAAAATGTGATTTTGATACAAAAGCCTTTTTACAAATCGGAAAAACTAAAGGTTTTATTCCAGTATTAATCCGTTCGTAAATTATTATTTGTTTTGTTGTTCTAAACCCCTTTTTACAAAAAATACATTAAATTGTTTTACTGCTGCATGAATACGTTTATGACTTACTAATTGCGATTTTGTTCTAAAAGCCCTTTTACAAAAAGTACAAACAAATGGTTTTACTCCAGAATGAATTCGTTCGTGACAAACTAAACTTTGTTTTGTTACAAAACCCTTTTTACAAATAGAACAAACAAACGGTTTTACTCCTGTATGAATTCGTTCGTGGACTACTAAATTTTGTTTTGATACAAATTCCTTTTTACAAATAGAACAAACAAACGGTTTTACTCCTGTATGAATTCGTTCGTGCCTTATTAATCCTTGTTTTGCTACAAACTCCTTTTTACAAAAATTACAAACAAATGGATTTACTCCTGTATGGATTTTTTCATGATTTGTTAGATCTCTTTTTAAATTAAAGGCCTGTTTACAAAAAGTACATACAAATCGTTTTACTCCTGTATGAATTCGTTCGTGATTTATTAGTTCCCTTTTTGATTTAAAGCCCTTTTTACAAAAAGTACAAACAAATGGTTTCACTCCTGTATGAATTCGTTCGTGGATTATTAAGTCTCCTCTAAATCTAAACCCCCTTTCACAAAAAGAACAAACAAATGGTTTTGCTCCTGTATGAATTCGTTCGTGCCGTATTAATGCTTGTTTTGTTACAAAATCCTTTTTACAAAAATTACAAACAAATGGTTTTACTCCTGTATGAATTCGTTCGTGAATTACTAAATTTTGTTTTGTTACAAAATCCTTTTTACAAATAGAACAAACAAACGGTCTTACTCCTGTATGAATTTTTTCGTGATTTGTTAGTACTTTTTTTGATTTAAAGCCCATTTTACAAAAAGTACAAACATATAGTTTTACTCCTATATGAAGTTGTTCGTGGATTATTAAATCTAATCTTGATCTAAACCCCCTTTTACAAATAGAACAAGCTGGTTGTTCTATCCTATTTGTATTTCCTAAGAACTTTGATGTTTTTTTAGTAGTATTATTTGCAGCGTTTCTCTTTGTATAAAAAAGTTGTTGAGGTGTCGGTCTACAATTGGATAGTACCTTCATATTTTTATTGGATTGATCATTATAACTTTTCAACAAATGTGAAGATTTGGTATTTTGAATTAAGCTTTCTTGAGGTAAGGTGTTAATTTGTAGTGACCCATCTATTTCAAAAATTCCCAAGTCTATGACTGAATGTAATTTTAAATATAACTTATCTTCAACTTCTAATTTTATATCTTCTATCTTTTCGTACTTATTAACCTTCTCTTGTAGTTCCCTGAAATATAATTTAGGTTAGTATCTATCAATTACATATCAATTCTTATAAATTAAAGGTTTCGATATATAAAGACAGTAAATGACAATATAATTTTTTAAACTTTTACGCAGTGGTTTATGTAACGTAAATTTACATGCTGATTTCAATAAACTGCGGTAGCTCACATACTGCAGAACAACAAACCAAGATAGAAACGCTCGGATCAAGTCCCCAACTAAGTACATTTTTTTTAATTTTTAGTATTTATTTTTACTTACTTTTTTGTTCTATACTTATAAGTATTTTCCTACAATCAAGATTTACTTATACTATTGTCACTATTTATTCCACTGCACAAAAAAAGATTGACAAAAATGTATAACAACAACAGGCTAATCTCTCTCATATCTCACCAAAGTAAAGTACTTCTGCGTATTAATAACAATAGATTGCAATTATACTTAGCCCCCGAAATTGCACCTAAACATGCAGGCTTCGGTGAAGGTAGAAGTACTAGAGAGCAGATACTTATGGCAAATTGTGGAGAAGACTCCAGAATTCAACAAAACTCTTTTCATATATTTCGTTGACTTTCGTAAAACATTCGATGCCATAAAGTAGCATCAATTGTGAAAACTCTTTCAATTCTTGGGGGTTCCGTTTCATTTAATATACCTCATCAAGAAGCTGTATGCAGATAGTACAGTGTCGGTTCAAGTTGATGGCATGAGCTTATGCAAATTTAAAACTCAATGTGGTGTTAGATAAGACTGCATTCTCTCTGACTTGATATTCAACATCTACACAGAGCATATAATTTGAAACGTTTTGGATGACTGGAATAAAGCAGTATCGATTGGAAGCCGGAGAATATGTAACTTGAAATATGCTTATGATGCTACTCTTCTTACGTCATCTAGAGACACTATGAAAAATCTCTTATTTGATGTCGATTCACACAGCTCGCATGACGGACTTACTATTAATGGAGAGAATCAAAGATGATGATAGAAGATCGCATTTTACAAAACTTACCATTGACTAAATGCATGGCTATCTGCGAGGTTGTTTTATGCCACATATACCTGGAATCAACCCAGGAAATACAATACGATTTTTTTCCGTAAATATTTCGAGCGAATAGAAAAAATGTGAAGCGTTATTTTTCTGAAATTGTATATAACGAAATTTTAACGTTACCGAAAATACGAAACTCGAAATGTGAAAATAAACCGATATTTCTAAGTAATTTTTACGATAATTTTTAATGTCATGTTTACACATTTATTGCGAAAAAACCGGAATTTTTCTAAAAATATATTGTAATTAGTTCATTTGTACAACGGACAACTTTTTATGTTAGTTTAAGTACTAATTGGACTGATTTCGTTTTATTTTACTACTGTAGTGTAGCTAAACTTTTACACATTTTAATAATTTTTTTTCTACCATATACCGGGTGTTTCATTTAAAGTGCCACGAGCTTATAACTCCTAAACTAATAAAAATTTGAAAAAAAGTATAGGTATAAAAGTGTCTTTAATTTATTCGATCTATACAATGGCATAAATACAAATTTTGTTCTACTTCCGGTTTAATCGGAAACGGTGTCAACTTTCTTATGTTGATTAGAAGGTGTAACGCGCCAACCACGTTTTCTTCCCAAAAATCACGGAGATAACGCCCTCACCCGGCCTGGCGCTCCATTAACTATAAACAGCTCGCGGCTACCCACGCTCACTACCTATTGCCGCAACTAGGTGGCTCACCGCGTATACATCGGCAAGAACTTGGTTGTTGTCACCTAAAACCACATTCGGCAGGAGAAAAACGTTGCTGTAACTTAGTTGTTATAGGGATATACTAATAAACGCTTTTTCTACCCTTTTACTTGTACTCACTTCCCGGTGGTTGTCTTTTTAAAATGGTTACTTGATAACCGTCACAAAGGGTATTTATTTTTTTTATAATTGGACAGAGCTCGTCGAGAGCTTTCCAAAAATGTATAAGTTACCATTTGATTAATAAATAATTAAAAAAAAATAAAAACACTTTTATTTAAAATAAGGAAGTTGACATCGTTGTCGGATAAGCCGAAAGTAATACAAAATTTAGATTTATGCCAGTACAGAGACTGTATAAATTAAAGAAATTTTTACACGTATTTTTTTTGAAATTTTTATTATTTTACAAATTATAAGCTTGTGGCACTTTACTGTAACTACAATTACAGAAAAAAATAATTTTTTTTGATCAAATGGTAACTTGTTATACATTTTTGAAAAGCTCTCGACGAGCTCTATCCAATTATAAAAAAAATAAATACGCTTCTATTTAACATAAGAAAGTTGACATTGTTTCCGGTTAAACCAAAAGTAAAACAAAATTTATATTTATGCCATTGTATAGATCGAATAAATTAAAAACACTTTTATATTTAGACTTATTTTTAAATTTTTATTAGTTTAGGAGTTATAAGCTCATGGCATTTTAAATAAAACACCCGGTATATAATATATGTGTGTTTGCAAAACATTTAAATATAAAATAGAACTATAAATTGAATCTTTTTTAATTATATAAATATAACAGGTAGATAATACACAGAAACGAAAGTCAGGTAAACAAAAAAGAATTACTAAACTTTTTTGGAAAAATGCTTGGAAGTGCACTCTTCAATTAGACATTTTTTAACAGATCTATTAGTTTGACAGGTTTTTAAAGATAGAATTTTAAACAATGCCTTTCAAGCGCAAACTTATTGGATAGCACGTTTTCATGTTTAAAAATATTTATAATCTAAAAATTTTACACTATTCCCAGTTGTTTCGGTAGTTCAGAACTATCAAGTGTTGGCTGTTTATCGTATATTCGATGGTTTAAGAAAATTACAACATAAATCTTTAAATCTTAACACATAAGCTATTCACACCTCGCCGTCCATAACATAACATCAACTCTCCTGTAACCTAATGTCGCGCCCTCTTCTTCCGCCGTGTCACAACACTCGGCGCCAAATTCAAAATTACATAAAACTGTTTACAGCTCGGCCATCCTGAAGGATAAGTGCCCTCAATTATCATAATCATAATACATAATAAGTCATAATACATAATGGCTTAACTCATAATTCTTAATTAAGTTTACAATAATCTTAAAATTACTAACTGTTTGGGTACCACATTCTAATGTTTGCTGAGTCAAAAACTCCTTCAAACGGTTTCTGTGTTACCTGAAATCCCTCTAAATCACAAATTATATACCTATCATTGTTTAAATGCTTTTTAATTACGTAAGGTCCTTTAAATTTTGGAATGAGCTTTTTATTCACGCCGGGCGTAACATCTACATTGCTAATCATTACATAATCTCCGGGTTCATATATTCTCGCTTTCTTGTGCCTCTTGTTGTAATAATCTGCACTATTCTTTTGCCTTTGTGCTATTCTTTCACTAGCTTTTCGACGTAAACTAGGCAAATCTCTATCTAATTGGTTGTCTAAATAATATTTCAAATAATCGTTAACTTGACCTTTCTGTTCTATTCCAAATAATAACTTCGCGGGTGTTTCTCCCGTCGTTGAATTTAGTGTATTATTAATTGCGAATTCAACTTTTGGTAAGACTAAATTCCATTTGTCGGTACTCTCTGTTAATTTAGCAATCATCGGTATAATATGTTTGTTAAATATCTCTACTTGCCCATTGGCTCTTGGTACGACGGATGCAATAAGTACATGGCTAATGTGGTTTTCGGTCATAAATTCCTTAAATAAGATCGAAGTAAAGCAGCTACCTCTGTCAGATATTACTCTGGTAGGTTTGCTGTAAATTTCAAAATAATTTCTTAAATGCTTGATAACTTCCGTTGCGTTTGTTGACTTGCAAGGAAATAATTTTAAAAACTTGGTGAATCCGTCTACAACTAAAAATATATATTTGTGATTAAGTGTACTTTTCTCTAAGGGTCCACAGTGATCTATGTGAAGTGTTCCAAAAAGTAAGTCTCCTTTAGAAATACTATGTAGCATTCCTTCTTTCTTGCCGGAAGACGGTGAATATGCAATGCATTTCAGGCAGTTACTAATATAATCTTTAATTTTTTGTTTAAGGTTTGGAAACCAATAAGATTTCAATACTAAATCAAATACTTTATCTACGCGTAAGTGCCCTATATCGTCGTGGTAAGTTCTAATTATAATTGATTCCATACATTTCGGTACGTAAAACAGTAGCTGTTCTCTGTGTTTCCGATATACTAATCCGTTTCTAATTTCGAAAAATGTATTTTCTTGAGTTTCTAATGCTAACCTGATCTTGCTAATTTCTTCATCTTGATCTTGTTTAATACTAAGGTTTCTTTCCATGGTATTATCTTCAATCACCAAAATGTTAAAACAACGACTTAGCGCATCTACGTGTTGCATACGTTCGTGACTTCTGTGCTCTAATATATAATCAAAATTCTGCAAAAATAATGTCCAACGATAAATTCTTGGATTAACGTCCTTCTTTTGCAAAGTTAACTTCAAACTGTTACAATCCGTAATTAATTTAAACTGTATTCCTTGTAGATATATTCTAAAACGTTTAAGCGCATTTATAATTGCTAATGTTTCTAGCTCAAAGCTATGGTATCTGGATTCAACATCACTGGTTCTTTGACTAAAATAGAATACTGGGTGAAATTTCGAATCTTCTTGTTTTTGTAGCAGAATTGCTCCAAAACCTAAGGCACTTGCATCACAATGCAGTTGCGTTTCTAACTTGTGTGAAAAGATACATAGTAACGGTTTTTGCAGTAACAATATTTTAATATTTTCAAAAGCATTAAGCTGCTCAGCTCTAAATTCAAAAGTAACGTTTTTCCTAAGTAAATCATATAAAGGTTTACAAATCATAGCAAAGTTATTGATAAATTTTCTAAAATATGAAGCTAATCCAATAAAACTTTGTAATTGCTTAAAATTCTTTGGCTGTGGAAAATCCTTTATAGCTCTTAGTGATCTTTCATTGGGTCGTATTCCACTTTTTGTAATTTGGTACCCTAAGTAGGTAATCTCGGTCATAAGAAAATAGCATTTGTCTATCCTTAGTGCCAATTTGTTTTCGATTAATAACTTGAAGACATCTGTAAGTACTCTAAAATTTTGCTCAACAGTCTCGGTAGCAATCATTATATCGTCTAAATAAATAATTACACGTTCATTTTCTAAGAAATCATGAAATATTCTATTAATGTATCGAGTAAAAGCTGATGGGCTTTGTTTCAAACCAAACGGCATTTTAACAAATTCCCATTGGGCCGTAGGAGTTACAAATGAAGTATACTTAATGGAATCCGGGTGCATTTCAACATGGTAAAATGCACTTTTTAAATCAAGTGTTGTAAAGTAATGTTTCCCTCTTAATCTGTCCATAATATCTTCAATCAATGGTAATGGGTGTTTGTCACGGATATTTATTCTGTTTAAGAATCTGTAGTCCGGACACATTCTATATTCATTATTCTTTTTTCTAAGACAATTGGTGAACTGTATTCGGAAGAGCTCTTTCTTATAATTCCTGAATCTAATAAATCATGTACTATTCCGCTAACTATTTCTTTTTCTGCAAACGATAATCTTCTCGGTTTAAAATAAAAAGGTTCATGATTTGGTTGCAACTTCAATTCTAATTGATAACTAATTTTGGGTAACTTTGGTCTAATTGGTTGAATATAGTTTTTATCAAAATTTAAATGTAATTCATTAATTCTTTCGCTTGACAAGCCTTCACAATAATTTAGTTTTATTTCCTCATTGTCAGAAATGTAGTTAATTGCTAATATATCTTTTACTGCTTCATTAAATTCTTCCTTTTCTGATCGCTCGGTTGTAACATTAATTATTTTACCAAATCTAAACGTAATTTCTACTTTCGACAAAAAGTTGCATCCCAGCAAACAATTGCCTGGAATCGCTATATCTTCCACTACTAAGAAATTTAGAATAAGTTCTACATTAAATATTATAATTTTTGCTTTTATCGCACCTAAAGGGACTAACAAAGATCCATTTATACCATAAAACCGTTCCTGAGAATTAATCGGTTCTAACTTAGCATCTCTAACTAACGAATAACTAATTAGTGAAACTGCACTACCTGAATCAACAATACTATTAATGCTATACTTATATCTATCTAATTCTATATACAAAGGTACACATGAAATGGATTGACTAAGATCTAACTTAATTTTAGGTTTCACCAACGATATGGTAGTAGTACTGTCGACTGGTGCTGTACTTCGGTTTGTATTATCGAAATCGGAAGATGGTTGCCTTGAACGAAGTCGCGGACAATCCTTCTTCTGGTGTTGGGTCGAGCCACACTCGTAACAGGACCCTCTACGGCGAATAGGATTTGGGCAATCACTAACGATATGTCCAGGTTTATTACAATTGTAGCACCTTGGGTTGATTCCAATAGTACGAGTTGAAGACTGCTCACTACTAATTGTAGTCATCGGACTGCGCTCCCCACCATATGTGATGTCCTTCATAACTGTTAATAAATGGTTTAAACTTGAAAATTCTTTTATCTTCGCCTGATTCCTTAAAGTCACGTCTTCAAATCCTTCGATTAAATATGATAACAAATCATCTTCGGGTAAATCTAATTTATTCCCTAATAATACTTTATCTTGAAAATAATTGGAAAACTTCTCATTTCTTTTCCACTTCCTGCTCTCAAACTTCCTCATTAATACGATATTATCCTCCTTAACTGCAAACATATTAACCATTTCTTCTCGTAACTGTTCCAAACTTAAAGCGGCATACTCGGGTCTCGAATGGAACCATCGTAGCGCAAAACTCCTTAGTTTATTACTAATTAATAATAATAATAATCCTTCGGTTACCTCATAAGTGTTTCTAATGACATCCACCCTCGAGAAGAACATGTTTACGTTGTCCTCGGAGCCACCATGAAATTCAGGTAATAACACCATTAATTCGGAAAGCTTTGGCATAGCTTCGTTGCCGGACCTTCCTGGAGCACCAAGTCTTAAAGCGTCTGCCAAGAGTTCCTGCACGCTGACTGTAACGCCTTCGCCTTCGCTAACCTCACCGCACGTGGTCGGACGATTTTCTTTGTCCATCGCTTCGGTATAAACAGGTTTTAGATTTTTGTCAGTTTTAATCGTTATCCCACTTCTGAAGTTGTTGGCTGTTTATCGTATATTCGATGGTTTAAGAAAATTACAACATAAATCTTTAAATCTTAACACATAAGCTATTCACACCTCGCCGTCCATAACATAATGTAACATGTTCGCTGTGGGGGCTCGAACTAGGGTTGTGAATATTAAAACTTCGGTAATTTATTTACACTAATAGCAGCTTATTTATTAAATAATTACTTAACACTTACATTAACCTAGCTTAAATATTGTTTACTTGCTAATTTATTTATTTATACACTTAACTAACTTATTGGTACACTAAACTTATTTATTGTCACACTTCATTATTTATCTACACTGTTGCCCGCCTTATCTTTGAAGATTCAAACTCTTCCCCGAGCACTCCAGTGAGGAGACTCATTCGGAGACACTCGTCGATCGAGTGTCCCACCGAGACTGCCTTACGGTGTACTCCATTCGCCTTATATAAACCCGAAGACGAAGCTTCTTACCTATTCTCGAACTTCTATGATATTCCGTCCACACGCCATCTCTAGAATATTCCCGAACGCCTGAGCTAGCCAAATAGTCAATAGAGGTCGCTAGCAGGCTCGTTACAATAACATCAACTCTCCTCTAACCTAATGTCGCGCCCTCTTCTTCCGCCGTGTCACAACACTCGGCGCCAAATTCAAAATTAC
Organism: Sinopyrophorus schimmeli; assembly: GCA_036325965.1. Classification (NCBI taxonomy): domain Eukaryota; kingdom Metazoa; phylum Arthropoda; class Insecta; order Coleoptera; family Elateridae; genus Sinopyrophorus; species Sinopyrophorus schimmeli. The sequence goes on along the minus strand of JARFIZ010000024.1, from coordinate 3,924,215 downwards.
ATAAAACTGTTTACACAAGTTACAATCTAAAACTTTTAATATGAAGTTTTTGGAATTTTAAAGACAAAGTGTTTTCTTAATTTGTGGAAATTGTTAATTTTCTGGAGAAAAAAAGTGTTATTAGCCCGTGGTTGTTAGACCGAAAATTAGTAGCTACCTAAAAAACAAGTGAACCCAGAAGGTTCATGTATTCATAAATCTCAGAAGTGTACCAAATTTTCTATTAGATAGTAAGCATTTAGATATATATTTAGTTAAGTTACAATTTAGTAGAAAATGAATTATAATTATAAAAAACCGTACATTTAGGTATATATTATTACCCTTTGTATAAGATTTATTTATATGCATGCCATTAAGAAATAAAATCAATATGTAAAACTTATTAGGTACTAGGTATGTTTCTGTTTAGTAATTAGCTGACATTTTGTATATAATTAATTCGTTAACAAATAGTTTAATAAAATGCAAATTATTCAATTTATTTGCCGATAAAAATCTATTCCTTAATATGGTTTAATAACGAAAATTATCTGAAATAATACTGGCATCATATTCATATATAATTCGTAAAAATTCTGTAAAAATATCAGAAAAAATACGTTACGTTTGTGTTATATATTACCTGTAATAGTTACGAAAATATTGCTGACACGATCCGCAAGATTTTTTCGTTGCCGTTTACGCTATTTTAACGGAATTATTTCACATTTGTGTTTCCTGGGAACGATATTTAACGTTGACAATTGCGAGGAAATTATTCGAGGTGCAGTACTATAACTTGTTCTGCTGTAAATAAGCTCAAGGAAGTTTGGAAAGAACGCAGTCATCACTAAAACTACTAGGGCCGACTAATGAGAAGTCGCGTCTTAACAATCTTCCTCCATGGATCTGAGATGTGGACGCTGAAATTTAAAGAACGTAAAAAATCGATAATCTATAAATGTGGTGTTGGAGACGGTTACCAAGGATCCCATGGAGGCCACATCGCACCAATACGTCAAGACTCATATAACTCTAGATAATGCAAAGACTGTCATCTATTATTGATGTAAATTTTGTGCTTCTACATGATTAATAAAACACCTATTATGTGTTAAGAATGTGTATAGTGTATTTATAAATTTCATAAAACTCTTTGTACTGATTGCAGAAATTAATGTGCTAATTTTAGA